>JAIXND010000799.1:10930897-12380248 GCA_023646645.1 Varanus salvator macromaculatus
ACCCGCGTCCTGGGCCGTTTCAGGACGCTTCCAAAAAGAGACGCAGTCATACAACATACACGCACAATGCCATGGCAAGTCGACCTCTGTTCAGGGATCCAGCAGGGGTGCCCTCTTCTGGGATACTCCATTACATCCCCTTTCCCTGCCCAACTCAGTCTTCTGTTACCATGAAATTGTGGGGGTTATTGTGTGATGGGGTGGGGGGAGTGATGTCCTTCCTGAAGATTTTTGGATCGTTCCCTTTTTGTATGCAGTGCATGCCATTTTGGCAACATGAACAACTGGAAATAAGGGGGATGATGACAGTGCACCAGTTGTTCCTTTGGCCTGGAGCTCTGCTGTGAGAAAGAAGACGCCCTTCGCAGGGGCAGCGCTCCTTCCGTCAGTCCCCGGTGGACTGACGGAACAGAAACAGGTTGTCTCCATTATGCACGCAGCTTCCTGCCGGCACAAGAACCACCTAACCTGGGCTGAAAAGTTTAATCAGTGGAACAATACCCAAAAGGGAGGAATCGAATCCACAAAGACATTAATAGCCCAACACGGCCTTCCCGCAAGTGGCCCCTCCAAGTGTGTGGAAATGCCACTCCCATCATTCCTGATGGGGAGGATGGAGTTGCAGATCAACACATCTGGAAGGCAGCAGGTCAACAAAGGTCCAGCTGAAAGTATGTTCCTAAGAAGGCAGCAGATTTTAAAAATGACAGGTGGAAAGTGGCCTGTTAGAAGAGGCTTTTGCTCTTGTGTATGAAAGAGAGCGGGTGATTCTAAACTGACGCTCGCTACAACACACGGGACGCATCATCCGAAAAGTACGCTCCTTGTTTCAGAAGCGCTGCTTTTGCCCAAAGCCAAACTTATGCACCACTAAACGCAGAATCGTAATGAATAAGATTACAGTTCTATTACGAATGATATACATAAACCAGGATAAGATCAAAAGGAGGGAGATAATGGAAGCCGACTCGAGTTCCTTCAAGGAAAAAAGGCAGGATGTAAATAACATGGATCAACTAATGCGCAAGATCGCTTCAGCTGGCTGGCAGCCCCAAGCATAACCTGCCCTGTAGAGCAGTACCCACTACATTCTGGTAAATGAGATTTATCAGAGCCCTTCCCCAGGGAACCAGCGAGTATTCTCCTGTGGAAAGAGGACCCTCTTAATCTGCTGCCGCAGAAGCAAGGAAGAGCCTTGTGGGACCCTCCAGACAAACATGTTCATGCTGCCATCATTAGATGCAGGATGCTGAACCCTCAATTGTAGGTATGCCTTCAAAGGTGTGTGCATGACGCAAAACGCAGGAAGTGCAGCCAGGGAAACTACATCAAAGATGAAACGCAGCACAACCCTCAACGGGGCATCCTGAGCGGCCACTGCAATTATTTTAGATACCTTAAAAGGAACTGCTGTGATGTTGCACGTTTGCAGAGCATTTCCCTTTGGCCCCACATGCATACACAGACCCTCACCCCACATGCATACACAGACCCTCACCCCACATGCACTTGTGTGCAGAAATAAGCACACAAGCCACCTGAGTCTGGTCATGGCCAGTCTGGCCCAGAAAGGCTTCTGCTAAATAATACATGTGTTAATATGTAGGGTGCCACCGGGGCCGCCGTCTCCCCCCCCCCCCAGCCCCACTGGAAAAGGGCACAGGAGAACACTTACCGAGAGTTTCTGGGTTTACCTCGCTCATCTTGCCAGTCTGCTTCTCCTCGTCATCGTTTCCCTGGCCCAAGAGGAACTTCTGCTTCATTTCTAGCTGTAGGAAGGAGATACAGATTGGTTGTGTTTCAATTTGTAGTCCAGGGGCTCTCTGGGCAGCTCATGTATACATCTATTTTTAATAAATTTTATTAAGATTTTTAAACTAACACTAAAAACATCAATCATCAAATAAATCAGACATACTGGGTCAGCCCCCTACTCATATTTCTTAACATTCCATAGTCATATTCAAATCCATTTATGATAACTTAAAAATATATTTAAATCTAAGCCAAGTCCCATTTCTCTAGCCAGTAATAAAAAGAGTCCCAAGTTTGATAGAAGTCGCTCACGTATATTTTCAAAGGAGACAAAAGTCAACCCTTCCGGGGCAACATTTCAGCAAGCTTACTTCACTGGAAGAACAGGAGACCCACTGACCAGTACAACCAATTTCCCATGAGGGAAATGCTTCCTTGAGGAGTGCAAACGTGGACACGCACATTGCAATGTGAGGTGAGCCCTGCATGCATGTGTCCCTTGCAGGGAAAATGTCAGGGCCGGGGACCCTGCAGTCCCTCCGGCAAACTTCAAACGCCCTCTATGTCCGACAGAGGCATTCTGCCTCTTCCCCAGTGGCCCAGCAGGTGGGGAAGGCAAGGAAACATGAGCGAATTATGCCCTTGATGTTCCACAGCAAGGCTGATCCCAACTCAGGAAGAGAGAAACTCGTGGGAAAACTCAGTAGTGTCATCTCCTGGGGCTGGAAAAGGGGAACTCTTACCATCCAAATCCTAATTCCATCAGCCAGGGAGTATACTTCTGCAAACTCTTCATTCAAAGGTGTTTTGCCTCCGCTGTTGACTGTGAGAACGGAAAAGAGAAGAGAAGGAGGTCCTTTAACCTTGTTCTGATCAACTCCAAAAGCTGCAGAGCCCTCTGAAGCTGCCAGTGCTACAGACTGGCACACTTTGCCTGGCAGGGCAGGCTGATACAAACGGCTCCAGTCTGCAGCTAGCGGATCGAAAGTGAGCTCAAGGCACCCCCACAGTGGCAAACCTTCCAGGCACCCAGAGAAGCAATCACGTCAGAGGAAAGACTTGAGTTTAGCTCTCCCTAGAGCATGCCCTTTTCCTGTGATCAGGAGAGAGGAGTCCGTGACACAAAGATCTACCTTAAATCTGTCCCTCTTGTGCTCGCTGGGTTTCTTTCCCACGACCGGCCCTGGCCGAGGAAGCGAGCCAAGCTGAGGTCGACTCTGTGACGGCCACTGTGCCAAGCATGCAAAGCCTGAGAGTCGCACGCATGGAAGCACGACGCGCTTGCACGGTGCGCTGTGCTAGTCACGCCCGCGCAAGGGCTGGGCCTGCTTCCTGCCCATGCTTCCGCTCAGCGCAGGCCAGAGCTAGGGCCAGAAAGCAGGCCTGAGTCCAGGCAGCTGCGCTGAGGAAATCCAATGAATTCCCGCTCCCAAACTGGATTCCTCACAATGGCTAGACTGAATTTTTTCCTTCCTAAACGTAACTTGGGCTGGTGGAAAACCTTCACCAGTTTTTTGCTCCTTGAATACATGGGTGCTTCGGGTCATTGCAAAGAATAAGACTAGCTGCCCCTAAAGTAGTGCTTAAAGCAGCAGGCCCAACTAGCTGTGGATTTCACTGAGAGAGTTTATAATGCGGAAACACGGCCTGCTTAAATCCAGGGCATATGGCCTGGCAGACGCTGGTCATGCATTCAGTGGCAGCTCAACCCTGTCCAGTCCAGAACTGCTGGCAGGCCGGATTTCGGGATTTCAACTGGCAATGACTTTAAGGAAAACCTTCGGACAGACCAGAACTTGGCTTCTTACGGATCACCAAGAAACCTTTTCCTCGCAGCCATTTCAGACATAGCTGGAATCACGAATACTTGGCAAGCAGCTTTGGAAGCGTCAAGGTTTACGTCTTGGAGTGCAGTGGCGAGGAACCACAGACTCAGGGGCAAAACCCCTCCCTCCCAAGAGCCTAATCCAGGCCTCTGGAATTCCTGATGGCCACGCCTCCCTTTCCCAGCAAAACTCTTTCTCCCTGTGTACTGACTCTTCTCCAGCTTTTGCAGTCCTTTCCCCAAGTCTAAAACACGGAAACGCCTCTGGTAAGGCTCGTGTCCTGGGGGCACATGATTTAACTTTTGCACTGGTGGTGCTTGGGGCATTCAATGCTCTGAAGTGGGAGCTGCCGCTTGGGCCCCTGGAAGCTGCAGGGTCCTGATCCAGTTGCTTAATGAGGGTGCGGTTGAGCCAGGCTGATAAATTCTCACAAAAACACCACCGATCAGAAAAGCCACAAGATGCACAGTGCCATTCCTACCCTCCCCAGCCAGATGGCCAGCAGCTGCAAAAATACTTTAAAAAAGGATATCTGTACTGACAGGGATACGGCAGGTGTAAAATGACCCATCAGAATACTCCTATTCTTGAAGGAGTAAGCTGAAAGTCACCTGCCGTTTCTGAAAGTACCTCAAAAGCCCATAAAATGCTTTTTGCACTTTTCCCTTCCAGCTCCTTTCCCTTTCTTTAGGGGCATGGCAGGAAATACCAGAAGCCTGGCCACTGCAGACACTTGTCAAGGCCACCCACAGTAAGTTATACCGTTCCTACCATGTTCTGATGCGCATCGGGGCAAAATCGTCTCGTGCAGGGACAGCACCAACGGCAATGCCCTGGATCAGTATTTTTGAGCCCAGCATTTTTCTGGACAAGTAGTCTTCGGAGATTATTTGGAAGGAACACTTTCAGCAAGACAGCTTTCCTGTGCCAAGTTCTCCAGGGAACATCAGCCTGTGATGCTCCCCGATGCTCCATGGCAGTCAAGCCCAGGGCTGCACTGCTCCCCATTTGGAAAGCGATGTCTGTTTCTTCTAAATCACTTGACGGGCAAGTCACACTTTATGGCCGAATTAGCTATCATATGAGCAGTAGGTAGTCTTCGCTATGAATAGATATTCACTAATGTAGGAGTTACCATAATTCTGCAGCTTCCCATACAAATCTGGAGAGAGATACACCAAAGCAGCAAATGCAGAGCGGACAGCTTGATCAACAGTGGAACCAGCAACTAGGTCTGTCTTTGGAGCCTGCTTTTTACATGCCTGTAAGAGTCCTTTGAACAGGTCAGAATTTGGCCCACAGGACTCCTGGGCAGGGTCTGACTTTGAGAAGTTAAGGAGGAATGTGTGAGAGTCGTCGGCATCAGAGCTGATGGCCTGGAAAGAACATCAGAAGAGATTTAGTCTGTAACAGCACTCCACGGCTCTGGTTCATTCATTTCGGCAGCACTGCAGACGCCGCAGAGACCTGGTGTGCGCATCGGCGCCAGAGCAGGGCAGTGAAATTAAATAATTCCTTAGAAACTAAGGAAAAACCGAAAGGCCGCATCCAGATGTAGTGCTAAGCCTGGGCTGAACATGGCAACCGGGGTGGTGGCAGGCCGTTTTAGCCAGAGGCGTTAGCTGTGGCCTTGAACCTGGGCGGCGCCACAGGCATCTGCAGAGCCTGGAAAAGACCGGGCTGAACGACAGGACGCCGCGTGTGTTTCTCCTGCTGCTTGCAAGAACCCCGGAACTGTTACAGTTGGTTGCTGCTGGTGAAAAGCTCCTGAAAAGGCCGCCAGCAACCAGTCTCTGGAACTGGGAGATTGCACTGCCCTTGGTCATGCTAGGATGGGCCGCCCCGCCCTATCTGCATGGTCCTTCTTGCTGGGGGAAGAAACCCACATAGGAAGCCTTTCCCTCTTTCCAGGAACTGCAACAGTTCCATTACATGCTGTGGCACATGAGACTTGCAGTCCAGCACAACTGAAGGAAGGGCAGCAGGGAGGATAAGGTGGACCTAAACGCTGGTCTACTCAGAGAGCTCTGGCTACGGGGCAGTACAGCTATTAAATGAATAAACAAACTCGGGTGTCAGCAATAAACCCTTGCAGTGGTACAGAAACCCAGAGAAAGCCCCCTTCTTCCTCCTGCTCTGGTCACTGGCACTGATGCACACACTGCTCATCTCTGGCCACGGTGCTGGGTTCAGGCCAGACAACTGGGTGACTGCATGATGCCAGCCGGGGGTGGGAACCCCACCTGAGCTGGCTCACGTGCTTCTGGCAACAAGATTTGGGGAGTGATCTTAAATACCTCTTTATTTTCCTGTTGTGTTTGGCTTAGCTTGTGAGGTCTCGGCTGTTGTACAGAACACATTTGCTGTCTGAAGACCGGTTTCCAAAGAGGAGAGTTAAGAACAGCCGTCACTTTTGCGGGAGGCAATTCTACTTCATGGCCCCCCTCTGCGGAAAACAGCAACAAAAGGAGTCGAAATTAGAATGGCAAAGGTTCTACCTCTGCTCTAAGAAAGGTCTCTTAAGATTACAGGAGAGGAAACATAAAACCAGGAAATCAGAAATTAAATACAGAAGCCAGCCAGCCTCTGCCAGGCCATGTGGATCTGTAAGATGGAGGGCATCCCTGAATAGCTTCTCCTTCTGAGGAGCAAGACCAATGTGACAAACTGATGCAACATTTGTGCTTTTTGCTGGTACGGAGTTTACACTTTTGCTTTTAGAAGCGACTTCTGACTTCTTGATTGGGTGAGAAAATAAATTTATCCAGCAGCATGAACAAAAAAGCTAACCAGGCTAAAGAAAGTCATTGCCAAATGTGTCTTTAAATCTGGGATCTCACCATCTAAGTCCCAGATGCTATTCCAACTTTCCACAACCTGTTTCCCTCTGGAAAAGCTGGAAGCTCTAGTCCAAGACATCTGGAGAGGGGCAGGCTGAGAAAGACCAGGACAGCGACCTGGCTAGAGCAGGCCCAGCAGCTGGGGGAGACTGGGGCCCAGGAACCCCTATGCTGCCCCACTTTCAAGCCAATCCTGCTTTCTCTTAGCACTACACGGGTCCCCATGGAAGCCTCCCCACAACAAACATGCGCTTCCAACCATGTTTTATTTTGGAGCAGGAAGCAAAACAAGGACTGAGGACAGATGAGGCCAGCTCTGAGATGACACACCACTTCTGTCTGCGCAGCCTCTTCTAGAATCTGGGACTGGCTTTCCACCAGCACCATTCTTATGACAAAACCTATCAGCCAAGAAGGTGCTTAGTTCCCTCCCGCCTCACCCACCCCGGGCACAGGAGGACTGTGAAAACAATGACGTGAAAACAATGGAAGAGAAACCCCCCAGACTCACCGCGCAGGGATTTCAACACCATGCTCTGGGAAGCCAAGCGCCCCATCAGCCTCGCCACAAGCAGGTGCAAGTCCAGGCCCCAGGAAAGGTCCACATCTGGCAAGCCATAGGCGGTGACGGAGAATTTGTACCCCCATTCGTTGTTGCTGCTGTCGGAGCGGAAGACGAACTGCAGCCGCGGGCCAGCCATAAAAGTCACTTTCTAGAGAGCAACACGACAGTTTTGATTTTGCCACGGCGAGCAGGATAGGAAGAGAAATTAAAGAAGATTTCTGGGCTCTGAGTGTCAAGCCAACAGCCCTTGGCGGGACTTCCATCTGCCACACAAGGCGTCTTTCCCCCAGCTGGACCCTAACAGTTGCACTTGTATTGCACAAAAGCTACACCACGGCTTAATGTGAAGCTTCCAAACTGCAAGATGGTGGAAACGTTATGCTTGCCAGGCCAAAAGTTCTGCAAGATGCTTGGAAGCAGGCTAGGCCACAAGGACCAATAAGCAAACTGTGGCTGTTCACTGAAACGCCGTGCCGTGACCATGAGGTCCAGAAACCTGGAGAAATTATTTAGGCTTTCAGCTCAAAGAAGTTGCATTCCTTCGGTTAACAAGGGCATCAGCTCACCATCCAACTTCTGAAGCTGAGCCGGTTTGCTTCCCATGAAGAGGCTCAATCCCCTTCAAGCGATCGCCTACATCCTCGCAGGAGAAAGCTCTCGCGAGCGTTTAGTCACACCTTGAGAAGCAAAATTCTTTATGGATGCTTTGGGAGGCAAAGCTCTCCCTGACACGCTCCGAGGTGGTTCTGAAAGGTCCTCCACTGCAGCCACGGGGACATCAAAGCCTAGTTCTGCACCAGCCACAGGGAAGCTTCTGAGGCCCCACAGAAGTTGGCTTTGCTTAATAATCAGCCTTCACTCACCTTGGGCCACTTGTCTGTGCCGACTTTGGTATCATAGCGAGTTTTGGCACCTTTGGCATCAGTAAATTCCAGGTAATCGTACCTACAAAGATGTGTTTTGACAGCATTACAGCTTGAACTTGAACTGGGCTCAACTCTGCCCCCTGCTGGATGGAACCCTCGCTGGTGGCAGCTTGTTGCACAATCTGAACCGAGCAAAGGAGGGTGAACGGATGGCTAACAAACCCTCACACAACCCTAGAAGGCAAAGAAGTCCTGGGGGCTCATTTGCCTTCCCCGATCGTGTGAATCCTGGCACGACTGGCTAAGCTGGCAAGAGGGGCAGGCAGCTGAATTCTTCACGAACGCTCTCAGAGGCAGGTTTGAGGGGGTGCCACCCAAAGCCCCTGTGGGGAAGAGAATGGAGAGGATGGGTGGGGTGGGGAGTGCAGAGGAAAGGGAAGCCACAGCACGGAGGAACGAGAAGTTGGACCCGGCAGGCTGCCCGTTCCAGAGCAGCAGCCTGCTTGTGAGCAAGGAAGCGAAGGTGGGGGAGAAGGCGTGGGCAGAAGGCTGCATCGGGGGCACATGGAGGAGCTGTGCAGCTCTTTCTAGTCCAGAAGAGAATGAGGGCCAACAGAGGGTGTGTCTCATCTGAACCACACATGTCCTCCCTCATGTGAAACACCATCCGCAATACAGCCAATATGACTGTGAAGGATCGTGGCCCCGGCAGCCAAGTTCCTGGGAGACCCTCCACACTGTCGCCTGCACCCTCCCAGCACTGGGCGCATCCAGATGGGCCACGCTCCAAAAAGGCTTCAGTGGACTTGATCGCAGAGGGCGGGAGGAGCCAAAGTGCCGGGGAGCAACACCACAGAAGCACCCCAGAGCCGTGGGCATGGCTTCTCCTCCTGCTGCACGTGCAAAGGGGAGCTGGGGAAGGGGACGCGCCGGTCTGTGCCGTGAATGGAAGTGGAGAAAATGCTGCTGTGGCACGAGCGATTCCCCCGTCCTCCGGCGCGCTGCTGGGAGAGCACCTGTGCTGTGAGTGGGCAGCCTTGCTCACTAAACTTTTGCATCCAATCCAGAGACAGTCCTAACTGCAGGGTCTCCGACAGAGCCCACGGACTGGGGAGGTTTTGGTGGGCCTTTGTCACAAGGCCCTCTCACAAAGCCCCAAAGGGAGACGTATGTGGAGCAGTTGCTACCCCCCCACACCCTGAGTGGGACCACCACGGGTTACCTCCGCTCCGTTTCACATCTGTCGTCAAACTCCACTTCGAAGTAAGTGGCCCCCGGGCACAGAAAAACCGTGACGTCATGGCAGTTGTTGTCATAGTTGTGGGGAGACTCCACAGTCCATGTTCGAAGCACCACGGGCTGCTCCTGTGGCTGGCTTTGTATGCCCACCTGATACAAACAAAAAACGGTGGAAAAATAAAAAGAACAGAGACGGGGGCCGCAGCTCAGGGAGTCCCGAGCAACTGGAGGGCAGGCGGACACTGGCACAGCAGTCTGGAGCTTGGCATTGGGTCTCAGCCCCTTTTCATGCCAGCTGTGAGCCAGCCGGCCCGTGTGCTCCGAGCAGGGCGGTTCCACAGGCCGGGCCTCGATTTCTCAGTTCCTCCTCCAGCTCTTCCATTACTTCAACTAGAACGCTCCTCGTTTGCAGGACTTAGCAGAGGCGGAGACTAGGTTTAAACTTCCTTTCATTCCCTCTTCTACATCAAAACTGCACTCAAAGCAGCAAACAGAAATGTGGTACACGAAGGGGTTTAAAAATCAAAGTTCATTCAGTATGAGAGAGCAGCGGTCAAAGAACGACAGCGCAGCAAAGAGAATGTGCGCATCAAAGGCCTGTCTGGATAGTTCTGAAAAGGCCTTTGTATTTCTAGACAGACTACCTAGTCGCCTGAGCTCCTTGTCCCGGCTGTCGGAGAAGCCCAGTGAGTCTGGAATGTGGCAGTGGGGGAGGGATTATGCGCAAAGATGCAGAAACTGTGGCATCGAGACCACGCGGTGAGCAGTGGGCTGGAGCCAGGCCACAATCCTAGGATTCTGCTCTAAGCCTGTGCCTTCTGCAAGGCTACCTTTTCTGGACTGTCGCCAGGCTCCGCAGACAGATCGTTCAGTAACGTTGTCAACATGCCGACATCGTGCAGGAGGGCACGGTGTGGAATATCCAAGGTGTAGAAGTCTTGTAGGAAGGTCATCTGGGATACAGGAATACATCCAGTTGCAATAATGAAAAGGCAAAGGGAAAAAAGGGGGGGGGCATCTGCTGCTGGAATGGCGTTAAGCTCGCTTACCAGTTGCCGGGTGACCATGGCGAAGACAGAGTGGCTCAGTTTCTCCACGATGGTTTTCCCACTGTGTTGGGACAGGAGTGACCCTAAAATTGCCCGAACGCTCAAGAGGAACTGCTTCACGTCTACACAGAGAAGAGCAAAATGCAGCCAACTGAATGCCACAGGTCCTGTAGGCTGCGGGACGTGCAGATGAGCGGGAGGGGCTAACCCTGAGGGACAGGTGAGGGGGCCAGTCAGGTTCAACAGGGCGGCCAGTGAACTTTCCCTGTGCCCAAATGCCGGCATGAGCTGATGGAGTCAGGACAAAGCCTCTTCGGCCTTCAGCTCATTTGGAAGAGCACCAGGGAGGGTCGCTTGGGAGCTGCCCTCCTGAGCCAGGCAGATGAGAGCTGCTCTTGCTGAGAGAACGAAGCTGTCTGCCACACCGCCGTGGCTTCACCCTGGCCTTCCCTCAGGGAGGGAGGTCAGCACCCGTGTGCAAGGCCGAAGCAAGAGTGGCCGAAACTCACGAGAGGTACAGCCTCAGATTCATTTGCCGGCCTAGGCAACCCTTGGAGCCTCTCCTGGCTCATTCAGGGAACCAGCCAGGCCACAGAGAAGGGGGCCATGCTTCTCCTTTTGCCTGTTCCGATTCTGCAGACTTGTTTCATCCCTGCATTTCATCTTGGGCACAAATGCCTTTGTTTCCTCCCAAGTATTCTTAAGTCTTAGCGGCAGTGTCTGGGCTGGGCCGGACCCCACGAGGCGGATGCGGCACGGTCGATTCTCTGGGGAGAGGGACTTACATTTCGTAAGGATCACCGCAGCCAGGGTCTTAGATGCCGCATCGCTCCCTTTCAGCTGCAAGTAGCACCAAGAAAGGAGGCTGCCCTGGACAGACCAGAACAGCGACGAGAGCACGGGCCCAGTATCGTGCTGGGCAACACCCAGCATCAACTTTTCACACTGGAAAGAGATGAGAAGAAAGTAGTTCAGTGGGATCGGAAAGGGGAGACACGGAGCTGAACTTGAGCAGCCCGGTCAGTCCTGGGGAACCAGGAGCCCTTACCCCCCGGCCGGGAAATGCTTTCCACAGCCGCCTCCCCCATTAACATAGTCAGCCAATAAAATTTGTCAGTTCTGCATTAAAAAGCGCCCCCACCCCCACGCCCCAGTACGAGTGGCCACCTCTCTTGATGTCACCATGAGAAGGGTCTCCATCACAGCTAGCACTTGGTCCACATCCACCTCTGCAGGGATTCCCTTTTCTGGCAACAAGAGGAGCCCACCCGGATCCTGATCGCTGCGAAAGAAAGCATGTTTTACTGGGCGATTAGGAGCACAGGTGTTCAGACATTCCACACGGCCAGCCTCAGCACACCGACTCCAGCGGCCCACTTCCACATGCAGGGTGCCAGAGCATCCTCCCCAGAAAGCCGTTTCATTTTCTTGAACCAAGTGGGCCGTTTCACCCACCTGCACCCTGTACCATAAAGAGGAGAGATTTACCAGGTAAAGGGGGCGGCGGGAGGGGGGAGATGGCTGGGACAATGGCATCCGCTGCGTTTCAGGTTATTGCTTACCTGAAATACGTGCAGAGGGACCTGAAGGTAAGCTGGACAGAGGGCTTGTGCTCCCGCTCCGTGATGTTCTTCTGGAAAGAAGAGAAGGGGTTTGTTTTGTCTTTCAATCCTCGCTTTTCTCACAACAGCACATCTGTAGAATGTAGGCCTATGGCACATTTGGGCAATGCGGGCTCTCTGTCCCTTCTGTGGACCCCAAATTGCTGCTGCTGCTGTGCCCCCCGCCCCAATTTTCTGTTTAAATCAAAGTGCATGTGTGCCGTGCACAGTGCACCTTGTTTTTAAGAGAAAATGTTGGTTGTTTTTTCTCTTTATGCTGTGGCCATGGACTGGGCCCTGGATAGCCCCAATCTGTATCAGTGAAGAAAATAATGTGAGAAAGGGCCTGCAGGATCCAACCTGGGGTCCATCCAGCCAACCAGATGCCCCAAGTGAAGCCTGTGAGCAGGACCGGAGGGCAACGGCCCTCGCCCACCCCGCAACTTGAGTGGGAAGGCGCTGTCGCATTTGTGTCCTGCTTGTGGGCAGGGGCAGGCATCAAGCCACGAAGAGTGCGGGACGCGAGCTGGGAAGACGCACGTTCAGCGCTGCATGGACACGAAGGCCACCGAGTGACCGCCCTGTGTCCGCGCCAGGCCTAATCTCAGCCTGCCCAACGATCTGAGGACGGCTTGGACTACAACCCCCGTTAGCCTCAGCTAGCATGGCCAATCACCCAGGACATGGGAATTCCAGACCAAACCATCTGCCGGGAGCTTGGTTAGAGCTCTCACAGGATTGCAGGGTGAGCTGCTGGGAGTGGGGACAGCATAAAAACATGGCAAATGGGGTGATATACAACTAGTACATTGTCAAGAGAAATAGGCAGAGAACAGACCACAGGAGGCCTGGCCCCGAAACCTATAAACTAAAAGAAAAACCAGTTCCAAATCTGGCCCGCTCCACCTTTTACATCCGCCTTCCCTAACCCTGTGCCTCCCAGAGACATTTGGACTGCAACACCCAGAATTGCCAGTCACTGGCCCAGTTGGATGGGAATTCTGGGAGTTGTGGTCCAAATGCCTCCGAGGGCCACCAGGCTGGGGAAGGCCGTTTGAGTTCCTAACCCCGATTTCTGTGGAAAGAAAAGCAAAAGAGACGTAGGGCCTTGAAGATAATTTCTGCGCTTGCCACATACCAGCATTGCAAAAAGTTTCTCCCGCCGGGTATGTCTGTGGGGGAAGAAGATGGCTGCTCCGTTGAGCAACGTGTTCGTGACTTCCTGCTTCAAGGTCTGCAGGGGGGCGGCCTGGCTGTCGCTGTCCACAACTGCCCATTGGAAAGACGAAGGGCAAGGAGAGACTGATGCTCGTGTGAGGACACCCAGCATCCCTTGACAAGCTGCTCCCCTTCCTGGGCTCCCAAGCTTCTGAACCTGCGCCTCCAGAGCTGTGCAAGTCGCCCTGCCTGAGGCAGCCAGCCCTGGTGGGGGCAGCGCGAGAGAGGGATCCTCCCCGGGCCCGCTGGCATGAGGCACCTGGAACAGCCCCCCCCCCACTTCCCCAACTCAAAGGACAAGCCGAAGACCAAAGGCCGGGGAGAGAGCTCACCTTCACACAGGTGCTGGTAGAGTTCCTCAGCCACTTCCGTGTTGTCAGGTGTTTGCTTCGGAGCCACTCCCTGAGACGGCGTGGCTTCTTTGTTACCCGAAGCAAGCCCCAAGAAACAGCTCTGGAGGAGCCGGAGCAGCACGGTCTGGGCGTCGGTGCTCTCCTCTCGAGGACTGCGTGTGCGGGGCAGGGGGGGGGGGAGACAGAAAATTGCCGTGACCAAGGCCATCCTGTTCTGCCACCTGTCGCTTGGCCTTCAGGCTCCTGCACTGCCGTCCCAAGGGTACCGTTGGGGGGGCGGGGAGATATACTTTGCCTTTAGGAAAAAGAGAGGCAAAGAACTCTGCGCTGTTCAGTGGACAGCTTCACCGCAATCTGCCGCGGGAGGTAAGTGCACCCAGGTGCTCCTGGCAGTGCACACGCCATGCCACAGAGGAAGCCATTCTGAGGATGTCCCAGCTGCACTACCTGTGTATCCAGGCACACAATGCCCATGATTTGGCTCCTTGTGTTCAAGCAGCAACACAGGGTGTGCTATGGATTAAGGACCGCTTCCCTTCCCCACCTCTAGAAGCACGCTCGTGCCGAGTCCTGCAACCCCTTCTCTGGATGCCTGGATCCGGACACTGCGCTGAGCTGCCAGGACCTGTGACAATGTGAGTCTGGCCATGCGAGGCCTCCAGTCATGACTGAACCTTGCTGGCACAGGCCACAAACTCTCGGGACACGCAGCAATCAGCAGAGCGTTGCTTACTTTGCGCTAGTTTGGAAAAACAGAAGGCGACCTACTTCTGTTGGAGTTTGTTATAGAAATTCCAGAAAAGCTTTAAATCCAGGCCCGTGAAGTCCAGGTAAGACTTGTATCGTACACCTTTTCTTTTCTTCTGAACCTAGGAAGACGTGCAGAATACAGAGCTCCAAAATGAGGAAGAAACACCTCCATTGCTCCCTGCTTTTAAGCAGCACCCTGCTAGATCCATCCTTCTCCTGAAAGGTCTCACAGCCCTGCAGGAGGACACGGGTCTCACCCGAGTCTCTCGCTAGAACTAGAGAAGTGGCCCTAAACTGCCACACGGCATCATCCGGGGGAGCAAAACCCCGCACGCAGCATCTCTGCCTGCCCTGGACCACGCAGCATGGAAGGGACGGTCCAAACGTTCACAGTTCATCGCAGTGCCTTTCTCTGCCACATCACCTTTACTAGCATCTTTTCAAAGCACACTGTGAACGATTTCTGCCTGCCAGAAGCGGGCCAGAGTCTGGCGAGAAGAGGGAGGGCAGGTGGGGGGAACATACCAGGTCTTGTGCAAGCTGCTGGACGAAGGACAGGGTTTTCAGGAGAAGAGTCGTCCCACACACAGTATCGCCACTCGGTTTGTCACACGACTTACAGCTCTCGCTTCCATCCGGCTCTGCTGATACAGGCCGAAGGTACCCAAAGACACCCATGCCTTGCACTCCAAGACGTTCTGCTTTCTCTTGCCTTGTGCACAAGAACTTCACCATCAGGTACTGAAAATGTGGGAAGAGACATGGCACCTGAAGCTTTAACTTAGAGTAGAGTGGAGCACCTGGGGACAACGGCCCTTCTGCCCAAGGTTCCAAAGAAGGTGGCCTGCAAAGCCAGCTCTGGCATGTAAAAACCATCAGAGGGCTGATCGGCTGCACCAGCCAACTTTAAATCCTTAAACCCACCAAGAGCAAGCTGACCCAAATTAACAGCAGAACAGCCCTGCTGGATTGGACTGGGGTCCATCTTGCCCAGTGTTCTGCTCACACAGCAGCCACAAGAAGCCCACAAGGGGGACAGGAGGGCAACTGCGGCTGCACCCATGTTCCCCAGCAACTAGTGCATGCTGGGCATGTTGCCTCAGTTCTGGAGGGGGCTGCAGGTTACATAATCAGTCAGAGAAACACACATGCTTCATTTGATACAGGCCCTTGCAAAACCCGCGGGAAACGAGTGCCGCCTAAGGTGCGGCATCCCATCCTGCGGAGGAATACCTCTAACCCAGCACCTGCTGTCGCACCTGGTGCATCCCCTCGAAGCATGCTTGTGAGGAACCCGTGGTGGCTTCCACAGCTCCCTTTTGGTCCTTGCAACAACCACCCTGTGAGGTGGCGATCCTGTGACTGGCCCAGAGTCGCCTGGGGAGCTGTGTGGCCAAGTGGGGTCTAGAACCCGGGTCCCCCAGATCCAGCGTTCTCACCACCACATCCAAGCTGCTCCATTTGTGAGGCACCCCCCTGCCGCATCCCATTTTGGGGCACCTCTGCCATTTTCAAAGAGCACACCTATGCCTGCGATGCACACGGAGGATCCAAGGCGCCATGAAACACGGCCTCTGCCTCGTGTGCCTGGGAAAACGTGGGGTGCCAGTCCAGCTTGCCTGCTGGCAGCTGCCCGATGCCCACTCTGGCCCAGTTCCAAGGCTAGCAGGACGGCAGGGCGGTGACTGGCGCTCTTCGGCCGCACCGGGTCGAACCAGCACCTCTGCCAGGCCTGAGGGTGCTGCAGTTGTTGGTGGGCTACCAGGCTGCCCCCCAAATGCCTGGACTTAGTGGCAGCCAAGCCAGCACACCAAGCGAGCCACGCTTTCTGCAGCCAAAAGACTTGCATGCCCCTGCTTAGCTCCCGCTGTAGCGCTGCACTCCTTCCTGGCCTGGATTACCGGCCGTGGGGAGGGGGGGGGTTTACCCTGGAAATGCGACACTGCTGCATCTTGACTTCCACTTCGTCCCATTCCTCCTCCAGTTCAAACCATCCCACAGGATCCTCCTCTCCCAGGTCATCACGTGGAATGCCACTCCTACAATTGCAGAAAGGAAGAGAAAACCCACGGGGCTTGCACTTGCCACCTGCAACCTAACGGAGATCAGGCTAAGGCACGTCTACACCCACCCTTTCCTAACCTGCTGCCCTCCGGGTGTTTCAGACTACAAACCCCATTGGCCCCAGCTCCCCCCCCCCCCGCCAGCCAATGCTCGGGATGATGACATCTGTTATCCACAACAGGTTGGGGAAAGCTAGCTTATTTATTTAATTAATGTGGTTTTGCATTGTCTCAAGGGAGTGCACAGCATCAAAGCAGTGCAGAACAGTGGGCGGGGGGCACAGCCGCATGCAGCAACACGAGGCGGCTGCAGTCCAGAGCGCCTGACCCTCACAGGCCTGGCCTGGCTGCAGGTAAGGGCTTCCTCAGATTGGGAGCTGGAACACGTCTCATGAGGGGAGAAGCTGGCCAGGTGAGGTCCTGCCCTGTTGGAGCAGCGGCGGTCGGAGCTTCGGGAGGCCACCGGGCTCAGAGAGCTACTTGGCCATGGTTTCTCAGAGTAGCTCGCCTGCATGTAGCCTAGAGTTATGGCTGTGGCTGAGCAAGAAAACTGTAAAGGTGTTTTTTGTTTCTGTTTTTTTTAAACTAGGGCAAAGGAGCTCCAGCCCGTTTTTCCTCTTGGTATGATGTGGACAATACAAAAACATGTGAGTCTCGTTTGCAATTTACCCCTGGAGCTGTGGGTTCTGATCCTCCGGACTGGTGGAACGTGGCTCCATCGTATTGCCAGGGTGTCACAGCCCAATACCAAAGCAGAAAGTCCTGGTTCAACCCCAAGCAGTAACCACAGTGAAAAAGGAAGACGGGGAACTGACGGGTGAAGCTTCCCTGCAGCCAAAATGCTAAAGCTGCTGCCGACCAGAGCGCGCAACACTAGGCCAGAAAGGCCTGCGGGCTGACTCGACTACAGGCAGCATCGCACGCTCAGCATATTCCCGATGCTCAATTACCTCATTTTTAAGAAGTGCCGAAAATCCTCCAGCTTCCATTTGTCATAGGCCTCAAACCTTTTGAAATGCTCCTCCGCGTGAAACTTCTCTGAGGGGCAGCTGTAAGCAAACACCAACCCGCACCGCGCCCCAATCGGCCCTCTTCGGACCTAGGAGGAGAACGAGGCTTTAATCATGCACAGACTGCCAGGAGATGCTCCGCAAAGACACCGGGACTGCGCAGAGATGCCCAGCAGCTTATACAAGCTCAATTACAGCAGCCGCCCGAAAGGAGCAGAGAGGCAGGGAGGGGAGTTCCAAGGCTCTGGTTCAGAGGTCCTCAGACTTTTTAAACAGGGGGCCAGTTCACTGTCCCTCAGACTGTTGGGGGGCCGGACTATAGTTTGAACAAAACATGAATGAATTCCTATGCACACTGCACATTAAAAATTAATTATAATTAATTAAATTTTTAAAAAATAATTTAAAAATGTTTGCTTCACTCGCTTGGGCTGCAGCAGAAGCCCAAGATGAGGTGGGGAAGAGCATGTCCAAATTCAAGAGACACAGCTACAATGTCCCTGATCATGCTGAGGAGAGAGGGGGAGAGACGGACATGATCACACTCATGCAGGGAAGGCAGGCGTGATCGTGGCCATCTCCCCCCCCCCACCAAGCACGAGCATCTTCCCTGTACGAGCGTGACTGCGGCCATCTCCCCAGTGAGTACACCTGCACCGGCTCAGAGCTTTTGGACTCGCTCGGAGATCGTTTTCTCCAAGCGAGTCCAAAACCTCTGAGGCGGGCCGGTGGGCCGGATCCGGCCCGTGGGCCATAGTTTGAGGACCCATGCTCTAGATGCCTGCGCTCCACCTTGGTCATGACGCAGCTCTCACATGTGGCCCTGCCCAATCTTGGACTGCTTCATGTAAGACTCCATCAAGCAAAAGTACTAGAACATAAACTTATTCCATGCAAACACTTTCCCTGAGCATTCAAAGTGTCCACTCATAAATATTATCTCAGTCATTTTAAGATGAGGGGGGAGGGAGCACATCCCACTCAGACCTGCAACCATTTAGGGTGGGGGCAGTCCCATGCATGTCCTGGCAGAGGAGATGTGAGGGGCGGGGGCCTCTCCTGGGTGCCCATCTCTCCAGAGGCACTTTTCAGATCCAGAGGAGGAGGAAGAGGAAAGGGGGCCGCAGCAGGCGGAGGACCTGGAGGCTTCGTGCTTATGAAGTTTCAGCCACTCTGCCTTGGGAACGGGGGTGACATTTCAGAACTGGGTGGGGAGAAATCGGAAGGGGAGTTCCTTGGCCCTCCAAGGAGATGGTGGGCAAAGTGGGAGGACCAATGAAGATGTTTCCGGGATTCCTGTTGTCTAGTCAAGCAGCAGAGCAAGCTGGAGCGGGGAATAAGAATCTTTCGGAAGGGAGGGGAGGGGAAGTTTCAGTTTGGATTTGACTCTTCGGATGGGCAGATGATTCTCCCTTTGATCTACACTGTTTTGAAACCTTTTACATTTTAATAAAGGACTTGGCTGCTAAGGGTTTGTCTAAGGCTGCTGGAGAGGGGAAAGCAGGAGCAAAGGTGGGAGAAAGACCAGCATGCTCAAGCCGAGCCGGCTGTAGGTCTTGCCTCTGCCTAAGCTCAAAAAGGGCTGCATCTTTAGGGGAAGAAGATGCTTCTTTCAGCAAAGGCCGTTCAGAGGAACGCGCATCCCATTCTGGCTGCCCTGAAAGAAAGCCCAGACTCCCTTGTATAGGTCAACAGGTCACGCCTTTCCTCTTCTTTCTCCCCTTTCATGAAATGCACGGCTCAGCCTTGAGCCCAGACTTGCGCTTGCACGGACCCAAAAGAATCTCAAAAGAAGGGCAAAACAAGTCATGGTTCCGGGAGTGTTCAGCAAGCGAGTCCAGACCTTGACTCGGATTTGTGTGACTTGCAGGGCCAGTTCTGTCCCGGCCGAGAGGATGATGCTGGCCTGCCTCTTCCCAGTCTCCGTCAGGAAGCCTGTGAACAAAAACAGAGGTTTGCTCAGAATTCCCGGAAGGAGCATTTTCAGTCAGGCGGAGACACGGCCTTGCACTGGGCCGCACTATGGCGAACCAACTACTTGCTGTGCACATTTGGCTAAAAAGAGACCTGCACCTAGTCCCACCTGCGGACTCTCGATTTCCTTTGCTAGGGTAGTCGCGGGCATGCTGCTCAAAGCTGTCTGGGTTGACCTTTTGGAGTAATTCAACACGCTTATCAAGGTCTCCGTTCAGAGCGCCTCCGAGTTTCACGGTTCACAATTTCCTGGCACCAAAGGCCCTGCGGATGTCTGGTCCGACCCATTCAGTAGGTCACGCTTCCCCAATATGGGGCTGTGCAGGTGTGTGGGACTGCAGCTCCCATAATTCCTAGCCAGCATGGTAGCTGAGAACTATGGGAAATGCAGTCCAACACAACTAGAGGGCACCAAGTTACAGTATGGGCAGTCACTGCACTCTACTCTGCCAGGGGGTTTTCCAGTCCATAAGGAGAAGGGGAGAACCTTGGAGGCCCAGTGCGGGCAGCATGCAAGGCTTTCAGTGGATAAAGCTATCTTCAGGCTTGGTTCATCAGGGAAGGCTTTGCTGTGTGTCTGGCCCAAGTTCAGCTGTATTAAAACCTTCTCTGCTACCGAGATGCATGTGTATCACCTCCAGTGCGCTAAATATCTCACTTAGTCTTTCCTGCGCCATGCTTTGCTCTTCTGTTCAATATTAACAGTGGTCCCCTGTTTGCAGAGTCTAACGTTTCAAATGATTGTTTTCTTGTCAGCTAACGAGGCTGCGCTTTCTCCTTCCCATCTGCAGAAGGAAGCCTCCAAACACAGTCAAGGCCTGCTCATGACCCAGACCTCCATCCGGAGCAGAAAGGCAGGCTGAAAAGGTGTCTGATAAAATACAATCAGAATCCAGGTAAGCCCTTACCATCCCCTGTCCATGGCTCCAAAAGGAGATTTTCAGGTCCCGATTTGTCTTCCTTCCCCTTGACATCACAGGCCTGCAGAGTCAGACGCAGTGGCGCCCCTGGAGGAGAAGGTGCACAGCTCTGTCAGCGACAGGCATGAGCAGGGGTCGGCAGGCAGCGGCTCCGGAGCCGCACGTGGCTCTTGAACCTCTGCTGCGACTCCGTCACTCAAAACACGCGCCGGCACAGCCGCTTATCTATTCGAAGCTCCACTCAGGAGCGCAGTGCTAGCTAGTTAAGTAAATCAGCTAGTTAAGAAAATCGCTACATTCCTCTGCTAAACAAGCTTCCTGCGGGCTCTCATGTTACACGAAACACTGCTGAAAAGATTCCCTTTGTCACAATGTAACCTCCTTCATCTGAATGTTAAAAGCTGCGCTTGGGACCTGTCAAAATTCACATCACTTGACTGTTTATCTGCTAATCAGTCACTAAACACACCTATGTCTCTGGCACAGCAGCCGATCTGCAGACCCCCCGCCGATTTACTGTGCTCCCCACCACCCCATAGGCCAACCATGGATAAATCGAAGAAAAGTTTCTGAAGAAAATCGAACGTTTAATGATACGTGGGCAGATTCATTTGCTTTTACTGCTGACGAACTTATGGGGTTTGCTGTTTAATGCATGCAGCCCTTTAGCACTGACTTTGACTCTTCAGGAAGCTGTTCTCCTATTCAAAATATATGAAAGGAGTCCTGCTAGTTTATAATGTAAGATTAAAAATAACAGTTTTTAGTGACTGAACAAGAGCTGCAGCTAAATCATAATGAAGCTATACATAGCATTAAGGTAAAAAACGATATATGCAATGTTATCTTCATTTTAGATGTCGAAAGGCTTTTGCAGCTCCCGGTGTTTTGTGTGGGAAACGGGTCCAAATGGCTCTGTGAGTGTTAAGGTTGCTGCCCCCTGGACATGAGGATTCCCACCAGTGGCATCCCAGAGGTGGGCAGCGAAGGCTCCCGTCTCCTGGGATTGAACACGCTTTCAATCAGAGAGAGAGGCAGAGACAGACGTTCACACTGCCATTTTAAACTGTCATGCGCTATTTGATCATACTGTACTTTATGATTTTATTCAATGTAATGCATCCAGAACGCTACTGGGTTGCAATAAACAGAAATGCCATTAAGTAGAAAAAAATAAGCTTACCATATTTGTAGAGTAAGTTTTGCCGGACTGTGGCCATGGAGGCAATGAGGGAAGCGGCCTTATAGGGAGTTTCCAGATGGCCAGCAATGGTACAAAGCGAACTCAGCACTTTTGCGATGCTGCCTCTGGCCAGGGAGAATGCCAGCAACGTGAGCTCTACCTCTGGCGTAGCACAACAGCTGAGAAAAGAAGAGAGGGGTTACACGTCCTTCAAAAAGAAATCCCTGAATTATCCTTTCCCAACAACTTTAGCCCTCAGTGGAAGGCCACATGTGAAGGAAGCCCAAATGCACTGCAATGCAAAGAGAAGAAAATAAAATTCATAGTCACTCTTGTCACACAACTCAGAATTACCTGGACTTCTACCACAGGGGTTCACAACTTATTTATTAGATTTATATCTCACTTTTATCTTACAATGTACTCAAAGACATTCTCCTCCTGCTGCTCTCCATCTTCTCCCCACAACAACAACCCTGTCAGGTAGGCTGGGCTGAGAGTCTGTGACTGGCCCAAAGTCACCCAGTGGGCCCCATGAGGTGGGACTAGAACCCAGATTACCTGAATGCCTGCACTCTTAACTACATCACCACACTGAACTTGGTTCCTACAAGGGCTTCCAAGGGTACCCACAAAGCCCTCCCTTCTTTGCCACCTTGAAAATACTTGTTTGAAGAAAAACCTTGGAAAATATGAACTCCATCTTCTCTCTCCTCTTTTTAAACCTGTGCTTTGCTCTTCTCCCCACGTGACCTTGCCAATCTCCCCAACAGCCTCCACCCATTTCTCTCTCCCCGCACACCAGTTCTTCAGCGCCCCTGTGACTAAGCCCGGCCCCTTTGGCAGCTGTTCCACGACTGGCCACATCCACCACAGGAACCATTCTGTGGTCACGCACACAGCAAGTTCTCAACTTCCCAAATGTGCTCACAGGTGCAGAAGGAACTGGGACTCTTGCTGCATCAGATCCCTCGAAGCCTCCCGCATAAAAAGACCCAACAGGCTCTGAGGGGACATGACACACTGGCTGCATCACGACGGTACCTGGTGATTCCCAGGAGGAAGCTGTCCACTTCTTCCAACACGTTGGGAGACAAGAAGCTAGAGACATCGATGGAACCTGGCGATAGAGACAGCGGTGGCATATGCTGTAGGGCCTTCCTGGAGCACAAGGAAGAGGAGAGAGAGCACCTTGTCAGAAGTGACCTCAGGCAATCACAGCAAGAAAGTGTGGCTGAAATCACAAATTATGTTGTGGGTTTGCCCATAACACCAGAAGCATGAAGCGGAGAATGCCAGCCAGTGGCGGCAACACCTCTGGACGGTTTGCGCTGATGCTGTCCGGGCTGGCCTTGTTGAGATGGAGAGGGAAGTGCTCAGTTTCAATACGCAAAAATGCATCTATTGGCCTGATAAAAACTCCAGCTCAGGAAGGCCTCACTACTAACAATTCTTAAGACTCACCTACCCCCCAACCAGAGGAGGACATGGGATGGCCGAGAAAGGCTTTTGGATATTTTCTGTGGTGCATGGTTAAAGCCCAAAAGGACGTTTAATTACAATCGACACGAAAGTATGGTAACTTTGGGTTCATCGCAGTTAATAGCAGCTCTTCTCTCCAGGAAGAGGTGCAAGAAGCAGCTGCGGATGGTGGGTTGGGCGCTCATCTTAAAATTCTGTTACGGCTGTTTTACCTGCATTTTAAAGTATTACTTTACTCTTTAACCAATTTAATCTTCTCTGTAAGCTGACTTGCATGCTATATTGTGGCACAGAGGTAGGACACGAATTACACAAAATGAATCCACTGGGAATTCAGCTGATCCTGAAGTGCCGATGCAACAAAAACGAAGGCACCCAGTCCCAGGCAGTTCATGTCCCCACAGAAGCAAGCCGCCATTAGCTTCTCCACCGTCCCTCCGAGGAGGCAAAGAGGAAAGATGTGAGCGCCACTAAGCATTTCATTACATCCTCTTAAATTTTCTTTGCTCCGAAGCCTAAAAGATTTTTCATTTTAAAAAGCAAAGATCCAATTTCTCGATGGCCTTTCCACTACCAAAGCAGTGGAAAACAGACGAGCCAAACCGTTTACAAGCACAGACTCGGAATGAATGGTATCTATCGCACCGCAATCGCAGCCTGCCTTTTTCATCCCGTGAGGAACCCAAGGCAGCTCACCTCGTGCTCCTCCACTCCGTTTTTATCCGCACAACAACCACCCTGCTAGGCTGAGACTGCAAGACTGGCCTAAAGATCCAGTCATGGGGAGATTCATAACCGAGTGGGCTAGACCCCAGATCCTGCGGGTGAGCCCCAGCCACCGCACTCGAAGTCAAGACAAGTGAGTTTTGCCACCTAATGGGCTTGGGTGCTTTTTCTCCCAAGGTGGGAAAATGTCTTAAGTGGAGCCGGCTGGAGCTGGGGGTTAGACCAGATGGCCTGGGAAGCCCCTTCTGACTGGCTGAGTTTCTATGATCCTATGAGAACAGAAGGAAGAGGGGTGGTGCCTCGAGAAGAGCCAACCCCCCACACACACCCCAATTACCCACTCAAAGTAAATACATCTTGCAAGATCTAGCCACCTCCCCTCTCCTGCTGCCCTCCAGGTGCTTTGGACTTCAGCCCTCGTCAGCACTTGCCAACAAGGCCAACGATAAGAAGGGCTCAGAGCTGCAATTCAAAACACTGCGAGAGCAGGAGACCAGGGGAAGTTGGCCCCCAGGAACGCCGGACCAAGCTCAAGAAAGAAAAGTGAGGGGGGACCACGTCTGCACGTGCTGCAGGGGGAGAGTCAGCACTCACTGCGTGTTCTGCAGGATAGCGTGGACGATCGCTGGGTTGGTCTCCATGGACGCTGTGACCAGGGAGGTCAGAAGGGACCAGTACCAGATTGCTGACGCATCACAGACGGAGATGCTGCCCTTCTTCACTCTTTGGTAGCCGATGGCCCGCAGCCCGTGGATTCTGGTGTCGCACCCATCACTAAGGCAGCGCTTGATGTTGATCTGCACATCTGTCAAGGGGCGCCAAACAAAGGTAATTTCTTCCGGCCGTGGGCCGAAGGGGGGGGGGGTTCTACAGCTGAAAGGGAAGTGGCTGATCATCAGGAAACCCAGGAGCAGTTGCAGGCAGTGGAATAGGCTCAGCCTCAGCTAACCGTGAATTGCGAGAGCCATGGGACCAGTTAACTGCTGGCTGTCACTGGCACCCTCAGGGGAGAGGGCCCCGCTTCCTGGTAGACTCTGGTCTTCCTGGGAGGCAGAGGCCGAGCAGACCGCCTTCTGGGGAAGGCTGAGAAGCTGCATGAACTTGACTAAGTGGAACATGGGTAAGGCAGCCTGGGCCCACCAGATGCTGTTGAAGGTTAACTCCCATCAGCCTTTGCCACCATGAGCAGCAGTGAGGGGCAATGGGAAGTGCAGTCCATCCGAAACAGGAAAACCAAAGGTTCCCCTTTTCGTTTTACCAAGCCACTTTGGTGACTTTAGAGGCCCTTGCACACCCCAAGCAGAATGCAGGCCGAGGCGGTTCTTTCCCATGCCTAGCGTGATGGATGCAGGTAATACGGAACCTGGGTTCAAGTCAGGAGAGGGAGGGCAAGAAATGGCTCCCTGGTACCCCCAAGGAAGACGTCAGGAGAGCACAGTAGCCCCTGCTGCTCCAGGAGGAGTGCAGACGGGATTCATCACCAAAGCCAGGAATATTCACAACAACTGCACGACCCATCATTTAACGCGGGGGCACGGGGAGACCAGGTCCTGGAAGGGGCCCTGGAATGGAAGCTGCAACCATGCATAGTCTAACCCAGCCACCCCCAGCCTGGCACCCTCGAGCCATCCTGGACTACAACTCCCATCACGCCCAGCCAGCAGAGAAGTTGGCTTCTGCCTGCAATCCGGGTGCATCCCCTGCCCCCGGATACTTACTGCAAACTCTGAGGCACTTGAGAAAGGCGACTCCCACCCTGCCCTCGTCTGTCTGTCTTTCTTTCTTTCTTTCTTTCTTTCTTTCTTTCTTTCTTTCTTTCTTTCTTTCTTTCTTTTTCTTATTTAGTTTACACATTTGTATGCTGTCCCCTCGCAAAAAGCTTCATTTTCTTCCCCACCCACTGCCAGGCCGACACCCCAATTTGTCATACGCCCTCAAAGCTCACCGGTCCTTGCCAGGTCATTTGGAATGCCTTTTTCCCTCCCTCCCTCCCTCCCTCCCTCCCTCCCTCGAATCTTAGAAACAGGCATATGTCCATACATAAAGGCAGTCATCAAATCTACAAGCCAGTATCTAATGTTTGGGGGGTGCGGGTGGGGGTGGGGGGAGCTCCCTCACTTATAAACCAGCTGACACTCAACCACCCATGCTTGCTATTTGATTGCATACCTTTCTAGCAATTTCTGCAGAATGTGTATTTCCCAAAAGATCAGGAGACCGTCAATGCGGCCTTCCAATGGGGAAACACCATTTCTTGCAGGAAACTCACGTGCAGTTCAGCTAACCTGGAGAGCACTAGTGTTCCTCCCCAAAGTTCTTCTTGTGGGGGGAAAAAGCGTGTCTCTCATGCGCGCACAGAGGGGCTTTCATAAAAAGCACCGGCAGCCACGCCACCTGGGGCAAAATTCCAGCAGAACGGGGAGAAACTCAGCCAACTTGAAGAAATGGGGAGTCGTCTCTTCCCGCTTTTTGGTTGGTTTTTGCTGGAGGCAACCAGAAGATGCTGCCACGCCTTTCTTCAAACAGCTGATTCACTAGGAAAAGCCCCTCTCTGTTTTCCTTCCCAGAAAACGGGCAGGAAACATGGCCTGGCCATGCAGCAAGCATTCCTCCGAAGCACGAGCTGCGCCTTGCCACCGCTTCTCACCCAGGGCTAACGGGATGAGTCCAGAGCCACCTGCTGTCTTCGCTGTCCTCCATTAAGGAAAGAAACGCTTGCAGCTGATTTTGCAGGAAGGTGGCAAGAGGACATGGTGGGCACTTTTGGGTAACGCTGAACTTGGCAAACGAAACTAGCTCTTCTTTCCTTCACAGAAAACAGAGACGCAAGGAACCGGCTATCATTCTATAAGCTGGGCTTTTAAAGCACATGCTGCACTGTTTCCACCTCCTGCAAAATCCAGCCAGAGGGAAAGGGCGCTTTCCTTTCCTCCAGGGAATGGGGCTGCCTTTCCCTTCCGACTGGGATCTTTGAGGCGACCGCAAGAGCCTGGCATGGGCATAAATGGCACTCCCCTTCCCCGAAGTTCTCTGCCGGTGCCTCAGAATTCGTGGAGAGGAGAGGTCAGCAGTCAACACCAGGAATGGTTTCAACCGGCAAGACAGGCTGAAATTTGCTGACTGTGGCCCGAGAACTTGATTCTAGGCAAGCAAGCCAAGAGCCTCCGCACCCTAAAGATGCTCCTCTGGAGGCAATCTCCCCTCACCAGCCAAGCCATTCAGTCAAAATTGATTGGTTTTAAGCAAAAAGAACAAGAAACACCAATTGTGTTGTTATTGACTCACACATCTGACTAATGTTAGCGTTTTCCAACAATGTCACGTATCCAGTAACATTGCTGGGAATGTGAACATCGCGGACCTCCTGAAGACAGCTGGCAGTCCTTCCGACGGCCACGGTGACCTGCTGCGGCATGTAGCTTTGGTCGTTGGCTGCGACAGCGATGGAGAGGTGCCTCAGAATGACATCTGGTTTCATCTTCAAACTGCGGGGCAAAGAGAAAGAGGAAGGGCTACACCGGCACTGCAGGCGGCTTGGGAAATCTTCTAGACCAGGATGGTTTTCGAGAAGGAGAAAAGTCCTCCTGGATCAGACCAAAAGTCCAGAGAGCTGTTCCCACAGCAGCCAGCCAGAGGCCCCAGCAGGAAGCCTACAAGGCAGACATGAATGCAACCGCTCCCTGCTGCGCACGCCCCCAGGAACTGGGACCGAGAGGCCTATCGGGACTGGTGCTGCAGGTCACGCGGGGCCGTTGTGACGAGTGACGATCAGCAGCCTTGTCCCCTGGGAATGCAAGCCATCCGAGTGGAGAGCCATCAAAATCCTGCAGAGTGGCCCGAAGGCACGAGACGACCGTGCTTGCATTGTCTGTCTGGACTCTCCCACTCAGCTCCACGGGATGTCTGCTCTGGGTTCTTGTATTGCAAAAGAAGGGAAGAGCGTCTCCCTATCTATGAGGGGGGTACCCCAAAAACCCTGGAATCCTTCCCTGGTGGGTGAGCCCGTCGCTGTACATGCTTCTGCCACTGCATGCCTCTTGCGGGGACCCTTTTGCATCAGTCGGCCGACCAGCGTCACCAACTGAACTCACGGCACCACGTAGTAAATCTTTTTGTTAAGCGCCTCTTGCTTGGTTGTCAATCTTGCAATGGCTGAAAACAGCCATTTTGTTAAGCGCCTCTCGTGATGTGATGATGGCTGTTTTCTTTCCAAGGGAAAGGCTCCGGTTTCTTTTGGCTCCTCCCTCATACTTTCTCCACACCTTGTGTAGTTTTAGGTGCCCACTTCTCCTTCCCTGCCCCCTTCATCGAACCTCAAAAGCCCCCAGTGCTCTACCCCTTCCTCACAGGAAACCTGCTCCAGCCCCTCAGGTGCTCCGGTTGCCCTTTTCTGCATCATCCACAGCTCTAGAACATTGTATTCATTCATTCATTCATTCGATTTGTATCCTGCCTTTTTCCGACAAAGGGCTCAAGGCAGCTTACATCATCTCTCCTCCTCCCTCTTATCCCAACAACAACCCTGTGAGGTAGGCTGGCCTGAGAGCCTGTGACTGGCCCAAAGTCACCCAGTGGGCTCCATGGCTGAGCGGGGACTCGAACCCAGGTCGCCTTAGTCCCAGTCCCACACTCTTCACCACGACACCACACTGGCTCTCTTTTTGGGGAGCACCAATCAGAGCAGTTCATGGCAGCTGTGTTCTTGCACTATAGATGTGTCATACAGGAGTTATGATATGGTTATATTGCCAATTTATTCCCTGAGGATGCCATCGTGGAATTGCCTTTTCCCTCCAGCAGCCCTCACTCGGCAGCAAACATGCATCAACCCCATTCCACCATTATTTTCAGCATATGGCTACCCAGCAAGCTGTGAGGTTAGATGAGCGCCACCCTGGGCCAGTATCAAAAATACGCTCCACTGGAGAGTTCCGTGTGAATCCATCGGGGTCTAGCAAGGAGAGCAAGACCTCTAGAACGCACGGGTGCTCACAATCCCGGGAAGAGGCATCTTGCTTACCGGATCCAGTGTGATCGCGCACTCCCGTCAGACTGCCAGAAGGAGGACGTCTCCCCATTCGTCATTCTGTCAATGTCAGCCGAATTGGAGGAGGTTTCTATGTGGGTGTAGCACTTCGAAACGGATTTGAGTTTGTCTAACTCCTGGTTTCCGTTTAAGTCACTAGGGCACTCTGCAAAAGGATGGGAAGGGCAGAGAGAGGGTAAGCACAAGGACACCGGCCTTCTTCTCCCTCCCCTTGCCTTCGCACCGGAGGAGGAAAACTGCCAGGTCCAAAGTTAACAGCCAAATTGCAAGCACATTTCAACACACCTCAAGGAGCTGGTGGGGGGGGACGTGGCCTCGTTTTGGGCACTCTGTCTGCAGAGGAGCACCTGAGGGATGCTCTTCGTGGAAGGAGCGATCACCTGGGCAGACTCACAGCAGGCGGCGGGAGACAGGTGTTGCCGAGGCAGTGTGTTGGGGGGAAGGGTGGGTGAAGAGCGTTCTGCTGACCGGCCACTGAGAATGCCTCACTCCAGGGTGGGGGTGGGGGTCCTAGACTAGCACCATGCCATTCCCCAGACGCCTCGAAAGGGGAGAAATGAAATAAAGGCCGACGGCTATTTAGTGTCTCCCAGGGAGCTCTGGCATGCTCTGCATTCTCCTCCACAAGCCCAGGAAATCACTCCAGGGCTCCCTGTTTCATGGTCTGAGAAATCGGAAATGGGCCTGTTTCCACTCCATCCATTCTTAACCTGCCCTTTAACCTCAAATGAGCTTTCAGCCTTCCTTACTGTGAACCGCCCCGAGAGCTTTGGCCACTGTATGGTACAGAAATATACCGTATTCTTTGCTCTACAAGACTCACTTTTCCCCCCTCAGAAGGAAGGGGAAATGCCTGTGCGTCTTATAGAGCGAATGTGTGTGTGCAGTAGGTCTGTCAGATGTGCAGCCCATGGGGAAGCGATGGGGAATGTGCCTGTGATGATGTGCCCATTGGATTCAGATTTTTTTGTCTTGTTTTCCGCCTCTAAAAACTAGGCGCGTCTTATGGTCAGGCGCGTCTTATAGAGCGAAAAATACGATAACTGGTGATAATGCTTTTGGCTCTGGCCTCTTGGCAGAGCAGCAGAGGCACGGGCTGGGAGAGAGCGCTGAGTGGCCAGGGGACTGGCACAGGCAAGTGGGGTTTTTGCCTGGGAGAACTGGGCGAGTGAGAGGAACTGCAGGACAGACAAGGCAGGGGACCAAGGCAAGGTCTCGGAAGGGTTACAGATGGCAGGCCAGGAGATGGCCTTGGCGGGAGTCACGGGTGTTGCTGTCCGCTGCGAGAGCTGCGACATGTTTGCCCTTCTCCCCCAGGAGAGGCAGGGATACACTGGCCCTCGGTGCAAGATGGTGACCCTGCTAGAAGAGGAGGTGAGGTGCCTGAGGGCTGAGAGAGCTCTCTGGGCCCCTCCAGAGCAGCCCCCCTCTCGACAGGGGGCTGAGGGAGAGACCACGGGAGGAGCAGCTGCAGAGACATGGAGGTATGTCACCCACAGGAGGAGGAGGCCAGCACGGCCTCCTCCTTCTCCTGGCACCGATCTGGAGCTGGGAAACAGGTTCTCTCCACTTGGGGAGGCTGGGGCTGACGAGGCCTCGGGGGACCAGCAGGACCCCCAGCCTGGGACATCAGGCGGCAAGGGGGCCGCTGCAGGAGAGGCGAGGACCAGGGCACGGCTGCCCACCAGCACCGGGAAGGCACGGCGGCGGGTGATTGTTGTTGGGGACTCCCTGCTGAGGGGCACTGAGGCGGCAGTGTGCCGCCCCAGCCTTCAGACAAGGGAGGTTTGCTGCCTGCCGGGCGCACGCATCCGGCATGTGAAGGACAGAGTGGAGCGTCTTGTTCGCTCCGGGGGTCACCAGCCACTCCTGGTGATCCATGTGGGCACAAACGACGTGGCCAGGCAGGGGGTGGTCGGGATCACCAGGGACTTTGAGGCCTTGGGGAAGAAACTCAGGGAGCTGAAGGCCCAAGTGGCCTTCTCGTCAATCTTACCTGTCCAGGGATTTGGGCCAGGAAGGGACAGGAGGGCCTCTGAGGTGAACGACTGGCTTAGGGTGTGGTGCCAGAAGGAACGCTTCGGGTTCCTCGACCACGGCACTCGTTTTCTTGCCAATGGACTTCTGGCAAGGGATGGGTTACACCTCACGAGGATGGGGAAAAGGTCCTTTGGAGATGCTCCAGCGAGCTTCATCCAGAAGACTTTAAACTGAGCCAGTGGGGGGTGGGTTCAGGCCCCCCAGTAACGTGTCTGCACTGGACAAGTGTGCGGGGAGGATCGGGGCTCTGGGAGCAGGGCTTTAGAGATACTGCAGGGACTGACAGGACTTCTACAGAGAGGGGCCAGGTACCAGGGAGGATGGGAGGAAGGAGGATGCTGGGCACTCCAAGGAAAGGAAGCGGTGGGAAGGAGTTGAGGTGCACGTGCACCAATGCTAGGAGCATGGGTAATAAGCAGGAAGAGCTTGAAGCTCTCCTGGGAAGAGGAGGGTATGACCTGGTGGGGGTCACAGAAACTTGGTGGGATGAAAGGCAAGTCTGGAATGTAAACATAGAAGGGTATCACCTTTTTAGAAAGGACAGGAAGGGAAAGAGAGGTGGGGGTGTGGCTTTATATGTCAGGGAAGGGATAGGATGCAGTGAGATAGAATGCAGCACAGATGGGGATTCGGTAGAGGCAGTCTGGGTGAAACTTAGGGGTTTTGACAGGGAAAGAGCCCTGACAGTGGGGGTATGTTATCGCCTTCCAGGTCAACTTGAGACCCTGGATGATGTCCTGACAGGCCAGATTCTAAGGATATCTCGGGGGAGAGACACAGTAATTATGGGGGATTTCAATCTCCCGGATATTACTTGGGAGACTCACTCGGCGGTGACAGCCAGGTCACGTCGCTTCCTAGAAGCTCTAGAGGGTGGGTTTTTCACACAGAGGGTCCGAGAGGCGACGAGGGGGGGAAACATCCTGGACTTGGTCTTGACCAATAGGGAGGAGCTGATAGATGAAGTACAGATTAGGGGAGCTCTGGATGCGAGTGATCACTCCATCCTTTGCTTTGAGATCAGAGGACTGGGGCCGTGCAGCAGGGCGAGCACTAGAAGCTGGGACTTCAAGAGGGCCAACTTTGGCCAACTGAAGGCCAGGCTGGGGAAAGTCTCCTGGGAGAGGTTACTGGAAGGTAAGCAAGTTGAGGAGGGGTGGATGGCACTCAAAAGGGAGGTTTTGCAGGCGCAAGCCCTGACGATACCTCTAGTCAGTAAGGTGGGGAGGCGGAGGAGAGTGCCGCCATGGATGCGAAAGGAGGTGGTTAGGGGGATTAGACGAAAGAGGAGCCTCCATAGGAAATGGGTACTGGGGGAAATAGACAAAAGGGTATACCGGGAGGAGGAGGCCCGTTGCAGAAGGATTCTTCGCAAGGCTAAGGCTGATTATGAGCTGAGACTTGCCAAGAATATCAAGAGCAACAAAAAGGGCTTCTTCCAGCATGTAAATAGGAAAAGGAAGGGGAGACAAGTGGTGGGACCACTAAATAAGGAGAAAGGAGATCCAGTGACTGACATGAGGGAACAGGCACAGATGCTAAATGACTATTTTGTCTCTGTGTTCTCCCCAAAGCAGGACGGGGGATAACCGTATAGGAGATTAGATGAGGCTGGAGACTTAGGGGCAGAGATTAGAGTCACCCCCCTTGAAGTCGAGGGGCTCCTCAGGGCATTGGACATTACAAAGGCGCCAGGCCCTGACGGGTTACACCCGAGAGTACTTAGAGAGTTGGCAGGGGTTCTCTCATGCCCACTGGCCTCCATTTTTGAGGCCTTGTGGAGAACGGGTGAAGTTCCAGAGGACTGGAGGGTGGCATCCGTGGTCCCAATCTTTAAAAAGGGCACTAGAAGGGACATGGGGAATTACAGCCCTGTTAGCATTGTAGGAAAAACAATGGAAAGGCTCATAATAGAGAGCGATCTAGTGATGCTAGATAGGGAAGGGAGGCTGACAGCCACACAACACGGCTTCCGCAAAAACAGGTCCTGCCAGACAAACCTTGTGGAATTCTATGACAAGGTTTCAAGATGGCTAGATGGAGGGGATGCAGTGGATGTGGTATACCTGGATTTCAGCAAGGCCTTTGACAAAGTGCCCCATGATATCCTGGTGGAGAAACTGAGGAGCTTTGGGATACACCAAAGCACTGTCCGGTGGATTAGGGCATGGTTGACTGACCGAAAGCAGAAGGTAACCATTAGCGGGGAATCGTCGGGATGGCATCCAGTGACAAGCGGGGTCCCCCAGGGCTCTGTCCTGGGGCCGATCCTGTTTAATCTTTTCATTAACGACATGGAAGAAGGGGTGAACAGTCTGCTGATCAAATTCGCAGACGACACTAAAACTGGAGCAGTGGCCACAACTGAGGAGCAGATACACCAGATCCAAAAGGATCTGGACAGACTATGGAAGTGGGCAGGAGACAACAGGATGAAGTTCAATGTGGATAAGTGCAAGGTCTTGCACTTGGGGCATAAGAATAGCTGTCATAAGTACAGGTTAGGTGACAAGTGGCTGGAGAGCAGCACTTGTGAAAGGGACCTCGGGGTACTGGTTGACCGCAGGCTAAACATGAGCCAGCCGTGTGATGCGGTGGTCAAGAGGGCGAATGCCACCCTTGGTTGCATAGCCAGAAGTGTGGCTTCTAGATCAAGAGAGGTATTACTACCACTCTACACGACTCTGGTGCGCCCGCAACTGGAGTACTGTGTTCAGTTTTGGGCCCCTCATTACAGAAAGGATATAGCCAGGTTGGAGTCAGTGCAGCGTAGGGCCACAAGGATGGTGGCTGGTTTGCAGGGGATGCCGTATGAGGCGAGACTGAGGGAACTGGGTCTCTTCAGCCTGGAGAAGAGGAGACTCAGAGGGGATCTGTTGGCAACATACAGGTATGTGAGGGGGTGTCACATGGAGATGGGGAGAGGCCTGTTCTCCCCTGCAGAGGAAGGCAGGACGCGCTCCAGTGGAGTGAAGCTCAGGGAGCCAAGTTTCAATTTGGATGCCAGGAAGCACTTCCTGACAGTCAGGACCCCGAGGGCGTGGAATGGGCTTCCACGGGAGGTCGTTGAGGCCCCATCGGTGAGGGTGTTCAAAGATAGGCTGGACATGCACATGGTGGGCATGTCATGAGCGGAGCCGGCTGGTGCCGGAGGTCAGACTAGATGGCCCAGGAGGCCCCTTCTGACTCGCTCTGTTTCTATGTTTCTATGTTTCTAACGCCCTTCAGCACAGCACTGCCCAAAATTGCAGGTGTACAGAAGCAGCCTCTAGAAATCTTCCACCCATCTTGTGAGCAGAGACATCTGGGGTGTGGGGTGTATGTGGGGGGGGGGGGTCTCCTTCAGCTTCTCAGGGAGGAGCTCCCATGAGCGCAGGTGGTCCCACCGTTCATTTCTTTCCAAAGTAGGGTTGCTGGGCTTTGTACTTCTTAATTTGCTACAAGCGCAAATGGCAGCAGGTCCACTTGCACTCTGGCCACTACTTTGCATTGTGCACCAAGTCAAGGGTGCTTTTTAAAAAAAATTAGGGCACTGCCACCCCCTCACATTATACTCAGGAGGGAAAAACCCAATGAAGCGGCCACCTGTTTTCGAGAAAAAGCGAGCTTTCTGGACATCAGCCAAGGGTGTTTTTGGTAGCGGCACCTCAAACATGGTTTTATTGCAGTTGCTATAAACTGTGTATTTTGGGTTGCCGGCGAGTTCAATGAGGATTTTATTGTCAGTTTTATTCCCGGAAGTTTACTTATATTTGGGCTTTTTTGGTGACCGAATTATTTGCTTTTTATGGATAATAATTAAGTCAGCAAAACCCCCCCAAACACATGTGTACAGATTTTGTTTGTGGTGCATTATTAGATTTAAGCAAATCAGATCCAGAACAATTTGATCCCAAGGTGCCACCCTAAGCCAATTTAGGCAGGAGAATGCCCTACAGCTCCCAGCATGCTCCAGCCATCTGGGGCGCAGCTGGGGGCACAGCTGGCTGAAGCATGGCAGGAGCTGTGGGGGCCTTCATTCTATCTAGAATGGCAAACGGTGGCAACTTCAGTGTCGGTGACCTTCTCCTAACAGCAGTGGGAAGGAATCTGGCTGTACGTTCAGTGAAAGTGACCTTAGTCTCTGCTGTGAATCTAGAAGAATGAAATTCGCCAGAACTTCCTGAATACAAATGAAGTACAAAGGACATGAAACGGCTTCTCATTTTCCCACAGAAACAGATACAGAAAAATATGAGAAAGCCTTTCTATTTTACTGCTGCTGCGCAGCCAGGAGAGAAAAAATAAATGCGCAATGTGGTATAAGAAAAGCTTGACTATATTTGGGCAGAGTTTATATCGCCAAGTGCTTTGCAGGCTGCACATTGGCCTGAGGTTATAAGCCAAGATATACTTGGTGCATAAACCCTTTTGCCAAAATAACAGGAATTTATATCCAATAGTTTTTGCTTGATACAAATATTTACATTCTCCAATCCAACTAGAAACAATTCCTGTATGAGAGGCCAAATTCGCTGGCCTTGTGATTGACAGATCTCAACTACAGAGCCATAATTATTCATCAAGACCAAGAATAAATGGCCAAGATCGGTGGAAGACAAAGAAAGTCACAGCGATGACCTAACTGCAAAGGACTGTCCCATAATTTCAAAGGAGAAAATCCCAGCGTTTTCTTCTGATTCGGAAAGCAGACTCGCCAGGCTGTGAGCAGGAATGTGGAGCATGAGCTACACAAACAAGCGAAAGACAAATAAATCCGAGTACCCTTTTCTTTTAGGAGGAGTCGGTCTAAAGAATCCTTGAGAACAGAAGAACGCATAGTGCAAATATTGTTGAAATACTCCAAGACGGGATATGGGATGACGGTGCTGGCGATGCGGTGCCGATGGAGGAATCTCAGAATCATGGAAGCATGAAGACTAAGGCGCTCGTTCGATTCTGAAAATATGTCTATAAAACCTGGAGACAGAGAAGAAGAGTTGATTAAGGAGAATCCATCCAGTATATGCACATACTGAAAACTGAGTCAATTTCTGCATTTTCTTAGCCCTGAAATGCCTGCAAATGAAGCAACATTTGCAATAACTGCTGGAGGAATTGGAGATGCCAAAGACTAGACAGACCCTCGTGAACAGTTGAGGAACTTCCATTAGGACAACCACATCTGGTTCTTTGCTCCTTTGTTGCTTGTGTTCATTGTACCAAATTCAGAATGTTTAGAATTGAGGCTTATTAACAAGATCTCTGGGGAAGTTGTTATCTTTTAAAATTTTTGAGCATTTTGACTCTGTGTCTATAGTAACCCCCTCATGCACTTGCATGGTTGGGCTTTTTACATAACACAGATTCTGTGCAAGATGTGAGCTGCCCCGAGGCTTCGTTGTGATGGGGGCGGCATAAAAATGTTTTAAACAAACAAACAAACAAACAAAGTTGCATTTAAATGTTCCTGGAGAAAGTGAATTTCTGTTCTGCCTTCTTCCAGTCTTGTGCATGCTGGAGTCCGTCAGATAGATGGGACTGGCATCAGCCTGCGGCGGAGGGGCAACCCCAACCTTCCCGTGGACTCTTGAGGTGCTGAGCTGTGACTCCCACCTCAAATGGAAAACAGTGCAGTGATTGCAAATTCATTAGAAGAACCTGGGGAACAGAGTCTTGGGCAAGCAGTGCCTCCATCCCTTCTCTGGGCGGGGGAGATCACAAAAGTCCGTTGTCACGGGCTTCCCAAGGCTCTGTCTTGACAGCTGCAAACACTGCACCAGCTGCAGGGCCTGCCTGGGGCTGCCAAACTTTAAGACTTCTTTTCCCCTTCCAGCTGCAAATTGCCCAACCGTGAGCTTTGACTGCTGTGCGTCTGGAGAGATTCGAGGAAATGGTTCAGTGGTCTGAGGCAGCTGCTGAGCTGAGACAATGGCCTGGGCAGTGCTTGCTGCCAGAGGGCAGCAGGTAGCAATTCTGGACTTTGCCCAAAAGAGCTCCAAATCCATCTTCCTGTTTTCTCCTGACAGCTGTCCAAAGGTGAGCTGTCAAGAAAAATCAGAAGCGTGAGTGATCTTTAGTTTCAAAAAGTTTTTTGGGGGGACATAAACCCCGTTGACTGCAAGATCCTATAAGACTGCCCTCTTGTTTCCACAAACATGAACCTCCCGGTGCACAAGCAAGGGCAAACGCACATTCACCCACCTCGTCCTTTTCACTGCCCTTAATAGGGAGGGCTGAATGGGGCATGGGAAGCTTTCGACCAGGCTTCTCTCCATGCCTCAGTGAAACTGTCCATTAAGGCCGGAATGAACTATCCAGGGTCTTGGGCAAGCTGTCCACCAGCCTAGCCACCCAAGGTCATGCTAAGAAAGACTACGTCACTCTGCCTGGGAATCCCTGATGCGCTGCATCAAATTGTATTCCTCATCCGCCACAGCAGTCTCTGAGCGTCACAGGGGGCGATTCTCTCCCCTCCGTTCCCTTTTGCTTACCTGGGACGAGTGAACAAGCCTGCAGCTGCCGGATCACGTGACTGAGCTCTCCCCGGAGATTGGCTCCTCCAGAGTTCTTGAGAACCTCCAGCATGTTCTCCACGTCGACCGTGCCATCTCCCTCCACATCAAACTGAGCAAAGGCCTGGGCAGCGGGGAGGAAAGAGAAGCTGAGAGGTGGTCACGCGGTTCGTTTTTTAAAGGCAAGCCACTCAACTTTACTCTACTGACATGCCGACACACAACTGATTAGGATATGGGCAGGACAACCCATCCCCTGCAAGGAATTTTCAGGGTTTATCACTTCACAAATAAGTTTAGAGGATCACACCGAGACACTTACTCAGAAAGGCACAGGACTTGCCACATCCAGTCCAAACATACTTCACCTTACACTAGTGCGTGTTAAAGCAGCAGCTTTCAGCCCTCAGCACAACTAACAGTGGGAGAGTCTGTTGTTAGCTTTTGGACCTGGTTTCAGATCCCTGCAAAAACCGTGTGTCCCCGGCACTGGTGCCTTACCTGTAAAATGGAACACCACCTATCACCAAGCACTTAGAGGTACCGTATTTTTTGCTCACTTCCCCACCCCCCTCAAAAGTCAGGGGAAATGTCTGTGTGTCTTATAGAGCGAATATGTGTGTGTAGCAAGTCTGTCAGATGTGCAGCCCATGGGGAAGCGATGGGGAACGTGCCTGTGATGATGTGCCCATTTGATTCAGAATATTTTTTTTCTTGTTTTCCTCCTCTAAAAACTAGGTGCGTCTTATGGTCAGGTACGTCTTATAGAACGAAAAATACGGTAATATGAATTCCGGGTATTAATATGTATGAATCAGTTTGGCTTCTGTGAGCCTACCTGTGCTCCCCATTTTCTTCTCTGGCAGCTGCTGCTTCCAATTTAGGTGCACACATTACATCGCTAGATTTCCACATTTCTGACTTGCTAAAAGCACCCTGGAGTTTGTCAATTCTGAATGGTGAGCCTTCCTCCACAATTACAAACCGTGGCCCAAGACTATGGATGAGAAAGCTCCAATCACAGTTCGTGCAGGGAATGCATTCACTCTGCAAAGAGGACAGATTTTCTGCTTCTGGATGTTAGGTTTTGCTTTTTCAAATAGCAAAACCTAACATGCACACAAACCTGACAGTCATTTGAAAAGTGATCGCTAACAGAGATTAACATGGCCCGGCCAGAGAGAGATGCTCACACATCTCCCAGCAGCTAAGCCCTGCCTGTCGTCAAGATAATTAACTTCCAGGAAGCAGAACAGTCCAACTACAGAGCTGCTGGATACCTTTGACTTCCCTCGTTGTTGCAGTGCAAGCTGACTACAGTCCATCATCCTTCTCCACCCACAGAAGGTATGAATACATCTGCTGACCACATAGATTTGAGGACAATCGCATAAAGCAAGCAAGGCACTCAACCACCTTGCCTTGCATTAGCCTAACGCCAAGATTGCCAGCACAGACTTCAGAGTCCCATGTTGTGGTTAGGTGCTGATTGCTAACAAAGCTATTTCTAACCTTTGCCACAAGTAGATAACCCACCCCGTTTATGAGTAACATTACCAGCAAAGAGTTACCCACCATGCGAGATTGTTTACAGGCAGAATGATCTGATACAGCAGTGATCTAAAGCATGCGAAAAAGCATGTTGCAGCTTTTGACACAGGGGTGTTAAGCTCATGCAACAGGCCTTGATCTTTGGCTCTGACGGTACATACATTCAATCAAAAGAAGCATTGGTAAGTGAGCAGGATCAGAGGACTCAGGGACTGGAGGGTAAACCATGGGGATAAGCTGAGTAGGACTCATTATATATTAGGCATTTATTGTAAATATTTTAGACCTTTCTTCAACCATACTCCCAGAACAGTTTACAAACAAGAATAAATCAAATAAAATATAAACTCAGAACTATAATAAACCGCAACATCAAGGGAACGGGATAACACACTCAGGAATGAGAACACTGCATCCAAAATACCCTGAAAAATATAAAGTCTTCACCTGGAACTGAGGTAGGGCAAGCAGCAGAAGCAGCATTCCATAACCAAGGTGCTACCACCAAAAAGGAAGGCCACCTGCTCTTGGATCGGAAGACAACAGTGACTGCAGAAGGCTCTCCACTGAAGACCTTAATGCCCAAGTGGGCCAAAGCCACGCGAGGCTCTCTGTGGGGGTCTTTTAAGGTTTGAACTGCATCTGGAAACAGTCCAGGAGCCACTGAGCTTGGTGCAGTGCAGGCGTAATACTCGTATGATGACAGCTCCCGGTCCCAGGTCATAACCCAGCAGCCCCATGTGGATGCTTCTGGACCGTCTGCGAGGGCAGCCCCACATATGAATATGGGAACCTAACCAGTACATGAACAACTGAGTGATCTCGGAAAATCCCACACTCCAGTGGAGAAAGGAATCCTGTGCCAGAGGAAAAGTGCACTTCTAGGAGCAGAGAAGGGTTGAGGAACACCCTGAACTGTAAATGTGTTGGGCTTCAGCTCCTACAATCCCCAGCCACCTGAGCAGGTGTTCTAAGCTTACACCTGACAGCAGCATATGTCTAGTCCTTGCCTTGCCCTCAGTAGGCACAAGTGGCCAAAATAGTTGGGAAGTCTCAAAGGCTGCTGGTCATGCCACACTGCGAGCATCAATTGTGCTGCATGACTTTCCAGAATCCATTCTACACAACTCTGGTGCACCCGCAACTGGAGTATTGTGCTGTTTTGGGCCCCTCATTACAGAAAGGATATAGCCAGGTTGGAGTCAGTGCAGCACAGGGCCACAAGGTTGGTGGCCAGTTTACAGGGGATGCCGTATGAGGCGAGACTGAGGGAACTGGGTCTCTTCAGCTTGGATAAGAGGAGACTCAGAGGGGATATGTTGGCAACATACAGGTATGTGAGGGGGTGTCACATGGAGATGGGGAGAGGCCTGTTCTCCCCTGCAGAGGAAGGCAGGACGCACTCCAATGGAGCAAAGCTCAGGGAGCCAAGGTTCAATTTGGATGCCAGGAAGCACTTCCTGACAATCAGGACCCCAAGGGTGTGGAATGGGCTTCCACGGGAGGTCGTTGAGGCCCCATCAGTGAGGGTGTTCAAGGACAGGTTGGACATGCACATGGTGGGCATGTTGTGAGCGGAGCCGGCTGGAGCCGGGGGTCAGACTAGATGGCCTGGGAGGCCTTCTGACTCGCTCTGTTTCTATGTTTCTTATCACAGAGCCCATTCTGCCTTCAGGCTAAGGACATGACTCACCTCCACCCTTGCAGAATTATTTCAAATATTTATACTCCACCCTGTAAAGTCAGCAGCTGGGTGAGTCCCAGCAGTTCACGGTCAGTGCTTTCGCACAGCTTTAGACAAAGTGTCCCATGATATCTTGATTAGCAAACTAGCTAAAAGTGAGCTAAATGGAACAACCATCAGGTGGATTCAAAGTTGCTATGGAATCAGACTCAAAGAGTACCCCTTAATAGCACCTTCTCAAATGCATCATCATATGATGGAGAATACATGGCCCAATGATACTGCAAGTCAGAAGGATCTTGGAATAGTTGCAGATCACGAGCTGAAAATGAGTCAACAAGGTGATGTGGCTGCAAAAAGGGTGAATGCTTTTTTAGGTTGTATTACTAGAAGGATCACTTCCAAAACTCTTGAAGTCGTAGTTCGCCTTTATTCAGCACTGGTTAGGCCTCATCTGGAGCCCTGTGTCCAATTCTGGGCACCACATTTTAAGAGAGATGCAGACAAACTGGAAGGGGTACAGAAGAGGTCAAGAAGGATGACCCAATGCCCTGTGAGAGTGAAAGAATTAGGCATGTGTAGCCTTGAGAAGAGAAGACTTAGAGGAGACAGGGTAGCCCTCTACAAGTCCTTCAAAGGCTGCCACAAAGAAAAAGGAGAGGATCTCTTCCTGGTCATCTCAGAGTGAAGTCGCAGGAAGCCAGATTCTGGCTAGACAGAAGGAAAATTTCCTGTCAGAGTAGCACAACCATGCTAGGAAGGTTGTGGATTGTGGAGGCGTCCAAGATGCAACTGGACAGCCACCTGAGAGGGATGGTTTAACTTGGAGTCCTGCACTGAGCAAGGGCTTGGATCCAATGGCCCTCTGGCCCTTCCGAATCTACTAGTCTGACTCTCTGATTCTAGTCTATTAAAAGAACATAAACCTGTCAACACTTCAGGTCCTGTGGCTGCCATGAAACGGCTGTAAGGCAGACATGATCAGTTACAAAACACCCATTTCCCAGCAGTGGCTAGACTAGGAGAGAATTTAGCTAAGAACCTAAGCGCAAGACCACAAAAGGTCCTGGGTTCCACACCAGCTTCTGAACTCACGTTTTCAAGCTCCAGCACCTATTTCGCAGAGAAAAGTAACTTGGCCAAGAAACTGAGCATAAGGCAGAAGTGGGCTGTGAGCCCCAAATGTCAAATCACACACTTCACCCCCACAACGCACAACAAAATACCAATTCTGTGGAAGGCACACTGGTGATGTTCGGAGAAGCCCACACATACCAGCAGAAAACTCACCTCCATCATACACAACATAAAACAAACAACAGGCTCGCCGACACATGACTTCAGACAATGGCAAAGCACATCACATCAAATCGAACAAGACAAACCAGCTGGCACACAAGCGCATTTTTAAAAAGGGGAGCCCCTGACACACACAAATCTCTCTGCTCACTCCTGGCTGTGCCTCTCTCATCACCATCCCTGCCATTTCTGCGCAGCTGGGCACACTTCAATCCCAAGTCTTGGGCTCCAGACACCCACCATCTTTATTCTTGAACATAAAAATGGAGCAGTGGTAGATGCCAGCACTTCACCACACACCATCCTCCCAGTTTTTGTGGGAGCTTAAAAAATCAAACGGAGCAGAGACAGATGGATAGTAGTGGCGGTGTTCACAGCCATAAGTGAATATTCAGTTATGATATGCAGATACTGTTTGCATGCTCAGGAAAATTCAGCTCAAGACCCAAAATATATTTCCAGTGGTGGCTGAAAGCAATAGTCTTAAAAACAAGCTAAGCTTGGGGAACTGATTTAAAAGAGGCCTGTAAAAGAATAGGATTGATAAGGAACTCGGCAGCGTGGTCCTTGACATCATGGAAGCTGCAATCCAGGTTGTCTGAAGGGTATCAGGTTTGGGAAGGCTTTGGGAACTGGCTTCCCCACTCCCCATGCTGTGTTTTGGCTTTATTTATCAGCACTCCTTTGCTTTGATTTCCAGAAAAGGAAGCAGGATGTCCACACACACAAGCAGGAATTACAGAAGGCAGAGAGAGCTCTGTCATTTGATAAAGCCTGAGAGTGGCCTAAAGCAAACAATTTTCTTGCCTGAATAACAGGAGATCTCTCTTCTGAATAGGGTGTTGTCCCTTGAACCTTTGCCCAGGAGCAATAATCCTAATACTATGATCGGTGTTACACAAAAGTGAACCCTCCACACCCTTTTCAGAAGAAGCAATGAAGATTCAACTTCACTTTCCAGGAACTTTCCAGCTGCAAATTGCATGCACCATATTTACCGTATGATTTTAAACTCAGCCATTTCTGGACTCTGTATTGGGTGTTCCTCTTCGATTTTCTGCCTCAAATTAAAAGGCACTAAAAGTAGCATATTTGAAACCAAAAGTGCTACTGGCATAACTTATGAAAATAAAGCTCATTTTGTTTTCCCTTGTGGGCATGCTTTGTGGTAGAGCTTTCCTTCTGACAAAACAACTGTTTTAATACTTCCCATAATTAGCTGTTTGCAAAACCAAAGCTCCATGCTAGGGACATAACCCTTGGACTCATATGCTTCTTAAGTCCCAAAGTGCAGAAAAGAGACAATGCAAAATTGACTTTTCATTCTTATGCAATGACAACCTGAATGTAGAAGCTCTCTTGGTACATCCCTGTCAAACTGGAATTTTCAACTCTCTCTCCTCAACAGCTCCTCCACACTGCAGTCTGCCTTTTGAATTGTGGGAATGAGGGGGGAATTAAAAGCACCACCATGTACATTAACCCCACACACTCTCTCGTAGATTGAAGCCACAGCATTCAACAGCATGTCAGATTCCTCCCACAGCTGCATGTTATTTTTGGCCATGTGTCACACGGGGAAAGGTCGCCTGCTGCAGAACTGTGCGATGAGACAACTTCACACAGGACCAAAATGTGTGCTCTCAAGGACCCCAGAGTTCCACAGCTTCAAAATATCTTTGAAACATTCATATACTTCAAGCTGTGACACTCCTGCCTGGAGGCCTCCCACGGGTTGGCAGCTGGACGACATTTGCGCAAGATGCAGGACAGAGGGAAGGTCTGATCCAGCACAGCTCTGCCCTCACTGTTTGCTCCCCCTTCTCATGCCTGCGTTAATGTTGCTGCTGGTTGTTCTGTTTACAAGCAGCTTTGAAGTGCGTGGATGAGAGGCTGAGGGCTGGTAAAAAGGCTTCCTCACTTCCACCAGATGTCCCGACGGGCACCCATTTGGATGGCCCCTACAGGGGACTGGGCAAGTTCATGGAGGAGAAAGGCCACCAATCCTGATGGCTGAATTCCTCCAATATCAGAGACAGCATACCCACACACGCTAGTTGCTGGAGAGCACCAGTGTGCTGCTTGTAGATCGTCCATGGCCAGCTGGCTGGATGCTGGACTAGATGGACCACTGGTCTGATCCAGCACAGCTCCTCTACCAAAAAGCACTTTGTCAATCCACAGGCATGTAGTACGAACTCTTAGTAGCGAAGTACCACCCCCTTCCCAAAGCCACCTTTCCCTGGACTTAGTTCTAAGCCCTGATCATTCCAAGACCAATCACCCCAAATCCTCATCTGTGAAGTAAGCATTGCATCCAAATGCCTGTAACATTCAGTCGACGTACATCCTGCCGCTTCCCTGCCCTTCCAAGCGCTACCGACTCCGATAAGGCCTGTTCATAAAAGGTCCCAGAAGTACAGTGAGCTGCACACTTAACTTTTCTGCTCTAAATCTTCCAGTCACCCTTTCAAATGCTGATATTTTATAACTCAGCAGAACTCACAGAGACCTCGGCCACACACACCAAGTCCTAATAAACCTGTGCATCTACATACTTCCTAATGTCACATTATTTAGGAAGAAAAGGGGTAAGTTTTATCTTTTATTATGGTAGAGCCAGAAGCAATGAATCTAACAAGGAAACAAAATGCTGATGAAGTTCACTGGCTATTTTTAAGTCTCCTCAAGGTAGTCTGAAAACATAATACAATAATCACAAATGAAATAGAGTTTGCATAATCACAGCTAAAAACAATGCATTACAGGGTTTAAGATGGCAAAACAAGCAAACAATTCCCACAACATACCCTCTAAAATACAGGCCTACCTCATTATATTGTGCCTTTTACACATCCAAGGGTTGAGGTAGTCCTGCACCGAGCAAGTCTGTTGGTGCCATTTTCCCAACGACATTTGCTCAATTCATGTCTCTGTGTCACATTTTGGTAATTCTCACAGTATTTCAAACTTTTTCATTCCTGTTATACTTGTTATGGTGATGTGTGATCTTTGATGCTACTATTGCAACTATGACTGAACTGCTGCAATCTCATGATAAAACTTTAACAGATGAGGGTTGCTTATTAGGGATAAGTAAACAAAGTGGTTTCTTAAGATGAAATCTACTCCGGCTGAAGATCCAAGGTTCTTGGATGCCAGGAAGCACTTCCTAACAGTTAGGACCCCGAGGGTGTGGAATGGGCTTCCCTGGGAGGTCATTGAGGCCCCATTGGTGAGGGTGTCCAAGGACAGGCTGGACATGCACATGGTGGGCCTGTCGTGAGTGGAGCCAGCTGGAGCCAGGGGTCAGACTAGATGGCCCAGGAGGCCCCTTCTGACTCGCTCTGCTTCTATGTTTCTATGCTGTGAACATTGTTGAAATCACCACGGTTTACAATATTACATAAACTCTGTTGATAAAGCGGCTGCAGGGTTTGAGAAGACTGGCTGCAATTCTGAAAGTTGTTCTACTGTGGGGGGAAAAACTATCAAACAGCATCACATGCTACAGAGATAAACTGTGAAAGGAAGAGTCAATTGATGCTGCAAACTTTACTAAGAAATGCCCACTGCCCCCCGCCCGCCACCTTCAGCAGGCACCAACCAGATCGGTCGGCAACACTGAAGTAAAACCCTCCAGCAGCAAAAAGATCTCTCAAGGCTCAGATGATGGTTACCATTTGTTAGCAAAAAAGCATCTTGAATTAATGTATGTACATTGTTTTTTCAGGTATCATGCCACTGCACAGTTAACAGACCACAGCTCAGTGTAAGCATAACTTTTATATGCACCAGGAAACCAAAAAAATTGTGTGACTTGCTTTATTGAGTTATTCACTTTATTTCAGTGGTCTGGAACCGAAGCTGCAGCAACTCTGAGGTGTGCCTGCACTCTTCTATCCAGCTTCACCATCAGAATTCTAAGTCTATGCAATAACCCAAAAGCAAGCAGAATTCAATAAAGGCAGCTCAGTCAAGAGAGAGAGTGTAGCTAGTGGTCAGAGTAGACTGGGACTGGGGAGATCTAGGTTCTAATGACTACTCAGCCAGGAAATGCACTGGGTTTCATGAAAGTTACAGATTTTAAACCCAGCCTACCTCACAGGATTGTTGTTGTTCAAATGAAATGGAGAGAAGAACCCTGTGAGCCACCCTGGTTTCTTTTCAAGAGGAAGACGGGTGGGGTATAAATACAATGCAATAATAATATTCAAAATCAAGTCAAAACAAAAGGGTCTTCAAAGCCATCAGTGGGGGGGGGGGGCATCAGTGACAGGAGTAACCACACATCCTTAGGAAAGCGTTCCACAAGTTTGCACATCCTGGAAAAGGCCCTTTCTGGACTACCCGCCAGTATGAGTTCAGTGCCGGCCCACACACTGAGGTCCTGGTGCCCGGAGGACACAAAGGCTTCCTTCAAAGAACCGAACCACAGAACGGGCCTTCAGGGTGGGAGCCAGCACCCTGCATCTGCCCCACAAACAGCTCATACAGGCACCTGCGCAAAACCTTCCTAGGCCCCACAAGCATTCTGCTGCTCCCTTTGCATCCACTGAAGTTGCCAACTTGTCTTCAAAGGCAGCCCCGTGTAAAGCAGATGGCAGGAACACAGACCCTAACCCTAACCACAGCATGGATCATTGAAGCCGGGGCGCGCTCTCTCTCTCTCTTGACAGGCTTGCATTTGCCCTAAGATGACAAAGGTGCTCCAAGCCTCTGCCAGCTGCGTGTCTGGTGAGGCCGGAAGAATCCCCAAGATGCTCTTCAGGGGAAGTGCAACTCCATTCAATAGCAGGGGGGCTGTGGGCAGGGCACTTGCCTTGCAGGCAGACAGTGCCAAGGTTCGATCCCTGGCAGCTCCAGACAGGGCTGGGAAACCCCTGCCGAGGAGCTGCAGCCCATCTGTTCCAACGATACTGGCCGAGGTGGATCTGAGATTTGATTCTTCCTAAGTCAGCTTCCTGTTTTCCCAGTACCAGTGGTAACCTCCAAAAGGAAACAAAGATTGCGAAATGGTCTTAGAAATATGCAAGTTGTCATTGTGCGGGCAAGTGAGGGAGCCTGCTCAGGAACAAAGTAAGGCAGGAGTTCAATTAGGGGACCTTAGCAACCCTGTATCCTCGCTGGACTTTTCCCCGTGCATTCTCTTTGCATTGGGTATTTAAGGGGCCAGAGGAAAGTCGACGTTCTGAAATTATTTTTCAGAAGTGGGGGAAGTCCAACTGGTAGCCTGGCTGCTCCCACACCACTCTCAGTTCTCTCTATTCAGGGTATACACACCCACCCTCTTCCAACCAGACTACTCACAATGACAAGTGCTTCACTGAAAGTTCCATCCTGCCCCTCTCTCTCTTTCGCATAACTCACACTTGCACCTGTTGAAATTGGGATTGCAGGATGCGGGAAGGGCACTTGTGCCTGGAAAGCGTGCAAACACACCAAAGCTGCCAGCAGGCAGGCAATTTTCTATAGGGACATCAGTGGGGGGGGGGGGGGTCTTTCTTTGTCTTCCCAGGCTGGGTGAGATCTCCTGTAGCAGCTAGAATTTTGTTGCTTTACAGAATAGATGCAATTTCAACCATTACATTTAAGGTGCAATCCTATGCATGTTGAGGCAGAAAAAGGGTCTCTATGGCTGGCTGGGGGATGATGGGAGTTGTAAGACTTTTTTCTGTTTAAACATGCACAGAAAGACATGCTTAGCACCACATGCTATTCTGCGTCTAAAGGGTCACTTCATTCCTCTAATGAGGTGGGGTCTGGCCTGTCAAAGCTTTCACAACAACAAATGTATTTGCCTGCTGCCACAAAACTCCTCATTGGTTCTGCTCCTCTTAAAGCAGCTTCAACACCAAGGAAACTGTACAGCTCACCCCTTCCCACGTGCCTGTGACATCTGCCTTAGGCTGCGATTCTGCACTGTGAGCTTACTGGGAACACGCCCTGCTTACAACCTAGCTGCAGTCCTAACTACATACACAAACAAGCTGCAATTTGCTTCATGAGGGCAGAAGTAGTAGCTACAATGCCCCCATGCGAGAGGAACCTACAAGCTGAGAACAGAACACACCACCATGGCAGACACAGTCACCTTAATATCCTAAAGGCATAATTTTGTACACATTTAGACGAACACTGAATCCTAAATTTTCCAGCTTCCTCAGACTCCACAGGGGACAAACCACAGAATGCACCTACACGAGAGGTAGTGGATGGCTTTAAAAGGCATGGGATGAATTCATGGAAGAGAAAGCTATCAGCAGCTGCTAGTGCTGATGGCCATTTACGACCTCCAGGACTAATAGCAGTCTACCTGCTAACACCAGCCGAACTTCTGTGTTCATGCCCTGCTTGCAAGGTCCCCTGCGCAACTGGCTGGTCACTGCTTGAACAGAACACCAGGCTAGGCGGAAACTTGGTGCGAAAAGGCAGGGCTTCGCTTACAGGCCCATTCTAGGAATTCCTTCTGCTAAACTCGCATGGGAATTCAACTAAGAATGCCTGCACATCGCTCGCAGAAGCCGGCTTTTTACCCGGTCGCCAAGAGGCTTGCTCTAAAAGTAATGCCAATCATGAAGCGACAGAAAGCGCAAGGTCGCTCAGGAAAAGCGCAGGGAACGCGCGCGGGCGCGCCGTCGCCGGGCCGAAGGGGGCCGCCCGGCCAGCGCGCCGGGCCGCAGCGTCTTCCTCGCGCGGCTCACCTCCTCGCTGCGGGCGCGCTCCTCGGCGGCGGCGCCCGGCGCGGCGCCGGCCCGGCTCTCGAGGGCCTCGCCGAGCTGCTCGAGGCTGACGACGCGCTCGCCGCGGCCCAGGCGCTCCTCCAGCCAGCGCACCAGGGCGGCGTGGTGGCGCGCCAGCAGCGGCTCGGTGGCGGGCGCGTCGCGCAGCCGGGCCGCCGCCTCCTCGCGCAGCCGGGCCTGGCCCAGCAGCACGGCCGCCGGCGGCAGCGGCGAGGCGGAGGGCGGCGGCGCCGCCGGGCCGGCCGCCTCGGAGTCGCCCGGGGACGCGCCCGCGGCGTCTGCGCCGCTACCCGCGCCCGCCGCCTCGCTCGCCGGCTCCTCCTCCTCCTCCTCGCCCTCGCTGTGGCTGCCCTCGTTCCCCATGAGCGCGCCGCGTCCCGGGCGTCGTGCTCCGATCAGGACAGCGCCGGCCGCTGCCTTCGCCTGGAGCCGCCACACTTCCGCCAAAGCGTCGTAAACGCGCCTCGTCCGGCGGCCTTTCACGACGCTGCCGCAAAGCGACCCTCTGAGGGGGCGTGGCGGCGAAGAGTTATGCCCGTAGATGGGAAGGCCGCTGTGACTTTTGCGAGACTGTCGCAAAGCGACCCCTTGCGGGCCATTACTATTGGCGTGGTGTCGCTTTACGGCGCCACCGCAAAGTCGTCCCCGTCCGAGTAGCCGTCATTAAGAATGGTAGCCGCTGTGGTGTCGCCTTACGGCGGCGTCGTAAACCGCAGCCCGGGCTGAAGAGCCCGGCTGCCGTTGCTTTACGACACGGTCGCACAACGGGAGGAAACTTGAAGGCTGGCGCTTGTCTGTAGCCGGGTAAACTCGGCCCGAGAAGGAGATTTATCCTTGAATGAGCGTCGCAATTAAACGGAGTGGGTTGTTGCTTTGCCGGCAGCATCGTAACACTAGGCTTAAGCGGGAAGATAGTCTTGTTAGCTAACCTTGCATTCAGGGGCTGCCCTCCTGTGTGTCGGTTTACGGCAACTTCGCAAAAGAAAGGGTGAACTAGAGATACTTGAAGAGATACAACGGCTACTTTCCGGGAACAGTTCCCGGGTTCAATTAGACCTTCTCTCTCTCTCTCTCTCTCTCTCTCTCTCTCTATTTCACACACACACACACACACACACACACACAGCCACCCACCCGGGGGTTTCCTCATAGGAGGAACAAATGAGGTTTCCTCATCGGAGGCAGTGGAGGATTCAAGTGCAATAGCCCAGTGTAATGGCCTACATTAGAGAGACCAGCCCTCCAGTTCAGGTTGGCCACCTCGAAGATGATGTTGAACTGCAGTTCCCATGATCCCCACCATTGGTGATGCTGGCTGGAGCTGATGGGAATTGTAGACCAAAGCCAGTTGCACATCCCCCCACCCCAAGACAGCTTGCCCTCAACAAATGGAAATAGGCATTCCCCTCCCTGACCTTAACTCTTTCCGTCCTGCAGCCCCCATGCTGAGGGAAGTGTGCCAGGAGTCGGTTCTCCGCTTCTGGATGGGTTCAAGGTCCTGTTACGGGTGCCATTTTGGGGCCAGGATAGTTAAGGGAGCATCTTCTGCCTGACCGTCACGCTTGGTCACTGTGGCCTTCGGAGGAGGGCACTCCTGGGGTCTCCAAAGGGACCCCAGGCCACTCGGAGTACAGCCTTCGGTCAGGGTCCGGGGATGGAAAAGCATCAGGCCCTGCAAGCAAACCTGGCGCTCTGAGCCCCCCCCCCACGCCCCTTCCTCTGCCCCCACCGTTCCCCTGGCCCCACCCCTTCCCTCAATCACAACCTTGGGTGTCCTCCCAGCCTTTGTGTGACTTGTCCCCCCAGTCTAAAGGTCTTAAATGCCTAGGCTTAGTTACTGACTAAAAGGGGCTTTAGGTTAACAATGCTAGCATTCTGTGCTTTTTTGGGGGGGGGGTCTCTCCCATTGCTGCAATGCAGCCCCCAAATGGTATTTCTGTCTTAGGATTGGAAGAGGTCTGCCATCTGACTCCCTCCCTGTGGAACTCTCTTCCTCTTGATGTCAAGACATGATTTGCTTTTGGCCCTGGCTAAAGACACTGGATATCCTTCCCTTGGTGTCCAGTGATGGTTTTATTTACCTATGCTGATTTTAAATATTTGAATGCTGCATTTGGATTCTTTCCCTCCTTCCTTTGCTGCTCACTACTTGGGAATCATGTCAGATACAGGGCCGGATATGCACCCTATTGATAAATAGAAATGTGGAATGGGCATTTGCAGCAGCTCAAGATCTGACAAAACACTCAGAAAAGGTCACACCTGATGACCTTGACCGGAGAGCATCTTTTCCACACCACTCATCATTTTATAATCACCTTAACCATGTCCTCTCTTTGGTTATTTCCTCCCCCTAAATTCAAAATCTCCAAATGCGTTTGTCCAGCCACCCCCAATCTGGCACTCTCTGCATGTCTCAGACTACAAGTTCCATTATTCCCCAGCCAGCAGAGCATCTGCCAGCACCAAGCTGGGGAAAGCTGGGTGATCCTCACTCTTCGGAATTTTGCTTGGCTTTTTTCTGTGCACCTTTAGATACCAAACATCCTTAAGTTAGAATGTACTTGGTGCAGGATTTACAAAAAGTGAAAAAGATCCTGAAAGGCGCAAACTGCAGGCATTTTTAGGCAGAAAAAGGGCCTACAATTCCCAGCATGCCTCTGGGGATAAAGATAGTGCCTTAACCCCTTACCAGCCTCCTTCACAGCTTCAGGAACATCTTTTTACCAATGTTAAATGAAAATATCCAACTTGCTATGAACGGTTATGATGCTGGGAACAATTGACGGCAAAAGGAGGAGGGGACAGCAGAGGATGAGGTGGCTGGATGGGGTCACTGGGGCGGTGGGTGTGGGCTTGCGTGGACTCCAAGGGAAGGTGGAGGACAGGAGAGCCTGGAGGAATGTCGTCCATGGGGTTGCGATGGGTCTGGCACGACTTTGCAACTAACAACAGCAATTGAACGGTTACAGCAAAATCTTCCATTAGGGCAAGGTCTGGTCCGTGAACAGTTTTGCACAGCTCTGCATTTGACCAAGACTCCAACATCCTTAGATTTGGTTCCTTGTTGCTTGGCGCTGGGTCTTGGAGGGGTTTTAGGGTCTGTAGAAAAGGGCTGTTCCACAGCAGGCCTATGCACAAGGATCAGCATTTTCAATGCCCCTAAGTCAACCTTGAACTGATATCATGTACTCCACATTCTGACTTCTCTTACACCGGAGGTGTTTCCATCCAGGTAGAGTCAGAGCCAGCTTGCCGCTGCAGCCTTCCCGGCTCTCCACCTAGCATGCCCCCCTTCACCCACCCCCAGGGCCCAGTGGCAACCATATGGACCAATGCAGCTGCGAAGGAGCAAGGCAGCCCACGGGGGGTAAGGGTCAGCCCCTGATGAGTTCCTTCAAAGCCAGAGCTAAAGCTCAGAGAAAGCAGCTGCTCTGTGGACACTGATCTGGATCCGTAGTGAATCAGCTGAACTCAGAAAATCAGTCCTTGCTTGACCCCCATCGATTCCAGTGGGGATGATGGGTGCCTAACTTTGCCCATTTCTAGCCCCACAGAATTCAACTGGACCTGCTCCTGAGGAAACAGGTACTGCTACATTGGCCTGGCCTGGTCTACCGAACACAACCAAAAGACTTCCCTATTCGATGGCGGCTGCCCCAAAACCTTCCTTTCTTCCGGGTGTGAAATTTAAAACCCCTTGAGACAGGATTCGAGTGGGTACAAGCAGTTTATTCCATAAAAAAGCGTTGGCAAAGGCTGGCTCAATGCCTCAGTAGTTTGAGAAACAAAGAGCGATCTTTTACTGTTTACAAGAGATTTTATACGTTCCTTTCCCCACGCTCAACACTATCCCCGCTTCGCCATTGGCTGGTTCCTAAGAAGCCACCATCTTCCCCATCCGCCTATATCATACTACTCCTTAATATGTTCCCCCCTCCCGCTCATACATCCCATGTTCATGCTAATGACCCTATTATCCATGAGAATTGTGTCATTTACTATTCATAAACTGATCACGCATGTGCAGTATCTTCTAAGAGGTCAACAGGCCGAAGTGGCCTTGAAAATTCTTACTTGACGCCAAAATGTTTCTTAAATCTTGTGGGGAGGATGAGACAATGAGAACAGGCCTTTATTCATTCTAAAACATACAGATTCTACGCTTCTTAAGAAAGGACAAACCTTCACTCATATTTTAAAAGATACATACTTTACACTTCCCACACCGGGATAATGGATATTGTCCATAAATATTGTCTGATGTGATGGGAAATGTCCAGTCACTCTCCACATACCAAACTTTTCATACCATGGTGGCAAAAGGGTTCTTGCAAAATACCAAAAAAAGATCAAAACCAATCCGCAAAAACAAGCATGAATGAGAGCACACGATTCTGGGAGTGGTAGAACATTCCCATGTTTGTGCTTGCGTTACAAATGTGCATTACAAACCCCCTCCACCTCCAAATGTATTTAATGCGGTAAGATCAATAATAGCAAGAAATTGGAAAATAAAAGGTGATTATTAAATAGAGGACTTATATCAAGAAGTCTGGAATATAGCTATTAATGATAAGTTAACTTGCAATATTACATGGAGAAAAAGTTTTGATAAGTCAAAATAATTTTGAAAATATTTGGCAACTGTTTATTAAATATGTCTTAATAACAGGAAAGAGGAGTGAACCCTCGCAAGAGTCAGTGCGGTTCTGGAAGGGAAGCTGGAGTGGAGCAGCCTGAATAAATAAATAATCTTACATTAAGTAGCATGATTTGTTGGTCCTGGTGGACGTAGCGCTGTTATTATTGCATCGTTTAATTATGTTTATTAGTAGTGTTTAATTATGTTTCTTACTATTATATTAATTGTATTTATGTTTGTTCAATTAGTCAAATTAAAAATATATTAATAAAACCTCTCCTCTTATAAAACAACACTGCCTGTTCCCATGTTTTAGGGCACTCAGAGGAAAGGAGTCGTGGCTCCTCCGGGGCTTGTGGGGACAAAGACAGGGCAGGGGCCCCACTTCGGAAGGACCAGGGACTGGTGCGGGAGCCTTCCCATCCCCAAGGGTGTCCATTTCAGCCGGGTGCCGGTCCTGGGCCATACTCTGACGGTTAGGGCCCCGAGGGTGTGGAATGGGCTCCCACGGGAGGTGGCTGAGGCCCCATCAGTGAAGGTGAGAAAGGATAGGCTGGGCATGCACATGGTGGGCATGTCATGAGTGGAGCCGGCTGGAGCCGGGGGTCAGAGCAAGGGGCCATTTACTGAGTGTAAAGTGGAAGCTGCGAGACAAAGGCTTGCTTGCCACACCGCTGTTTTTATGATAAGGGTCTTGGCTCCAGGCCCCCTACCCTGTCTCTGCGTGACTTTTCCTGCTGCATCAGCTAGCTTCTCAATAGCCTGGCTTCCGAGGCCTTCCAAGCATCAACGCAAGTCTGCCATTGGCCGGGCTTGGTGAGTGCAATTCCTGAAGCCCTGATTGTGTTGCGGCAGAGGCTGTCAGAATCCCGGAATCTCAATTTGAGGAGAGGGAATAAAACTCGGGTTCGTGGGAAAGATAAAGCGTCCAGACCCTCTGAGGCTTTATTGTATTACCCAGGTTCCCCGCAGGTCCGTACTCACGATAATGCATTACCGGGCAGGCAGAGGTGAGCTCTGCTGCAAAGCTTCAACGCCATTGCAGGGTATTTTATAGGTACACAGGTACAGGGCAATTGATGACAGACTGCAGGGATTACAATAAGGTTCCGAGGTCATCGCTTACAGAACAGATAAAGAATGTCAGCCAATCATACAGTGACAATGAGATTACAATATTTCTGATTGCAGTGTAGTGACACTTTAGTTGAGTAACTTGAACCCATCTCCAGGTCCACTTAGACATGTAAATTCAAGCTACTGAAACTATTCATGATAAGCTCAGACCCCTATCTAGACTCGAGACATTCTGAATGACCAGGGCACATGAAGCCCTCTGGACTAGCAAGATACTTCCTGGTAAAACTGAATTCCAATGCCAATTTAAATAGTGATTTAGCTTGGTTTTGAGAAGGAGTACAGGATTAATTCTACAATTTCAAAAGCACACAGAAGCAATGCTTTTCTGACAGGATTTATCCAAATTTTCCCAACAAAGCTAACCTTTTCCCAGCCCTGCCTAAAGCCGATGGGGGCTTAGGAGGCAATCTTAGGGCACCTGAGGCGCCGAACCCTCCAAACTCAGGATTACGGACATCCTGCTCAAGGCTGGTGGAACCAGAGGCAAGGGGGCTGTCTCCCCCACCCCGCAAAGCAGCTGGAAAGCCCATTTCAGCTGCCTACATGCAGCACTTTGGAGTGGGAGGAAATGAGGAAGAGGAAGAGGCGACCAGGAAATAGCCTATCTTACAGTCCTAGAGAAGTGCAAGAGCTTCTGCAATAGGGGAGGGGGAGTCTGAGCACAGAGTCCGTGCTCTGACAATGGTACCTGGACTCCAGAGATCCTACAGCCCTCTAGACACTGTCCAGGAAACACTGGGCCACACGGCCCACAGAATTTCTGCGCCTGGGTGGCACAAGCAGGATGCTTGGGTGGGCAGGCATAACCCAGGACAGCACTGAAGAGTTATTATAAAACCTGCAAAATGGGGATAATTACCCTGCAGGAGGTTGTGGGGGTTTGTAAGCCATTGGTTCAAGCAGGGCTTTCATGGCCACATGTGTCCGTGTCCCACTCATGCGTTCCGGCTCTGTCTGTGCGTGCGCAACAGTCATGTGCCAGATGTGTGCTTGTCCTGTTTGCATCAGGCGTGCACCTATATTAGGGGGTCTCCACAATTTCAGGCTGCTGGGGACGCTTGGGATTTTGAGGATGGGCCGTGGGCACTCACAGAATAATGGCCACCGGAGGGTGTTTTGGCCACTTGAGGGCCTTGACCGAACACGAAATGCCCATTTCCCAGGAGGCAAATGGTAAGGCTGAGCAAAAATAATTTACCCAGGAGCCCAAGGAGAGGCGGAAGTGGCCTCCCCGATCTGGGCAGCAAAACCTGCACACCACCTTCTCCCCCGAAACCCGTTTTGCAGCAGCGGAGCCCGAACGTGGGCGAGCGACTGAGTACACGGCAGAGGGGGGCCGAACCCCCGATGCCAAGTCAGGGGGATCTGCAAAGATCCCCCACCCTAAGACAACCCCTGACTCAGAGTGGGTGAGCCAGGGACGCTCGGAGCAACTCCAGCGCCCCAGCGCAGAGCGGAGCCCCGGGGGCCCCAGCGCAGGCGAGCCGGGAGCCCCTCGCCACCCAGCGAAGAGGCGCCGTGTGCTCCGCCGGGAACCCTGCGCTCCAGGCGGGGCGTGCGCTGGGATGGGCGCTTGCATGGCAGGGGGCGGGGCGCGCCGGGGTCCGCCTCGGGGCCCCGATCCGGCCCCCGGGGGGAGCGCCGCACTCCCACGTTAAAGCAGCGGCGTGCGGGAGGCCAGCGGGCTGCAGCCGTCCCTGCTCACGGGGGCGATGAGGGGGGCGGCAGGGATCTGGGCGCGCCCAGCCAAGGCCCCCTCCTGAGACGGGGCTGCGATGCCGCCTCCGACCCCTCCGGAGCGGAGAGCCCTTCTCGCTGGCCGCCCGTCTCCGGCGGGCAGAAAGCAGGCGGCCTGCGCATCTGATGATAACGGGGTCGCCAAGCAACGGCAGCCATTTGAGGGCAGGATGGGTAAGGCAGATAACAGGAGCGCTGTTCCGGAGAGCGAGGCATAAATCGCCTTTTTTGCGCTCTCTGTCAGAGCAGATCGGCGTGACCATTCTGTCCCCTTGTGCAGATCCGCCGCTTTTCATCCCTCCTCGAGCAGCCGCGAAGCCCCCACCGTGACTGGCCCACCCGGCACCCGGCAGCCGACCCGGGGAAGTGCCCTGGAGAGACACGCAAGGGAGAGGCGAGGCAACCTATCCATCTCTTCGAAATGCGAAAGACCCTCCAAACCCATAGATGAGGCTGGCCAAGGCTTGGGGCACACGGAGGTGAGTATTTGCGCAAATCTGCCTGTTTCCCTCTCAGCTCATTCAAACGCTGCAAACCGCACAGCACATTCGTTCTCTCCCAGACAGGAAGAGTTTGGGGCAATTCTCACCCAGAGCAAACTGGAATGAATTGTGCAGCTGCTAGCACCTGGCAGATTTAATCGGTCCAGCGGGGCCACCTGGGGAGGGGCTTCTGACCTGGCTCCCTGCTGTGGAGAGATGTGGAGACGACGTTCAAAAATGTGGCAGCCCTACTCCAGGCAGGGCACGGGGATTCCACGCCGAACGTCAGAGCCCTGGGCCTGGGCAGGCAAATAGGTCAGCCCCAGGTTTGGCTGTAAAAGATGCCGAGTCCCCTTGTTCTGGAGAACTTGCGGAAGATTTTCCAAACCACAACCCTCTCCCAGCGGACAGCTTGAAGGTGGTGTGTTTTTTTTCCTGGATTCAAACTGGAAGCACCAAGTTGCACCCCCTTTCTATTGACTGTGCTGCCGGGGCAAATGGGAGATGTAGTCCAGCACCATTGGAAGGCACCAGGGTGCGGACTACTGCTGTAGCTTCATCCCATATAATCAAATGGGGCATAGACTTCTAGTGGTTACAAGCCATATTTGTCCTGGGTGACCGTGCAGGCAAAGGAGCTCAGGGAATTGGACAGCAGTTCCCATAATCCCCAGACATCATGACCACTGTCATGCTCCATCAGGAGTTCCTGATCTGTGCTGGGTGACCACTCAAGCAAGAAGACTCGGTGTAGCCAAGACGGTGGGCCACATCTAGAGCCTGGCTTAGATTTCCAGATCTTGGTCAACCGTCTTGCATCTAAAGAGCCAATAAACCGCTCCAGCTGAATCCCGGAGCTGCCGGCTGGGTGCTCTGGGCTGCAAAGGAGGCTCTCTCTGAGAACGCCACCCCTCCAGGTGCTGCCCCTGGCTGTGAAAGGGCCCACACCCCTTTCCTGCAGGTGTTGGGTTCTCCTCGGGAGGGCAGACGGCAGGAAGGGGGAGCCAGGTGGGGCTGCTCCCAGGTCTCTTCTCCACCAGAGGAATCCTCTGGGGCTTGTGTGGATACTGTGCAGGGCCCAAGGCCGTGGGCCCCGCTGCAGAAGAGCGGGGAATCGGTTCGGATGCTCCCAGTCCCCGGGACACGGCAGCAGTAAGCAATCTCTGAGACAGCAGAGGTCGACAAGGGAACGCGTGCACGCGAGAGGGCTACGAAATGCCACGGTTGCCAAGAAGAGGACATGTGTCCCCATCGGTGGGGGAGAGGGTTGTTGTTTCCGGAAGCACCACAGACACCTTCAGTTCATGGCGCTTTTATTGAACTGTGTGTTCCCCATAGATATGGTGCTTGCCAGGCAATGGCATTGAAGAGTATTTGGTGGCTGACATGCAATAGCAGTCAGGATTTGTCAGTTGATAGTGGGTGAGATTTCTTTGCTAAATCCACTAAATCTGATGAATCCACAAAAGCTCCGTTTCCCTTTCTGTGGTTCCTTGAAGCTCAGAGGTGCAGTGGGTGGCCAGAGCAAGGATCTTGGATAGCTCCAAGGAAGTTCTGCTGCCGGCCGACACGCTCTCCCTACTAGCATCAGACGAGGATGTTGTCTTAGCAAGGCGCTGACGCCAAGGGAAGACTCATGAAGGCTGATGAGGCCTGTGCTGTGGCGGTTTCCATTCCTCCTGGAGGAGATGTGTAGAGCGTGGAGGGGCCTTGCCTGGTTTTCAGGCCTGGGGCTTCTGTGAGAACAGGGAAAGGGGGGCTTTGCCAGGTACTTATAAGCCAGAGGATGGCTGGGCAGGGGGAGCCCTGAATGCCGCACAGACTGTCCTACTCTTGGAGAAGTAACCTGCAGGCCATTGCAATCCCAATCCCCTATTGCACACTGGAAGGCTCACGCGGTGCGTTTCTTGAGTGTCAATAAGTTAGCATTTTGGAGTTCCATCATTACGATCTATTTCAACGAAGTTGCAAAGCACGCATTCTTCAGGGAGGCCAGAAAGTCAGAAGGAGCGAGTTCTCTGCTACAAAAGTTACTGGCTGGTTTTGGATCACACTCAAGGATTGAGTGTGGGTTGGTGTTGAAATGTGAGCCATTGTGTGGTCTGAATCCAGCCACAATAGCAACCATGGTTTGTCAACTGTTCACCACCCACCAACAAACCAGTGTAGTGTAGTGGTTAAGAGCAGGGGACTGGGACTCAGTCGATCCGGGTTCTAGTCCCTGCTCAGCCAAGACTTTGGGTGACTTTGGACCAGTCACAGACTCTCAGTCCAGCCTACCTCACAGGGTTGTTGTTGTGAGGATAAGCTGAGAGCAGGAGGAAGATGAAAGCTGCTTCCAGTGTGTTGTAAGAAAAGATTGACCATCAGTCTAATAAACAAACAAGCCATGCATTTTCTTCATGACTTATTGATAGTTCATGACCGGGTTCAAACGGCAGGACAATCCATAGCTGAACCCATGCTCAGCCCATACACAACCCCTGAGCGCAGGTTGCTGTGTGAACCCATCCCCTGCCTGACCATGTATGTTTCAGGTGAAAACCCAAGCAGCCCCCAGAGCGCTTCCTGTTCCTCTCCTTCCACAGGAGAAGCATCACAGCAGATGTAAGACGGATGGAGAACCAGATCGAGGGACGCGAGTGGAGCTTTCGGCAGATTTGGCGTGGGGTTCCCAGGACTGCATCCGGCACCTTCAGCTTCCTGAAGGCCGTGCGTTCCTTCGCAATTTGAAGGCCTGTGCAAGATCGGACATGCTGTGGAAGAAGGAAGCCCCAGGGCTGGTGGCCAAGGTTCTCCGGGAGATCCAGAGAATGCTGGCCTATTTCCTGATCGCGTACACCCTCCTTCTGGGTGTGTTCATTTGCGTTGGGCTGATCATTCAGCTTCTAGACGCAGAATAAGGATGGCGGGAGGCCATGCCGCTTCTAATTATATGGGGCCAGGATGCCACCTCCTTCCCTGCCCGGTTCCCTCTGGATGTGTTGGACTGCACTGTAGCGAATGGGAGAAGTGACTGACTGGTTTTTAAAAAATGTAGACCTTGCCTTTCCATGTATAAAACAGAGACATCTTTCGTTTGCTTGAAACCTCTATGAAAAGGGTGACGCTTGCGAAAAGAAAGAGGAGGCAGCCCGCTTCCTCCCGTAGACAGGAAAGCGTGGCTCTTGCGTCAAGGAGCAGCCTTTCCATCCATCAATGGGTTGACTCCCTCACACCATGAACGGTCGGAGATTTTTTTTACAGGGTGGGGGGAGTCTTGTGCAAACGAAGGACCATTAGTAACCCGGGAACCGATGCTGGCGGGGAAGTGTCTGACCCCTCCAGAGAGGCCGGTGAGGAGACGCTTGAGGCAGGCCACCGGCTGGGAAGAAGGGTCCTTCAGGGGCTTCGAAGGACTGGCAGAGTCCTTCCGGGGGAACTCGGGGGCAGTCCGGTGTTTGGGAGCTGCTTTCCTCATGATGTCCTTTAAAAATAATATAATTATTGTAACAAGAGCATACCGGGAGTCCAGTTCTTGATTCTCACAAGAAAAGTCCAACCCTAAGTACCACTTGGTTGAGAAGCAGACGCAAAATATGATCCTCCTACACGACGCACGGCCAGCGGGATCCACGCAGGCCGCCCAAGGCCTCCCCATGGCCCTGCCATCCCCCATTCCCACTGCTTCCCTCCAGGCACAATCGCTACCCGCAGTGCAGCCTGCTCCTTCCAGCAAGGACCGGCCCAGCTTGCCCCCCCCCCACGCCCTCCCCCAGGAGTTCCCTTAGAAAGCTCCCTTTCCTTGCTGCCACCCGCAAAGAGAGGGCAGGCGCAGGTTCCCCAGCTGGTCTGCGCGGCTGGGTTCAGACGGCATGATAAGCCGCCCCACATCCTCAGCTGTGCAGCTTTGGTGGCTGCCCCCTGCATCACCTGGGAGGCCCCAGAATTAGTCGTGTCACATTTTTCTGGCTCCAAAGGGGTGGGGGTCTTGAGTCAGCCCCCCCGTGAGCAGGCTCATCATGCAAGAGGAGTCTGAAGGGCATGAAGAAATGCCCTTTATCTATTGGTGAGGACATTTGCAGCTCCTCAGAAGGGGTCCCAGAACGGCTTGCAGGTATGAATACTAAGATCCTTCAGGCCACTTGGACTTCCAATGTCAATGACACCGTGTGCATGTCCAGACTGTCCTTGAACTGATCCTTGAGGCCCTGCCCTTGAACACCCGCACCGATGGGGCCTCAACCGCCTCCCATGGAAGCCCACTCCACACGCTCGGGGTCCTGACTGTCAGGAAGTGCTTCCTGGCATCCACCCTAAGTCTTGGTCCCCTGAGCTTGGCTGCACTGGGGCACGTCCTGCTCTCCTCTGCAGGGGAGAACAGGTCTCTGCCCACCTCTGTGGGACACCCCCTCATGTACTTATATTGTTAACATCATAAAGATGTTAAACACTCAATTTTTGTCTTTGTGAAAATGTGTGTATGTGCTCAGCATTCCTATGACCGTTTTTATCCCAGGCTTGTACGCCTGTCAAAACTAAGACATTTTCTTGCACATATGGTTCATTTTATGTTGCATGTGCACCATTTCCAAATCATCATGGTGGGAGGAACCTCAGAGGTCATCCATCCCACCCCTTGCTCAGAACAGGCTCTGCGGTGCAGGATGGGGCCAGGACCAGAAAATGACCCTGAAACTGGTGGAAGACAGGTGTTGTGGTTGCTTAATTCCCAGGGAGAAAGCACATGTGTTTTGCAGAGGCAACGAAGAAGGGGAGGGCGCAGGAGAAAGGCACTCATCCTGTTACCAAGCGAGGGAGATGAACAAGGCAAGTGGGTGTGGACCATTTCTGGTGTTTTCTCCTGCCTGAAGGCAGAATTGGTCCTGTTTTCCATCAGGACTTTGTCCTGAGAGCATCTGCAAAATAGACTTCAGCTCTCGCAGGGCCACGGCGCCTCCGCCTTCGAGTTCCATTCTTGAAAACTGAACCAGGATCCCTTCCTGAAGAAAATGTACACACTCAGAGGCACTTTGCTCCAAGGCCTGTTTCCGATTCATTTTGAAATTAAAGCAAACACTCTTTTGTTCTCCTTTGTGGTCAGTGGATCCAGCACCAAAGGGGTGTCTAAAGGAATGAATTTTTAAGGAGCTGTCCCTTAAAGGTTCAGACTGCCTGCCGGAGCGGATACATTGCCCCACTGATGTTGGAAACACCCAGAACTCCTGGGGATGGTGGCTGGTGCCCAGACGTTCTCCAGGCACGGTATCACCGCGTAAGAAAATAAAAGAAGTGACGCCTGCAGTGCAAAACCGCATCCACCAATCCAGAGTTTCCCCCTCCGATTGAGACACATGCAGCCCATTTGGGCAGACGCGGCATGTGGGGTTCCCACACGGTGAAGGCATGCACTTTAATATCTACAAGGTGTGGAACAGGGATGGGAAACTGGGACTGGGTGTCACTGGTTTAACCAGCCTTCCCTTTTCCCCAAGGAATCCTGCGAAGCAAGGTTTGCGGAGAGCCAAACCGTAACTCTAAGAATTAGTCTGGGGGGAATCCATGAGGCTTCGGATTGATAAAAGTTGGGGTGCGGACATTTGAAATCCAGGGCCCACGTGGGGCTTGTTCCGTTCTCAGACTCACACCCCCTTTGTTCTGCGGAGAAGCAGCTGAGTTGCGTGGCTGTCCCTCAAAGATCTCCGGGGACCTCGTGGCACGATCTACGTGAAGCAGCAGTGGGAGAGAAAGCGGGAGGAGGGCCGGGGGGGCACTGTCCCTGAAAAGAACCTCACAACCTTTGTGCTGGCTTGTCGTATATATGGTGGCTTATGTAATGCGTTACGGTTGCTGAATCCTGCGTGCCCGTGATCGCAGTGCCATCACAGATGTTGGAACTGTGGGGAAGAAAAGAGGGAAAGGGAGAAGAGAGATGGAGTGAATACGGAGCCGTCCCTTATTCAGATCAGATCATGGGAAGAGCTTGATCTCCACACAGTGCAGAGTTAAGCTACGGAAGTGATGGCTCCCAGTTTGGGCAGCTTTAAAAGGAGATTGGACACATTCATGAAGCAGAAGTCTAGTGAGGTTACTAGTCCTCATGGCTACAAGCTAGATTTAAAATCTGGGGCACTGGCTGCTGGGGAACAGGCAACTTGTGGGTTTCCCACAGGCAACTGGTGTGAGCAGAAAGCTGGATGAGATCGACCTTGGTTCTGATCCTGCACAGCTGATCCTGAGAGGATGGTGGGATCATTCCTTCCACCGTCTACAAATAAACCATCCTTAGCAAAGGCAAGATCTGGATTTAATCATTTTTTTAAAAATGGAAAGATTCAACCACAGTTTGTCTGTCTGTTCATGCCAACTTGAGGCCATCAGTGACTCTTAAACACCACACTGCCTTGTGTTGAACCATCCCTGCTTGAGATGGTGGTATTTGGGGAGGAAACAGCCTGTTTCTAGCCAGAGAGAAGGTCTTTTCGGTCTTGGAGAAGTTGCAAGCTGCAGAATTCTCACAGACACCAACCCTGGCCCTCTTGGGCGCCAAGGTCTTCCTCTCCCAGCTGTTCACAGCTGCAAATTTTGGGCCTTGCCTGGGGTGGCCAGAAGGCCCTGCCGTGGAATATTGTGTGCTGATGGGAGTGCAAAGAGCCCAACGGCTTTTCAACATGTGAAACCCAAAGAAATACGTATCTAGTAAATACATTTCTTTTCCATCTCCTTTGTTTAAGGTGAACACCCAACTCAACCCGCCGTGCTGAGCTTCCTTGGACAGGAAGGAAGGAAGGAAGGGGGACCTCTGATTCTGTAAGCCATCCTGAGGCTGCTGCAAAGGACGGCATTTAAATGTTTAAGTTAAATTAAATTAAATTAAATTAAAGGGATTAAAACTGTTTTCCAGCAGGAAGGCGGGTGAGTCTGTGAGGCAGCGGCTGGTCTAAAAGCACTTGGCAGCTTCATGGCCAAACAGGGCCTCGAACCGGGATCTCCCCGGTCCCAGTCCAGCATGCTAACCACTAGGCCTTTCCTGCACGCTCCTCTCGCACCCCCCATTTCATGCAGGCATCTCAGCACGTGCCCCGGCTCAGCCTGTGGGATCCTGCTCCTCCCTACTTCCTGAGGAGAGATGGCGATCCCGAAATCCGGCACATTTTAGTCACCGTGTGAATTGCAAAATCCCCGGTGTTTGCTTCAGGCGGACTGCAAAAGGAGGGGCAACTTTGAGGTCTCCAAATTGCCCACAAGCACGACCCCCATGGCTGGCCGAGAATGGTGGGAATGGCAGTCAGCTAGCGGGAGGACTGGGGAAAGGCGGAAAGAGGCCCCTGGCCTCTGTGGCTTGGGGCACCTTCTGGGCTGAGCCGCTGGGACACACAAGTGGGCAGCAAAGAGCGCTGGGACCACATGTGCCGGAGGGCTGGAGTCGCGGAGCCGAGGGACAGACTCAAGCAGAAGGCCCTTCCTGAACGCTCCCAGGGTCGGTCGTGGCCATTCCAGTTCGATCTCCCATTCCCATTCCATCTCCCATTCAGGTTATGGGGTGGCATAGAAATGGAATTAAATAAATCATAAACAAGTAATAATTAACATCATCAATCATGGGGAAAGAAAAACAGAGGGGGGGAGGCAAACAACACAACACAACACAGAAAACCAGAAAGGGAAAGACAGGCCGGGATTTTTGCGCTGCTGAAACTCTGTGTCGCTTTTTCCTCTTCCCTCCCCTTCCCTCTTTCCTTGAATGCTGTGTCTGAGGATTGAATGCCTTTTATTCCTCTTCCTTTTGGCCAAGTGGGATAAGCATTCTGAATCCAGCCAAGCCAGGACAAGGTCATCAGCTCAAGGCAGGAGACTTACTACTTATAGACCAAGGCAGCGATGAGGGCAGCCAGCAGAACGGCAAACAGGATGGAGAGGACTGAAGTGATGACAATCATCCCAGCACTGCGGCGCGCGGGCTGCGTATTGATGCTGTTGGGATCCTTCCCTGGTGAGGAGGAGAAAAATGGTCCCACTCATCCCTTGTTTTTGTCTGCCAAGCACAAGGGTTGCCGAGCTGCTTCACTGCCATGCAGCGAAAGATTTGCAGGGTGGGGGGCTGGCAGCATGTGGGCGCGGAGGGACAGCCCTTTCCTCTTCCCCAGTTTCAGGGTCTGGGCTGTGGGTGGCAGGAGGCCAGGCCGGGCAGGGCTGGGCAGGGCAGGGCCGGGCAGGGCAGGAGAGCTTCGGGCACGGCAGAGTCCAACGTCCACCAGCCAAACCGAAGAGCAAGCCCAGGCCGCAGGCACGGACAGGCCAAGGTCAGGAAGTAGAAGCACATCTCAGGGCAAGGCGAGGACACCGCTTAGAAACAAGCCAGGAGCTGAGATCCTGGCAGACCACAGAGGGGAGCTGGTGCCTGAGGCAGGATAACCCAGTGTGGCTCACGGGCAGTGAAGGGGTGGCCAGCAAGGCAGCGAAGCAGGCGAGGCGAGGGGGCAAGGGAGGCAGCGAGGCACGGCAAGGCACCCAGCAAGGGCCCGGCAAGGTGCAGGCATGGCAGGAAACCCTGAGCTGCAGAGACCCCCCTGGGGGGTCCCCACCGACCCTCCCCAGGAAGCCTGGACCCATCCAAGGAGGGCGTTCAGGCCACCGGATGAAGCCCTGGGGCAGCCCGGATCCTGGGGCATCCAGCCACGATCGCCCTTAAAATTTCCCCACCTCGAGGCAATGAAGCTAAGAAAGAGACCGTCTCCTGGCACCAGCAGCCCCCTGGGTGCTGGCGAATACACCTGGGGGTCCGACAAGTGGCCCCGGGGCCAGAACCCCCGCCTGGCCCGGACACAGCTCCACCCAGAGGCCTGAGCTGCCTGCCTGCCTGCCTGCCTGCGAGAGGCTTTTGACGCCAGGCCGAGGGCCACGTGCTGGCCCTTCGGTCGGACCGGCCACTCCTGCTTGTGCTGCTGGCCGCTGCAGGCGAGTAGGTGGCCCTCCCATGGACAGCAACGGGATTTCCATGGGCTAAATGGTGACTAGAGCGAGCCAGGCAGCCTCTTCCCAGTTACCTTGGATCAGTGTGATCGGAAGTGACCAGTCTGACTGAGCTGTGATTTTGGTGGCGTCCGTGGCGACGAACTTGACCCTGGGCGAGAAGAGGCAGAGACGAATTCAGTTGGATTTATCTCCATTCATTCCCTGCATTTTCCGGCAATTCTTTTTCTTCCTCATTGTCCCCCAAATTATTATGATTCCGTTGATCTTAAGTCTGCACAGTTCCTCTCTCTTTTCCCATTTTGCATGATTCTTTGCATGCATTTTTGTGAAGTACCCTTTTGCACACTTCTCTTAACACAGGCATTTAGAGCACACTCTTTCGTTCGATGTTCAGTTTGTTGTCTTTTGGTGTGCAAACACTGATTGCAAAATTGAAAAGTGCAAATAGTTGCAACTATTTATTGACAAGGTTGATGTACCGATGACATTTCTGAGTGCTGAGCAACAGAAAGGAGATAATTCTACTCATAACACAGAATTTAAACTTTTAAAATCCGATTTCACAAATACAGTTGTGGCTGATGAATCACAGAAGGTGTGCCGTCATTTCAAAACAGTGTTCAGCCACTGTCAAGAATGAGGGCAACTCTGACGTCTGCTTGACCTCAAAACAGGGAGTTCCACAGGGAGGGAGGGAGGGACAAAGGCCCTACTCTCTCCAATGTATCCTCACAACAACCCTGAAGAGTAGGCCAGCCTGAAGGTCTGTGTCCGGTTGGAAAGTGCTCGTGAGCAGCTGCGTGGCTGTGCGTGGGCTGGAACCCAGGTCTCCCAAGCCCCTGTCCCGCACCCTAACCACTCCGCAGCACTGCTCCTCCAGCCCTAGGCGGTATTATACACGAGCCAGGCGGCTTATATCATTGTGTCCTCTTTATTTTAAGCTCAGGACAACCTAGTGGGCTTCATGGCCACGTGGGGAGGAGAAGCTCGGTCCTGGGACCTCTGTTCTGCAGTGGCTGCTTGTCCCAAATCGCGAGCAGCCCTCTCTCTCCGCATAAAACCGTGAGACGGAGGCAACGGGAGGGCAAAAGTGAGCATCACACGAACCCCTTTTGGGCCGCGGCTGCCAGGGCTCGGCCTCGTCAGAAGGACGCTGCTCCTCTTTCCCGGCGTTCTGCCTGTCGGGATGACGTGCGGCGGGGAAGCCACGCCGTGTGTTTTTCGCAAGAGCAGCGCCCGCCTTTGGCCTGCCAGCTTTGCACACGGCCTCCCTCCTCAGGTCGCATTTTGGGGGGCACATGCCTTGATCAGGGGCCTGCAGCCCTAATTTCAGAGGCGCACAAGAGACCGGCGGATCTCTGTATTCCTCTTTGTGGCTCTGATCGGGAAGCACTAATCGGGAAGGTTCATATTCCTCTGCGTTCCAACGGAGGCCATGTTCCAGCGGAGCCAAGCCCAGGGAAGCCAGGTTCAATCTGGATGCCAGGAGCACTTCCTGACAGTCGGGACCCCGAGGGTGTGGAATGGGCTTCCACGGGGGGTGATTGAGGCCCCACTGGTGAGGGTGCTCAAGGATAGGCTGGATATGCACATGGTGGGCATGTCGTAAGAGGAGCTGGCTGGAACCGGGGTCAGACTAGATGGCCCGCGAGGTCCCTTCTGACTCGCTCTGCTTCTATGTTTCTACGTATTAAAACAGGCATTGAAAGGAATTTCTTTCCTCAATCCTGCTAGATCAACGTGGTTAGATGCATGTGGAAAGAGATACAGCTGGGAGCTCCCCACCTAAATCACCCAACTGCAATACCCACCATCCCCAGCCAACATGAAGGGGATGATGAGAATTGTACTCCCACCCCAGCTGGAAGGCGACAGGTCATGGCCCCCCGCTGTGGGATGCTGGTGTCACCGAACTTGCCATCTGACTGGCAAGAAGAGCTTGCAGAACTACGTCTGTGCCATATGGGGCACGGAATCCACTGAGAGTGGACATCCTGATTCTCATACCTGTTGTGCAGCTTGATGGATTTGAGTTGGTGAACCACAAGAATGCAAATTCAAACAAAAGCTTAAAGCGACCTGGAAAGCTTTGCAGTAGAAGGAATATTGGCAGCAGCCACCTCCCGGAGCGGCAAACATGCCAAAAACTCCTTTTCAAAAACAGTTTCCGCTCGCCTTGGTAGCTCTGTTGGAAACCAGGGATTAGCAGGGAACTGATGAGGTCTGGTGGCCAGAGTCTTCCCGGGGTCTCTGGAGAGCCGGGTTCCAGTTCCCTCTTGTCCATCCCACTCAGTGGGTGACCTCGCCCTGGCCCACCTCACAGGGTCGTTGTTGTGAGGATAAAAGGGAGTGGAAGAAAATAGTGCCCGCTGCCCTGCGGGGGAAAGGCAGGAGCAAGCAAAGGCATGCCTTGTGGTGGAGAGGAAACACCAGGCCAAGGCACTTTCGGGGTGTAGTGGGACCGCTCCATCCCCCTCTTACCTGTAAGGCCCTGGCCCGGGGAGGGGCCCGTTGCAGTCCGGCCGGGAACGATTCAGGATGCACGCCGTCTCGCTCCCCACCCGCAGGACCGTGAGCGCCTTGCTTGCCTCTCCCGGGTCCGGACAGGGGTAGCTCGTCACGGGGGTCTTCAGAGTCATGTACCCTTCTTTGCTCCCGAACGACTGATAGGGCAATGCATTCGCGGAGACGGGAATGGACAGTTTCTCCACAGCTGCGGGAAAAATGTGCACAGCAGTCATTCCTGCATTTGGCCCGAGGCTGCGAAGCAAGCGACTCCTGACCCACAACCAAGTGTTCCCTGAGCATGCACAGAGTGGGCTTGCAATGGCAGAGCAGCAGGAGGAGGAAGCAGCGATCGCACCGGGCTGCCTTCGCCTTGCTTTTCCCGTGGGCCTGAAGACATGGGATTGGATTAATCCTGGCCGCCGATTTGGACAGCTTTAAAAGGGGACTGGACACATTCTGAGAGGGAAAATCTTCAACAGCTACTAGTCCTCATGATTCTTTGTTACCTCCAGCAGCAGAGGCCACTGTGCCCACGTACGCTGGCGGCTGGAGAACATGAGCAGGAGGGGCTGCTGCACCCACGTCCTACCCGTGGGCAACTGGTTGGCCACAGCAGGACTAGAATTTGGACCAGGCGGGCCCCGGTCCGATCCAGCAGGTCTCTCCTGATGTTACGCTCATGGCCCCAAAGCCCAGAGCGCAGAGGGAGGGCCAGAGGTCAATTTTCTGCTCAGGCGATGCGCGTCCCTTGAGTCGGAGCCACTATTTATCCGGGGGGGGGGGTGGAGTGGGGGGATTGGCGGCATGGCCTGGGCTTCCCCACACTGGAGAGACTCCGGAGCAACGGCTGTGCAGCCTGCAGGACTCCTGCTGCTGAGCCGGCCATCTCCCGCCGGGGCCACTGCCCTGTGGCCAACGTGAGAGCCGGTGAGGTCCCGGAACCACGCACAGCTGCCTTTGCAAAAGCCCCCTTCAGCCGGGAGCTCAAAGCTCAGTGCTGGCTTGGAGAATCTCTGCGGAGCCACATTCCAGTGGTCAAAGCGGGAGCTCCTAGGATCTCCCACATACTCGCCCGCTCTAGCTCATGCGTCCATCACCATCCTTCCAAACACAAGGAAAACTCCAGAAACACCAGGGATCTAGCACAGGCTTGGTGGTCAAGAGGAATGGGCCGGGGCGGAGGAATGAGGTGGAGCCCCTGGCAAACCCTGGACAGGATCCCTGGAGGTTCCACGCAGAAACCCCCGAAGGTGGACACCCGTCCCCGGCCGTGGCGCTCGCCCACGGGGGCATCTGGCCCCACAGTGGCCGCTTATAGGAAATATTGTGGTGTTGACTGCTGAGCAGACGTGCTGTTGCCAAATCTGCCAGACACAAGGCGCTTCCGCCATCCTGCTCCCTTGGCGAGTGCGCCCGGCGCTAGGAACTGCGACGTACCTTCAGAAAGCGCGACCACCAGCCACACGTCATCTGTGGGTTCGACAACATTGTTGAAAATGCAGCGGGGCTGGTCGAGGACAAAGGTGGACGCTGTGATCCTCCCCGCTACCTCCTCGGATGTAAGTCTCGGTTGATACGTCACATCTGGAGAAAGCCAGCGAGAAAACCAGTGAGAGTCTCTCCCTCTCCACCGGTCCTTGACGGAGAGCCGGGCAAGGATGCGCACGCCCAGCTGCCGGTCTTCGGACGCCACGGATTCACTGGGACTGATTTTGGAGCATGTGCCAGAGTGGCCACAGCAGTGGCTGCAATTCCCAGAGTGTCTCTGCCAGGAGAAATCCACGCTCTCTCTCAGGCATGATAAAGGAAAGGAACCGAAAATAGGCTGGTAGCATCGCGCTGCCTCGTACCGACCTGGGGCACCACTGCGCTTGGAGCACGGTGCACAATTCTGGTCACTGCGCCTAAGAAGAGGTGTTGTGGCGCCGGAAGAGGGGCAGGAACGGCAGCCGGAGTGTTGGAGGGACTGGCGCACCCGTGCGGAAAGGCACGGAGCAGCTCAGAGAAGAGTGACAGGGAGGCTCGACAGAGGAGAATGAGGTGGCGCTTGGTGCCTAGAAAGTGCATTGCCCTCCCTCATGAGGCCAGACCCCAAGGAGGCCATCCCATGAGGCTGATGCGTGGGAGAGTCAGGGGGGGTTAAAAGAAAGGGCTTCTTTGCAGAACAGAGTTATTCTCTGGGTTCCTTCCCACGAGAGGGAGCAACGTAAGACCAATTCATGGCGCAGAAGGAGATCAAAGCTACTAGTCCTGATGGCCAGATGCCACCTCCAGGTCAGAGGCAGTGTTCCTGTGGACACTGGCTGCTGGGGAACATGGGTGGGAGGACACTCCCGGTGCATTTCCTGGGAGAGCTAGCTGGCCACTGCGCAAACCGAGTCTCAGATGAGAAGGGCCATGGGTTAGGTAAGGGATTGTAAGAACCCCACAGAAGCCATCCGGATGCCCTCCTGCAGGCCCACAAGCTCGCATGAAAAGGCGTTGCCAGTGACTCCCAGGGGTTGGAGTTAAGGTTCGGGTTCAAGCCCATCTGCCTTCACAAAGTTGTCTATTGTCTCTGTGAACACTGAGCAGGCCTGTCTTACGCAAGGAAGAGAGGGTGCGGGGGAACACGCCCTGCTCCGGCAGCGGTCACAGAGTTGCCACGCACAAAAGCAAGAATTAAAATCAGCAGAGGCGCACAATGGAGGGCGGCGTCCTCGGCAGCCTTGTCCAGACAAAGACCCCGAGTGCCAAGCCGAGGCAGAACAGGAGACCTTTGCGGTCGGCTCTTCTCCAAAATTGTCAGAGAAGGCACAATCTGGCTTTTAGGGCATGTGGAGAAGATAGCGGAGAAATTCCTGAGGAATCATGCGTGGCATGAATAGCAGTAATTAGAACATCTTTGAGTAAAAGTAGCATCTTTTTGCTTAGAGGTGTAAGACCTGTAGCAGTGATGGAGAATCACCAGCCACAGCAGCTCTCCAGAAAAACACCAGGCAGGAGTTTCTTCAGCCCCCTCTGGAGATACTGCAGGGGTTGAACCTGCAGCCCTTCTGCATTTGAAGCAGGTGCATCCCTGCAGAGTTACATCACTTCTCTAGGTTTCCAGTCCTCATGGTTCTGAATAAAGGGCAAAGTTAAAGAGGAGCATGGGATGCTGCCTGATACTGAGCAGGGCTCATCTGCTCTAATACGGTCAACGTGGACAGGTAGCAACACTCTCCAGGGACTGGAGGCAGACATTCTTCCAGCAATGCCGGAGATTTGGGGGAGTGACCCGCCAGCCCTTGCATGAAAGGCCAGGGGTCCCATCTCTGAGTTACAACCCTTCCTGAACCCATTCAGTGGATTCCTGCAAAAGGCAAAATGTTTGCCAGGAAAAGCTCCCTTAATAATCCCTGGAAGGAATTTTTTTAATCTCCCTGGATAAAGTGCTGCAGAGCCAGAGTTACCGTCCTTTGAAACATAGAAACATAGAAACAGAGCGAGTCAAAAGGGGCCTCCTGGGCCATCTAGTCTGACCTCCGGCACCAGCCGGCTCCGCTCATGACTCAAATCGAGTGGATGCAGGTCACCCAAAACTGCTCATATTAATCTGGATCCTGTGATGGATCAGAGCATCTGAGAACTACCCGTGATTCAACAGCGAACCACATCCGACCCATACTACACCCTCAAGTAAGTTTATAAAGCTGAGTAAAAATTGCAAAATTTCTGCCTCAGCGGTACCAAGGCTGCCCTTTCAAGAGTTTTAAGAAGCTTCCTTGGGTCATGTTTTAGCTGAGCCTTTCACCGGTTTTGCCTTGGCACCCAAGAAGTCATTCCTAATGCTCCCCCAGCCAACTTTCAAGAAGAACGTCGAGGAAGATCGAGCTGTCCTGGAGGCCTCTGAAAAGCACGGCCCTGATTCTCACCGCTTCTTAGGGAAAACATGTGCAAGTTTGCCCTTCCTCTGAAACAGACGGCAGAATTCGCGAATGATTCCCCAAAGGGGGTGTTTTAAAAAAGAGAACTACCTGCCCATGATTAAGAAGCACCTTCCATTTGGATCAGGATGCAGTGGTAGCTAAACGAATAGGTCTACTTGATGACTGAACATGGATTCAGCCCGTCTGCTAGAGAAAACCAGAGTCATTCAGTTGCTTGTTTAGGCTTGCTCTGTTTAGGCTTCGGTTAAAAGATGGTGCATGTACCACAATTCCGCTCATATACAAATACCTTCCCACGAGATCAGCGTCCCTCCCATCCGTTTTCACTGTACAGTTGCTTCCTTGTTCAATTCAATAAAAACAGCCACCAAAAAAGATCAGCTTTTGGCGGCAGTTCATGGCATAGGATGGAGGCTTTTCCATCAGCTGCCTTTTCTTGGCCGGCCTCGAATTTTTCTCAGACTTGTTTTAAGCCACTTAAATAGGCTTAAATGGCATTCCTTGGAATTTTAGGAAGTATTTCATTTGCTGTACTTACTGTCAGTAGATGTGATGAATTTTCCTGAGCTGCTTGGAGCACGCTGGCTCTTAGGCAGTACAGAAATGGAAAAATATTGTTTTATTGAAACAATAATTTATTGAACTATTGAATATTGAAACAATAATTTATTGTTGTAAGCCGCCCCGAGGCTTTTTGCAAATGGGGTGGCATAAAAATGGTTTAAATAAATAAAATAAAAAATAAAATAAAATAAAATAAAATAAAATGAAATAAAATAAAATAAAATAAAATAAAATAAAATAAAATAAACACAGTCACGATGCCGGCAATAAGCAGGACAGTTATCCTAACCGAAGTACGGAGACAAGAACAAGACAGCAGACGTACCTTCAGCATGGAGAGTGTGGAGGGCCACCACCAGCAAGACCACAGTGGAGAGGACCATCCTAGGGCCACCTTGCCTCCTCGATCGTGTCTGCGCGAGAGAGGGCCGGGCACTCCGGTGTCTTTCTCCTCCGCGTGCGCCAGCCCTTCGCTCCGCTTCTGGTCCTGCCCTGCCAGGCCTCACCCTCCATTGTCATCCAGTTTTGGGACACCTGTGCATTCCTCTTCTCGAGATTTTCTCCCCCCTCCCCTCCCCTCCCCTCCCCTCCCCTCAACAGAGAACGGGGCCAGGGCATGCTGCAAACTGGTCTGGCTGGTTCCAGCGAACAGAGAGGGATGAATGGAGCGCGAGAGAGCAGAAGCAGATGGACTGAGGCGGCAAGACGCCCTCCTCACGTGGATCAGCGTTCTGTGGATGCCACAGAGCGAGGATTCGGGTCAAAAGATGACAACAGAAATCTGCTTCCTGGCAGCATCCCTTGGATGGAGAGTGGAAAGAGCTGGGGATGTTTTGCCTGGAGAGGAGCAGATCAAGGTGAGATGTGAGTGTAATACCTGCAAGATGCACCTTACACCACGTGCAACAGGCAGCCAGGGTCTAAATTCTCACTGCGGAAACGTCATGCCTGGGAGCTGGCATCTCTTCCACTGGGTTGCCGCGGACCTCTGAGGAGCCCACTTAGAGCCCACTGCTGCCCCCTTATTTTTCGCGCAATACTCACCAGGTCCGCTGTCCTTTGACATGCAGGTTCCATTTCCAATGAACATGACAGATATCAGCATAAGAAAAGCTTTGCTCAAAGAATCCAACAAGCCACCTGTTCCATCATCCTGTTTCCCCACAGAGGGGAAATGGCTGCCTGCAGGCAGTCTCCTAGCAAGGCATGGGGGCATTGTCCCCAGCATCTGGTACGCAGAGACAGCCTTCCTCTGAGCACTGCTTCTTTCCTCTTCCCTCCCCTTCACTATTTCCTTGTGTGCCATGTCTTTTTTTTCTTTCTTTTTAACTGTAAGCCTGTGGGCAGGAATTTTCTTACTGAACGACTGTAAGTCATCCTACAACCCCCTTTTAAAAAATGGATGAGGAACAGAATAAAAGTGCTTTACATGAATTCAGCGCTGTGGGCAGACTTGTCCTGCTCCACAAATTTGCCACCCTCTTTTGAAGCCATGCAAGGGAGCAGCAGCCATCACACATGCCCTGCCTCACCAAATTCCACAACTAGGTGTAGTCCGAGCAGGTGAAGCCGCCTCACCTGACAATGCAGGCTTGCCAAACAGCCGTGCAAGGCACCAAGCTTCGGAGGGGAAACAGGGTGTCGTCCTGCAGCCCCACCCGCCACGTCTGTGCTCGGCCTTGTCGAAACCCATCGCTCGCAAAGAAAACACAGCAAGGATCAGCTTGCAGGGGCAAGCATGCAGCTCTGGATCAGGCACAGACGCGCCTGGAGGGGAAACGCAGGCATCCAAAAATCTGGGGCAGCTTGGATGTGTTGTGCCTCAGGGCCCGACCCTCAGCACCCCCTGCTCCCTGGGCAGCAGACAGGCCGGCTGGGTGTCCCTCGCAGGCTGCCTGGGAGAGCTTCAAGCTCCGATGTTCCAGTGCTCCCCGCTCGGCTACCTTCCTTCGATCCCAACCACTGCCGGCGGGGCTCCTTATCCATGGCAGCTTTTATTCTGAGATTCATGGGAGCTACCCGTGGCATTCCATGGGGGTCGACCTATTGGGGGATGGAAGTCAGCACCACAGAGAGCCCTTCTCCAGCTCCATGTAAACACTGCTGCAGTGGGTGGAGACTCCCACCCCCATGGTGGGAACCCCCATGGGGAAGCAGCTCGGGCAGGATCCGCACCTCCTCCCTCCTCCCTCCCTGCTGCCCAGTTGCGTCCCATTGGACGGGGGGCAGGATACCTCCGGGATACTGGCAGGTTCGGCCTCCTTGCGTCCCTGTCCCTATAATGCCCTCTTCACCCCTCCTCCAAGGTCGCTTTTACAACCTCGGCAAAGCAGCCGCCCAGGGAGCAGATGCTGTGCCCCTAGTCCCACCTTAGGGGGTTCCTTAGCGCCTCCCCTTCCCCCCAAGTACTCAGTGCCTGGCGACTTCCAGGCTTTCGTGCAGCTTTGCCTCCGCGCTCTACCCGTGTGTTGTCGATTAAGTGCAGCAACATCATTAGTGCAGCATTCCCACCATCAAATGGCTGTTTCCCCGTGGTCAGAAGGTCAAATCATTTCACCGCTATCAATTCTAAAACTGGATGAACGAATCCCAAGGATGCTGGAAAGATTTGTCGAGAACCCTCCTCCTCCCTAGAGTTGTTTAGGAGTGCCATTTTCCTATCAGTGTCCATTTCTAAATATTATTTTCTGTTTTGACCCAAAGCTGGCAGGAACGGCGATTCCCATGTTGTCCCAAGAGGTCTTCTGTCATTAATGTGCACCTGGCCAGGATGTTTGGTCCAGGCCTGACCTTCTGTTACTCTCTCAGAGATGCATTCAAATGATCATGAAAGTATTAGTAATACCGTATAAATTTATACATCCATTCAAAGTTCCTACAATGGGAGGTCTTCAGCTGACTGTTCTGTATATGTGTTGTATTCTTGTTCTTGTTTTGCACTCTTGGCAGATTTTGCTGAGGTTTAGTTTAATTGAAAGATGGTAAAAATCAAATAAAAATCATAGATATGTGTAAAAAGGAAACGCAGACCCTAAGGCTCAGATATTGGCATTCGGTGCTTTAAGAGAAAATAAGTTGGCCCCTCCCCTTTTCACCTTTGGCTCCACCCACCCCAGAATGTGGCACTAGAGAGTTTCTCCAAAATGGCATTTGGCCCTTGGGCAGCAAGAGGGGCCCTGTGCCTGCTTTGATGGCTTGGCCCTCAACATGTGTGGGGCCCAGAGGGGCATTCGGCTCGGGGCGGATGCAAGGAGAGCAGCAGAGAGAGAGCGGAGAGACGGCAGGGTGGGTGGGCATCAGCCTGCTCCCTGATCTCTCACAGGGTCTTCCTAAAGGTAAAGGTTTGCCCTTGACTTTAAGTCCAGGCATGCCTGACTCCAGGGGGCGGCGCTCATCTCCGTTTCCTGGCCGAGGGAGCCGGCGCTTGTCCCCAGACAGTCTCCGTGGCCGTGTGGCCAGCATGACCAAACACCGAGGTGCAGGAACGCTGTTACCTGCCCACCGAAAGTGGCACCTTTTCAGCTACTCGCATTTGCGTGCTTTTGAACTGCAAGGTTGGCAGGAGCTGGGATGGAGCAATGGGAACTCACCCCGTTGTGCAGACTCAAACTGGTGATCTTTCAGTCAACCAGCCCAGCAGCACAGCGGCTTAAACCACTGCGCCACCTGCAGTCCCAGGGTCTTCCTAGGCGGCCATAAAAGTGCTTTCTTCTACTTGCATCTTCTTCTGCCCCAGATGCCCGCCCCCCCGCATCGCCACTACACTTGCTCAGGTCTCCTTCACCTGATCCAAAAGGGCAGCGTTGCAGAAGCAATCTTTGCCCAGTCTCTCGGTCTTTCCTCCAAGAGAAAAGCCACACACAACTGACCAAAGACGCATGAGGCAAAGCGATTGGACCGTGTATTGAGTTGACCACCCAGTGGCACCCCAAAGGATGAGGACAAGGGCCCCTTTCGCATTGCAAAGTTTCTCTGATAACAACCCAGGGAACAAAGAGAGTTCACTGGCCCCAAGTGTCCTACGCAAAAGTCCTACAACATCCCAGCTGGCACAACACTGCGCCTTCAGGCTAGTCAGACCTGCCTGGAATCCTGCACCCAGTTTGGCACCAAGATTTAAGGAAGATGCAGAAAAATGAGAAAGGGTCTAGCGAAGGGCAACAAAAATGATGAGGGTTTGGAGATACGGCCCTGGGAGGAGAGCCTGAGGGAACTGGGCAGGTTTGTCCTTGAGAGGAGAAGACTGAGGGGGGACATGGTATCCCTCCATAAGTACCTCAAAGGCTGCCACAAAGAGGAAGGTCAAGATCTCTTCTTGCTCCTGCCAGAGTGCAGGACACGGAATAATCAAGTCAAGCTGCGACAACCCAGGTTCAGGCTGGACATCAGGAGAAGCTTCCTCACTCCCAGAGCAACACAGCAGTGGGACCAGCTGCCTGGAGAGGTGGGGGGCTCTCCCACCCTGGAGGCATTCAAGGCAGAACTAGACAGCCATCTGAATGCGATGGTGTAACTTGGAGTCCTGGAACAGCAGAGGTCGGACCCCGTGGCCTTCACAACTCCTTCCAACTCTACTCTTCTATGATTCCACGTCTTTGGATAGAACCAGTGTTAGAGAATTACAATCCAGATACTGAGCAAAGGTTTCCGGGCATTTCCATGGGATGGGCTGCCAAGGCGAACAGGCCCCTCCCTCAGCCTTCTGCAGGGAGATATATTTCATCGCCGCATGTGCAATGCCGTTCAGTTTCTTAAAAAATACAGAAATGAACGTAAAATGTACTCATGAGGAAAAAATAATTCAGTAAACCAGAAGGAAAGTCTGGCCAATGGCGCAAGAAGACAGCAGACAGGGTGGACGTGGCTGCCCGAAGGTGGGAGGCATCCTGCCGGAAACGCCAAGATGGGCCCCTCCCAGAAAGCCTTGCCCGGGGGCAGGGTGGCATCCACGGGGCCCCTGCACCGCCTTACCCCCCGCTGATGCCAGCCATGCCCCCAGTTGTGCTCCAGAGCGAGTGCAGTGCCCCCTCGGCGCCAGGCTTTGTTTCCCACACGGCCACTTTCCTTCTGGGCCAGGGCCACCCAGGACGGGCGCGGCAATTCCTCTCCTCTCCCCCCTCACAGCCCCCGGCTGGATCGGCTCCGTCCGGAGGCTGCCGTTCGCAGAGAGCAGAAGTGGCGGGGCTCACGCCACAGGCCTCCCGAGTCCAGGAAGCTGTTCCACGGGGCCAGCCAGGTGCCCCCACAGGAAGCCCCCGAGAGCCGCTCGGCACACCTGGGCAGGCCAGGCAATGGGCCAGGCCCAGTCACCCAGCGCGGCAGGCTGAGTGCCAGCCCCCTCCTGTGGGGAACCGGGCCTCCAGGAAGGCGTGCGCCTGTCTCGTATCAATGGCCCAATGGGAGAAATTGCACCAGACGACTGGAGGCCAAGGAAAGGGGGCATGGCCAACGGGCACCCCCCCGGGACCCCCGCTGGTTCAGGGGCTCCCCACGCCTCCTGCAGGCATCCAGGAGGGGCAGGTCGCTCCCGGGTCCGTGGGACTCCTCCTCCATGGCAGCTTTTATTTTGACAGCTGTTTTGACTGCCTGTGGTGCTGAGTCCCAGCCCCAGCACTGGCTCACCCATGTTTGTTTGTTTATTTTCCGATTTATATCCTGCCTTTTTCCTCAAAGGGCTCAAGGCAGCTTGACATCTCCTCCTCCATCTTATCCCCACAACAACAGCCCTGTGAGGTAGGCTGCGCTGAGAGTCTGTGACTGGCTCAGAGTCACCCAGTGGGCTCCATGGCTGAGCGGGGACTCGAACCCGGATCACCTGAGTCCCAGTCCCAGCTCTTCACCATGACACCAGGCTGGCTCTCCCAGCAGGCTCAAGATGTGCCTTGCAGTGGGTGAAGGGCCCCCTCAGTGCAGGCATCCCCCACCGTCCCTAGAGGCCCGTGGCCGCCTCTCGGCCGCCTCATCTGCCACGCCTTGCACAGGTGAGCAGCCGGCGCGCCTGCCGTGCGTGTGCCTTCTGGCAAGATTCCCAGGTGCACACGGGGAGCCAACCGTTTTGGTGGGACTGGCAGCTCAGGCTCCGACGAGGGGATGCACGAGGGGAGCCGGGTGAGCCGGGCAGGCCTGGCCGCCCAGGCGCTGGCCACGAAATGGCAGTGGCCACGAACGCAGGCTGGGCTGTTGCCCCCCTCCGTGCCCGCTCGGGACAAGGCTGCTTCAAGGCCAGCCAAGCGGCCCCGCCAAACTGCCCGTGGGAACGAAGAGAGGAGCTAGAGATGTGGAGTCTCTCGGACGGAGGAGTGGACCCAAAGGCCCATCATCCCAGCCACAGGGTGGCCCAGGTGGGGACTCGGAGTGGAGAACACAGGTGTGCCTGGTGCCACAGCGCCCCTCCTTCCAGAGACGGATCCAGACGGGTTCCTGAGCAAAGCTTTGGGTGGAGGGAGCAGAGAGGGGTCAGCATATCGCTTTGCCTGTGCTCAGAGACTTCTGTGTAGCATAAAGGCGTTACAGGAAGCGCTGGGGAGTCTGTCTGGCTGGGGAGGGAACCCCTCGCTCACGGTGCTGGAGATGCCCCACTGGGCCCTGGCCGCGCACCCGGGGTGGAGCGCACTCACGGCCCTCGATGACTCACGGGCTGCCACGCTTCAGCGGTGCGGAAGTATGTCCGACATCGGCCACCCAAGGCCAATCCCGCTGCAACGGACGGTGGGGTGGCCCAGAGGAGACGCCCCAACATGATCCGAAATACTAGTCACCCTCGTGTGCAGGCGGCCGACCACGTCTCCTCCCTCCCGGGCGGCTGCGCTCCAGGCAGCCTTCCCCCCATTTGTTTTGCTTTGGAAGCTTTCGAAACTGGGCGTGTGCGGCAGGATCCGAAAGCACCACATCCGTTCGTTGCCGTGCCCTTCGGCTCCGTACAGGGAAGGCCATGGACTTCCCGTCCTCCCAGCAGGGCACAAGGGCAGCTGCAGGGATGGGGGGGGGGGGGCTTTTTTTGTTAGGACTCCTTTGCAGGGGATAATGTGCCAGGGGCTGCAGGCTGGCGATGGCTGGAGCTGGAGGGGGCTGTGATGCTTGCCAAGGTCAAGGCACCTTCGTCACTTCTCTCTCTCTCTCGCTCTCTCTCTGCCTTGGCCTCCCTTCTTTTTCAAGCCACCTTCTCTCTCTTTCTCTCTCTCTCGAACTGGGTTCAGATTACAAGATAACCTGCAGTCAAGGGTGGACTGATGTGGGTTACTGCTGAACCAGGGTTCTCACGCCGTGATGAAAACCCATGGGTTGTTGCTGGGGCGTGAACTGTAGGGTTGTTCACTACGGTTTGCTGCCTCAGTTCTGTTCGGCAAGCTCATTTGGACGACAACCCACGGTTCGGCAACAACCCACGTGCAACCCACGCTTAGCCACTGCGGTGCCTGGTCCCAGCCTCTGGCCACCCTTTCCCTCCCCTTCCCAGCACCTCCTTCCTTCTTGCTTTGGGCCCAGTCCCGCTGCTCCCTCCTCCTCGGAGGCTCAGGGCTGGATACGCCATGGCCCCACGCATGCGCACGGGGAAAGGCGGAGGCTCGAGGTTCGTTTGCCACCCTCGCCAGGCTGCTTTGGTTTGTTGAAGAAAAGGGGGGTGTGGAGAGGGGGGACCGGCATCTCCTCCTGGTGTGATGTGCTGGGAGTCCAAACTGGAACACTGAGGAAGACAAACCTTAAAACCCCTCCCCACATTGTGGCCCCAGTGCCCCCCTCACCTTGGCTGCCAATGGAGGTTTTCATTAATCCAGTGCCTGGGGCCTTCTTTGGCAGGGAGTGAGACACTTCTGGGAAGCAAAGGGCTAAACCTCCCCCATGAACCCCCCCCTACACACACACACACACACACACACACACACACACACACACGTGTCTCCTCTCATCCTGCAGCCAGGCTTTCAAAACCCTCCCTCTTACCCAAGGAAAGCCTTTTAAAAACCAGTTTGCAGCAGGGCAGAATGCTGGGCGAGCATCCAGGTGTGTCTCTGAGTGAGTACTGAGTGCAGGTGAATGAGGAAGCAAATGAAGCCCCAGCAGTCCCGCTGGGGCTGCATGCCAGCCGTGGGGGGGGGGCAGCCAAAGGGGGGCACACAGTGCAGGCTCAGGCCCCTCCATGTTGTGGGGCAATGTGTCCCCTTCAGGTTGCAGGCTGAACTTTCAAGAAGCGACCTGTGGTACAGAACCAACCTGTGGGGGACATGGCTCAGCACCAAGGACAGCTGCTTTAAAGTTCAGGCTGAACCCCAGAGTAGCTACCCACCTCCGTGGAAACTGGAACCATCGAGGCAAAGAAAGTCCCTTCCCTGGTTTGAAACAAGGAAACACTCCAGACTAAACCCACTCCCCACTTCATAGAAACATAGAAACAGAGCAAGTCAGAAGGGGTCTCCCGGGCCATCTAGTCTGACCTCCGGCACCAGCTGGCTCCACTCACGGCATGCCCACCATGTGCATGTCCAGCCTGTCCTTGAACACCTGCACTGATGGGGCCTCAACGACCTCTCGACCTCCCCAATGACTTCCTACTCCTCCCCAGTTTTCGGCAGTCGCTGCCTCTTGTTTTCCTCATCTCAAGGACCCTGCATTGCTCCTGCAGGATGTGTGAGGACTCCCGGGGGGCTGAAAGTCAATGGATCCCACCACCCAGCCCCCACTGACCCCGTGCTGATGTTCACACGCGATTGTGTGAGCTGAGCCTCTTGCAGCCTTGCACCCTCGAGATGGTTGTGGGCTGCACATTACAGCAGCCAAAGACTGAGGAGAGGCTATTTTTGCTACAGAAGGTGAAACGACGCATTTCTAGTGGGATCTGTGCACATTGTCCGAGCGAGGACTACGCCCTTTCCAGCTTCCAGGACCCACACACTGCACAAGCAGCGCACGTGACACTATTCGAGCAGATGCCCTTCGTGTTTAATGGCGATGCAGAACCTGCAGTCCGGTCTTACGGATGGAAGCCCACGAGAAAAAACCTGGCTTGGCCCATCGGATCAGAAGCGGGCAGGAAAGCGGGCTTCCCAAAGCCGCACGTCCCCGACATCTCTTGACCGTCAGAGGAGGAGAGGAAAGCGTCCACATGGCGCTCAGTCAGGGGGTGCAGGGCTTTCGGGGGCACCTAGCAGTGGAGAGGGTGGGTGCCGCAAGGCACACGAAGGAGCAATGGGGCAAGAGGCAATTCACTGGGGCTGCCAGGGCTCTAAGAAGCGGTGGAAATGAGCTACGGACTGGGCACATCCATGGCCGGAGGAGGCGGTGGCACGGGGGGGGCAGGGGGGATGTGGTGGGTGTCATAGCGGCCGGCTTGGAAGGGCTCTGGTCGCGGTTCCTCCGGGGCCTCCGTTGGGCCATGCTGCCAAAGCTTGAAGCTGTGGAAAGAGGGCTGGCATTAATGGCGAAGAGGCTCCCAAGACAACGGGGTGGAAAAGACGCTCCAGGAGGGCTCTGTGCACCAGGAAGGAGCCAGGCGGTGGTGGGATTCATAGACTGGTTCCCGCAGGGAATGTGTTGTGGCAAAACCCCCGGAAGGAAGGAAACTGGCCCTATGGAGAACTTGGTCTCCCACCTGTGAGGAGTCCAGAGACTGAAGGATGCTTGAAAGAGCATGTTCATGCGAGAGAAGGGATCATAGGATAGAATTGTAGAGCTGGAAAGGGCCAAGGGGGCCATCGGGTCCGCCCCTGCTGCTGTTGCTGCTGCAGGACGCCCATCCACACCATCCCGCTCAGGTGGCTGCCCAGCCTTTTTATAGAAACTGGCCTGTTTGTCAGTGGGGTGACAGAGCCACTCCTGGTTTCACGCTGAATTTTAAAGTCACTCTCCAGGTGGCAACACCGATTTGGAGAAGGTGCTCAGCACCACGGATAGCTCCTGAAGTCTAAGGACCCCTCAGCGGCTGCAGATCAAAGCACACCCAGATGCTACACTCAGTGCCTGGGATCCAGCCCCGAGGAAGCCTTGGCTGGTGGCCACAGGGAGGGGGCCTCCTCTGTGTGGGCCCCCAGCCGTGGATCGAGCTCCTCGCCAAGGCCTGCCGGGTGCCGAGTCTCTCATCCTCTCGTGCCGTGTGAACACGGCCCTGGCTGCTGATCTGGAGTCTTTCAGGTGGAAGAAGGACTAGATGGGCTCTCCGTGGCTCTCAAGGAAAACACCAGCGCAGCAGCTGGGAAGATTTCGGAGAAACCTCCAAGCAGCCAGCACTGCCGAACAGCAGCGCCGACAGCCTTGGGAAGGGATGGTTCTCCTTTGCTGGAGGTGGCCTTGGTCAGAGCCTTAGGCGGGGGGCGGGGGGGACGGGACTGGATGATCTCCACAGCCCCTCTGCATTCTGTGATGGTGCATTTAGGAAAGGGAGGGCTCTTTCTCATCCGTTTTGTGCTTTGATAAGGAGAGCAGCAGATGCAAAGAGGTGCAGAGCAATCGCACACCCGTCTGGGGGCCCGATCTGCCTTCGTTAAACCAAGCTTGGTGCACATGGCCCTTTGAGGAGAGGACTACCCCAGCCATCGCTCTGTGCTCCTCCCACGGGCTTACCACTCATAGCAGACGGTGCTGAGGAAACCGATGGTGACAACCCCACAGAGGGAGGAGAGAATCACAGTGATGACGATCATGTCTCCGCTGCGCCGCCCGGGCCAGGTGTCCACCGTCCTCCACAGCTGAGCTGGAACGCACAACCGAGCCAAGCGCTGTCGCTTTTCTTCCCCAGCCACACCGCCTGTGCCGAGCCTCTTCCTGACTGACCTTCGGAAAAGGCAGCTCTTCCTAACTCAGTGGTGCGGGTAAGAGCTCAGATTTCGGTCAATCTGAGCTGCAGACTTGTGGAGGACCAGCTTTTTCTGAGCTGAGTGTATTTTGCAGACCAACTGCCAATGGAAAGCCCACAGAAGCACCTCCCCGCCCATGTTCCCCAGCAACTGGTTCACTCAGCTTCCAGTGCTGGAGGTAGCATAAAGCCACCAGAATTAGGAGCCATGGATAGCCTTCTCCTCCAGGAACAGGTCCAATCCCCTTTTAAAAAGGTAAAGGTTTCCCCTTGATGTTACTTCCAGTCATGCCTGACTCTCGGGGGCGGCGCTCATCTCCGTTTCCTGGCCGAGGGAGCCAGCGCTTGTCCGCAGACAGTCTCTGTGATCATGGGGCCGGCACGATTAAACACCGAGGTGCAGGAACGCTGTTACCTTCCCACCAAAGTGGCACCTTGTTATCTACTCTCATTTGCATGCTTTCGAACTGCAAGGTTGGCAGGAGCTGGGACGGAGCAACGGGAACTCACCCCGTTGTGCAGATTCGAACTGGCGACCTTTCGATCTACCAGCCTAGCAGCACAGCGGTTTAAACCTCTGCGCCACCTGCAGTTCCAATCCCCTTTTAAAACCGTCCAAATTGGTGAATAAACTATCACAAACCAGCAACAACCCATGGCTAGTTTGTGCAGCTGGGTTCAGACGTCACAAGAACCCCTGCTTCAGGGAGAACCCACAGTTCGACCACAGCCCGAACGCCACCGAAATTCAAGGCCCAAGGGTAGCCTATCATGCCACCCGAAGCCAGTTAGAATACGACTAACTCTCAGCAGCGTTGGGGTGACTTTTGGAGTGCCCCTCAGTGCACTTGCAGGACAGCCCGGGACTGCAGGCACTTCTAGAAGCTTTCTCTCCACTGGGGACAAAATTTCATTGTCCCCATTGTCCATCCCAGGCCCCAAAACAGTTGCATTACAACATGCAACAGCAGATGGTTGCTGCTAAGTTCCATTTCTTCGGAGCTCCTGCGAGGAGCGCAGCCCATCTCAGAGGGACCAGGTAGGGATGGCATCCCTGCGAGCCCCAGATCCACTACACCACCCCCAAATCCCTGGAGTCTGGCGGCCAAGGCGTGTGTCCTTCTTAAGAGAAATCACACCAGGGTGTCTCTTTGTAGGGATTGCGCTGTGCATTGTATGCACTGCAGAGATAAGGAGGGGAGAGCACACGGTGGGGAACGGACTGGAAATGCGGCAAGGAGAGAGTGAGGGGCTGCTCTCCCTGGCACCAGGGTAGGCATGCCCAGGCCCTGCGCAGGGCTCCTGCTTCAGCAGGTGTCCCCCAAAAGGCATCAGGAGAGATGAGCTGCGGGGAGGGGCTTGCGTGCTGGCTCAGGGTGGAGCCTGCAGTGTGAATCACACCGAAGCACTGGGAAGACGTTTCCAGTTTGGGCTCAGCACTCTTGACATGAGCAGAGGCTCATCATTCAGCTTGCTAGGGGTTTTGGGGCTGCACCATCTCGTGAGCTCACGACAGCTGGTGGTGGGAGGTGCGGCCGTGGCCAGCTGCTTCGCTGGCTCTCTGCCTGCCAACATGGCAGCCTTGATGAGGAAGATGGGCTAGTGAGCATGTCAGTGAGGGGGCAGACTCACGGTGCCTTGCCAAGCGCCCCCGGAATCTGGAGCCGGCCCTGTTCTTTGCCATTTGGGCATAAATGGAGCAATGGTGGATCACCCAGGGCCCCGGTTCAGCTTCAGAGAGAGAGCAGGAAGACCAAGGATTTCAGGACACCCTTTGTCAACCTGAGACCCTGGATGCGTTGGCCTAAACCCCCATGACAATCAGGACGGCACTTCCCATCGGGGGCAATGGGAGTTGTAGTCCAACACACAAGGCCCCAGGTTGGGGTGGGCTTTCTCAGCCTGCAGTGAAGGCTGATGGCTTGAAATGAAAATACAGTTCCTGAAATGGATCGCTCAGTTCTTCACCCAAGCAACTGAACTCCCATCCTGATATCCGCCCCTCTCTCTCTTCACCCCTGCGAAGGTACCTTTGTTCAGCGTAATTGGGCCCGACCACCTCGTTTCTGCTTTAGAACCGTTGGAATCTATGACCAGGAATTTCACTCTAGGGAGAAATGAAAAGACAAGGCCGAGTCTCTCCGTTGCTCAGCAGCGCTGTCTTCGTGCGAGTGCCCACTGCAGCCCACCCGGATGGCTCTTGAGCCCCCAGCTTTGCTGGGGTCAGCCCTGCTCCTCCACGTGATTCGATCTTTGCATTCCCGTGTCGTTTCCAGCTTGCATTTCCCCCAAGGATAGCAAGGCAGCACCTGTGGGACACCCCTCATCTTGTCCTCACAACAATGCTGCGAGGACGACTAATCGAAGAGACGGATTGAGGAAGAGAACGGGTGCTTTGCTTGAATCGGTCATTGGGAGCAACTCGGCCTCAGGAGAGCCAGCCGTTTTGAGTTTGGGAAGGGGGAGAGCGGAATGAACTGGGAAACCCCACAAACCCCACAATGTCGTGTGAGCAAGGGAAAGGAGTGGGGCTGAGGAAGTGGGTGGGGCCAGGGGAGGGTGGGGCCTTCTGGGGATCGGGACGGGCCGAGTCCATGGACTTGCGGTTCTTCACCCATCTATTCTCCCTCCCGCCCCTTACAATCAGCAGCTGATGCTCTCCTCCAGGATCCCTCCGTGAGAGATATTAGGAGGGTGAGTACCCGGAGGAGGGCTTTCTCTGCGGTGGCGCCCCATCTATGGAATGCGCTCCCCAGAGAGGCTCGCCTGGCACCGTCTTTATTTGCTTTTCGGCGCCAGGCGAAGACCTTTTTATTTAAGCAATATTTTAAATATTAAATTATTTTAGGTTTAAGTTTGATTAGTTTTTATATTGTATTTGTATGTTTTAATTCGGACCTTGAGATGGGCCAGTTTTTAATATTGTGTATGTTTTTAATGCTTTTGAGGTTGTAAGCCACCCCGAGGCTTGTGGCAAGGGGCGGCATATAAATTTGTTAATAAATAAACAAGTAAATAAATAAATATTCTGACTCCCAACAAGAGTTGCAAACTGTTCGGAGGCTTTGCCGCCCCAGCTCAAAGGCCGTTCTGGGGGGGCCGCCCGAGATGCTTCGCACCCCCCGAAAGGCTCACCTGAAGGGCCCCGGCGAGGGCAGCGGCCCGTTGCAGTGTGTGCGGCTGTCGTCGTTCTTGCAGGAGGACTCATTGCCAACACGCAACACGTTGCCTGCCTTCCCTTTCTTGCACGGGTAGTGGGAGAGGGTGGACTTCATGGTCATGTACCCATAAGCGGTATATAAATCCTCGTACGGTGGGATTTGCTGGGGAGTTGTCGGGTTCTTGAATTTGGCCGTGGCTGCGGGCGCAGAAAGAAGCGGGGATGGGTAACACTGTAAGGTCACTGGGCGAAGCATCGCTTCCGCATCCTGTGCCGCTGGGCAGAGCAGGAGACCTGTGATCCTCCGACCAGCTGTCGAGGCACCCCGGCCATGGTGCTGGAGGCCCCCCGTGAACACCAAGCGTCCTCCAGGCCAGCACCCGGCGAGAGAGAAGGCAGTGCCAGGTGACTCCCCTTGCGCACGATGGAGGGGGTGGCACGGGGAATCCCTCTCCATGAGACCTCCTCTGTGATCTCCCTTCCCCTCTCACCCCCAGGGTTGCTCGACGTTCGTGGTAAAAACATGTTCCGGTTTCAGCATCCCACTGGCATGCTTGAGCGTCTCAAAACCTTTTCTTTAAGATTTCGCCCACATGTTACCTTTTCAATGCCAGTTTATTTATTCATTTATTTATTAAAACATTTATATGCTGCCCCATCGCAACAAAGTCTTGGGGCGGCTTACAACATATATAAAAATACAATAATACATTTAAAATCTATCTATCTATCCCTCCTCCCCCCCCCCCCAGTGCATCTCGGCAAACCTAAAATACAATCCAAATTAAATATACAAAACCATAAACAATAAACCATACCAAATAAATAAACATAATTAAACTATAAGTAAATAATAACCATTAACTGAACAATACATAAATACATAACAATCAATTATAAACCAAATAAACAAATTAACAATTAAAATACAATTTGAATAAAAAGGTCTTCGCCTGGCGCAAAAAACCAAATAACGCTGGGACAGGGCTAAACAAATTAATTTAGCCCTGCTCACCGTCGCCATTAAGGTCGCCCTGTTACAGTGCAATGTTGTGCACATTTGGGCTGGAGAAAGGCCTCCACCTGCTCCTTCTGCGGAATTGGAAGCCCTTTCTGGCATATGGGGAATTGGGAGCCCGACAGCGAGGGAGTTCAAGGGAAGATTGGACCACCACATGTTGGGAATTACATGAGCGGAGCCGGCTGGAGCCAGGAGTCAGACTAGATGGCCTGGGAGGCCCCTTCAGACTCGTTTGTTTCGATGTTTCTTTTTGGCCTAAATATGCATAGGCTTGTGCCTTTAATGCTTGGCCCAAAGCACAACAAGAGCCCTTCTGGATCAGGCCAGAGATCCATCTGGCCTACCTCCTATTTCCAACAGTGGACAGCCAGACCCTCCCCAGTGCTGGGCCCTGGAGTGCTGGGGGACGGACCGCCGACTCACCGTTGATGAAAGTCACCACCAGCCAGATGCTGTCTGAGCTGTTGACAAAGGGATCGAAGACACAGTTCGGTGGCTCCAAGGCGAAAGTGCTGCCAGTGACCTTCCCTTCCATGGGCAGTTCGGAGACACGAGGTGTGTAAGAGATGACCTCTGAGAAGACAAAGAAAGCGGGTGGGTTCCCAGCACCAGGGGGCTGGGCAGGAGAGGAGAGAGGTGTGATGGGTGCACCTTGTGAATGGGAGGAGCCACCCAGAATCTCTCACACAGGGGCTCTCTCACACCCCCGGCCTCCATGTTTGAGGCCTCGTGGAGAACGGGTGAAGTTCCAGAGGACGGGAGGGTGGCATCGGTGGTCCCAATTTTCAAAAAGGGTAGTAGGAAGGACATGGGGAATTATAGACCGGTTAGCCTTACGTCCATTGTAGGAAAAACAATGGAAAGGCTCATAATAGAGAGAGATCTAGTGATGCTAGATAGGGAAGGGAGGCTGACAGCCACACAACACAGCTTCCGCAAAAACAGGTCCTGCCAGACAAACCTTGTGGAATTCTATGACAAGGTTTCAAGATGGCTAGATGGAGGGGATGCAGTGGATGTGGTATACCTGGATTTCAGCAAGGCCTTTGACAAAGTGCCCCATGATATCCTGGTGGAGAAACTGAGGAGTTTTGGGATACACCAAAGCACTGTCCGGTGGATTAGGGCATGGCTGACTGACCGAAAGCAGAAGGTAACCATTAGCGGGGAATCGTCGGGATGGCAGCCAGTGACAAGCGGGGTCCCCCAGGGCTCTGTCCTGGGGCCGATCCTGTTTAATCTTTTCATTAACGACATGGAAGAAGGGATGAACAGTCTGCTGATCAAATTCGCAGATGATACTAAAACTGGAGCAGTGGCCACACCTGAGGAGCAGGTACTCCGGATCCAGAAGGATCTGGACAGACTATGGAAGTGGGCAAGAGACAACAGGATGGCGTTCAATGTGGAGAAGTGCAAGGTCATGCACTTGGGGCATAGGAATAGCTGTCATAAGTACAGGTTAGGGGACAAGTGGCTGGAGAGCAGCACTTGTGAAAGGGACCTCGGGGTGCTGGTTGACTGCAGGCTAAACATGAGCCAGCCGTGTGATGCGATGGTCAAGAGGGCGAATGCCACCCTTGGTTGCATGGCCAGAAGTGTGGCTTCTAGATCGAGAGAGGTATTACTGCCACTCTGTATGACTCTGGTGCACCCGCAACTGGAGTATTGTGCTCAGTTTTGGGCCCCTCATTACAGAAAGGATATAGCCAGGTTGGAGTCAGTGCAGCGTAGGACCACAAGGTTGGCGGACGGTTTGTAGGGGATGCCGTATGAGGCGAGACTGAGGGAGCTGGGTCTCTTCAGCTTGGAGAAGAGGAGCCTCAGAGGGGATATGTTGGCAACATACAGGTATGTGAGGGGGTGTCACATGGAGATGGGGAGAGGCCTGTTCTCCCCTGCAGAGGAAGGCAGGACGCGCTCCAATGGAGCAAAGCTCAGGGAGCCCAGGTTCAATTTGGATGCCAGGAAGTATTTCATGACCATCAGGACCCCGAGGGCGTGGAATGGGCTTCCAGGGGAGGTTGTTGAGGCCCCATTGGTGAGGGTGTTCAAGGATAGGCTGGACATGCACATGGTGGGCATGTCGTGAGCGGAGCCGGCTGGAGCCGGAGGTCAGACTAGATGGCCCGGGAGGCCCCTTCTGACTCGCTCTGTTTCTATGTTTCTTAAGACCAGAGGGGGGAGTTTGCTTCCCTGAAAACCCAGGACTCCTCCCCGCAAGGCATGCTTTGTGTGCTCGGGATTCCTTATGCTTGGAAGTCTGCCCTGCATGAGTTTTGTAAGCACTTTCCCGGCTTGTGTTAGAGGGAGGAAACTCTGGTGTTACTTAGACCCGGCAAGGTGGAAGCTCACGTGTTTTGGCTGCACCACAGGACCATCTTGTGGCTGTGCCATGGAACACACAGGAGACCCAAGAAAGGGCAAATTGCCAGGGCAGAGGGAAATGTGCAAAGACTCCAGATGCAGGTGCCTCTGAAAAGTGGTGGGTTAAAAGCTTCGTGTAGAGAAGCCCTTAGCCCCGTCCCTGAGTCTTAACTGGGCAACATGGATGGGGCAGGCTGAGACTAGCCCTGAACGGACTCTCCTATGAAGGGCACACACCCATTACGGGCGCTGAACAAGAAAGGTTGGGGCTCGGGTCAGTCTGAATGACCTTAAAGAACCCCTACCGTCCAGCGCTTATGACTGCAAAGAGAACCCTTCCAACTGTGGGGTGTCTGTCACTGCTCCCCTCTCCCCACTAACACACCTCGAGTTTCCTGTATTTATCATAATTGCAAAACTCAGGTAAACCATTAGCCGGCCAAATGTTGCTCCAGCGCAGTGCGCTGGTCTGAGGGCTGGGAGCTCTGGGTTCGAATCTCCACCTGGCCAAGTCGCTCCTTGGGTGACTTGGGGCTGGTCACTCACCGTCACCCGGAGCCACCTCACAGGGTTGTTGTTGTGAGGATGAACTGGAGCAATGTAAGCCACTTGGGTTTCACAAAAGAAGGAAAAAAGTGGGAAATGAGGTAATTTCTATTGTACATCTAATTTTATTTTATTATGTTTGTTTAACATAATAAAAAGGCTTGTTTGCAAGGGGGCAGCATATAAATTTGTAAAATAAATAAATAAATAAATAAATAAATGTTTCTATCCTGTCTTTTTTCCTGCAAGGAGCCCCAGGTGACTCTCCATGTTGATCCTCACAACACTGTGAGGCAGGTTAGACTAGGAGGCAGTGGCTGGTCCAAAGTGGCCCAGGGATCTTTGCAGCCTGCGTGAGGACTAGAATCCTGATCTCCAGTGTCCCAGTCTAACTCCTCTAACCACTACATCACACTACCTCTCTGTTCATTATCTGTTCGTGTATCCCACTGAGCAATTTCCAAGGCTTTTCAAGACTCTTCTCTAGGTTTGAGCATTTTGATATTTGCTATGTAGCCAAGAGAATTTCAGCAGCTATTACAGAATGTATAATCAAATCCTTAAAAGTCATCAGATCTCAAGAGGGCCACCCATGTGAGTGCTTTGAGATCATGGCTGCATTCAGACAACACACTAACCCAGACTGAAGGGCCGAGTATGGGTTTCGCTTGCCACAGTCAGCCCGTGCTTGGATGTGAACTGTGGGCTGTTTCATAGGTAGCAAGCCACGGTTGGTTCTCCCATCTGGGTGCAGACAACACGATAACCCGTGGAAGTCACAATCAACAGAGTGCGTGCCAGTCGCACAAACGGCGCAGGAGAGGCGTGTGTGATCGGGGCCTTCTCTAGAAATGATGGCACCACCGGCCACTTCTAGCCACCGCTGAAACCTGGATCCCCGCGTTCACAGCCCAGAAGAGCAAGCGTGAGCCTACAGGGGGCCCGCGACCCCATCCGACTCGTGTCCCCTGACCTGCCTTGGACTGGCGGGGAGGATCTGGCTTCCGTTTGCTCAGCTCCTGATCCCTGGAATGGGGCGGACGAGACGGGCAGAGAGTCAACCCAGGCCTTCCCACACCATCAGCCTTACCTATGCCAGCCAAGGTCTTGCAAGAAAGCAGCAGCAGCAGCAGGACAGCCGCCATCTCCGCGGAGCCTGGTGCTTCTTCCCAGGAAGTCTTCCAGGCTAGAGTGGCAGACGCTCCGGGCCGGTGAGAGCCGCCGGCTGCATGTGACGAGGGGCCCGTGGAGGCTGTCGAGCGTCTTCCTGCGGAGTCCTTATCGCGCGGTGCCGCCTTCAGGGGCTGCCCACAGTCCGCCCAGCGCCAGCTTTCTGCGTTCCTGCACTGTCCCGCAGTGATCTTGACCCCGATAGGAAACAGGTCGGGCTTGTTCTTTCCAAAGAGGGGTGACAGCCCCTCAGCAGAGAGAATTTGGCCGCCGCCACAGTGGAGCAAGTGTGAGGGTCGGAAAGCCAGTGGGAAAAGCAGAATCCCGCGGCAGCGAGGGATGCAGAACGGGGCGCTCAAGAAAGCGGAAGCAGGAGGACCTGGGAAGTTGAAATGGCTGCAAAAGGGTGTCCGGGGCCCCCACCCCACAGTGGCGGGGCTGCCTGCCAGGAGTGTGGCGCGAGGTGGAGCACAGGCTCACAACTGCAAGCGTGCCAAAGCCGGGCCACAGGGCACCGGTTCGTTGGCACCTGAATCAGACCTCCTGGGCCAGCGTTGACAGTAGGGGTGTGTGTGTGTGTGTGGGGGGTGCCCACACCCCAGCAGAGCCCACCAAGTAGAGTTCCCTGGAGTCGCGCCCATTCTTCCCCTTTGCAGCCTCCATCTTCGCCTGCCTCTGGCTCCAGCTCAGCCACGGTGGTGCTGAGAAACCCTGAACCGTGCCAGGTGACGTTGGGCCTGTCAGAGATTCTCAGCCAGACCTGCCTCACAGGGCTGTTGTTGTGAGCATGAAATGGAAAGGAGTATGTAAGCTGCCTCATTTGAAGCCTGGGGCTGAAGAGGCAGTGTAGGATAGTGGTTAGAGCACTGGACTGGGATTCAGGAGGCCCAGGCTATAGTCCCCCCACTGGCCATGAAGCGCCAACCATGGGCCAACCATGAACTCACAACCCAACCTGTTGTGTGGTGAGAGCCAGTGTGGTGTTGTGGTGAAGAGCCTGGGACTGGGAGTCAGACGATCCGGGTTTGAGTCCCCGCTCAGCCATGGAGCCAACTGGGTGGCTTTGGGCCAGTCACAGACTCTCAGCCCAGCCTACCTCACAGGGTTGTTGTTGTGGGGATAAGATGGAGGAGGAGATGTAAGCTGCCTTGAGCCCTTTGTAGGAAAAAGGCAGGATATAAATCCAAAAACAAACAAACAAACCTGTCACACAGGTTTGTTGTGAAAATAAAAGGGAGGAGAAGGGGTTCTCTTAGGCGCCTTCAGTTCCCTGAAGGAGGACAGCATTTAAGTATACTACCATATTTGTTTAAAAAGTCGGCCCCGTGGGGTTTGATTGAGCTGTGGCCCCTTCAGAACTCAAGTGCATCTATCTGTTTAGCATATTAGTTGTTCCACATGGCCTTATGATGTATATTAGCATTTAAAAGCACATTTAACATGTAAATGTTAAAAAGATCTATTCAAACAGCGATGTCTAGGCCATCTAACTATTGAAGTGCAGCGTTGTTTCTGTGAAAGACGTCAGGCACCGGGCCGGCGTGTGCCCTCACCTTACACCCAAGTGCAACACGGGCTGTGAAGACCCGCAGCTGACACGGGGGTCACGCTGTCCCCACCAGTCGGCTTCTCTTTACACACAGAGAGGAAGCGTGGGACCGGCCCAGAGAGGGGGCGGTGGCATGGCAGGGGCTGGGGGCTGCCCGGTCCTTGCTCCGTGTCCCCGGACTGTGGCTTGCGGCAGGAGTGGCAACAGATGGCGGTTGTGCGTGAGCCTCATCCCTGCAGGAAAGTCGATGTGGCAGTTTTGGGGGCCATGCCTGAAATGATGGGTGCAAGACGAAAGCACAGGGCAAGTCGCAGGCACATGGGGCACGGTTAGCATCGGGAGCTGTTGGCGCACCGTGTGCCTCTGCCACTGCTCTCTGGAGTCCATTGCACCGGCCAGCAAACCCGGGCGGGCCGGACGAAGCGACGGGGCAGGTGGGGCAAGGAGAAGCTCTCAAAAAATGCTGCCGGGCCAGACCTGACCGGACGGGTGCTTGCTTGCGTGTCAAGTCCCAGCCACGCGACTGGCCACGCAGGCTGCCATCAGGAATGCTGCTTGCCTTGCTCGGCAGGGCAGGGCGGAAGCGGGCTCCCCTCATGTGGCCGGGCGGGTGTGGGGCAGACCAGCCCCCAGGCCCAGGAGGAATGAAATGCAGGCCCCTCTGGAGCCCCAGGCACCCAGCCGCACAGGTGGAGGTGAGGGTGCCCGCTGTCTCTCTGCGCGACTCCCTGCCCTTCCTTGCTTCTTCCCAGCCTGTTTTGTTGCTTAGTTGCAAAGTCATGTCCGACCCATCGCGACCCCAGGGACAACATTCCTCCAGGCCCTCCTGTCCTCCTCCATCCCCCAGAGTCTGCCCAAGCTCACGCCAACTGCCCCAGTGACCCATCCAGCCACCTCACCCTCTGCCCTCCCCTCCTTCTTTTGCCATCAATCCTTCCCAGCATCAGGCTCTTCTCCAGGGAGTCCTTCCTGCTCATTAGGTGGCCAAAGGATTTGCGTTTCCTCTTCAGTATCTGGCCTTCTAAGGAGCAGTCAGGGTGGATTTCCTTTAAGATTGACTGGTCTGATCGCCTTGCGGTCCAAGGGACTCTCAGGAATCTTTTCCAGCTCCGCAATTCAAAGCCCTCAATTCTTTGGCGCTCAGTTTTCCCTATGGTCCACCTCTCACAGCCATACATTACAACTGAAGAATTCCAGCCCGTTAGGGGAAAAGGATTTTGCCACATCTCTGCAGGTGAAAGATCCTGCCATCTCCAAAGCTAAGATGTAGAGAGTGGCTCTGCCCGGAAGAATCTGGCTCGCTCTATCTCTGGCCCTGTGGAGGAAGCTCTGTGGAGTTTACGTCCTTTCCCACCACATCTCTGCCACGGGATGTGATCTCAGCACTGAGGGGACCCTCTGCAGAGAGGCAAAGGCTGATCTGCCTCAGGAGAGGCATGCCAAGAACACACACAAAGGCGGGATTAAGTCCCCCCTGAGAGTGGACTTGGGGTCCAAGCTGCATAAAGTCTGCCTGGATGCAAGCCAGCATTCTGTGTCCCTATTTAGATCAACTCTTTGTTCAGAATCATGAGGACTGGGAACTTACTGCATTTTAAGAGAGGGGGCATAGCTCAGTGGTCCAGTGCATGTGAAAAGTGCCGTGTCCAATCTGCAAATAGGGCTGGAAAAGGGCCGTGCCTGGAACCCACTGCCAGTCCGTATAGCAGTGGCAAGCTGAGCAGGCCCCCTGGCGGCTTCCTCCAGAATCAGGGCTTCTCCGGATCCCCCCCCTCCCCATTACCTTCCATGCCAGCTGCCGAAGGAGGGGCTTTTCCTGGCCCTCAGCCGGCCGGGGCAAATCCAATGTTGCCGGTGGGGGTCTGGAACAGGATCTTTGTGGCTGGCAAAGAATCAGGGTTAAATTCTTCTACCTCAGCCCCAGGGTCCCAATCCAGCCCTTTGTCTTGGAAAAACTCATTCCATTTAAGTGAGCTGGACGTTTCCCCAAGGCCAAGGGTATGCATGTTTTCTAATGCTGTGAGCTGCTGCACACAGCCGAAGGACCAAATTCAGCCTCAGAAAAGCAAGTCCAAGCACTGGGGGGGTGAGGACAAACGGTGCTAAAACTCCAGGCGGTTAAGAGTTTAAAGCTTTTCCTTGCAGAAACCCAGGATCTGGAGGGGGATTTCAGTCCTTTTAAATAGGGGGAAACAGCACAAGAGTCATGAAGCCACCAGATACAGAGTGTGGGGGTGGGAAAAGGTGGCCACCAGGAAGGGCAGAGTGGACAGTGGGGCTGTGTATCCACTCCGGGTTTCAGCTTGACCTCTGAAGGAGCCATCCTAGGTAGGTTCAGCACCAAAAACAGCATTCAGACTGACTCTTGGAGCAGCTGCACCGCCCCACTGGCACTGGAGCCGCAAGCATTCACTGACTGGGACCGGGTGGCCAGATTTGGCCCGTGGGACTAGGGCGCCTCATCCCAAACAAGGAGCTTTCCTGTCCATGTGCACGCTCTCCCTTGCCGTTTTCATCCTGTTCTTGAGAGGACATGCAAGATGGCTCATCGGCCCTCCCGGCCCACCTGTTTATTTCGCAAATGCCAGGCGGCCTTCGGTTGAGTCATGAGCGCCACCCAAGGGGCAAGAAGAATGGGCCCAGATGCAAACATGCAACATTCCCCTTTAAAAACGACAACACGCATCACTTGAGCGGGTGGAAAGATTGGCATGCAGGAAGCATTGCAGGGTGCCTGGCTGCGGGGAAAGGACGGGCTGCCACATACCGGAAACCAAGCTCCACGGCATTCGAACCACACCGCACAGAGCGGGAGGCCTGGCCCTCATTCCCGACGCCTGTGCAGCAAAGGCCAGTAAGCCGAGCCGGTCACAGGCTTCTTGGCCATGCCGCCCCCCGGCCCTGGCCCCACGCTCGACGCATTGCACCAGCCCCCAATTCCAGCCCGGTTTTTCCAGTTCTTATTTCTTTGACAACCTTTTCTGTCTTTGGGGAAGACAACATTGTTTTGCAGCACCTTCTGGATTATGAACTTGTTTCTTCAGGTATCAAGTTTCAGGGGCAAGCAAACAAAATTCTTTTTGATAGAATCTTAAGCTGCAGCGAGTAAACAGTGTGTAAAACAGAGATGTTCTCCCAGGAATTTCATCTGAACAGACTCCCAGAACGGCAGAGAACGCCTGGCCCACCCAATCCACGCCTGGTCCCAGGCTTTCGTTGCAGCAGGATCATCTAGGGATGCAAGGTACATCTTACATTAATGCTCCAAGCATGAAAGGGGCATGAGATTTTTCTCTGAGCAAGGCAGTCTCCTTTATATCACCGTGTGAAAATCCCTGCATCTCAGCATCAGGGCAGCTGCTTCTGTTGTGACCTGCCATCAAGCCATCTCCAACTTAAGGGCACCAAGAAGCGCCCTGCAAAATTTCCTTTCCACAAGAGCCCCCTTCAGCTCTTCCAAGGTCAAGGCTGTGGCTTCCTTGATGGGAGTCCATCCATTGCTCATTTGGTCTCCCTTTCCTTCTTCCTCCTTCCACTTTTCCTAAGATTGTCTTCTCCCAGCAGCCTGGCCTTTGCAAGATGTGCACTAGCTTCTGCCAAATTTTAGTGCGGCAGAAATGGGAACCAGGCATGATTTAAAACAGGGAATTGGAGACGACCGGCACCCACAAAATGGCTGCCATGGGCGTCTGCCACACAGCACTCATTTCTGAGCAGGAAAACCGGTGACCCGGAAGGAAAAGCAACACGGCACAGGTGGGGCCTGGGCCCAAAGCACAACACTATTTGAAACTCACATGAAGACGGTGCTAGGAGCAAACGCTCCGTCTTCCAGCGCAAGTTCAAATAAATACGTCCTTCAAGTATAAGGATCTGCAGGGGTAGGTGGGCATGGAGAGAGATCCGTGCGTACCCCCTGGGGAACCCCAGCGCTACAGAAGTTGGGGCTAAGATCCGTGGGAGCCCACCTTCTCCCGGGCCAACCTGCCCGTGCGGGTGCCCTCCAACGTGGTGCCCCCCGCAGTTGCACATCAAGCTAAGGTAGATTGTTCCAAGCGGAAGGTCCACGGGCATTCGCTCCCTCTTGGCAGGAGTTCCTTGCCAATAGCTGTTCCGCCTGCGCCAGGGTCGCTCTTGCCAGTGTTCTTGAATAAGCGAATCGCCTCCTCAGGGCAAGTGCTGGTTTCGAAAGTTCTGGCCTTTGCATTTTGGCAGATCGTTGGGATTTTATTTAGATGCACAGTGCTGTGGACGTACTGCATAGAAGCTGATTCCATCACATCCCTCGGAAGCAGCCTTGAGTGGCTGCGCGTGCAAAGCACGGCCGAAGGGGCCGTGGGGAGGCCTGTTCTTCCTGGCAGGATGGGGAACGGGACCCTCTTCGGAGAGGGAGGCTGGATGGGCACCATGGGCCAGGAAGTAGACTGTCCTGCAGCCCCGCTCTGCGTGGGCGAGCGTCAGTCTCAAGCCACCTTCCTCCACCAGAAACAGGCTCTCCCCAGCCCCACCAAAAAGCGGGGCTGCGGAGCCGGAGCTCTCCATGCGCTTGCTGTGCGCTTGCTGCGAGTACGCTCCTCTACTTCCACTCCACACTCCACGCCTACTTCGTGGTGCAAAGCGTACCGAAGGCAACAGCCTGAGGGTTTCAATGTTTATTTCATTTTTCAAAGCAAGTTCTGAGAGCACGTGATTCTGGGATCCATATATGAAAGGGACCTTGTGCAGAATTTGGCAAAATCTTCAAAAAATTAGTGGTGCCAGGGAAGGTTCTGAAGGATTGCTAGGGAGCAGGGCCTTGAACTGCCTTCCCTGGCAGCCGCCGTGCCGTTATCTCCACCACTCCCCAGTTCAGGTGGGGGGTTACCGAGATGGCTGGAGCTGAGGGTCAGACTAAATGGCCCAGGAGGCCCCTTCTGACTCGCTCTATTTCTATGTGCGACTGCCCCCGGCCCAGGCTCAGTGCAGCTCGGGCTGCCTGCACTCTGCAGCATCAAAGGTACTCGTGGCCTTTGAGATTCTCAGGCTCAGCATCTCGAGAATCTCAGCTTACTTTTGTGAGGCTTCTGCGAGTTCCTAGCCCTCATGGTTGCGATGACATGTTGCAAAGTGTGCAGGCAAAGCCAGTGAAAATCTCAGAAGTCACAGCTGAATATCATTTATTTGTGGGGCCCTCAATTGTCACATGAAGAAGCAAAGAGCTAAGAAATTAGTAAAAAGTGCAAAACGATGCGAACTAAAATTATTTAAAGCCATCCAATTTTGCATAATTTATGCACATTGCAGAATGCAACTTTTCCTGGTGCAGGATTCTATTTAATTTTTTTAAAATTCTGAATTGCACAGAATGCTGCCAGCAACTTCCTTATAGGCAGCCAGCACGCTTTCAGCAGAATGTTAGACTTCAGGTCATGGGATCCTGACTCTGAATGCAAGCTACAACTCTGTCAGAGCTTCCCCACACTCTCCCGCAAGATCTGCAAAATAGGAGCACGGCCCATCCAGTTCACGGCATCTGAAATGAGGGCAAAGGGGCTCATCAGCGCCGAAGAAACAGGGGTCGATTAAGCCACCTCCAAATGCCACAGGGAGGTTTCCGTGTTGGCACAAAGACTGAAGGCATAGCCAGAGCACAATTCTGCTTCCTTGCATCTGGACAGACTCCACAGCCCCCGAGCAAGGAAACGCTGTGCCCTGAAGGAGGCGGGGGGCACCTTGCGGAGCATTTGCAGCGCCAAGCTTTGATGGAGAAGACAGGATGGAAAGAGGGAGGGGGGAAACAGCGGCACGCGCTCCCCGTCTCCCGGGCACTCCAACCCACACGCAGCTGCAACCACAGAGCGGAAGGAGACAAGACTAAAGGGGGGCTGCCATCCTTTTATGCATTGCTCTCCCAGGGGGGAAAAGGTTTCACTGTGTACATTCAGGTTCCAGAGCCCTTAAAATATACAAAACGCTGCGTGTCGCGGCCTTCTCACCACAGCTAAGTTGGACGATCCCAGAGACGACGTTATTGCTCAGAAAAAGGGCAGGCGAACTTAAGGCAACGGGGCCGGTGGCGGCAACCGCAACGGCCCACCTTCGGGAGGCGCCCCCGTCCCAGGGAGCGGGCACGCCGTCACCTGCCGCTGCTCCCGTCCAAGGTGGAGGCCGCCCTCTCAGGGTCTCAAGCAGTCCTCCGTGACTCCCTGGGCTGCCAGCTCGGTCAGCACATTGTCCAGGTAGTTGGGGTCTGGGTAGCCGTGGCCCGAGACGTTGGAGTTCATTTCTGTCTTGTGGTGAATCTCGTTCCAAACCACGGTGTTGCATTCGCCCGTCGTGCTGGAGGTCCCTACGGTGAAGATCAGGCGCCTCCTCCAGGCCAGCTTTAACAGCTCCAGCACCTGGCAGGAGAGACAACGGGCCAAGGTGACTCTCCTTGTGCCCCGTGGAGGCGGAGGGGCCCACGGAATACACCCCCCCGCTTCCCTTCTGAGACCTCAAGTGTGGTCCGACCCCCTGCAGCAGCTTTTGGTAATAAATCAGTCTTCGGTCGTCCCAGTCTCAGAGCCCCCATGCCATGTCTATGCTCGGACAGATCTGATCCCTCAGATTCTGAGAAATTTTTGTTTGGAAAAGGAAAACACCTGTGGAAATCTCCATCTCCCACCCCTGCTTTCAGGGCCAGCCAGATCGGCCCTGTTCTACCTGGGCATTAAGGCCAGCGTTTTAATGAGTGCCGTGCAGGTATGGAGAGGGGGAAAGGCCTACAATTCCCAGCATGCTCCAGCCTTCTGCGACCTGTAGGCCTTCTCTCTCTACATTTGCAGAGGGTTACACGCTTAGCATCTTTATGCTGCTGCTTAATTTATGACCCCACAAATGCTGCCCTGAGGATTTCTACTGCTGTGGACATGAGTTTAAACCACATGACAAAGGAAGTCTTGGAGACACCGAAGCGGGAAAATGGGATGTTAAGCAAATTGTAATCTCTGGATCCTTTTTGTTTACTCTCCCAAGCTCTCGCTTTTGCCAAGCCTTCCCAAAAAGGGGAAACCTCTGCATTTTAAGAACCCCACATTCAGGAACAGTCAAATGAAACTAAGTTTTGAACTCATAGCTGGCTTGATTGAGCTGAGCCAGGAAAAAACTGAACTTCTGGGCCGGAAGAAGCTGGACAAACTTGTTCTCCACCATCTCTGGCATTGGATCCCCTGACTGGGATGAAAGATGGTGAGCTGAACACAGAGACAATTCTTTCTTTCTGCAGTACCTTTCTTCCCTTCTCATTATCCGGCAGGTAACAGTAGCGTGGAAAGCCCCTTGCCGTGAATGGGAGCCCTGGGTTGGGATGCTCTGGGCCCTGAAAGGGACAAGAGGGAAGGGATGTCATTAAATTTAGGACAACCCCCCCCCCCACACACACACACACTGGACAGATTCACCAGATAAATATAACTCCGAACAGATATACCTCTCTTGGGGCAGTAATCGCTCAACATTTCCAGAGCCACAAATGCCATCCAAATCTTACAAACCCATCTCCACAAACTAAGATCAGTTGAGCAACGGAGTTTATGCACATGAGCATTTTAAAAATTTCAACCTGTATTTCTGTCAAAGTAGCTTGTATGCTTCTCAACTGCACAGAGGTTTTATTTCGTTTGTATAGCACTGAACAACTGGTTTGCATGTTCACTGCCTTGAAATCTCCCTTAGGGACTGGCACCTTATTTGTATTTTTGAATTTTCTGAAATGATGTTTGGTTGCTTAGGTTGTCAGTAAGCCTTAGGCAGATGCGGACTCCTTTTTAATTCTCCATACAATGCTTAGTTTAACTAGGCTCCCTAGAAATAATAAATCAATCCATACAGGCACATTTCTTGACTGTGTACTACCCCATCCATTAAATGCTCCCCAGGTGGCTTACAAATAAAAAGTAAGGCAAGATAGGCATATTAATTCAGCATAAGAAGAAAACTCAGGATAGAAGACAAGAGTGTGAAGCTACTTTAAAGATACTAGAATTGAAATTAAAATGCGAGGAACTGCATTTACTCAGCGCTGAAGAGACCGCGATGTAGGTGCTGGGTGAGTCTCCCCCAAGGGCACCCCTCCAAGTGTGTGCTAGACACCCCTAGCAGCCACCGCCCTCCCTACATCTGATGCAAGGAATCAGTGGAGGGCCTCAGAAATCAAGGTAGGTGTGATGAGGAAGAGATGACAGGCTGGGAACACAGGGGACTGTCGTTCAAATCTGGGCCAGGCTGGGGAGGCTGCTCTGATGGTTAACCCCAAGCCTGCTTGTGCCGTTACTTGGAATTCTAAAGCATGACTCAACAACCAACACACGCGGAAGGCAGGTTGTGGGGCGCAAAGGGCACTGGTGTCCCCAGCATCAAGAGCGGCAAGGCTGGCCTTGCCCGGGCTCGGTGCTGGCAGCCCCCGGCTTCTCTGCCCTTTGACTCTCCGTGGCAACGCTGGGACTGAGCCAAGGGCCACACAGGACACGAAGCAGGAGCGCTGCGGGGTGCGGCCGGTGCCGTCAACGCGCAACCCCGTGTCGCTCCAGAGCCAAGCTGAGTTTCAGAGCAGCCCTTCTGGCCCGCTTTCCAGCACGGGTGGCCCTGTGGGCAACAGGGGCACCGCCAAGCGCCAAACAGGCCAGCCTCTGGTCTTCTCCTGTGGGCAAGCTGCTCTGCTCTACTGCCGAGAATGAGACTTCAGGAGAGGCGTTGTGATCTTCTGGAACAGGCAGGAGCCCGGGACCCAAAAGCCGGGAAACCACCCAGTCACTAGCAGTCCTCACAAAGCGGTGTGGCTGCCTGGGACCCTGGGAGAGATGGATCTGGCCCGCAGGCCTGGCGCTCCCCGCGCCTGCTCTCAGAAAAGATTATTACGGCTGTATGGGAATGCGGCAGGACTGGGCTGGGAAGGAAATCCCCCTCTCTGACAGAGCAGACACCCTCAGCAGTGCCTTCTGTCAGGTCTATTATTCGTTCATTAGAGTGCTATGCCTTGCTTTTACCTTACAATGAGCTCAAAGAGACTTCCTTTGCTCTCCTCCTTCTCTCCATCTTATCCCTACAACAACCCTGTGAGGTAGGCTGGGCTGAGAGTCTGTGACTGGCCCAAAGTCAGCCAGCTTGCTCCATGGCTGAGCGGGGATTCAAGGCCAGGATGCCCAGGTCCCAGGCCCACACGCTTAACCAGGACACCACACTGGCCCTCAGTGTATTTGCTCCCTATTGTTTGTTTAATATTCATTATATTGTTATCCCACTCTCTCCCATGGTGGAACTCGGGGCGGCTGCATGCGGTTCCCAGGGGTCCCCCCTCCAAGCTCAGCCAGCCCCAGCCCTGCTTAGCTTCAGCAGCGTGGACGCTGTACGTGCCGTCGGACCATACTTGGGGTACGCTTAACGTCGACCATTGAGAAAAGCACAGTCGGGCAGGCGGGATGCGAAACGGTGCAAAAGGGCTCGGGTGGCTGCGGGGAAACACCCACGCGGTGACATTGCCCATGCCTGTTCTCCGCTGCAACCCTAAAAGCCAAGTTTTAGGGCTCCTGGCAGGTAAAAAAAAAAAGCCGAGCGGAGCCCTCTGACGCACTGCTGGTGTTGGGACTCAGGCATGCCTTTACCTTGGCGAAGAGCTTGCTGGTGCGGGAATTGTGGCCAGAGCCCACGGGTGTGCAGTAAATGGACGGGGACTTGCGATCCCACACTCTGAATCCAATGCCATGCTGGCTCTCATGTTCTATTTTGCATACTGAGGAATGCCCAGGAAACTCTGGTCCTGGAGAGATTCCCCGAGTAGCCAGGAGGCCCAGAAAAGGTACCTGTGCATCCCTTTACCACGGACAAATTCAATTTCTAATTTTTTGTACTGTGGACATGTCACAGAGGTCTGAATCGTCCTGCCCAATACCCCAAACAGTTATTATTGACAGCACAATGGCAATACCCGGACAGACCAACCTGGTGCCCTTAACCTTACTGGCTGTCCACATCCCTTGCCACTTGGTCCTTTGTGCCAGCAATGGCAGGAAGGGAAACCGGGTCCTTCCACACAGAAAGCCACGCACCTTGCCGCCGAGCGCAAACTGCTCACCTGAATGCCTTTGCTGATGTAGTACGCGATCTGTATCGAGCCACAGCCCTCATGCCCTGGGAGAGACTCCGGGAGCACAGACACCTCCATCTTCCCGTTGGGCTGCGTGCCCGTTTTCTCGCCATAGATGGCCTTACAGGAGGGGCACTGCAGACTCCCATCCTGGCGGAGGAGAACGGAGGTCAGCCCAGGAGGGTGTGAGAGGCAGGATTCCTGAGCATCTTGTGTCCCAGTTCTCCCGTCCTCGTAGGAGCAGAAGAGGGACCTTCTGAGCTCAAGGCACTGGCTTCATATTCAAGCTTTGGAGCCAGCACTGTGCAAGCGTGGAACTTGCACAGAAAACAACAAAGAAGCACAAAATACTTTTTTCTAGTTCTTAAGAATAATCTGGTTGGGCTAGACCTGCACAGTCTTAGGGAGAGGGTACTTGTGGGTGGTCAGTGGAAATAAGTTTCTGGTAGTCACTGGCTATCAAGCTTGTGGGTGGGCCCTGGGCCCTTCAAGGAAACAGAGCACACCATTCTGTATTATTACATTCCACTCCATTTTTATCCTCAGAACCACCACCTTCCAGCTGGGAGCCTGTGACCAGCCCAAGGTCTCCCAGTCGCTCCGTGGCTGAGCGGGGACTAGAAACTGGGTCTCCCTGTGATCAGTCCAATGCTCGCCCTAGCCACCACCCCAGAGTATATGACAACCGATTTGGCCCCTCTGAAATCCCAGGCCCTGGCCCAACACCCCGGCCTCCGTGCTGCGAGGGCAACGCACGCCACACAGGGCAGACCGTCACGATGGCAGGCCAGCGGGGCTGCCGCTCCCAAAGCCCTGCACGGCACCGACCACGAGGAGGGTGGCTGCCCCCCGCCCCCCCCAGCACCTTGTTGCCGCTGGTGTACATGGCCAGCACGCAGAGCACATGGAAGGCGTGACTGCAGCGGGCCAGCCTCCCCACGCTCTCTGGAGGAATCGCCTTGCTCTCGCACACGTCGCTGTAGCCCGACGGTGCGCCCAGCTTCTCCATGCAGATGATGCAGTCCTGCAGAAGAGAGCAGGGGGCTCTTCAGCGCCTTCACAGCGGCTGGCCCACGGCTGCTCACACCAGCCGTGGGAGATGCCACAAGCCTACCCACAGGTCCCAAGGTTGATTCCGCACTTCTCCATGCGAGCCAGCCAAGTCCCCTGCGGCTGATGGGAATTGCAATGCAGAGCATTTGGAGTGGAACGGGCAGCAGAAGGCCGATGAAGCCAATCTCTGTCCAGACTCTTCCCTCCTGGACTGCCAACTGTTGGCAGAGCTGGAAAGACCTCCTGCCCGCAGGGGGGGCGGGGGGGGCTCCCACAATCCCTCCCCATCGGCTATGCTGACTGGGGCCGATGGGAGCTGTAGGCTGGAACAACAGGAGGGCCACATATTACCCACAGGGCTGTTGGGCAAGGGCACCTAACTAACATCCAGGAAGAGGTGGGGCTGTATCGGTCCTTGTGGGGCAGAACTGGGGCTCCCCCTGGCACCAGGGAGCCCACCCATGACCTTCCGCATGCACAGCCAGTCCTCCGCCAGGGGGCCCCTGGCCCTCCCCACCAGGACCCCGCCTGGCCCGGCCGTGTCCTCCTGTGCATGCCCACCAGCAAGCAGAGAGGCGCTTTGCGCCGTGTGTGGAAACACCGCGGCTGCCCTGGCAGATTAAGGGGGGGGGGGTGGAACGTGCAGGGCAGCGGAGGGAAGGTCCCACCCCGCCACAAGGGGCCGCCGCCAAGCCCAGTCCAGCGCAGGCAACGCAGGTCCAGAGGCGAGACAAAGCCACAGCAGCACAAAGAGCAGGGGAGACAGCGCTGTGCTGCGGAGCTGCCTCCCCTTCCGCTGCTCTGACGGCTGCAGGGAAGTCCTCTGCGACCAGCCCGGGGCGCTCGGGGTGTCCTCAACTCACCTCATCAGCAGGGGCCTCCTTCAGCTCCTCCAAGTACTTCTGCACCACTGCTTCGGGGCTGCTGGGGCCAGCTGCGGAGAAAGGCACATGCACGCACGCACGCACGCACACACACACACACACACACACACCGGGGAAGAGGTCAGTCTACGGTGGGGCACAATCCAAGCCAGAGGAAGTGTTAGCACAACGGCAGGAGGAGACACAGGCAAGTCAGAACAATGGGTTGAGGAGAAGAGGTTAGGCGCTGGCGAGAAAGTTAACCGGCACACTCGGTTCCGAGACTCCAGCTCAAGAGCAGACGGCGCTTCCCACGCCGCAAGCACCAGCATCGCAGCACACGCGGGCTGCCCTTTCTGGCGCCCCACAGGGCAGGTGCTGGGCGGAAAGGAAACGGCGATTCGAGGAAGGAGCAGACGGACCGGAAGGGAAGGGAAGCCAACAGAGGGGGAGACGACGGGGAGCTGCCTTCCCAACCTGGGGCCTGCCAGATGCATTGAACTACAACGCCCATCATTCCTCTGCTGGCTGAGGACAGAGGCAGAAGGAATCTCTCCTGGACACCTGCGCCACTCTCAAGAGAAGACCGTGGGGGCCAGCCTTTGTGGCGCGCTGAGAGGGGTGCGGATGGACCCTGCACCCTCCTCCCAGCGTGCCAGCCTGGCCTGGCCTGGCCTTTCCCTTGCGTGGAGCCTTCGGATGAGGATGCCCCCAAGAGCAGGATTCGCTCAAGCAGAGCCTGCCCCCCCCCGCCGCAGGATGCTGCCCCCTGCATCAGCCACCTCTCAGCACGGCCCGAGCCGAGCCAGCCCCCTCCCCGAGCAGCAGGGCAGCACCTCTGGACATGACCTGGGAGTGAGCCTCATGCGCCTGTGCGCCGTCACTCAGACCTATTTCCAGGCCAGAGTTCGTGGGACCAAGAGCACCTGAGCAACCCGAAAGCCTGGAAAGTCCCTTCCATGCTTGCCACATCAGGGATGAGGCAGAACTGAGGCGGGGCCCAGATGCAGCTCTTCTCATGGCTGCCCACCTCCCGCCCAGACAATCCCCCCACTCCTGCCTCTCTTCCAGCACCATCAGTAGCTGACTTCTCCATGGAAGAGGGAGCCCCAGCTGCCAGCAGGGCCAAATCCCCACCTGCCCCCAGCAGCTCTGCAGGGCAAGGAAGCCATCAGAGGCTGTCCCCAGGGGCCCATTTTTCAGCAGAGAGCGCGAGCGAGCAAGCAAGCTTAGATTTTGCTTGAGTTCAACTCCCACCACCTCGACCATTCGCCACTGCTGGGGCTGATGGGAGCAGCAGTTCAACATCTGGAAGGCCACAAGCTGCCCCCTCGACACAGCAGGGGAAGGTTGAGGGGTGAACCTCATGCCCCGATTTCTGACTGCCACTGGGATGCCAGCCCTCCACAGCCAGCCCCTGTGCTTGGCTCCTGCTTAAGGCGCCAAAGGTGGGGCTCTGGCCACCTCCCTCAGCACCTCGCACAGACAGGCCCGTCCGCGCAGAATCCGCAGCCAGCCCATTTTGGTGGGGAGGCAGCCCCCATTCTAGTATCACGGGAGGGTGAGAAACCACGCGTCTCCACGCGTCTGACCCATCCGGTGAAGCTCCCCTCCTCACCACCGCCTCCTCTTTCGGCTGTGCCTACCATGGGCACTGCTGGGAGCCTTGCACGGGGGCCAGTCATGAGTAGCCTGCAGCCTACGCCTGATGGGAGGGATGGGCCGGTGGGCAGCAGCTTCTAACTGCCCGTTGTTTGATGCTGCGGTGCACAACCCACAGGTTCCCCCCCACCCCCCCGCAACTTCACAGTATCTGCCCACCTCACTGGTCCCCTGCTGAAGGCACCGGGGTTGCTTTCTACCGCTGAGGGTGTGGCCATCCCTCCAGCGCCGCAGCTCTTGCTCGCTCCAGCACAGGAAGAACGAGCCAGTTCGATATTCTGCACAGGCAGGTATGGGCAGCCCCATTCCGAGCCGGAAATGTGCCCCCCCTGCCCCCGCCACACCAGTCCAAGACAACCTCCTCCAATTTGGCTCTTCAAAATCATGCCTGGGAGAAAGCTGGTGGGGGCGGGATTTGAGGGTGCAAGGAGCTGAGCACTTGGTGCTGAAACAGGCAGCCGATCCCGGGGCCTAGCGGCATCCTGTCCCTTCACAGCCTGTGACTTAGGGACTGCCTGAGTCGCCGTTCTGGCACAGAATGCCTGGAGGTCGACCCCAGAGAAAACCGGGGCAGATCTCACAAGCCTGACCTCTGCCCACCTCGCTCCAGGCCATTCAGGCGAGCTGTGTGCAGCTCCTTGCACAAGGGAAACCCCTGCCTACGTGTGCAGAGGCCGGTAAGCCCAGCAGGCTCGTCTGCAAATTGCTTTCTGAAAAAGGACGTGGTTTCTCGCAACGCGGGAGGCAGTGCCTCTGATACACGTTGTGGCTTCGTGGTGGCAAGTCACCTGATACACTGTTGTGGCCGATGCTCAGAGCTGTGACAACATGGGCTGCTAGACAGGGAGGGTACCCCAGCACCAGCGACCAGACCGAGAGTGGGGCTTGTGTGAAGCGGCTGAAAAGCGGTGGATGCGCTAGGGAGGAAACACCGGCCGGGGTGGGGGGCTAGAGCCCGCTGGGCCCGCGAATCACGCTCTGAAGAGGGCCAGAGCGGCTGAAGGGCCGCAGAGTGGACCGCTCTTTGCAGCAGTCCTTGGCCTCCTTCCTCCAAGAGCCACTCTGTGTGCTTAGGAGAGCTGTCTCAGGGCCCGGCCCGGCGGGGGTCCTGCTGCAATCTCTGGAGGGATCTCAAGATGAGCAACGGGCCGGCTGCCTCCCCAGTGCTGCTCTCCCTGCACAGAGACCCACGGGGCTCTCAGAAAGGCTGAGGAAATGCCTGGTCTGCAGAGCATAGGATCCACATCTGCGCAGGATCCACCCGTGTGCAGCCCTGTGGCACGAGGGAGTTTCACAAGGGTCTCTTCCGTGCAGGACCTGCCCAGTTCCCCCAAAGTGATGCCTCAGAGGAGACCGGGCCAGTGCAGCTTCACCAACGACCAAGAACTCCCTTTTACACAGGAGCAGCCTCCAAGGGACGGTCTACTCCCCTCATCTGTCCCGACTTCAATGAGCCTTATACCCAGGAAAGCGGGGACTGTACTGCACCCCCCAAAAGCTGATTGGAAATGCTTTCCCGTAATAGGTACGTGAGGGGGTATCACACAGAGGTGGGTAGAGACCTGTTCTTCCCTGCCGTGGAGGGCAGGACACACTCCAACAGAGCAAAGCTCAGGAACCAAGATTTAGGGTGGAAGCCAGGAAGTCCTTCCTGATGGTTAGGACCCTGAGGGTGTGGAATGGGCTTCCACGGGAGGTGAGTGAGGCCCTATCGGTGAGGGTGTTCAAGGACAGGCTGGACATGCACATGCTGGGCCTGTCATGAGTGGCCCTGGCTGGAGCCGGGGGTCAGACTAGATGGCCCGGGAGGTCCCATCTGACTTGCTCTGTTTCTGTAATCACAAGCCCTGTCTGAAACATCACTTGCCAGGAGCGTGTGCTGCATTGGGCTTTTTATCCACAGGTGTCCCAGCAAAGGGGCCAATTATACCCATCCTGCAAAGACTAGCACACACTGGTCAGTTGTTCCCCCCCGCCCCTCCGCCCCATGATAAAGCTACAGAGCAAGAGGGCAACATTCCACCCATAGGCAGCTCCATGCAGTGGGTTACATGGCTTCTAACTGTGTGCTAGTAAGGGAACTCCTTCATGGATCACTGCCTTGTCGTGGCGAAGGGGCTTGCGTAGCTCAATGAAGCTATGAGCTATGCCGTGCAGGGTCACCCAAGACGGACAGACCGTAGCAGAGAGCTCTGACAAAACGTGATCCACTGGAGAAGGAAATGGCAACCCGCTCCAGTATCCTTGCCATGCCAACCCCATGGATAGTACCAAAAGGCAAAACGATATGAAGCCAGAAGATGAGCCCCTCAGGTCAGAAAGTGTCCAATATGCTACTGGGGAAGAGCGGAGGGCTAGTACTAGTAGCATCAGAAAGAGTCAAGCGACTGGGTCAAAGTCGAAAGGACACTCAGTTGCAGATGTATCTGGTGGTGAAAGGAGAGTCCGATGCTGCAAAGATCTTTACTCCATAGGAACCTGGAATGTAAGATCCATGAATCAAGGCAAGCTGGATGTGGTCAAACAAGAGATGACAAGACTGAACATCGACATCTTAGGAATCAGTGAACTGAAATGGACAGGCATGGGTGAATTTAGTTCAGATGACCATCAGGTATACTACTGCGGGCAAGAATCCCTCAGAAGAAATGGAATAGCCTTCATAGTCAATAAAAGAGTAGGAAAAGCAGTACTGGGATACAATCTCCAAAATGACAGAATGATCTCAATTCGAATCCAAGGCAAACCATTCAACATCACAATAGTCCAAGTCTATGCCCCAACCACTGGTGCTGATGAGGCTGAAGTTGACCAGTTCTATGAAGGCCTACAACACCTTCTAGAATTAACTCCAAGAAATGATGTCCTTATCATCATGGGGGATTGGAATGCTAAAGTAAGGTAAAGGTAAAGGTTTCCCCTTGACGTTACGTCCAGTCATGCCTGACTCTAGGGGGCGGTGCTCATCTCCGTTTCCTAGCCGAGGGAGCCAGCGTTTGTCCGCAGACAGTCTCCGTGGTCATGTGGCCGGCATGACTAAACACCGAAGTGCACGGAACGCTGTTACCTGCCCACTGAAGTGGTACCTTTTTATCTACTCGCATTTGCATGCTTTCGAACTGCAAGGTTGGCAGGAGCTGGGACGGTACACGGGAGCTCACCCCGTGTGCAGATTCGAACCGACGACCTTTCGATCAACCAGCCCAGCAGCACAGCGGTTTAAACCACTGCGCCACCTGCAGTCCCAAAGTAGGAAGCCAAAAGATAACCGGAATAACAGGCAAGTTTGGCCTTGGAGTACAAAATGAAGCAGGGAACAGGCTGGTAGAATTTTGTCAAGAGAATACGATGGTCATAGCAAAAACTCTTTTCCAACAACCCAAGAGATGACTGTACACATGGACATCACCAGACGGTCAACACAGAAATCAGATTGACTATGTGCTCTGCAGCCAACGATGGAGACGTTCTATACAGTCAGTAAAAACTAGACCAGGAGCTGACTGTGGCTCAGATCATGAGCTTCTGGTTGCAAAATTTAGGCTTAAATTGAAGAGAGTAGGGAAAAGCACTAGGCCACTCAGGTATGACCTAAATCATATCCCTGATGAATATACAGTAGAGGTGACAAATAGATTTAAGGAATTAGATCTGATAGACAGAGTGCCTGAAGAACTATGGACAGAGGTTCACAACACTGTACAAGAGGCAGCGACTAAAACCATCCCAAAGAAAAAGAAATGCAAGAAAGCAAAATGGCTGACTGAGGAAGCTTTACAAATAGCTGAGGAAAGGAAGCGAAAGTCAAGGGAGAAAGAGAAAGATACACCCAATTGAATGCAGGATTCTAGAGAACAGCTAGAAGAGATAAGAATGCCTTCTTAAATGAACAGTGTAAAGAAATAGAAGAAAACAATAGAATAGGGAGGACCAGAGATCTCTTCAAGAAAATTGGAGATATGAAGGGAACATTTCATGCAAAGATGGGGATGATAAAGGACCAAAATGGCAGGGACCTAACAGAGGCAGAAGAGATTAAGAAGAGGTGGCAAGATTACACAGAAGAACTATACAAGAAAGAGCTTAACGTCCCTGATAACCATGATGGGGTGGTCACTGACCTCGAGCCAGACATCCTGGAATATGAAATCAAATGGGCCTTAGGAAGTCTGAGCAGCAACAAAGCTAGTGGAGGTGGCAGTATTCCAGCTGAGCTATTCAAAATCTTAAAAGACGATGCAGTAAAAGTGCTAAACTCAATATGCCAGCAAATTTGGAAAACTCAACAGTGGCCACAGGATTGGAAAAGATCAGTTTACATTCCGATCCCCAAGAAGGGCAATGCCAAAGAATGTTCAAACTACCGCACCATTGCACTCATTTCACATGCTAGCAAGTTATGCTCAAAATCCTACAAGCTAGGCTCCAGCAGTATGTGGACCGAGAACTACCAGAAGAACAGGCAGGATTTCGAAGAGGGAGAGGAACTAAAGATCAAATTGCCAACATACGATGGATCATGGAGAAAGCTAGGGAGTTCCAGAAAAACATCTACTTCTGCATCATTGACTATGCTAAAAACTTTGATTGTGTGGATCATAACATATTGTGGCAAGTTCTTAAAGAGATGGGAATACCAGACCATCTTATTTGTCTCTTGAGAAACCTATATGCAGGTCAAGAAGCAACAGTGAGAACTGGACAAGGAACCACTGATTGGTTCAAAACTGAGAAAGGAGTTCGGCAAGGCTGTATACTGTCACCCTGCCTATTTAACTTATATGCAGAGCACATCATGAGAAAGGCCGGGCTACATGAATCACCAGCTGGAATTAAGATTGCTGGGAAAAATATCAACAACCTCAGATATGCAGATGATACCACTCTCATGGCAGAAAGTGAAGAGGAACTAAAGAGCTCTTGATGCGGGTGAAGCAGGAGAGCAAAAGTTGGCTTGAAACTCAACATTAAGAAAACTAAGATCATGGCATCCGGTCCTCTCACTTCCTGGCAAATAGATGGGGAAGAAATGGAGGTAGTGACAGATTTTATTTTCCTGGGCTCCAAGATCACCGCAGATGGGGACTGCAGTCAAGAAATTAAAAGACCCTTGCTCCTGGGGAGGAAAGCTATGGCAAATCTAGACAGCAGAGACATCACCCTGCCAACAAAAGTGCGTATAGTCAAGGCTGATTTTCCCAGTTGCAGTGTATGGCTGTGAAAGCTGGACCATAAGGAAGACTGAGCGCCAAAGGATTGAGGCCTTTGAATTGTGGTGCTGGCAGAGACTCCTGCGAGTCCCTTGGACTGCAAGGCGATGAATCCAGTCAGTGCTAGATTAACCCTCTAGAAGGCCAGATGCTGAAGACAAAACTCAAATACTTTGGCCACCTAATGAGAAGGAAGGACTCCCTGGAGAAGAGCCTGATGCTGGGAACAATTGAGGGCAAAAGAAGAAGGGACGGCAGAGGATGAGGTGGCTGGATGGGGTCACTGAAGAAGTTGGTGTGAGCTTGAGTGGACTCCGGGGGATGGTGGGGGACAGGAAGGCCTGGAGGAGTGTTGTCCATGGGGTCGCGATGGGTCGGACATGACTTCGCGACCAACAGCAGCAAAGTAACTGGAAGCTGCCCTGGGGCTGGGCAGCAGAAAGGAAGCGCCTCCCCCGCCTTGGGCCGGGGACCGAGGGTGGCTGCAGGTTTGCCCCCTTGAGCCCCATCCGTCAGACGAGGAGGGAGCAGCCGCTGCGAGCGCATTTCCTCTTCCCCGCCATAAAGAAAGCTGCGCTCCTACTGACAGCTGATCGGCAGGGGCTGCGGAAGGAAAGGGGAAGCATCCGCCAGCCAGAGCGCCACCCACTGCTATTCAAGAACACCCAGAGGGGTGGGTCGGGTTGGCCCACATCTCATCTGGAGGGCTGCTTTGAGTGTGCTGCCGCCTCCTTGCCTGAGAGCTGGTCTCTCCCCCGCTTCCTCTTCCTTGCACCCTCTTCCCTGCGTGCCTTGTCATTTTGGCTGATAAGCCCCACAGCACCGGCTGCCCCTTTTTATGACTGTCAGCTGCTGTGCAAGACAATCATGGTAGGGAAAGTGAGAGGAGATGCAGCAAGCAAGTTGTCCCTCTTCCCAAGCACACTCGGAGCAGCCACCCCACAAACAGAAGCGCCTCCACACTGCTGAAAGGCCACACCTGTACAAATCCAAGTGCATTCCGGCTTTCGGCATCAGCTGGAGGACCCGGGGTTGCTGGGAGTCTGCCAGCGCCGGGCCCACCCTTCAGCCAGGGAAAAGGCAGCTGCGTGAGGCCTGCTCCGACGGAGAGCTGCCCCGCTGGGGGAAGGAGAAAGTGCCGGCACCCCCTTCACCAGCCAAAGAAACGAGAGCCACTCATGCAAGAACACCAGCAAGGGAAAGGTCAGCCTGGCCCAAGGTGACGAGTGAGGAACGGGCCCCGAGAGTCATGCCATTCTGCCCCCCCATCCCCTCCTCACACCTTGCACACGTGTTGTGTCTTTTTAGATTCTATGGCTGATGGCCTCTCCCTCACTTTTTAAGGGATAGGAGCTGCTCCCGGGCGGGGGGGGGGGGACACGAGGGTCTGAAAAATGGAACGAAACTGCAGAAATCTTTGCAGGCTAATATTCTGATTCCTACATGTACTTGGAGATTGGATCATCATTAGCAAATGCAATACCTGCACCTTTAAGAGCTAAAGTCATTTTACCTAATCCTACCTGAGCCTGCCTGAGCATGGAAGTTGCCAGGAAAGATGAGCAGGGGTTTGTCCACTTAGCAGAGCATTCCAGTTAAATCACGTCATAACCATGGGATTGCCTTCCCCAACCTGGCACCCTCCAGGGGTGTCAGGCATCATCTCCCAGCATGCCTCAGCCCACACATGGCAGGCACAAAGCTGAGCAAGAAAGTCTTCGTGGTGCTGACAACTCTGGTGCTGAATGCAAGAGTTTAAAGACCTGAAGTAACTTCAGCATCGCTGCTAAGCCAGCGACCCAGTGTGAACTTAATGCGCTGCATACGAATGGGGCTCCCCTCTCTAGCACGAAAGGACCTGCAAGAACTGGCTTCTCTATCCACGCATGCGGGTGACCTTCAGAGGAGCTGCAGCAGACAGACATGCAGAGGTGTCAGGTCTGTAAATGAGCCACAGGTGGGCAGAGTGTGCTTGCGGCAAACAGCAGGCCATTCCTTCGTGTGACACGCACCCAAAGCCATCCAGGAGAACCTTTTCCAGAGAAGCCGGAAGAACAGGAGGAGAGGAGGAAGGAAAGCAGGCGGGCGGGCGGACAGGCAGGCAAACACAGAAGAGGAAGAGGAGGGAAAGGCAGTAGCGGGAGGCATCGAAGGAAATCAGCTACCTTTGGTGAGCACTTTCCTCCCCTCCTTAACTGAATGGAGCTTTTTAGAGGCTCTACGGGCTCTGGCAGGCGGAGGTGCCTGGGTGAGGCACACAGGAAATCCAGGGACGGACATCAGAAAGGCCATCATGCCTACATGGGACATGAGATTATTACGCAAGGAGTGAGGGGAGAGGGTAGGGTGGGCGGAAAGAAATCATTTGTGAGAAAATAAAACCCACCAAAACCTTGATTCACAGACATGATTTAATGCCCCTGCCCCGCAAAAAAAGGAAAGGTCACAAAGCACACGTGAAGGGAAAGGAAATCGTCGTCCGGGGATGGAAAACGCCTTCCATCCCTTTTTCCAAAGGGACGGCATTCGAGGAGGACAGAGGACGCTGGGTCACACAGCAGGGATGCCCACAGCTGGCTCAGTTCAGACCACCGTTCTGGGGTCAGAGAAGCGCATGCACACACCCTTCCTCCTCCCGCGTATTTCAGGAAGAGACGAGCAGGAGCTTCTGCTTGTGCGTGAGAACCAGAGCTCCAGATCCCAGCCAAGGGTGGAGAGTTGGCTTGCTCTAACCACAGTTTGCTAGAACAAACTGGAACTGCACCACGGTTTCAGAGGGAGAACTGAGATAGATGCTTCCTGCTTACGTCAACTAAGTCAACGTGCAATGTGGCCAAAACCAAAGCGCCAGCTATAGCAGCCTGCCATGCATGCAAGAGTTCCTGCTGAACTGTGCTGGCTGAAAAGCATCCAAGCACTTGGTACATTTCCCTGTCGGCCAAAGTGGATTCTGGGCCTGTTCTGGGGAGCTGAGTGCTTGCAGGGCCAAGGTGCAAAAATATAGTTCCCGTGTATTTTCTTTCTGGAGAATTAATATATTGCTTTCCGTCTGACAAGATTCTTGGGCAGTGGGCAAGAAAAAGAAGGGGGTAGAAAAAAAACCAAAGTAAAAATCAAGGTCACAATCTTATTTTATATTTATATTGCGATTTCTATCCTGCCTTTTTCCTACAAAGGGCTCAAGGCAGCTTACATCATCTCTCCTCCTCCCTCTTATCGCCACAACAACAACCCTGTGAGGTAGGCTGGGCTGAGCGTCTGTGACTGGCCCAAAGCCACCCAGTGGGCTCCATGGCTCAGCAGGGACTAGAACCCAGATCCTCCGAGTCCCAGTCCCACGCTCTTCACCATTACACCACACTGGCTCTTGAAGTATACTTATGCAGACTTGAAAAGCAAACGAGGCCTACTGCTCCTGGCATTCCACAGCTGGGCATGCTGGGAAGCGGAGGACTTTTTCTGTTTAAAGCGTGTGTAGAAAGGCACCCTTAGATATCCGAAATCAGATCATCCCATCTGAAACTGTGGTTTGGCTGTCAGGGAGGGCTTGTTTAAATAAAACTGTTTTCAGCAGGCACTGAAAACAGCGTTGCGCTACTCCCAGCAGGCTCCAAATAAGAGCAAAGCTCCGGGTGGAACTAACAGCCGTGCATCCGATGCCCTCCGGCTGAGCAGGCTGTTCCGGGAGAAGATGCTCTCTCAATGCTGCCAGCTGCTGCTCTGCAGAGCCAGGGATGGGCCCACGCAGTTCCTGCACAAGGCACCCCTGCTTGGCTTCAGCACACCCATATCGACCCAGGACGTACCCTGAACACACCAAATGAAGGTCAGCACGTCAGCTCGCTGTGCCTGCAGAAACTCTATCCAGCATCATTAATTTTCTCCTTGAAGAACTCCGGAAACACTTCCAAGGAACCCCACCCCCGGGACAGACTTGGAAAACTGCCGCAGGGGGAAACTTGGTGAATGCATTTTTGGCCACATTACATGTTGCGCACAATGGCTCCTTATCCACACACAAGCCATGGGTAAGAGAGTGTGCCAGAAGGGTGTGGGGGCACAGGCAGGCTGCAAGACACAGGAAAGGGGTAGTGCAGATTAGAGGCGTGCTGAGGGAGTGGCTTCACATGTGCATCGGACGCCTCCTTTCTCTCGCTTTGCAAGGGAGCACAGGCTGCGGAAGAGCCGCACTCGTGGCACTGCCTTGTTCCTGCCCTCTGCATTGTCCCAGGCGTGCCCTTCATTGTTGCACCAAGTTCAGCAACGGGCACAGAACCCAGCTTCTCAAGGATCTAAGCTTCCCTTTGAGAAGCCCCCAGCCCTCAGGGATGCGACAGTGGCTCTGAAAGCATGTGGGCAAGGCCTGCAGCGCCCTCAGGAGTCTGGGAAGGGGGCACTGGATCAGGTTGAATGGGGCCCAGACATGTGCTCCATGGCTTGGGCAGCTCCTTGTCGCTTCCTCGCGCATGCATGATGGACTGCCTGCCCTGCCACAGGTGCCTGGCTACCAGTGCCGGACCTGTTCCGGAGGTGTCGTGCAGGAGAGCACGACAGTGGCTCCTCCTCGCGAGGAGGAGGTAACCGTGATTACTAGGAGCAGGAGAGAGCAGACGCTTCCAGAAGAAGAAATGAATCAGGTGGCGCCTGAGGGTTGTCAGGGGTCTCCGGCCGCTTCCCAGGAGGCTAGCCCTTTAAACCACACAGACTGCGAAGGAGAAAGGGAGGGGGAAAATACTGTGCCGGAGGAGGAGGAGAGCAGCGGGCCGGAAGGGGACAGGCAGCTAGGAGGCATTGACTTGATTGACGCTAACCAACCACGAATGATGCGCTCTTATCAGCTTCGGGAGGAACGGAGAAGAAAGAAACAGGGGGAGGGGGAAGGATGAGATTCCTTCTCAGGGGAACATCGTTCCTTCACATACGTGCCTTGCCGTTAGGATATTTGTTTAACCGTAAATCTTGTAGATAATGAGCAATAAACCAATTTAGAACCTCAGCTCCTGTTTGAAGAATTTATTGCAGCTAAAGCACCTCCAAGCGTGAGGGTGTTTTTATAACACCCTCACAACAGGAGGGCACTCCCGCAAGCAGCCTCCGCGGCAGCCACCCCAGTGAGTCTGTCGTCTCCGTGTCACCGCCAGCACCCGCTCTTGCTTCTCAGCCTTGCCCTCTTCACGGCTACCACGGGCTTGCCTGAGGGGCCCAAGGACCGGGGGGGCTCGGGGCCCGCAGCATCTCCTGTGCTCTGGCTGCAAGGGTGAAAAGGGCCCTTGAGAGTGTATGGGCCCTTCCCACGTGCCTGACCAGGACAGAAGAGGCCAGAGACGGAGTCTGGGAAAGGGGGCGTGTGCGCACATGCTTGGAGAGGTGGAAAGAGGGGAGAAGGGAAAGGGGGAAAGTTGCAACGCTTCCTGGAGGAAAGGAGGTGGCACAGACAGTACTGAGAATGGGCACGTGGGCAAGTGGGGAGTGATTTTCCGGTGCCAGGACGACCACCGTGGCCTAGCTGACGTCTCAGGCAGCTGCCACCACGTGTCCAGGCTGGGCTGTTTTTCAGACTGCAGGTGCAGGGTGCGTGTGGCTGCAAGTTTCCCCAGAAGTGAAGTCCATGCATACAGAAATCTAGCACGTCAAGGAGGAGATGGCTAGGTGAGGTGGCACGTGTCAAGCTGGAAAAGGGAATTTTCTCGCTGTTTCAGCGGTCCTTGGGAGTCCCCTTTTCCTTTTAAGGACGTTCTGAAGGCCCCGTCCTGGGAGAAGCTCCTGAGCATGAGACATCTCAATAACTTCCAGTCTCCCGCTTGCTCAGAAGGCCTTTGCAGCCAGAACTCACAACTTCCATCTAGATGGGGCGGGGGGAGACAGGGAAAACACTCCCACATTTTTTTCAGAAATATGCTTTTTTCCCATGGACAGAAAGCATCTGTGTGGGAAAAGAGCATTTTCAAGGTTTCTGTTTTATGTATCTTCTCCCGGCCTGGTGCATCTCTCCACACGGGTGCTTCATAGCTCTATGTACTTGCTTTTTCATTGCACCGTGATGTGAAGCTAGTGACCAGCTGGTTTGACACCTCAGAGGGGTTTGAATGCTCCCCATCAGTCTTTCCCTTCTGCATCCTCCAAGCGTGCTAGACTGGCAGCTGGAAACAACTGCAGCTGGAGCCCAGCCCAAGGGCTGATCTTTGCTGCACCTCTGAGCTGCCACAGCTCATTCACAGACGCACATCAAGCTTATCGCTAGCACGGGAGGCCTGCGATCCAGCGGAGTTCCAACTTGGTTAGAAGTGGCCCTCTGTGGCCAGGCAGCCCAAATGCTGCTCCATGAAATGCTGGATTTTGCAACTGGAATGCAACAAGCGACCGGAGCGACTCTGCACCACCAGTTTTGCTTCATTTACTATTTTGCCCAGCAAACACACAGACCTTCCTGCAATACCTGGAAACCTTGTTTTTGATTTTTCTTGCTAAGCTTTGCCCACAAGGATCGCCCAACAACCATGTGCACTATAAACGTTCTCTCTTTAAAAACGATGGGAGCTAAGATGCCTGGGCTGCTGACGGCTACACCTGTTACCATGTATGGCCCTGGGCCTTTGGTCTCCATTTGGTATTTCACACCATCCAGGGCTCAGAACAACCACCTCCTTCTGAAAATGCCCCAAAGGTTGAGTCCTACTGGCCATGCTGGTGAAGGTTAATAGGAAATGGAGCCCAAAACACCTGAAGGAGAAGGCCAATCAAAGTGGAGCTGCATTAGTGGGGAGAAACGTCCAGTGCGCCAGGGTCCTGCACATTTCATGCTGCTTTTTTCAGGTGGGGAGGAATGAAAAGAGATGGGCAGCACAGCAAGCCTATTTTTTCAGGGGGGGATCCTTTAGTATAGGATCCTATAGTAGTGAGATGGGGTGCCTTGGACCTCTCCGGGCCTCCTCCAGAGATCCAAGGCATTAAACCTAAGATGTTGACTCATTCCTTGTAAATATAGCTTTGCAACTTATCAATCTGCAAAAAGAGAGGTTGTTATCGATATTCAGACAGCAAGAACAGTGTGGGAAGGGGCAAAGCGACTGAACCCTGCCACGTCTGCCTGCTCTGTAGTAGCAAGCTACCATACGAGTAAGAAAAGCAGAGGACAATGCCCAGCAACACCAATTCTTAAAAAATGTGCGCACACACACCAGTGAGTTGCGCCCAATTATGGCTGGCTCCCTCCAGGCCAGCCCCAGGGGAAAGCGCAACCCACATGAGATCCACAGCGACTAGGAGAAGCTTTGAAGGAGGCTGCTGACTGCCCATGAGATGGTTTGAGCACAGGTGCTGGACACGAAGGGGGAATGTTCATGGCAAGAGGAGAAACGAGCTAAGTACTGCAGAAGGGTTTGCTGAGCGCCACGAACATACTTCCTTTATCACGGCCCACCACTGCTTCCACATCCGATCAACCAGTCTGTAGGAGAACAGATTCAGGGGATCTGAAACCCAGGCAGGGCCAGGGACTAGAACCATGCGCTCTGCGGCCACCTCTCTGTTACACGCAACACTTGTTTGTAAAATACGCTGGTCCAGGTGAACCTGGTGCTCTTCAAATGCCATTGGACTCTGTAAGCCCCGGCCGGGGGGTGTAGGGAGCTGCGATCCATCAACACCTGGAGGGCTGGCAAATTCTCTCTCTGTGCAAAACACCACACTCATGGAATGCACTCGGTTTCCTTTATTTATGGGGAGGAATAGCTGTGTGGAGAGTATAGTACAGGGCACCTGTTTCGTACCTCCTGTTAAAAAAGGGGGGGGGCAGGGAGCGAGTGAGAGGAACCCTCTCTGCCTGAATCCCTGGGATGCGACTGCCAGCCAGAGCAGCCAGCCTAGGCTTACGCCCGTAAAGGGCAGCCTATGATAATACCTGCCTATGAGAAGGCAGCTGCTGGAAATTCAGTGGCCCTCAGGAGGGCCATCTCCTTTGAAGTGGGAGTGTGCCACTGGAGCTTTCAGGCAGGCAACATCTTACCCCCCAGAGGGAACAAGCAGGCCAACTGGCCGATTGTTTGCAGCCAGAACTGGGGGCTGCCCAGCTGGGAATGCGTGCCAGTGTCGCATGAAATGTCCAGGAATCAGAGGGGCCGCCTTACCTGCCAGAGCTTGGGTCACTTTGCTGGGTCTTGTCATGCTCACCGGTAGCTTTGGTATGCTGAAGAGGCAAAAGAAAAATGTTACCGAACCTGGCAATAGGAACCACCCCAGGGAATAAAGAGGGGCCGGATATACTGAGAGCTGTGACACTCTCCCCTTCAGAAAAAGGTGTGAGCATCCAGGCAATCCAAGCTTTGCTCCAGGAAAAGCGTTATCCTTCAATGTGCGTAAATAATGCAAACTGCACATAATGCGCACACATCTACTGATTTAAAATCATGTCCTGGCCACCATTATGGGTGAAGCAGTATGCGCTCGGATGGGAGGCTGTGCAGAAACTCTGCTGACGCTGCCACCTTCCCACTTCCCCAGCAGTCCCTCCACTGCTGGAGGGCATGTCCAGTTCAGACAAGGCTCTTTTTCAGAGTTGAATTATGAGCACAATTCCACAAATCCAGACTTCAGTCCCAGATACATAAATCTTGCTAAGAACACCCAAACAGTTCCCAGCTTAAACCAATAATGCTCGGTCTCGTAAGAACTTGAGAAGAGCCATGATGGATCAGACGAAAGGTCTTTTACCATCAGATAAAAATAACCACCCGCAGCTTAACAAGAGGATTTGCACTGTATACAAACCCTTGTGCAACAGGGCATCAAGGATTTCTAAATGCAGTCAATATGTGCCACAAACAAGAAAGAAATATTTCCTGGCCAGCTGGGAAGTACAGTAAGAATTTTTCTAATTTGGGGTGTGGGGACAGAAAAGACAGTGGTTGAATGAACGACAGAACTCAAGAGCAGGCTAATGCTGGCCAGCAGCTCAGATTTCATGTAATCATGTATATTAAGATTTTGTGAGCTTGAAGTATGCAAAAGCCCAGACAGAAATAATTACATACTTCCGACAGGAGGCTATTATGGGAAGGGAGAAAGGAAGGAGGCCCAGGGCTGTCTCCTGGCGTTGAAACAGTCCTTTCCACAGGTTAAGCATCTGCCCCAGCACTAGCATCCCTGTCAAAGACCGGATGCCATCCACAATCCTGAACAGTGAGCAAAAGGGTGCTGAAATGACGGGCTGCGTTGTCCGCCTTTTGGGTGGGTTGCCTGAGATTAGTCCTGTGTGTTGAGCCACATCTTGACGGAAGCCATTTTCTGTGGGTGCCCCGGGCAGGTGCATCCAATTGTGAAATGCACCCACAGTCCAAAGAGACTGCCCGCCTGCCACTGGGGGCCAACAGCTCCCCAGGGTGGGCCTGTCCCGTCAACTGCTGATGGTGTTTGGTTCGGCTGGAGGGGCGGGGTTCGGCCCCGGGATCCTCTGCATGAGGGAGACACTGAGCTAATCAGCACAGCCCCTCCCCGTATATTACACACGAAGCCGCTTAGTACTCAATCAGGCGAGCAGTCCATCGGACACAGGGCCACAACTCCAGGGCCTCTTCCCCAGCCCTGCTCCCTAAAGCCCTTTCGAAGGGAGGTCCTTTGCACTGGGACCTATTTAAATCACCCTGGTGCATTATATTGCAAGTAGCAACCTGGTGCACTGCAGAAGTGTGGCCACAGCACACAAAGCTCCGCTGGCTGCTTTCCCTGAGACTCAGAGACTGGTGCTCTCAGCCGTTCAAATTCACTTAGGTGAGCTGGTCAACCGCCAGCCTCAACCCCATCCCAAAGACAGCCAGGCGAGGGGGAGAATACGGACCAGCCTCACAGGGATGCTGGTAACCCTAAGACCTGCCTCCTGGATTTGGCTGAGGAGCCCGTCTGGTTCAGCCGTGATCAGCCAGACCACCCTCTGCCAATCAGAGGTATTTGCCGTGGTTCCGTGATTATTTATTATTATTTCATTAAAATATTTATCATGATGTCACGTCATCGCAAGTTTAGGGTGAAAACACTGGAATGGAAGCCTGCAAAATGTCCTATACACAACATCCCTGGTGAACTGTTCTAAATTCAAGCCTGTGACCTCCGTGATGAAGGCCAACCATCCCTTATTTGGTCTTCCTTATTTTATTTATAGCTTTTTCCCCATTACCGAAAGTCTCTTCTCTTGCCTTCAACTTCCCCTAGCAATCGGAGGCATACTGCCCGTGTATATGGAGGATCGTTTTGTGGCGCTGGCTAACGATAAGCCTATCCACCATAAATATGCACTCCCTTCTTTTTTAAAGCCACTAAAGGTAGCTGCCAACTCCCACCCCCTCTGGCAGTGAATCCCATAAATTACATTATGCACTAGGCGAGTGAATACCTTCGTCACGTTGTGGGCCAACTTGCCAGTCAGCCTCGTGGGCTGACGCAGAGCTCTGGCATTTTACGCGAGAGGGAGAAAAGCTTTCCTTCTCGCACGCTGACCCCACGCCCTTCATCATTTAGAAACCTCTGCACATGCTCCCCCTGGGCATTTTAAAGGTTATAGAAACAACACATGTGAAACCTTCAGAGCACTTGTTTGTTTCATGAACAGCTGCTCCAGGACCGTGGAGCCGAAAGACAGCCAGCCGCTCCGGCCTTCACCACCAGCCAGAGGGGCAGAAGCCAGAGGGACGGTGTGCCCCCATCTTCCCAGGAAGAACAGCCTGGCCCTGTCCATCAAGCGGAGAAGGAACAGCTGCAGGGAGCTCTCGTCTTCTCCTGCTGACGGACAGGGCGCCTGTCTCCAACTGCCCATCGCCCTGGGACTGCAGAAGCAAGGGGAGAGACCCCTGGGCGGCCCCCACTGGCTGGAGAAACAACAGCCACCAACTGCTATGTGGCCAAGAAGGGGAAATCAGCCACATCCCTCATGCCTGCAGATGGTGTGTGTGTGTGTGTGGGGGGGGGGGGGGCTCTCAGAAGCTTCTGCCTGCAACTGCCTGCAATCCTAGCCAGAGGGTCCACTGGTGAGAAATGATGGGACCCGGAGGCCGAAACATCTGGAAGACCACGAGTTGCCTACCCCTGGCCTTCCTCCTCATCTTGTTCTGGGCCTTGGCGGACTGACTGGCTCCCTGCAGGCTTCTCCTCACCCCGCCCCCACCATCCCCTTTCTCTCACGTCCTGATTGCTGCACTTGTACGCCTGAAGAAAGGGCCCGGCTCTCTTTTCAGCAACGTAAAGAAGCAGGTGTTCATTCAAGGAGCTGAGAAAGAAGCAGGCCTGTCCGTTCGATGGGCCACCCGCACCCACCCTAAGCAAGTTTGAGACACCCTAGGCAGCGTACCTGGCTCCTCTGGGCACGGCCTGCATGGGGCTCGGCCCGCCCATGGCTGCAGGATGCGGCACCGCCCCCGCGCTGTGTGCGTTTAGCCTTGGCATCGACCGTGCCCCCGACAGGCCTGGCTTGCTGTAAGGCATGAAACCCACGAGCGAGGTCCCCACTCCGGCTGTCCTGCTGGTCCCCTGCACTCCCGCAGCGGGCCTTGGGACGGTTCCGGCTGAAGGTCCAGGAAGGTTCACCATGGAGTGTCGATACCGCGAGGTGATGGGGCCTGTCCCACTGTTCAGCAGGCACTGCTGGCAGGAGCAGGTGGGCCCGGTATGAGGCGGCCCCGGGGCGGTGGCGACCGGGTATGGCGAGTCCACACGCCTCCTGATCCGCCGCTGATAGCCAGTGGTCTTGTTGGTCTGGCTCTGGGACACGAAATCAATCCCATAGTTGTACCCAAAGGGCCCCAGATCCACCTGGGGGCTGCTGAAGCTTAGCGACTGCTCCAGGTAGTTGCAGACATTCATCTCGTAAGGGAACCAGCCGCCTTCGTCGTTCTGCCACTCCCAGACAACGCCCTGCCCGGCCGCAGAATCCAGCTGGAAGACGTGTCGGCGCACTGCACGCATGGTTCCTGCGTGGAGAGCAAAGAGACATGGCAGCGTGGGAAATAAAGGACAAGTGGACACCACAGGGAGTCAGTGGGGGTGGCTGTGTCCTCATACGACTGGGTGCCCCAAAGCGGAAGCTGCGAGGCTGCCAACTCAAACTGCGAGTGTCGCCTGTTCCAACTAAGCGACGCGTCACCTCAGTGTGTCTGTGTGGTCCAGAGGACCACAATCCAGAGGAAGCAGCTTTATGCAGGCTCCACACTCTTCATCCCCCTCCCTCAGGGATGGGCAACTTCTGGACCGCCAGATGTTGTGACCTAGCCCAATACGGTCTTGCTCAGGCAGGAAGCAGTGCTTCAGGGCCTCAGACAGGAAAATGAGTTTTACACTACCTGCCACCTGTTTTAAACTGGAGCTGCTAAGAATTGAAACTGGGGCCATCCGCCTGCAAAGAAAGTGCTGAGCTTGGAATTATGTGCAGTAAACAAAGCAAGAGGAAGGAGAACACCCTCCGTTTCTGTTGTGGTACTTTTGCTTTTTGCGGTGTTTCAAAAATCCCCCCGGGGACCTTCTTTCAGTTTCTGCTGCTCATCTGTGCTGTTTTAACCCCTCACTTTAGTACACTGCTCTGACTTACAGATTTTGTATTTTATACTCCAAGTTGGCTTGAGAACTCTTAGCTGCTAAGCAAGATGCATATTTCAGAAATAAATTAATAACAGCCCATCAGTTACCCGCAGCTGAGACGGCAACTCCTTGCAGCCCATCTCTGCACATCCTGCTCCTTTCCACGAGGATGTTTGATAACTCAGGAAGGGAGGTTTCCTGCTATTCTCCTTGGCTTCCTATGAAGAGCCCAGATTGTCTGTCTGGGAGCCAACAGATGAAGCAGAGAAGCCTTTTTCTTTTACAAGTGCACTTTCTGCTGAGTTCTTTAATAAATATAAAATAATAACAATAGATAGGGATAGATATAAAAATAGGATCTATCCCTTGGTGTGCTGTCAAGACCTGCTGGCTACAGAAACTGGCCTTCCCCCAACCTGGCATCCTCCAGATGTGTTGGACTGCTATGGCCATCCTGGCTGGAATGCACTGGAACTGGCTTCAGCACATCTGGAGAGTACCAGGTGCGGGAAGGCTGTGGAAACAGTCTGACACATCAGGCTGCCATGTGCTGGGGAGAAAGGTGTGCGCAAAGGAGGGGAAAAGGTGGGATACAAACGCAATGTGGTATTACACACATGGGCTTATAAGCACCTCTGGAATGGCAGGCGCCCCTTAGGAGAAGCAGCGCCCCTAATCGCCCGCACAGGTGGGAGCAGTCCTTCTGTGCTGGAAGGGAGCTCCTCTCTGTTTCGGTGGCTTTCGATGTACCACACTGAGCAAAGAGGTAACACTGTGCAAGGTGGCAGAGAGAACCTGAGGGCCAAGAGGCACATGGGATGCCTCTCCTCTCGCCTGCCTGTTCTTTGGAATGAGGAGTGGAAACAGCAGCACTGAGCACACCAAGCCATTGTGGGATATTCCAGGGTGAGGGTGCTGGACTGGGACTTGGAAGACCAGGGTTCAAGACTCCACTTGGCCCTGAAGCGTGCAGGGTGGTTTGGGGCCAATCACAGACTTTCAGCCTAGCCTACCTCACAGGGTTATTGTGAGGATGTGATGGAGAAGTGGAGGACCGTGTAAGCTGCTTTTAGGACTTTGCAAACAGGGATGGGGGAGAAGTAGAATAAAACTGTGGTAATAAGCAATGGCAGAAAAAAAATTTTGGGACTCATTCCTGTTTAATCATTGTTGTTGCCAACAATTCCCAGAAGACGTATTTCTAGCATTTCTGATATTGCTCTTTTTCACTGCCCACCTCCGAGAAAAAGGCTGATCTGTAGCTTTCCCTTGCTACTTGGCACATTTTAACGGGGGCAGCTGGCTTTGCCCCACAATACCTCAGTACAACGTAACAGCCGGGACATTGCAGCGGTTGCAAAATGCTTTTAGTGGCAGCAAAGAACACCCCTTCAGGGGAAAAAAAATAGAAGCTAAGCTACATATAATTATGCAATAATATGTAAATGATATTGATCTCATCTGTACCACAGTCTGCTACTTTTCCATTCGGTGTTTTCCACAATTGCCTCATGTCTTCTGATGAAATGGCATGTGCAAAAAACACTGACCCAGCTAACCACACACGTCAATAGAACAACTAGGCCCAGTTGCTATAAACAGAGGATCCCTGTGCTAAATCGCCACCGTTCGCTATGGAGAGCAATTCTTCGCGCATAACTGCAAAGCCGGGCTGAAAGGCAACCAAGGAGGGGTAGGGGAGGGGGGCAAGATGGCCTGGACCAGTTGCTGAGGGAAGGCTCCCTTCAGAAGAGCTCCGCCTTGCCGTTAGCCATTCCTGGCTGGAGCATTCTGGGGGCCGAAGCCTGCCACTGCACAGACTCCAGCATCACGCCCTTTCTGCAGCTGGAGCCTGCCTCGAATTAAACTCCCTTCCCAGGCCACTGAATAACTTGCCTAGCAGCCGACCTTGAACTCTGCCACTGAGCAGCTGAGCTGCAAGCAGAAGAGTCCTTCACTTGTGGGAAGGAACATGCTCAGGATGCTGTTTGGAGATGAGGACCCTTGTCCCACCTCAGGCTAGGAAGCAAGTGCAAAGCAGAGCAGGTCTCCCAGAGAGGCGAAGCACAGAAAGCCCGCCCAGGTACAATTTATGGCATAGAGTTCCAGAGCAGGGCTTTCCTGGCTCGTTATTCACATTCAACGCCCTGGACTGTACGTAGACGAGTGTGTCCTCCACGCAAAGAATGCCGCTGCCGCTAAGGCACACCTGCCGCAACCACTTCTCACCTGTATCTTGCCGGAACTGTGTCAGGCTCTGAATGTCGATGACGTAGGGGGCCAGGGTGGAATCGGCTTGCCCCAAAGGGATGCTGCCATTGGCGGGCCACGCTCCCAGCGATCGCCGCCCCTTCACCAAGAGCGCCTGGAAGGACTGCTCGATGTAGCTGCACACGCCGCTTCGGTATGGCCTCCACCGGCCCAGCTCATCCTGCCACTCCCACACAGCCACTCCTGGGTCTGGCGGAGGCCCTGAAGAGCTGCCTGGGGAAGTGGCCATGCTGCCTGCAAAGCCTCGTCCTAGAGGGGCTTTGGAGGTATGCTAATTGAAAATCCTACGGCTCATTTTGTGCAGCAGCAGCCCATCTGACCTGTTGTGGAAAAGGGAGATCAGAAGTCAGCCTTGGAATGACACTGTGCCAGCCAATGCACACAAGAGAAAACAATGTACGCCACAAGAGAGAGGACACAAAAATCTGAGGTTTTGTGTACTCTCAGAGGAGTTCTGGAGCAAGAAAGGAAGGACAGATACAAACTGGAAGGAGGAATGAATGGGAGTGAAGGAGCAAAGCAACAACAGGCATTCTTCTGCTCCGAGAATGTAAGCACATCCCTGATGCACGGGCACACCAAATGCCCATAGCACCTTCCTGCCCATGCTCCCCAGGATGTAGCGTGCATAAACATTCCGGCTCTGCGACTGGAGGGAGCTTCCTTTGAAGGACTAGCCCGAGAAAGCTGTCATGCAAACAAAGACAGTGCGCTGGTGGAAACTGTTCCAAAGGTGCTGCGATCTAACCAGGAGATACTGTCAGACTCTCAGTGCTGCCTACTCAGCTTCCCTCTGACAGGACCCAACCTGTCGCAGGCAGCAGCCACAGGCGGGAACCGGGGTTACCCAACAAGGTCTGGGACCTCAGGAGAAGGAGTGAGCCTGGAAAAGCACTGGAGAAAGTCCCTGTGAAAGTCCCTGTGAGTCACAGAGTTTCCACAGAAGAGCTGCTCGCGTCTTTCTCCAGGGCTGCCAGAAGGGTAAAGCTAATGAGAAACAAGGAGCCAAAATCGTCCTTGCATACCTGGCCAAATGAGAAAGAGGCAGAGAGGTGCAACCAGTGGTACAAAATCCTTTACTGGGATTGATTTTTGGGATCAGAAAGTTTCAGCTTCGATTTGGCACAGGGACTGTCTGCCTGCACTGTGCCCCCCCGAGGGATAGGTGAGGACCACACACGACACACACACGCCTTCCTCCAGCTGAAGGAAATGTCCATGAAAATAAAACTGCAAGCAGAGGGTGGAACAGCTGGTTGGCATTTTGCTGTGTGGTACACAGAGCTAGAGCTGCTTTCCAGTTGAAACAAAGAACAGTTCCAGTTCTTTGAAAACACATTTGTTTGAAGCCCAGTTCGAGAGAAACAGGCAGCACACAGGCAAATAAAGCACCTCTGTTGGGCATTTAGACCTACTGGTAGTCAAGCTGTAAGCTAAAAAAGATGGTACCCTCTCTTCTATTACCTACATAAGCACTGATATCCAAGGCAAGTCCTTGCTTTGAGGACCTTGCAATCTAAAGGTTTGAAAAGAAAAGTCTGTTTGCTTTGCTGTGGAAACAAGCACCCAACACACCCCTTCCTCTACAGGGTTGCGGTGCAACCAACTGTTCAGTTAATCCTAGAAAATCCAGAAACACTTCAACATGCTCAGGGGATCTCATCAATACACTTGCTATTTACACAAGGCTTTCCCTGAAGAATCAAAAAAGTTTCTGGGTTTTTTTCCTTAGGAACACTTAAACCCTGCATATTTATGGCACCTTAAAGGCTTCAGGGGACATATGTCTAGATCAGACAACTGATGGAGGTGTAACGCAGCTAATGTTTCTCTTACCTTCTCTTACCCTGGCAATGTGGAATGGCTCTCTTTCTGGGAGGAGGTAATAGTACAGATAAGCTTTGCAATGGGAAATTCTTTAATATTTATAGACATGAATGTTCTTCCCAATTATCTTCTTGGAATTTAACACAAGGTCACTGTAAATTGATTCTCCGTGCCTTGTTAACAGCCTAACAACTAATATTACAATGCTGGAAGGACAAGTGACCATCCTGGAAAACGCAGCTGCTTGAGAGCAGTTTGGTAACACAACCATCGTTGGCAATACAACTGTTTGAGGACGCAACAGCGCATTCAACTCCGACTTACGGGGCCTCTATGAACGAAAGGCCTCCCAAGTATCCTAACCGTGACAGCCCTGCTCAGCTCCTGCAAGCTCAAGGCTGGGCAAGTGCGAATCTGGTCTGCAAGCCCCCCATGCCCCCGTCCTCAGCCTCGCTTCCCACAAGCCCCTTCGGCCCCCTTCCCCCCAGCGCCCTCTCGTCTCAGCCCCACCTCAGCCTGCTCAGCCCCCTTCCTCGAGCCACAAGCCCCCGCAGCGCCCTCCGCCAGGGACAGCCCCCCTCCCCAGCGCCCTCCCCAACTCCTCGGCCTCCCCCCAAGCCGCCCTCCCCTGCAACTCCCCCTCCCACGCGGCCGCCTCACCGGAGGCCCGCGGCGGCCTCACCTGCAGTCGCGGCTACCGGCGGAGTGCGAGCCGCCTCAGCCGACGGCCGGAAGCGGCGGGGCTCAGCGCGCATGCGCCGCCACCTCGCGCTGCAGCCGCGGAGCACCACGGAGAACGCAGTCTTCACCGCCTGCCGCGCGGCCACGCCTTCTCGCTGACCCCGCCCCTGGCCCGGCAAGGGCGCTTCCATTCGCCGCGATGGACTCAAGGCGGTGCGTAGTGCGGGGCATCATGGGAAGGCTAGTCCGGAGGCCTGGGAATGAGCTTGGCCCTTTTTCCCTGCCCCGAGGAGCTTCCCGTTAAGCATGACGGTGCGGTTTTGGATGGTACGCTGCTCACCTAAGGAATTTACAAGTTGTATAAAATCTATTATGCACGCTGGGGTTCTTTTCAGAACAATGTTATTTATTTATTTAATTTAAAGCTTTTGTATGCCGTCCTATTATACAAGATCTCAGGATGGCTTACAATATTTAAAAAGACAATTTAAACAATGATTTCAATAAATAATAAAACAGAACAAAACAATAAATCACAACACAGAGCGACTAAATTTAAAAACTATTAAAATTTAAAATACTGTTTAAATAAAAAGGCTTTGGCCTGGCGCCAAAAACAGTATAAACTTGGCGCCAGGCGTACCTCTCTGGGGAGTTCATTCCAGAGTCTGGGTGCCACAGTAGAGAAGGCCCTACTCCGAGTTGACGACGTTTTTACCTCTCTCAGAGCGGGTTCCTGGAGCAGGGCTTCTCCCACAGATCTTAAGGGGCGTAAGGGCATATAAGGAAGGAGACGTTCCTTCAGGTATCCTGGTCCCAAGCTGTTTGTTAGGCCCTAAGGTCCTGCTCCAAGGAGTTTACAATCTGCAAAGTCTTTTCATTCTCGTTGCTATTTTTCTCAGCCACTTCTAGCTTATGGGAGGTATGATGCCAGGGATACGTTTCAAAAATCCAATGAAGGATTGTGATGAGTGCTTAAATTTGCCAGGCTCCTCTATTAAAACTCAGGACTGACCCCTGATGCACCAGGCAATAGTGGTAGTTTAATGTATGAAGCCCTAGGGCATTACAACATGAAGCCTATATTGTTTTAATTAAAGCAACTGTATTTTTAAAGGATATATGTGTGTGAGAGAGACTCCAAAACCACAGGTACCAAGCACCACTTCAAAGGAAGCATTCGCCAATCTTAGCTAACGTGATTACTTTTCTATGTCTCCCCAACCCCCCATAAATGGCCCTAGGTTTTAGCTTTATCTTTCCAGAAGGGGTTGCCATGTTAGCTCAATGCGCCAAAAACAATAATTGAGCCTTGACAATTCCAGAACGAGTTTATTTCGGCAGAAGTCTTTAAATCTGGTTCACAAGATGCAGAATTTGTTAAGCCTGAAACAGGGAGTCGGGAATCCTCGCTGATTTACTGCAAATTACCCAGACGTGTAGCAGGAGAGCCAGACAAATGCGGTCAATTCCTGCATTAAAAACCAAACGAGGATCACACTGTGTTGCGTTGTGGGGGTGGCCAGCCTCTGGAAGGTCACCTCTCCTTCAGAGCTGTTGAGCTCCTTCCAGCCTGGGAACACCAGCCTGACAATGGTGGCAAGGAGCGCTTTCCATCAGCTTCGGCTGGTCCATCAGCTGCATCCCTACCTGGAGAACAACTGCCTGGCGACAGTGACACATGTGCTGGTAACTTCCTGACTAGACTTCTGCAACACGCTCTACGTGGGGCTGTCCTTGAAGACGGTCTGGATACTTCAATTGGTGCAAAATAGAGCTGCCAGGTTGCTGACGGGGACTGGGCATTGTTCTCATATAACCCCAGTTCTCCGTCAGCTTCACTGGCTCCCTATTGAAGTCCGGGCCCAATTCAAGGTGTTGGTTATTACCTATAAAGCCCTTAACGGCTTGGGACCTGGTTATCTAAAGAAACGTCTGCGCCCATATATGCCCTCCCGCCCCTTACGATCGGCAGCAGATGCCCTTCTCCGGGAACCCTCCGTGAGAGAAATGAGGGTGAGTACCAGGAGCAGGGCCTTCTCTGCGGTGGCACCCCACTTATGGGACGCGCTCCCCAGAGAGGTCCGCCTGGCACCGTCATTATTTGCTTTTCGGCGCCAGGCGAAGACCTTTCTAATCAAAAGTTATTTTAATTGCTAATTTATTATTAATGTATTTATTGTATTTTAATATATAACCGAGATGGGCCAGTTTTAAATGTATTATATATTGTACGGTATTTTATACTGTATATGTTGTAAGCCACCCCGTGGCTTTGTTGCAATGGGGGTGGCATGTTTTAAATAAATAAATGAATAAACAAACTCCCAGGGACTGCCTCCCAGGGCTGGGCAGGCCAGGCCCAAAAGGCCAAAGGACTGGAGCCAGAATGTTTAGCAAGGGCTGGAGAAAGGCATACAAAACCCATGAAGGGGGAACATGGGTATGTGTCCTGCCTGGAGAACCCAGCAAGCCCGGCTTGAGCCCTGAGCCTATTTATTTATTTATTTATTTATTTATAGCATTTTTATCCTGTCCTTGACGGTGATTCAAAACTAAGAGGCAGAACACAATAAAATATAAATCTGATAAAACCCAATATTAAAATCTCAATCAAATCTTAAAATACTGGGAAAAATCAAAGGATTTTGGCCAGGCGCCAAGATGAATGAAGGGTCGGTGCCAAGCGCACTTCTCTGGGGAGCGTCTTCCAAAGCCGGGGCGCCACTGCAGAGAAGGCCCTTCCCCATAGCCACTCTTCTGATCGTCAAGGAGGGCTCCCGAAGAAGGACCTCCAACCGGGACCTTAGGGGGCAGGCAGGTATATAAGGAGATGTTCCTAGGCTCTAAACCTAGGCCCCTTTCGGAGGGCACAGAGCCCAAACCTGGTTTAACAGTAACGAACTGAAGACAGGAGGGTAGGCAGATGGACCTTGAAGTCCCCATTCACAGAACACACAGATCCCCAGCCACAACCTTTCCAGCTCTGGCATGAGGGATATATTCATTTATCATAATTATGCCCTCCCTTTGTCCTTTTGCAGGAAACACAAGGTGGCTGGCAGAATTCTTCACCTCTTCGGTCTGTCCTTACAACAACAGCCTTGTGAGGTTGGGCTGAGAGTCAGTGACTGGCCCAAAGTCACTCAGTGAACTTCAGGACAGAGTGGAGACTCGAACTCAGAGCCCCCAGATCCCAGCCCAACAGTAAACCACGCTAATTCTCTCTTCAAGTCGCAAATGTCATTTCAGAATGCGCATCAAGTCATCCAATGTGGCACTGCCAAGTTTTTCTTGTTGTGAACTGCGAGCCACCCAGAACACACACTTCAGCTTTGGGCAGCGCGGAAATGAAATGTTAATAAAATTATGTGTTTCGTTGCCCCCTTTTTCCCTCCTTTTTAGGATGATGAATCTTTCCTTGAGTGGCTGTTCTCAGAGCCACTTCCTGCCTAGTGAAACAGTGCCCTGAATTCCCAGGCAATACCCAAATCTACCCATCTCCCTTCCCTCCTTCAACCTGCTGCACAGCAAACAGGAGGACACCCCCTTTCTTTTGGGTAGCATATTCGCATGTTGGAACAACTGAATGCATCACAGCTTTCAGCCAGGATCTGTGCAGCCAATGAATTGTGCCTGACTTCCTCCCAATTTAGACTTTTTTTCTTCTTAAAGGGGCATAAAATGCTTCTGCCAAAATACACCAGAAAGGAAAGACGGACAGACAACTTTTCGCACGGGAGCTGCTGAACGAAGTCCTGCTTTGTATTGGCTGCTGTGAGCAAACAGCTCTTGTATTTTTGGTTCCCTCTGGAAACCTGACCCATTCGTTAGGGTACTATGGATCTTTAAAGGTGTCTCCGCTGGAATATCCCCCCACCTCTCTTCTAATGGGGATAATTTTTTTAAATCCAAATGAAGACTGTAAAAACTGGTTCCCATGCAATAACATCTTAGTCTTGTTCTCCTGTTCCATCGACTGCACATGTACAAGTGTATCGCAATGACAGGTTGGAACCACACGATGGATGGATGAGCAATTTTTTCTTTCCAAGCCTCTTCGTAATTTGCAAGAAAAGAAAAAAGAAACAAAAAAGCTTCGAGCCTCAAGAAAGATTCCCCCCAATATTTTTCAATCTTTTTTCATGAGTTACTTGTTATCCATCCTCTTTTCTCCAAAGATTAAATTTGGGAATGTAATTCCAGCCTTCTTTAGAAAGCAGAAACGAGAATAGCAACCAGGTATGTGATCTTTACAACTCTCTTTTCCCTTAGTAGGTCTGGCAGCAGCAGTGGGAATTAATAGCTCAGGAAACCTTCAGAGTTGAAAAGCGGGAATAATAATAACAATAATCGTAAAAGTAATAGTAAAACAACTTGAGTATTTCACAGGAGGAAAATTGGAAAAAACCTCACATATTACATTAGAACACTTATGATTGCTTTTCAATTACTTGTGCTTGGAAAGAACATTGTCCCCTTGGAAAACTTTTGATTCTAAAAAGTAATCCTTGTGAATGAACTATGAAGTAAAGGATTTGAAATTCTGTTGATAGGGCTTCATGGGAGAAAGGCTTTGTTTGTGGCTTTCTGGTAAAAGGATTGGTAATCAACAGGATCCCATAGGTGTTGTTATGGAAGGTTTGTCCCACACGTCCAGAGCATCCTTTCCAGCTGGATCCCAAGCGCTGGTACTTTGGTGCCCGGTACCCAAGTACAAAGTTTGGCAGGGGGCCCTTTCCCATCCAAAGATCAGGGTTCCAGGCAATTCAGTGGGGCAGGCACTGGATTTGTGAGAGGTGCTCCTTTCAAGGCTCAGCAAGATGGACGTATCCAGAGGAGGGCGACAAAGATGGCCCAGGACCTTGAAGATGGAGTCCTCAGAGGCAAAGGCTGGATAGATTCCACCTGGGAAGAGACAATGAAGAGGTGATAGCTGCCTTCTCATATGTGTAGGGCTGTGTAGTTCCATCGGTGGTGGCACCAGTTTGTTGTTGGGCTGCTCTGGTAGTAGGACTTGAAGCAGGAGCTCAGATTACAAGAAAAGGAGGGTTGTTCAGTCAGCGTTGCGAGGAACTTCCCAATGGTCCAAATGGTTTGGCCGTGAAAAGGGCTAGCTTGGAAGGCGCTTCCCTGGTTATGAGTTTTCTGAGCAGGGCTGGATGGCTACCAATCGGGACACTGTGGTGGCCAGCCGACGTTGCCAGCGAGGGGCGTGTGGCTTTTGCTGCACAGATCTGGAGTGTTTACAGTCTGTCGCTCCCTCATTGACCCAACCGGGTATTTCTATCAGGGTTTCACCCACTTGCATCAACGCCTTGAGTGCTCGGATACATTTGGGCACACGCAAACCTCTGGATGCACATGAGTGCTAATTTCCCCACCAGAAAAGTGAAAAAGCAGCCTGCAAGTCTGCAGAATCTGGACCTCTCAGAAGAAAGCAGTCCACTGCAGAATCCGCACGTCCGATTCACAGTAAAGCAAACTTGGTTAAATCTGATGTGGATTTTTCCAGTATCCCTACTTGGAGGATTCTCAGTGCTTTACAGATCCTGAGCACTGCCCTTCGGTCACACGGCAGTCGCAATGACTGTATAAAGAACTTGCAGTGTCAAACTCCACATTTCAGCAGAGTCTTCTTCAGTGACACTGTGAGGCAGTTACTGTACGGTCACGACACGCAGGGTGTGTGTGTTCTGCATTCACAGCCTCAGCTCATCCCCAGTGGTTCTCTGGCAGGAGGTTTGTGCGTTTCCCATTGTGTGGATGGACAGACTGAGGCTACATAATTGGGAAGCGTCGTGCTTCACAGCTCAGCACACTCCTTGAACTCAAGCTCAGTCCCAAGCGCTGCCGAGGACAAAGATTCGGGAGGCATGTGTGAAGAGTTGACACCCACATTTTAAAAATTGAACAACACAACTCCCCGTGGATAAAATGGATGGGGATTCAGAAGAAGTGAAGCTAAACTCTTTTTCCTGATCTGGGCAGGTGATCTCTCCCTCCATCACGTTGGGAGAGATCATTCAACAGGCAAGTCCCGTCTGCAGGTTGAAATGATGCTGTCAGAAAACTGTCTTGCCCTGGAGAGGATTCACCTTTGGAGACAAGCAATCACCTGTGTGAGGCCGATCAGGGGAATTGGGCCCTGGGGAACGCAAGCGCCTAAAGGTGCGGGAATAGGGATTCCTCGTGAGTAAAAGTATATTTGGGAACCAAGCCCAGGACTAGACCCATCTCAGATGGGACTGATGACACGTTTGTCTCTGCAGGCTCAGCCTAGCGGGCCGGCAGCTTTGGGCACGGAGCGCTGGGGCGTCTTACACCAGCTCTTCACCTGGCATTTCATTGCCAGCTTAGCTTTCCTCTGGCTCTCGCTGTGTTTGGCTACCTGCCAACCTTTAGCCTTTGGTATTGACCCTGCTAATTCCCTGGGACATAAATGCTTGATTCTCTCCGTTGCAATCCAGCAAAGATCTGCAATTAATAGGAAAGACTGACACAAAGGTGCATGAGATCCATCCTTTGGATCTGTGGAAATCCATCCCTAATCCATGCCACTTAGCTGATGGCGGCATGAGGGGCCTCTCTAACCTCCAGCCCCTTCAGGTGACCTTGAAGTATCCCACAATTTTGTTGGTACCAAAAGCCACTGTGATGTCCTCTTGAGAACCAAGTTGGCAGTGTAAAAAAATCAGTTTGGAAGCCAGATGCACCAAAGAACCTGCAGGGTTTCATCCGGAAACCCCTGAGCTATACTGAGACCAGTCACTTCACCGACCCACAAAAGGGAGATTGGAAACCGGCTGGTCCTTATTTAGGGCCCGGATAGACTGAGAGAGGACACCTGTGGAGTTTTACTCCTTGGAGCAAAGATAAGAGGAGAAAGCACAGCTGCCGATGGAGCAGCTCTGTCGGCTAGTGCAGAACGTGTCCTGTGAAGCAAGGGCAGTTTCCCCGGCCCTGTGAAGCGGAGATGCTGAAGCTCTGGGGAAGTGCATGGGACAGGGAAACCCGGATTCCTAGGAGGCAGGTTCAGGTCCCCACTCGACCACTTTCCCATCGAGGTGGCTGGAGGACTGAAATGCCATTGTAAATGCTGGAAAAAACCTCTCCACCCTAATTTACTTGGGAGGGATCAGGATGCTTTGCTAACCCCGAGCTAATCCATACTCTGTGCATGTTTTATCCCTAAAGCCAGGTAGCTAATTTGTTTTCTGGGAAGTTTATGCCCAGAAAAGGCATCATATTTATTATATAGGTGGATCACGAGATTGGAGAGGAAAACGTCTTTAAATCCAAAGTTGCTGATAAGTGTTCTTCAGCCTTCCTTCCTTGCCATAAAAACCGCTGCAGAGGTGGAGACCCTGGTCTTCAAAGAATTTCAAAGAAAGAGAGAGAGGGAACGAGGCGAGCTGAACTACACACCTTCCTGTTGCCCGGACGGGTACCTGCTCTTGGCTCAAGCAACTGTCTCATCTGCCATCAGCTCATTTTTCTCAGCAAATGGCAGGAGAGAGGGAGGCAGACAGGGCCCCTGGGACAAAAGGCAACATTATTTGCCGAGGAGCCGTGCACTGCAACGGATGAATGGGGCATTCAGACACACAAACTTACAGACGAGAGATTATTTTTCATGCATGGATATCGCTATGCTATGCTATGCACGGGCGGGGGAGGTGTTGGGGTTAATGCTGGCACATTCGCATGTGTTTAGGGTAGATTTGGGGGGACCCTGAGGTTAAGGGCACCATCCCTTACTGTTGGCTATGCTGGTGGGGGCTGATAGGAGGAGAAGACGAAACGTCAGAAAGTCACCAGGTTAAGAGCACATTCATTTACTGTGTTTTTATGCTGCTTCCCAGTCAGAAACACTCCTAGACGGTCTGACATACTGTCACTTAAACCTGACAATCCCCACCGTGGACTTGCCATCTTAAAAAGACACAACACACAAGGAAGAAGTGATGGGGAGGGAAGAGGAAAAAAGAGCAGGCCAAAGGCCCATCTGACATGCTTTGTTCTTTTAAGAACTAAATGGTGCCTCTTTCCAAGAAATGTGTTCCACAGCAAGGCAGCAAAAGGAAACTCCATTCTAGTCTCGTCCACATGATTTGGGTTAGTTTCAAATGCGGAGCTAGCATGCTCAGAGTCTTTTGCTTCTCTTTAAAGACAGGGCTGGCGAGCAGGTCTGTGGTTCGGTGAGGGTTCCTGGGTGTAATGTTCATGAGAGCAGAGGCTGTTGTAAAGCGTGGGCTGGTGGTGCAGGGAGGGGAAGAGAGCTAATGCTCCTGCTCATCAAAACCCTGTGAGGAGCCACCCCGGCTGATGACGTTACGGTATTCAGGGCGCTTAGGATGGCAGAAAACTTTCAAAGCATCTCTCCAAATGGGGGAAACGGAGTTTCAGGGGCCAGATGTCCTTGCTTGGTGGGAAGCAGGCAGTGAGTCACATCAGGACACTAAATCGTCACCTCCCATGTATTATTTGCTTGCTTGCTTGCTTACTAAATGACTAGCCCACCCAGTGGCCAAGATGATTCTCTGGGTGGCCAATAGACAGACTGGCGGTGGCTGATCAGGAAAGGGACCTGAGTTTATTGGCCCTTTATTGACCCGGCTGCTGTGAAAAAAGCCAAACTCCACTGCAGGCACAATTAACACACGACTGACAGCAGCAGTGCTGATGTCGTGATGGCTTTCTGACAGTCCGTGCTTCCACGGATGCTGGGAAAACTGACATGGGATCGGGGTTAAGAGCGTGGGACTGGGACTCAGGTGATGCAGGTTCTCGTCCCCACATGGGGCCAACTGGGTGACAGACTCTTGGCCAACTGGGTCACAGACTCTTGGCTCAGACTACCTCACAGGGGTGTTGTTGTGGGGATAAGATTGAGCTCAGGAGGAGGTATGGAAGCCACCTTGTGTTCCTCGAAAGGAAAAAAAGTGGTATATAAATCTAATAAATAAATAAATGCTGTTCACCGCACCTCGGAAAGGGTATTGTCAAGTTGTACAATATGCAGGAAAGGATGGCACAACTGAATAGTTACATGGAAACATAGAAACAGAGCGAGTCAGAAGGGGCCTCCCGGGCCATCTAGTCTGACCTCCGGCACCAGCCGGCTCCACTCATGACATGCCCACCATGTGCATGTTCAGCCTATCCTTGAACACCCACACCAATGGGGCCTCAATGACCTCTTGTGGAAGCCCATTCCACGCCCTCGGGGTCCTGACTGTCAGGAAGTGCTTCCTGGCATCCCTCCTAAATCTTGGCTCCCTGAGCTTGGCTTCCTTGAAGCGCATCCTGCCTTCCTCTGCAGGGGAGAACAGGTCTCTGCCCACCTCCGTGTGACGCCCCCTCACACACCTGCATGTCACCAACAGATCCCCTCTGAGGCTCCTCTTCTCCAGGCTGAAGAGACCCAGCTCCCTCAGTCTCGCCTCATACCCCATCCCCTACAAACCGTCCACCAACCTTGTGGCCCTACGCTGCACTGACTCCAACCTGGCTATATCCTTTCTGTAATGAGGGCCCAAAACTGAGCACAATACTCCAGTTGCGGGCGCACCAGAGCCGTATAGAGTGGTAGTAACACCTCTCTCGATCTAGAAGCCACACTTCTGGCTATGCAACCAAGGGTGGCGCTCGCCCTCTTGACCACCGCATCACACTGCTGGCTCATGTTCAGCCTGCAGTCAACCAGCACCCCAAGGTCCCTTTCACAAGTGCTGCTTTCCAACCACTTGTCCCCTAACCTGTACTTGTGACACCCATTACTATGCCCCAAGTGCAAGACCTGGCACTTATCCACATTGAACGCCATCCTGTTGTCTCTTGCCCACTTCCATAGTCTGTCCAGATCCTTCTGGATCCGGAGTACCTGCTCCTCAGGTGTGGCCACTGCTCCAGTTTTAGTATCGTCTGCGAATTTGATCAGCAGACTGTTCACCCCTTCTTCCATGTCGTTAATGAAAAGATTGAACAGGATCAGCCCCAGGACAGAGCCCTGGGGGACCCCGCTTGTCACTGGCTGCCATCCCGACGATTCCCCGCTAATGGTTACCTTCTGCTTTCGGTCAGTCAGCCATGCCCTAATCCACCGGACAGTGCTTTGGTGTATCCCAAAACTCCTCAGTTTCTCCACCAGGATATCATGGGGCACTTTGTCAAAGTTGGATATTTCTAGCTTGGGCGAAGAAATGGTGGCCAGAGGCACATAAAATGACACGAGGAAAGTGGATGGGGGACCTTTAGGATCATCCGCCCCTGGAACTGATGTTCAATAGGTTAAGGACAGACCAAATGAAGACTCTCTTATCTTCACACCCAGTAGAACGAGTTGATCACATTTACTGCAGGGATGCTGGCCCCTTTCCAGAGAGGACTTGACCAATTCACGGAAGATTGGTCATAACAGTGAGCGTGCATGCGTCTTTTGTAAGCAGAGGGACTGTAAATTCAGCTATTTCCAGGGCTGGGTATCTAAGATGAGCTCTGCTGGACCGGATCACAGGCTCCCCTGTCCAGTCTTCTGGTTCCCAAAGGGCTCGCAAGCCAGCACTCACACCATGGAAACCCCAGGGCCACCTTCTTGCCCGGACCCTGAGGCCCCCCACCTTGGCTGAGACTCCCCAGTTTCCTCTGACGTCATGTGCCAGCCACACAGTGGCCGAGGGGAAATGGGTTTTCCCAGCCGGAAAAGATCTTTCTCCGCTGCAGTGCCAAGAACTAGGGGGACTGGCTTGGTCTGGAATGGGCCACGAAGTCCCATGAGCTTTGCCAGAAGTTCTCGGCCTGGTTTGTTGGTGCCCAGCAAGGGTGTTGCCTGCGTGGGTGGACGTGCCTTGGGGGCCAGAGATGGGCCCGGTCACGGCGCGCTGCGCTCCTCGCGAGCTCCAGCACAACCCTCCCTCCTTCAGCTTCCCGTGACATCCCCGCTGGGATCTGGAGTTACGAATCAGGCAGATAAATGCATCAGGTGAATTGGTATCGCGTCTGTTATGGCTCTGACATCGTGAGAGAAACGCACTCACCTGCCGTTTACCTTTATGTCTCAGGGCTGCCTCTGCAGTCGTCCCGCGGGAAAACTGTTGGAAGATCTTCCGCGGCACCTGTGAGAAGCAGAAATGAACATTGGTTCCAGTCCAGGACACAGGAAGAGAGACCCAAGGCCTGGACTCCGGGTGCCTCCTGCCTTGGTGATCCAGCTCACACTGGCCTTTCACCTCTACCTTTTCCCGACAGGTACATCACGTAGTGTCAGGACCAAAATTTCCCGCTTCACATCCTCAAACCCACAGACTGGTCTATGGCAAAAGCTCTTAATTCTCCAATGGACATCCAGTAATGCATAATCAGCAAAGACAAGGCCTCTGAGCATGCACAGAGTGGTTCATTGAACTCAAACTAGAAACTACTCCCAAGGACCCTCCTTTTGAGTAATCCTGGACCCCTCTGGGCTTGCCCCTCTGGTGACAGGCCAACTTCCTAGCTCTTGGCAGGCCCTCTAGCTGGCCAGCACTTCTCTGCCAATGCCGTGTCCCGGGGTCAAGAAGCAGAGCAGCTTCTCTGTGTCCTGGCACTCTTGCTCCACCACCTCCCAGCTAGCTCTTCTCCGGGTCTGCCCGAGTCCCTGGAGGGGGCGGCACTGAGATAAACCCCCTTGCCTCTTTCCAAGGGCTCCTCTTCCCAACCTCCGCAGAGCCAGGGTCTCCCTGGCCTTGAGCCTCTGCCAAAGTCCAAGCACATGGAGGTCCAGAGAAGGGCACCTGTGCCAGGGTCAAATACAAGGCTGGCTTCTGAAAGCTGGGATTGGCTGGTTCAGCCCACATAGCCCACCTTTCAGCAACAGCCCGCATTGGACTGGCACTCAACGCCAGAGCGTAGGCTGTCGAATTGTCTGACCCCAGCCAGACACAGTGGCAGCCGAAGTCCACCTGGCAGGTCTGATTTGGAATTGGATTCAATGGGGATGTCCTGGGATATTTGGAAGAAGCTCACTCTGCGGTATTTTTGCAAGTCAAATAAATATTAGAAGGGGCCTCAGAAATCTCTTGTCCAGGAAGCACTGGGTTGGAAGCACTTCCTGACAGTCGGGACCCCGAGGGCGTGGAAGGGGCTTCGACGGGAGGCGGTTGAGGCCCCATCGGTGCGGATGTTCAAGGACAGGCTAGACAAGCACATGGTGGGCATGTTGTGAGCAGAGCCAGCTGGAGCCGGAGGTCAGACTAGATGGCCCGGGAGGCCCCTTCTGACTCGCGCTGTTTCTGTGTTTCTATGAAATTGCACCCAGGTTAAGCCTGCGGTCCCCTTGCTCCTTGGGGAAGTGCGGCACCCAAACCCCAAATCCAGCCTAGGAGCTTCAACAACACGTTTTTTGAAATCCCCCAAAGCCCTTTCCAGCTTTCAGCCTGGGCCATGGCAAGTTCCACTCGCACATCAGCACACAAGTGTCAAGTATCCAATCCGCACTGAGTGATCCTGGGAATGGATTCAGACATGCGGACACGAAGCCAGTTCTGTCCGCCAGGGAACAGGCGCCCAGATCACGTCAGCGGCTCAGTTGCTGGGAGCCTTTTGCGCCGGTGCATTGCAGAAGCCTGCCATCATGCCTCTGGCTTGATGCATGTGCAGAACCTTCAGTGGCTCTTGGCTCTCTGTCCCTGAAAATTTTCTTTCTGTTTGCTGCATTAAAAAAAATGTTGGTTATCCGGCATGCTGCAAAGGCAGCCGTCAGGGCCACGTACCTTCCTTTCCCAGAAGGGCTTTGGGCCCCCATGACATTCTTGGCCACGTTCCTGTGCTCCGACCTTCATCGCCTACTTGCGATGAAACGGATCCTGTCGCAGAAAGCCGCACATCCGGAGGAGCGTTTCCGCCCATTCGGGCCTCCTCTGCCTCCGGCTTCAGTCCTGGGAAGTGACTTGTCCTGGAGACTTCTAGAAATCAGGGGTGTTGTGACGGGCCAGGACTCCTGCAGCAGCCATATTGTGGGAGTGCCCACGAGACTCAAGGGTCCACCTGCCCAAAAGGGCTGGGGATCCCTGCTCAGGGATGTCCGAGCACCGAGTTCTGTCCAGACCAGGTGTGGGCAGCCTGTGGCCATCAGGGGCTGTTGGAATGGCCATGCCAGTGTGCCCTTCAGGAAGGGTTCCCATCGCTGTGGCAGGTGATACATAGAAACAGAGCGACTCAGAAGGGGCCTCCCGGGCCATCTAGTCTGACCCCCAGCACCAGCCAGCTCTGCTCACGACATGCCCACCATGTGCATACAGAAGGTACGCCATTTTTTGCAGCGGCAGCCCGGGAAGTCGGGGGACTTGGTTCTGACTCAGCTGAGGAGGGGAGAGGGGGAGGGGGAGGCTCCCGGTGGCAGCAGCTGGGATGGGGTTGGAATGGGGGCATTCCTAGTCCAGGAAGCCCTCCCAAAACCACGGAAAAGTTGAGCCAGACTGATGATGAGGAGGAGGAGGAAGAAGCACCAAGACAAGGGATATTTAAGGCTTCTTTTGGGGTGGGAACCTGCCAGATTTCCTGGGCTTGTCCCCCTGGGCGCTGGTCTGCTCCGCTGCGGCTCAGAGTCCAAACGGGAGGGTGCTGCCCACTCCCGAATAGTTGGGGTTCAACCCCATGAGGCACCACTGCATTTCAGAAGTGTCTGCCTGGGATGCTAAAAGGGCTTGGCTCGCGTTACTCTGCAGCCAGAACGAGCAACTTGGATCTTTATGTAGGCATGTCTTGAGTGGAGCCGGCTGGAGCCGGGGGTCAGACTAGATGGCCCAGGAGACCCCTTCTGACTTGCTCTGTTTCTGTTTCTATCTCTTCGGGGGGGCCTTCTGGAAGCGAGCACGGCTCCTCGGCGCCGATCTCCCACTTGGGCCGTCCTCCTCGGCTGGTGGGGCGTCATGGCCTCAAGAGCCTCATAGAAACATAGAAACAGAGCGAGTCAGAAGGGGGGCCTCCCGGGCCATCTAGTCTGACCTCCGGCTCCAGCCGGCTCCGCTCATGACATGCCCGCCCTGTGCACTCATGTTCCTCCTCCCAACAGATCTCAGTAAATGCCCCCATTCTCTGCTTGCGGTTACTCAGGGGGTGGGGTAGCGAAGCTGGAAGGCGAGTGTGCCACATGCTGCCAGTCCCCCCAGTCACGTTTCCAAGGAGAGCGGAGCGTGCACGGATCCTTATCCAGGCATCCGGTCAGGCAGTTTTCATCTACAACAGCAGCAGGCCTCTTATTACAAGTCTGACATTCCCGTTCCAGATCAAGCCATCCTAGAAGTCTGGGCATTAAAACAGGAAACAATTTGTTTCCGGGAAGATGCATTATCCCCTCAGCTAAAGCTAAGATTGCAAAAAAGTCCGGAGGATGTAAAAAGAGCCCTGCAGGATCGGGCTCAGAATACCAGGAGCGGGGGAGGTTCCAGCAGCCAACCCAAAAGCCCACGTTCCCTAGCAGCTGGTGTACACGGGCACACTGCCTCGGATGACGGAGGAATCGTGGCCCCATGAGGACTAGCAGCATGGAGAGCTGCATGAATGCGCCCGATCCCTTTGAAAGCCCTCCAAACCGGGGGTCATCCCTCTGGCGTGTGTTCTGTTTTGATTGTCATCGACAGTGGAAATGGAGGGGCCATGGCGCACTGGCAGCTTCTCAGCTAGCAAGCAGAGCTGGTGCAGCACCTCTGGCCGCCCGGCTCCGTGAGCCCAGCGCCCCCTACAGGTCAAAGCAGATAATTAATCCCCGTCTCTTCCATTTCAGCGGGCGGCTCTGAAACGACACAGATGCCCATTCCTGGTGAGAGTTCACGCACAGGTGGAGATACTAAACCAGCTGTTGCGGCTTTGTGAATTCAGAAGCCGTGATTGGCGGTTTGTCACGGAGAGTTGGGAAGGCGGGTCGTGAGACAGTGCCTGGAGCAGCAGGGCCCAAGCGGGGCTTGTTCTCCAGCAGTGGGGCAGCCCTCTGGGACAGTCCCCCATGGGGTTATCAGCTGGGGTTATCCCGAGTCCCTGGGAGCAGTCATGAAACAACAGACTAGGGGGGAGTTTTGCCATTTTTACCTCTCTGCTTGTTCCGCTGTGAAGACGACGGTCCTGATAGCCCTGCAGGACGGATGGCAGGCGGCCTTGGAAGCCTGTCCCTTGCAGGCGGTGGGATCCTGCTTCATTCCCACGCTGATGGCTATGCCTGGCTCTCAGCAGCCGTCTTGGCTCTGCGATGGAGCCCACGTGGCTGGCAATGCTTGCCCGCCGTCCGTGGCCGGAGTGGCAGCGGAGCACAGAATCTCTCCTGGGGGCATTTTGCTGCCCGTAGCCCAGGGGTGTGAGTCTGGGGCCCACGGGCCCAACCCATCCCTCGCAGAGGCCAAACCTTGCCCTCTGGACACCCCCAGACCCCCCTGCCTTACTCCTCACCACTCCTCCCACTTGGCTGCCGTTCTCCCCTCACACCGCAAGACCAGAATGTCTCTCCTGAGGATTTAGTTCCTCGGAAAAAATCGCTTTTGGGTGGGCCAAGCTGCCATTGCTGGCATGTTGCCCCTCCCTGTTTTCCCACCGGAATGAGAATTCAAAATGGAATTTGGCCCATGGGCTGAAAAGTGTGGCAGTCTCTTCCCCATGGAGAGTTGCCCCAGAAGCAGGGCAGGGCGATGCCTTGGATTGGATTTGATTTATTCATTTATTTGGCCAGCTTCTATGCTGCCCCATTGGCCAAAGCCTCTGGGCAGCTCACAACAATAAATAAATAAATAAATATAAACACACAATTAACCATACAAAACAATATAATTGGAGACGTCCTGGCCGAAGATATAAAATCAATAAATAATATTAACAATTAAAATTACGTTTAAATAAAAAGGTCTTGGCCTGGCGCCGAAAAGCAAATAACGATGGCGCCAGGCGGACCTCTCTGGGGAGCGCATTCCAGAGGTGAGGCGCCACCACAGAGAAGGCCCTGCTCCGGGTGCTCACCCTCCTAATGTCCTTCACGGAGGGCTCCCGGAGGAGGGCCTCTGCCGCCGATCTCAGGGGGCGGGAGGGCACGTATGGACGCAGGTGCTCCTTTGGGCCCCTCCCCTCCCATCCAGCCTGCAAATGGTCAGGGATCATGGGAACTGCCACCCGACATGCCTGGGCAGCCCCCCAGCTGCCTCCTGCGAGCGGGAGCGGCCCTGACCAGCGCCTCCCCCCCCCCCCAGAGGTCCGGCTGGTGAACGGGCGCAGCCGCTGCCAGGGCCGCGTGGAGATCTTCTACAACCACACGTGGGGCACGGTGTGCGACGACGACTGGGACATCGTGGACGCGCACGTGGTGTGCCGCCAGCTCGGCTGCGGCCACGCCATCGCCACGCCGGCCACGCTCTTCTTCGGCCAGGGCCGCGGGCCCATCCTGCTCGACAACGTGGACTGCCAGGGCCGGGAGCCGGCGCTCAGCGCGTGCGGCAGCCTCGGCTGGGGCACCCACAACTGCTACCACTACGAGGACGTGGCCGTCACGTGCAACGGTGTGAGGGCTGTGCTCCCGGGGCGGGCCGTGCGCCCCGCGATGTGGGGGGATACCCTGCCCTGCTGAGGCTGGCCTGCACGGTCCCCCGTCTTGGGGAAAGGACTCAGGGTCCGCCTTCTGTGGCACGCGGGACCATAGCCAGTGGGGGTGTTGGGGGCCCTGCCCCCCACGTTTTCACACACAAAGTTAACAAAGCACAGGTCACTCTCGGCCTTAAAAGACCAGGAAGCTGCATGAATGCCTCCCCCCTTTTGCTCTGTTCCCCCAAAATGTAGGCCGTCTCCAGGCTTCATGCAACAAGAGCTGTGCAGACGGCGGGGCGGGGGGTGTCCAAAGTTGGCTGCCATTCTGCACCATTTCAATTAAGAGAGACTCTCCATCTTTACAGGGATGGAAACATCGGGCAGGTTTGTGTTCACGGCCCTCTCCCAGCCGAAAGTTCTATTTTATAAAACTTGGCTCAGCATTGCACTTAAAAAATAATAATTTTAGCCTTTCTTGGTCCCCTTCCAGGGCAAAGCTTAGTTCTCCCAAGTCAGCTTAGTTCAAAGGAAGACATCATTCTGCTGCTATCTTGAAGCGGCCTCTGCAGCCATGCTGAAATTCATGTTTCCATCTTGCTTCCCTTTGCAGAGCTATTTCCTACCCTTGCAAGAGGCTCCACCAGCAAAACAACTGCGACCTCTTTCCACAACGGGAAACGTGAGTAATTGTGGCTCATCTGTAGCTATACGGATTAGTTTCTCTATTAATTAGTGTTCGTATTAGTTAGCATTAATATTACTGCAGCAATACCACATGCTTGATGAGGGCTGAGAAAAAAAGGTCTCTGCCCCCAGGGGGCTTCCAGTCCTGCAAATGGCTCTATGGAAAAAGCAGATAAAGGAAACAGAAGCAGAGTAAATGGAGGGAGAACATGCAATTAGTTTGGTTATACCCGAGACCAGTGTGGCCTAGTGGTTAGAGTTTTGCCCTGGGACTGGGCAGATCAAGGTTCTAGACTGTACTTGGCCACAAAGCTTAGTGGGTGACTTTGGTTCAGTCCCTGGCCCTCAGCCTCACCTACCTCACAGGCTTGCTGTGAGGATAGACTAGAGGGGAGACGGACTGAGCTCCATGCAGGAAGAAAGTGGGAAAGCGATACGATCAATGCGCAAATGCCTAAATAATCTACTTGGGCTCAGCTGCATTGGCACATGGAGGCCACCCCTTTTCACATGGGAGCAGCCTCCATTCTCCATGCGCCAGTCCTGGGTGTCGCTGGCACAAGGAAATCTTTGCACAAGATGGGGGGTTCCCAGGTCTGCCCCAAGGTGCTGAAAAACTTCCAAAGGGGTGCCTTAAGGAAGACAGAGCATGCTCAGCGGTTGCAAAAGCCATAAACACAAAACCAGGGAAACAGAATGGGGTGGGCACCTGGCATTACAGATCTGCCACGTCTTGCTCACCTGAGTGCTTTTCTTATCTAGAAATAACGTGCCAGGGGTGAGCTTGGAGGAGTGAGTCAAGGGGATGCAGGATGGTGGGTGGGCATTACGAGGCACGGAGAAACGGAAGAACCATGCAAAGGATTTGGGGGTGGCCACGCAAAAGCCACGCAGAGACGTTTGAGGGATTGGATGGGCCCAAAGCAAAGCCCCATTTGTGCCTTCTGATATGTGGATTGCAACGGGAGCCTCCTCCAGACTCTGCACTAGGCCAATTTTTATAGGATGCTCTGAGGACTGCCCAGAATTTGCAATCAGCAACATCAGATACCAACCACTTTTGCTGTTGCCCAGGTGGAATATTGAGGAAGGGAGAGGAAACCACGCTTGATCTTTTTTTGCATGGCTTGATCAAAATTCTAAGGAAATAGTAATGTTAAAAACTTCCACACTGGATAACTGCTATTTTGTTTTGTAATTATCCTTTCGGTCTGTCTGTCTTTCTCATTCTTTTTTTTTTTTTTTTTTAATTTAGTATGGGATGTAGGGCCAGCATGGGCCAGGTATTGTCCCTGGCTGCGTCTACGCCCACTGACATCACTGCCCCACCAAAGCACCCCTGCCCCTGTGAGAAGCCCCGGAGGCTCCGTGGACCAGGTCGGGGAGCTCAGCAGGCTGGATTGGGCCCACAGCCCAGGAGCTCTGCATTCCTGCTTTCATAGCACCACTCAAAATTATAATCATAATCCAAATGATTACGATATCTTTTTTAAATTCTTCATTTTAGTTTCTAAAAGTTTTTTATGAAATGCCTACCACTTTCCAACAATTCTTCGCCAGCTTCAACAAAATAGCCAAATATGTTTCCATGCTCAAAAGGTGCATAGACAGCTCTGAAAGTGTTGCTATATGTTGTCCAAAGGCCTATGAATCCATCTTGCCTTTTATGTATTAATTTCCATGAGACTGGTTGCCTGGAGTAAATAACTTAAAAGTTTCGTGGAATGAATAATGTAAAGGAGTGAGCATGAAAGACTGTTCCACTCCAACATTTATCTGTGTAACAACCTCCTCCCTAAATGGCTGCTCCCAGGCATTGCCAAAGCGGATGAGAAGAAGCATTAGATGCATCGCACAGCCAGCGATTAGCTGAATTAAACAATCCCTTATTAATAAGGAAAACCCCTTATTGCTGGGTCCAGTAGACAGGAAAGAAAAGGCTTGGGCTGGCTAAGATGTGGCCTAAGATGACGCAGGCCGCAGGAGGGATCTCCACACCGGGATATATTTTGTTTTGCTGCCTAGTGCAGCTTCACCAACACCCAGATGTGGGGGGGGGGCACGTTCAAATGACAAGGTGGGGAATACGTGGCTCAGCAGAACTGAACAAGAAAAAGACCTCAGAGTGATTGTGGACAATAGGGTAAACATGGGCCACCAATGCGACACAGCCGCCAAAAGGGCAAATGCTATTTTGAGATGCATTAACAGAAGTATGACTTCCAAATTATGAGGAGGAGTAGTTCCCCTGTACTCCTCAGTAGTCAGACCTCACCTGGAATACTGTGTCCAGTTCTGGGCACCAAGATTTAAGCAAGATGCAGGACAATTAGAAAGGGTCCAGCGGAGGCCAACAAAAATGATCCGGGGTTTGGAAACTCTGCCCTGTGAGGAGAGACTGGGGAATTGGGCCTGTTCAGCCTTGAGAAGAGAAGACTGAGGGGGGACATGAGATCCCTCTAGAAGCACCTCAAAGGCTGTCGCAAAGAGGAAGGTCAAGAGCTCTTCTTGCTAATGCCAGAATGTAGGACACGGAATGATCAATTCTAGTTGCGACAACCCAGATTCGGGCTGGCATCAGGAGACGCTTCCTCACAGTCAGAGCAACACGGCAGTGGAACCAGCTGCCCGGAGAGGTGGGCTCTCCCACGCTGGAGGCATTCAAGGCGAAACCAGACCGCCACCTGCGTGGGGTGGTGTAGCGTGGTGTCCTGCAAGCGCAGGGCTTGGGCCGATGGCCTTCTGGGCCCCTTCCAGCTCGATCCAGTGATCCGATGCCTCTCTGGCCTCCCCCAGGTGACGGGAGCGTCCGGCTAGTGAGCGGCGCCAACGCCTGCCAGGGCCGCGTGGAGATCTTCTACCAGGGGCACTGGGGCACCGTGTGCGATGACGACTGGGGGATGAGTGATGTGGGCGTCGTGTGCAGGCAGCTGGGCTGCGGCCATGCCACGGACTACCGCACCAATGCCTACTTTGGCCACGGCACGGGCCACATCCTCCTGGACAATGTGAACTGCGACGGGAGCGAGCCGCGCCTCTCGTCCTGCTACAGCCTCGGCTGGGGCGTCCATAACTGTGGTCACCACGAGGACGCAGGGGCCATCTGCTCCGGTGAGCAGGCTCCTGGGCCACCTGGCCCCACGGTGGCCCCCCCAGCACCCGGGGCCTCGTCTCAGCTGCGCAAATTGAGGGCAGGCCGCAGGCGGGAGGTGGGCAGAAAGACAGTCCGGGGAGGAGGAGGAGGGCTTCCCTCTCAGGCAGGTGCACCCCTGGGGCCAGTGGTGGGGCGGGAGCCACCGCAGTGGGTTCCCCATGGCACAGCGCTGGGCTCGAAACCTGCTACGGGGCCGCGACCTTGCAACACCCCCATTTGCTCTGCTCTGCTCCGCTCCGCTCTGCCAGGGCTTGGGATGACCACGATCACGGCCGCCACCCCCTCAGGCGCACACAGCTACGAGGAGTCCTTCACCAACACGGCCACAGGTAAGGAGAGCATGCCCTGTCCCGCCAGCCCCTCAGACCCCACGGGGGTGGTTTCTGGCAGGCGTGGGCAGGCGTCAGCCTTGGGGCCTTCTTCCCCTCTTTTTGCAAAAAGCAGGAATCCGGGCAGCCACCAGCCAGGCCTGGCACAACAGACACGTAGAATGAAGGCCCCCTTCCCCATCTCCAGTTTGATTGGACAATGGCCATGCTGTCTGGGAATGATAGGTGATGCAGTCCGGCCCCTCTGGCGGAAGCACATGGGTGGGGAACATGGGATCAAAGACTTCAGCCTCCAACAAGGGCGGTCCTACAGCTACACAAACTCACCTGCCTGGCTCAGGTGAAGGAAAGCCACATGGTGGCCTGCAGCCTGTGCCCGCTCTGCTCGTCTGTGCCCTGGAGGCGCTTGCCCGCTGTTGTCCCCGCACAGCCTGTGCTGCAGCCGGAGAGCCGCTGGCAGGCGAGAGCGAGCGGGCCTCTATGCCTTGGGGACCTGGGGGCTGGTCCCACTCAGTCAGAGCCCAGAGGGGACTTCGGGCTAGTCCCCGGGGGGGGGGGGCGATTCCCGTAGGTGGGGTCCCGTGCCCACAGCAGCTTTTCTTTCCAGCGTCATGGGAGCGATCCGGGGTGCTGGATGCCAAGCCCCAAACAGGTTGTCCAGCACAGTGTGCCATGGATCCCTCCTGGGCAGGGGAAAAGAAAAGCTGCAGGGACAATCCAGGAGTCACCCACTTGCCCTGCCAGCCACCGAGTCTCAACCTAACCTACCTCACAGGATTGTTGTGGGGATGAAATGGGAGGAGGAGGTCTGTGCGAGGCAAGCCGGGTTCCTTGCAGGAGCATAACCAGAGGGATAAATATAATAAATATGCAGCTCCTGAGATCGTGCAGGAGTGCATAGTGTGGCTCCCAAAAACCCGCAGACTCCCAGCTGGGCCACACACGACCTGGGGGGCCATGTCTTCCAGCCCTGCAGTGTGGCAGCAACGTGGGGCGCGGGGTGCATGGCAGCAAGTCAGCGGCTGGGGAGGGGCTGATGGCACACGTTGTCTCTTGCTTCAGGTGACCAGGGAGCTTGTGCCGGCCCAGGCCGAATGCGCCTCGCCGGCTTCCACTCAAAGAGCCTCTCCTCGTTTCCTCCTGTCTTTCTGGTGGTGGGGAGTCACTTCATACCTGCCACGGTTCCATCAGGAGTCAGAAAGCCTTCCTGATGGAGGCAAAACTTCCAGAGATCTGATCAATGCCGAATCCTCCTGCTACCCCGATTTATACACACCTCCTCACGGCAACAACCTGGGGAACACGAAGCTACCTCCACCTCTCTGCAGGAATGAGGGCTGTTTCCATAGAACTCTCCCCACTAGGCATCCCCACTCTTTGCTCTGGCTGGCTGCGCTGAAAGCATCGAAAGGCCTGTGTGGGGAGGGGCGGGAGGGCTGGGCCAGCCGGTGGAGAGAACACCTGGCATCCCGCTTGACCAGAGAACAGGCTTCCTCGGAGAGTGGTCAGACCGGGGCTGGGCAGCTGCCCACCAGGCCGAAGGGGCAGCCGGCACCGTGAGGGGGGCTGCAGTGGGTTCCCTCCCACTCTGGGTCCTTGCACAGCCCCGGCCAGTGGCCACCTCCCTGCACCCCCCGCGCCCTGAACACCCGACCGGATGCCGCTCTGACACGCATTTCTTTGCAGTCACGGGCGGCAAAGATCTGGACTCCCCCGAGACAGAGATGACCGTAACCTCGGCCCGTCTCCTGCGGGGGAAAAGAAGTAAGTTTTGGGGCTGGCAGTGAGGCCTGGTGTGCCAGCCTGGGCAGGGCTAAGTCCCCAGAGCTTCTGGGGCTCCCTGGCACAAAACCAAGGACACACATCGATTTCAGGGGAAAACCTCAGGCAGGAAGAGGCATGGGCAGGGAGGGGGCAGCAGGAGGGTAAATGCCTGGGGGCAAAAGCCGCGCCTCGGGGAGATCCGATGCAGCAGATCGCTGCGGCGCTGGGCTTATGGCAGCGGGGGGGGGGCACTGATTTGGGTCTCCAAGTAAAAGATTCGGGGGCGCCACCTTGGTGTGCCACGCCCTCGGCTCCAAAATCCCCAAAGACAACGGCTGGAAACGGCGTGTGCTGCGGGCTTCTCCGGCCCGCTGCCCGCCCCAGACCGCGGGGGCGCCTCTGGGCCCTGAAATCCAGGTCCGCCCCCCCCGTCCATGCTCCTCCTCCTCCTCCTCCTCCTCCTCCTGCTCCAGATGGGAGGCCGCCCTGCGGAGAAGGGCCTTGGAGGGCGCGCGCCCTCGCGGCCCGGGGGTCCCACGCGGCTGCCCTCCTCCCACTGCCCAGCAGGTGGCGGCATCCGGCTGGCGAGCGGCAACGGCAGCTGCCAGGGGCGCGTCGAGGTGCAGTTTCGGGGCGCGTGGGGCACGGTGTGCGACGACGACTGGGGCTTCCCCGACGCGCAGGTGGCGTGCCGCCAGGTGGGCTGCGGCCCGGCCGTGGCGCCCACCGTGCTGGGCTACTTCGGCTACGGCGCGGGGCCCATCCTGCTGGACAACGTGGCCTGCGCCGGCACGGAGGCGCACCTGGCCGACTGCTTCCACCTGGGCTGGGGCCAGCACAACTGCGGCCACCACGAGGACGCCGGCGTCATCTGCAGAGGTCAGCGGGGGGCGGCCCGGGGGGGCGGCCCGGGGGCCGGGGGCGGGCGCGCAGCGGGGCCTCCGCCTCGCCTCGCCTCGCCGCCCCGCGCACTGCGCGCCCGCTTGCGCGCCCGGCGTTGCGCGGGCGCCTTTCCAAAGGCCTCGTGAAACCAGGGCGCGAAATCGGCCGGGGAAGGCGAATTTCCGGCCCTTTCTCGTGGGGGCGCAGGGGGGCAGGGGCTCCGAGTGCCTTTGGAGTGTGAGAGGTGGCGCGGGGGGCTTCTCTCTTCATTTTTTGATTTTACGCGATCTGCAGCCCATCAGTGCAGGGCTGCGCGCAGCTCATGACAGGGAGGCTTCCGCCCAGGGCCGGAGAGCATCCTGCTATTCTTACCTCTGTGTAAGTGCGTGGGCCCCGATTCAGAGCAGGCCCGTGGCGATTCAGGAAGGGGAAAACGGATGCTCCTCATTCCCATTTTCTGCTGAAACGTCACAGGGCACGTTTATTTTAAAAAATGGCATGGAAGCAGCACAAAAAGATTGGCGGCATTGTGAAAGCGCATGGGACAATTTTAAAGTTTAAAAAAATTAAAAGGCATCCCCCCCCAGCCACCTCCAGCTTTTCAAAAGGTAAGTAGAAGACCTGCCCGCCATCAGAAAAAAATGGGTTTCACAGCGAGAGAAATATTTTGTGAAAATGGAGGGCGAGTTTCAGCAGAATGCATTGTGCTTGCTCTTGTAAAACTTACAAAAACAGTGGTGTAAAATGCTGCACCTGGATTTTTAAGGCGGTGGTCCGAACAGAACAGCGCTGTTGTGAAGGATGCCCCCCAGACGCAGGTCTTGGCTTTCCTTCTTTTTTGAAACTTCCAAGAGTAACCAACACCGCCTTTTGATCTGCATTCGCAATGCATCCCTTTGTTCTTCAAGACAGCACACTTTTCCCTGGTCCCAGGTGCAGGTGAATCTGGAAACTTCTTCTCAGACGACACTTTCATGACGACGACCTCGACTACCACTCGTCCCAAGGATGGTATGTGGGGCGCATGGCCAGCAGATCCCCCATCTGTGCCGAGGCTGCCTGGGTTGGCTTGGAGCGGTGGGTGACCATCTAGGACAGGGGTGTCCAACCGTTCGGTTTCTCTGGGCCACATTGGAAGAAGAAGAATTGTCTGGGGCCACACATTAATACACAAACACTAACAGCAGCTCATAAGCAAAAAAAAGGTCCGTGCATAATATTTGTGATATCTGCCACCATAGATAAGCAAAGACGTCCTCACAAAATAATCCTAATTATGCAGTGCCCTATTTGGAGAGGCTTTTAAAATCCTTGAGCAGTTCCCGAATTTGCAATCCCTAATATAGAAAATGAACATATCTGAGTAATAAAACATTGATTTTTGATATTTTTATTGTAAAAGTAAAAGAGGGCAACATAAAACATTGTACTTGAGAAACTAATGCATCAGTATCTGGTTCGATGGAAGTAGTTGAAGTTCTCAGTATGTTCTCAAGGTGCCCATCAGATAGTCTGGTTCTAATTTTACTCTTAGCGTGCTTCATTCTTGAAAATAGTTGCTCACAAATGGAAGCTGTACACCGCCCTAAAACTGAAGCCACACATGCGTACAAATAGCAAGAGCATGCGTACATTTATTTTATGTAACATTGCAACACAACATTGTCATCTACAAAGTTCAAGCTGAAGAACCACACAACTGAATTACAAACAAATCTCAAAAATAACTCAGAATGTTTTAAGTAAGTTTACGAGTTTGTGTTGGGCACATCCATAGCCATCCTGGGCCACATGTGGCCCACGGCACATGGGCTGGACACCCCTGGTCTGGGACCTTGCTTTGAGGGAGACGGCATGCCCATGACAGGTTCAGGGGCTTCTGCTCTGGGCATTGCAGATACCATCTTGTGATCCACCAGTTTGGGAAGAGGAAGGAAGGGGAATATAATCCCGGGGTGTCCCTTTGCCCCACTTTTTCAGGTGGATCCAAGAGCTTCAGTGCAGGCAGTAATTCTGGGCAGAAATTAAACTGAGACAGGTGTTTCTCACACCTGAAAGGTTTTATTTTGACTTGAGCTGGCTAAGGACTGAGATGGCACTCCATTTGCATGCGAGTGGTTGTCGAACTGTGGGTTATTGTGGTGCCCACACCTAGCTGTGCTAGCAAGCTGTGGCCTGTTGACCACCAAAAACCCTTGAAAAGAACCTGGTTTGTTGTTGCTGGGTTGTGAATGCTGAGTTTAAACAACACAATTGCTTCTGTTTCAGCAGCAAGCCATGATTGATGGCAACCCATTCTCTACCCTTGAGCGTGGGTTATTACGTCTGAACCCTGGATATCTGAAGTAGTGTCTCTTTCCCTGTGTGCCTGCCCACCCCTTAAGATCTGGGTCAGAGTTCCTGCTGTGGGAGCCCTCCCTGAAGGAGGTTAGGAGGGTGGCTACCCGAAGAAGGGCCTTCTCTGTGTTGGTGCCCCGGTTATGGAATGCACTCCCCAGAGAGGTCCGCCTGGTGCCAACACTTTGTTCTTTTTGGTGCCGGGCGAGCCCCTTTTTATTTTCCCAGTATTTAAGGTTTAGACTGTGATTTGAAGTGGGGTTTCACTGCATAGAAGGGATGCTATGCTCCACTTTGTTCTATTGTAAGACCGTCCCAAGACTATTTTGTAGTGGTCAGTATACCAAACATTTAAATAAATAAATCAACCCACGCTTGGCATCCCCAAACATTTAAGTGAAGGGCTGCAAAACCCTTTTCAGCCTGCAGGCCAAATTACCTTTTGGAGGAGCGGTCAAATGGAAGAGGTGCAGTTGAAAGCTGAGCAGAACCAAAGGTGAATAAGGTGCAAAGACCAAACGCTTGAATACCTGCATCTTATAACGCAAAACTCTTCCTGGTGGTGATTAAGTCTTAGAAGAGCCATTTCAGACTTTCAGGTTGGGGCAAAAGGGGACAAAAGGCAGTGAGCCATCAAACGATCAACCATCAAAGAAGCTTAATAAGCAGGACCGCTTGCATGAGCTGCTGCTTTGCCTCAGCTCAAGGTACTGGTTTTAAACCACGATTTTGGGACCACGATGCTTGAGGAGATGTTTGTTCAAGTGCAGCCCACTCGGACATAACAGTGAGCACACACGGTGGCAAACCAGCTGCCCGCAGGACCCCCCAGCAGGATCTCCACCTGCCCAAGCTTCTCAACAGCTGGTGTGTGCAGACACGACATTGGTGAAGCAGGTAGCCCTGGCCAGCCAGGCTAGTAGCCACGGTGCACCCCCTCCCTCAGAAATCTGCCCAGCCCACTTTCAACACCTTCCAGACCCGTGGCTTGCCACATTCGGGGGACACGCCACTGGTCACAATGAGGGGAAGGGCCTTCTCGGTGGCAGCCCCCGAGTTGTGGAACAAGCTTCCCGCTGAGACCCTTCTTGCACCGAGTCCACCATCTTTCCGATGCCAGGATGAGACTGTCCTCTACCGCGGGGCACTGAGCCAGCTCGAATCAGTGTGCTGGGCATTACATCAGCTGCTTAATTAAGATCTTGCATATTAATGTGTCTTTTGCACTAGTTATTGTAGCTGTTACATTTGGTGTTAGATCTGGTTTTTAATGGTTGTGGTATAATTTTATGATGCTTTATTTTTACTTGAATTTTATATGCTGTTGCAAACCGCCCAGAGGGCTTTGGCTATTGGGTAGCACAGAAATTTTTATTTTATATATATATAATCTCTCTCTCTCTCTCCCATATATATGGAGATATATATATGGAGAGAGAGAGAGAGAGAGAACACAGGAGAGCTGGATTTGGTTTGTGGCCATGGGGTTCCACACCTGCACTTAGCCACAGAGCTGTGGAGGGTCACAGCGATTGTGGGTTCAGAACAAGGGCCAGGGACACGCCCCTCTCCGTTCCCAAAGTCATGCCGTTCTTGTCCTGTGCCCCCCCCCCCCCCGGTGGCCCGTTTGCAGGATTCCTGCGCCTGGTCAACGGCAGCCACCGCTGTGAAGGCCGGGTGGAGATGTTCTACCTGTCCCAGTGGGGGACCGTGTGCGACGACGCTTGGGATCTCGCCGACGTGAAGGTGGTCTGCCAGCAGCTGGGCTGCGGGGGCGCCCTCGCCGCCTCAGGGGAGGCCCGGTACGGCCAGGGTGCGGGCTACATTTTCCTCGACAACCTCAAGTGCCAAGGGAACGAGCCGTCCCTCCTGCGTTGCTCCCACATCCGCTGGAACGTGCACAACTGCGACCATTCGGAGGACGCCGGCGCGCTCTGCAGCCTGCTATGACGTGCCGGAGGAGGCCAGCTCCAGGCCGTGCGTGTGTGGAAGTGGCTGAGAGCCACTGGGACCCTCGCCCCCAAGAGCCGGCCCCCATCGCCCCCAGCTTGGACGGGGCTCCTGCCGCCGTCCCTGCCCTTGGTGTTGCCGCACGGGGAACGCCCTCTTAGTTCTGAGATGGGACCTGCGTCGCATCCTGTTCTGGCGACGTGCACCAGGGCCTGCCCGCAGCCTCCGGAGCTCGCGTTCCCACCTCTCCCGCGGACTTTCCTGGGAGCCGTGACTCCAGAATCCATGCTCCTGGACTTGCCCACTTGGGCCCCAAAGAGTTCCCCACATGCAGTTCAGGATGGGAGCGTCTCAGTTCCTCTGCTTTGAAACAGCCCAGCCTGAGTCTGCCTGGATCCCGCCGGGGCCCTGCACGAGCCCTGGACCCGAGATGCTCGGAAGCAGTGATCGCTGTAGCATGGCCCCGCATTTACTCGTGGGGAAGCCCTCTGAGGGCGTGCAGTCTTGCTCCCAGGTAAGCGGGCGCATAACTGAAGCCATCCTGTGCCTTTTGGTGCTGCAGCGAAGAGCCTTGCTTTTCAGCGCTGCAATGTAAGCAAACTCCGGGGCAGGACGGAATCCAAGCAGCTGCAGAAACGGGCGCCCGCGAGCCCTCTGTCTTAGGAGTCAGAGGTGATGGAGACGGAAGCAGGACGTATTTTTTGCAGACTATCCCAGAATGACTCAGATCATGTCCCCGAATTAAAACAGAAACAAAACCTCCACCCATGTAGCAGTGTCGTTTGAAGAAAGCGGGGAGAAAGAAGAGAGCCCGTGCGGTGGAGTGGTGAAGAGCCTGGGACTGGGACTCAGACGATCTGCGTTCGAGTCCCCGCTCGGCCACAGAGCCCACTGGGTGACTTTGGGCCAGTCACAGACTCTCAGCCCAGCCTACCTCACAGGGCTGTTGTTGAGGGGATAAGATGGAGAGCAGCCAGAGGAGAACGATGGAAGCCGGTTTGAGCTTGTTGCAAGAAAAAACGCAGGGTATAAATCTAATAAACCTAAGTGGTGTATCATTCCTGGTTAATACCAGAGTATGCTTAATTCACCTTGTTGGGAGTTTTCTGGTGCATTTTTTGTTTTGAATAAACAAAAGGCTTTGCAAATGTGTGTGCGAGCAGATGCACAAGGATGAGTGAAAAGACAGGTCAGGTGGGGCCTTCAGGTGCCATCCCACGCCTGTGCACCTTTCTTGGGACTCACCTGTGCGCCCTGCACCTCCTGTTTCTTAAAATGGAGCCATTTTCTTAGCAGCAGCCTTGAAACAGGCCTTCATTGGTGCTCGCAACTGGGTTCAAAGCCCCGGTTTAGCGGACTGGAGTTCACACGCCACTGCTGTCTTTTTGGGGGGCAGGTGAGCTGAGCCATTTTGTGCTGGTTCCCAGAATGCTTTTTGCAATGACGAGGTGTGCCCCAAGGCTTCCTCCCTGGACGTACATAAAGGTGCAGTCGCAGATAAATAGGGGAAGCTGATGTGTACAGCAGCACTGCCATGTGGCTCTCCCTGCCATGTGTTGATACCTACATGGTCAGGGACCGAATTTGTCTGATAAGATCCTAATGGGGTGTAAAGGGCTACCAGCTGCTTCATGTTCGTGGGCAAACAACCACCCGAGTTAAATTTCACAGGTGCCACGAGGCGGATGCCAGTCCACAAGACGGTCTGCAGTCGTACCTTTGAAAGTGCCACGTGGCTCATTGCGTTTCTGCCTCTCTTCTCACACTTTACGTGCACCACTGTGAAGCTGCCGAAATAATGGACCCGGAGTAGTGAAAGAGTAAACTTGGAGTATTTATTTATTTGTTTGTTTGTTTTACAAATTTGTATGCCACACCCTTGCAAAAAAGCCTCGGGGCGGCTAACAACAATATAGAGTAGGGTTTGCTGGGAATGCCTACCATTCTACAGGGAGGTTTTTATTATCGTTAAGAAAAGGCTGCTGTGAGGAGTAAGTTGCACACTCCATGGACTAAGAGGGTGGCCGACAAAGAAGTATTCAGGAAAATATATTAAGATCAGGCAGTGCTTAAAACAGAAAATTAGACTGTTCTGGTCATGTGAAAATACAGACTGCTGCAGCTGATTATATAAAGTAAAATAAAAGGGGGAAGAAGTGTGGGAAGAAGATGGCGATCTTGGCAGACCAACCTTAAATGTCCAATCTCCGCTTAGGAACAACAAGAAGAGGAGGAACTAGCATGATCTTTAGGATGTCCTCCTCCGCAGAGGACAGTTCTCCGTCTGAAAAAAAGTCAGAGGATGAACTTCCATTTTAATCCATTTCCTCTCTCTCCAGGATGGGGGGAAAGTGGCCTTCTAAGTATTTATTTTTTTATTGAAAGTATTCCGATTCAGTCAGAAATACTCCCAGAGTGGCTTACGTAGGATCAATTGAACAAGAGAGCTCCTACCTGTCAGCTTACTATCAAAAAAGACACAACACACAAGGAAAGGAGGATGAAGAGGGAAGAGGAAAAATGCAGCAGGGCCTGTGGAATGAATGGCCTTGTTTCCCCACTCCTCTGGCCCCGTGTATCCTGCGGGAATGGCTGGTGGTGGTTACCCCGAAGGAGAAAGAAGCTCCATAGGGTGGTCTTTATCAGAGCTGGTGTGATGGCTGAGCTTTTATTTTCTTCTCCCTCTGGGAAAACACTCCACTGACCACATCACTGAGCTTTTCATGGTTGGTCTGCAAGTCTCATCTCTTACCTTTGCCTCCAGCGGCTCAAGATAATGAGGGTTGCGGTCTAAGGAAAGCTGCAGCTGATCAGTTGCAAGTTGCTCTCTGCTTGCTTTGTTTAAAAGGCATTCCAGTCCCAGTTGGGTTTCAAGATAAAACACCTTAAGCAAGAACATTAGGCCGATGGGCCTTGACGCTATCCACCTGCGTTCATTCGCGCAGCTTCCCCACTTGTATTTGATGCAATTTCTTTCCATTTATTAGGTGTGCCAAATCCAGTTCATCCTCCCTCCCAATCCTGGTTTGGGCACCCTGTCCGCCCCCCCAGGGTGAACGTCGATTCAGCTGGTGGACTTCTGCTTCTGCAACAGGCTGAATTTACACATTTAAAAATGTTAGGGAAATTCGTGCGATGCTTCTGTTTGCACAGGTCCACCAATCTTATGCAAACCACGCTTGAGCCACATGCTCTTGAGGACACATTTTGCTCAAAAGGAGCAAAAGACAGTAAGTTGTGCAAATATCTTCCCAAGTGCGGCGAGGCACATTTCCTTACTCTGCACACAGGCACCCAACGGTTTTCGATCTCTTGGTCCGCAAACACACCCAACTCAATGAGCTTCTGGTCCTCTGATCTGAAGCAGGCAGGGCAAGCTGGGGCTTCAGCGCATCTCAAATTATGTATACTAATTATTTGCAAATGCGCGCCATTGTAGACGATGCAAATTACGTCTAACCCTGTGGCAACGGGTGAATGGCTGTGTTCACGCAACCTGTGTGGACAAAGGCCCTCCAAAATGTCCTGTCTTTGACAGCCTTGCTCAGCTCTTGTCCATCTCCTAGCTGGCCTTCCCGTCCTCCTCCTGCCTTCAACTTTCCCGAGCAGGGTGGGAGTCTTGCCTTCTCCTGTTGTATCCAAACTAGGACAGCCTCAATTTTGCCATTTTTGCTCCTAAGGAAAGCCATGCTTAGCTTTGATCATCTTTCTGTTGGTCCGGCATATTTGCAAAGTTCCTTTCCAGGTTCTGAACACATCCATCTTCGTCCTGCCGGCTTTCCTCACTGCCCGGCCTGCGCACCCGCACGCCGATGCAGGGAGCATAATGGTGTGCATGAGCTTGGCTTGGTCTCCAGCGAAACATCCTTCCACTTGATGATCTTTCTTAGCACCTCCAGTGCTGCCCTTCCAGCCTCTGTCCCCTTCAAACGGCTTGGCTGCAGCCTCCCTCTGGATCGGGGGCAGAGGGCAGTACGTGGAACCTCACAGCTTCAGCTTCTCCCTTGTGAACAGTCCCGTAACTTCTGCAGTCGCAGTTCTGGGTGCCTTGATGTTCTGCAGTTTTTGGACTTTCATCCGGCGGCATCCCAAGCTGCCGCCACCACGCTTTGTCAGGGAAATGGTATCATTTGCATTTCTTAATGTATCGAAGTGTCTTCCCCCAATTTTCACGTCTTCCTCTGATCCTAATCCAGCTCTCCTTACGATGTGGCCTGTGCACAGGCGGGGTTGGGAGAACAGCCATTTTTGTAGAAAGCCAGAAACAAACAGTGGAGCGTGTCCATCCGGCTAATTTCACTACGAGGCCCAGTGCAGCGGCTGCTTTTGCTTCAGGTAACCCATTAGCCAGTGTGGTGTAGTGGTTAAGAGCATGGGACTGGGACTGGGACTCAGATGATCCGGGTTCGAGTCCCCGCTCGGCCATGGAGCCAACTGGGTGACTTTGGGCCAGTCACAGACTCTCAGCCCAACCTACCTCACAGGGTTGTTGTGGGGATAAGATGGAGGAGGAGAATGATGTAAGCTGCCTTGAGCCCTTTGTAGGAAAAAGGCAGGATATAAATCCAAAAATAAATAAATCAATAAATAAATTAGGGGTGCCATGACAAGCCAGTGAGTTGTGGTTGTTGGGCTGCTTATGGACTTCCCCACCAAACTAACCGGTCCAGCTTTGTGTAGTATGAGTCCAGCAAAGTGTTTTGGGCCACCCTGGGGAATAATCTAGGTTCTGAGACTGGCATTGTGAGTCATGGGCACTATCTGCGCTCGTCCTGCAAGGAGCCAGAAGTTAAGGCCAATGGTGAATCAAAGAGGAGACCCTTTCACCTGGAGCGCTGCTGGACCGGGCGATAAGCTGCAGCCCCGAGCATTTTTCAAGGTGTCCTAAACTGTTCCATTGAGTCCAGAGCATCCATCAGAAGATGCATTTTCCACGCACCTTAATTGCTTGCAGAGCGGAGGGCTAATTCTCCCTCTTGCCACATGTTGCAGCCCCCGCCCTGGGGCATTTTTCATTATGTAGGCCTTTTCTGAGGAACATGTAAGATAGAAACACAGAAACAGAGCGAGTGAGAAGGGGGCTCCCAGGCCATCTAGTCTGACCCCCGGCAGGTTGTGGATTAAATTAGATTTTTGGCCCATTGTATTCCCAAGCAACGGCATGCGAAAACGCTAATGCCTAATTCCAAAGGAGAACTCCAAGATCTTTGCATAGCGCCTCCTAACTGAGAGAGTTTCCTGGAACTGAGGAGAACTTGCTTCTTTTTCTTTATGGACTTGCTTCGAACCATACTCTGCTTCACTTCTGGACTTAGAAACATAGAAACAGAGCAAGTCAGAAGGGGTCTCCCAGGCCATCTAGTCTGACCCCCGGCACCAGCCGGCTCCACCATATGCATGTCCAGCCTGTCCTTGAACACCCTCACCGATGGGGCCTGAACGACCCCCCGTGGAAGCCCATTCCACGCCCTCGGGGTCCCGACTGTCAGGAAGTGCTTCCTGGCATCCACCCTGAATCTTGGTTCCTGCAGCTTTGCATGACCGATGAAGTCATGTGTGGCATGACCCGGAGGGGAAGGCTCAAATTAACTGGCGATTTATTTTGAGATGATTTGGGGGAGAAACCAATTGAGTAGTTTTGCCTCCCATGATGTCTTTTAAAAAATCCTTGCAATTATTTCTAAATCTGCATCGCACACACTGGCATATTTTATGCAGGTTTCTGTGCTAAGACCCTGCCCCGAATTTTTCAGTGCTGCAGGCAGTGATGGGGTGTAGACCACAGAGGAACTGAGTCTGGGTTGAAAGTGGGTTGTTGCTGAACCATGGCTTCTTGGTGGAATACATGCTGTTGCATTGTCTGAACCCAGCCGAGATAACAAACCACGGCTTCTCTTGAAGTTCAGGCAACCCATACTTCCACAGCCCACCCTCAGCCCTCGAGGGTGGGTTATCATCTTGCCTGAACCCAGCCCTTATGCCCCTACACCTGCAGCACGATGGCCTGCTTGGTTTGCTCAGTCTCCGAGAGGCCCGGCTGCCCGCAGGAAGCTCCTGGCTTTCTTGTTCCCCAGAGCCTGTCCCATGGGCTGCCGTGCTGCAGCCCTGTGGTCCCAATCTGCCCTTCCAGAGTTTCCCAGAAAGCTCCCCCTCCCCTCCCGGAGCAGAGAATCATCTGCTGGTTTCCCAGCGTTTGTCCCCACTCCCCTTCCGAAAGGCAGGAATTCCTTTCCTAATAGTTACCGGGGTTAAGAGCTCTACGTGCATGCCGGCTAGCCCCTCCCCTTTGCCTTTGGCTCCACCCACCAGCAGGATGCAGCCCTGGGGAATCTCTGGATTGGGAATTGGCCATCTGGCTAAGAGGTTCTGCACCCGGGTTCAATCCACATCCAGCAGCCTCGCTGCTTTGGGTCTGCCCTCATCCTTGTTGCTACAACACACACAACCTTGCTGGATCCAGCCGAGGTCCGGCAGGTCCGGCGTCGGCCGGTCCCCACAATAACCAACCAGCTGCTCCCCTTAGGAAACCCACAGGTGGACAGGGGCACCTTGTTCTGGCGGCCTCAGACCTCCCACCCGTCCACCCATGGAGGATGCCACGAGGGTCCAGGGCTACGGAGGAGGACAAAGGCCTCTCCTCCACGTCCCCCACACCTGTCATGAGCCGGCCCTCCCTTCCCAACAGAGGCAAGCACCTCAAGAGTTAGCAAATAGCCGTTGGCTACCAAGGTACTCACAAACTCCAAAACACACACTCCAGGTGGAAAGCGGGCCCCTTGCTCTGACCCTGATCACCTCCGCTCTGCTTATGAGCCCTTTGGGGCCGGTCTCTGGGGGCAGGTGCTATGGACGCGGGCATGCCGACGCTCTTCCCTTCGAGCCCGATTGGTCGAGCCAGCTGGTGCGTCGACGGGCCCCCGTGTCCACGTCTTCTGGGGTGTCAAGTTCTCCTCCCGAGGACCCCTCCCAGCCTGTTCCCTTCCAGCTTCTTTCCCACAGCCAGGAGTGGCAGGGGGCTCGGTGGTCGTCCTTGAAGGGCTTTGATCCAGCGCGGGCTCAGGCTGGCTCACTGGGAGAGTTGGGCAGCCGGGGCCTCGCCAGTCTCAGCCACTCCCATATCAGAGTGAGGACTCTGAGCCACGGCTGGGTCAGCTCCCCGCTCCCCCTCCTCCGAGTCCGGGCCGCCATTCCCACCAGAGCCCTCCATCTCCCATGCATGCCTGGGAATCTCACCTGAGCACGTGCACCAACAATACCAGGCATAATTCGGCACACCTTGGGCACAATTTCACTCACTCGCCTTCTTCCTTCTAAGGTGAAGCTAAGGAGCCTCACCTCTGCTCACAGGATCTTCCAGGCACCTGGCCAGTTTAGCTGCCCTTTTTCCAGCCACACGATACCCTTTTTGAGGTGCAGGAACCAAGACAGTGCACAGCCTGCTAAGTGTGGTCACACCAGAGAGTTGTGTAAGGGACGTGTGATCTTGGCAGTTTTATTTCTGATGCCTTTCCTAATTACGTGAAGCACGGCGCTTGCTTTTCTCTCAGCGGCCGTCACCGGCTTGGTGTTTCCATGGAGCTGCCCGGCCGCCACGCCAAGATGCTGGCCACGGCTAGTGCAGCTCTCGGCAGCTTAGACCCGAAGCAGGGCCTCTTTGGTGCAGAGCGCACCCCTGCCTTTACGATCGGGTGGTTCCCGCTCCAGCACCCTGTGCGGGACCTCCGTGATCAGCCTTTTCTACGGAGACGGCTCCATTCCGCTTGGATCGATTCATCGCATCGATTCATTCTTGCTTTATCATCTCTTAGCAGGAAATGCTGCTGCGGGAGCCGGACGGGTGGGTGGGGAGAGGGATAAATATTTTACAAGGTCTGGAGTGCAGCTAGAGGCTATTTTCAGGTTGGATTTACAGCCTGTCCAAAGTCAGGAAGAAGCAAGCAAGCAAGCAAGAAGGGCCTGTGGGCCATTAAAGGAGACGGAAGGATTAACCCGCCAGCGAGAACTGGCGAGCAGGGAGGGCTGGGGCACCGGGATCCACAGAGGCCTTTTAGGCTGTCCTCATTTTTACTGCAAAACGTCTCCTGGATTCGTGCTTGTCCCCACCGAGAGCCCAGACCAGAGGAGCAAAGGGAGGAGTAGCATTCCTGTGATGTCCCCTGCTCCCCCCCACGGCAAAGATGCTGGCGATGTCCCCCCCTCGCTGCAAAGCGCACACGTTTCCTCCACCTCCACGAGTGAGTAAACAAGTCGCCAGAGTTCACTTGGGAGAAAAACGTCTTCATCACCCCAGTCCGGGCCTGAGAAAACGGATCCTGTATTTACGGAAAAGGAGTTGCAAGAGCGCAAACACAGTAGAAACCAGAAGATGTGTGGATAAGCCGGGACAAGGGGAATTGGCAGCAAAGCCTGCAGCCTGGAGGGTTCCTGTTTCAGCCAGCCAGCCAGCCGGCCAGGCCCTTTCCTGGGACGTTCCATTGCAGCTGCCTCAGTTTCTGTGCTACTTCCCAGCAGTTAATCAGAGGTCTGTGCTCAGTTCTCTGTCGAAAAGTTCCCCTCTAAGATTCCCCACCTTTTTTTGGGGGGTGGCGCTCCTCTTACTAACCTTAGGGATTTCCCAGGCCTTGCTCCTCCGTTTCAGTGGTGCTATTTTGAGAGAGAGGTGACGGCACCCATGGCCAAACATCAAAAATAGAGGGCGAGAAAATTATGATGCCGACAGCACTGTCCATCTCTGTCCTGCTCCTCTGTGCTCAAATCTGCTCTCAGAATGATCAGAAGTTTCCATCCTACAATACAGTGACGTCGCAAGATGATTCTTAAACAATCACATGCAATTATGATTGCATTACATGTATACCCTGCCATTCCTCTGCGTGCAAGGAACCCCATGCGGCTTCTGTAGCTCCATTTTGTCCTCACAACAACCCTGTGAGGTAGAACAGGCTGAGAGTGAGTGGCTGGCCCAACGATTTCATTAATAGCCTAACAGTACTGTCAGCCTTCTAGCCATGTGGGTCTATATCTGGAGGGCAACAATTGGCCAAAAATGGGCTACTTGAGACAGCTCATCTCAATAAACAGACAAGAACAGGCAAGAGAGGAGAAAGGGCAGGTCAAGAAAGGTTTTCTACAAAGGCCTTTTAATGGAAATACGAGCACTTGTTTTGCATCTCAGAACAAGAGCTGCACGGCTGATTTAAGAGAGGGACAAATTTGGAAAGCATTCGGATAATTAAGACATAACCCCACATTATATAGGGAAGGTTGGTACCAGGTGAAATTGTAAGGTGTCCATGTGTCCTATTTGGTAGTGGAGGGTCCTCTAGTTGAAGAAATCTTCCGTTTCAAAGGCAGGTGACTCTTTGGGCAGGTCTGGAGCGTTGAGAAACTGTCTTTGGCACCACCATGAAATGGCTGTTGCCTTGGGCGAGCAGGGCTGGTCCCAACGGACAAGCTGCGGCCTCAGGAGCGTTCATGGGAAATCAAGATGGCAGGCCATCTGCGGCTCCTGAGGCCTCGAAGCGGCAGCCAGCAAGTCTGAAAAATATATTTTGAAATAGGAACCGGGAGGAGCAGGCCGACTCAGTGGGTGCTACAGAAGGCGTGGGGGCACGAGGTCGCCCGCCTCCGCTGACCCGAAGCTGCGAGCCTGTGCGTCCCAACCCGACACCCAAACCGGAGCCTGGGAGCAGCCCCTTTTAAGACAGTGATGCACTCCCCATTATGGGGAAGACACACGAGCATCCCATGGATAGCGGACCCAAGCCCCAGCCACCCCAACCAGCGGCTCTGCCGGTGCGAAGGATGGGAACTGGAGTCCAAAGCGCTCCAGTGGCAGGCAGCTGCCTGGGGAGGGCTGGAATGGCCCCCAGCACCCCCCCCCCTGCAGCCAGGACGCCTGCTAGGCCAGGCTGCTGCTGCAGAAGGCCCCCTTCTCCGGCTCAACCCTCCCTTTCTTGCGGCCACTTGTGCCGGGAGAACTCCCGCTGCAGCCGCTAGGCCACTCACGGACGGCTCGCGGGACCACCTGCCCGCTGGCCTGGTGCAGGAGCCCACGAGTGGAGAACCTGAGTCCGCGCTTGGGCACGGGTTTGCTGCAGCGGGAGGGGACCCGCCGAGGGCCGAGGCTTCGCTGCCGTGCTCCGCGAGGGCTGGAGCTGGAGCAGCCCTCCTCGGTGCCCAGCCCTGGGTCTCTGAAGCAGGATGGGATCCCGAGGTGGGGAGAGAGCCTCCGGCCGGACGAGGGGCACCAGACCAGCTCTGGAGCGTGGACCGAAGGCTCACACGGCGCCCACCCCATTGAAGCTACGCAGGCCTGGGGACTGCCTGGAGACTGTCCTGTGGCTGCACATCAGCCTTCCCCAAATGAGCACCCTGCACCTCTTGGACTCCAGTTCCCACCTTCCCCAGCCAGCATGGTCCACAATTAGGAATGCTGGAAGAAGTGGCTCAAACCAACGGCGGGGGGGGGGGGAACAAGGTCAGGGAAAAGCTGTTTTAATACAGGGAATTGGAAGTAGGACATGGCAGAATCTGTGTACATTTCTCTCCCACCCTTTTTCCTGCGAGGAAATGGAGTGGCTTACGCAACCTCCAGCTCCTCTCCTCACGACAGCCCTGTGAGGCAGGGCAGGCTGAAAGTCAGTGACTGGCCCAAAGTCACCCCGTTGGCTCCAGGGCTTGAGTGGGGGACTAGAACCTGGCTCTCCCATACCCCAGTCCAGCACTAAAACCACTAGGCCACGCTGTCACCAAGCTGCTGCTTGATGGTTCAATGGACCAGCCTGTCTTAGACTTGAGGTGCTGTAACCCCCCCCCCCGGCTGCCCTGGCCAGGGCTGCAGGGCACTGTTGCCCAAAATGTCGGGGGGGGGGCACAGTCGCAGTACATCCCATATTGGTGCCGGTGCTGTTTTGCTCTCATTGTGCATGGTGCTGTACACATACTGAACCCTTGCATTCAAGATAAGGGAGGTTTCTCCAGGGCCAGCTCTGTAGTCAGACGGGTGAGACACAACGGATCTCAGACTTTCCCAACACCTGCGTGCTTGCCACCTCGGCAACCCCGTGGCCACGGGGCTCCAGGGAAACACTTGCAGGCTTCTGCACTCTCGAATCCTGTCAAGTTCTCCACCCAGGGAAAAGAAACCAAATGCATGAATAAGGATGGCAATACGTGGCTCAACAGAATAGAAAAAGATCCCGGAGTAATTGCGGACAATTGGCTAAACAAGATGTGGTTTTAATCTTGTAAGCCGTCCCGAGATGCAATAGTGAAGGATGGCATATACATGTTTTAAATAAATAAATAAACTCGAGCCAACAATGTGACGCAGCTGCCAAAGGGGCAAATGCTATTTTGGGATGCATTAACAGAAGTATGACTTCCAAATCACGAGAAGTAGTAGTTCCTCTATACTCCTCATTAGTCAGACGTCACCTGGAATACTGCGTCCAGTTCTGGGCACCAAGATTTAAGAAAGATGCAGGTAAATTAGAAAGGGTCCAAGGGAGGGCAGCAAAAATGATCCAGGGCTTGGAAAGACTGCCCTGTGAGGAGAAACTGGGGGAACTGGGCATGTTCTGCCTTGAGAAGAGAAGACTGAGGGGGGACATGAGATCCCTCTAGAAGTACCTCAAAGGCTGTAGCAAAGAAGAAGGTCAAGATCTCTTCTTGCTGATACCAGAGTGTAGGACACGGAATGATCAAGTCAAGCTGCGACAACACAGATTCAGGCTGGACATCAGGAAAAGCTTCCTGACTGTCAGAGCAAGATGGCTGTGGATCCAGCTGCCTGGAGAGGTGGGGGGCTCTCCCACCCTGGAGACCTCCAAAAAGAACCTGGGCAGCCACCTGGGTGGGATGGTGTAGCATGGTGTCCTGCAACAGCGGGGGCTGGACCTGATGGCCTTCATGGCCCCTTCCAACTCTCGATGATTCTGTGTGTTGATGGCAGACAGGTTTTTGGGGGGCTTCTGCCGAAGGGCCTCCCAGCACCGCTGACGAAAGCGTGCGATGGAGTTACTCCATCCTCCGCTCCTTAATGCCAGCAGAAAAACACGGCAGGGCTAGAAATGGAGGACGAGTGTCTGGGCACCCCTTGCCATAAAATCCCACGGATGAGGGGCAGCGACGTCACACTCACAAGCCTGGCCTAGACGTGCGCAGGGTAGCTCCACTTCCTGCTGTCCTGGAGATGTTCAACTGAAGGGTGGCAGGTGGATCGTCACAGGACATCCAATAAATGCAGGAACATGAAGCAGGCAGAGGAAAACAGTGGCTGGATCTGCCTTTAAAGGAAGGGGGGACCTCCGAAGTCTCCGAGGCCAAGCTGGGTTCCCCTGGCCCAGCCACCCATCATTGGCTGGGTTTCCTGCTCATGCAGTTTTCTCTCCATCCCAAAAGCCTCCCGTCTCCCCACACCCTCAGGAGCTCTTAAGCTACAAGAGGCTGTTTTGCTCCCTCCCTGCTTGTCTACAGCTCACACCCCAAGCAGCTCCCCAACCTGGAAGCTGAAGTTCCTCCTCCTTAGAAATGTAAGGGCCATCTAGTCTGACCCCCAGCTCTAGCCGGCTCCGCTCATGACACGCCTACCATGTGCATGTCCAGCCTATGCTTAAACACCCTCACTGATGGGGCCTCAAGCCCATTCCATACCCTGCAGGAGCTGTCAGGAAGTACTTCCTGGCATTCACCCTAAATCTTGGTCCCCCGAGCTTGGCTCCATTGGAATGAGTCCTGCCCTCCACCACAGGGGAAAAAAGGTCATGATCCACCTCTGTGTGGCATCTCCTCACCTACCTGTATGTTGTCTTCTCCAAGCTGAAGAGACCCAGTTCCCTCAGTCTTGCCTCATACCCCATCCCCTGCAATCCGGACACTATCCTTGTGGCCCTACGCTGCACTGACTCCAGCCTGGCTATATCCTTACTGTAATGAGGGGCCCAAAACTGAGCATAATGCTCCAGTTGCGGGCGCACCAGAGTCATACAGAGTGGCAGTAATACCTCTCTCGATCTAGAAGCCACACTTCTGGCTGTGCAAGCAAGGGTGGCGTTCGCCCTCTTGACCACCACATCACACGGCTGACTCATGTTCAGCCAGCATAAAACCAGTACCCCGAGGTCCCTTTCACAAGTGCTGCTCTCCAGCCACTTGTCCCCTAACCTGTACTTATGACACCCATTCCTATGCCCCAAGTGCAAGACCTTGCACTTATCCACATTGAACGCCATCCTGTTGTCTCCTGCCCACTTCCATAATCTGTCCAGATCCTTTTGGATCTGGAGTACCTGCTCCTCAGTTGTGGCCACTGCTCCAGTTTTAGTATTGTCTGCGAATTTGATCAGCGGACTGTTCACCCCTTCTTCCATGTCGTTGATGAAAAGACTGAACAGGATCAGCCCCAGGACAGAGCCCCGGGGGACCCCGCTTGTCACTGGCCACCATCCCGATGATTCCCCACTAATGGTTACCCTTTGAGAGCATCCCAGCTGCAGCCTCGAGGGACAAGCGGCTCTTCCCTGCCCACGGATGAGCCAAGCTTGGCTGAAAGACTCAGGGCAAAGGCCCCTGAAAACAGCCGGCTGCCCCTTGACGCGTGTGGGGGAACCGGTGAGGAAAGCCCACCAGCGATCCCCGAGTGTGGGCCAAGTCCCGGGAGAGGCAAGAGCTCGCTTCCAGGGAGAGGGCTGTCTCCTGACCCTTGGGGTCGGACCCGCCCATGCCTGCTCTGCGAGAGACCTCCTTCTGCACAGCAACGCGCTTCCTGCAGAGCCGTGGCAACTCAGCCCCCTATTTTAAGGAACTGCAAAGTCACTCATGCAATCAGCGCATCGCATTTCGGAATCGGGGCTGGCTTCTGCAGCCGAGATTCGTCTCTGCTTCTCAGAAGCCAAAAGCATTTTTGGCAGGTGGCAGCGAGGACTCTGCTGTAAAGTTCTGGCAGCTTCATCTGTGGAAAGGGGCGGAGACTGCCGGGGGTTTTGCCGGGATGTGGGGAGGCCAGGCACGAAAGCAGGCAGGGCCCGTGCCATAACTGGGGGTACAGAAGACTCCCCCAGGTGCATTCTCAGCAGGGAAGGGTGCAAACCTTAGCAGCCACCTATCCTGCTCTCTCGCTGGCCCCATGACCCCCTTCCCAGCAAGCTGAGGAGTCCCAGAGCACAGTTATGGTTGCGCATGTCTTCGAACTCCGCGGGAAACCGTTCGGTCCTCCCCGTGTAAAACTCAGGGTTCAGGCATGCCGGCATTTTTGTGCTGACTACCGCTTTGCACCCCATACTTGGTCTGCAAGGAACCGCACCATTTATGCATCATTAACATGCTTGAAGGCCCAATCATAGTCTGCAAGGGATTCCTAGGAATACCTGGAAGTGAAGTTGCAGAAATCACAGTGTGGTGTAGTGGTTAGAGCACCGGGCTGGGGCTTGGGAAAGCCTGGTTCTACTCCCCTGCTCTGCCATGGCGCTCAGTGGGTGATCTGGGGCCACTAAAATCTGACTTCCCACCTAACTTACCTCACAGGGTTGTTGTGAGGATAAAACAGCAGGAGGAAGGCTGTGTGTGTTGTCACGGGCTCCTTGGAGGAGAGGAAGCAGCAAGCAGAACAGAGCGTCAAGAAATGTGCCAGAAGCAAAACGGAGCTGGGGCCCAAGGCTGCGGTGTCCAGCCGGCCAGCCAGCCAGCCCCGCTCTTCTGCGAAATACTCCATTCCGTTGCCATTCCCACCTGGGATTCCAGTTCTCCTTCCAAACGCTCAGCATTCCACGGATTCGGTGCTTGCTCAGACCCTCAGCCCTTGGGCCTTGAAGCTCGGTGGCTCCTCGGCAACCTTCGGGGCTTGCCAAACCGGCTGGTGCCACCATCCCGGGCAAGGGTGGTGCCGCGTAGGCTACCTACGGCCCCAGGCTCCTCTCCGAATTTGGAAATGGGAGGGCTGCTGCGGACAGGCGGGGGGCCCAAAACCCCAGCGGGACACAGCTGCCCAGCAGTGCCTGCGGCAGGAGCACTGCGATCCGGCCCCGTGGGCCCAGGCTTCGTGCTTCCAGAGGCTTCCCGGCCATTCCCAGCACGGGGTGGGGGGACGGGGTGCGCAGGGCCGCGCAGACCCCCCTCCCGTGCCGACTCAGGGCCGCTCGCGGCTTTGCTGAGTCACCCTGCAGGTTCCTCTCCGCTGGACTGCAGCACTCGTCTGGCTGGGATGCACCGAGCCGCCCGCCCCATGGATGGGAACGACTGTGCCAGTTAATTGTCTTTCTGCTTACCGGCCTCTTTCTGGCTGGCTCTATCTGCAGCGCTCGGGCTGCAGGGAGGGGAGGGAAAGCAAGCCCGAGAGAGAAAGGGAGAGACAAAGCAGGGGAGGGCGGAAAGAAGGAAGGGGAGCCAAGGCGGAGGAGGAGGAAAGACGGCTGCTGCAGGGCTATGCCTTGCCCAGCTGCAGGATTCAGAGGCCTTTGGGCAAGGCCTGCTACCCCGCTTCCTCCTCCTCCTCCTCCTCCTCTGCCCACCCCCACTGCCTGGGCCACCAGACAGAGGGGCGAGTCCAGGAAGTCCTCGTCTGGGTTGGCCCTTGGCATGGGGCGCTTCTCCACTGCCGTTGCAAACAAGGAGCCCCAGAAGCAAGCCGGGTGGAGCGGATGTGCAGGAACCGGGGCCAGACAGACTCGGTGCCGGACTGAGACTCGCCTGACTCCCAAACCGCTCCGAGGTGCTGAGCACCTGTCTCCTGGGGTGCCTGGATGACTCCCGGGCGTGTGCTTCCTCGCTCCGCCAGGGCACTGGATGCTGCCGGGCCAGATCAAGGCAGTTTGCGGCGTGTGGAGGCGGCCGCCATGCGGTGGGCCGTTTGAGGCCACGGCCGAACAGTGTTGCATGCCCATGCAACGCATGCGGAGGCCATTTGGAGCTGCCGGTCCTCCCCCTGCCCTCCGTTTTGCTGCCGTTCGTATGTGCCGTCGAGTCATCTCTGACACACAGTGACCCTTGAACAAAAGCCCTCCCGAACACCCAGTCATCGCAGCCCTGCTCAGCTGGTCAACCCAAGTGTGTCTTTCCGGACAGAATCCGTCCATCTCACGTCCAGGCTTCCCTGCTGTCGTCTCCCTTCCCCTTTCCCCAGCGTGACGGTCTTCTCCGGGGAGTCCTGCCTTCTCGTGTGTCCCCAGAGCAGGGCAACCTCAAGTTCTGGCTTGAATCGCTCGAGGAGCCTCTTGCTCGTCTTTCCGGCAGTTCAGGGGATGTGCAAAGCTCTCCTCCAGCACCGTGTTCTGGAGCCATCTTTTCCTGTTGCCGTTCTTCAAATGAATGCATAGGATTTCGGGGCAGTGTCGTGAGCACCCTCCCAGGAAGGCTGCCGTGGGGGTTCGGGGTGCTGCCCATTCACGCAATAGTTTCCTTGCTAGCAGAGGCCCACTATATTTATCTGAAAGATTTTTGGACCGTCCCTCACCATAATCTCGGTAGACAACTCTCCGTTCCTACCAGACAAAGTAGTAAGTAGCTTACCCAGTGCAAGGTGGGGGGGGGGGAGGATTGCACCCCAAAGCAAATACCCTCCACTTTGGACCCAAATAAAGATGGTGCTGCGGGACAACCGAAGCAGCACAACAGCTGAAAAACAACATTAATTTTAAAATGAAATAAATATCAGGAGAGGCAGAGAACCAGATGGCCACTGCCAGGGGCCACATTGGAGACACCCCCTGTAATATCATCCAGGAATAAAGCTGGTTTGTTTCTGCTGTCCTGATGCTAAATGGATTTATGGGGGAATTAGCACTGGTTTGAAAGAACGGCCTTATTTCCCAGGCTTGGGGCCACTGCCAAGAAGGCCTGGCCACACGGAGTCGCTTCTTCTTGTGCGAGCTTGTCAGATGGTTGAGAGAGGCCCCTCTGTGGGTGCCACCATCTTCAGGGGAGTGTTTGGAGGTGCTCCCAGGCTGTGGGGCTCCCTGCCAAGACTGGCATCCGCTGCTCTCTTTCCACCGTTGGGCAAAGGCCATTGGATTCAAGCAGGCCCGCGCATGGAAGCCAGACTATTGGGCTGGGGGCTGCTTTCATTCTTTGACTGTTGTGTTTTTAATTGTGTTTTGATTGCTTTAGTGTGTTTAACTTTTCTCTTGGCTGCCTTTCAGGGCAGAGGTGCTCTGAAGGGGGTTTAGAGCAATACAATGCAGCAAAAGCAGCACCAAACAAAACCATGTTGTTTTTTTAAGCATGCATTGTCAGCTGTTGCAGCATGGTCAGCCTCTGATGGCAGCTTATTCCCCAGGCTTGGGGCCAGCACAGGCAAGGCCCTGTCACCCACCTCAGCTCCTTTGTAGATGGACTGACCTTAAAGTGCAGACTGGCTGAGACAGTGAAGCCATACTTCAGAGAATGTTGGTCCTGAAAACCATTTTAAGCCTTTCAGGGGGAAAACCAGCACTTGAACCCGAGCTTGAAAGCACAGCAGTAAGCAGTGCAAGTCGGCCAGTATTAACACAGTAGTTGCCTTACTCCAGTTTTATGATTGTGAGCCACCTTGAATGACATTCTGCTAATCTGCCAGCTGTGCTAACCAACCATGATCAACAACCCCCAGTTCACAGGTAGTTCATGCCAAACAAGCTTTGGCTTCTTGTGGTGCTGGGTTCAGGCAACACCATAACCCATGCTTCCACAACAATGCATGTAACCCTCGAATCTGCATTACGGTGTCATCCATAAACCGCCCAGAGAGTTTTGGCTACAGAATGCTTTAGAAAGAAATTAGTCCTGTTGTTGTCGCCATTGCCATCATCATCATCTGTACCTGAGTTTACACCTGCATAAGCCCCTTTGAGGTCATTCAGGCTCCCTCCCAGGTAAATAGGCATGCCTGCTATCACGTCATTTGTACTTCTGATGCTGGCTAGAAAACACACTCCTCTCTCACATGGAATTTCCCGGCTTTTTAGCGAGAGAGCGCATGAAACCAGGGGCCAGCTTCAACGCAGCCTCAGGCTCACCCAGGGCCGACCTCCCGCAGCTTCCCGGCACACGCTCTCCCCTCTGCCTGGCCTCCACACAAATAACTGAAATGCTGCAATGCACCAGTGGCGGCACCAGCCGGAGCAGCGCATGCACACGCGTGTCGCCTGCCCCTGGGCTGGCTGGACCGGCGCCCATCTGTGGCAGGGTGGTGCACAAGCGCTAGGGCCGGCTGTGCAACAGGTAAGGCAGACTCTGCCCCAGCACCTGTGCAGGAGGATGGGAATGGCCAGGTGATGCTGTTCTACCCGCCCCCCCCCGCACCCATCACCCAAAGCAAGTGCTTCATGCCGCCTCATGGCGGGCGGGCCGGCCTGGGCAACCAGCTCGTCGTGGCTCCAAGGCCCCGGGGAGCGGAGAAGATGCAGGCGGGAACGGGGAGGGCTGCTCTCGCTCACCCGCCTCTGCCTTCCTCCGAGCCGCCTGCTCACGGCTTCTTCCGGGGAGACGAGCAGAGGGCTCGGCCTACACCTACGCGCTGCAAAGGCTCGGCACTTCCTCCCCGGGCCGAGCAGCTGCGCCGCGAGCGGCCGTCCTCGGCTTCCTGCAGCCCCGGGGTCGCCTCGGCGCGTGCGCGCTTCGGCGGCGGCCCCAGCACTGGGCGAGGCCGGCGCGGGCAGGAGGCGCATCCGCTGCAGCGAGCGGAGCGTCTGCTGCGGCCCCGAGCGAGCGTGACTTGCAAAGCGCCCGGCTGTTCCCCTGCGGCGCCCGGGCTGCACGAGAGCCGTGCGAGGCGCGGCAGAGCAGCCCTGCGGAAAGGTGTTTCCCGCAAAGCACCGCAAAGGTGTTCGGCCTCGCGCACCCGCCAAGTGCCAAGTGCGTGCAAGGCAGGAACGGCCAGGCGCTTGCTGTGCAGCCCTGGAGCCTCATCGCTTGGCTCCTCCCTGCTGCACACTGGAGGGCTGGCCTGAAGAGAGACAGTGGCCCTTTGTAAGGCAGTCCAGTGTCCTCCTTCAGAGAGGCTGGTCCTCTCTTCAAAGGCTTGTTCCGGGGCTGGCCTCTATTTGAAACTCAGTCCGAGGCCAGTGAGGAGCCCAGTGAAAGGAGCGTGTGTTGAATTTAGCACACGTCACCTGTATTTCTCTGCAAAAGGATAAGCCTTCCTTCATTCCAGAGTTGCATCTGTCCCAAAAGGGCAAAAACTATTTTCAGGTGCATTATCAGAAGGATGACTTCCAAATCTCGAGGAGGAGTAGTTCCCCTGTACTCCTCACTAGTCAGACCTCACCTGGAACACTGTGTCCAGTTCTGGGCACCAAGATTTAAGAAAAATGCAGAAAAATTAGGAAGGGTCCAGAGGAGGGCAAAATGATCCAGGGTTTGGAAACACTGCCCTGCAAGGAGAGACTGAGGGAACTGGGCATGTCCAGCTTTGAGAAGAGAAGATAATGGGGGTCATGATATCCCTCTAGAAGTACCTCAAAGGCTGCCACCAAGAGGAAGGTCAAGATCTCTCCTTGCTCATGCCAGAATGTAAGACACGGAAGAATCAACTCAAGCTGCGACAACCCAGATTCAGGAAAAGCTTCCTCACTCCCAGAGCAAGATGACTGTGGAACCAGCTGCCTGGAGAGGTGGGGGGCTCTCCCACACTATGGGTATTCAAGGTGAAACTGGGCAGCCCTCTGAGTGGGATGGTGTGACTTGTCCTGCAACAGCAGGGGGTGGACTGGATGGCCTTCATGGTACCTCCCAACTCTACCATTCTATGGTTCTATGATAAACGATCATACCACATTTCCTGCAGCTCTGTCTCCTTTTTCCCAGCACCCCTACAAGTTTGGGCTCATGCGCGCTGCATCCGCCTTCTCCTCCCAGGGAGAATCTAGATGGATGCTCGCTCCTTTGATGTGCATAGTACTGACGAAAAGGTAGACAAGGGTGTCTTCAGCGGGAAACATGATGTAGTGGCACATTACCGGGAAGCGAAGCCAGGGGGCTCCTTCCCCTGCCTGCAGGTGTTGGTTGGAAGCCATGCAGTCTTCCTCCTTGTGGCTCTCGCCTCCCGAGTCATCTGGACCCAGCGCTGCGTGTGGACGGGCGGGTTCCGAACCACCCAGAGCCCAAGCTTGTGGAAGAGTCCTGCAGTGCCTCTGAAGTCATTTCCCCAAGCACCTGACCGAGTCCAGATGACAGGGAGGGCTACATGCTGCAAGGATAAGCAGGGAAATTGTGTGGCCCACATCCTGCCCTTACGGGGCAAAGAAAAGAAGCAGATGTTCTGTATTGACCCTGCTGTTGGTTTTTATGAAGGATCTGCTTTGCTGTAAAATTTTACAAGCATTATTATGTCTCATCGTTTATTGATCGGTTGTATCCCATCTTTGTTCCTTTCCAAGGAACTCAGGGTGGCTTACATCATTCTCCTCCCCCTTTTGATCCTGTCCTCACAACAACAACCCTGTGAGGTAGGCTGGGCTGAGAGTGAGTGACTGGCTCAAAGTCACCCCGTTGGCTCCAGGGCTTGAGTGGGGACTGGGACCCGCGTTGCCCGAGTCCCAGTCCTGAGCTCTTAATCATGACACTGTGCTGGCTCTCGTGTTTTATTTTTAATATTGGGGAGTCCTTAGGAAGCTTGGGCTTCTGGGAAATAGAAAAATGTAGCTATACCTCTCTAGAAGATGCACTTGTCTGAGCTGATGACTGACTCCGTCCCAGAATGCAGGATACAGAATAATGGGCTCAAGTTGCAGAAAGCCAGATTCCAGCTGAGCATCAGGAAGACCTTCCTGACGGTTAGGGCAGTACAGCAACGGAACCCAAGACCCGGCGAGGTGGGGGGCTGGACTGGATGGCCTTCTGGGTCCCTTCCAACTCAACTGCTGCAGGATTCTATAATTCTGTGACTCCGACTGGTGGACTGCTCAGTAAAGCAGACTTTTCCTGAGGCTGTTTTATGCCAACCGCACAGCTGTGGTGGAAGGAGGTACACATGGGCAGTGGCTTTAGAAGAACCCCTCCTGCTGGGGGCATTTGGCAGGAGGCAGCCGCTGGGCACTCCATCCCCAAGAGGGCACCGTGTGTTCCCAGTTGCAGCCCCGTAGCAAAGGTGTGGCTGGGTGAGGACTCTCCAGGCTAACAAGGCTTGATCACCCCCTTGGTCGGGGATGGTTTGGACCTTCACCCACCACGGCCTGCTGTCTTCTCAGGATGGAGATCCAGCAAACTATGTTGCTGACTAGAAACATGCCAAGTTTAAATCTGCTTTATGCTGTTCATTCATGCTGACTTCCCCTAAGGAACCCTGGGAATTGGTCTCGGGCCGGACACTCATGGTGAGAGCATTCCTCAAAGATACCATGACTAGCATTTTCTGCAGTGACGATTAAAGACACCAACCTATCCATGTTTATAGTCAGAAAGTCCTACAATCAGGTGCATCTTAGACTGGAAAAGGTGGCAGGCTGGATGTTGTAGGACTTCTTCCATGCAAGCACGTTGCAGCGTTGCATCGGCCTATTTTAAATCTGTGGTGCACGCCTGCTCCTCCTCTCCACCCTTCTATCTGACTCCGGGCATTCATTCTCCGTGCATCATCCACAACAAAAACAAAACAACCGGCTGAGAACTCGCCATCCCTTTCCTCCAGCCTCCCATGTGTGCCTGGTCCATCTTATCACCTGCCTCTGTTCAGCCATCCTCCCTTGGGGGCGGCACCCTCAGGCCCTGGGGCCTGATGGGCATGGCCTGCCCTTCCCGAGGACAGGTGGCCGAGCGAGCGAGCGAGCGAGCGAGCCATGCTGCCTTGGCGCCTCTCAAGTCATGTTGTCCAGGCAGCTGGCGAAGTGCCTGACGGCCTCCGGAGCGCTGTTTGTCCTTGCTCAGTCGTCTGCAAAGCAAGACCAGACCAGACTGCCAGGGGGGAGGGTGGCCTCTTTAATGTGCCATTAACCCACTGGGTGTGCGAGCCAGCGAGAGCTGCGGGGAACACGAGGGAGGGGCCGGGTGACCCAACTGCATCCCTTCCCAGATGTACCTGCCCAGACTCTAAGACCTCCGTTGGCAGCTCTCCTCCAGGAGCCCTGCTGAAGGAAGGGATGTGGCTCGGATAGGGCCTTTTCTGCCATGGCACCCTAATTGTGGACTGAACTTCCCAGAGAGGTTTGCCCAGTGTCCACCCGGTGCTCTTTTCAGTACCAGGTGAAGACCTAATTTCCTGTGTTCCTTGTAATCATTATTCTCACTGTATTTACAGCGTACCCCTTCTTCTAGCCTTGCAGTTTCTGTGGTTTTTAAGCTGTGTGTGTTAACATCTTTGCAAGACTACTAGATTTTCCTCTGATTTCCCCTTTTATTTTCTGCTATACTTTAAAATTTGGATATTGCTTTTATATTATTGGTTCTTAGGATTCTGTTTATTTGTTTATTTAAAGCTTTTATATACCATCTGACTACTACGGTCTTGGGATGGTCTACAGTAGAAACAGAATAAAATGAAGCACGGCATCCAATCCAATAAAACCCACATTAAAAGCTAATCAACCTTAAAATAATAGGCGAATAAAAAGGTTTTATCCTGGCGTTGGAAAGAATGCAGAATTTAACTGTAAACTGCCCAGGAAGCTGCCAGTATTGGGAGGTACAGAAATATACTAGGCACCTAATAAAGAATGGATGTACCATGACTTCATGGTGACGCAGCAAAGAGAGAGCGGACTGCTGCTCGCTTTGGAACAGTGACGAGTTTTGCAAGACTGCCAAACCTCTGCAGCATTCGTCCTGGGCAGCATGTTTCAGGGTGTTCCAACCTCTTTTCAGTCACCAATCATAACATTTATGTCTTGAAGCAACTTGCATACACCAATACAGAAAGACATAACCCAACTCAATCCGGTCCATTATGGGCACAAGGATATCATTAAAAATAAACTGTGCAAGAATATAAACTTCAGAGATGGAGGATACGAAAACGGTTCGTCCAGAATGCACGGAGGCTAAACCAGCCACCAGAAAACCAGCAAGGGGAACGTTAAATCATTCTTACAAGGATGCCGAGACGTTCATCTAGTAGCTCAGGACCTGGAGGCCCACGATCCGTTCCCCTGGCACCACTGTGAGTAGTTTCACCTGGAAAATCAGAGGCAGGTGTACTGTTTCCTAGTCTCAGCCCCATTGGTCCTAGCATCCCCTAAGTATCGCCTCAGAAACGTGCTAGCATCACTTTTATTTGGCCCTAAAAGACAGGAGCCCAAAAAAAGGAAGCCCTCACTCAAATGTCACCTGCCATTCACTGTTCACTCACTTCATCCTCGTTCCGCTGGCATCCTTGGTCCTCAGACCCCCATCTGCAACAGGGGTGTGAAAAAGGAAACCTGGCGCTTATAAGTCTCATCATCCCCAGCCAGCAGGGAAATCCAAATTAATCCAATCAAAAATGTCTAGGATGCCCACATAAGAAACTCCTTCCAAATGGTTGTTTTCAAATGTTTGCTGCTGTATTTTCTTTCTCCTGCACCCAAAGCTTTGCCCGTTTTCCTTTCGGAGCTCAGAAGTACACGCTCCCTTTTTTAATTGCCTTCTGCTGCTCGGTGACTCTATTGCACTTGAGGCACAGCTTTTTCAGTGGTATGCAGAAAACCAGAAATCACAACAGGAAGACAGAGCATGGAGACGGTGCAAAGCCAACAAGCCAACACTGCAGGAAGGGCGTGTGGGGAAACTGTTGGATGGAAAGATTAGGCCTGGAAAATAGGCCCCATTTTTGCAACGTTCAGTAAAATGGTGTTGAATTTGCGGTTCCTGGAAATATATTTGAGGCGTTTTGGAGCCAAAACAAGAAAAACAAGTGCCTTGAAAAGACTATTGGGGTTTCTCAGGGTAAGGGAGATGGTTGGCCTATCTCTAGGCATGTTTCCTATGGAGGTTTTTATTTGTTTGTTATTTAAAGCATTTTTCTCCCTTGCTTCAACAACCTGAAATGGCTTGCATATAATCAGTAAAATGAGGCAATCCCTGCCAGCATGCTTATAATCTAGAAATACATGACATGCAAGAAAAGGTGCATGGGGAGGGAAGAGGGTAAGTGAAACAGCAGGACTTAAACAATTGATTTATTTATATTTATATTGCAATTTATATCCTGCCTTTTTCCTACAAAGGACTCAAGGCAGCTTACATCATCTCTCCTCCTTCATCTTATCCCCACAACAACCCTGTGAGGTAGGCTGGGCTGAGAGCCTGTGACTGGGCCAGTCACCCAGTTGGCTCCATGGCTGAGCAGGGACTTGAACCCGGATCGCCTGAGTCCCAGTCCCAGGCTCTTAACCACTACGCCACACAATGGCACTGCTTCCTCACCCCCCCCTTCCCCCAGTGCTGCCTGCTGGAGATGACAAGATGACCTGGATGCATAAATGCTTTCTACTTAACAAGGCGCTAGTCCATCTGGCCTGGTCTCAGAGCTGTAATTAGCAGCCACTTTCAAGAAGGGATCTCCATACTTATACATGGATGCCAGGATGTACCTGCCAATTTCAGGGATTAATTTTTCCAAGTTTAATTCCACCCTCCCCTGGTACTATTTGGACATCCATGTACTTTTCCCCACTAATAGACTGCAGCAAAATGTGTAGCCAAGCCTTGTCTTATTGTATACCAATATGGAGGGTCTAATACAAGATCTTTTGTGTGTGCAACTTCCCCTAGCATAATGCAACTTTGCATTTATTTTCATCCATGTGCGCATTTTTGTGAACACTGTTCCATAATGTATACTTGTTATACATTTTTAATTGAAGAATTCCATCATGAGGGAGTAGGAATTATAAAAGAATCTTAATGTTGCTTTGGAAAGTACAAATTAGGTAGGTTTGCATTCAAATGTCAACCAAGCACCAAGCGACCGAGTCCTCTATCCCTGCTTCTTCTCAAGCCTAGGGATGGAATAATCAGTTAGTTTAACACTAACGCTAATATTTATTTTTGTTTTTGCTTCCCGACAGATCTCAAGTCTTTTCCATCCTGTGTGTGAAGAACGGTTTGGATTTTAGCATGCTCTTACTCAAAGCAAAACTCTGCAGCAACTGTGTTTAAAAGTTGCAGCGATGCCAGACGTGAACAAGGGGCAGACTGCTTCTCATGGCACGGAAATGACGAATCTGCAGAATTCGATAGATTCTGATCAGAAATGAACTCAGATAAAATCTTCACCCACCAGCACTGGAGAAATTCAATAAGTGTAGCTATTCCCACTATGGAAAGGACCAAACTGAATGGCAAAGTACTCCAGTCTGTTGGCCTGAACGGACAGGTCTATTAGCTTTGGTTTTTCTCACATTTGACCTTTTCAACATCTTGCATCCTTCGGTCCCTTGTGCATCAGGTATGTTCTTGTCCAAAGGGAAACATGACCCAGCTGCTAGGGGCACAGGGACAGCCCCCCAGCAAGTTAGCTAGGATCTGTCCCAAGTGCAAAGACATTCTTCTCGCATTTTGTGCTGAAGCTGGAGGCTGGGGTACAGTTGCATCCCGCCACCGCAGAATGGTCTACTCATGAGCAGGGCCTTTATTCCTCAGGTGGGCAGCCCTGCATCCATCAGCTGCCTGAGGCAGTCCCTTCAGGGTGCAATCCTATGCATATCAGACAGAAAAAAAGGGCCTGAATATTGAGATAGGGAAAAAGCTCCCAGCATTCCCTAGCCAGTCATGTGGAGGGGGAATGCTGGGAAAAGCAGGCCTCTTTTTCCTGTCCAAAATGGGCATCAGGTTGTGCTGTTAGTTTCCTGCACTTCCTGGGATTTGGCGGCTATTTGGTATCTTTGGTCCAAGAGGGAGCAAGGTGTGTTTTGAGAGGAAGGGGTATCAGCCAGTCCCCCAGGGCCCCCCTGAGCTGCTTCAAGTTCCCCCAGCAATGTTGGGCTTGGGGAGGGAAGTTCAGATGTTCAGAGGGGACGTGACAGCTTTTAGGATGCTGTTAGTGCAAATGAACCCTGCAGCCTGCATGTGAGAGACTTGGGATTTGGGGGATATTTGGGATTTCGTAGGGTTTTTTTTTTTTTTTTAATGTACTGGGTTGCTGGTGGGTACATTTTCTGCAGTTTTTTCAAAATATGCTGTGAAAATAATTCTTTGAGCAGTTGGAAATGTGAACTGTTATAGTTTTAGTGTTTTCCATTAGGAAAATTCTGGAAGACCCTCCTAGAGCCTACCTTGCAGGGAAGTTTTGAAGCTATTATGGGCACAAGCAGATTGAACCTTGAGCTACTGGGAAGGGCAGGCTAAAAGCATAATGTTATTGAACTCAATGGTTTAGTTTTGGCTTTTAGCCTGTGCTTTTATTTCATCGCACTGGTTTTGTTTTGTAAACTGCCTTGCTTTCTTTTATGATGAGACACCACCTAACATTTTCATTAATATATCATTTTAATGTCTTGTAAAACATCCAGAGAGCTTGGGGTACGAGGAGGCACACAAATGTAATGCTAATAATACAAATAATGAATAGAAAGAATAATTACTTTGGTTTTCAACAGAACAGGGATACTTCAGTATCAATCCAAAAGATTTTCTTCATGTTCTCATTGTATTTTAGTACCTCACCGTCAAATATTTCTATTGATACATTCAAACATGGTAATATTATATACGTATTATTTCATTTCATATATATATATAGTATGCACACACACGTTAGTTCTACATCTCTGTGCATGTATACTCATACATATTAATATAAATATACATACTCTATGTATAAATATATTTATTTACACACACACACACACACACACACACACACACTTTGAAGGAAAGGCCTTCCCAGAGAAAGGCTTCCGTTTCTCAGAAACAAGGTGTGCTTGGCATTTTGTTCACACCGTGTGTGATATAATATATAGGCACATATATCCATACAAGCCCATGTACCGTATATCACATGCACACGCCTAGTGTCTTGTATCTTATTTTATATCTTTATTAGACATCTTTCTCAGTCCACACACACTTTCTATCCTCTTTTCTCTCTCACACACAAACCCACGCGAGCGAGCGCGCATTGCTTTCTGGGAAATGGAGTCCCTCCTCTCAGAGCGTGCTTCATGCTTCAGGGGCAAAACTACACTTCCCGTGGCAACTCTCGCGGCGGGGAGGGGCCGTCACAGTGCGAGAGCGCTCGGGGCGCCTCCATGGGCGCGGCGTGCGCCCTCCCCCTCCCGAAAGGAGAGGGGGCGCGGCTTCGCATGGAAGGGCCGGCGAGGGGAGGCGCTTCCGTGGCGCGGGTGAGTGTCGCCCCGCCCCCGAGAGGCACAAAGGCACGCATGCGCGCAGCCGCCACTCCGATCCGTCGCTGCCGCTGCTGCCCGGCTCCGTCAGAGCAGTCGCGGCGCGAGCGTGACGCGGGCAGAAGGACGGAGCCGCAGCCGCAGCCGCCGCGCGCCCGGGGGGGAGCGAGCGCCTGAGCGAGCGAGCGAGCGAGCGAGGAGAGGCAGAGGGAGGCCGGCGAGGAGCCGCAGAGCCGCCCGCCCGCCGCCGCCGCCGCCGCCGCCGCCGCGCCGCCCTCTGCAGCCTCGGTCGGGAGCCGCGGGGCAAGCGGCTCGCTCGCTCCCTCGCCCGCTGGTCGCGGTCGCCGCCTCGGAGGCCGAGCGTTCCCCGCCTCGCCCGCCCGCCTCGCCCGCCCGCAGAGATGGTGGACCGCGAGCAGCTGGTGCAGAAAGCGCGGCTGGCCGAGCAAGCCGAGCGCTACGACGACATGGCGGCCGCCATGAAGAACGTGAGTCGCCCCGCCGGGCCGGCGCCCGCCCCGCCCCGCCTCGCCTCGGGCCCTTCCCGGGGGGGGGCGGCGTTCCGGCCCTCTGGCCGCCCTCGCGCGGGCTGCGGAGGCAGCGGCTGTGGGGGGGGCGCTTTTCTCTGGGGTGGGGTGGGGCGGGGCGGGGGGTGGGCATCTTCTGCGGGGAAGCCGACGGTGGGCGAAGGCAGCAAGCCTGAAGAGCGAATGGGGGGGTTGGGCTATTGGGGGGTTGATCATCGATTATGAAATACGGGTGGCTTTTATTCTTTTTTGGCGGGGTGGGAAGAGCCAGAGGGGAGCGGGTAGGCTGGGGAGGGGGGGGTCTTGCAAAGGAGCTGGACGAGAGAGGCGTTTTATTCATTTCTTCTTCGCCCTCCCCCCAAATGGAGAAAACCCCCCTTAAATGTACTTAACCTCTCCTCCCCCATTTGTCAATTTATTATGACTTCTTCTCATTCTCTTCCCTCCCTTTTACTAGCGAATTTATTTGGATTTATTATTCCCCACCCCCCATTTATAAATTGGCATGGATTTATTACCATTTTATCCCTCATTTCCTCCTCAGGAAAGTGCATGGATCTGTTACCATTCGCCTGCTTATTGGTGCATTTGTCTCGATTTAGCCCGGTTTTCTTCCTGTCCCATATATGAATTCGATTAGTGTCATTGCCGTTTTTCCCTCCCCACTTCTTTGAAATCTGCTTAGGCTTGTTCCTGTTTTCTCCTCCCCTCCTCTTTACATCTGAATTTGCTTAGTTCTGCAGTCCGCCCTGTCCTGAACTGCACAATGACCGATGACTGGAGAAAGGGTCTTCTCAGGATGAGTCATCCTTTTTGGAGGTGGCAATGGACTGGCCCTCACTGGAGAGCCACGGGGCGCATCTTTAGCGCCTTTGCAGCACCGAAAATGCACATTTCCCCACCCATTTCTTCCCACCTTGCTGGCTGGCCGGCCCCCTCCCAAAATGGCTTTAGGGAGTGCAGGCAGAAATGGCCTTGAGGGCCAAGGCGTGTCGTCCTCCTCCTCCTCCTCCTCCCCGCCCCCCCTGCTCTGCCACACCTAGAGCAGCATGGCGGGGAGGACGGACGGTCCTTTCTTCCCTGCATGTGTCAAAAGGAAAAAGCCCCTCTCTGGGGCAGGTGCCACGGCTAAGCCCCCCTCCCCATTCTGGGCACACATCCTATTGTTCTCTGCTGTCTGCGTATTGATAATTTTTGCAGAAAGTGCAACTTTAATGAGGTCAGAAATAATGATGTCGTTTGTTGCAGAGGTGTGTGTGTGTGTTGGGGGGAGAGACTATTGAAAATGCTTCTCCCTCGGACAGGGCCAGACTTCTTTCTCCCCCCTGCTGTCCTGTAAGTCGCTCCTGAGGGTGAAATGCCCCTCTAAGCACCATTCTAAAGGAAGTGCCCCTCCCTGAGGGCAAACAGCCTTTCTTACACATGCTGAAGAAATACTCCCCCCTCCCTGATCCAGAGAAACAGTTTTTAAAAGGTAGGCATCCCTTGCCTCTATTCTGGAGCCTGTTACACTGCCAGGTGTCTCATTTCTCCTTTTGGGGTGCAGTACGCAGGCTGAAAATACCCGAGCAGCGTTTTGGCCCCCCGTTGCCTTTTTAAGCCCTTCCGCAAGGTGGAGGCATTCGGGCCCCTCTTCGTGCCATGCCCTGGCTGCCTGACAGACACAGCCCCATAGCGTTGTCTCGTGTCCTTGGCCCTGCATGCTGCTCTGCTTTATCATGGGGCCTGGTGAAAAGGGTTCCTTCCATGCCTTGAGAAAGGAGTGGGGGGGTGCTGCGCTATTTCCGCACGGCACCGTGTGGGTCACCTGTACTACTGCCCCTCCCTCCGTGTCACCATATTGTAGAAATGTTAGGAATTCTGTAAGGCGTTCCGTGCGGATGCTCAGTCCCTTTCCCCTTCTCTCCCCCGCCCCCACCCTGCTGGTATTTGGGCGGTGCCACTCCCTGCCAGCCCTTCCTGTTAATTCAGCTATTATGCCCACCCCCTGCCCCCCACAAGCCACCCCACCCACAACCATCCACCATCCCCTCCCTCCATCCGCCTCATGACAGGACAGTGAGCTGCCTTGACTACGAAGATGGTGCCTTAGATGGGCAGAGGCACCATCCTAATCTTCCATTCCCTCCGTTTCCCATCAAACGCTGTGCAGCGGGGAGCACGGGAGGGGGGTACCGAGGGCATTCCAAGGAGGAGTCTCAGTGGAATCTTTCTGTCCATGCAGAAATCTTTCCTTTGGTTCGTTCGTTCGTTCTCTCCACTATTACGTGTCCTTCTCCCAGGCATCTGGGGAGCGAGGGAGCTGCATGTCAGGAGTTGTTCCCCTTCCTTAATAAAATGCTCATCTTCATCTAGGTTACCGCGTTAAAAAATGTTTGTTTGGAGATTTGCTCAACGGAAGCAAAATCCACTAATGTATCTTTCAGATTTTTAAAATAATAGCTGATCGTGGAACATGCTTTTTAAATGCTGCAAGTCACTTATTATTTTTTAAACCCTGATCTATTGAGACCCTCCAGTAAGTGTAAAGGAAATCTTTGATCTGATCTTGCAAACAAAGCGATCGTGGGAGGCAGTATCAAGTCATTCCAGAAGATTCTGCATTTGTCATATTGCAGAGAGGCTAGACTGGGTGGAGAGAGGGAGGGAGGGGTTGCTTTTAAAGGGGAGAACAGTTCTTTATATTTGCCTTGTTAGTCAGGTCTGAGCCTTTAAGAAAAATTGGCGTGGCCCTTCCTCTGATGGATCGTGAATACTGATCTGGAATTGTCGCAGTCTGCACGGGATGCTGCTGTTCCTCTCGTTGCACCATTTTGTTGTAACCTTGTGTGTGTTGAGCAAACGGGGCTGCCAGACCTCGCTTAGGAGAGGAGGAAGATGCAGCGAGCAACATAAAGGGGATGCGGGGGCAAGGATCAGCGTCGTGGCAGGATGGCACTGGGTTAATCTTTGGCAGCCCATCTCTGCAGTATGATTTGATGCCAATAATTGCTTGCGGATCACGCAGAGAACAAATGCATGCAAATAATAAACCCCGCATATTGCAATCCATACATTCCATATTCTTCTCTAGTAGCCTTTCTCCAAGATCCGTATTGCTTGCGGATGGGATTTTTCCTTGTCCCTTAGCAAGAATTGTGCCTCATAGGAAAGTGTCCACAGGGTGCTGGGTGTGAGAGAGCAGTGGAAACATTAATCATCTACAAAACAGCCTCGGATATTACAGAATCCTCAGCTCAGCCATTAAGAGCGGGCTCTGGGGGAGCTTGTACTCCTCCTCCAGCTAATGCAAAGATGTGCAAACCCATCTTCATGGATGGACATCGTTATACTCCAGCTGCTTTTAGTTCCAGCTGCTTGAGCTCCTATCCTGTACCATTTTCCTCCACCCCAAATCCAGCTGTGTGGGAGACGTAGGAACTCGCACTCATTTCCGTAGCAACAGAATGATGTCACGCGTAACAATAGAAGCTGCAGTGCACCCAGGTGGTAGTGGAGAGAGTACAAATGGCGTATGTCCAAGGTAATGCAGAAATGTTGGTGCACTGATTGAATTTGGATTGGCAACTTCTCTCCCAGCGAATGCGTGGACGTCTGATCTTCAACTTCAGCTTTCACGACAAATACATTTAATTTAATGAATGTATGTTGTAATTAGATCTTCGTGACAAAAAGGGAATAGTTATTAAGGCTGGATCCCTTTCATCGATTATGGAGCATTGGTCTTGTTGGCTGATGTATATTCATTGGAGTTTTATCCTGCCACACGTTCTCCGTAACTGCAGCAAAAAATGTGTCCACATCATAATCTCGTTATCCAGGGCCCTTGACTGTAGTTTGTGTTTAATTTCTTCATCAGTTTGATTAGTATGGGCACCCACAACTGGGATTTATTGAGGATTTGACACCACATATTCCATACAGTGGTGGTGGAGATGTGCTCAGATAATTATATAAAGGAGACAGCACAAGTTGATGGATCAGATAAAGCACTCACCCTGTTTAGCATCTTGGTTCTTGCAGTGGTGACTCAGAGACCAAGGAGATGAGGGAAGTATTCTTGCTGTTGGTCCTCAGATGTTGGTATACTTCCAAGGCATGATTCCTGTGATCCAGGAAGGGGTTATTGCTATTGTGCCTAGTGAGAGCCAGTGTGGTGTCGTGGTGAAGAGCCTGGGACTGGGACTCAGACGATCTGGGTTCTAGTCCCCACTCGGCCATGGAGCCAACTGGGTGGCCATGGAGCCAACTGGGTGACTCTGGGCCAGTCACAGACTCTCAGCCCAACCTACCTCACAGGGTGGCTGTTGTGGGGATAAGATGGAGGAGGAGAATGATGTAAGCTGCCTTGAGCCCTTTGTAGGAAAAAGGCAGGATAGAAATCGGAAAAAAAAAATAGTGCATTTTGATGTTTGTAGAAGACTTGTCCTGTTCTCTGGGACAGGAGTTGGCAGTCCCAGCTCCTGAGTCCACATGGTGCTTAGAAGACTGGACTGGGACTGGTAGGATCTGGATTCCATGAAGCTGAGCTGGGTGACTCAGGGCTGATCACTGATGCTCAGCCTAGCCTAATTCTATTGTGAAAATGAAGTGGGGCATGAGGGTTCTGGATGATGCCTTTGCAGGATTTCCTTTCCTTTGCAGGAAAACATTGGTTATAAATATCATAAATTTCAGAGTATTGCTTTGCTCATCACTGTACATATAATGTGCAGATAGGGAGGGTCAGAGATGTGGCTGTTCTTTGGGCCTACATTGCATTTTCTGACTGGGCAAATACTGACGATTACTTACCCCCCCCCTTTTTTTTTTTTGCTAAACTGGCAAGACCACAGCATGTGCTGTCTTCATATCTGACTTTAAGAAGTTGGGTTGTGAAATATTGTCACAGTACTACCATGCCACTATGCTGATTCTTTAATATCTATTTTTATTCTTTTTTAAATACCCTGCTAGTTAAAGACCATAAGAAATATGTCTTAAGGCAGACTTTCCTGGCCTGGAGTCTTCAAGGTGTGTTAGATTCTAATTCCCAGCATGGCTGAAGTAGTTGTACTCCCACACAATTGGAGGGCAGCCTGCTGTTACGGTGCATCAGGATTAATAGAGTTGAAACATGCTGGCAGATTAGAAGGGACTAGTAAAAAGCCAGTGGAGGAGTGTTGATCCATTTTGTGTAATTCCAGGTGGAATAGGGTTTCTGATTCACTTGATGCAGAATAGATGTCATCCTGTGTACACTTGCAATTAAGGATGGTTTGTGGAAGAGCTTTTAAAATGGGAAGGCTTTCCCTAAAGTTGCAGTCAAGCCCCTGGTGCCAAGGCAGGGATGCACCAACCATGTTTCTGTAATGGATGCTTTTGTGTGCTCCTCCCAGATCAACTTCATATTATTATACAGCTGCCTGTAGCAGGATGCGTAGATCAATACCCATTAGTTGGAATGGAGACAGCATCTCTGGAGACCAAGCTGTGCCAATTTCTGGTTTGTAAGAACTAGATGATTATCTCTATATAACGGCCTTGGGTACCTGCCTCTTTATCTGTTCCATCCCAGTAATTATTTGGGATTTATTCAGATTTCAGCTGAAAGGGCATGATAAATTTAGGCCTTTATTTTTAGTGGCTTCTTGTAACAGGAAAGCCAGTCACTACCAGCTTTGCAGGTTTTCTGTGCTTTTGCTTCTTTTTTGCTTATGTTATCTCCCAAACAGAAATTAATTGTTTGCATCTTTTAGACCGCAAGGAGATTAACATTTACTAGGCATTCATGAGTTCTGTATTGCAAGTCAGCCTCTTGATTCAGTTAGCAGATCTTAACAACCAGGCCCGTCTCTTGAAGGCATTGTACTGCTCCCTGCACCCAACACTTGAGGAAAATGACTTCCAAGGGATGCTGCGTTTCCTTCCTGTGGAATGAGAAGTACCATGAAGCCGTTTTTGAATGTTTCCCTGTAACCAAGTGTCCAAAAGGTAATAATAGCATGAGGGCAAAGTGTGATGTTACAAGTGACCTTTAATGCACCATCCACTGACAGGGCTATAGATATACAAAGATAGGCTGGATGTGTCCTTTGCAGCTACCACCCCCAGTTCAGTCAGGATGTTGTATTTGGTGGAAAGTGACCATCCCTGGCTATGCAGGCAGGGTTGAGTTCTTGTCAAACTAGTAGTCTCCATCAACCTGGGACAGATTTTTGAGTTGAGTGGCTTCAGAAAGTGTGGTAAAAGCTAGATTTTAAGGACTGGCCTGCAACTAGGCTGCCGTCTTCTGTCATCCCCCACCCTGCCACCAAATGCATTTGCTGCTAGTAGGTACCTAACCTGCTGGCCGGAGAAAGGGTTCCTTGCATGGAAAGGTGAAATAATGGCTGTCCAGGTCTGACCCACGGATTTTCTGCTACTGTGGTTTGATGCACAAGAGAAAAGAGTGCATGTTAGACCACGTTGCAAAGTCAGCTGGATCTGAAAAGGAAATGGATGAATGAGTGAACCCTTTTCCGTGAAGGGAAAGTAGATGAGAAGCTTTGCAAAATGAAGTAAACTAGAAGGGCTTTGTTTAATTGCATTCACTTGTTAGCATGGCACGTTTAGGTGTTGCTTATCCTTGTATGGTAGGTGAGTCCTGCTATCGTGCTTAAAGAACTTGGCATTCGGATATTAGAATGATCTACAAATAAATTCTGTGTATAATAGTAACTGCAATGAACTTGAGGCATGCGATGCAAAATGATTTAAATCAGCCTTCCCAGACCTGGTGCCCTTCTTATATTTTGGACTTCAGCTCCTAGTGTCCCCAGCCTGAAGTGTTGCGAGTTTTACTTCAAAACATTTGGAGGACAATCGGTTGGGGAAACAGAGGACTCTATTCAACAAGTGGGCTAAAAGTCTGAAGCCTTCCTGGTTTTATAAAGTAACTTACAGATTTTCAAACCAACCGTTTATTTGGCCAGTTGGAATTAAGCCCAGTTGGATTAACTGGTCCTTACTGGCAGAGAAGGAAGTATAGCAGTGGTGGGCACCATCTGAAAGGGCAGAGTGCCCCACATTCTTCGCCAGTGGCTGAGGCAAATAAATGGACATGGTAGGCTTAAAATCTGGAGCGCAGGATTGTGGCCTTAGCGACTTTTACAATCACAGCCACAAAACGTGTTACATAAATCATAGAAAACTGCAGGTTCTGAAGCTGCATTGTAGGATAACTAGATGGTGTTGTGATGCTTCAATTCTAGGGCAGGAGCTTCCTGCTTCTAGGCAGCATAGTGCTTAGACTAGGGAAATGCTCTCTCCTGAAATGGAGTGCATTGGCCAGCTCTGCTTAGCCACTGAGACCTGTTTGAGAAGTTGGTCCCTGAACATACTGGCTCTTCTATTCCCATCCTGTCCCCATGTTTTACTCTGGTGGCATTTATCCTGCTTGTGTCCCTGCTGTGTTCAGTTCTCTTAATGACTCTTCAGATCAAGAGAGGTTGCTTCTGCGAGTGTATTAATTTGGGATTAGTAAGACGCTTTGCCTTTCCATATCGCAAGAGGATGTCAGTTTAATTCCCAGTGCAAGCTTTGTGAGAATCGGTGCTGGTGTATTTCTGTTTCATTTGCATTCATAGTGGAGCACGAAATTCTTCTCCAAACTAATGAATGAGTTGGTTGCTAAATTTTTCGTAAGTGCCCAGTTGTGCTGAGCCTGCATAAGGTCACTCATGAGCTTCCTGAAAGTGCGGGAAGGAGAGATGCCAAAAGTGCAAATTCATGATGTGCTGCGGCTCACAACCTGGTACTATTTGGTTTTTGGTCAGAAGAAAATCCACGTTTGCTTCCTTTCCCAAACAGACGCCTTCTAGTTAGCCAGTGGGGGAAAATGCTGGCAGGTGAAGTCCGGAACACCTGCATGGCATCAGGTTGGGAGGGGCTGTTGCAGAACCTTCTTCGATTTATATCTACTTTGGTTGTCCTCTTGGATTATGTGCTACAGCTTTGTGCAGTCTTGGATATTTCTGTTTGTGCCTGCAGACTGTGTAGTGTTGATTCAAATGGCCTGTTGCTACAAGGCAAACACTTGCGAGTTGCTAGGAACCTCTGGACAGTGATGTAGAAGAGTGCCTGCTGGGTAAAACTTGTGCATATAAAAATTGGACTATGTTGAACTGAACAACCAGCAATCCAAAAATGTTCAGTGGTCACCATATTGCAGATCCATCTGCTACATGCTGGTGCATGCGTAACTGTGGAGTAAGGCAGAAGCTGCTGTCTAAAGAGAATCACATTGGCTTTGGAACTGACCTGCATTCTGGCAGTGAGATCACCCCTTAAAGTGTAGTCATGACCAGTTGGTTAAGGACAGATTCCTTGAGCAGCTGACTCTGGGGTTGTGGCACTTCGGCAGCCAAAAGGGCAGTGTATTCTAATGGTGCCCAATGCTGCCTTGCTTACATAAAAACTCCCAAATCTGGGTGGTCTCTGAAGCGCAGCACGGCTTCCTGCTAATGATCCAGCTCGCAAGTGCTGAAACCAGGCAGTTTGTAGGCTTAAAATATTATTAGGCCACTAAACATGGTGTTTGTGGGCGCATTCTCTCCCCTTCACCATAGCAACCCTACTGCTTAATTCCAAGCTTCAGCAGAATATGCGTTCTCTTCTGCCTCTTGAACCTTGTCTTCCTCTTCACGCTTTTGCACTCAGCTCTTGCATGCATCGAACTGTCTGTTCCTAGTAGCCTCCTGCCTCCCCATCCCCCTTCTCTGCTGGGTAAGTGTTTGGCCATTCTCATAAGAGAGTGCAGGATACAGGGAGCAAGACTAATGCCAGTGCCTCCCTGCCCCAATCCTCTGGTAATACACTTGCTGTTGGATGGGTGGTTGTGAGAAGAACATCAGAAAAGCCATTCCTGATCAGAGCCAAGGCCCATCTAGTCCAGCACTCCATATACATGGTGGCAAACCAGCTGCCCACAGGATCTGTCCAGCAAGATGGGTGCAAGACCTCCTCCTGCCCAGCTCCTCAGCCACTGGGGTGTGCAGGCATGCCGCCTCTGGTGAAGAAGAGAGCCCATGGCCAGCCAGGCTAGTAGCCACAGAAGCCTTCTTGTGAATCTGCCCAATCCCTCTTGGCTGCCATCACCACCTCCCGTAGCAGCAGATTCCACAGTTTTACTACACGTTGTGTGAAGGGCTTCCTTTTATATGTCCTGAACTTCCCATGGCATGACCTTGGGTTCTAGTGAAAAACCTCTCCACTTTCCGCACTCCATGCGTTATTTTAAACACTTCTGCCATGTCTCCCCTTACTTGCTTTTTAATGAGCTGAGCAGTCCAAGCTGAACAGTCCCAGTAGTCACAGGTGCTCTTCATAGGTGAGTTGCTCCGGCCCCTTGATCATTTTCGTTGCCCTTCTCTGTACTTTTTCCACGCAATGTTCAATTGCAGGTAAGGCGACCAGAACTGAGCCCAATATTCTAAGTGTGGTCATACCAAAGATTTGCATAAGGGAAGTATGATGTTGGCAGGTATTCCAGTCCAGTCCAGTCCAGTCCAGTCCTGGAGCTTGCCTTCTTCACAGCAGCTGTGCCCTGGGATGATTTTTTCATCTAGTTGTCCACCACTGCCCAAGATCCCTTTCTTGCTAAGTCACTGCTGCTTCAGCCAATACTTGAAGTTGGGACTTTTTGCTCCAGCGGACAGGTAAATTCTCTTTGAAGGTTACCTTTTTGGCCTGAGTTGTTTCTACTTATATTGCCCCTGTTTGAATATCACTAAAGAACCTCACATAACATGGTATGTAGTTTAGGATTTTTTCATCCGACTGAAAAATTATGGTTGCATTGCACCCAGGGCATTAATGGAGAGGAACCTCTGGTCTTCACAGAGATGTCATGTGACTCAATATAGCTTGCCAATTAACTTTTTGCAACAATCATTCTTAATATCTTCTGAAGACTGGTGTGTGTGTGTGTGTGGTTTTAGCTAGTATTTACTAGAAACCAAACTGCAGCTGCGAGATGATTCCCTGGTGTCATCTCCTGGAGAGGGGAGGTTGTGGGGTCCCTGTTACAGGACATTTCATAGCAGCACCCCAATTGTAGAACTCCCTCCCCCAAGTGTCCTTTAGGAAGTTGGTGAAAGCAGCTTTATTTCATTCAGTTTTTCAGTCACAGCTGCTCTCCATTATTATTAATCCATAGCTTTAACATATTTTAGTGTTATAAAATGTTTAATGTATTTTAGCCTTTGTATTTTTTCTGTAATATACTCCCTTGAGCACTCAGTGAGCAAAGGCTGTATAGGAAATATTTTAAATAAACTGAGTAAGCATGTATACCTTTCTTCATTGGTGCTTCCCCACTCCACTCCACCCCACTCCAAAACCACAGTGATAAGAACTCAGGCACTACTCTGGCAGTATTCAGTATTCAAACACAAGCAGAAAGAAAATCCGATATGTCCTTGGTCCAAGATGACTTGCCTGTCTGAGGGAAATGGGGGAAACCCAGTAAAACATGGAAATACATTTTCAGTATTTTGTGTCTGAGAGTTAACTACGCTGTACTTTTGCTCTCCAGCTTTGGGCAGGCTGGGCAGTTCGGTTGCCATTTGTGGAATTCTAAACAGGAACTTGATCACTGGCCCCTTTTAAACTGGACATTTTCTGGTGCTCTGAATTTAGTTTTTGGTGGGTGGAGAAGGGAGAGACTGGTTTAGGATGCTTGGAGTGTGCTTTTCTGGGTTTAGCGTATCCTTCACCCCTGCTCTGCTCACAAGAAAACTTTGAGCTCTACATCTCCTTTGTAACCACTTTATAAAAAAAGTATTTCCTATGGTTGTAATTGTTTATAGGCAGATTACAACATCCACGCTTCCTGGTTTTAGTGACATTGTATCCATTATTTTGCTAACTCATAACATAAAACCTTTTTGGGGGGTGGAATTGAAGACTTTCCATGGAAATACATAGGAATAGAAAATCTTCTGACAAAAGACAGTCTTGAGAATATAGCTGACCAGAGAAGCAGCTGAGCTCAGGAAAAAGTTTGAAAGCGAGAATGGCTCAAAGGAGAGCAGCAATTGCAGATGGACAAAGGTTGGACCTTGAGGGTTCTCAAACGGTGTAACTCCAGGGCCCACCTGAGAAAGCTGAAAATGACTGCGCCTCTTAGTCACAACGTGGCGGCGAGGCAGGGTTTGGAATAAGCAGCTGTTAATTGCTTATCACATGTTCTGGAAGTATCTAATCCCACACTGAAAACTGCCTGATTCTCTCTGAGGAATGTCCTCGGAGCAGGGGAATTAATCACCTACTTTCCTTAGGGTAAGTCAGCTTCCCCATTTCAAGAAGAATTTCCTTTGCCAGAGTGCAAGTCTAAATGTCCAACATGGTGCCCACTGGTGCCACCGTGTCTGTGTACATAGGAAATTAAGAGGGGTGAGCTCAACGTACAGTGGGCAGCTCTTGGCAGACCCACTGAATTCCTGGCCATTACACATCCCATAAACTGCTGGGATGCTGACCAGTCTGTCTTTACATATGTTCTGGTTTAAAGCCTTTCAGAGTCTGCTAAAGAAACTTAAGAGGAGAACCTTGGGGCAATCATAATCTAACTTTCATGTGATGTTTCTTCCCATGTAAAAATGAACCGTGTACAGTGCATGATGAGGAAGGAGCAGTTACATTTTTCAGCTCAAGTGTTCAAAGGACATAATAATTCTCCAGCATTAAGTCACCTGCAACCAGCTTCAAAACATTAGTCTTGCTATTAATGTATCTGGAAAATTAGATGTCCGACCGTTTAGCAAGTCGCAGATGGAAGCTTTCCGTGAGGTCATGTAGCTCTCTGGGGCCGGTTGGGTAGAGCAGGCGCTGTTTAAAGGCCATGGCATGGTTTCCTGGAGCAGTGAAGCAAGGTCTAAGTTTGGATAACTGACTACATGATGAGGTACGGGGGGAAGAGGGATTTACCACAGATTATATATATAAATCTGCCATTTGAAAGTCGAGAAATGCTTTCTGTTCAGCTCTGCAGTAAATTCCCTTCCCCTTCTTTTTTTTAATACAATTTCCAATCAGAATCTTCATTATTCCTGTACAATAAATATGTCCTGACTCGTTTTCCGTGTTTTCTAAGCAAGTAGAACTGGGGCAATCCTTATTTTTACGTTCAGGCAAGCTTTCTTGCGCTTGTATCTTCTTCCCTCTTCCCTGTGAGGAGATGATAACCCACTTTCAGAGCACTGGGAGAGGGGCACCTTCTGAATCCCTGTTTTCAGAGTACTCGGCTGTTCCTACTTCAGCTGGGGGGGTGTGGGGGGGCTGCCTAGCTGCTCCTTGAGCTGGTGGATGGGAAGCTGCTTGAAAGTTCCTTGCTAGTTCTTCACTCTTCCTCCCTCTGGGAAGGGCTTGGGACTGGGAGGAGGGTGGTGGAGTGAGCTGCTGCTGCTGCTTTAGGCGAACCAGTCTCAGGTGGGCAGCAGGGTTGCCTGCATGTTTCTTCCCCTGCTGAGAGGGCCGCGATTCTGCTCAGAGATGGGGCTCATTCCCTTTGTATCTTGTTTTGTAGCAGAACTGCTAATTTTGCCCCGAAATAGAGCATGTGGGGTTGTTCCCTACATGCACCTTGTTTCTTGGTCAAACAGGGCCCCAAGCTGCGTCCTCCCCCCCAAAAAATTTTCTTTTAGGCAGAGAAATAAGGCTCTTAGATGTTGCCTATCCCTCTGATCTACCTTGTTCAAAAAGAGTTCAGTCATAGATTCGTGTTTGAGACCGCGATCAAACTCCCTGTTTGGTTACAAAGGCCACTGGGAGATCTTACATGGTTCATCCTCTTAATAGGCCAAAACATTTTGTCCAATTCATACCATACTGTTCCATATAAATTCCCTTGACCAGGAATCTGGTAAGTCAAGGGAAGGGGGTCTAAGCAGTGACTCCCCTCCACTTTACAGCCCTTTTCTTGCAGCCTGAGGCACTCAAAACATTGCAGTGCTGGCAGTGAGGCCCTTGTTGTGGCATTCCTCCTGAATTCAGAGGTAGCAGTACAGCCTAATGGTCACAGCTGAGTCAGTGCTTGGTTTGAAGCAAGTTTCAACTTCTAGCGTTCCTAGTTAAGATTTCGAAGAGAGGCTTCGGCAGCAACACATGGGAGCTGCGACCTGACAGCGGAAGGCATTAATGCGAGAGATCAGTCCTCACTTTTGCTCTTCCAAATGAAGTAAACTAGTTCACAACAAGGCCTGTGGTGGGAACAGGCCTTATGTTTTTGAAGGATGATGTGACATCAGGGGCTGTCACATCACTTCATCAGAATGGACTGCATTGATTCAGTGGCGCAGAACCTTGGGCTCTGGGCTGGCTTAGTCGGCATGCCTCCCGCCTGGCCCGACCGCTGTTTCACCCCCAATTGTTCAGTGGAGTCCTGGATTCCATACAGCTTTATCCTCTCTCTGAAAGTTTGAAGTGCATCTTTGAATGTTGAGCGACTGGCAGATGGAGCTTTCCGCCAAAGCACGCCAGTGCCTCGGCCCCATCTTTTCTGCCTTTGGTCTTACCCACTGCTTGTAATGTAGCCTCCGAGAGCTTTTCTGAAACACATTTTAGCCCTCTGGCCGGAATTGGTTCTGCACCCTTGTTTTGATAGGAGCTCTGCGGTCCAGGGAGAGAAGGGGGCACGTTATTCATGCTTTCTGATGGAAGCATTTGGCCTGCCCGGTCTGACTCGCGCCTCTGTGCCTGTTCCTAAGTAGATTAGGCCTTTGGCCAGACCTTGACTCTTAGCCTAATCTACTTCACAGGGTGGTTCTAAGAATAAAATGGCGAGGAGGACCGAGGAAGAAAGAAGATGGGATGCCAGTGTGGTAATAAACATGAAATTCCTGCAGACCTTGGAGCGTTTCCCCTCATGGACCAGTTCAGCTAGCCGTACTTTTAAAAACGCCTGATTGTAAGAAGTCTGGTCAGCATCGTGAAAATACAATGGCTGTGGGAGAAGCTCAGTACCGGGAAGCCCTTCTTCCCGCCGCATATACTGCACGCCAAGAACACGGCTGAGGTTTCAGCAGAATGATGCCATGTTGCATCACGCTGTTGCCAAGGAACCCGACGTTCACCTGCCTTGGGTGATGCGCCGGTGCAGGGACCCTAAGGCGGGGAGAGGCTGCTCGCTGTTTGTTGAGGAGCCCCTTCCGTGCTGCCCCACCAGCCAAGGGCAGTGCAGGGCACGGGGCTTAGCCAGGCTCTTTCCCGCTCCCTGAGTACCATCCAAGCAAAGGTCAATCAGTGACCAAGCCAGAGGGGGACTTGGTGTGACCGAAGCTTGAGTCCCTTCCCTCTGCCATCTGCACAGTGCACCGTGGCACCCAACCAGGAACCTTGCTCTTTGCCTCTGGTGCCTCCCCAGCTCCACCACTGCAGATTGTGGCTGTGTTCGCTCCCTCCCCGCTCACAGCAGCCGCTCCCCTGAGACTGGTGGAGGGTGCACGGATCCTGCCAAGCAGGAACGGCGGGGAGCTGTGGAAGGCCTTGGGCTTTGCACTGAGGAACCTCTGCGTAGTCCAGAGGCCTCCGTAGCAGGTTGTCACTTGGTGTGCCAGTGCTTCGGTGGCAGATGCAGTTTCTCATTTATTTATTTTATTTTTTATTTTATTTATTTGACAGATTTCTATGCCGCTCCTTGCCAACTAGCCTCGGGGTGGCTAACAACATATAGAAAACAAAGTAAAACAACCCAACAATCAAAAACAATACACAATCTAAAATTATACACAATCTAAAATTGGCCCATCTCATAGTCACAAATTAAAACTATAAATAATCCCTATAAACCTTAAAAATTTACAAATAAATTAATAATTAAAATATTTCTTAAATAAAAAGGTCTTCGCCTGGCGCCGAAAAGCAAATAAAGACGGCGCCAGGCGAGCCTCTCTGGGGAGCAGATTCCATAGGTGGGGTGCCACCACAGAGAAGGCCCTGCTCCTGGTACTCACCCTCTTTATTTCTCTCACGGAGGGTTCCCGGAGAAGGGCATCTGCCGCTGATCGTAAGGGGCGGGAGGGTGTATATGGTCGCCGGCGCTCCTTTAGGTAGCCAGGACCCAAGCCATTAAGGGCTTTATAGGTAAGAACCAACAGCTTGAATTGGGCCCGGACTTCAATGGGAAGCCAGTGTAGCTGATGGAGCACTGGGGTGATATGAGAACCACGCCCAGTCCCCGTCAGCATCCTGGCAGCTCTATTTTGCACCAATTGAAGTATCCAGACTGTCTTCAAGGGTAGCCCCACGTAGAGCGCGTTACAGAAATCTAACCGGGACCTCACCAGCGCATGTGTCACCGTCAGGCAGTCGAACTCCAGGAAGGGACGCAGCTGATGGATCAGCCGAAGCTGAAGGAAAGCGCTCCTCGCCACCTCTGTTACTTGAGCTTCTAATCACAGTTCTGGGTCGAGGAGCACTCCCAGGCTGCGGACCCTGTCCTTCAGAGGGAGTGCAACCCCATTCAAGACTAGGGTCAGGTCCCCCACTCCGTAGCCCAAATCACCCACTAACAGGCCCTCCATCTTGTCTGGATTGAGCCTCAGTTTATTGGGCCTCATCCAGCCCATTACCTCGGCCAGGCACCGGTTCAGCACAGCCACTGCCTCACCTGGATCGGTGGAAAACAAGAGGTAGAGCTGGGTATCATCAGTGTACTGATGATTCCGCAGCCCACACCTCCGGATGACCTCTCCCAGCGGTTTCATGTAGATATTGAAAAGCAAGGGGGACAAAATGGACCCCTGCGGTACCCCATGGCAGAGCTGCCATGGCGCAGAGCCATAGTCCCCCAGCTATGAAGCTGTGTTCTGTGCGTACGTTGCGTCCAGTTAAAGCAGGCACCTTTGCCTTAGTGCTGAGCGTTGTGGGGAGAGGGGAGAAGTTTTTCACTTAGTTTTGTGTGTCTCGGTGGAGCAGAACTAAAAGTACAGGCAACCAACATACAAAGAACAAAGAAACCAGATTTCAATATGCCCGGCAGCTGTATAGTGGGCTGTCACAGGAACAGGAGGGCATCAAGATAAAGCCACTGGGTTTTTCAGTTTTTGCTTTAAGAAACATGTTCCCATTTCTACTACAATGTGTATTGTGTGTCTCTAGACAAAATAGCCATTTAGGTGAAACAATATGGAACATGGTTATGCTTCATATCGTACAAACTATACAAGTGAAGTGCTACGATAGAAATAAAGGCTACTGAAATGGAAGAGCAGAAAGGGGAAGGGGGAAAAAGCGAAGTCGGAGTTTAAGATGCTTGGTGGGGGAATTGCACTCGTGTTAGCTGCAGAGTATGCAGTGAGGGGTCTGCCCTAACCTTTGGAGAGATTATTTCATCCTCTAAATATATCATTGGATGAAACCCTCTTCTTTTCCCTGCTAGCTGGATTTCTGCCAGAAGCTGAGCATATGAGAAACGTCCCCTTCAAAGATGGCGCTCCATCTTGGTTGTTCAGGGGCCTGCAGATGGGGGGGGGGGCACCCTGGCCGATGCGCCGCTGGCCTCTTGCATGACTTCCCAAATGGTCCCAGGAAGCGGGGAATTGCTCTGCGCTCATTCTTACTGAAGCTTGGCTGCAGCTCATGGGCGTGTTCTGCGCCATTCAACCTGCTGAAATTAGAGCAGTGCCCACACACAGTCCTGTGTGAGCTGGGGCAGAGAAACGGCGCACAACTCCCAGCATGCCCTGGGTGGCCTGAATTTGCATCAGTTGTGCCCTTAGTAAAGGGAAGGAAGGGTGGATCCAGGGAACTGGCTTGTAATGGCTGGGGTCTGTGAGAATGGAAACAATATTGTAAAAATGAAAGATTCCCCCAGAAGCATGAATGGGGCCATTAGAAGCATAGGTTAATCATGCCAATGATTTTGAATCTGCTTATTCCAAGCTGTATATTCCTTGTGCAGGCACCCGATAGTGTGGGCAGGCAGTTGATTTTGAGCGACTTCCCTGCTCAGCTGTCAAACTCTCTGGGCGACTGTGGGCTACTTGCTGTCCATTTAATCAACATCATATTGTGAGGCTCATGATGGCGACACCTCATGTGCCCCTTGAGCATCTGGAGGAGAGCCAAGAGGCCGGTGCCTCTTACGACAGAGGCAGGATTTACAAAAGCACCTTCCACTTGGTTATAAATCGCTAACACTGGTACTAGGGTAGGTGGGTGTTGATAAGCTCAGTTGCAAGGTTGCTGTGGATTCCCAGCTCTTCCAGGGTCTGCCGACTGCCACAGGGCCAGAGAACCAGTGACCTTCTAGGTATAGTTGAATTCCCAGTTCCCATCAGCCCCAACACGTGTAGTATAATGAGAATAAAGGATCATCAACCTCTGAAGCTTTTTCATTCACTTGGTAGAGATCCAGATGACTTCCAGTAGATAGGCAATGGTTGCTGGCCTTCAGTCATCCCACAATAGCAAAACTACACGTTTCTGTCGAAGAAAAGGAAAGCCAGCATGGATTTTTTGTGTGGAAAGGCCAAGAGCTTAGTCGAAAGAAAAAGTCTGGCGCTCACAGTCTCGAGATTCTCTTTATCCTCCCTTAAGCCTGAAGTTCTCCTTGCCTGTCCCACTGAGCCACAGGGGCAGTGCTGGGTTCCACCTCGCAGGTTAATTGCAGAAGCAGGTTTCTGCCCATCTGTGCACTCAAGTGAAGGCCCAGAAAAATAAGAGAAAAAACTGGGCCTCCTTGTAAGGCTTGTCTTTGGTGGTTGTTTTTTTAAAGCCATTGAACCGCTTTGAGTTATGAAGTACCAGCTTTTATACTGATAAATATGTAAGATATGGTGCTTATATGTTGTTACCCAGCCTTTATTCCCCACAGCTGATTACTAAAGACAGTGCGAAAAGACTTTTATAGAATATTAGGGTGGTAAAATTTCTGGAGGTACAGAAGCCATGGGGGGAGAAATGATTTTTAATTGCTTATAAGATTCCCAGCACAGTTATTTCTTTCATTCCTTCTGGAAGTGATCGATCTTTTCACCAGTGGACATTTCGGGGTGCACTAAAGTATAATTAGAGCCCGAGTATAATGTGACACTTGGTTCTTTCTGGCCTTCTTGTAGCCAGCAATTACCCTTTAATCTGAAGCCCACGTATGGGAGAGACACTATGCCATTGTCACCAGGTGCAGTGGAACAGCATCTGGGTTATCTCCCCCAAGTTTGGGTCTTTAAAAAAAAAAAATAGGGCTTGAGTCTGTAGAGCTCACTGCCTCTTTTTAATTACTGTATTTTTCGCTCTATAAGACGCGCCTGACCATAAGACGTGCCTAGTTTTTAGAGGAGGAAAACAAGAAAAAAAATATTCTGAATCAAACGGGCACATAATCACAGGCACATTCCCCATCGCTTCCCCATGGGCTGCACATCTGACAGACTTACTGCACACACATATTCAGTCTATGAGACGCACAGACATTTCCACTGACTTTTGAGGGGGGAAAGTGAGTCTTATAGAGCAAAAAGTACGGTAAGTTCTCGACTAGACCTCATCATGGAGAAAAGCTGCTTCAAATCTAAAACGTGTAACTGGTGCCACTAGAATGACCGCTCTCTGCCTAAGAGGAGCTCCGTGACCTGACTTAGGTGGCTTAGGCATGGGATCCACGCCACCACTGCAGACAGACTTTTGAAATGAGCAAATAGTAAGATGTTCATTAATGGAAATTATTTACAAAGCCAAGTAAAATGTCACTCCTCAAATAATAGGCTGGGATTGCTAAAAGGGTCTTGATGTCGCTGCGGTCTTTCCCTCAGAAATAACATGTCTGAAAGAAACTTTTTTCTTTCAGAGGAAAAAATAGAACTACAAAAAGTCCTGTTGAGGAAGGAAGACTCAGTTCTTCTGTTTGACTTGCTTTGTTAAATCTTTCCTTAGCCACCTCAATCATTTGGCACCATTTTCAGAATGTGGACTTAAATGTGTCCGTGATGTCCTGAGTTTTTTGTTTTTGAATTTATTGTTGTTGTGGATACTGCCTGTGATAAATCTTCCCAAACTAATCACTCATGGGTAGGAAATCGTGGACAACAGTTACTACTTTAACAGTTCCTGAAATTACAGCAAAAATCCCCCTTGAAGGGAATTAGTAAGAGCATCTCTTCAACAGTCTTAGCACATAGATCTAGTGAGAGATATTGAATTACAATGAGCATGGCACTAGGCATGACCAATTCCTTTCCGGTTTCAAAGTTCAGCAAACTGAATCTTAGAATTAAGGGTTTGGGGTTTAACATTCTGATTGGAAGAATCATTTTTCTGGTTTATTATTACCCCACTTTCACAGAAAATCAGCAGACCCCTTTCATAATGGGACTTTTGCCAGTAAATATGGAAGCATTACAAAGATCCTAGTCATACAGCTACCTGTAACACGAAATACCTACTTTGTGAAAGTTTTGGTGTCTCTTTCCGTTAACCCTAACTTACTGTGGCATCAGAACCTGAGGGTCAGCCTGTGGTCAGCTGCACTGTGGAAAGTGGTCAAGATCTCTTGTTTTCCAGTAAGGCTTGATCCCAAACAGGAATGAAGAGGGTCCTCTTCAAACAACCGCAGAGCAGCCCGACTCAGGTGTGTTGGTGGCTCAGAGAAACAAGCCAACTTCAAACCATGGTTTATCAAGAAAGTTTGTTTCCCTGAACCATAGGTAAAACTAATCGCAGTTTGTCTAGCTTGGGTATAACAAACAACACTTAGTTTAACAAATGGAAGCAGAAGTTTCTGATCATTACAGCTGCATTGGAGGGAGATGCAGAACCACCTGAGGATCGTTTAGCTATGTCAAACCACAGTTTAGTGCTTGGTCTGCAGGCCATTCCTTCTCAGCCCTGTTTGCTGCTAGTTAATTCTGCTTGTTTTTCAGCTTCATATCGATGTGTGGCACACTCACTGCTTCCTTCTCTTGTAACCAGACTTTTCCATTGCAGCACAAGGAAGGAGAGGATCCGAGCTGATCCTGTGTTCTGCTCGGTAGCTGGTGGAGGTGCAGAGCACCTCCTGTCTTTTTTGGTTCCTAGGAGTTTCTTGATGGTAAGGGGCAACTTCAAGGGTCAGGGCTCAGTGTCACATGGAATTCATGTTCTGCTATGATAACAAACATGCCTGCTGTCAAAGTTGGGTAGTTGCTGGAAAAGGGTGAAAATGGCGCTTTCAAAGCGAACGTGATCTGAGGCTGCTGGAACTGAAGGTGCTGGGAGAGGCCTGTCCTGCTGGTGGGTGTGCACAGGCGCCCACTGTGTGCGCACATCACGGGACAGATGGGCTTGGGACTGATCCAGCCCCACTGCCCTTGCGGCACTGCACGAAGCAGCCACCTGGCCAGGATGCCTGTTGCTGAGTATCTGGTCCCTTGATGTGGACGCTGAAGTTCTTCCTTGGTGCTTCCCGGCGTCATTAGGCAAAGCCGTTGCTGCCCGGAGACTGAGCCCAGTCATGAATCTGGAAAGAGTGCAGGAAGCGGGTCCCTGCAGAGGGAGAGGGCGCAGGAGAGGGGAAGGGGTGCCCCCTAAAACACAAGAGCCTGTCCTGCTGAGCATCCCGCCCATCGCCTTTTCCTTAGGTTTCGACCCCGTGCTTCGGGCAGCAGCATGGCCAGCACAGAAGTAAAAAAGAAAATCGGTAACATAACCTCTGCTCTTCCGTCACCCTCCAGGCGTGCTGGCCTGCAGTCCCTCCGCCCGCTGCCAGCGCGACCATTTGACCGCCTAGCCAAAAATAATAGGAATCTTTGTGCACATTTGGAGGGCTCCAGATGGGGAAAGGGGAAATGGTAGGAACACATGTGGCAGAAAGACTAGCGTGTACGGCTGGAGGAAAACAGCATGTTAGAAAACAGTTTGTCTGGGCAAAGCTCCCTGTGATATTGCTGCACATCAGGGCTCCAGAGTTGTGACAGCTGCCGTCAGGGGCCTCCACCCACCCACTGGGACAACACAGGGACCTGCAAAGGGTCTCATGGAGGCACATCTGGTGATTCCGTGTAATTTCCCTCAGTGAATACTTCTTTTCATCCGGGTGAGATCCTTTGGTGTTTTGCACTGAGGCACAAAGGAGCTTGCAGAGCAGCGAGCTGAGAAACCTCCCAGGTTGAATGTTTACGCAAGGTCAGCCTCTGGCTCCGCTCGCGGCTGACCTGCCGTCATTACTGGTTGGAGGCCCAAAATGCTTTCTCCCCCTGGAGTGGATTTATCAACGGCCACAAGCATTTTTTACTCTTGAGGTCAGCCAAAATGTGCCTCGTCCCTCTTCGTATTCGTGTTCTCATGGGATCCTTTTAACTCACTGATGGGCACTCTGTGTGTAAAAGAATCCAGTGGGCACAATCTGCTAAGGAGCTCCCTCTTTCCTTGGCCAAGGCAAAACTGAGGTGCTGGATGGGCTATGGATGGAATGTGAATTTTGAAGTATAAGAGGTGATGCTGCAGTGTTTTTGGTAGAAAGGAGAAATCGTTAATCCATGCATCTCCCCAGTTTTTAATTATTTATTTAGAACATTTCTATGCCGCCCCATTCGCAAAAAGCCTCGGGGCTGCTTACAAAACAAATAAACAATCATACAGTTAACCTTAAAAATCCAGAGACGTCTCGACACAAATATAAAAACCCAATAAATAAATACAATCAACAATTAACAATTAAAATAACACTCTGGCTGTAAAATTAAAACCTATAGATAATATTAAAAGTTGTTAAAATATTGTTTAAATAAAAAGGTCTTGGCCTGGCGCTGAAAAACAAATAACGATGGCGCCAGGCGGACCTCTCTGGGGAGCGCATTCCAGAGGTGGGGCACCACCGCAGAGAAGGCCCTCCTCCGGGTACTCACCCTCCTAATATCTTTCACGGAGGGTTCCCAGAGAAGGGCCTCTGCCGCCGATCTCAAGGGGTGAAGACTTTGGGACATTTGGATATAGAAAGGTTGGGCTGCTGCTGTTTCAGATGAGCCAAGTTGAGCCTTAGAAAGCGCAACATGTCGCTGATGGCAGATGTGTTTGTCCTGCGCCTCAGCATTGCCTGTGAGTCCACCTGCATATCAGTCGGAGTTAATTTGTGGCACATTAGCAGCTGTGGCGGGCAGGCATTACATTGACCCTATGAGAGCAGGAGTCCGCAGACCTGCTGCTAAGTTGTAGAATCTGGCAGGTCATGTTGCTCGGGTGCTAGTTATTTATATATGGAGCGACCTTTTTCCATTAGCTACTATCCAACCCTTAAAGGGCCAGGATAAAGTCAGACAGGGTTGCATTCTACAGTGCCGTGAGGCTGCTCTGGCCCTCTCGTCCCCGAATACCCCGGATCCTTCAGAGATCTCCCAAGCGGCAAGGATGCCTTCTTGAACAACTCTGCCCACCTAAGTGTGCGCACGGCTGCGGCAGTTTGCCTCTCAGCGGACACCACTAGTCCGGGAAAGTGCCAAGAAGCACGGCCCCCCGAAGCACGGCTGAGGCTGGCTCATTAAAGCAAGCCCAAAGAGTTTTCTGCAGCCCTGTGCAAAGCAAATTAGCAAAAGCCTTAATTGCTTCATGGCCCAAAATAGAGAGCTGCTGCGTGTACAGTTCCTGGAGGGGGAGAGTGACATTCTTAAATACGATACCCGTTTGCCTTGTCACTGTAGCAGTCCTATCTTGGTGCTTTGGCTGGAGGCTGCGGGTGGCCTCTGGTGATATCTGCCTCCGATTAGGGCGTGAGGGGAAGTACGTGCAACCTTGAATTTGTGCTGCCAAGTCACCCTTGCGTTCCACGTTGCCAGACCACCGTTGTTCGGCACGCTGGAACGCAGCAGCCTCGCTAGCAGTGTGGAGAGCCAGTGCGTGCCCAGGTGCGGTGCATTTCTGCAAGGGCTGTCGTGCATTGGCTTGGTTTTTCTTGGGTTCACTGGAGTCACACACCTCTCCCTGTTAAAGCCTGCTGCCTGCCCAGGTCTTGGGCTGACAAGACTTGGGTCCCTCACTTACGGCTTTCCCCATCCCTTTAGACAGTGACCTCATTGCCTAAGATGGCCGACGGTGTGTGTTGAGCACCGGTTTGCCCCGCGCTGGCACACTGTCTGTGCTGCTCCTGCGTAGCTTGTCTCAGAGTGGCTTCCATGCCCTTTGCAGCAGAGCATCCCACCACTTTAAGACCTGGCGGGGCCTTTCCAAACGCCTCAAGTGTTAGATTCTGCCTTTGCTTGCTTGCGTAGCGGCGATTTCTCGGGGCTTGTGCAGTATAGCTTGCAAATTAGTGGGCTTCAGTGGCACCCCCATCCTTACTGCCCTTGCAGACAGCTCCGTTTGCCACATCCCGGGAGCATCCCTCTCATCGCCAGTCCACGCTGGCTGGCTCTCTTCCTGTGGGCTGTGTGGTTTTGACTTCCTGCTACATTCTTTCAGGCTTGGGTTCTTCTTTAGCTTTTGGCATTCTTTGCCCTTCAAGAAACCCCTCCAATAAGTCATTACTAGTGTGGCTGAATAAATGCCATATGGATCTTCAAAACCAGTCAGCTTACATCTGCCTATCATTCCACCTCTTGTGCCCCATGCATTTTGACTGGGCTTGGCAGCTTGTGGCTGTTTTGAGTAAGCCGGTCAGGCTCAGTTTTCTTCCTGAAGCAAGATGTGGTTCTTTCTGTAAATACAGTTGCGGCGATTCTCACTAGTAATTTAAACAACATGTACAACCTGATTCCCATAGTGGAGGATACTAGAGATTTTCCTGCTAGCCCTCCTAATTAAATTTAGCTGCCCCGTCTCAATTTGTCCTTCAGCCTAAGGCGCTTAACATTCTCTGTCTCTCGTTTGGGGTACTGTTGTGTTTGTTCAGGACACAGAGCTTACAGTTAAGGCCACATGTTCATGCTGAGAAGGTCAGCTACTGTGGTTTCTGCTTTTCTAGTTTCTGAGCCAAGGACTGGTCGTATTCAAGTAGTCAACATCATCACTCCCTTGAACCTGTGCAAAGCTTCCCTCTCCTCTCCCTCTCCCTCTCCTCCAGCAACTATGTTAATGCTGTGTAAATGATGCCTCTTTGGCAATCCAGAATCTGCATCTACTAGAACATGGTGGACAGGAAGTAGATCTCTGCGTTTTGGGGACACCAGCTCCCAGAAGCTCCTGCCAGCATGACTAATAGTCACAGGCGCTGGGAGCTCATGGCCATCCAGACAGCTCCGTTCTGTCAGCTCCTGTGCCAGTGGCAGCTGGCGAGCAGTCGTGTGTATTGAGCTTGGGGAGCAGCAAACGGCTAAAGGGCCTGTTGTGTCATCCTTTCTCCAATGCAGGTGACGGAGCTGAATGAGCCTCTCTCCAATGAGGAAAGGAACCTCTTGTCAGTGGCCTACAAGAATGTGGTGGGAGCCCGACGCTCCTCCTGGCGAGTCATTAGCAGCATTGAGCAGAAAACCTCTGCCGACGGCAACGAGAAGAAGATCGAGATGGTGCGGGCTTACCGTGAGAAGATCGAGAAGGAGCTGGAAGCCGTGTGCCAGGATGTGCTCAGCCTCCTGGACAACTACCTGATCAAGAACTGCAGCGAGACCCAGTACGAGAGCAAAGTCTTCTACCTGAAGATGAAAGGGGACTATTACCGTTACCTGGCTGAGGTGGCCACAGGGGAGAAGAGGGCGACCGTGGTGGAATCCTCCGAGAAGGCGTACAGCGAAGCGCATGAGATTAGCAAGGAGCACATGCAGCCGACGCACCCCATCCGGCTCGGCCTGGCGCTTAACTACTCTGTTTTCTACTACGAGATCCAGAATGCTCCAGAGCAGGCCTGCCACCTGGCCAAGACGGCTTTTGACGATGCCATTGCCGAGCTGGACACCCTCAACGAGGACTCCTACAAGGACTCAACGCTCATCATGCAGCTCCTCCGCGATAACCTAACGCTCTGGACAAGCGACCAGCAAGATGATGACGGTGGAGAAGGTAACAACTAGACCCCTCGGATGGACTGGCAGCCGCACGCCGATGCTACTACTGCAGTCTTCATTTTTTTTCCCACGAGCGGGGGGGAGGGGGTCAGGGGTGGGGGAAGGGAGAGGAGTGGGTGACCTCCTTGGGAGGCTCCCCGCAACCTGTCTTTGATTGCCTCTTTGACACTTTTGCCAAAACACCACTAGTGGAAAGTCAGGCTGATTGTGCTGGTATGGAATGGAATGGCAGCCACACAATGGGCCTATGGACTGTTCTGTAGATTATTAATTCAAGGGGAGCTGTCTTTAAGTTATCTTAATTGCTAGACATACATGAAGTTGACGATGACTAACTTGAACGGAACGGCCCTCTTTTTCGTTGCTTGATTTCTCATCTTTTCTGTTCATTTGTCTGTTGGAGAAGCAGCTCTGTTCCAGTACGGTTTCCATCCATCTCTTTTCAGTTGAAATTTCATGCAGTTTGTTCTGTTCTGTTCTGTTTTGTCCAGATCCAGCTGTGCCCCTCCTCTTCCTGCTTCCCACTCCAAACTTTGGAGCAGCCTCCCTCCCTCATTATGGCATAATTTCAAAAGTGAGAACCCCAAACTCATAAAGAACCAAAACGAGAGAAGAGCCCACCTGCGCTTTCTTACAGAATTGCTTAAGATCGCTTGCAGTATTAACACTAAATTACAGTTTACAGTATTTCTACACGACAGCCATATTTGACATCAAGCCATTGATTGTAAGTTGCTTTGCTTGTTCTTTCTGGCTGGCCCATCTTCCTCCAATTCCGCCTCTGTGGATTGGCATACCCACCCTACTCGGTTTTCCCTGATGCCTGGATGCTGCCTGAGGGAATGACCCATCCTGCTCTAATTCTTAGCTATTTTAATAGATGCTTGGCAAGCGGCTGTATAAAATGCCAGGAATCCACAGCAGAAGAGGGTTCAGACTTTGACTCAGACACAGGGAAAGCTGCTAAAACGTGATGCCGCTTGATTAAAAGCTACTTCAGGTCTGTATGTCTCATATGATGTTTGGTATTCTCCAAGGTCATCTTGATTTTTCCCTTTTTTTAAGAGGAGAGGGAGGTAGGTGTCATAGCCCTTTCCTTTGGGAGCATTTTGCTGATAACACAGCTTTTTCTTATTGTACTTAAAAATTATCAGCAGATCTCTCATTTTTCTCCCTGTTCTTCTCTGGAGTTGGGACTTTGATCTGCCTTAAATCTATGATACAAGTAAAACAATTTGGATCAGTAGAGAAATCCACAAGATAAATTGGTTGCCAGTGTCCATTTTAAAAACAGAGACACCTAAATTTTAGATACTCTAGAATGCATAACATAAAATAGAATCTGTGCTTCTGAAAGTATTTTCTTGGGAGTATAATTCTATAGTGGATCAGCAAATAGTCAATCATCGCCCTCTTCTCCCCCTTTTTTCTCTTTACCAAAAATCATGATTGATGGAAAATCATTGCTGTTTTCCTTCTTGAATTATGTTTTAGTACGTAGCTTTTGCTCATCAAAAGCTCCACAGAAGAAAACTGGCCACTAACGACTCCCATCGTGCAAGCCACTTTTGTCTGCCCTTGTGGAAACAGGTCTTATTTGACATGGTGGAATTGTAGTCTTTGTTGCTGTTCCCTTGCTACAGTCAACCTGGGCGATGTGAGTTTCTTTAGGGGTCAGCAGTCCCCAAGACAAAGTTTTAAATGGGCTGATATTGACAAAATGGTATTAAATCCGGATCAATGCACCCCATGCAGAAACACTTTTTTTTAGAAGAACATAATCGTACTTGGTTGCCGCGTGACTTTTCGTTCTGGGCCACCTCAGTCTAAGTGCCGCGCCAGCACCCTGAATCTTGCTCACAACCTGAGTACTGACTGAAACGTCTCGGAAGCGTTTTTGACCGGAAGGACATTTTAGGCTTCTCTTTTAATTTGCAGTCATGTTGTGTGAGCAGTGTGCGTCCCTGGCTTTGATTTGGAAGTGGTTTACTGGAATTACAAAACCTTTCTTGATTTTCCCCCCTCCCAGCTTTTTGCTCTGGCTGCTTTAGGAAAACTTTATGCAGGGGAAAAAGATCGCACAAGAGGGCTAAATATGGAGTGGGGGGGTGGGGACTTGCAAGCAGCTTGAATGGTTTCTTTCGATTTTTTCTGTTCAAGAAATGCACTTGCCTATGATAACTGTCTCTTCAGTGAAATGAATAACTGCTCCATTACTCTATTGATACAATATTGTGCATGCTGGTGTTGTATTTCTATAAAGTAGCTTGGCATTTATTAACTTATACTGTAGATGTTATGTATTCCTATGACAATAGTCTTCAACAATTTTTTTAAGGTTTTTTAATTTATTTTATTTTTCCTTTTTGGGGGTAAAGTTTGCTCTACCAAATAGTGATCGTAACAAAACTGATCTGTTATGGATGTTGCTATAGTGACATGCAATTATATATGATTTTGTTTTTTAAAAAAGGAAAGCAAAAGAAAACACCAGTGTTAGCTTAATCTTAATGTCTGGTGTTCGTCATGGTGAAATTATAACTATTACAGTGTAGGAGAAAAATTACTATGTTCTTTGAGCCTTTGTTTGTGCTTTTCTGTCATGTTATGCAGTGAACTCTTTTTAAGGTCTAATCAGTGATTATTTTTCCAACTCCGTGTTTCTGTAAGGAATTATTTCACACACGGACCATTCTTAGCAGGTTTCCTCAGTGATGGAATATCATGAATGTGAGTCATTATGTAGCCGTCGTACATTGAGCAAATAAACTTACGGATCCGATGTCAGTGCTCCTTCACTTTGGTCTTGTTAGCGTCTGCTTAATTCTTCCTCGCAGCGAGTTGCTGCATCCTAGCCTACAGATGTGCAGGAACAGCCAAGCTTTTCCCCTGGACTTCTGTCTGACGGCCATCATGGGTCCACTGTGGTTAAGCGAATGACAGCGAAGAGCGTTAGCTGTTCTTCCACATGTGCTGTTGGCGAACCCAACCCTAGTATCCTATCTTACTCCTGACAGTATCTTTCACATGTAGCAGAGTCTGATCTGGGTTGTGTATCTTAAGCCTTTCATATGGCATCAAGCATGCTGCTTTTCAGCAATGGCGGCTTCTCTGTGCGGTGGAGACGTGAAGATACGCACTGAAAGCACGGGGCATCAAGCTTCAGTCTCCTCACTAAGTCATGTATCATCCTTTTCCCTGGAAACATTCTCAGTCCTGCCCCATGCCTGAAAGGTCTGCCCCACATTTCCTGAGTGGGGTCTGGCCACGTTTGCCATTTTGATTGAGAATTCTAGGCCGCCACTGCTGCTGTGCAGCATCTTCTGACCTGAAGGAAAGCAGGGTCTGGGTGCTGTGTAGCACACGGCGCTCCAATTCGCCAGTCTTGCCCCAAGAATTCCTGTGTGTTGCGGCCCATAGAACCAGCCACAAGGACAGGGTTCAGAGCTTGTTTTGATCTCGGGATTCAGTCTTGGTTGGCCGGCCCCTTTCAATTTAGGAAGCCGGAGTGCACATTAAGGGCATCTGAAGCAGCGTGGCTCAGGCTTCTCCATGCTGGGCACAGTAGTCCAACATCATCTGGAGGGCACCAGGTTGGAGAAGGCTGGTAGCACTACTCTTCATGTATGTTTCGCCTTGTGGGGTGAAATCAAGTCATAGTCTGCATTATGGGAATCCCAGGAGAAAGGAGGTCAGTTTAAGTGATCCATAGTTGCCTTCTATGCCCCCCCCCCCCCAGTGTACGGTGTCCTGGAATTTTAATGCTTGAGCAGCCTGCAGGATGGGTGATACAACTTGACATGGTTGTAGATATACCGTATTTTTCGCTCTATAAGACGCACCTGACCATAAGACACACCTAGTTTTTAGAGGAGGAAAAGAAGAAAAAAAATATTCCGAATCCAATGGGCACATCATCACAGGCACATTCCCCATCACTTCCCCATGGGCTGCACATCTGACAGACTTGCTGCACACACATATTCGCTCTATAAGACGCACAGACATTTCCCCTTACTTTTGAGGGGGGAAAAAGTGAGTCTTATAGAGCAAAAAATATGGTAATTTAAAATCCTGGATCATAATTCACCAGTCACTGGCCTTCCTTAGTGAGGTACCTTCTGGAGTTTTTGGACTACAGGCCACTGCAATCCTGATCTTGGTAGAGCTGATAGGAGTAGCATTCAAAGCATGTGGCAGGTGCACGCCGATGCGGGAAGATAACGTACGTATTCACCGTGGCTACATGTGTTCAGAGATGCTGTCCTCAACGCTGTCCAGGTTTAACCCGAACTGAAGTTGAACGCACATCCATACTTAAGAACTCTGCACGAAGCATCTTGTCTGGTCCCCAGCGGTCGCTTCGGATCTGAGGCAACTGGGCAGTTACGCTCTGAAACTTGCTGGGAGCAAGTTGTGCAAGGTGCATAATCCTCAGGTGAGGAGGAATGAGCAAAGCTGGCTTCCAGAATCAGTCTGGACAGTGTCTGGTTTGGGGGAGGCTGGAGCAGTGTGGCGGGATGATGGCGCACTCTGGCTTTCATCTAGGTGCCTCTCCCCCTCCCTCGCCGTCACGTCCGCCTGCCCATCTGAGTGGAAAGGAGCAGCAGTGGTGCTGAAGCCATCTTAAAGATGATGTTTGGCCCTGGGAATGAGTCCCCATAAGAGAGGGCCCCCCTCTAAGGAAATCAGCCACAGCCTCATAGTCCGTCTCCCCAGGCGATTCAGTAGCGTATCTTGGCGCTCGCGTTGCTCCTCCCTGGGTGGTATTTTCAGAATTGTACGGGTGCAGTGCAACCCATATGATCCAGTCTGGCCAAGCCCTTGAAGTCCACACACTCAGAAATGCTTTAATTGCCTGGCTAGCGCACACAACACCCCAAACAGTTCTGCTTTTCCCTCCAACGCCCTCCAGCAGTGAAGGGAGTATCAACATTACTAACCATGTCCTCCTCGTTGAGGCCAGGGAGTGTGCTCAGCCATTGTATACAGAGGGGTAAAACAATGCCACTGAGGGACTGCTGTCTCCTTGGGAGGCAGAATCCAATTATCCCAGCTGGTCTGCTCAAGAAGCGCCGGCTCTGAGTCATGAGCCTTACCAGGACAGGTGCGTCTTTCCACTCCTTGGATTCTTTCTCCTTACTTCCCACAAAGATGTCCAAAACCATCTCTCAGTGCATTTCCTGAACTTGTCAAAACTCTGCCTGAGTAGCTGTGCAGCCACAGTGCGGCCTGCTGTCAGGCCAAAGGCGTTCCCTTCCCTCAAGGATCTGCCTACATTAAGTGCAAAAGCAAACACGATGATGCTATTTCCTGGCAGGGACAATGAGGAGCCGTTTCTTGAAGCAGAAAAAGGCTGTGATGTTTTGGACTTGCTTGGAATGAGGCAAGAGTCTGATGGTGGCCTGTGCCTTCAGCTTTTGCTCTGGAAAGGGCCTCTAACCAGGATGAGTTCCTCTTCATGGCCTGCTTCCTTTTTGATTCCAAGAACAAGACAGGGCAGCTGGCTGGGTTTCTGTGCCATAGAGATGCCCCTTGTCTCCAGCTGTTCCTGGGCAGCAGCTGCTTCTCTCTCAGTTGGAAGACACTCTGCACACCCTTATGATACTTACCCGGCAGAATAAAGTCACTTGTGCATTTGCAGCCTCCTGTTCTCACGCAAGCATCGCTGCCCAAAGCAGGGGTGCGCGGGGTCTTTCAATCGGAGGGATGGGCTTGATCTCAAAGATGCTTCTGGGGCTGTGTTCCAGGGGTGGATGGGACCAAAGGCAAAAAAGACGACAGCAAAGGGTAAAAAAGACCAGCCTGGTTTAGTTCCGACCTTTACTGCCAGCAAGAAAGCTCCACAAATGTTGGGCAATGACCAGATGGCTGGTGGGTGTGCAAGGGGCCGTTTCCCCAGGGAACCTCAGGAAGCTTGGATATGGCCCATTGCTAAGAACTGTTGCCTGCTCCCCACTTGCCCTTTGTCTGCACTGCAGCATGCCGCCATGACATAATTTCTGATTTTTATTCCTCTCTTACATGGCTACTCTGGCTTTCCTTCTCCTTGGAGGAACCCAAGGGGATTGGCAAGTTTCCCCTCCATTTTATTGTCAAAACAACACTGTTAAGGTACTTTGTGACTAGCCCAAAGTCACCCAATAAATAGAGACCAGAGTCATGTAACCACTATGCCACACTGTCTCTCCACACAACCAACTTGCATGGCATCAGTCCAGACAAAACATTGACTCGGGGTCCTTTGAAGTTGAAATTGGCCCAACTGCACGGGGGCCTTCATGTCCCTGGAGCACAACTGAGAGCTTGCTCAGCAGCTCCCTGGCTGGGTGGAACGGATCCTGCCGCTGTTGGCTCCACGGCGGACACCCCGCATGCAGGACGCCTAGGGCTCGCCTGCCCCGATCCGCAAATCCCCAAAGCGGAGGTGGCTCCGCACCTTGAAGCTGGCCGTGCCACAGCGAGCTCAGCTCCAAGAAGCCAGTATGAATTCCAAGGCCGGGCCGAGACGTGCCGCCTCTCGCTTCGAGTGCTTTGCCCGGAGGAGAAGCCGGTGCACGGCGGGGGCCCTCGTGGCCTGTGACAGCGAGTGCCTCGGCTGTCGGGCGAAGGGCTCTGAGAGGCGAGGGGCGCTGGATCGGGACTCGGAGCAGCGTCTCACTGCTGGGCGGTGGGGAGAGCCGGCCCCGTGGTGGCAGGGCCGGTGCAGCCAGGGGGGCGTCCTCCGCACTGATCCTGGCAGCAAAGTGCCTGCACTGGACGCAGCCTGCAGGGCTGCTTGCAGGTGGAGCTCCGAGCTCCCCACACCGCGCCCGCCAGTCCCCCCGCCGTTTCCTCCTGCTGCTCTCCACGGGCTTCCAAAGCAGTCTTTGAGGGGCTGATGCTCCCCTGACCTTGCCTAAAAACATCTCTAGGCCAGTATTTGGAACCTTGTTCCTTCCAGAGGTGTCGGATATCAACACTCAGCTTGGAAAAGGTAGCTCTAAACAGTTTACCGAATCCAAACTTAAAATGTTTAAAACGAAAGCTGAAAGCACCAACCTGAGGACACAAGCTGAGTGGGCAGTCCAGGGAACTACAGAATGGCAGCGCTGGATGGAGTCCCCGAGTGAAGAGCCAAGCGTCTCTAACAGGTGACTCCAGCGTGGCCCTTGGAGCAACGGGGGATGGGGCAGGATGGCATTTCATGGGGCAGGTGCCATCACGAAATGATCACTGAATGAGCTTTTGGCATCCAAGTGTCGGCACCTGGATCACTCATTCACTGATCTGTACAATCACATGGGTCTGTACTGGGGAAGGTGAGCTGCAGGCAAACCTGATTCTAACGGAATCAGGACTGCAGGTGCCACAAGGAGAAACCTTAAACTTACCTTAATATTACTGGGTTACCTTTTGGGACAGGAGCCTCCCAAGGTGGTATACAGCTGCAAAGCACATAAAGCAGGGAGCATATTAAGAACGAGACAAACAGAAAGAAGTCAATAGAAAGAACACCAAAAGCAACCATATTAGACGGCCAGGATGAATAAAAAGTTTTCAAGTCCTGCATCAAGAGCTCTGCAAAACTGGCCCTTAGCAAGTCCTCCCACAGCAGCTTGTTCCAGAGGCGAGGGGCCATGGCAGACTGGGCCGTGACGCACCTTGACCCCCTTGAATGGCCTCACGGAAGGACCTCCCCCTCTGATCCTAAAGCAAGGGCAGACTGATGGGGGTGAAGGCCTTCCTTCCAGGACTTGGATCCCCAGATCCTGCTTTAAAGGCCAAATCCAGCACTTTCGAGTTACTGCTTGTAAGTACGTGGTGTTGCTTCAACTGATAAATGGCACGGACATCAAGCAGCTCTTCAGGCCCTTGAAAGCTGCCAAGTGGCTCTTTCCAGCAGCGCTTTTCAGGAGAATTTTGCTGCCCTTCCTGACACGGGGAACCACCTCCAAAAATACTTATGCTTTCGGCTTTTCAGAGCTCTCTTCCTTTACAGCCAAAGCTGCATAGAAACATAGAAACAGAGCGAGTCAGAAGGGGCCTCCCGGGCCATCTAGTCTGACCCCAGGCTCCAGCCGGGGGTGCTCACGACATGCCCGCCATGTGCACGTCCAGCCTGTCCTTGAACACCCCATTGGGAAGGGCACCTCTCCCGGAGGGTGGAACTGGCAAGAGTCTAGACAGAGCAGGACGGGGTAGGGAGCCTTTAGAGCAGCTCTGGGGGAGGGGGGGTGTGATGGACAAAGGCAGCCCCCCCCCCCCGGGGGCCTCTCCTGGAGGGGCGCCTGCAGTGAGCCATCAGTCCAATGCCTGGGAGCTGCGGAAGAAGCCGCCGCGGTGCCCGTCCTGCCCGACCCCTGGCTGGAGCGGCTGAGTTGGAATCCCCTGAACAAGGCATTGGTCTCCTAACTCCCATCATTCTGACCCGGCAGGGCTGATAGGAGTCATGGTCCAACAACATCCATGAGGAACCCGATTCCTCCACCCCTAGTTTAAGGGAACACAACCACACAGGAGCACTGATACGTTATCCTTGGAAGAAAGATGGGGATTGTTGAGACACTGGTTAGTCCAGTGGCTGGGGATGATGGGCATTGCAGTCCTGCTCAGAGTAGACCCACCTGTTTCTGTGCAATATTGCATTGCTATCTTGCTTGGTTTTCTTCCTCTTGCAAGGGACCCAAGGCAGCTTACATAGCCCTCTACCCTACATTAGCCTCACAACAGCTTTGTGAGGTAGGTTAGGCTGCCAGTCAGGGACTGGCGCAATGCCTCCTGCTGAGCGTCATGCTTGCGTAGGGGACGCGGGCCCAGCTCTCCCAAGTCCCAGTCCAGCCCTCTTGCCACTTCTGCTTCCTTGAAAGGGGTTGCAGTCCCTGGACAAAATTCCCCTCTGCACTGCTAATTTCTGAAAACAAAACCAAACGGGCTCCAGGTCAGAGCACGTCCTACCTGGCCCTGGCCTGTCTGGTTCCTCGCCCCCAGAGCTCTTCTGCCTTTGGGGCAGAAATTCAACAGGTGAAGCCCCTGCCCCACAGCGCACTTCCCTGCCCCTTTCGACTGCAACTTGAAATGCGCAGGTCCTCTGAAAACAGAAGGCCAGCAGCCCGGGCTGCCAGCAATTCCTCCTCACTTCAGTTCCTACGCTGGGAAAATCCCTGGAGCCTTGGATTTCTGGCGCCAGGCTTGTGACCAGAAGCACAGAAACGGGGCCAGGAGAAGAGTAAGATGGCAACCGCGTGGGTCGGGCTTCCTCGGGGATAGACTCGGCTTCGTCACTGCCGGCAGCCAAGATGCGCAAGAGAAGCCCCTGCCACGGGGAAGCCGCCAGCTCCAGATGCTTCGCCTTCCATCCCAGGACTGGAAATCCCGCCTCAGCCTCTGCGGGGCAGAGGGCGCCCACCGCACGACTTCAAGGGCCTGGCCATGGCGAGCTGCAAGCGCTCGTGCACCAAAGGGCGCTGGAGCCTGTAAGATGCGCAAAAGACTAACATGCACAACGAGCGGGATGTGCCGCCAGGCCCCGCATTTTGCCGCAGATCCCGGTGGTGCTCGCGCCTCACTTCGTTTTCCAGGCCAGCTCAATCGGCGGCCACGCAGGTCCAGCCCTACCCCGGGCTTGCAGCTGCATCGAGGGACAACGTGGACACCCCAGCTGTGCACGCGGGAGGCGGGGAGCCTGCGCCCCCCCGCGCCTTCCTTGACCCAGGGCCCCCCCGCCCCCATCCGTGCGCGCTCCTGGCTCCACTCCTTTCGCCGTCAGGGCACGCCTGCAATGCAGAAAAGCCGCGCAGGCGCATTTGGCCGCGTCGCCTCCCGGGCGGGCGGGGCTGCTCACTGCGACTGCCGCAGCCCGCCATCCCCGCCCGGTGCGCGCCACCTTCAGGCCGAGGCCGGCAGTGCAGCCCGGGCTCTTTCCAGAGCGGGGCGGAGAGCGCGTGTCGGCAGCGGCGTGGAGGGGACCCTCCCTCCGTGGATGTCTCTCATCTGCCGACCCGTCGGAAGCCGGCTCAGCTCCTCAGGCCATGAAAGACCCACTGTAGACAAAGGCGCGTAAGCAAGGGCGCCTGAGCATACGCAGAGTGCCTCTTCCTCCGCCACGCTCCTGGAACGAAAAAGTATGCCTGGTCTTCAGAAAGAGAAATTCCAATTTCATTTGCGATTTTGACAGCTCAGGAGCATCTTGGCTGGTTTTGTTCCTTTCCTTCTCTGAACTAGCAGGAGTTGCAGATCTTGTGACTTCTAAGGGAGACCTCCCCCTTGCAGGAGATGTGCCAGATGCGGGGCTGGAGGTGTGAGGTTGCCAACTAACCCCTTCCAAACGTGCTCCTCTACATTCAGTGGCAGTTTGCCCATCCGAAGCCAGTAAACATAACATGTGTGTATTGATTATTGATTATATAATCAATAACCGTTCATGCATTGATTAGAATGGTGGCCATCATGATCCTCTCCCCCATCTTGTTCTCACAACAACCCTGTGAGGTAGGCCAGGCGGAGGCACCCAGGAAGCTTCATGCCCAAGCAGGGATCAGAACCTTCTCAGTCGGGGTCAACAGAACCCCAATGCTACAGTGGTGCTGTAAATCACAGAGAAAAGATCCAGGAAACTTATTAATGTTTTTGTTATAAACAATTTTAGATCCATTCTATCATTGCTGCTGTGACTAGGCTTAATTTATGGACTGTTGTATATTGTTGGGGTTTTAATCTAATTACTGTTTTTATTGCTCTGCTGTAATGTTGGATTTTTAATGTCATGTGTATATTTTAAATTGTACCCTGCCCTGAGAGCCCTTTTGTGCTGTGGGGCACTATGGAAGTTAAATGATTTAACTAACCAACCAACCAACCAAACAAATGAGGATAACTTAGGGTAAAGTTACTCCAGCCAGCAGCTCCTGGCCTGCTCGAGTTATGTAGCTGTTCAAGTGCGAAGTTGTGCCCTGCAGGCTGCGTCCAGTGCTGGCACTTTGCTGCCAGGATCAGTGCGGAGGACGCCCCCCTGGCTGCACCGGCCCTGCCACCACGGGGCCGGCTCTCCCCACCGCCCAGCAGTGAGACGCTGCTCCGAGTCCCGATGCAGCGCCCCTCGCCTCTCAGAGCCCTTCGCAGGCCAGCGAGGCCCCCGCTGTGCACGGCTTCTCCTCCGGCAAAGCACTCGAAGCGAGAGGCGGCACTCTCGGCCCGCCTTGGAATTCAAGCTGGCTTCTTGGAGCTGAGCTCGCTGCGGCACGGCCAGCTTCAAGGTGCGGAGCCGCCTCCGCTTTGGGGATTTGCGGATCGGGGCAGGCGAGCCCTAGGCGTCCTGCATGCGGGGTGTCCGCCGTGGAGCCAACAGCGGCAGGATCCGTTCCACCCAGCCAGGGAGCTGCTGAGCAAGCTCTCATGTGCTCCGGGGACATGAAGGCCCCCGTGCAGTTGGGCCAATTTCAACTTCAAAGGACCCCGAGTCAATGTTTTGTCTGGACTGATGCCATGCAAGTTGGTTGTGTGGAGGGACAGTGTGGCATAGTGGTTACATGACTTGACTGGGACTTGGGAGCTCCAGGCTCTTGGGAGATCCGCTTGGCCGTGAAGTTCCTGGGATGACTCAGGGCGACTTGCTCAGCCCCTGCCTGGCCCCCCCATCAGGCTGATAGGAAGACGAATTGTGGAGAAGGTGACTCATGCTGGCAGAGGCGGTGCTGGGCGTGGAGATCATGCAGTGCTCCGGCGCACAGGACAGGACACGAACGAAAGCAACAATTTGCAGGTGCTAATTTGCCCTCAACTCTGTGGTGCTGTCCTGAAGTGATCTTGTCACCAAAGGACACCCCTATATGCAGGGGGGGCAGGGGGAGGACCTTAGCAGAAGGGCATTTGCTTTGGAAGGGAAAATCCCAGCCCAAAAATTTGGAGTGGGGGCATCAGGAAGGGAAACCGTTGTGGGCTGTTGGGAAAATTTGGATAAATCCTGCCTGAAAAGCATTACTCCTGTGTGCCTTCGCACTGTGGGATCAAATTCTGCCTTCCTTCTCAAAACCAAGCTGTCACTGTTCAAAATGGCCTTCCTCCCCCGCTCCTTTCTCTCACCTTTAGCTGTGGGCTGCAGGAGACAGGCCACTCAGCCCAAATAGTCATTGTTGGAATTCAGTTTACAAGGAAGTCTCTTTTGAGAGCCCAGAGGCTCCGTGTGCCCTGGCCAATGCAGAATGTCTCGAGTCTTGATAGGGGTCTTGAGCTTATCATGCAGCTTCTCAGTAGCTTGAATTTACATGTCTAAGCAGAGCTGGAGATGGGTTCAGCTACTGAACTAAAGTGTCAGTACAGGCAATCAGAAATATTGTAATCTCATTTACTGTATGAATGGCTGACATTCTTTATCTGTTCTGTATGTGATGAACTCGGAACCTTATTGTAATCCCTGCAGTCTGTCATCAATTGCCCTGTACCTGTGTACCTATAAAATACCCTGCAATGGCGTTGAAGCTTTGCAGCAGAGCTCACCTCTGCCTGCCCGGTAATGCATTATCGTGAGTACGGACCTGCGGGGAACCTGGGTAATACAATAACGCCTCAGAGGGTCTGGACGCTTGATCTTTCCCGCGAAGCTGAGTTTTATTCCCTCTCCTCAAATTGAAATTCCGGGATTCTGACAGCTCGTCCGGGGGGATCCCTTGCATAGAGACCCCCTGGACTTCTGGACATTCATTTCTGCAAGTGCCCCTGGGAAGCAGGATGGTGGGGCAGGAACCACCCCAGAGGTTCAGGGTCCAGCCCCCTTGGGCTGCCCCCTAAAACCAGCTCAGATGGAAGTTGCCTTCAGTTCATTGCAAGAGGGAAAAATGGTGAGACGGGGCAGTTTTCCGTGGCCATACTGGAAATTGCATCATAAAGTGGCCAGAAGTTGCCGGGTTGCCCTATCCAGCCTCAGGGAGCCTAGTCCCCACTCGGCAGGCCCCTTAAGGATGCCAACTCTTTATATTCCTTGCTGGACCCTGCTCCCATGCCTTTAAGCACAGTATAAGGTACAAAAAAACCGAACGTTATGCTTTTTATGGTGTTAAAATTAGTAGGTGTTGATAGTGGCTGGCACTGTGCCAGGAGATGTTGCCTTAAGTGGAGACAGCTGGATCCGACGAGGGCCAAGCATGGGGGGAAGGGGAGGCATATTTTATTAGGGTCCAAAGATCTGCCCCCCCCATCACATTAACTCAAGGAAAAGGCAAATAGCCTACCCTGAAAACTTAAAAGACACTTAAAATGCATTGGGAGACAGAGTACATGTCCCATTTTCCACCCAGCCGGCTAAGCCCGCTTTTTCCCTTGGTCGGGTGACTTCAACCGCCTTCACACGAGGGAGGCCGGGGCGAGAGGGCCAACGTGCAGCGAGGAGCCTCCAGGCGCCGGAGACGCGCGGCGCACCGGGAGGAACGGCTCGGGCTCCGCTCGCCCGCATCCTGCGCGCTGCGGCCCCTTGCGGGCGACCCGCGGCGCGCAGCATGCGAGCCCCACGTCCCGGCAGGGGCCCCGCCGGGCGCTCCCCGCGCCTCGCCACCGCAGCCTGCTTCCCGCGCGTGGGAGCAAGAGGCACGTCCCCGCGGGGCGCGCGCGCGCAGCGCCGGGATGCGCGCAGAGCCCCGCCCCGCCCCGCCCGCCCGCCGCGCGGCCCCGGCGGCCAGTCCGGAGAGGGAGCGCGCGGCGGCTGCGAAGCGCGCCTCCGTCGCTACGGCGGGCGCGCCCCCGCAGGGCCCGGGCAGGCCCTGCCGTCTGCCGCGAAGAGGCGCCATTGCACGAGCGTGTCTCTGGGGGGTGGGGAGGCTTTCGTCTCCAGATGCCTGGCCACCCCGCGAGTGGCCGAGTGCTCCTGCGCATGGGCAAACGGCCTTCTGTGCCCCGGCGAAGGACGTGGCGTTCGGAGATGCGCTGGAGGGTGGGTCTTTTCTGGGCGCTACGGGGTGATATTTCCGGGCTTTCGAGGCTAGGTGGGGCTGTCGGACTTCCTGGTCAGACCGGCGCATTTGCAAAGTTACCGGGTTGGAGGAAGCTGCTAAAGAGCAGGAGCCCTTTATAGCCTTCACACTTCTGACTGGGCGTGCAGAGATTGCCCCTTTAATTTCGATCCCAGAAACCGTAAACCTCCGTTTGCTGAGAAACACCGTGCGTGGAATTGGGTTCATCTGCCCTTTGCCCTCAGCTGGGGAAAGAACAGCCACAGCGGCTCATCTGACCTTTTTCTGCTAGAAAAGAACAGGTGTAAAACATGTACACTAAGAACAGCTACCTGAGTTTTGCTTTTTTTCACCTCCTCCTCCTTTATCTTTGCAAACTGTTCCGGGAGTCGTTTTCAGCTAAAGAGTGCGGTAAAATACGCTGCTAATACAAAATATTCCACAGGCCGTGGCCGCATGTGCCGTAAGTATGCAGGGCTTCAAGGTGCCAAAGGATTGTTGTTGCTGTTGCCATTAAACTCGCTGATTTGCCTTCTCTGGGAGCAACCGACCTGGAATTTTAGGACGACCCAAGGAAAAGTTGCTTGTGGTGCCCCCAGGAATATGGCAGAGCCTTGTCAGTGTTGGCACCCTTGCTGTGGAACGTGGACATCTGGCATTCCCCAGCACTGCTGTTTTGCAATGTATGGCTGTGAAAGCTGGACCATAAGGAAGGCTGAGTGCAAAAGGATTGAGGCCTTTGAATTGTGGTGCTGGAGGAGACTCCTGCGAGTCCCTTGGACTGCAAGGAGATCAAACCGGTCATTCCTGGAGGAGATCAACCCTGGCTGCTCTTTAGAAGGCCAGATGCTGAAGATGAAACTCAAATCCTTTGGCCACCTAATGAGCAGGAAGGACTCCCTGGAGAAGAGCCTGATGCTGGGAAGGATTGACGGCAAAAGGAGAAGCGACGGCAGAGGATGAGGTGGCTGGATGGGGTCACTGGGGCAGTTGGTGTGAGCTTGAGTGGACTCCGGGGGATGGTGGAGGACAGGAGGGCCTGGAGGAATGTGGTCCATGGGGTCGCGATGGGTCGGACTCGACTTTGCGACTAACAACAACAAGAACAAGCACTGCTGTCATTCAGGTGCCCGGCAAAGGCATAATGCACCTGTACTTTTGCAATACGGGCAAGGGGTTTTACTGCATTTTTTAATTTCTTGCTAATGTAGAGTTACAGCTTTCATGTTGTTCTGAGGTCGTACTATTTTATATGGGTTATTGGGCCCCTTGTGAGAAAGGTTGGGATAGAAATCAAATAAATGCCCTCTTCCTTCCATAAAGCAGAGCACCACTCCAGGTCCCCTCTGCACCCCTTCGAAGCCCTTGGCCGCAGCTGCAAGGGGGGTGGCAGTGGGAATCGCTTGTGCACACAGATCTTGCAGTTCCCCCCCAGGGACCCTGGATGGGCAAGGCGGGTAGCTTTAGAGCAGCCGCTGCTGCAGGGTGGTGGAGCTGAGGCAGCATCGGGGCGTGGCCTATCGGCACTGGAGCCCCGCCTCTTTCCCATCGAGCCCTGAGTCTGGAGGAGCCTGCCACCCAGTTGCCCCACCACCCAGTTGCTCAGGGCCCTGAAGGCCTTGGCTGCCTTTCAGCCCACACGGGCCTCACTTCCCTCTGCCCCCTTCCGCGTGCGGCTGTTTCCTGGAGCCGCGTGCCCCCTTCTCCCGTCCACGCAACAGCGCAGCCCTGGCCTGGGTGTTGTGCTCGTGTGTCTGTGCACTACTGCAGAGGTGGGAAGGTGTATGAGGCAGTCCCCCTGCGCTGTGCCAGGCCGCCAGTCCCATCATCCAGAGCAGCACATAGATGCTGGCCAAGGATGATGGGAGGTGCACTCCAACACATCTGGCTCGGCACGGAGTTGTCGGCAGCTGATTAAGCGGCTGCTTTGCCTTCTCCCATGCCTTCTCTCTGTGTTCTGCAGAGCAGATCTGATAGACGATGCCCCTCCTTTCTCCTCCGCATCGTTGTTATTACCATGGCTTTTATCTGGAGTATTTTTCCCTTGGTGGCCTTTGGTTCTCTGATCAGCCAGGAGCTGAGCCACACGTGGTGCCACCTCTCCATGCACTCGTGGCCTTGGTTTGCACCGCATGTGCTGCAGAAGGAAGCTGCTAGTTGCACAACTGGAGCTCAACAAGCACTCGCTGACTTCTCCGCTGGGCTTACTTCCTAAGCCAGGACCAAGGAGCAGAAGGAATCCGGCAAAGAGAAGAGGGCCGAATTCTGGGGAGGGTTGCCAGAACCCTACATGGCATCAGGGTGCTTCCAGACGGACGGCTTCGTAGTGACCCCTTTTCCAAAGGCATTGACTTAGAATCATAGAATCACGGAATCATAGAATAAGTAGACTTGGAAGAGGCCATGAAGGCCATCGGGTCCAGCCCCCTGCTGTTGTGGGACACCAAGTTACACCACCCCACGCAGATGGCTGTCCAGTTTCTTTTTGAATGTCTCCAGTGTGGGAGAGCCCCCCACCTCTCTGGGCAGCTGGTTCCACTGTCGTCTTGCTCTGACCGTGAGGGAGCTCTTCCTGATGCCAGCCTGAATCTGGGTTGTCGCAACTAGAATTGATCATTCCGTGTCCTACGTTCTGGCATGAGCAAGAGGAGGTCTGCGATGTGATGGTGCCCTCTCTTTGAAGTGCTGCCCAGTTTGTGTCGGGTTCAAAATGGATAAGCATAAATAGGGGAGGAGACTTGGAGTTGCCCATCCCTAAACAGGGACGCCTTTTAGTGTCTGCCAATGCATCTTAATGTTATTAGGTTCTCTGGGCCAGGGGTCTTTCTGGAGGGCAGGCGGAGGGTGAGAGCGGAAAGGGTGCTCCACACAGGTCTCCGCAGCATCTTTATCTGTTCCTGTGATGCTAAGGACCCGGCATCTCAAGGTTGCTAGGCAACCATGCCGCCTTCTGGGGAACTGGGCAGGAAATTGGGCTGGGGGAAAAGGGTTGCACAGCAAGCCCTTTTGCACTCGCCGTCTGCAGTCACTCAATGTGCATAGCAGGGCTTGGAGACCTCGGGCCTGGTCCTTGAATGACCATGAGCACCTTTCGCGTTGGCACAGAATTTTCTACCATTCTCAAAGGCTGAGATGCCCCTTGTAAGGGTTACTTGCTGGCAGAGAAAGCTTCGTGCTGCCCTTTAGTGTTTACCCCACACCTGTTGCCTTTAGTGCCACCCCATCTGCTTTGGCCCCAAGAACTTCTCTGAACCGAAATTTGCTCTGAAGCTGAAAGAGTTTTCCACCCTTTTTAGTGAGATTATGTCAAAGTAACAAAAAGGAGGTGCCAGTTTATTTTGGGGAGGGGAAGAGCCCCCCTCCCTCCCTCCCTCCCACCTAAAACTTTGCTTTATTTAAAATAGTTTTATCCAGCTCTTCAGCCAAAAGGCCTTTTCTCCAGGAGTCTCCACATTGACAGCAACTTTGTTGAGGGTTTGACAGCTGATCTGGAGAAAAGCATGCTTTGGTGCCTTTAACAGCAGCTTCCTGTGCTGAGAGGATCAGGCGAGGGAGGGAGGGAGGGACGGATAGACAGACAGTGTGCCTGCTCATGTCTCCATAGCAAGTTGCTGCTAAACCACAGGGTCAAGTTCTCATCATGGAATTCAGGGGCCAGGGGACTTGCTTCTTTGCAAATTGACATCCTTGTGCACCCATCTGGACCTAATCCCTGCAGGTGTCAGGTGTGTTTATCCCGTTCCTCAGCCAAAAAGGTTCCCAGCAACACTTATGTGCAGCTGATCATACCTGGGTATTCCTGCCTCCAATGTGCGACGCACCTCTCGCAAGAAAGAGGCATGCGGAGGGAAGAGGAGAGGCGCACGTGGCGGAAGGGCTGGGCCTCGCCTCTCGTCCTCCTCTGTGCAGCGTGTTGGGGCAGCAGCTGGTGGCCGGCAGGCTCTCCAATCCTCAGGGCAGCCCCAAGGATGCTGCTTTTCAAGAAGATGCGTGTCGTGCGGCTTGGCTGGAAGGGCCTGTGTGTTGCCAGCCCTGTTTGCCCGGCCAGGCAGGGAGCCAGCCGCTTCCCCAGCTTGGCTTCCCACACAGTCCCCCTCCTCCTCCCTCTCTGGGCTCGCTCTCCTGGGGCATTGGCCACGGCTTGCCCCTTCTCCATGGCATCCATCACCATGGAACTCTCTGCTGCTCTTCAGGCGGGGAGGCTGCTCCGGCCCATCTGAGGCAGCCTGGTCTCCGCATGAGAAAACATCAGCATGCACAAAGGGCCAGGCGTTGTCTTTTGCACGCATGAGCACGTGCCCATGTCTGCTCCGTGGACGGATGGACAGATGTGGCTACGAGGGCACTTCGCTCGAGTCTTTTTCTGTGCCGCTGTCTTAGCTCATTCACGGAACGTTATTGTCTTCCACTATGCAGGCCTCCTGATATCCCCCCACTGTTCCTTCTGTCTTTTTTTTTTTTCTTACCACAGAAAATCAGCTGAATGAAGAACTGCTTGAGAGCCCGTGTGGTGTAGAGGCTAAGAGCCTGGGACTGGGACTGGGACTGGGACTGGGGCGATCCGGGTTCGAGTCCCCGCTCGACCATGGAGCCAACGGGGTGGCTTTGGGCTGGGCACAAACTCTTCTCCAAACCTCAGGGTGGTTGTTGTGCGGATAAGACTGAGAGGAGCTGGAGGAAATGATCTTAAGCCGCTTTGAGTTCAGTGGAAGGAAAAGACATGTAAATAATAATAAATTAGTAAATAAATAAGGAACTTCGGGAAGCATCTCTGGTCCCTGTCATCAATGTCTCTTATATTATATGCCCACCAGCTGTGAGATTAGACAAACCGTCTCGACTTCACAGGTGGATCGCTGAGCACAAAGCGCCCTCCCTCCTTTGCAAGTGGCACCGGAAGCACTGAGCCGGCTGCACTTGCAGCAGCAGCCCAGAGGTGTAGTTCCAAGGTGTGGCGAGGGGAGGAGGCAGGCCTGGTGCGAGGCAAAGGGTCCCGGCGGCATCTTGGCCCTTGGCCGTGTGCTTCCGGATGTGGCAGCCTTCAGTCCCACATGGGATGCCTGTGCCCCTCCAAATCCGCAGGGTTGTCCCTCGGACGCCATTCTCTCAACGAGGACCCAGTGACGGTATCTGCACACAGACATGCTTGGCCCAGAGTTACCCAGGGAGCTTCCTGGGGTCTCAGTCCTGCTGGTGCCGCACTGACTTTTCTTGGAACTGCTCTTCCTATACCAGCCGGGCAGACTGGATAATTTTGCCTCAGTCTTGCTGAATGTGCACCTCTCAGCTGCAGAATGACAATATCTCCACGGAAGCAACCAGGGAAAGGGTGCCCTAGTCCAGCGCTGTCACTGCTACACCACCCTCAATGGTTCTTTTTGCTGAGAAGACGAGAGAGCCGCGAGCAAGAGACAACTCGCTGGAGCATTGCCCCCGAACGATGCAAAATTCCCTATCTGAGGCAGAGAATTCCCAGGCAAAGATCCGCCTCTGGAGCGGTGGTCAGGCACTCGGTTTGGGCCAGGTGCTGCAGTCCTTGAGGCCCAGACTGGGTGTCTGGTGTGAGTCGCTTCGTCTCAGGCTGTGAAGTGCCCTGAAACCCTGACCATATAAGGAGCTTCTGCTCCTCCGGGGCGCATCCTCTCCCACCCCACGGCCAGGCACTGCGGAGAAGCCCGGCAGCTCAACCAGAGCAGCTCTCTTCCTTTGCACTTGGGCGTGTACACCACGGATGCTGCTTAAAATATGAATAGGGGGCCCTTTCCTGTTAGCGGGATGATAAGGCATTCCAAGCATGCTTGTGCCAAGTTTTTAAAAATCGGTAGATGGCCACAGAGGGACGGAGACATGCAGACTCTCTTTGGCTGCATGGGCTGCTGCATTTGATCTATTCTGGCCCCTTCCCCCCTGCCCCCCCCGACCTATCATGGTCTCAACCGCAGCCGTGAGACAGGATAGCCGGGTTCAGTCAGGAAAGACCCCTTTGGCTTGAGCCTCAGCCGTTTCTCGAAAGATCGCCCAGATCACCCTGCACCCTCGGATCACCCTTCCGGGAGCATTATGCTCCTGCGCGATGGTTCTCACCGCCAACTACAAAATCACAGCCCATCTGCAGACACTTTTATAACCTTCCGATCATGTACAGAGAGAGTGTTCAGTTTCCAGATAATGTTAACATAATAGCATCTTGATGTCTTCATACGCAAAGCAATACTCTAAATTGATCAGAAATGCCCTGGACAACAGAATAGAAAATTCCCCTGGTTGAGCCTTATTGACAAGCCAGTTCAGTGAACTCCTGGCGGTTTGGACCAGCCTCTGTGTCTGCTTAGACGTGCAAATGTGTCTGATTGAGGATTCATCCAGGAAAACTTGACAACTACCCTGCCTCTGCTGAACTAGATGACTCAATGGGTCCATTCAGAAACCAATGGGCAGCGGGGCCTCAGCTCCCTGCAGCTGATGGGAACGCGGGTGTTTCCCCACTGAAAGTGTTAGCCTCTCAGTCCAGCCAAGAATCCCATCCTCTTAAAGCAGCAGCAATGCTAAACAGCAACCTGGCTTGGAATTCTGCTGCTTTCTGAGAAAGGGGCGCAGTTTTGATTTTGTAACGCCAAGGCACATATAAGCAACCCGTTTCTGCCAGGATTTATCTGGATTTCCCCAAACACACACGCTTGTGCACATTTGAATAACTCTTGGCTAGTTTTAGCGATGGAGCACACTTCTCTGTCCTCTGCATTCATTGTTTTAAACGCTCTTAATGTCTCATTTATAATGAAGCGTGTGAATTTTGTTAAGTTCTTCAGCTGGAGCGGAATCAAGTTCTCACCGATCTTCAACAGAAGAGCCCATCGTTGCGGCCTGTCTGGAGGGGACACTGACGGTGCTGATATCGGTGAGGCTCCACATCCGTTGCAGCTTTTATGCTGAGCTTTACGTGGTCCTGAATAAACAAACCATAAAAGCTGCAGCAAAGAAGGCACGCCATGGATCCAGCATCGCTTCTCCCTGGTGAGGCTAAGATGAATGCAGCCTCTGAACTGGGGCTGAATTAACTGGGATCTAAGCTCAGACTTTAGGGAACAAAGGACTTGCAGCCTGGAGTCTGGATGGACAACAGGCCTGGGTCACGTTTGCCCATTCTGAACGTGTAACATGCGCAGTGGTCACGTGTTCAGAGCATCCTCGAGTTTATTCGAATACCGTGGTGCAGGGAAGGGGCAGGAGGGCGGGTGAACCAGCCCTTTTCCCAGGGACTGGCCAAGTGGCTTTGTGCACGGCTTGGCTCCCATGGGAAGGGTTGTCTTGCGGGTGGCCGGGGGCAGGCGGGCTCCGGGAGGCGTCGTGGGATGCAGGCTGCTGGTTCACCCCCTCGCCTCCCCGGGCAAAGCCAGGGCCTGGCTGGCTGCTTTGACCGAGTCTCTGTCTCCGTGCTGAGTGGGGCATGGGATGCCGTCCTCCCAATGCAGGGAGAGGAGGTGGGTGCAGGGGACCTTCTGATCCCCAGGGAAGACTCGGATACCACTGGGGCCCCTCGCCCCTCGCTGCTTTGCTTTGTGCTGCTTCCTATTCCATGTCTACTAGAACCTGGATCTCCGCAATCCCCGTCCAGCACCGTTAGCCACTGCACCGCACTAGCTCTTTTCAGCTTTATCGGCCTTGCTGTGGTGCTGAGCTCCATCTCCAACATGGGTTTGTCAGCATGGAGCACCATGGACAACACCTATAAAGCTGAAAAGGAAAGCTGTCACGGCTAAGGAGCCCCAAGGGACACACCGGGCCCCACCTTCCATGGTGATGAGGGTACATGTCATGATTCCACCGACTGATGCTATCCAGCCATGGGCCCCCTGGGGGTGGGGGGTGATTCATCTCCCCCCACCCGCAACTACTCCTGCATTCCTTTACTAGGTAAAGACTTCCCAAGTGCTTAGGAGCACTCAATGGAGCAGTGCTTAAGGACTTGATCCAAGGGGGGGGGGAGGGGGGTGCGCGAGGGGCTCATTGTGCTTTATTCACACCAAACTGTGGATCATTCCACATACTGCCAAACCATTTAGCTTCCACCCCTCTTAGACTATCCTGGGAACTGGATGGACACTTGATCTGATCTAGTAGAACTAGTTTTATGCTCTCAGAGAAGGCAAAGCTGCTAGTCCTCATGGTTCTGTGTTACCTGCAACAACGGAGGCGCTATGCCTACGTGCACCCTTGCTCCTGCACGCCTGTCCAGCATGTGGGTTTTCTGCGTCCAGCTGGTATAATGAGAAAACTTGCTATGAAATGTCACTGGCCGGATGCCCTTGGGATCGGGGGCCAATGTTTTTCTATCCCTGGCACAGCAGAAAGTTTCAGCTGGCAGCCTGGCGAGCTTTTCTACCCGGAACGGCAACACTGCAGTCTTTTTCTTTGCACCAGGCAGCAAAATATTTTGGGCCAGCCCTGGCATGGTATTTGTGGGGTTGTTCTGTCTCGCATGGGCAGTGACAGCCCGTCGGGGTCACCCAGGACGTGCTCGTGGCTGGTAAGAAAGGGGCAGAACTGCTTGACCCCCACTGCACAGCGGACTGAACTTTGGGCTGCTCCTTGTGCTTGCGTCGCAGGCATGGAGGGGTCCGTCCTCCCCATTTTGGCCTTTCCTTCCAGTCTTTCCTGCGACCGCAAAGCAGAGCAGCATTAAGGAGAGTGGAAAGGCACCGCTCTGTCGGCGAAGTGGCTTCCGTTGCAACCTGGCATGCCCAAGTCATGGGCCGGGCAGGAGGCAGAGCAGTGTTATTCTGATGTTGCGTTTATATTCCGCCTTTGCTCCTGCTGCTAGGAACCCGAGGCGGTTCAAAGCTTTTCCTCCTCTCCGTTTAATCCACGCCACAACAGCCCTGTGAGGGAGGTTAAGCTGAGAGTCTGTAGCTGGCCCAAAATTCGCCCATGGCAGAATGGAGATTGGACCTCGTGAGCCCCAATCCAGGGCTCTAACCAATGCACCACATGGGCTGTCAGTAAAATCGAGAGAGAAAGGTCAAACTGGGCTTTTCAAACATGTTTATTTGTAAAATGTGAATTTGGTGTGAGGTCATGCAGGGCCCACAGAAATGGCCGGGTGGCCATACCTGGCCCGTGAGATCTGCATCTTCATCGCTGCCTCGCAAAGGGGCACCAAAAGCCCCCTTTCCAGCCCACAGCTGCAGCGCCCCACGTGCTGCCTATTTCTTGGCCGCTTCTTCGGGCTTCTTGGCCTCTGCTGCGGGGATCTGGGCATGAGTCTCATAGGTGACCGGGATCTTGATCTCGGCGGATTGGATGGCAGGCTTGGGCAACGGGGCTTCCACGGTCAGCGTGCCATCAGGTGAAAGTGAGGAACGGACCACCGTCGGGTCAATGCCAGGAGGAAGCCTGGAGAGAGAAGCCAGAGCATGCGAGGACCACCCTTGCTGTGCACGTGGCCCGCCTTGCGGCGAAGCCACGCCCGGTTTCCGGTCGGGTTGCGAACTGTGGGCTAGCAGGCCATGGTTGGTTAGCATAGCTGCATTCAGACAGTACAACAAGCCACGTTTCAACAACAACCCACAATTCAATGACGAACCACACCCAGTCTGTGATTCTGGGTTATTGTGGTGTCTAAGACCAGCCACCAAGATCTAGGTGAGCCTTTTCAACAAATCCTTCAGGGTTTGTCTTAAGCAACTGAGCTGAATTGCATCACGTTTTCTAGTGGATTGGGCCACTTTGACAGAGAGGAGCTGTTCACTGGAGTGTGCTCCTCACAAGGTGCACAAACATTAAGGGACTATTTGGTCCATAGGTTAAAACAAATATTATGGCATGTCACCTGAAGGTTTGCAATGGGCGATCCACCGTAAGTCAATAGAAACAGCTAAAACCATGCCTGAGAATGCAGACTTATGTACATCTGCTCCAGAGGCACAGCCATCCAGATGTGCAGATTAAACAAGCAAGGTTGATTTAACATTCTGCATTAATTAGAAACTAGCATTAGTTGCATTTGGGGTCAATTTTGACCCCAAACGAAAATTCCCCAGGAATGAAAAAAATGCTACATATGAAAAGCCTTGGTTCTGGCTGAGGTTTTTTCCCAGGGGTTTTCCATCAACTTAAAAATAGCTTTCCGCTCTCATTTCAGCCTTTTCAGGCTTCATCCTTCCTGAGGTCATGTAAAATGAGAAAATCTGCATTTGAAAACCTTTGACCCATTGGCATTTTCTCTGCATAGCAATAGTTTGGCCTACTAAAAGAAAAAAAGAACCTAGGAAAATGTTCTTTGAATTGATTTTAATTCTATTTCCTGGAAGTGGTAGCTCAGAGTCATAGCTTTAAAAAGAGACTCTGATGATCTGGGTCAAACTTTCTTTTGTTCCTTCTTTGCAGCTGAATGTTTGGGGTATAAAAGTACTCCACACATTGATTCCTATGGAGATTCTGGAGTACTTTTTCCCCTGGCATGGCATGTTTTGGTAGACAGAAAAAAATGCATGCAAGGCAGGAAGTGGAACTTTGGGGACATACTAGACCAGGCGCTTGGTGGCAATGCCCTGAAAAGACAGTCAGCTGGACAACGGATGTCTGAATTACAGTACAGAAAGTGAGCTGAGGGGATGTGGATGGAGGGCTCAGCAGTCGTTGTCTTACGTGTATTTCCTTGTGAAACACCTGGAAATGTAGCCATGCTCGTCCTGTCTTTCTTCATGTTTTCCTGGAAGAGGAAGGAAGGAGAGAAGGGACACTGTTACTGCACAATCAGTGCGACTCCGAGGGACGAAAGAGAATTCAGGGAATTCTCTCACGTGGCATTTGTGCACGGACTTTCGAGGAGGCGAATTCCCAGAACTGGAGAAGCAGCCGTTGGGCACAGCTTGGGGCCCCTGCAGCCCCTTGCCATGGTGGGCCTTCTGCATGCACGGCATGGCACAGGACCAGGGCATGTACTGATTTTCATATGCTCACTCGTGGTGGTAAATGTTAAAGTGCGAGAGGCATTATGAGCACCATGGGGGGGGGGCAGGGGGGCCCTCCAGGAAGATCTATTCTCACCTGCTGCTCCGAGACATGCCCAGCTGTTGTGCTGTATTGACTGGGTTCAGACAACAAGAGTATGGGCTGAGTGTGGGTTGTCACTGGGCTAGGTAATGCCAGAAGCCGGCTGCTCTAAAAAGCCAAGGCTAAGTACCCGTGGCTTGTTGCTGGGTTGCGAGCCCTGGGCCGCTCACAGGGAACAAACTCTGGTTGTTATCATGGCTGGGTTCAGATGACCTGACAGCCCACATTCAACCCATATTCAGCCCTTGTCAGAACCCAGTCAGTGGTGCTTGCCTCAGACTGATAGGTTCGACTTTGAAACTTTTTGCAAGGGGGTGTTGCAGTCGTCTAAGTCTGAGGTCTCCAACGTGGCGCTCATGGACACTGCTCTTGCTGCCCACCAAGTTCTCCCCTCTTCCTGACTTTGATTTTAAGGATTGTTTGTTTGTTGTTTGTTTCTTTAATTAAACTATAGGGAGGCTGGGAGGCTCCACCCAGGGCCAACTTTATTTGGGTTCAAAAGAGGAGTTTTCTGCTTGTGAGCTCAGCTCTCACTGTGCCTTGAACTGAGTTTCTTGGCCAAGTTGCTTTTCTTTCGGCTTCCGCTGTTTGCCTTCTGGAAACTCCTTGTTTCACGAGCCAGCAGGGACCACCACGGTCACCCCTTGGTAAGTGGGCGAGCCCTGCACCCATCCACGAGCCGTGGCCGAGCAAAGCAGGGGACGAGCGTGGCAAGGTCTCTCCCATGTTGGGAAGGGGGCTTTGTGTGGAGAGGGGGGCACTGGCAAAGCGGTTTGCACTGGAGTACACGCCTCAGCAGCATGACTGAGCAGTGTGATGATGAGCATGATGCGGGCCATGTACAAGATTGCCTTTTTTGTAACCACACCAGTTGCGCAAAGGTCAGGATCCCGTTTTCTGTGTGTGCAAATGGCAGAACACCCTGATAGAGCACCCATGTCGACCCCGGGGGAAATCATTCAGTCCTGCCCTTTGCTGCCCACCAGAATGGGAATTCTGCAGAACCTTGTTCAGCTGAAATGGGTCGGAATGCCAGCCTCATGCGCCCCGGTTTTAATGGCCCCTTGATGAGGCGGGTTGCCAGGGCTGAGAAGGGGCCTGATTTCAGCTGGAGCTGGGGGGTCAGACTAGATGGCCCAGGAGATCCCCTCTGACTCGTGCTGTTTCTATGTTTTGCTAGAGCTTGCTTCTTTTTAGGCGGAGGAGCATGCCAGAGCAGTGGTTTTGCTGGTCAGTTGGCAACATTCATCACTTGGGCTGTTATTTGTTATGTCTCTGTGTGTGGTGATGACAGCTCAGTTATTTATAGAAATTTAGCACCTCCGTTCTCCTCCCTTTTCTTCAGCCATGCCTACTTCAGCTCCCACCCCGCCCTGCCTGCTGTACATTAATCTATATATGAGCTTGATACACTCCTTAATATTTCAGATAATGATGAATTGTGGGGGAGGGGGAGCCACCATGGCTGCCAGCGGTGCGGCATAAACAGAGGCCGTGCCTGGGAAAACCTCCTTTCTCCACCATCAGATCTCTCCAGAAGGGCAAGGAAATGGAGCACAAGACAAACCCTCGATGACCTGGCCCGGAGTCCTGTGGCATCCTGAAGACTGCCTGATGAATAGCTGGATAAGGTCACACATTTGTCAGTCCTGACAGAGCGACAGGATTCTTCAGCGGCTCAGCCTGCCGCAAACGTAACATGGCGACCCCTCCAGAAAAGGCATAAATCTCCCTCCATCGGCAATGATGCATCACATTTTGGAGAGGGGAGTGGAGAAAGGTTGGGGAAGAAAATGGTAGAAGCCAGTGTCTTGCAGAATGGGAACATTCGGGCTTTGGCACGGGGCTCCAGCTGGCTGTGATCTGGGAAGTCTCTGAACTTGCTGCGTCACCTTATTGGCACCTGACTGACTGCCTCAATTTTAATCAGGCATCCATCATGGGTTGTGGGACAGGGCTACTTTGGAGCTGCGTGGGCTTCTTCGTCTGCCCCCTTGCACCACAAACATCTCCTTGTACCGGAGGGGGGCATCAGAGCAAACCTGCTTGCACTGTGTTTGAAGCTCTAAAATCAAAGGGGACGAGTTTAAGAAGAAGAAGAATAGGAAAGTATCCAGTATTGAACCTAGATTGTTCAGATCAGTCAGTATCTATGTTGAGGCTTTGCTACTCCCAACACACAGGTAAAATTTGATTTTCAAAACTGAATGAATTGTTCACCTGGTTGAATGATGACTGAGCAATGAAAAATTCTGAAACTGACCACTAGTCCTAGAAAGAATGAAGCCTCCAATGTCACAGGCAGTCTATCCTAACAAGGACACACAGTCAGGCAGTGAGCTTCTGCAGAGCATCCAAGCACTGTTGGAGACAGTGTGCAATTAAACTGTCTTTGTGTTCAGCAAGGCCTTTTATCTCCATTTTCCTCAAGCAACTAAAAAGGTCTTAAATGGACAGTGTCATGGAGCATCACCTGATATTGTGGGGTGATGGAGAGGAAACAGACAAGCAAAACTTGGGGGGATTCGTTTGGAAGTGGAGGCACTTGGGCCCCAACACAGCTAACAATCTAGTGCTGAAGTTGCTTCATTAGTCTTCCATCTCAATCTCCTTCCCTTGTGTGCTGACTCTAAGCCTGAGATTACGACTGTCTCCTTCCTCACCTTTACAGCCACCTTTGCAGTATATAATAATAGCAAGAAATATCCCGCTCTCAAGGGATGGTGCTCACCATTAGGGATGGGTGAATCTCTGTACATCATTATGAGGGTGTTACGCTAATGAAATGGGAAATGATGAGGGTTTGGAGACACTGCCCTGTGAGGCGGGACTGGGGGAACTGGCCTGTTCAGCCTGGAGAAGGGGGGGGGCATGATCTCCCTCTATAAGGACCTCAAAGGCCGTCACAAAGAGGAAGGCCAAGATCTCTTCTCGCTGATGCCAGAGTGGAGGGCACGGAATAATCGAGGCAAGTTGCAACAACCCAGGTTCAGGCTGGACATCAGGAAGAGCTTCCTGACAGTCAGAGCAACACGACAGTGGGGCCGGCTTCCTGGAGAGGTGGGGGGCTCTCCCACACTGGGGGTATTCAAGCTGAAACTGGGCAGCCACCTGAGTGGGATGGTGTGACTTGGTGTCCTGCAACAGCAGGGGGCTGGACTTGATGGCCTTCATGGTCCCTTCCAATTCTACTATTCCATGATTCTATGAAATAAATAAATAAACTTCCCTTTTCTTTCATTTTCTCATTTTCCTGATCTTAAAATTGTTTTCTCCTGAACTTTGATAATTTTCCAGTCTCAAGTTGGTTCTTCTTGAAATCAAAGGATTTATTTTTTTTAACTAATTTACATGAAAATTAGTAATTGATATGAAAATTTAATTTAATTTACATGAAAATTTGAAGGCTTTTTTGTATACATTTCTTCTAATAAACCACCCAGAGTGCTTTGGTTAAGGCACAGTATAGAAACAAAAATAATGATAATGCACATTTTCAAGCAATGTTCCCAATACAATATATTTTGGAACGTTACCTTCACTCATGTGTGTATTTTTGTGAGTGCTCCCTGTATCACTTTTGCACTGGTGAATTTGGAGGCTTGTGGTTTTGGAAGGATAGCCAAGTTTCAGTTCACAGGTCAGTGAGGTGAACAACCTTTTTGGTCCCTTTGGGAAATTTCAGAACCCGCGTTGGGCACCACCACAAAATGGCTTCCATGGGAGGTGTAGCCAGTCTCTTGCCCAAAAAACAAAGCATAGAACCATATAAAGGAAGTGGGCCATCTAAGCATGAGGCAGAGCTGGGCTTTGACCCCAACACCCTAAAACCAGAGGTCCCCAACCTTCTGAGTCTGGTGCATCTTTATGCTCTTGCAAGGAAAAAAGCGGGATGCATTAAACAGACAGGCAGAGAGATGCTCCATTGTTCGGACCCAGTAAGGAATTCTCTTGATCGCTGCTGTCCACTGCACATGGATGCCCACATCATCCATTGATGCCCCTTCAAGGTGCATCGGTGCACAATGCTGCCCCTGCGCATTCACCTGTCAGCTCACGGCGTGGGCACCCCTGGTTCCAAAAGCACTCTTTTGAACCCGAGCAAAGATCGCATGGCCGGGGTGGGGTGTGGAGCAGGCGGCCCCTTTGCAGCAAGCCCGCTTCCTAGTTTAATTAAAGAGCCCCCCAAGTTCAAGAAATGGAAACCCCTGGCACGAGCAGCCACAGGGGGTTTTGAGCCCCTGCTTTGGTGCATCCCCCGGAGACAACCTCCTTCTCATTCCTGCCCCCCTCCGAGCAGCCTGCTCCTTCCTTCTTGGGACCACTTTCTGCCTCTCCGTCTGGGTCAGCCCCCACAGAAACTCTCACGGGCACAGCCATGCATGCAGGCACCCTGCACGTCCGGGAGACTCGGGGGGGGCCCAGGAAAGGGTTTGGGGTGCTGGTTCTTGCCAGCTCCCCCTTGCCTCCCTTGGGCGTATCGGTTCAAAGGGTGCCACGCCTTCCCGCCCCACCTACCGGTGATCTCCACCACGCCGTCCTTTGTCTTCACCACCAGCTCCTCGGGGGCGAAATGGTTGACGTCCAGGGCCACTTTCCAGCTCTCGGATGTCTGCCGGATCTCAGAGATGCCGCTGCTGAGCTGGCGGCTCAGCGCTCGGCTGTAGGCCGGGTTGGCGGCTGGCGACGCAGCGACGGGGACGGGGCTGGTCACCACAGGCTCAGGGCTGGTGCTGAGCACGGGGCGGACGTAGCCCGGCCAGCTGGTGGTCCCTGCCGGCCACTTGTACCAGTCCTCGGGGATAAGGGGCATCCCAAAAGACTGGTCGAAAAGCCGGCTGCCCCGGTACCAGTCCCGGAACGGGTCCCAGCTGGGGTTGCGGAGGAAAGTGAAGGGAAGTTGGCGTTCCGACATGCTTAGTCCCGGCGCCTCCGTCCAGCCACTGTCTGCACAGAGCAACAAGCAGCAGCTGGCCCTTATCAGCGAACAAATGTCTATTTTTGGACAAGAATGCCAGATTTCTATTAATGGAAATTACACTTGGCTGGCGGAACCCGATGACTATGGCCCAGGTCTCGGGAGCGTTCTCCTTTTGCATTTGTCATCCCCTCCCGGCAGCCTTCTGGGTGTCAGGAGAAGGGGGTCGAGAATGGGGAGCAGGTGGAAATAGAGAATGAGTCTCACGGGACTGAAACTGGGGCCGGATTTTGAGCTCAGCAGCCTGAAAATAAATTCAGGACGACTTGAGGATGAAACTTATTTTGGGAGCCTTTCCCGAATGGAGAAAGATCTCTTCCCCTTTCCTGGCCTATAATCCCCAAACTTGGGTGCCTCCATGTGTGAATGGGTGGAGTGCTTTTTGATGAAGCTGGTGGCTTATTGACTTAACTAGATATCCAGCTGACTTTTCAGCATGCAGAGCACCAGGCAACTGGAATCCCATTAAACGAGTAAAGCCAAACAGTGTGCCAGCTTCAGCGCTATCAAGCGAACAGTAGGATCACAAGTTGCTTCGGGGAGAGAGCCAATTGAGCAGCTCATGGGAAAACATTCTGAGCTAGAAGCCACCACCAAAAAGACCCTGCTTCTTGCTGAAATCGAGCTGGCTTCCTGCTTAGGCAGAGGTTGGGTCAGGGGTTCATTACCAGATCGTAAACTCTGGGTATCTCTAGGATATTCAGTTCCAGACCACATGGAATAAAGATCAGCTCCTCGATTTGGGTTCAAAAACCCCCAGGCAAGCGATAGAGTTGGGCCATACACAGGTGCAGTATGTTCACACAGAAATAAGAAATGTTTTTTTCTTTTCTGGGAGAGACTTCGTAAACCAGCTTCTCACTTGATGTTTGGGCTGTCCTTCCCAGCAGTCGCTCTTCGGCCATGCTGGCTGGGGATGGTAGGAGCTGAAGTCTGAAACCTCCAAAGGACATCAGGTTGGGGATCCTAATAGCCTTCCCCTGGCAAAGTAAACAGCACTGCGCGTTGTTTGGACCACCAGGGCATGAGGCCCTGCCTGATTTGCAGCTCTTCAGTATAAATTAGCATATAGGATCTCATGCACAGTGTGTCCTTTTCTTTCAACTGGGGCTGTTTCCTCTGCTTTCTCAGTCTGTCAGCTTCCACTCCACCGCGGGCCAAGATTCGGGATGTTGGCAAGACCCCAAACGCATTCCCATGAGTCCTGATTCCATGTGTTCTGCTTTTTTAGAGTCAACAGAGACACAGATCCCCAGCATGGGGGGGGGGGGATTTCTGCAGACACGCCCCCCCTGCTCTTGCACATTAGCCCTGGCTCTCCTTAACAGACGTGCATTAGCATGAATGCAAATTAGCACGAGCAGAGCGAAATTCTGATTCTCAGCGTTCTGATTATGCCACTGGGCAGGCAGACGGAGGCCGCGTCTTGCTTGCAGAGGGCAGCCTTCACTCACCTGCGGCCTACCTGGCTGTTTTGCTCTCTGTTTTCCATCAGCTCAAGCCACCATGGCCAATGGTCAGGGATGATGGGAGCAGTAGTCCCAAACATCCAGAGAAAGTTGCAACAAAGGCCCGTTGCAGTGTCTCAAAGCCCAATGCAGCCACCCTGGAGAACGTTCTCTCCATTTCAGCCTTACAACAAACTTGTGAGGTAGGTCAGGCTGAGAGTCAGGGACCGACGGAAAGTCATCCAGTGAGCTCCATGGCTGAGCAGGGGCTAGGACTGAGAGCTCCCAGGACTGGGTCCAACTCCAACCACTACACCTCCCTGGCTTTCTGCGCTGAGGCTGCCTCTGAACAGGTACCACACGCTGTGCCCTGGGGGTGCACAGGTGAGGACCAGACCTCAGGGCAGAGCGGAGGGGATGGCAGGAGGAAGGAGGAAGCGACCTCCCACACCCTCCTGGGAGCCTGTGTGTCACGGAGCCAGGAGAGGCCTGGTGAGTAAGAGGCCTTGCAGCAGTCCTGGAGGAACTCTGTGTTTCTCCAGGACATTCCTTGCCTCTGGCTTCTAGCGTGGAAGAGACGCGTCACCCTGGTTCACACGGCTCGTCCATCCTGTGGGTCTGAGTGGGGACCTCTCTATCCGAGCTATCGCTAGCACGGTGGAGGGAGGGCGATATTTGGGGCATCTTGAAAGGGCAGCTGAGGGTGACCTCTGTAATTTCTCGCTCTTGGACTCTGGCGCCCAGAGAGGGAAAGATATCTGGGGGGCTTCCGCTTCGGCTCAGCATCCCGCACCACCTCAGTGGAGCAGGATGTGGCCCTTTGCATCAGGTATGAAGATGGCAACCAAGGCCCAGCTGGATCAGAGCCAGCAGTCCACACAGAAACCCCAAACAGGGCAGAGATGCCACAGCACCCTCCCGCCCATGTTCCCCAGCCAGAGGCACACTGCCTCCCATGCTAGAGGTAGCCTAGAGTCATGAGGACTAGTAACCTTGATTGTCCAAACCTCTCTTAAAGCCATCTGGACTGGGGGCCATCACTTTTTCTTGTGGCAGTGAATTCCACAGTTTAACTAGGCATTGTGTGAAGACATCCTTATTTATTTATGTATTTATTAGTGTTATAGCCCTCCTTTTCTTACAAAGAGCTCAAAGTGGCTGACATCATTCTCTTCCTGCTGCTCTCAATATTATCCTTACAACAACAACCCTGTGAGGTAGGCTGGGCCGAGAGTCTGTGCCTGGCCCAAAGCCACCCAGTGAGCTCTGTGGCTGAATGAGGACCAGAACCCAGATCGCCTGAGTCCCAGTTGCACGCTCTGAACGATGGCCCCACGCCAGCTCTCTTCCTTCCTTTGATCTGTTCTGAATCTCCCACCAAGCAACTTTACAGAAGACCTCATGGTGAAACAGGGAGAGAAGCGCCCTCCTTCGTTACTTCCTCTACATCCCACAAAATTCCCTACCACTCGATCTCTCTGCTGTCCCTTGTCTCTTTTCACCACAAGCCCATCAGTTGGGATCTTTCCTCGCAGGGGCAGCCCTGGCCAAAAGAGATGCAGTCACGGCTCTGGCAGCTGCCCGGAGTCAGGTGCAAAGTCTCTGCCCCCCTGGAGAGCCCTGGAGGCCGACACTGTCCTTGGAAGCGTTTGGCTCCAGGCTGGATCTCCTTCTCCGTATTTGTCATCGCCAGCTGTGTTGCACTTGCTCTAATAATGGTGATTGCAGTCAGGGCTAGCGATGCCCCGAGGAGGAGGTACCCGGCAGAAAACGGGTTCTTTGTGGCACCTTCAGAATGCAAGCACCGCTTGGTCTTGGAACACAAACCCAGAGAAGGGAAGCTGTGTGCACAGCATCTTGCAGACAGCAGTGAGATCCGAACTCCCTTTCTGGATTTGTCTGAAGTGAACCCCGTTGGCCTTGGTCCCTGTGGATGCTGTTCCAGGGGGTTCTCTACTTGGCTTCCCTTTCCCCCAAGGCAGCAGAACCCCTTGGCTGCTCGATAGCATGATGGCGGCCATGGGGGGTCCCAGATTCCCAGTGGTGGGGTCAAAAGATTGCTTTGGTAGCTCGGGATCGGTGCTCGGATCTCTCCTCTGCCGCTGTTGCGCGTGGTGCGAAAAAATGCACCAGCAGCATCTTGGAGGCCCCACCACACCCGCAGAACGGCTGACGTCACAGGACTGGGGTGCAGAAGGTCCGGGCCTCAGTCCCTCAAAGCTGTGGGGTTCCCTGGGTGACTTTGGGCCCAGTCAAAGGCTCTCAGCCCAGCCAGTTCTGGGTTCCAGTCAGATGACTATAATCCATTTTCCGGTGTGCTCCCGCTGCTGCTGCTGCTGCAGCTCCCACAACCCGACAGCCAGGCAGCAGTTGGTACCGCCAAAGCAATCATCAGAGGGTCGTTTGGGGTCCCCCTTCATTAGGATGTGCTCCTAGAGGTTTTATATCTGCAAGTTCCGCATTTCTCCATGCCTTCCTCTTGTGCATAGAAACATGGAAACAGAGCGAGTCAGAAGGGGTCACCAGGGCCACCTAGTCTGACCTCCGGCACCAGCCGGCTCCGCTCACGACATGCCCACCATGTGCACATCCAGCCTATCCTTGAACACCTGCACCGATGGGGCCTCAACTGCCTCCCATGGAAGCCCATCCCACGCCCTCGGGGTCCTGACTGTCAGGAAGTGCTTCCTGGCCTCTAAATGCAACCTGGGATCCCTGAGCTTTGCTCCGTTGGGGTGCGTCCTGCCTTCCTCTGCAGGGAGAGCAGGTCTCTGCCCCCCTCCGAGTGACACCCCCTCACAACACAGATGGCGCCAGAAGGCTGGGGCTTGGCCCATGGGGCTGGAGCGCAGCAGCTTGCCCTGAAGGGTGGACCACCCACTCAAAGGCTTGTGTTTGGCTACCCCATACAGTGCTTAGATTAACAGGGAGGGCAGAGGGAGGTGTCCTGAGTGTTGGCTGGTGTTGCTCTTTCCAGGTTCAGAACGGGGCACGGAGCCAGGGGTCTGGATTACATGGGGGCAGGATGGGGCCCCCCAGAGAGAAATGCAAGCCAGGCTGTGGTGGCTGCAGCTGGATGTGGCCACCGTCCCGTTGACCTTCAGGTGGAGGGGGGAGCGGTCCCCGTGGCTCCAGGGCCGGCACAGATCAGAGAGCCCGTCGAGGCGAGTGGGGGGCGTGTGTCGGCGAGGGGCTCTCCTTCCTCGCTCTGGTCTCATCTGGCTTCCCGGAGAGTGACAGGTCCCATCTGCCACGCAGCGTGCTGATGCCCCAACTGCAGTAATATTGCAACATGACGGGAGGCTGTGGGTGAGCCACGGGGGGGGGGGGCAGGGGGGGAGAACCCCGGGAGGCTGCAGCAGCGCTGCCTTGGGGTGCCCCCTGCCGGCCGGATGCTCGCGTGGCGGGGAAGAAGTGGGCGCGAAGTGGTGCCCAGGTCTGCTGTACAGAGGGTGGCTTCCCGGGCTGGGCTGGGCTGGTGCCAGGTTTGCTGATGGGCTGCGCTTTGTAGGGGTAACAGAAAAGACGGCCTGCTGAAGGTGGGGGACAGGATGCGCGCTTTGGAGGGTCGTTCCGGGAGGCCTTCCTTGACCTGCACGGGGGTCAAGAAGCCACAGTGAGAACCGGACACGGAACCACTGATTGGTTCAAAATTGAGAAAGGAGTTCGGCAAGACCGTACACTGTCCCCCTGCCTATTTAACTTATATGCAGAGCACATCAAGAGAAAGGCAGGGCTAGATGAATCACCAGTTGGAATCAAGATTGCTGGGAGAAATATCAACAACCTCAGATATGCAGATGATACCACTCTCATGGCAGAAAGTGAAGAGGAATTAAAGAGCCTCTTGATGCGGGTGAAGGGGGAGAGCGCAAAAGTTGGCTTGAAACTCAACATTAAGAAAACTAAGATCATGGCATCCGGTCCTCTCACTTCCTGGCAAATAGATGGGGAAGAAATGGAGGTAGTGACAGATTTTATTTTCCTGGGCTCCAAGATCACTGCAGACGGGGACTGCAGCCAAGAAATTAAAAGACGCTTGCTCCTGGGGAGGAAAGCTATGGCAAATCTAGACAGCAGAGACATCACCCTGCCAACAAAAGTGCGTATAGTCAAGGCTATGATTTTCCCAGTTGCAATGTATGGCTGTGAAAGCTGGACAATAAGGAAGGCCGAGCACAAAAGGATTGAGGCCTTTGGATTGTGGTGCTGGCGGAGACTCCTGCGAGTCCCTTGGACCGCAAGGTGATCAAACCGGTCAGTCCTGGAGGAGATCAACCCTGACTGCTCTTTAGAAGGCCAGATCCTGAAGATGAAACTCAAATACTTTGGCCACCTAATAAGCAGGAAGGACTCCCTGGAGAAGAGCCTGATGCTGGGAAGGATGGAAGGCAAAAGAAGGGGATGGCAGAGAATGAGGTGGCTGGATGGGGTCACTGAGGCGGTTGGTGTGAGCTTGAGTGGACTCTGGGGGATGGTGGAGGACAGGAAGGCCTGGAGGAGTGTTGTCCATGGGGTCGTGAAGGGCCGGGCACAACTTAGCAACTAAACAAAACAAAAAATGTGAGGCGTTCTCAGGGTGCCGGCCCAGCCTCTCCTTGGGGCTCCAGCTACTCAGCGTGGTGGCTGGGCAGGGCGCCACAGTAACCCATGTTCCTTTATTTATTTATTTTTATTTGACAAATTTCTATGTCGCCCCTTGCCAGATAGCCTCAGGGAGGCTCACAACATTTGTCTCTCCCCCCCCCCCCCCCATTGTCCATGCAGTGTGTGAGGCAGGGTCGTTAGGAGGTGGCCATGAGGAGGACTAGCAAGTTGAGGGGATTCTCATTAGCTGGTCCCTGCTTGGGGGGGACGAACCCTTAGCCTGTGCCCCCTCCAGGTCAATTCTACTGTGGGAACAAATTAGCGTTGATACTGCAGCCACCCCCAGCTGTTTCCAAAGCACTTTGCACTTTGGGACGCTGATTCCAGCTAGAAATCAGCAATGATTTAACCGGGTTTGGATCTCTTTGAATCTGACTTGCAATTTCATGATAGATCAGCTTTTCCTGAGTCGTGTGAATTCCATGGAGCTGCAGACCATTTCTTCCTTCTCCTGTCCCTAATCTGATCCAAATTTAGTTGCAGGGGAATAAAACAACAGCAGTTAAAAACAACACTGGCTAACCATTGAGATTCCCCTCCATAAATGAAAGTGAGAAAATGCACGTGCATAGGGGGGAAACGTGCGTATTTTGGAGGGATGTGCTCGGTGCAATCCGAGCATTTCTAGACGTGCGAATTTGCACCAATGCACTGGAACACCTTGGTGCATTCACCGGACAAGGGGCTGAAAGGCTCCTGGCGGTCTGCAAAGTGCAAATTCCCGTCAGATCTGCTCTTGGGGTCCATGTTCCAGTGGCTGGTGGGCCAACGGCAAAAGGGGTGCCGTGAAAATACACCCCCCCCCCAGAAAGCCCTGGTCTATATTAGCTCAAAGTTTTTGTTTCCAGTGAACAACTTCGGAGAGTTTTTCCGGGCTTTTAGAATTGGCTAAAAACTGCAGAGGAGCCAGGAAGGCTGGGTGACTGTCCCAGAGGGACAGATCCAGCCCCCCAGTGTGAGCTTTGCACCTCGATTCCCTAGCGCTGCCCATCGAAGGGCCGCGGTGCCTTATTTCCTACAAGAGCTTTTCGGGGACATGACGAAAGACAGACGCCATGGAGGGAAAAGATGGGCAGCAATCCCAGCAGTAAATGCCCCACATGCACATGATGCTTCCAAAGCACGTGCGCATTTTCTGAAACTCTTTTGCCCCGTTTGCGCGATATGCAAGTGGCCACGCGAGGGTGGTGGTGGTGGCAGGAGCAGCAGCAATGATGATGATGATGTGTCTTATGAAGAATAAACCCATCGAACCATTTAGGCCAGTGCTGCCAACACAGACAGGCAGCAGCTGCAGCTCTCCGGGCTTTCGGGAAGAAATTTTCCCAGCACAACCGGGAGATGCTGCTGGGAAGTGAACCTGGCAGCTTCTGTGTGCAAAGCAGGGGATTTACCACTGAACTCTGTTTCTTCCTCTCTTCCTGCTTCCTCTCTTTCTTCAGTAAAACTGAAGGAAGATTCTAGTCCTCATGACTATGAATGAAGGGCTGATTGAACCAGGAACATTGGATGCTGCTTTAGACTGAGTCAGACCCATGTCCACCCAGGCCAGGATTAGAAACATAGAAACATAGAAACAGAGCGAGTCAGAAGGGGCCTCCCGGGCCATCTAGTCTGACCTCCGGCACCAGCCGGCTCCGCTGTTATCAGGCTGTTCAGCAGCAGCTCTCCAGGGCTTCAGGCAGGGAGTCGTTCCAGCCCCACCTGGAGAAGTTGGCAGGGACTGGACCAGAGGCTCATTCACAAGTGCTGTCTTTCTTCCTCCTCCTCCTCCACCATCATAAACATCAAGCAAAGACTCTCTTCCACCAGAGAGATCCCTTTACAATATATATATTGTATATTTTATTATAATTGAATCAGCTCACTGAATCTACAGCGTAACTCACGATCCAGAGGAAGAAGATAAGAGGGAGAGAGGGGGGTGAGAGAGACTGAGAGAGAGAGATTGTCTACAGAATCGTTTGTTCTGGGTCGCTACCTCTGGTTTGCAGAGATGAGGAAAGAACTAGGAAGACTGAATTTTCCCTGATGCAGCCAGCAGCTTCCTCTCTCCATCACAGGCTTGTTGGGTTTTTCCCTCCTCCAGGGCCACGAAAGGAAGGTGGGTATGAAAAGAGGCCAATGTTGCAACCCCCGTGACTCGCCGGGCACCAAACCATCGCTCGCCAGTGGCGAGCAGCTTTTGGAAAGCCGAGAAACACAATGCTGGCGATTGCACACACGAGTCAGGAGAAAAAAGGATTTTTTAAAGTCTTGGGACTGAAGTCCTTGTTCGCAAGCACTTACAAAAAGGGGGAGGCCTGGAAAGACCAGGGTGCGGAATCAGGATATCTTTGCTGCAGCAGAGTCTGAAAATGTAGGACCCCGGCTTTCCGGCTCGGATGGGACAAAGCCCTAAACGGACCTCTTAGCCACACTGGCAGCAGAGAGAGGCTTTTATCCCAAGACCTCTGGTGGCCACTTCGTGACACACAAAGACCTCTGGTGGCCACTTCGTGACACACACCCTTTGCTTCACAGCCTTGCCAACTACATCGTGGACATAAATATTTGTGGTTGCAAATGCCCTGGGAAGAATTGTCTGAACTTGGTGTCCTCAATGGAGACTCCGCCTCCAGAGTTTTAGATGTGCCTTCAGATTTGGAAGCAAATGACCAGAGAACTGCCATTTTGCTTTTATTTAGCCGGTTGGTAAATGTTGCCACCCAGCAGAACTGCCTGGTGCTCCATTTCCTCCTTCCATCTTGCACTTCTGTCAAAGGTATGCATTTCCCAAGCTGCTAGTCCTCATGACAAACATTTTTATTGTGGGCATCTATATGTGTTGCCCTCGAGAGAAAGAGATTGGGCCATTGACAGAGTTGTGTAAGTTTTGTGGGTCCCCAAACATGCCTCAGGGCCCAGTCTTTATCTCCCCCCTCCACCCACCCACAACCCCTTGTAGTGATTACAGCACAAGAAGGGGCGCCATAGCCTGGCCCTGGCATTGGCTGGGGGTGCAAACTAAGTGCATTGCACCCCAACTTCACTTGGGGAGGGTTCCCTGATAGATTTGCTGGGATGCCATGAATGGAAGCCATTATTCTTATACCTGCTCTGGCAAGTTTTGACCTTCTGACACCAGGGGAAACTTCCCAGTTGTGCTGTCTGGCTGTGGAGACAGATTATCTTTGCCTGGGGAATTTTGGCCTTGAATACAAGGCAAACAGTCCAGTTGTGCCACCTGCTTGCACAGGGAATGGGCCGAGTTGCATTAGTGCATGCTGCAGAACGGCAGCTCTCTCTCTCTCTCCCTCGCTCTCTCTCTCTCATTCTCCGTTTCTCTGCAGCAGATACATGAATCAGCAACCCAAACCCTCAGCAGACCATGAATCTAGATTTCTGCTCCTCTCAAGTGCTGCCTCGTACCAAGCCATGTGAATGGTCATGTGGACTAGCGCCTTTGAGGCCCCAACAGCCATGAACCCGGGTCCACTCCACCACGATTATCCTGCACTCTGGCTGGCAATGGTCCCCACAGCGTGGGCTGACACGCGTCCCTCCCTTCACCTGCAGCAGGATCCCTTTGAGTCACCCTAGACTTTTGCAGGTGGTGGGGGCAGGATGGTTCTTGCAGTCCCAGCAAACGAGCCACGGTCTGTTCCATAAAAACAGCTTGTTTAAGACGCCTCTTGTGCAAGGTCCGTTTTACATTCCAGTTTTGTGGCAAGCGGGCTGCCACTCTCAACTCCTCACCCCCAGCTCTTCCCAGCTTTCATCCAGGGGTTCCTTCTTATCCACATCCCATAATTGTGTGCCCTCCCCATCCCCCCCTTTCTACCCCCACCCCCAATAAATTAAACATGAGCTTCTCCAGCTGATGCTGGAACCAAAATAAATGCATGGAATAAATAAAAGGGAAAAAAAATGATTCCCAAGGAAGAAGCATTTTCCATGAGCTGCTTGTTCCGGAAGAAAACCAAGAGGCCCTTTCCCCGACTCCCTTTCCTCCTGTCCAGGGTTCCCCAGTGCTGTGGACCTTTGTTCACTGGCTCTGCGCACCTAACTGAGCCCCAGAGACGGTTCCCCCATGGAGACCCCCCTCCCGCTCGTGTCCGCATTCATCCTTATTTTGAAGAAGTGCCCCTGTGCCTCTTCTCCTGGCGGCAGCCTGGTCTCCGGAGCATCGCCGGGGGGATCTCGCAGCTGCCCTTCGGCAGCCGGGGAAGAACCACCCACCGGGCGTCTCCGTCCAGGCGCTTCGCCTGGGGGCTGCGCTTCGAACAGGCGGCTCGGCCATCTCTGCTTCCTGGGCCTCCCGGCGGACGAGTGAGCAGGCGCTCCTCACAGGCATGCCCGGCGCCGGGAGGGGCGGGGAGGGGGCAGAGGCTGCGCCGGGCAAGGCTTCAGCGGGGACGGGGCGGTCCGGCGCGGAGCCCAGTGCTCAGAACCCGGCGCTCTCCGAGCTGCTCCGGCTGCTGTAGCTGGGGCTGCGAGTCCGGCTCTCGCTGCGGCTGTAGCTGTCGTAGCTGCGGCTGCGGCTCCGGCTGCGGCTCCGGCTGTACGAGTAGCTGGTCAGCGAGCTGGAAGAGGACGGGCTGGGCCGGTAGTACGGGATCGGGCGCTTGCGGGCGCTGGAAGCAGAAGAGACAGCCCGTGAGTGGCCGGAGCTAGCGGGGGGGGGCGCTGGGCTCGGCACGGAGGGGGGAGCAGCAAGGCTGGGGGCATGTGGAAAGAGAGTGCGCAGGGCAGGCGGGCGGGAGGGCTCGCGCCAGGGTCCTGTTCCAAACCCAAGTGGTCACCGTTGAGAAAGGCGGAAGGCCTCATCCTGAAGGGTGCTGGGTAGGATGAAAAGCAATCATCCCTGTCGCAGCGTCCAGGATTTCCGCCACGTCCAAAACGGGGCCTCTTTCTAGCACAGGAATGCTGCGCATCATGCAGAAAACGAAATTAAGCTTTTTTTGGCGGGGGGGGGAACGACATCTGCAGACTTTATTCTGTTATCTTGTCTCTTTTCTCTGTTTTACTATAGTTTGAGAGGCATGCAGGGCAATGAAGCTCTGCAGTGGGAAACCTATTTGCTGCCCTTCTTTCCCGGCTTTTCAGCGTGGCATGCCCAACTTTTCCTAAACAAGGACTAGCGATTTCCTTTTGAAAAAGGAAAGGGAAGAAATGCAGATTCTCTGGCAGCCCGGTTGCATGCCTGATGCAACATTTATTTATTTTTTGATTTCTATTTTGCCTTTTTCCTGCAAAGGGCTCAAGGCAGCTCACATCATCTCTCCTCCTCCATCTTATCCCCACAGCAACAACTCTGTGAGGTAGGCTGGGCTGAGTCTGTGACTGGCCCAAAGTCACCCAGTGGGCTCCATGGCTGAGCGGGGACTCGATCCCGGATCCTCTGAGTGCCAGTCCCAGGCTCTGAACCACGACGCCACACGGGGTCTCCACTTTTGGCTCGCCACACACTGCACTTTCCCTGCATTTGGTAGATTCACGACATGCAGGCAGACACAGGGTGGACCACTGAGGTCAATTCTAGATGAGACGCACAAGGCCTGATCATGCATGGTGCTGTCTGGCTGGTGCCCGTAATGCCATAAGCATAGTAATAACCACGATCGTTATGGACATGACCACGAGGTCCCAAAAAGTGAGGGATGCTTCTTTTAAAAAAAGGACACTTTGAATTAAACCAAACAAACAAACTTTGGAACTTGACAAATGGGTGGATAAAACTAATTTAAAATTTATAATGAGTGTGTCAAGCCAAACAGCTTGGGCCATGCGGATAGCTGCCAGATCTTTTTTCTGTCTACAAGTGCAAAGGACTGGGGCCTTTTGGGGGGTTGCGTGTGCCGCGATCTCAGATGTTGGTGTTCCAAAAATCTTGATTTGCAAAGATAAGGCAAGCCAAAAATCCACTCCACATGTGCAGCAGCCGTCTCGTGCATTTGAAATTCTGGTGCAAAATTGCTTTTTGCGCTATCTGAATAGGTGGGAATAGAGTCAGGTGTGAAGACCTGCAAATCTATTGACCTGGGAGGGCCCTTTCCCCCAGAGGTGCCCTGTTTTGTTGGGCCTGGGCTGCTAGAACCCCTTCCAAACCCCATCCCTTGCCACCAGATCCCCCTCAGTGCCAAAGCCACGCGATCCGGTCGTTAGTCCTGGATTAGCCAGCTAAAACCACAGAGTGTGAAATGGTTAATCGCGCTTGTTTTCTGCTCAAGACACCTGATTAAAGCTGGAAGGAAAGAGAGGTGAGGTGTTAGTGAGAAGGTTAATCCGGTTGCGAGCAGCTTTCTCCAAACGGCACCCTCCTGATGGGGTTGATTCCAATGCCCATTACCCCCAGCTGCTGGAAGGTGCAGAGTTGGGAGATGCTGCGTGGGGGTCCATTTCTCCCAACTGCAATTCAAGCTGGTTAGATCCCGCAGGCCGGCAGTTACACTGGGGGTGCCCAACTTCAGGGCCGAGGGTCAAATGCAGCCCCCGAGGGCCCAGTCTGGCCCTCTGCGGTTCCCCAGAGGCCATGCCACGTTTGGGGGGCCCCACCCCCTTTCCGCCAGGTCACTCAGAAACCCCAGGTCTGCACTGGGTTGTGGTTTTGTGGTCAACATACCCACTCGGGGGGGGGGGGTCACCCTGAACTTTGTTTTATTTTTGCATTTAGCTGATTTCTATCCCGCCCTTTTTCTTTCAGCAAACAGAGTTGTGGCTTCTGTCACTCTCCTCCTGCTGCTGTCAAGCTGCTCTCCATAACAACAACCCTGAGAGGTAGGCTGGGCTGAGAGGCCTGTGAGTGGCCTGAAGCCACTCCGTTGACTCCATGGCTGAGCGGGGACTTGAACCGAGCCCCAGTCCCACGCGCTTAACCACAACACCGCTCTGGCTCTCTAACCTTTAAAAGACAACCCATGACCTGGTCTGGGGATTTTTCACTTTATTATTATTGATTTAATAATCGATTTAATTTCACTCCCGTCCAACAGGCAGAGCTCTCTGGGCAGTTTATGGCATGTGAAGTTTGGCAGCAAGGAGAGTGCCGTGAAAAGACTCGTCTGAACCCAGGACTGGGTGCGTGGCTTCTCTGATCTCGCAGTCACACCCCTCCACTGCCCCAGGCCACGCTGAGCCTTTCGGAGCCCACTCTTTGGAGCCCCTGTTTATCTCCCCGTTCTCGGGGTCAGTTCTCGGGGTCAGAGCTCTCCAAGGAAGATGTGAGCCGGCTTGCCAGGCACCCTGAGGATGAGTCTCCGTGATACTTCAGCAGGGGCCACCTGCAATGTCCACAGGATGGAACTGATTTTGGGATAGGGTTCAGCACCACGGAGAGATCCCAAAGGGTCAGGCTGCACACTGGAGTGGATACACGGCCCCACTGCTGTTCACGCCACTTAGCTTCTGCCTTGATTACTTCCCCTGTTCTCAGCTGGGGGGAGGGGCTGATTTGTGGGTTGCCCCTTCCTTGGGGTTTGTGCCAGGCACCAGTTGCTTCAGAGAGCAAAATTCACACTGCACATGCTCAGATGCATTCCCTGCAGGTGCTCAGCCATGGCAGGGTAAGGGGCTAAAATTCAGTCAGCCCCATGGAATCGGGCTCACATCCCCCGCACCCGTGCCCCATAATAATGCCTTGTCTCGCACGGGAAACACTCCTTCATAATGCTGGGGCTTGGTTCTCCTGCCTCTGCCATCAATGCGGAGTACCTCTAAGGTTCAGGATGAAACCTGGAGTGGGTACCCTGCCCCACCATCCACCGGATGTGCCACGGCAGGAGGAACCATGCGTGCAGCAGAAGGGCCGGTGTTTGGGAGGCTCAGGGAGGACAAGCTCAGCTGGGACCCCGTCCCTGCCGCTAGGAACCAAACGCAGCCGGGCCACTGAACCCCCAGAGAAGCGCAGCGGCGCCCCCGGTTAGTCTGACTGAAGCAGAGAGAGAAAGAGAGAGGAGGTGAGAAGAGAAGGCCTCACGGGCGGGCGGGCGGGCGCAGGCGGGTCCTGATGGAGGGGAGGTTACCATGGTAACCCGGCCCTGGGCTACGGGCACCAAGCGATGTTTCTCCAGGAGGAACCTTGAGACAGGATGGAAAAGGAGAGAGTTGCATCATTAACGAGGAGGGAGGGGAGTGCAGGGGGGGGACGAGGTTCCAGCCCATCCGCTGAACGGAGAACTCGGGGGGGGGTTCGTGGGAACAGCTGAGCGCCTCTGTGGCTCCCCTGGCATCCAGGAGACGGAGCAGCCCTTGGTTTCTCACTCCTTCCCGCCAATATGGGATGCAGGTGGCTAAGAGCTGAGCATTTCGAAGCCAAGCTCTGCCATGTTTCGGGAATGCCCTGGGAACGCAGGCATTCCTAGGTTTCTGAACGTAAGCGAGAGCTCCGGCCAGGTGTCACAAGGAGTCAAGGCTTTGGGGGAGGGTAGGAGAGAGAGAGAACATGGCTCTCCGGTGTCTTTCCCAACCTACTATCCTTTCGGATGTGCTGCACTACAACTCCCATCATCCCCAGCTGAGGATGACGGGCCCGAGTTCCGAATTTTGTTCAGATGAGTCACAATAGAAGATCCTTCAACTGCTAGGTGTCGACTCATATTATATTGTTTTATACTCTTCTTATTTATTTATTATTGTGAGCCACCCCGAGGCTTCGGCGAATGGGGCGGCATAGAAGCCTTCCAAATAAATAAATAAATAAATAAATAATAAATACGTGTTAGGGCCAAATTCTCTGACACCCAAGAGGAAAGGCTTGCAGTCGTTTGAGTGGCTCGTGTGGGTGTCCTCCAAGGTTCGTGGATGGGGTCGAGTTCTACCCCTGTTTCAAAATGGCTTTTCACCTTATCTGCCCCGTGGGCCAGGAAGGGCAAACCGAGTCCCGAATATGTACCTGGTTATTCGCCTGGGCTCCATAAAGCTGGGAGAATCGCGCCTTCTTTTTCGGATGGGGGAGTAGCTGCGGGAGCGGCGACGGGCACGGGTCGCGTCCGTGTCGTTGTGACGTGTTCGTGCCTCATTGTCTTTCTCTCTAGATGAAGAAAAGAAACCAGGACAGCGGCTAGGGAAACTACTGGTTTAGCTTTCTCCTCCGTTCACTGAAAAACCCCCTCAAGTTCATGGTGTCCCAAATGCAAAGGTATTTCTGAATTTGGAGAGCTTTTCAGCAAATCTGGAGGGGAGAGCAATGGAATTTAGAAGAACCTTCTCAGTGGCCGCCCCCTATTTATGGAACAAGCTCCCCAGAGGATTTCACCTCTTTTAGTTCCCTTTTTGGCACCATGTGAAGACACTTAGAAAGGGTCCAGAGGAGGGCGAAAAAAACGATCCGGGGTTTGGAGACACTGCCCTGGGAGGAGAGACTGAGGGGACTGGGCCTGTTCAGCCTTGAGAAGAGAAGATAAGGGGGGACATGAGATCCCTCTGTAAGGACCTCAAAGGCTGCCACAGAGAGGAAGGTCAGGATCTCTTCTCGCTGCTGCCACAGTGCAGGACACGGAATAGTCAGTTCAAGTTCTGACAACCCAGATTCAGGCTGGACATCAGGAGGAGCTTCCTCACTGTCAGAGCAACACGATAGTGGAACTGGCTACCTGGAGAAGTTGGGGGCTCTCCCACACTGGGGGTATTCAAGGTGAAACTGGGCAGCCACCTGAGTGGGGTGGTGTGACTTGGTGTCCTGCAACAGCAGGGGGTTGGACCCGATGGCCTTCATGGCCCCTTCCCACTCTACTATTAATTAATTAATTAATTAATTAATTACCCATCCAATCACTCTGCATCTCTGGACAGCTTACTATTCTATGATTTCATCAATTTTTATAATTGATGTTTCATTTCTTTTAAGATGTTGTTGCATATGGCCGCCCTCTCGCTTGATACAGCTTTATCTGACAATTCTTAAATTCTTGTTGTTTTGTATATCTTTGGTTTTATTGTTCTATTGTTTCAAGGTATGTCTGATTACCTGTCATGAGCCGCTTAGAGCTTCCTGTTGCAATAGCTGGCTGCATACAAATGCTAACATAAATAAGCCAACCGAGCTGAATCGGACTTCCCATGCATGCAGGCGGTCCTGCTTCAGTGACTTCAGCTGGGAACACTTTGAACACACCTGGAATGGGACTGTCAAAATGAGGCTGCCAGAAAGAGGACCACGGCACCACGGATGTCCCAGGTTAGACCTGCCACTGGATCCTTACATGTGTTTTTAAGTTACTCACTTTGAGGATAATTGTCCAAGAATTACATGATTTTGTGTGTCACTCTTTTAAACTATTGATTTTCAAGAGTAAGTCTTCACCATGCCAAAGCTTCAACATAGCATGGCATTGTCTTTGTTACTGAGATGCCATTAAACAGGGTGCAGAATCTCATTTGGCCCAGGGGCCAAATTCCACCTTGGAGAGGGTGCGGGGTGGGTGGGGCTTAAGGGAAAGTGGGCGGGGCCAGAAAGCCAGCCCACATATGCCGACAGCTTTGCCTGCCACCAATGCAGCCTTCAGAGAGCCATCTGACGCTTTCCAAAACTGCACAAAAGGCAGGGCCCCCCGGAATGATGGGTGGGTGGGTGGAAGGGGGTGTGGCCAAGAGAAGGGGGTGTGGCCAGTTTGAGGGCCGGATGTCTGAATTTCTGCACCCCTGTGGTAGAAAGTTTGAGGAAGCTCACAGTCTTATGAATAGAAGGAGACGCAGAAAAAGTGGCCCTTTATTACTTACGGTTATGTAGACTCACTACACACTAGAGTTGTCTTGCATGGGAGAGAAAGGGGAAACATACAAGGTTCGGAATTTGCCCTCCGCTCACCCTTCGGCTTCCCAAAAGGAAAAGGAGGCGGGATGGGGGTGTTACCTGCTCCCTGTGTTTTTTTTCTGGGACCCAGAGCGAGTCCTGCTGCGTGCAGACCTCTTCTCCCGGGATCGGGACCGCGATTTGGATGGGGACCAGCTGGTGCTCCAGGAAGTGCTGCGCGACAGGCTCTTCCTCCGCTCCGAGTTGTGCCTGGAGTGCTTGGCTGGGGCCGGGGAGCAGCTGTGGGGCCTCCCCCGATGGTGCCTCTCTTTTCCCCTGGAAGAAGCAGGGGAACAAAACCGGGGCTCAGACCTGGAACGAGCGAGCGGCCGAGCAAGGGTGAGGGGCCCCGAGGAGCTCAGAGGCAGGGATGACCAGCCTGGCTCACTCTGGGCTTCCTTCTGTCTCCCTTTTCTCTAGCCTTAAATTCTCAATTCTCCACAAAGTTTGAAAAAGGAAGGGGGAGAATCATACACGTTTGCATGCATGAAGAGCCAAAAATGGGCCACACGATTTGGCCCATTATGTAAGCGATTTCCCCCCACGTCATGCATAGTTTAGCATTCTTTCCATCAATATGCTCATCTTTGCCCACACTTTCCCCTCATATGTGCATCCTTGCATGCATTTTTCAACTGAAAAACTCCACCACGCAATCTCAGGACGGGTGCGTTTTGAAGGATGGCAGAGTTCTGACTGTCTCGAAGGGTCAGGAAGAGGGGACTTTGCAGTATAATGAGGAGTGATCACACGTCTTGCTCTTCCTTAAGAAGAACCTTGCTAGATCAGGCTGAAGTTCTACCTTCAGGTTGCAGAACTTCAGGAAAGGACCAAATTTGGGCTTCCGTGGTATTCAGGATGGTCACACCCCTTCCCCAATCCCCCCCACTTCCCGCAGTCACTGATCACTTTTCAAAATTTTCAGTGTTTTCCCGGTTCTAAATGGTTCAAAAGCTTCCCCTGAGGGCAAATTGCTGGCAAGAGGAGCAATCTTGGAAAAGATGCTAGTATTATCCCTCTCTTTCCTAACCTCATTTAACCTCTTGTCCCAGTGAGGCCTGCTCAGTGCTGGTGCCGTTCTCATTTCAGCACCAGGTTTCAACCGTATTCTCTCAGGTGGCAGGCAGCATCTGATGAGTTTTTAAAAAACTCTTGACTTTTTCCTGTTTCGAGCTGTTTTTGGAGACATGCCTCTCTCTGTTTGTTTGTGCAGAGTGGGACGTGGTGTCCACACTGGGCTGCAGGTTGAACCTGAAAGTTGCTCCCTGTGCTAAACTCAAGTTGCTTTGGCTCCGGGTTCAGCACTAAGGACAGTTCCTTAAAATTTAAGTCTGGATCCCACCTCATCCCACCTCATTGAAGATGGTGTGGATACTTCAGGTGGTCCAGAACAGAGCAGCCGGGATGTTAAGAAGGACCAGCAGATAGGCACTAATAATGCCGGTTCTTTGCCATCTACACTGACAGCCACTTGAAGTCCAGGCCCAATTTAAGCTGCTGTTGCTGATCTATAAAGCCCCAAACATCTTGGGATCCAGATATATAAAGAAGAATATCCTTTCCTATATAACCTCCTGCCCCTTAAGATCTGGGTCAGAGGTCCTGCTCCGGGAGCCCTCCCTGAAGGAGGTTAGGAGGGTGGCTACCCGGAGCGGGGCCTTCTCTGCGTTGGCGCCCCGGTTATGGAACGCGCTCCCCAGAGGTCCGCCTGGTATTCTTTTCGGTGCGGGGCGAGCCCCTTTTTATTTCCCCAGCATTTGAGGTTCAGACTGTGATTTGAGGTGGGGTGTGACTGCACAGGAGGGCTGCCAAGAACTGGGGCTGGAGGACGGCATTGCGACCTTGCACGCAGGTCCGCAAGAGAAACCAATGGCAGGCCAGACACGGGCCAGTGAGGAGGGGCGCCTGGCCATGCAGCCCGACCGGGCGGCGCCGCGGGTGGGGGGGGGGGGGGTGGGGGCGCCCTCCGCGAGCCCGGGCTGGGGCGCCGCCGCGCGCGGTGCTCACGTTCTGGGGCGCGCGGCGTGGCCCCTGTCCTTGTCCTTGTCCTTGTCCTTGTCCTTGTCCCTGTCCGCGGGCGCCGCCGGCCCCGGCGCCGCGGCGTGGCGCGCGGGCGAGCGGGCGGAGGCGCGGGAGTCGGCGCTGCAGCTGGCCGAGCGCGGGGCCGCCCTGCCGGCGGCGGGCCTGGGGCGGGCGCGCCTCCCGCGCGGGCGCGTGGAGGCGGAGCGCGCGCGGCGCCGGCGGGCGCGCCTCTCTGCTGCCGGGCCGCGCCGGGCCCCGCGGGCGTCGTGGGCGCGCGGCGACGCGGACGCGGACGCGCTCTCCTGGCTCTCCTCGCTGCGGCTGCTGGCGGGCGCCCGGCCGGGCGGCGACGCGGCGTGCGGCCTCTGGCGGGCGAGAGGGGAGAGAGGGGGGCGGGGGGAGAGAGGAGGGGCGCTTGAGAGCGGGCGCCGGCCGCGCGCGCCGCCGCACGGCCGCCGCGCACGAGCGCCCGGCTACGCACCGCCTACTCTGCCCCCGCCCCCTCCGGCCTCTCGTCCTCGGCACCGCGCCTCATGCACCCTCCGGCATGCAAACGGAAAACGAACGGGGGGGGGGCAAAATGCAGAGGGGCGTCGGGCGGGGGGTCCTGCGGGGAGGGAGCGGGGCACGGGGCTTAAAACGGGAAGGTCGCGGGATCCCAAACAATACTAGGCGGAGAGAAAGGGGGGGGGCAATATTAGGGTGCTGCGGGGAAGGGTCTGAAGCAGTCGGTGGAGGATGGCGTTGGAGCAAAATAGCCAATCGAGGCATGGAGAGGAGGTATCACTGGGAGGAAGGGGGGGTGCTGTAATGAAGGGCCAGGAGGAGTGGGGGGGGGTAAACAAATGTGAAACGAAAAGGAAACTCCACAAATGTCATCAGTACTGAAAAAGAAAGAAAGAAAAAGTTTCTGAACTCTTTCTGGGTTTTGAACTTTGTGCAAAGACTCCATCAGTGCTCTATGCTCTTTCCTTTTTAAAAATTCCACTTTATAATTTCTTTTTGTTAAATTTCCACGTTTTTTTAAGTCCCTCCTGGTTAACGTCCACTTACCAAGAAAGTGGCATTTCCTCCTTTAGTAGGTAAGGTATGAAGAGAAGGGAAAAGTTGGGCAATATAAGTGAATCATTAGATTGACAAAAATGCAAGAGAGAGACTGAGAGAGAGGGAAAGAGAGAGAGAGAGAGAGAGAGAGAAAGTAGAAATGAAAAAACAAAACCACCCTTGTCTTCTCTGGCCTTACACCCGTGAGAAGGAGAGCAACTTGTTCGCTCTCCCAGCAGATTTAGGGAGCTGGGCAGTCTTTTGGATTTTACTGGATTTTAAAATTTGAAGTGTCCACCCTATTCATGCCAAAGACACCCACATCCAGGCATGGAGGATTTGCGTGGTCTCCGGCTGGGAAGGGACCTGCTTCCTAAGGCTGGAATCGCTGGATTGGGACCAGGCCTGCCCAGTGCAGCCCTGTCACGGTCAAGAAATCTCACGGTCACGGTCTCACAAAAAGGAGTCGCCTTCAGGGACCGCCGGGCTCACATCTGAACTTGCCCACGGCCGTGACCTGGCTCTACCCCTCCTCTGGAAGGTTGACCCCTCCCCTGCCCCCCATACCCTGAAAGCCCCTTCCTCCTTGCTCTGAACCAGCCGGATGCCTCCGGAAGCACTTTCGACCTGTGCATTATGTCAGCACGCCTCTCTCAATCCCATCAAACTTGGGAAAACCTACAACATTCTTTTCCTACCCCTTTCCCACTTCCCTTTTGAGATCATTTCAATGTCTAGTCAAGCGTAAAGTGGTGCTTTAGAAACATGGAAACTGAGCCAGTCAGAAGGGGCCTCCTGGGCCATCTAGTCTGACCCCCAGCTCCAGCCGGCCCCGCTCATGACATGCCCACCATGTGCACAAGCTTGAACTTTTTCTCCACCTCACTTCATAATGGTCACTTTAGGAGCTGGCAGAAGGGTGACCTCCAGGTATTTTGGACTTCTGTTCCCAGAAGACCCTGTCAATGGGGGCTCAGGTTCCTCGAGCCAGTGGACCTGGTTCCTGCCACCCCAGTCTGGGGTCTCCAGGGTCTGAGGCAGAGAAGGGACTTGAGCAGATGCACCAGAGGTGGAACCCGGGACCCCTGGCCTTCAAAGCGTGAGTGTGACCACTAGGTCATGGTCTGCTTCCCCCCCACCCCCCCGGAAAGCACACAAGCTGCAGATGAGACCTAGAGGAATCCTGCTCATTCTAACTGCCGTTGCACTACAGAAAGAGCTTGGAAAGCCTCAAGAACTAGCTCACAGTTCAATTCCATCACCACAGTAAAAGCATGGAGATGTTGTTGCAGAAATCACTAGAAGGTCTATACTACAAGCATATGTCAGTTTTATACCATGGGGACCCGCATGGCATCCCTCCAGGAATCATGGAAGGGTAATGCATGAGATTGTGGGAATCTTTAGCTTGCCTCTCCCGGAAATATAACTCCCAGGCGCCTGTGGGGAGAGAAAATGACTGGGCCAGTTCAAGCCTTTGAATGGACAGCTGGGCCCATGTGTGTTTGTGTGGGGGGTGGGGGTGAAAATCCAGTCCATTTGCATGAGCTGGCCCCTGGATTCTGGTTCATTAGCCCTGCACGGGTGCTACCTGCTGAGGCATGAATCGGACCAAGTCCTGGCCCTTCGCCTCTAAGATGGACTGCAATGTGAGCATTTTGTTAAATACTGATGGCATTTGCACAACTCAGCACCCCACCCCATCACATGCTCTAGTGTGACTTATGCAAAATGCACATACACTGAAATCTTGACCGAGACCTGAACAAAGGGTATTAGAACCACATGGCTTTGGGCTGCCTGTCTGACCAAATTGGATTGCCAATTTTTTAAAAACATGCGCAGATTGTGGCTCATCACAGACACAGAAGCACAGGGTGAAAGACCAACTCAGCCCATTCCCAGGCTTCAGTCCCAAAGTGGGCAGGAGATGGTTGGGCTGAGATTGGCTGGATTTCCCTATTTGGTCCACCCTTAGGGCCCGGTGTCAGGTGGACTCGGCCAACCGGCAGCTCTGAGATCACACCTGCGCTGTGGAGTGTAAGGTTCAAGGAGGCAGTAGAGGAGACCTCCTCTCTCTTCTGCCCCATTCTCGCATCGGGCTCTCCCACCGCTCCCTTGCCATTGCACTGTATGGGGAAAAACTGAACTCTGTATTTTAGGGCACCAAAGAAGGGAGATGCATGATCCTTGCAGTCAGGAAGGTGTAGCATCAGCTCCATTCCGTTCAGCCATTGCGAGGGCTTGGGGGCAGGAAGAGGGGGGTCAGCCTCCCTCCTCCAAAACGGCCCTGGTGTCTTGGCCAGGGGAGCCCTCCTTCCACTACACCAGTGTTCACACAACCAGCTGCTGCAGGGAGCCCTGGTGGAGTCGGCATCAATATGTGAGCCCTTCTAGAGAAAGGGCATTTATGAAAACCTGATGGGTGAAGAGGTTAACTCCTGATCCCAAATGCACAAGTCAGAGCTGTTGAACAAGCCCCAGATGAAAGAGGCTGCAATATTTTGGCCCCCAGTGGTCTGTGGCCAGGTTCCTCTGGGTTGATTTCATAGGTCCAGTTTTGCTGCCTGTCATTGAATGGCACCAGTGCTAGGGAGTTCTGAGCGATGGCTTGTGCAGGGGATCGGCCAAATTCGTGGAGGCGGCGGCTATCAAGGACTACTGGCCCTGATGGCTAAGCGCTGCTCGTATTGCTGGCCCAGTGGCTAGGGAACATGGGAAGGGGCAGCTGTACTCAGACCTTGCTCGAGGGATCCTGGGGCAGCGGTGTGGCCACTGTAAGAACAGAATGCCGGGCCATTTGGGGCTGATCCCGCAGGGCTTTTCTGATGCGTTTGGAGCGTGTGCATGTTTTAGCTGCCTCAAAGCTTCTCTTTGTCTGGCTGGGGATCAACACAACTACTGTTCTCTGCAAAAGGGACAGATTGCTCATGGTTGCCTCTCCCATGACGCCTGACATGAAGGGCAGGCATGGGCCAATGGGAACCGGAGTCAGAGAACCGCTAGGCAGCCCGTTCCTCACCCCGTCTTCCGGCTTTTCTGTGCACCTGGCGACTTGTTAAGGCTTTGCTCACTCCATCCGTTTGGAAACCTCCCCAGGTCTGCCAGGCAGCCCTTGTGGGATGCCGCAAGGGAACCAGAAATGCCCAGGGCCGGGGGGAAGCGGCTTCCCCCATGAATCCCAGGAAGAATGTCGCAGCAGCGGGGAAATAACAGAGAAGAGGAGGCCCTGCAAAGGGTCTGCTTCTCCCTGCCCTGCCAGAAAAAGGCTTCGGGCTGGGCTGGCTGGCCACCAAAGCAGCTGTTACGCCAATGAGGCCTGCAGCCAGCCAGCAGAAGGACACCGGCGGACTGCGGGGCCTCTGCCCCTCTCTGCCCCAATCCATGCTGCGCTCCTCTCGGTCAGAAGGGAAGGGGCATGCTCCCCACAGCACGACGCAAAACACGCAGGGGCGAGCGCCGCACCACGGAAAACCTTTGCCAGCCATCAAGGCTGTGCTCACGCTCATCTTGCACCTGATTCCGGCTTTGATCTGCGGGTTTTGGCGGCTGCTGGTTTTCCGCAGAGCGCGTGACAAACGCAAGCAGCACCCAGGGATGAGGCAAACGGGAAGATGATGCTTGGAGCACCCTGGCGATCCTGCAGTGCCTACTCCCGATAGTCAGCTACTGGCTTGGGGGCCTAGGGAAAATGAGATCTCCCAGGATCCCAACGGCTTCAGAAAGGGTTGCTCATGGCACCAGGGAGGGAAAGGGGCAGGCATTTAATTCAAACTGGAGATTTGGGGGGGGGGCGGCAGGGGGTGCTGCTCACTTCAAATGCAGCCAAAGTGTTAGAACGTGGGCAAGCTGACATCATATTGTGTTATTGTGAATGCCAATTGCATCACTAGCTTTCTTTTCATTTTTCCGGCTAGAAAGGAAAGGACTAAACAGAGCTGGGGACTTCAGAAGTTTCTTCAAGCAAGCCAGCTCTGCCATTTGGAAGACCAAAACAATTGCCCCAAGCAGATTTTGGGAGGTGGCAACAAGGTGTTGGGGGAGAGCACCGTGGGCCCTACAGCCTGCCCCACACACCTGGGAGGCCTCCTAAACTTTCGGGGACAGAAGAAGGTGTCACTGAGCAGCCAGTTCTGGAGAGAGTCACCTGCTGGCAAGAAGGCTTTGGGGCATAGAATCGAAGGGGTCCCATCTTGGCCTTCCTTTTGGGCAGGGGGGTTTCTTGGCAGCACTAAATATTTGCAATAAACCTGAAAATAAGAGCCCACCCACCGACTTATCCATTGGAAGCCAGAATCCTCCCCTTTAAGGCATTGCCATTTAGTGCCTGGCACACTAAAAATTGGCATTTCAGAGAAAGTGATTCCCATTCAAGCGACAACACGAATGATTTTTAAGGCTTCAAGAAACTAGCACTCAAGGCAGCCCCCTGAGAATGCCAGCTTTCACTTTAAAAAGAAGAAGAGGGAACCTATCAAGTTTCTAGTCCTTATGGTTGAGAAGTCAAGCATGAGAGAATGCAGGCATGATATCAGGGAAAGGAGCTAAGCCCCCTGATGCTATTCACTCCCTGGCCAACATGTCAAGTGGATAAGCACCTGTTGGAAGTGCCCCAGTTTCACCATAGATGGGATTCAGCCACTGGGGAAGGCCCACTGGGGGACCCCGAGCCTTCCCAAGCTGGACGGGGCCATTGTTTGGGTGGATCAGGCCCATGCGACAAAGACAGCCTGCCCTCACCGGCCCTCCAGCAGCCTGAGATCTTTCCTATTGCCCAAGCTTTGCTCCTTTGTCTGCTGTACCGCGATTCTCCTCCGTCCCTCTTTCTCTTTCCCCCTTTTGCTGCTCTCCTTTTTTTGAAAAAGAAAGGGAAACACCCCCACCCCACCCCACACACACCACTTCAACTGCTTAATTTCACAGTGGAGCTGCTTAAGCATCCATGGCAGCTGCAGATCATTCGCCAGGTCGTGGATGTGGCAGGAGGGACCTGCGGCAAGACACCCGCAATGAGAGCATGCCAGAAAAAGTCTTCTGGAAGCCCTCCAGGGAGTGAGACCCATCACTCCTTGAGGTCACTGGTTCCACTGCCCGTGTCACCAAGGCACCTCTCCCGATGACCAACAAAACCTGCTCCCGAGGTCTCCCTGGAGCAGCAGGAGCAAGCAAGCACAGGATTCCTGTGCAAAAGCCATCCAAGGCCTTAAGCGCGCTGACCTTCCGTCTATTCTGCAGGCCAAGCAGGCAGGCTCTCCCCTCCAACCGCTCCTCCCACCCCCAGGGCAGTGGGAGGGGGCTTAAACAGGGACCTCGGCTGCGGTGGGGTCCGGGTGCACACGCTGAGCTGCCACCGCCCTTCCTTGACGCAGCTAGGCGAGCGTGCCAGAACCCCCGGGGGCTCCCTCCCCGTCAGTCACCCGAGGGAGTTTGCGTTCATAGATCTGGGAAGGGGACTGAAAAACTCGGGCTGGGGAGATGTGTATGTGCAATACTGTTTTCATGCAAAAAGATCCCCCCCCCCCCGAAAGACAAAACGGAGCAGCTATTTACCTGCCAGAAAACCAGGGCTGCCCCTTGTATAGGTGGGATGGATGGGACTGGAGGACGGAGGAGGGGTGAGAAGGCCGATCGCAACTCTGTCAATGCCACATCCCACCAATCTATATGCCGGCCCCCAGTATGTATGGCAGCCCTGTCCAAGCAGGGGCCATCCAGATTTGCTGGACTGCAACTCTCATCAGCCCTGGCCAGAAGGAATGTGGGAGTTGTAGTCCACCAGCTCCGGAGATCATCCGCTTGGAGATGGCCGGCGTTGCTTTCCTTTCTGTCATCACACTCCGCGTAATCCCCGGGCTGACGGCAGCGGCCCTGGTGGCCCACGGGGCTCAGAAGGGCCTCATCTTCCCATTCCCAACACACCCAACTAAATCTGCAGAGAGGTAGCAGTCCTTCCAGAGATACATATACCTACCAGTGAGATACCCTATGGAGGCTTTAGCATGAATAAGAAAACAAAAGGAAATCAGTATACTTTGGCAAAAAACACCAACATTTCCACCATCACCAGACTAACTAGTACCATTATCCCTGCGATCGCTCAGGCGGCAGCCGTACCCACCATCCCTTCAAGCGCAGGCAGTTACTGGAGGTGGGACAGAGATGCTGGGAAGGGGTGACTCGCACCAGGAGGGAGTCAGGGTGTGAGGACGATCAGACCTGGGTCTCCTCAATGGGGTGCTGCCCTGGAACCTTCCCTGACCTGTGGCTGGTCCAAGACTGTGTTTTCTCAGGGACCAGCGTGCACCCTGCTTGGGCCAGAAGTCATCTGTCTGAGCCCACTTTCTGCCTCATCTCTAGCTAATCTGGATGGATCCCTCCCCACCGATTGCATTCCAAATAGGTTTCCCTTCCCTTCCCTTCCTGTTCTTTTTTCCACCTCTGTACTCTTCCTGACCTAGCTAAGCGCCCCTTTGCTGCACAGTCCAGACACGGGAAGCAAGAAGCCCCAACCACCAGAGGGCCCCTTTGGACTTGCTTTGACAGGCGCTGTGCTTTGGGGTGGCTTATCTTTGAAAGGGGCGTGTGCATGACGCCTGGCAGACTATCATGAGCATGCTTCCCGGGGGAGGCACCATTGTCCTTCTGGACTTCGGCGCACATGGAGTGTGCAACAAGAGCATGGGAAGCCAACGCCCCATAGAAAACTCAGAAATGTGGGGCAGTGCAGAGGCCTTAAGGGAGCTCATTTCCTTGGGCAGACATGTCACCAGCAAGCTCTGGAATCCAAAGGATGAACAAGAAGATGATCCTATTGGGATTGGGGAGGGCAGGTTACCCCGGATGGAGGGGCGCCTTTCCCTGAAGGAAGGCTCCTGCCTTGGAGTCTCCCCCATGTGAAGAACCTCGGGGAAAGGCCGGCAGAAGCGGGCTCGCCATCCGTACCACTGGCTGGGGAGAAAACAGACCTTTTTCTCAAAGAAGGCCAGCCAGCAGAGATCTTTAGCAGTGGGCTTTATATTGGGAAGCAGCTCGAGGCCACGCTCCCCTCCTTTCTTTCCATACCACCCTACTCTATGGGAGAACATGCTGAGACCCCATAGGTGATTCCTGGAGACATGGCCCCGGAACCCAGCTGTGGATTGCAGGTTGCGGGGAGAATCTTGCAGCCAGAGACCACAAAACAAATTGATTGCATGGGCTCAGTGGGACGAGGAGCAGATCCAGGCATGAAGAGCAAAATGCTCGTGGTTTTCAGTGGGGGTGGAGTTAGGGTGGGCGATAGCCTACAGGCTGCCGAGGCCCGGTTCAGAAAGACTTTGGCTCTTGACTTGGCAGCGAAACGGCGAAACAACTTCAGATCCTATGCACAAATTTTGTGTCACGGAAAAACAAGAGGGACCTGCATTTTGCTGAAGTGTGGGACTGCAGAGGAGAGCTAACCGTTCTGGCTCCAAGACCATGGAGATCTGGCCTGCATCTCCATATGCTTCCAGGAACTACATGGGGGAGTGCTGGAGGTAAGGACATGAGGCCCAGCCCACCCAGGTCTCCACAGTGGGCCTCCGGGGAGACTGGAGGAGGCCACCGAAGCAGAACATGACCCGGAGGTGAGACTGTGCCCACAAGTTGCCCATCAAGTAGCAGTTCTCGCGATCCCATGGGACACCTTTGCACCTTCCATACACATCCTGCTCCACTGAGCAGCCTGCACTAGCCCTTGCCTGGGAGCGAGCTTTCATGTTGCCATCAAGCGCTGCTCGCCCGGTTGGGCTGCCTTGAACCTCCCCTGGATGCGTTGGCCAACAGAGGGGCTTGCTCAGTTTCTCATGTTGCAGCTAAGCATCTTACTGGAACGGTCTTTTCACTCCTTCTGCAAAACCAGTAACCACCACACCCAGGTTTCTCCAACCGGCTGCCCTCCAGATGTGCGGGGCTGAAGTCCCATCATTCACAGCCAGCATGGCTGCAGGATGGGAATTATTGTCCAACACATTTGCAGGATACCAGGCTGGGAAAGACTGCAAAGAAGAAGGCAAGGATTTCAAATCGTACGGACACGGCCTTCTCTCAGTGACTCTTCAGTGATGAGCGTTACATGTCCTGTTTTGTTAGTAGGCTATATTAAAAATAATGATGATAATAAATACTGAAACCACACAGAGGAAATCAAAGCACCTGGACAGAATTATACCATTTATGAAAACAAACACAAGATTGAAGATCTGGAAAACACACAGAAATGCATTCTAACAACAGAATGAAGGGTTTTTTTAAAAAGAAAAACAAAGAAGTTACATGAGGTGGGGGACAAAAAGAAGAGAAGCATGACTTTGTAGCTAATAGTAAAAAAGTAAAAAAGTAAATACAATAAAAATTGTACAGAGCCACCAAAAAGAGACAAGCGTAAGAGGAGAGAGAGAGAGACAGAGAAAGAGAGAGAGAGAGAGAGAGGAAGTGTGAGTGAGAGAGAGAGAGAGAGAAAGAGAGGGATAGAGATAGAGAGAGAGAGAGAGAGAGAGAGAGAATAACATTTAATCAAACTACAGTGCTTTTCAACAGGCTGATCTGTAGAAGTGAACGTGCGGAGGGAGAGAAATACCTACCTTCTGTTTGGTCAGGAATGCAATTAGAAAAAAAAAGAAAGAGTAATCTCCACATTTGGAGGGCAGTATGGGAAAAAGACAACGACTCTTTAGTAATGTGTTTCAGACCTCTTTGCCAATAAACCTTGAGATTTCTTTGGATGCGGTTTTGCCTTGGTCAGTTAAGGAAGACACATGGTTGTTTCTGTTAATTGTTCTGATCTCTCTTTCGGTATAGATGTATATAGATATATATTTATTTTTACCAGTTCTCTAAGTAGCAGCAGCCATTGGAAAACAAAACAAAATTAAAAAGAAGTGTCTGGGTCACATTCTTAAAGGAAAAGAGAGTCTCGAAGAGCATGCAAGAAAAGTAGTGGATGAAGGCAAGATCGGAGTCCTGTTTGTATTAGGGGAGGACAGAAGTGGCCCCATCACAGGGAGCGACTGTAACGGGTGCGCATGAGAGAGAGAGAGAGAGAGAGAGAGAGAAAGGGAGAGGCAGAGGCAGAGAGAGCGAGAGCGAGAGCGAGAGAGGCAGAGGAGGGAGCCGGCCGCATGAAAGATGACACTGAGGTTGGAATGGCCCGTTTAAAAGGGAAGTCAACTTCTCTTGGGCACAGCGGTGCCTCGCCTCTACCCCACGCATTTGCTTCCCTGGATGGAGGGGGCTGTTGGCAGCCACAGAGCTGTTTCCACCTGCTGCGGACACAGCGAATGGCCTTCCCAGGGAGAAGGGGGGTCCCGCGGGATCGCTTCCGCCTGGTCTGCGATGGCAGGGGAATGGCTCCATCGTTGCTCATCTGTTGGAGAGTCTACGCGTCTCTGCAGAGCTGTTCGTGTCAGCCCCAGAGCAGGCGCAGAACTGGGAGACTGTTGGGCTGCTAGTCCTCATAGTTACATGTGTCTCCAGTTTCAGTCTGCCTCAGATGCCCATCGCAGGGGAACAATGGTGGAGGATGGCACTGCTGTCTTTGGCTTGGCCACTGTGGGAGAACGGGGCTTGACGTGATACGATGTAGGGTGGACCCAGTGGTGGTGGTGGGGTGTCTCTTTTATGCTATTTTATTTTACTCTGCCTGCCTGCCCGCCTGCCCTATGTGCCTTCCCATCCCTGGAGATGTGAGACAGAGGTCCTGCTCTGGAAGCCCTCCTTTAAGGAGATTAGGAGGGCGAGTCCCCGGAGCGGGGCCTTCTCTGCGGTGGCACCCAACCTATGGAACACGCTCCCCAGAGAGGTCCGCCTGGTGCCAACGCTATATTCTTTTTGGCGTCAGGCAAACCCTTTTTATTTTCCCATCATGTTTAATTGATTTTAACTGGAGTTTTATTCTCTTAAATTGTTGGATGCTGGGGTGTTTTGTTTTGTTCCATTTATTTATTGTAAGCTGTCCCAAGACGCTAGTGGTGGACGGGTTAGAAAAGCTTTTAACAAACACACAAACATATTTTAATCCCAGTTTCCCTGCAAGGAATCTAAGACAGCTTACACAATCATCCTTCTCCAACAACCCTGCAAGGCAGGCCAGGCTGAGAGTCAATGACTGGGGCAAAGTCAGCTTCCTGGCTGAGTGGAGACTCAGGTCTCCCGACGCTAAGACCAAACTCTAACCACTAGGCCACATCAGCTCTTCACCTGTACTTAAAAACAGCTCAGGGATTGGGGCCATGATGGTTTTTGTCTTCCCCTAAACCTGGGGCATTGGGCCTTTTTCATCCCCGGAGCGACTCTGATTCTGGAGTTTTGGGACTCTGGTTTGGGGCGCACTTCCCGGCAGTGGGGAGGCAAAAGGCGGCTGGAGGCAGCACGGTCACCAGAGGTGCCGGGGGTCGGGTGGCACGCAGCACCCTCCGTCAGCTCCGGCAGATGCGCTGATCACATCCCTGTCTGGACAGGGCTGACCTCGGCTCAGTCGTCCCACAGGGCCTCCCCCAGTGGCCCCGGCTGGCACTCCATCCCTGGGCCCGATTCAAGGGCTGAAAACGGGAGGGGACAGGTGAGTTGGTGGACCGCCTGCCCCCACATGCACCTGCATGGACCCCCGACTGTCTTCAGCCATCCTCCTCTAGGCCCTTTCACCAAAGGGGCTGCTTGAAAGGGCCCGTTCCGTGCGGCCCCCCGACTGCGGGACCCTCCTTGGAGAGGCTCCGGGAGGCCCATGCTTTTCTCGCAGGGCAAGCGCCTCCCAGCAAGCGCCTCCTTTTCCCAGGATAAGGGAAAAAGAACCAGAAGGAGTTATTTCCCAACTCTTCTGCTTTCTGATGTTTTAAATTCGTCACTGTATTTTACGTTTTTGCACGGCTCTACTTGGTTTTCCACTCTGACGTTATGCTGCAGTTTTACACTTGCATGGTGTATCTGTATGTTGTATATTTATGGGTTGAATTGTTGTGAATTGCTCCAAATTATCCCCTGGCTTCTCAGACAATGTTGCTAATAAAGATTGTGCCTTCATCTAACTCTCTGATCAACAACATGATTGAAGCAATTGTGTTGTACTAATGATGCTATTTGTCATTCTTTTTTTAGGCATTTTGTTTAATTTGTTTTAGATCTTGATGCCTTCTCCACAACCTTCCAGAAAAGAACTTCTTGGACAGGAAAACAGCTTTCCCTTTGCAAATTCCTTTAAAACATCGTTTTGAACTGCTTTTCTTTTAAACTGAACTGTACAGTTGTCTTCCCTTTTAAATCTGAAGTCAAAACAGACAATGGAGTTCAACAGTTTTAAAGAATTAAAGAAAGATGTCTCTGTGCATTTCGTAATTGGCTAGGCAAATTCCACAGTAACACGCACACACACACACAGAGAAGGGAGAACATATATTCTAGATCCACACAAAAACAATGGAAGGAAAAGAAAAAGCAAAAAGGGAGAAAGATATAGTTTGCATTTCTGTACATTACAAAAGGGAAGAAACTGGAAAGAAAAACAGGGATTCCAACAGTACATTTCACTTCCCCACTTCTGCCGAGCAAAAAAATGGAATGTTTATATTACCATATTTCGAACGGGAGGCTAAAGAAAAACACAGACTGGAATTAAAAATAAAAATTAAGAATGGCTTGCAGAATTGCACCACCCACAGTCATTCAAAAAGGAATGTGGGTTTACGCTTGGAGGTCTGCTCTTGGCTTGGCGCACTCCGGAGGGTCAGCTTGGGAGTGTGGCCGGCTTCCCCCAGGTCCTGAGAGCTGCACTGTGCTGCCAGTGAGCTTTAAGCACGGGGAAGACAGACAGATTTCTGCAGCCTGGGACCTTCCAGATCATCTTGGACTACACCTTTCACCCCTGCAGACCACCACCTGGGATTTGTAGTCCAAAATATTTGGAGCGCCCCAAGCTGGGGAAGCTGGGCATTAGAGTAAGTCACTTGCTTAAGTTTACCCCTGCCCTGTGCTCAGCACCTCAGGCCAGGAGCCTCCTCTGAGGGAGGCGTGGAAAGCAGCGTTGATGGAGAGGGACTTCTCGGTGGTAGCCCCCAGTTGCGGAATGAGCACATTGATGTGGCCTGCCTGGAGCCAACGTTGCTCTCTTCCCAACGTCAGGGTCAGAGACCTGCTTGTCCTCTCAAGTGTTTGACAGCAGGAGATTTTAATCAGGTCCTGATTCTTTTCTTGTTGAGAGTTTAAAGTTGTTTTTGATGCATGTATTTCTCCTCTTGTGCAGCATGTTTGTATGCAAATGGTGCTTTTTATAATGTGTTTTTAGGATTTAGGCTCTTGGGTGGTACAGAAAGGGAACACACAAAATGAACTGAAAGCTCACAGGAGTGACTTTAGTCTCCTGTGTCTCTGTTTGATGCCCTGTTCTGAGAAGATCTCCTCTGAGGGCTGTGGATTTTGTCAATTGCCAACTTTTGAAATTGGAGTGAGCTAAACTCTGCTGGCACTTGGATAAGTCCTATGTGTTTACTCCCTAACCAGACTGAAATTTTGGCACTCAAACTTTCTCTGAGCATAACCTGAGGCCTCTGTGGGCAGAAGACAGAATCCAGTCTTTGGAGGCAGGGTGCAACCTAAATTCAATCTTATGTATGCTTAGGTACATTCTAGAAAACTCAAGTGCTTGCACGCATTTGTGGAATTTAGGCTGGTTCCAATAAAGGCATTTCCGGACTGTGGGTTTGGGATTCTCCCCCTGCCCTTGATGGGTCCATATGGCTAAATTTGTGAGGTTTCTTCTTCATTTCATCTGCTAACATGGCAATGTATCACATGGGTCTTTCTTGACTGGGAGGTATATTTTTCTAGGGGGAGTCAGGCTCAACATTCCCTTCATGCAGCATGTCATGCTGTCCTGGACATATTTGTCTAGAAAACAAATTGCTAGATTTTGATTGATTGATTGATTGATTGATCCTGTAACTCTTGACATGTGCTGGGAATGCTGGGAACTATGGGGCTTTTTTCTGTCTGGCATGCCTAGGATTATGTGCCTTTTTCTGTTGAAACATGCATGAGATGGTAGGACTTCTCTACCTAAACATAAACAGGATCTCCCCTTTAATGTATTAAATGCACACCATGAAGGGCACAGCTGGGGCAATGCCAGTCCTCTGGACGTGCTGGGACTACAACTCCTATCATCCCAACCACTGACTAGGCAGGCCAGTGAGAACGGGAGTCAGGTCTCAACAGCACCCCAAAGGCGATCTATTTCTGTTCTCTCTTTCACACTCTCTGTTCGAAGGAAAGAAGTTCCACCGCAGGGATTAAAAGGTTTCATTTTTGGATGGGTGGAATGAGCTTCCATATAGCCTGAAGGGCCTGACCTTGCCTAATCTTGGAAGCTAAGGCCTGTTTGAAATCTGGATGGGAGACTGGAATGTTCTGAACCACCCAGAGAGATGTGGCTACAGGTGGTATAGAAAAGTAATGTAATAGTAGAGATAATAATGCAGACAATGAGTAGGTTTGGCCAGCAAGATAAACCGCACTCAAGGATTAGGTGTGGCTTAAATATGGGCTGCTGTTGCCTGAATTGTTTGTTGCTGGGTTGTGAACTGTGGGTTGTTCACCATGGTTTGTTCTTTAGGTTGGGTTTAGACAACATGACAACCTGTGTTTGAGCAGCAACCCACAGTTCAAGCCTTGAGTGTGGGTCATAATGTCTCAACTCAGACCCTGTTACTTGGACTCATTTCCTGGGTCAGGTTATCATCTCACCAAACAGACTTGGTAGGTTTTCAAGACGCTAGAATGGGGGTCCTCAAACTTTTTCAATAGGGGGCAGTTGAAAGGAGGCGGCTACACGCACGGGCCGGTGAGGGGTCGTCGGCTCTGCACGAGGTGGCATTGGGAGCATGCGGCTGCTCGCTCGCTCGCTCGCTCGCTCAGAGATCTCCCAGTGAGCCCAAAACCATCTCCAAGCGAGCAAGCCACTGCCTCTCATGCGCGATGAGCGTGTGTGCGGGCAGTGGCAGGCCAGATAAAGGGCATGAAGGGCCGGATTCGTCCCCTGGGCCGTGGTTTGAGGATCCATGTGCTGGAAGAATGCAGATTGGCCTGGGGACAACTGTGGGACGGGGGGGGGGGGAGGCACTCCAGCACAGCCTTCCTAAACGGGCACCCTCCATCTGTGTTGGATAGTAACACCCAATGACCACTGGCTGGGGATTATGGGTGTTCCTACAAGAAGCTTCCTTTCGTTTCCCAAATATTCATGTTTGGCATCTTCACGGTGAGGACGGGTTCAGCAGTGAGAACCCGTCAGCTCAACCAGCCCCTAAGGATGCTTTTGGCTCCCCCCGTCCCCCGACAACCAGAAAAGCAAAACGAAAACAAGCAAAACACCAGGATGCAGGATTTTTCTGAAAGAAAAAAGAACTTGGAATGGTGGAACGGCATTGCCAGGCCTGCCCCTTCTCCGCCTTGTGCCGGGCCGGTTGCCAAGGATGGCTGCAGGCTCTGGTTTGGGGCCCTCAGCCACCTGGCCCCCAAGCTAGTCTGGGGACAGGAGTGGGACTGACTCAGACTCATGCCTACTCTGGGGAAAGGCCCTGCAGCAGGGCCCGCTGGCTTTGGCGAGTGGAATCGGACGGGGCGCGTCCGGCAGGAAAGCGCCCCCGGCTGGCCCCACCGTGTCAAGAGCAGGCCCCGCGGCCCCTCAAAGCTGCCTCGTCCCTCCCCAGGAAGGAGCCCTGGCCGAGGAAGTCTGTGCCACCTTGTCTGTGCCGCACAAAGTTGTCCTGTGAGGCAGGGGAGGCTGTGCACGAATCATTCACACGTGTCTTGCAGGGACAAGCGTGTGCAGACTGCTCCAGGGAGGCATTCCTGTCGCTTTCCTACTCACAGAACACCAGAGTGAGCGCAGGAGACCTTCCCTCACCTCCGTTTGGGCAGGTGTGAGCAAGGAGGAGATCCTGAGACCTCCCCAGCCAGCATTCGCAAGTGCTCGCTTGTGAAATCCCCCACCTCCATCTGAAGATTCACACTATGATGAAATTGTGAGAGCACCAGACAGGGGCACAGTAAATCGGGGTTCTAGTCCCCACAGCTCAGTGGGTGACTTTGGGCCAGTCATGAACGTTCAGTCTGAACCTACCTCACAGGGTTGTTGTTGTGAGAATAAAATGGAATGGAGGAGAACCTTATGTTAATGAGAGCCAGTGTGGTGCAGCAGATAAGAGTGTGGGACTGGGACTCAGACGGTCCGGGTTTGAGTCCCCACTCAGCCACGGAGGTCAGTGGGTGACTTTGAGCCAGTTCCAGACTCTCAGCCCGACCTACCTCACCGGGCTGCTGTTGGGAGGATAAGATTAAGAGGAGGAGAAGATCTATATAAGCTGCCTTGAGTTCCTTGGAAGGAAAGAAGGTGGGATATAAATATAAAAAGAACCTATTTGTAGATGCATTTCCAGGTGGAAAATACTCAGAACTGTTTCCAATGGAGAAAAACTGCATTTTTAAAACCATGCTTTTTTCCTGATCAGAAAAAAGGCAAGGCAAGCCAGCTCCAAGGACGGATTTGGAGAATCTGGGCCTATTTAAGCACTGCGCCTTCATTCTGACAGGGCAGGGCCATCCATCCGCTTCGTTCAGTCACGCTGAGGCTATTTGTGGCCCCAGTGAGATCGTGGCACCAAGGTCAATGGGGCAGTGTACGCACTGCAGGTTTTAGCCTGAGCTTTTAAGGAGTGATTCCAAGGAGCCGCCTCCACGGGTCCAGCGCCAAGGACAGCTCCTTTGAAGTTCAGGCTGAAAGCCGTCTGAATACACTGCCCCATAGACGTGGGTCTTTCCTAACTCAATCGGAGGATGCTATGGTTGGACTCATGCTCTCTCCCTGTCTCTGCACTGCTGGCATGTGGGGAAAAATCCGGAAGGGTGCTCAGCAGTCACAATGGCCATGCCTCGTGCAACTGCTGGGCTCATGCAGGCGGCCCAAGATGGGGCGAAGGTGTGTGTTTGCACAGGTGTGTGCCAGTGTGTCTGGGCGAGTCCCTACAGGGTGGAGCGGTAAAACTCTCCTGACTTCCGGTCCCACTGGTCTGAGCCACAAAACGTTTGCGTGAATTGGCAGCCCCCCCGACACCCATCGCCCTGCGCTCCGTCCTCGGTCCGCTTGCCGTTCACCGAGGTGCAGAGATGTGCCCGGCTGTGACGGGGTGAAGGGACGGCCTGGCTGCAGATGGCACAAACCTCAGTGCCCCCCTACCTTGAGACCAGGGTCTAAAAAGAGGGCAGGGGGCGGAGGGGCGAGTTGTTCCGGGGAAGGGGGGGTCAAGGGGGGAGGAAACCCTGGCGAAAAGCAGAAGCGTCCATACCTCCTGCTTCTTCTCCGACAGGGCGCTGTGGCGGCCATTCTGGGCACCACCCTTGTGCCCGTTCTGGTGAGGCGTGGCCGATCGGCTGTGGCCGGTACCCGAGGAGGATGGGCTCTGGCTGGATCGGGGGCTCTCGGCCTTTGAACCATCCTCGCGGTACTTGGGGCTCGGTCTGGAGGCGAAGGAAGGCAGAGGAACGGTTGGCCACGGTCTGTCCCCGCAGTCCCAGTGCTGGCAGAGCCCGGAGAGCTGAGCCCAGAGCAAGGGTGCCCGAAGGCTGGCCCGCCATTGCTACCTCTGCTCCGGATCCCGAGGCCAACCTTCTCCCAGCTGGAGCTCCCAGAGCGCGGAGATGCACACGGGGCTTGTTCCGGCTGCGTCTCGATCTGGGTTTGCACCTCTTGGACGGAGCAAGCGACGTCGAGACTTTGTGGTCGAACTCAGCGCAGGTCTGAACGGCTTGCGAGGAAGCGCCACTGACTTGCTCCCATGCCAGGTGCTCACCAAGCCAGCCCAGCCGAGAGGAAGCCTGTGAACTCCAGTGGTGCCGCCCGTGACCTTCTTTGCGTCACAGGCCGTGCAAGCGAGCGCTGCAGATCGTGTGTGTGGAAAAGGGACGCAGCGCATGCAGGGGCTCCGTGGGGCAATTCAGTGTCCTCCCCAGGAAGTCGGACTCATGTCTGTGAGAAAGTGGGCCAGAGACCAGGCAGCTGAGCCCAGGGAATCCGATGGATTCCCACCCCAACACTGGCTTGCTCGCTTGTCCCCACTTCAGTGCTTTGTGTCCTGAAAAACCCTGCATGGGCAGCATGAATTTGGAGCGTGAACAGACTGTGCACATTTGACAAAGAACATACACAAGCACACTTCCATCCACAGGAAGAGTGTACACATTTCGAAGATGCATTCATTTGGACAAAATACGCACCGATTTTTGTGCAAAAGGAAAAAACTAAGCTTGGCTTCCGATACCGACACCAGACAGAACAAGAGGCAAGGTGCAGGTTGGAGAACTTGATAACTTTGGGCTTTGCCTGTACATACACCTCTGCTGTACAGATGTTGATCAACAGCAACACCCATGGCTGGGGATGGTGGGAGCTGTAGTCCCACACATCTGGAGAGCTCCAGGTTGGGGAAGGCTGTGCCAGACTACCAATGATGCTTTACCATTTGCCAGTACTGCCCCTTCCACAGGAAAAGCCCTCAATGGAGCTGCCATAATGGGCTCTGCTGAGGTTCTCTGCCCATGTACCAAGTATTTTTCAGAGCACACAACAGCCACTTCAGCTCACAGGAACCAGCTGGTTGAGCCGTCTTGTCCCACCCGTGACAACATTCAGCTTCGATCTGCCGCAGGAATGGGGTGCCCAGAGAGGTGCAGAGCCAAAGGTTGGGGGGCTTTTGGAAGTGGCCTTTTGCAAGCACCCGCTCTGCTCAGCCGGGCTCTCCCCACACCCCTGGCTGTGCGTCCCCCACACAGAGAGCGGGGAAGGCGCCACCGGGCTTACCTGCTCGCCGATTTGTAGTCGCTGTAACCCGAAGAGAGGGAGGCACTCCCGGAACTGCAGCTGCTGCGCCTGTGAGACCGCCAGGCGGACGACTCACTGTGGGACCTGCAGGGGCAGGGGGAGAGCCACATGAGGCACCGGCCCAGGAGCAGCGCCCGGTTGCCTGGCTTGGCTTGGGATTCTGGCTCGGGAACGCGCCCCGCTCGACCCAGCTCGGCCTTGAGTCTTTGCCCAGTGCGGCCTTGGGATCCCCGGAACCACCGCCTGCTTTCACAGAACGGTAGAATTGGAAGGGAGCTTGGAGCCCCTGCGGTACCTGGGCTCACACCACGGGGCCCTGCCAGACCATGCCAGCCTCTTCCGGGCGCTTCCCCCGAGGCCGTGCTCCCCTGCTGAAAATCCCTTGCTGCTCAGGTTTTCCTGCCAAGCTTTAGCCCAAATCTGCTTCCTGCGTCCTTCCCCTGTTGGTCCAGCCCTATGCGTCCGTACCACTTTCTCTCTGACCCTGGCTGTGGCCTTGCAGATCAAGAAGGATCGCTATTTTTCATCTGGATTTTGCTTTTGGATTCTGACCGTGAATCCTCAGGCACTCCTGAGCTGGCCGCCTGGGACATGTGTGTTTACACAATATTCCTTTTTAAAGCTTGGAAGCCACCCAGGCTTGTGCCCCAGAAGGGCAGCTTCTCCTTGTGAGGCATGCGGCAGAATCCACGCTGGAGCTGGGAGTCCGACGGAGTCCCTGCATTTGGCTCTCTGGGCTCCAGTGCAACCCTAAGTCTGAATTCCTGCCGAGCGGCCGGCCCAGCGTCTCGGGGAGCTCCCCACGAATGGGGCCCCAGGCCCCGCGCAAGCAGCACCTTCCTCTGTGCCGTTTGCCGCAACCTCGTGCTGCTCCCTGCACAGTCGTCTGCTTGCAGCATTTTTATTCCGCCCTTTGCAAAAGTCTCAGGATGGCGATACAAAACATTGGTGACAGCATGCAAGGAACATACGTGTCTAATAAGACCAATATTCAAATCACAATTAATTCTTAAAATGCAGGTTAAAAAAAAAAAAGGTTTTGACCTGGCACTGCATTAATGAAGAATGTGTCAGCACCAGGCACATTCCAGGGCGCCACCACAGAAGAGGCCCTGCTCCGGGTAGCCACTCTTCGGATCTCCTTCCAAGAGGGCTCCTGAGGAAGGGCCTCGGGCACGCATCTTGGGAGACGGGCAGGTATATGAGGAAGGAGATGCTCCTTCGGATACCCAGACTGGGACCTGCAAGACCACCGAGTCCAACCCCCTGCTCTGCTTCCGCAAGTGGTCACCTCCAGCTGCGGGCCCACACCTTTCCCGCTTAGCAAAGGCGATGAGACATGCCTGCTCAGTGCATAGTTATGCACCTGGGCAGGCTCAGAGGTGCTTGGCGAAGGCCTGGGGAGGCACACACAAGGATGCCTTTGTCCTCCTCTCATCCTCCGGTGAGCCCATCAAAGGGGCCATCCCATGAAGCCAGATGGCGGAAGATTCCGGAGAGACCCAAGAGAGGATGGCTGAGAGTTAAACTCTGGAATTCACAGCCCCCAAATGGCGCAGCCGCCACCAGTGTGGGTGGCTTTAAAAGGGGGCTGGGTTTAGCATTTGGCAGGAGAAGCAGGGGAAGAAAGAAGCGGGAGCCAGTCCCAGCTTTCGTTTGTGGGGTGTGCAAATGATTTAAAATCTGTGCGCTCTGCATTGCGGGTTTGACAGGCGCCGTTGGCTCTGCCGTCCACCCACTGGCAGAACTAGATTTTGCACGGGGCTACAGTTTTGTCCCAAACTGCAGTAGCACACTTGCGCAAGACCCCCACTGGGTAAATGCCATCCCGACACCTGCGAATTCCCCAAACCAGTCGTTTTCTAGCTTATGGGGGAAATGGGCATCCTTGGTCATTTTTCTCTGCATTTCTCTTTGTCTAAACTTGCATGCAATTACAGAAGGTGAAAAAGCAGCCCACCGGTCCACAGACCCCGCGAGACTTGGGACAGGCCGATTTGGTGTGGAATCCGGGGGACAGGTCCTTGGCCATTCCAGCTCATCCAAGGCAGCTGCAGGCTATAGATAGGCTGGACGTGCCCATGGTGGGCATGTCGTGAGCGGAGGTCAGACTAGATGGCCCAGGAGGCCCCTTCTGACTCGCTCTGTTTCTCTGCTTCTATGTTTCCCGAGGGCCATATGGCCCTTTGCTCGAGGAAGCGAAATGCCTCCTTCTCTGCAGCCCTGCTACACCTCAGCTGCCACTGCAGGCCGGGAATCCACATGGCGCCGATCCAGAAAGGCAAGTCAGAGTGACGTGAGAGAGGTTTTTCAGGTGGAGAAACAGGCCTTGGTTTCATGCGTAGACTTTGCCTCTGTGTTCTTGTGGATTCTGGCCGAACTCGACTCAGTCCCCAAGCTGGCTATTTCTGAACAAGGCAAGCTGCCCCACTGTGCCTCCCCTTGCGCAGCGCTGTGTCAGCCAACAGCATGCCAGGTTCCGCAGGGGCTCAGTCCTGCCTTGCCCCCACCCGAGAAGCGCCTTCACAGTGGTGGCCCCTTTTCCACGGCACTCCCAGCCTGGGGCGGCCAGGGAGGTACCAACAAAGTGTTGCTTCCAGCACTTCCTGAAAGCTTTTTCTCCCAAGAAGCAGTCCTTGTGAGACCAGCCATGACTTTGCACTGATGTTCCGTTCTAGCACATGGCTTTACCGCGTATTTATCGTCTCAAAATTTGTGGCTTTTATGGTGACTGCGCCAGAATCCATCTTGGCTAATGGGCAGGGTAGACATTAAATAAATAAACCCGCTTAAACATGATGCTTAACTACGTATGTCTTGGCTCATTTGTGGATTGCTTTGCAAAGCAACCTTGGACGGTGCCCCTACGCCATGTCCAGCGGATGACTCGCACTCCCAGCTTCATGGGCACACCCAACATCCAAGCAAGTCTTGTGCTTGGAGGGACCCCTTGGAAAGAGGAGGGGTCTAGGGAGCAGGGATGGAGGCAGGGAGGGGCCGAGACCCCCAGGCAAGGCATGGCAGGTCCTTGTGGGCCTCACCTCCTTCCCTGGAGCTCCAGAGCTACCCAAAACTGGCCACTGATTATCCACAATTCTCAGAGTTTGGAGGTTTCTGGCCATCTCCTCAGGACTGTGGCCTAAAACTGCATGTATGAAAGAGGGGGAACCAATATTTCTATATTTTAGAAGGTTTACCAAATTACAACAGTTAACTTTTAAAAGTGGCCTTCCCACCTCTTTCTCCTGCACTGGAGAGAGTGCCTTTGCTACAAGATTACAACCCGCCCCCCCCACACACACCTATTTTTACAAACACCTGTATTAAAATTGACCACACTCACATGTGGGTGCTTAAAATGAATCTGCTGACTGGAAGCACCTTTTTGGTTAATTGAAACATGTCCAGGGAATTAATTAAGAAAATGTTGCAGTTCTAAACATATTTTTCAGTTGTTTTAGCTGATCGTTACGTGAGAATTAAAGGAGATGAAGAAACTCTGATATAGTCCACACTTATACAAGAGCAAAACCTCACTAAGTTGAATGCAATTTATTTCTGAGGAACTATCTTGGATTGGGCCAATTTTTTTTATTTATATCATTTTTATATTGTCCGATAGCTAAAGCAATCTGGGCAGTTAACCAAAGCTAAGAAAAACACACACAAACCAAAATTAACTTAAACCTACAAAACCACAATAGCCACTACAACTGAATCTGCACAGAAGCAGAGCAGCAGTACAGAATAAAATGCAATATTTAAAAATAAAGTTTAAAAGTTAAACTGCTAAAATGCTGGGAAAATCAAATGTCTAGGAAAATCAAATGTCTGGGAAAATCAAAAGTTGAAACCTGATTAAAATTCCTAACATTTAAGATGATGGGCAAATAAAAAGGCAACTAGATAGCCAGGCGTCTCCTTTCTGCTCTCAACCTAGCAATGGTGCTCAAAATCTGGAGAAGCTTTTAATATTTCTGGTTGCAGGCACAGAGCTAGTGCAAAAGCAGCTACTCTGCCTGGCCTGCTGCCTACAGTAAGCCTCTGGACATAATGGCCTATAATCTTGAATTACATGCTCAGTTTTTCTGCTCTGCAGGGAACAGTCAACCCATGGCATCATGACATATTTTCATACCATCGTGTGCTATTTTGCATATGACTATCTATGCCCAATTTATGTCTCTATGAACTCCCCTTTGCTCTACTTCTATGCTGCGTGAGTGATCCTAAGCCCCTCTTCCGGGTGGTAGAACCTCACCTTTTCCTGTCTTTGTTCTTCTCTTTCCGTTTGCTCTTGGGACTTCTGGATCTACAAGACAGCAGACAACTGAACACAAGGGGAAACGAGAACGAGAGCGCGAGAGCGAGAGCAGACATGTGGCAAGCGCATGCTGTGGCCACAGGACTCGGCTAGCTTCCAAAATCTTTCCTGGGTACCTTCCGGAACATTTTTGTTGCCTTGCACTGCCGCTCTCAGGCTTGGCGCTGAAGGACCAATCTCTGCTCCTCCTTGGGAGGGCCTCCCAGCAGAAGGAGTTCGACGCTTAGGACCAGGGTCCAGAATCGAAGGAGAAAAGTATTTTCTTCCTGGCTTGAGAGACTTTGGACTCAGCCTACCCACCGAGGCCCCTTGTGGCCATCAGGTGCCGTGTTGGGGGAAGGGGGGTTGGGTCCCAGAGCCAGTGGGCCGTGCATCTGGTCCAGCTATCAGCCTGAACCCTTAATGAGCTGTCCGTGGTACTGAACCCAAGCTAGTGGCACCACAGACTGCTCCCTGAAATGGTGCGCTGGTGCCCGACACGGACACACTGCCTCGCTGCCACCCGCACACCCGCCTTCACCGCCTGCCGGGTGCTTCCTTCTGCCCTCACCCGGAGCCGTGAGCCGCACGGCCTCTTTCCCAAGCCTGGAGGGAGTTCCTGGCCTGCCTTCCAAAGTCTTCTTAGCTCAAAAGCAAAGCACAGGGAGGAATGACCTGTACCTTCCTGGCAGCCCACAAGGAGAGGAGAGAGGAGGAGATGGGGAGAGAGAAGGCAGGGGGAGAGAACAGGGCGGGGGGGCGGGGGGCGGGGGTCCTGATCTGGGCTGCTCCAGAGTGCCACCTGGTGGTCAGAACCACCACCACCACCACCACCAGTGCCTGCTGGGAACTATGCAAGAGCAAGGGCTTCCCTCTGCTGGCTGCCTCAGCAGCGCAGGCCTTCTTGCTTGCTGTGGTGCAGTCCTGCTGCCCTGCCCTGCCCTGCCCTGCCTGCCTGCCCGCCCCCCCCGCACTGCCCCGTGCTACTGCATCCTAGCACAGCAGCCCAGGCCTTCCTCGCTCCGGCGTACTTCATTTCCTGATCCTTGCCGGGTCCCCCTCCTTGCCTTTCCGCACCGCTGTGCCTCGCCTCACTGCCCCGGCCATGGCCTGCTGTCCTGTCCTGCCTCACCACCCCTCCTCTTATCCGGCCACGCTGCCTCGCTTGCCCTCCTGCCTCAAGCGCCTGCTTTGTCGCCTTCCGGCTTCTCCGCCCTCGGCTTCCGTGCGGCCAAGCCCTTGCTCCTTGTTCCTGGCCTCGGCCTGTCCCTCGACCACCACCCTGCCTCGGACTTTCTCCTTGACTGGGCTTGGACTCTCTTCGGCTGCCTGGGCCCGGCACCTCTCTCCTGATGCTCGCCACCAGCACCCCAGACAAAGGGATGGTGGAAAGACGGGGGTGGCGAGGAAGGGGGTAGCCACATCCGGTCGGGCTTTGGCCACCTCGTCAGCCTCATGTAGCCCTGGAGAGACCACCCCAAAGGGCGGTGGGCCGTGGCCACCCTTGCTTTGGCCCTGCGGTGCTGCCCTCGCCACTGCCCCTCTGACAAGCTCCAGCAGCACACGGAAGAGTGGTGAATCTCAGGCAGGCCCCCGGAAGCCCCGTGACGTGGGCCTCGGGCTGCGGGGTGCAGTTGGCCTGGCCGGGAAGGGGGCAGGGAGAAGGTGGGGAAGGGCAGCGCGGCCATGGAGGGCCGAGGCAGCCGGGCTGGAGGGGCCCGCCCCGTTCGCCTCACCTGCGCCTCCTTCTCTTGCGCGATCCGGATGCAGACCTGGTGCACAACCAACGAGAGGGAAACAAAAGGGAAGGGGCGGGGGGATTCAGGTCATTAAACGGGCCTTCAAGCCATCGCCCAGGACATACCGGCTGGCCTAAAAGCTGCTTTCTTTTTGCCGTTTCCCCGACGGCAGGACTCGCTCCCCCATGGCACTGCATTTCCAGCTGGTCTTTTCCTCTTGCGAGGAACCCAAGGCAGCTGCCATATTCCTCCTCCTCCTCTGTAATTTATCCGCACAACAATCTTGTGAGGTAGGTTAGGCTGAGAGGCAGGGAGTGGCCCAAAGTTGGCCCGGGAGCTGCAATGCATGCAGGGACTCGAAGCCCAGGTCCCCAAGGCACACTGGCTCTCTCTCGGGTGAATTCAGCAAGGCTTTGGAGAGGCAAGCCAACGCTTCGGAGCAGGGGGACTGCAAGGAGGCAGGATCCGGCCCTGCCTCCTGCTCTTGCCCCCCTGCAAACTCCAGCCTCATGGAGACGCCCCTGGAGGGGCTGCATCCCAGGGGAGCGGTGCAGCCACTCTGGGCCCTGTCTGGCCCAACGGAGCTGTCCACGGTGCTGAGGCCTGCCCCAAATTGGATGCCCCCCCCGCCCCGCCCTGCCCCGCAGCAGCTCCCCCCAAGTCCAGACACAGCCCAGAAGAGAGAGAGGCCTGACCGCCCCAGATTCACACTGCTTCTGCTGCCCTGCGGCAGGGCTGGCCATGGGTCTGGCGCTTCAGCCGTGGAGCAGTGCAGGAATTAAATACGAAGGGCCTAGCCCCCTATCATCGCCTGGGCGGGGCTATGCTATTCCCCAGCTCACAAGAAGGAAGGCAAGTCTGGCACTGGGGAAGGCCTGGGGGGGGGGGGCTGGCAGGGGCTCATGGCCAGCCCCCTTGCAGTCATGCCCTGTCCCCCTGCCTCTCCTTCTGGCCTGGCGGTGGCCTCCTCCTCCCTGGTTCCCTGCATGGCTGGGAGCAAGTCGCGGCAGTCTTGGGAGGATTGCGGCTCCGTGTGGGAGCCCCTGCTTAGCGTGCCGAAAGTCCCCGGTTTGCTTCCTGGAAGCATCTCCAGGAAGGGCTGGAGAAACAGAGAGGCGCAGCTGCCCATCTGTGCCGGCAGCACTGGTCTAAATGGACCCAGGATCTGGATCCGCTTACAGGGGCTTCAAATTTTCTTAGGGCTGGGGAGGACTCCAGTTTGAAACCCCCGGGAAAGGCTCTGCCAGAGCAGCCCTGCCTTCACCAACTGGTCCTTCCAAATGTCCTGGGTTACAGCCAGCAGTGCCAGTGGTTAGAGAGGGTAGCAGTGGACTGGGAGGTCCATACTGGGCATGGCTGGGCCTGTTTCAGGAAGGGCAGATGTCTTGGAGCAGGACCAGCATCCACGACTGGGCAACTGGAAGGGCCTGTGGGCCACTGAACTGACGAGCCCTCTGGGGTTGCTTCTCCTTCACTGGCCCACCTGCCTCAGCAAGAAGGGGGCAGACGGCATGGCCAACTCGCAGCTGGGCTCTGGGAGAATCCCTGCCTGAACCCCAAAAGTTGTTGCTGGGCTAGATGGACCCAGAGCTGCCTTCAGGTGGGGTTCGCATGAGGAAGAGGCGCCAGGGGGCTGCAGCACCCACAAGGTACACTCTCTGCGGATGCGGCCATTGTGGGGGTGCAGCTCGGAGCCTCGCCGGGGGCAGCGGTGGGAGAGGTTCTTGCCAGCCCTGCGTTTGGAGTGCAGATGCCAGGAAGGGAGTCCAGGACCCCACCGGGCACAGCCTGCCTGGGCTCCGTCGCAAAGCCTTCTGCCGCCAGGGGCCTCCCGGGGGCGCAAACCCAGCCCTGCCCCGACGGGAGGAAGCCCACCGTGTTCCCCGGGACGCCTTTGCCCCGGGCTCGTCCTCGCCCAACCTCGCACAGGGCGCGCCCTAAAAGCTGGTGAGGACACAGTGGCATCCCTTGCCAAGGTGAGACCGCCAGGTGGAAGGCAGAGGTGCAGAGGGGGGGACAGGAAGGCCCCGATCCCCCAGTGAGCACGGGCGGGGAGGCGGCCCTGGCTGGTTACCTGTCTCTCCGATGCTTCTTCCCCGTCTTCTTTCTCTTCTCCTTCCGGATCGGGGAACAGCTGTCCCCACTGTTGAGCAAAGGGGATGCTTCAGTGAGTCAAAGGGAAAGGACAAGCGATGGGGTGAAGAGACCCCAAAAGCAATGCAAATTTTATGAAAGCCCCCAATAGCCTCCCTTTGGTCCGAGTTTCCACCTCTTCTGCCGTGATAAGATGACTGAAATGACTGAAATGCTGGCACTAAGGCCTATTAAACCAGCCAATTAAATCATTCCTGGTTCATTAGGTCCCCGGTTGATCTGGTGCCCTCCTGGATGAAGGGACTACAGCTCCCATAATCCTTCTCCTTGGAGCCTGCTGGCTGGGCTCCTGGAAGGTACAGTCCAAAATCTTAGGAGGGCCACAAGCTGTCTGTCCTTGGAGGACTCTGGACTTCAGCAAGCGAACCCAAAGAGTCACATGCCAAGTTTCCCCAAAGCCTGGACTGGTGGTCCCACAGGACCAGTTCCTAACAACAGATGTTGAAGGAGATGGGAGGTTCAGGATCAGGCCGCATGGGGCAGGAACCTCTCCCTCAGAGGGTCTGGAGGCCATATTCGGAGGCTCCAGCCTCTGGCTTGGGATGTTTCAAGGGAAAAGAAGCTGGGAATCACTCTCTGGGCTGGTTTGCACGTTGGCCAGGCCACCATGGGCTCATTAAGCCACAGAGTCGGCCAGCCACCACTTTGGAAATTGATCTCGTGGTGGACTGATGCCATGACTTAGAAACATAGAAACAGCGCGAGCCAGAAGGGGTCTCCCGGGCCATCTAGTCTGACCCCTGGCTCCACCGGCTCTGTCATGACATGCCCACCGTGTGCATGTCCAGCCTATCCTTGAACATCCTCACCAATGGGGCCTCAATGACCTCTTGTAGAAGCCCATTCCACACCCTTGGGGTCCTAACTGTCAGGAAGTGCTTCCTGGCATCCCTCCTAAATCTTGCTCCCTGAGCTTGGCTCCACTGGAACACATCCTGCCCTCCACTGCAGGGGGGAAAAAGGCCATGACCCACCCCTGCAAGGCACCCGCTCATGTACCTGCATGTCGCTAACAGGTCCCTTCTGAGCCTCCTCCTCTCAAGAGGACCTGGACCACCTAGAACAACTCTAGCACCTCACGCAAGCTGTGGGTCCTTCCAGAGTTATGTGACACTTGCGTAACCCTTATGTGCCCCCTACCCCCCCAGGGCCCAGTGCTTAAGAGACACGACGGGCTGTTCTGTTCTGGTCGGGCCAGCAGGGCCACTCTCTGTGTGCATATGGATGCGCATGCCCACATATAGCCTGGCCTGCCTGATCCTGCCTACCCTGGGAAGCTAAGCAGTCAGGCCTGGCTAGGATCTGGATGGGGGACTTGAGTGCTTGACTCTGTGGTTATGGTTGTGAACTCCCCAGAGAGCTTCAGATATAGGTGGTATAGAAATTAATAATAATATAATGAGGAGGAGGAGGAGGACGACAACAGCCGCAGCTACAAGAAGGAAAGGCACCCACCTGCGGTCTGATCCAGGCTTCCTTTTTTTGCTGAGGTTGCAGGAAACAGACAAAACATGAGTTAATGAATTGATTCCTCTTCATAAAGAGAGGAGGGCAAATTAGTTAAATGGGCTTATGATTGAAGTCCAAGGAATTGCCTGTTCCCAGGTTTCTGGTTTTAAATCCCAGCCAACAGGCTGTTGTTATCGGCCCTGCATGGCTGTTGTCATCTTGCATAAACCTTGAACCCACTTGGGAAGAATTAGTTCAGTTCACCACATGAAGAATCTCAACGGTTGAGGTGCTAGTCCCTATGGAGGTGAAAATCAGGTTTACAGTCTGTGGGCCAAGCCTGTGAGACAACCTTCAAAGGAAGAGAAGGATTCAACAGAAGCGCAATTCCATTCCCACCATGGAGCACCACAGCCGGCTCCTATAAAGCTCAAAAGAAAACCTGCAATGATTGGTAAAAGGTTCTGCTGACGGGAGAGTCACACAGCACGGCTGTATCAAAATTTGTATTCCACACATTCTTCCAGGAAGCTAAGGACCATCCCATTTTTATGCACCCCACAACCCTGTGAGGTAGGACAGGCAAAGAGATGGTAACTGACCTAAGGCTGCCTAGCAAAGCTCCTGACCGAGCAGCCGTTGCATCCTGGCCTTCTTGCTTCAAGCTAGGTCTGCTTCAGCCACACTCTACTGTCTGCCCCCGACACCTCAATGGCGCTTCCTCACATGCCGAGCAGAAAGGGTGGGATGCTTTGTGTGTGAGCAGATGCATGCTCTTTTGGATTTATGCTCTCAGGTCTGAGCACAAGCGATTGGACCCAACTGACTGCACCGTCTGTGACGGATGCGCACACTGATGCGCACACCCATGCTCCCCACCATCTATGCACACATGCACCCACTTGGGGTAGCCGAAAAATCCGTTGGGCTCCCTTTGAATGCAGCTGCAGCTGAACCAGCCTGTGACCTCTCTGTGACATCGGTGCTCTCCCAAACGGAGTGGCGCAAAGCGCAGATTCAAGAACGCACACCCCGGAAAAGGGGAAGAAGAAGAAATGGGGGGGGGGGGAGTGAACCAAATGCAGAGCTTGAAGAAAAGGCAAGCGAACCTGTGCATCTTGTGCGCATGATAGCAAGGAAAGGCATGTAGACCTTTGGAAACACGTTGGGAGGAGGAGAGATGTGGCGAAACGCTTTCACAGGTGAAAACATGGGGCCTCCCTTTAAAACCGGTGTTCCTAGCATTATTCCCATCGTGCCAGTCCATCCCATAATTTACAGCCCTCGAGGACGGATCTATTCTGACTGCTGCTGGGTGCATGCAATTCCTCTGCACGGCCAGCTCTTCTCTGCAGGTTTGGAAGCCACGATGTGCTGCTGCTGCTGCTGCTGCTTTTGGCCGGGGGGGGGATGCGGGAGAGGACCCCCCGCCCCCCGCCCCGTGGCCCCTCCGAACAGCAGCGCCATCCCGCAACGCTGCGCATCGCCGCTGGGCGACACGTCTCCTCTCGCTGCTGCGGGAAGCTGCGCGGGGCGGCGGGTGCGCTGGCCCGCCCCGGAGACCCGATCTGAACTGGGCACCCCAAGTGGAGCGCCGGGGAGGAGCAGGGGCATCTCCCGCAGGCGTGGCGGGCACGCGCCTCCTCCGCCTGGCGCCCCTCCGGGCACGCGCGGAGCCCCGGCCCGTCTCTCCGCGCACACGCGCGTCCTGAAAGCGGCGGGGAGCCTGCTGCCCCCTGGTGGCGGCATCGAGGAGTGCGCGCGCGTGTGTGTAGGGGGCGCGTCCTGGCCATCGTGCAAGCCCGGATCCTCTCCGGCTCCCCAGGGCGCATGAGAGGCAGTCAGCCGGCCGAGTTTAAAGACCGGGCCAGCTGCCATTCCTGTCCCTCCGCAGCTCACGCTGTTCGTCTTCCTAATGAGGCCTTTCCCCCTTAGCCAAAGCGAAGAAAATCGCGCTCGTCAAGGCGGCCCCTGCTCTGCACGGAGAAAATGGCTCGCCGGAATGGCGATCCGCAACCCGCGTCCGGAATGCGCGGCACCCGGGACGTTTTCCCCGCAGGGCAGCGACAGCGATGCAACCGGCGGGCGAAGAAACGCCAGGCTGGTCTCCAAAACAGGGAGCGGCCTCGAGCAGTGGGACAACTATTGCGATGACTATTAGTCTGGCCACGCTGCCCGGGATAATTCATGCCGCAATGGCTCCGGCGTCGCTGGGGGTGAGGGCGAGCAGCCTGGGCCACAACCAGAACCAGCGGAGCCGCTCGTGGTCCTTTGGCTCCCCGGCTCGCTCCGTCCAAGCTCAGGCCGAAATGTGGTGCGCGCCTGAATTGGGTTCGCAGGCCCATCTAATGTGAAACCGGAGCGATGGCAGGTTATTTCATTCATTCATTCATTCATTTAGAATTTCGGTATGCTGTCCCATTCGCATGAGCCTCGGGATGGCTTGCGTGCAAGAAATAAAAGCAATACAAATAGTGCACGTGAAATGAGGCTTGTTTGCAAGGGGGCGGCATACAAATATGTAAAACAAATAAATAAAATCCAGATTCGCCCTGGTTAATTCCAAACGGCCGCAGTCTGGGCAGTCAGTAAGGCACGGGGCTCGGACCTTTAGTATTGCTGGAGGAAAATTCAGGCTTGGAGAATCTCCTAAGGCCTGTTCTGCACTGTGGGGTCATTTGGGGGCCAGGTGTATACCGCAGGCCTGAGGGGCGGTGCTCTTGCCTGATTCCCTGGGAGCAGAGCAAGTGGGTTCGGGTCTCCAGTTTCAGCCATCGGGGAGAAAGGTTAGCTTTCATTTCAAAAAGGAAAGTGGAGTTTCTAGTCCTTATGCTTGAAAGTTGGAGAATACATGACGAATGAACGCCTCTGCACTTTTTGGAAGGCAGAGAAGGGGGCTGAGTGATGGTTCTGGAAACTAGGGCATACCTAGCAAAATTGGAATACAGTGTACAGAACAAGAGAGATGATGCTTCCCCTTTCAGTTTGCACCGTTCAGGCAACTGCAGGTGTTTCCGCGGCTGGGAACTTGGTCATGCTCCCACGCCAAGTCTCTCGCCTGGTGCCCGCCAGATCTGTTGGACTGCGCACACATCTGCAGCGAGCTGGGCATGTACTCCAAGACGCCTGGCGCCGGGAAAGGTTGTCCTACACGGACCGCAATTGCTTCCAAGTTGCTCTCACAGTACATCCAGGCCATCCCTCCACCAGCTCAGTTTGAACATGCTTGGCTTCTGTGCACTGAGGTGGGAAGGGTGCTGAGCAGTTGCCCTCCCCCCACCCGCAGCAGAACTCACAGCTTTCTGCACATGCTCTACCCAGGCATGTCGGGGCCTTTGCAGTGGACTCAAGCCTTCCCTCGAGTCTTGCAGATTCTCAGACGCGCAGGCCATGTTTTAACATCATAGGCGATTGAGTGCAAATCCAGTCAAAGCAAAATGGGCACACCAGGCCAAAAGGCGAACATGTGGCACTGGATGCTTTGGCAGGATTGGCAGGTGGGCTCGTGCATTGTCAGGAGTGTGCGCTTGCACAAGTGAAAATGTGTGCAAATGCGTACAAATGCATTTGCAGAAAATCCAGTTTCCTCAATGAGCAGGTGATGGAGGGAAAGGTACCCTCCCACCTGTGAAAGACAGACATATCAAATGTTGCAGGTCACGCAGCTCTGGTAGCCACGGACCTTTGTGTCCCACATGCTCCCCTCCCGCACTACTAAGAAAAACGGGAGGCAATGAGGGCTTAGTGATGCAGCTTAACCGACAAGCCCCCTGTTCCCATCACGGCTCTTCCGTGCTCCATAAACAGCCACTCCCTTTGGGGCAACTCACCGGCTCCGGCGGTGCCCCGACTTCTTTTTCTTTTTCTTCTTGGGTGGGGGAGAGGTGGAGCTGCTGGACTGCCTCTTCAGCCTGCAAGAGACCGAGCAGAGAGCAAGGGTTGGCATCTTTCCTAAAGCATTCTCCATGTTTCTAGTCCTCTTGAGATGAGAAGGAAAATGCCTTTCTAGTAAAGTTGGGCTCAAACAACAAACGCATCTTTGCAGCAATCCTCACCATGCACCCCTCGCACACAGAAAACTAGCATATCAGGAAGAATGGTTGTTGTAAACTAGTTTTCTCCCTGATCTGCTAGATGATGGACATGTCTGGAAGAGGATGGGCTGGGGAAGGCTGGATAAGACCTTGCCAAGAGATTGGGATGCCACAGGGAGGCTCGGAAGCCCCAGGCAGGGGGGAAAGGAGCTGCCTGTGTGTGACCCCCAGGACCTGGCCGGGGCCTTGGAAGCTCACCTGTATTCTCGGTGGCTGCTGTCGTATTCATAGCAGCCCACGGAACAGTCACAGTGCAGCGAAAAGTCCTCCTGGCACTCTGGGTACTGCCCTGAATACTCGTCTCCGTCCACCACGTGGTGGTTGTCTATCACTCTGTTCAAGGACGCAGCAGCACCGGAAGAAAAAGAGAAGCGGATTGGAAAACAGGGTTTTCCCGACTTGCCCATTCCCAAACACGGGATTCCCGGAAGCGGCACCAGTGAGACAGAAAGACAGGGAACTCGTCGCAGGACCCAGGTACGATACGGGGATGGGGAAGGCTGAGCCCCAGGCCTGCAAAAGCACTCTTTGGAAGCATGTCAGGATGGCCCTGGAATGTGCGGTGCGGTGAGCCGGCTTCCACGTTCACTAAAAAAGCAGCGGAAAAAAGCAAATTCGAGTCTGGAAGGGCGTGGAGTCGAACAGCCTCTGAAAGGCGCTCAGCCCAACGTCTGGATCAGCACAAAAGCAGTGCAGGTGAACTCGGGGCGGCCCAGGCGTCTCCTGAAACAGCCCCACCACCTCTGCAGGGGGTGCAAGAGAGGCCTCCGGGGGTCACAGGGCTCCTTCTGATGCACAGGAGTGTGGCTGTGAGTGCTGTTGTTAATTCAGTTTGTATGCTGCCCCATTAGCCATACGTTCTCTGGGCAGCCCACAAAATATACAGGATAATTAAAGAACCCACGATTCACAATAAAGCCAGTCATAACAATAAGATCAATAAATATAATAATATAGGTAAAATACGATGAGATAAAAGGGGACATAAAATGAGAGGTAATATATTAAACCAAATAAAACAGCCTAAGGAAACAAAATAAAATGATACATAAATTAACAAGGTAAAATGTCTGGCATTAAATCATGACGTGACAGCAAGAATTAACAATAAGACCTACCAGTTCACCCTTTGAAATCATTACAGAATGTTTTTAATTGGTGACAGAGATGGAGACAATGCCCACTGGGTCTCCAGTGGGATCGAATTCCACAACTAGGGGAAGGCCCTTCTCCTTCCATCGCCCCTGTTACGGGGAGGGGAGGATGCCGAGAAGAGCCTCGGACGGCGCCGCAGTGCTCGGGTGGGCACTTGTGGAGAAGGCGCCCCCGCAGGCAGCCTGGCCCCAAGCCGAGCAGAGCTTTGCACGTTACTGAGAGCTCCTTAAAGGAGTCCGGGCGGTGCCCGCAGCCACCGTGGCCTGCGCAGGACCGGCGTGACGCACTCGCGACAGCCAGTCCTGGCCGGCAGACGTGACGCCCGATGCTGGACAAGTCGCAGTGCCCGGGCCGTCCTCAAGGCAGCCCCATGTAGAGCGCATGGCCGTCATGCAGGCATGAGGTCCCCAGTTCATGGAGAACTGTAGCCAGGCTTCCGCTCATCCGAGGACGGATGCAGCTGATAAGCCAGCCGAGGCAAGAGAAACGTTAGGCACTCGGCAGAGGTTTAACATTCCTTCAGTCCCTTTGGGGTGCCTGCCTCCTCTTCTGGGAATGCGCTTCCTCAGCTGGACGGACTTTGGTGGTACCGCAGCGGCCATGCTGCGCACCCAGTGTGCCCCAAGCGGCCCACAAACGCATGCTTTTCCTCTTCCTGCCCTGCTCCTCTCTCCTTGTGTGCTCTGTCATTTCTTGGATGGCAGGCCTGCAGGCAGGGGCTGCTCACTTCAAGGCTACTCAGGAGCCTTTTGTGTTTGAGGAACAGGCTAAAATGCTGTGCATATCACAGAGGATTTATTAGCATAATTGCATAAAAGGTAAAGGTTTCCCCTTGATGTTACTTCCAGTCATGCCTGACTCTCCTGACTCTCGGGGGCGGCGCTCCTCTCCGTTTCCTGGCCGAGGGAGCCGGCGCTTGTCCCCAGACAGTCTCCGTGGTCACGGGGCCGGCATGACCAAACACCGAGGTGCAGGAACGCTGTTACCTGCCCACCGAAGTGGCACCTTTTCAGCTACTCGCATTTGTGTGCTTTCGAACTGCAAGGTTGGCAGGAGCTGGGACGGAGCACGGGAGCTCACCCCGTCTGCGGATTCGAACCGGCGACCTTTCGATCAACCAGCCCAGCGGCTCAGCGGTTTAAACCACTGCGCCACCCGCAGTCCCTATAATTGCATAGGTATGTATTAATTTCATTTCTATACCACCCCATAGCTGAAACGGTCTAGATGGCTTATAAAAAGCATGAAAACACACTAACAAATAAATCCATCAGTTGCGCCCCTACCTGGAGGAAGACTGCCTGACGACGGTGACACATGCGCTGGTGAGGTCCCAGTTAGATTTCTGTAACGCGCTCTACGTGGGGCTGCCCTTGAAGACGGTCCGGATACTTCAGATGGTACAAAATAGAGCTGCCAGGCTGCTGACGGGGACTGGGCGTTGTGCTCACATGACTCCAGTCCTCCGTCAGCTTCACTGGATCCCCATTGAAGTCCGGGCCCAATTCAAGGTGCTGGTTATTACCTATAAAGCCCTTAACGGCTTGGGACCTGGTTATCTAAAGGAACGTCTGCGCCCATATATGCCCTCCCGCCCCTTACGATCAGCAGCAGATGCCCTTCTCCGGGAACCCTCTGTGAAGGATATTAGGAGGGTAAGTACTCGGAGGGGAGCTTTCTCTGCAGTGGCACCCCACCTCTGGAATGCGCTCCCCAGAGAGGTCCGCCTGGTGCCGTCGTTATTTGTTTTTCAGCGCCTGGTTCAGACCTTTTTATTCCAGCGATATTTTAATAAGCTTTAATATTGTCTTTTCTATGTTTTTTAACTGCAGCCAGTGTGGGTCAGAAATTTATTTATGTTATATTTTATGCTGTAAGCCGCCTGAGGCTTTTTGTGAACAGGACAGCATATAAATATTTTTAAATAAATAAATAACAATACAATATAAGGATCATGAAAGCAGAGCAGCATTAAAATGAATTAGAAAGGTAAAACTAATCCTGTAAAAAGAAGGGGGAACCCAGAGAGGGGTTGTCTCCCCCAGCCCCCAGGTGGTTAATAGAACTTAACTTAACTTTAGAAACGTAGAAACAGAGCGAGTCAGAAGGGGTCTCCCGGGCCATCTAGTCTGACCCCAGGCTCCAGCCAACTCTGCTCACGACATGCCCACCATGTGCCTGTCCAGCCTTATCCTTCAACACCTGCACCGATGGGGCCTCAGCCACCTCCCGTGGAAGCCCATTCCACCCCCTCGGGGTCCTAACCACCAGGAAGTGCTTCCTGGCATCCAAATGGGACCTCGGTTCCCCTACTTTACTTCCATTTCATAACCTAAAGGTTCTCTGGGTGGCTTACAAATGCTAAAACAGCATAAAAACATACACAGAAAACAGTAAAACAATGGATAGTCTGATAAAATAGATAAAACAATAAAATAACAGATAACATCACAAAATAAATATACCCCCACGCACCAATAAGCAGAGCCAATGTATTAACCAAAATTAAATTAAAACAAGAACCCGTAACGTTTTGGAGCAAGCTGGGCTGCAGAGGGGAGGCTGTCGCAGAGATGGGGGTGCCACGGAACCCCCTCCCCGTGGCCACCCTCGCAGGAAGGCCCTGGAGGTTGAGCGTAGTGCCTAATGGACTGTGTTGGGAAAGGAGCTCCAGGAGCTCCTGCCCATATCGTGGCATGTGCGTGCCACCTTTTTTCCTTTTGTGAGGGACCCAGGGCAGCTCCTGTAGCTCCATTTTATCCTCTCGACAACAACCCAGTGAGGTAAGCTAGGCTGAGAGCGAGTGAGCGGCCCAAAGCTGCCCAGGGAACCTTGGCTGAATGGAGACTAGAACCCAGATCTCCCAAGTCCCCAGTTCCAACCCTCTAACCACTGCACTGCACTGCCTCTCCCTATCCCCTAGCTCCCTGTGCTGGGAATGGCAGCGCTCGGGGCCCATATTGGCTTTCTGGATGGAGGGCACAGATCTTTGTTTCTCAAGCTATTTCCAGAGAGGATGAGCAGGTGGGGGGCACTCCTGCTGCCAGGTGTTCACCCAGGTGCTTCAGGCACCCGAGATCCGAGACTGGCACATGGAAGTGGCGACTGGAGCCCCTGCTCCACTCCCAGCTTGGCCCAGCGGACGCACGTCATGGGCTCGCAAGTGCATTGCCCCCAGTGCGCTTGAAAGCCACTCGGGAGCTTGCAAGCACTTCTTGGAAAGAGACCTCGCCGCACCCGCCTCGTCCGCCTGGTTTCTGCTCAGAAGCAGAAAGAGAGCAGCAGAGAGAGCAATATTGCTGGAGGACAGAGCGGCAGCAAGGAGCAGTATTGCTGGCAGACGCCTGCCCGGGAGGGTTTTAATCTCTGCTGCTCGGGGAGCTTAACCCAATTACAAGCTGAGTGAATAATTGGCTGTTTTAAAGGAAATGAACCCCGGGACATTCGGGCTTGAAACGGAGGCAGGAACATGGCTGCTGCCGTGGAAAGTCTGGCTGCAGTGGCGTGTCTGGATCGTGGGAGGCAAAGAAGGCGTGTGTGTCGCACTGCCTGCGGCGTGGCATGTGATCGGGATGGGAAGTGGACAGGCACTTCCCAGCCAAGCACACGCGAAGCCCACCCTGGAAGGCAACAGGGGCATCGATGGAAGAGAGAGCAAGAGAGAGCAGAGTGAGGGCAAGCACAAAGCAGTGCCCTCGCTCGGATTTGGCTTGCAAATGTTTCCTCATACCGATATCTGTGTCCTGATGCCATGGTGCTGGGCCCAGTTGGTCCCACTCCCGGCCAGTGCAGCCTTCCCATTAAGAAAAAGCACCGAAGCAAAGACAAATGGACCAAGAATTGGTGCGACGCAGGAATGAATAAATGGGCAATACATCAATAGAAATAAAGCCAAGGGAAGTTTGGGAGGCTGGGTGTCTTTCAAAGAACTTGGAGTCACGTCGCACGACCTTCCTCCTGCTAACAGTGTTTGTCCACAAAATATTTGCTCTGCTCAGCAAACGGCATGCAAGGGAACCGAGGCCCGGTCGCGTCTCAGGGGCTGCTTCTGGGAATGTTGGGCAGAAAGCTGCCCATGCAGCCCGGTTCTATGCTTCGTGTGGATTTGGGTGTGAATCAGAGGCAATCCAAAGGTGACCTGCGGGGAAGCCCTGTGTGCGGAGGAAGCGTTTGCTCCAGTTTTCAGCCACCTCCCCTGGAAGTGGAACACCTGAAGTTAATTCCCATCTTTTTAAACTCATGAACACGAAGATCCAAAGGCATTGCAACTGATCAAAAATATCCCTTTCCCTGGACTGTGAAAAGAAGCACTGGGTGGATTTGCCTGTTTGGGAAGGATCGGTAGTACAAATTTGCACAGCTACAGATCTGCATACAAATGCATTTGTGCAAAATCTGATTCTGTCAAGGAGTGCATGACAGATCGATAATCCATAAAAGTCAGGTGGAATAGATTCTACATCATCTGTATGTTCCTAACCATGATTGAGAAATACGAGTTCAATGCTATTTGGGTTTTCTGTTCAGTTTGGGCTTCTGGAGAGTTTATAAAGTATATGGAGAGAGATAGAAACACAGAAACAGAGAGAGTCAGAAGGGGTCTGCTGGGCCATCTAGTATGACTCCCTGCTCCAGCCGGCTCTGCTCACGACATGCCCACCATGTGCATGTCCAGCCTATCTTTGAACACCCGCACCAATGGGGCCCTCAGCCACCTCCAGTGGAAGCCCATTCCATCCCCTTGGGGGTATGGGATGATGATGATGATGATGATGATGATGATGATGATGATGAGCTTAATAAAGGGATTCAGGTGGGCATGGAATCTATGCTCTGGACATCTCTAAGCTAGACTGCTGCATTGGGCTGCACCCCAGAAGACTTCAGAAATTGCAGCTGGTGCAAAAGATACTGGCCGGATTAACAACTGAGGCAAAGGGGTACAACCATGTACCATCAATTCTGGCCTGCTTGCATTGGCTGCCTGCAGGTTCCCAAGCACAATTCAAGCCCATAAAGTCCTAGATAGTTTTAATCCCTCTGCAATACCCAATGGTGCCCCTCTCCCAACCTCAGCCTGCCCCATCCCTATGCTCTGCATCTATGGGCTTCCCCTGGTTGCTAACTCCAAGGAAGCCCCAGAAAGATGCATCAAAGAGGAGGGCCTTCTCAGTGGTGGCCCCCTAATTATGGAATGATCTCCCCACTGAGGCCCACCTGGTGCCAACACTGTCATCTTCTGGGTGTCAGGTTAAAACATTTCTAAGCCCCACCTAAAGCCATGCACAGCACTGGCCAAGACTAGTTCAGACTGGAGGGGAAGGGCACCCCCCCCCCAATGCTTCCTTGGGCTTACCCTTCTTCACCCTCTCTTATTTCAGGGCAGCAGTGATGGTGCCTTCCTTAAAAAGGAAAAAAGCCCCTTTGATTTCATGTCTCTTCACAGCCAGCATCAGAGGGAAGGGACATGTGCTCTAGCTCAGCCAGAACTGATCAATACATTGAATAAGCACAAGAAATGATCCTGAGCTGCTCTGCGGCTAAAAAGAGGATGTATCCAACAGGAGCACTTTGGACCTTGCCATAAATCCCTCCTCTTTTCCCCTGGAAATGAAAAATGGCGCTTCTTGGTCTTCTCGAACATAAAGGCCAGGAAAAGCATTCCTGCGTGAGCTTCAGTGCAAGGCATGAAATGTGCGGACAAATGACCTGTCGTGGCTTGCTTGTTTGCTATTTGGATATCCCATAATAGAACTCAAGGCAGCTGCATGCAGTGCCCGGTGGTCTTCCCTCCAAGCTCAGCCCAGCCCCAGGCCTGCTTAGCTTCAACATGCTCTGCCGTTTCGGCATGTTAAGAATCTCCAAACTTTGGCTTGCCTTGTGGCTGATTAGTGTTTGCATCTATAATGAGAGCCAGGGAGGCGCCGTGGTGAAGAGCCTGGGACTGGGACTCGGGCGATCCGGGTTTGAGTCCTTGCTCAGCCATGGAGCCAACGGGGTGACTCTGGGCCAGTCAGACTCTCAGCCCAACCTACCTCACAGGGTTGTTGTTGTGGGGATAAGGTGGAGGAGGAGAATGACGTAAGCTGCCTTGCGCCCTTTGTAGGAAAAAGGCAGGATATAAATCGATAAATAAATAAATAAATAAATAAATAAAATAATCACTGTGATGGGGAAATTGCACAGAGCTAAACGAAGTTGCACTAAAATTCTCCCAATTGTGCAAATTCTCTCCCCGCATCCGCCCAACTAAAGCAGGGCTGATTTAGAAATTTGCATGCGCCTGGAAATTTGTGCAAATTAGAAGAGGAAAGTGACATAAATAGAAGGCAGGCAAGCTTGGTAGATCGCGATCAATTTTGGAAGGCCCATTTTGCAAGCGGGAATGAAATCGTCAGCGTCCTGACTTCCAGCTAGAAATGGGTTGACCTGAGTTGATCTGAAACAGACGGGGTTTGTTTAAGTGGCAGAAGACTGAACGCCACGTCTAAACGGTGATGACTTGTCTTCAGCGTCACATGCTGACACTGACAAACCGGGACACATTTCGGGAGCGCTCAGAAATCCAGAATTAGGCCAGCAACTATCACCAGTCCCCAGAACGTGCTTATCAGTGTCAGAAAAGTCGAGAACAATTGCCAAATGCCTGGCAGCCTGTTTGACGTAGGAACCATAAAGGCTGATGCAGAAAACCGGTAACCGGCTTATTCCAAGATCCTGTTTCTAAAAGCAGTGGAGCTGCCAGGTAGGTGGGTGGGCAATGGGTGAGGGGTGCCAAATTGCTAAGGAAGTCTGTCTGCGCAAGAGCAAGTAGCTGTTTAACTATTTCCCACCGTGTAGTTTTGCTGCTCCAGAAAACTCCCCAAGCCACTGCTTTGCCCTGGGGTGGGGGAAGTATCTCTCCTTTTACTCCCCTAACCATGGCATAAACTGGGGGCCCTCAAACTTTTTCACCAGGGGGCCAGTTGAAAGGTGCCGGTGCTGGGCGCGGGCCGGAAAGGTGGTGCCAGTGGGGGGCGTGGGCTGGCGAGGGGGCGGGGGCAGTGCGTGCGGGCATGTGCGTGAGGCGGGCGCACGAGGCAGCGGCTTGCTCGCTTGGAGATGGTTTTCTCCGAGCAAGCAAACAGCTGCCTCCCTGCATGCAGGGCGAGGTGGGCAGCAGTGGGTGCGCACAGCAGGTCCAAATGGGCATGGCGGGCTGGATCCGGCCCCTGGGCTGTAGTTTGAGGACCCATGGCATAAACTCAGAAACTGTGGGCATTTTTGCTTCTTCGATCTGGAAAACAGAGTAGGCAGAGTTGTGTAAACAGCCCTGAAGTTTGGTCCCTCCCTTTTATTGAAAAGCAAATGAAAAATCTTGCACCATTGCAAGATTCATAGATTCATAGGAGTGCTGGAAGGGGCCTGAGGGCTACTGTGTCCAACTCTTTCATGGGGGACAGACAGCCCACCTTGGGGGGGCAGAGCACCTCCCTTGGCAGCAAACCAAGTTTGAAGCCAGAAAACAGAGTCGAAGGATGTTCGAAGCCGTCATCAAGCAACCCTAAAATCACACTTCATCTGTGGCCGCAGCAGCTAGTTCACCTGTCACCGCAGGGAGGAAGCGCAGCACTCAGACAAGAGGATGGAAGGGATCCAGTGGATCGTGCTGTCAGGAATGTCTTCCTGCTATCTAATGCAAGAGCCCCGGAAAATTGGAAAACAGGCCATAACTCGGAAAAATCTGATCTAGTGTGGCATCCTCAACAAAGGCCGGATGCGCCCCAATGGAGCAAAGCTCAAGGAGCCAAGGTTCAATTTGGATGCCAGGAAGCACTTCCTGACAGTCGGGACCCCAGGGTGTGGAATGGGCTTCCACGGGAGGTGGCTGAGGCCCCATCGGTGCGGGTGTTCAAGGACAGGCTGGACGTGCACATGGTGGGCATGTCGTGAGTGGAGCCGGCTGGTGCCGGGGGTCAGCCTGGATGGCCCGGGAGACCCCTTCTGACTCGCTCTGTTTCTATGAATCCAAACTCAGTTGAATCCCTTGTGGATTTCTCTGACATTCCTAACACCAGCCTTCAGTTTTTAAAAGCAAAACAGCCATGTACCTCGTTTTTAAAAAATCTTTTAAAAATAATGTGAAATCAAGAGAGGAAGGCATGTGCCAAATGAGACGCTTGTGAGCTCATTCATGCCCGTGGATAATATGCTGATACTCCTGGACCACTGGCCGTGGTCGCACGGCCCAGACCTCGCTGCTACTCACATGTGTCGCCCGTGCTGGTCTTCCCGGGTGAGCACGCCCTCCTTCTCCATCAGCATCTGGCGGAAGGTCCCAACTTTCTGCCGGATCTCCTCTTCGGAATACCTGCCACAAAAGGTAGGGGAAAGAGTTAGGCGATCCATTTATTCACCCTCTGCAAATTGCCCACCTTGGGTAAGAGATGTTCAAATCAGCAACACTCGCTTCGCCCAAGTTCTCTGAATCCCAGTGCAAGCTTTGCTGTGACTCACGTGCATGCGTTTGCGATTTCGTTTTGTTTTTTCTTCCATACGAAGATCTGCGCATGTTTTCATGTGCATTTTTCTAATGTGCTTATCGATTAGGCGCATGTTTGAAATGCACACATCCTTTTCCCATGGATTAGAATGAATCCGAGTGCATTTTTCAAAAGTACACGTTTTTCATGCGCATGTTTCAAACTGATTTGCTTGCTTGCTGTGGGATTCAGATACTGCTGCTCGGCTGACGCGCTCCATGGCAGACGGACACGGGTTGCTGAACCGGGTGGCGGGTGGGGGTGGTTGCAGGGCCCCAGTGCAAGCTGGGCCTGAGTCTATGTTTTGTCAGGAAAGTACAAGCTGGGTACAATCCTGAGCAAAAACAAATGGAAGCAAATTTGTTTCCACACCCTTATCCCCGGTTTACAAACTGGAGTCAATTTTTGGTGGTCCTCAGGTTATGGAGCCCCAAATGAGGGTTGACCTCTCCTGACACTAGGGCCAAAACAGACATAGCTGGTGCGTTGGAGAGACGGACAGATCTGCCACTTCCAGTTTTCAGGCTCATGTTTGGGGCATCTCAAACTTTTAATTTCTTTTCTTTTTAAAAGTTTGCATGGAAAGTCATATGCATTTTTGCACGTACTTCTTTCAGGGCCTGCAAAGTGCCCGGGAGAGCATCCAGTTCTGCTTTCCTGATTTATAACCGGTGCGGAAAGGTGCACCGGTGCCTTAGACAGATGGAGCCTAGACGGAACCACTGCTGTCCGTTTTACCGGCTGTTTTCCAAGTGCAAAGCTGCACAGGTGCACCTCAGCTTGCAGGATGTTATGCAAATGCAATCAGAGAAATACAAGGAAAATACTCCCACCTCATCATGGGCAAGAGTGTGAGAAAGCGATTGGTAAGTTTTGAAAATTTTGGTGAGATTTGTATATAGGCGCCTCACTTACACAAGAACACACTCACAAAAAATTGCACGCAGCTGCGCCCACAGTGGCACCCGCTGAGGTAGCTCTGGGGTTCATTGTTTGCTTGTGGTGCTTCATCGAAATATTTCTGCTTTTCAGGAATGTGGAATTACTAAGGGAATCGGAGGAACTGAATAGGAGGCACTGTAAGGGCAGGAGCCCAACGGGACGAGCTTGTGCAAAGAGGCCGGAGTGTGGAGCAGAGCCACCCCACGTTCTGGGGGTGCCTCAGCCAAGCCCCCACTAGCCCCCTTCCTTGGTCGATCCACCTCCTTGCCGCCTCCACCACCAGCTGCTTGCCACTTTCTCAGGCTTGTCACCACCTGCTCGCTTGGTGAGGCCAGTGGCGGCTGGCCGGACCACAAAGCTGTGAGAGCAACACTCCGTGAAGTCGAGCTGCTGGGGAGCAAGCCGTTGGCCAGTGCCCAGGAAGGCCCTTTCGGGCCCTGCTTGGGATGGAAGGGTGAGTCGAAACAAGGGCACAGGAAGAGCCAAAATGTGTTCAGGGATAGGCTAGGCATGCCCACCGTGTCAGACTAGATGGCCCGGGAGACCCTTCTGACTTGCTCTGTTTCTATGTAGCTAAGAAAATGTCAGCCACGGGAGGAAGGGGCCAGGATCAGATAGCAGGAGAGAATTGGCACCTAGGCGAGGTGCAAGGCTCAATGACCTCATGACTATTAACAAACACCCCCTGCATAGGAAACAAGCTCATTATAATTCACCTGGGAGGGACGAAGTGGGAGGGAAGAACAGGTATTGCAGCGGCACAGAGGGAAAAGATCGTAACCTCCCAGTACCCCGGCCAATGGGGGGAAAGGAGGAGGGAAGAAGCGGTCGGGGAAAGGGCATGAAATTGGGATGTGCGTTGGCAGGTGAGTGGCAGGGGAAGGAAACGCTCCACTCCCTTTATTGCAATAAAGTTTCAGAAAGAACTCCCTGCCTCCTGGAGTAACCGCCCCCCAGCACTGAGTCCACAGCCAGGGAAGTTGCAGGAGCCAACTCTAGCGTGGAGAGTTGTTCCAGCCCTGGCGGAAGGGACAGAGCAGAGCGAGGAATGGAACGAACGGAACGGAACGGAGGCTCTGACAGAGGAGAAGGACGGCATGGCAGGGCCAGAGGAGACCCTTCCCGGGCACTGCTCTGCCCCCTTCGCTTGGCCTCCTTGACAAAAGCCCGGCTCAGTTTCCTTCTGGCTGACACAAAAGGAGCGGCTGTGTATTTATTGGGCAATCCACCCGGATCCTGTGGCTCATTGACTTTGACTTACGGGTCTGGCAAGGAGGGCCGGACTCTGGGCTGAGCACACACCAGAGGGCTCTTTCCTAGCTCCTCGGCCACGGGGAGCGGTGGGTCGATGCCTTCTTGATTTATAGCATCACTGAAACTTCTGGGGTGAGGAGAGAGAGGCGGAGAAGCTGCAGAGAGATGATCTTGCTCCTCTTTTCTGCTCAGGCAGCGGAAAATGTCCATGAGCAGCAGCACCTGCCAAGCAGCTAGGCTGGACAGCCTGCTATGCCGGATCACCCGCCAGGGGCTGCGGGACGGAGGGGGAGGATTGTCTCCGCAGACCCGGAGGGGACGGTTGGACAAGGAGGCATGTGTCGAACGCGGGGGGCCGGGGGGGTTGGCCTGAGGGGCAACATCCCGATCCAGGTGGGAGGAAATGACAATGCATTCGTGAGCGAGGCCCAAAGCATTGCAGTTGCCAGTCGGGGCTACGGCTGCTTGAGCCTTCTCCGAAGTAAGGAGGACGAGGCACCTGAGTGTCCACGGAGATGCAAGGAGGAGCAAAATACTCCGTGAGATTCTCAAGGTGCATCGCAATGCCAACACGCCCGTTCACACGTGAGTCACTCTCCTTCCTCCTGGGATTGGGGCCCAATGCTGCGCAAAGCTTCATTGCTTTGCAGGGCCGTTGAAATTTAATTGCTGTTTGGTGCCCTGTTATCCCCCATCAGAGCTTGGAGATGACAGGAGAAGAAACTTGCGAGCAGGACGAGAGTTCAGGGAGGGAGTCTTCTCCAACCCTGATTACAGCTGTGACAAAAAACGATCGCCTTTTCGCTGCCAGGTTAAGACAGCCCTCCATGCAAAAGTGCACCTCGAGGGAACAGCAAGCATGCATGCCGAGCCTCATCCTGCACCGAGCTGGGTGCTCACGCTGAGCCGCTAATGAGGGCATCAGCCATTCTCAGTCATCCCACTTCAAAAGACGCGCGTGCCTGGAGTGCCGCAGGGACCAGCTGGGCAGGGACAGCAGGCCGCGCGGACACCGAAGGCTCCCTTGCCAGACCTCCCTGGATTGCCTGCCTGGAAGCTCGGGATCGTCCGACCGGACTCGAGCAAAGGCAGCCAGCAGAATGGAAGAGCCCCGAGGCCAGGGATTGGGGCTCAGTATCGGGACCGAAAGGATCTCACAGGCCCTCAGCGCCCGATCCATGTGTGGATCCTGGCAGGCACACGGAACTGTGGCATCCGTCCCTGCTTGGTCCCTCCAGGCCTACACGGGCCGGCAGCAACAGCTCCCCATGCTCCCAGGCGGGAGCCTCCAGCCCTGGCTGGGTTTGAGCAGGGAACCTTCTGCAGCCAGAGTAGGAACCCAAGGACTGGATGGGGCTTCTTTCCCTAAAACAAAAGTAAGATGCTAGTCCTCGTGGTTATTAATTAAAGTCTGGGGTACAAAGAGGGGACTACCTTGTACTTAGTGGGGTCCTAGGAGTGGGAGGAAGGGGAGAGCACCAGAACCCCCCTTACACAAAGTCATGCCCATCTGGCACCCCCAGCCCCAGCCCCGCAGGCTGCAGGAAAAGCCGGTCCACTGCTCAACTTGTGTGCTGGATTCCTACAAACATGAGATCCTTTAAGTCCATGGGGAATTCCAGGACATCCCTAGCTGGACTATCGGGGCCCAGCAGGGCCGACGCTTCTTCCCGCAGCAGCCTTCCTTTTCTTCTCATTTTAAACATTCTGTTCGGGGGCTTGAATGGGGTGGAGCTGCTCAAATGAAAGCTGCAGTGGATGAGGAGCCCCTCATGCAGCTCCTGGTTGACCAACAATTTTTCCTAACACGCCGGGAATGAAGGAGCATCCGGGAAGCATGGCGAGGCAAGCAGGGAATAGCAAAACTTTGTTGTGAGCTCTGCAACTGAACGATGCAGGTTATCCAAAGGACGCCGCCATAAAGGCCTCGAAATCCGGAGTATCAAAGGGCCAAAGCAAACCGCTGGCTGACGCGGCTGCTTTACACTCTTGCAAAAAAGCGGCTGGGCAGGGTGGGGGGCGGGGAGGCGTCTTTCTGCCTGATTTCAGCAGGGCAGTTCTGGGGCAGCTGCTAAGTTGGAGGCAGAGTGGTTCCTGGGTGCCCTTTCGCGATCGGCTCCTTCTGGCATTCAAGCCTTGTTGAATTTTTTATGTGCTCTGCTCTTCAATAATGGAGCAGGTCAGCACTTGGAGGCAAGAGAGAGCAGCCGCGACCCTTCGCTCCTGCCGCGGACGCCTTTGCACGCTCCGTTGGGTGGCTGTTTCGCCTCTCCCCGGAGCGGAGCTTGGCCTCGTGCAAAGCACCCCACACCCAGTTCTCCGGGTGTGTTCCTGATTTCTCCACCGAAAAGCACTCCTGAGCCATGCCTTTCTCCAGGCTGTTATAATACGGCACACGTACCGTTAACGTGGGCATGTCTGAAGAACAAAGCAAACAGTCATCCATCAGATGCTTGGCATTTTGAAATGCAATCAGCAGCATTTCTTTTTGAAATGGAGTTTGTAACCACTGCGATTACTAAAACCGCTCCCTTGCTGACCCCTCTTGCCACATCCCTTTCTGGAAGCCGTTCTTCAGCCCTGGAGAGGCAGCTGGAGGGCTGGTTTCCATGCTGGCTCAGGAAGGCCGGGACATCCAGCGCCTAGTGCCCAGGTTGCGGAAGTCCAGAGGAGGGAAGTGGCTCTCAAGCATTGTAGAGCCCCCCAGACAATGTGAGGGGGCGTCGGACTCTCCACTATGTCACACTGCCTCTTCAGCCTGGGCGGCATAGGAAGCAGTGCAGTGGCGCCTCCTCTCGGTCTCATCTTCACAACAACCCTGTGAGGTAGGCTAGGCCAAAGTCACCCAGTGAGCTTTGTAGCTGAGTGGGGGCTTGCACTGGGATCTCCCAAGTCCTAACCTAATACTCTCACCGTTAGGGCACCCTGATTCCCAGTAACCAGTGACTCCACCCCTCCAGGATATTTCAAGCAGGGAAATAAACAAGCCACTGTCTCCCAGCACCAGCTCTGGGGTCTAGCCTTCCGGACTGGAGCAAAAGCACTAAAGAAATGTGTGGCCGTATATTTCGAGAAATTTTAAATGGCAGCGCATCCACTTCTAAATGCTGATGCAGCGTGGAATATGCTTAGCATAGTAGAGATCCAGTGAGGAAGATCAAGACAATGCCCAACCTGAGAAAGAACAAGCGTCGCAGGCGCACAGAAGGCAGATCTGGGCCTGCTCCACCTGGGCTGCCCACTTGCCAGGGAAATCTATGCATAAGCGGAACCACTCCATCAGCTCGGCCAAAAGTCTCCTTGCTTTGTTTTCCTCTTCCCTCCTCATCCGATTTTACTCAAATGCTGTCCTATTTTGTTTATTTATTTGATGCATATTTAGGGAGGCATTTTTATCCCTCCCTCATCATAAAAGGTCAAGGTAAAGGTTTCCCCTTGACTTTAAGTCCAGCCATGCCTGACTCTAGGGGGCGGCGCTCATCTCTGTTTCCTGGCCGAGGGAGCCAGCGCTTGTCCGCAGACGGTCTCCGTGGTCGTGTGGCCGGCATGACTGAACACCGAGGTGCAGGAACGCTGTTACCTGCCCACTGAAGTGGCACCTTTTGATCTACTTGCATTTGCATGCTTTCGAACGGCAAGGTTGGCAGGAGCTGGAACAGAGCAACGGGAACTCACCCCGTTGTGCAGATTCGAACCGGCGACCTTTCGATCTACCAGCCCAGCAGCACAGCGGTTTAAACCACTGTGCCACCTGCAGTCCCCTCTAGATCCCAAAAGCATCACCCCACGAAGCTAATGGGTGGGAGATTCGGGGCAGAGAAGAGAAAGGGATGCTCACATGCTTGGATTTCAGAGCAGCAACCTGGACTCTGAGGCATGGCTGGGAGACTGGTCCTCGGAGAATTTTCCGCTCTGCTCTGCTCTGCTCCGCTCCGCTCCGCTCCGCTCCCCCCTCCCCTCCCCTCCCCTCCCCTCCCCTCCCACCAAACCAGCTGCAGTGGCGAAGCAGCCGAGGAGAGTGCATTTGCATTAGCCACGGGGCACAGCCAGGAGGAATAACTGCATCAGTGCCCATCAGCCACCCCCATCTCCAAAGCAGCGCATCAGGGAGACGCACACAACGTGAAAAGTGTCCGTGGTGTTGAGACATTTCAGGAAGGTTGTCAGATAAAAGAGAGCTAGCGAGGCAAGAGACAGAGAAAGCGGGATGCCGCGGAGTTGTGAAATCATTGCCTTGTGCAATATACATCAAAATTCAGCGGCTGGAAGTCAAAGGAGACGGAAGCTTGTGACAAAGCAGCTCGGCGCCCCTGAGTTCTTAAGCCAGGAAGGAAAGGGCTGCCTTTTAAAGGAACTGCTCTGCTGTGCAAACCACGGGGAACCCTGACGCCACCACTAGCTCCCCGGGTGCCCATAATGGGGTGCCAAGCCCTCAGACCGGCAAGTCCGGTTTGTCCTCCACTGGCTCTTTGGGGTCCCCAGGCAGGCCATGCCCCGCTGCCCACCCTCTCGGCAGAAAGACGGGGTTTGTGACTGACCTGCAAATGTTTTGCTCCCATTCTCAAGAGCCAAGATGCCTGCCTTGACAGGGACCTTTGCCTGTGGGATGTTCCACTGGAAAAATTCCTGCCGGAAACCTTGGCAAGCAAAACTGGGGCAGCTGCACCAAGGTTTTTTCTGACGTAGTGCAGACCTCGTTCAAATCAAGCCTTCATTCAGAACCGTGGGGACTAGCATCTTAACCTACGCTCAGAGGAAGGACCAGAGCTCGGTGTTGGAGCAGCTGTTTCACAAGCAGAAGGTCCAGGGTTCCATCCCTGATGGAATCTCCAAGAAGGGCTTGGCAAATTATGGCCTGAGACGCCAGAGAGGCGCAGCTGTGAGTCTGTGACGACATTGGCCCGGATGGAAGAAGGGGCGTTTGCAGTTCCTGGCAATAGGAATTAAATGAAAATACGCTGGTGGTTTTTTCCTGCTGGGCTTGTGCTTTGCCCTCTGTTCCTTTTCGACTCCACTGACCACTGGGATGTGGCCCCAAGCCTCTCCAATTCAGCCCCTGGGCTGTAGCTCCGGTGTCCGTGTCAGCATCCACGTGGCAGCCGAAGCCTGGAAGGAGCTATCCGTGGTGCCAAACTATTTTGGGCCGCATCACAGAAGGCTCCTGGAAAGTCCAGGCTAACACCCAGCATGGGTACACAGCCCCACTGACACTATAATTGCCAGCCCTGCTTGGCCCAGTCTGTATTTGGGAAGTGCCTCGTCGGAGGGCCGCTTCTTTGGCTGAGTCCTCCAGGGTCTCAGGCTGGGAGCTCCGCATGCCATCTGCTACACACCCTCTCTAGCTGGTCACACCACGGACTTCTCCCTGGAAAATTCTGTCCTTCCACCAAGCTGGGACAATATTCCCTCCCCCTGTAACATCCTGGACCGCAAGGACGCCCCCTACCCCCCCCCCCCCGCCAAAGGGTTCTAATCAAAAATAGATACCTGGAGATATTTTCCTGAAACTTTGGTTCAGGAAAAGCTGCTGCTGCTGCTGAGACGGACTTCCCGTGCCTCTAACTCCACAGTTTCTGCAATGCCTGAAAAGCTCTTGCCAGGATTCAGATGACGCTTCCCCAGTGCTCTCCTCCGAGATGCCAGGAATCGAGTGTGGACCTTTCTCCATGGAAAAGCAAGACCTTGGCAATGAAGGTGTGCTTCTTCCCTAAAACTAAAGTAAGCTGCTAGTCCTCATGGTTGTGATTTAAGGACTGGTGTCCATAGGAAGAGAGGAAACCATCTGGCACAGACTGGGACACTTGGTCCATCCGAGAACATCAGGTGCCACCGTAAACTAAGTCACATTCATCTAGCCCAGTGTTGCTGACACTGACGGGTAGCCACAGCACTCTGTTTCCAAGCAGGGGCTGTTCCCTTGCTAGTGTGCCCAGCCATGCAAAAGTTAGCATGCATAGTGAGCCTGATCCTGCATGGAGCTGAGCATCCCTGCTGATTTCTGCCTGGCTGGCAGCACCCTGGGCTCACGCTGAGCCGCTAATGAGGGCATCAGCCATTCTCAGTCATCCCACTTCAAAAGACGCGAGTGCCTGGAGTGCCGCAGGGACCAGCTGGGCAGGGACAGCAGGCCGCGCGGACACCGAAGGCTCCCTTGCCAGACCTCCCTGGATTGCCTGCCTGGAAGCTCGGGATCGTCCGACCGGACTCGAGCAAAGGCAGCCAGCAGAATGGAAGAGCCCCGAGGCCAGGGATTGGGGCTCAGTATCGGGACCGAAAGGATCTCACAGGCCCTCAGCGCCCGATCCACGCGTGGATCCTGGCAGGCACACGGAACTGTGGCATCCGTCCCTGCTTGGTCCCTCCAGGCCTACACGGGCCGGCAGCAACAGCTCCCCATGCTCCCAGGCGGGAGCCTCCAGCCCTGGCTGGGTTTGAGCAGGGAACCTTCTGCAGCCAGAGTAGGAACCCAAGGACTGGATGGGGTTTCTTTCCCTAAAACAAAAGTAAGATGCTAGTCCTCGTGGTTGTGAATTAAGGATTGAGGAACGTCAAACGTCTTTTCCTGCACAAGAGACTTCGTCCACCTAGAGCAATATTCTCTTTGGTAATTTCCGCAGCTTGTCTGGACTTCTGGCAGAAGGTCTTCCCCTGCCACATCCTCCTTTAATAGCACAGCTCATGACTCATTTTATTTGGTGGCATTTCTGTTCTGCCCAGTAGCCAAGGCTCCGGCCAGCTTCCGCCACACCTGTCCCCATCGGCCTCAGGGCTCCCCAGCGGCACTGGCGTGGCCCCTCCAGCCACTGGATCTCCCAACACTCTTGTGCTCATCCCCACTGGCCTAATTAACTATGAGGGCCCTTCTGGGCTGGCCCATCAGCCACATCATGGGGGGCGATTGTTCTTTGTCCTTTGCTATTCACACGAGTGTGCTTCCCCTCCCCCCCTCCATTGTCCTCTGGTGCCAAGGCTTTTTCACTCCAAGGCTGGGGGCCAGAGCTCTGTGCTCATTCCTCTTTGTAAGCTGCTCCTGGAGCCCCTTTGGCAAGCCATAAATATATGCGCATCTTCAACTTTTTCGTTTTATTGAAATAGACTCCAAATAACGGTTGGAGAGATCCAGGTAAGAACCAGTGATGGATTCACTGCAATGGCGTGCACAGGTAGGGAGGGGTTTTGTGGGGAGAGGCACTTTGAACACCTCCACGTCCCAAATCACAGAGTGCAGCGGAGGCTGCTGGGAACAGGCCGGATCCTGTCCGCAGAGCTCCACAGACACAGCCTGGCAGAGCCCTTGCCAGCCCCCCTCTTCCCACCCCTCCCTCTGGCATTTCAGCCCCGCCCCCTTTGCACTGAGGCCCACCTACCACTGGGGTGCCCCCCCCCGAGAACATCTCCAAAGGGGGTCCCTCCTGTGCTCCCGGTCCCGAAATGTGACACGTTTGCGGATGCTCTTGCAGATGGGGAAAGTCCCCGGGTTTCTGTCTCCATCGACTCTCCTTCCTAAGGGCACCCTGACTTGAATAACAAACAGGAGAGAGGACTTGGGGGGTATAAGCTCAGGCAGAAGGATGGGGGGCGGGCAGCAGGTGAAGCCCATGTGGACAAAAGCCAGCTCATTCAGGGCGATCGGACAGCCTGGGCCCCGGGACCTTCCCAGGATCCCAGGAAATTTGGGGCTCCAAAAATTAATGAGCCGATCTGGGAGCAAAAGATGCCAGGGTGGCCTTCTGATAGCTGCTTTCCGCAGGTTTTGGAACACCCCTCCTGGATCTGGAGAAAGCAGCAGCCCTGCGACAGAAACCAGTGCACAGAGAGACACTGGAACTTCGCTTTGTGGGTTGACCGGAGGCCGAAGGGGCAAGGCTGGCTGCGGGGAGCTGGGCCAGGACAGGGCATGCACGGGAGTCGCTCTTGCGAACCCCACAGCCCAGGAATTCCTCTCCACGGGCATCTGGTGTCTGGTTCGCCACCAGCGTGCTGCGCAATCCCAGAGGTCAGTGAAGAGCGCGTGGGCTGTGCTAGCGATGCGGCACACATAGCAAAAGGAGTTATCTTTCACCTCGAGCAAAGCTCTGGTCGGCCAGACTCCTCTGCTAACACAGCGCTTCATGCAGGCCCAGGCGGAGTCGCCTTCCACTTTGAGAGCTTCACGGGATTTAAAAAAACACCACCAAGCAGTTTCCTGGGTTGGATGGAAGAAGTGTCTGGGAAAGGCAAATATTTGCCATACTGCAGCATTCCTGCTGGTGGTGTTCTTGGCAGCTTGGCGTCAGAGAGCGGGCCAGGAGGAAAGACAACAGATGGCCCCTTTCCTCATTAGGCTGCGTATGTTCCATTTCTTCCTTTCTTTTTCTGATTTATTTGCCAGTGAAGTTGCTCAGGAAGAAGATCTTGAAAGAGGAGGCTGTGAATCATGAGCGAGCCAGAGAATCACTTCCTCCCGACGCTCAGCGGGAAGCAGCTACCCTCAGCGCACACAGACGCTGCGCCGCCAATTCAATACGCAGCGCGATGCCTGATGGAAACCGCAGCCCTCGCGCCTGCGCACCGGCCCGGGCTTTTACCTCCTCTTCCAGAAACCGAGGCTCTGTCACCCGAGGACTTTGCTAGTTTCTGGGAAATGGTTCGTTTTCACGTGAGGGCGTGTCTTTGCGTGCACAAGTGCGTGTGTTCGGCACCATCTGACCCTCTGGCGCATCCATACGACGTAGCCGTGCACACTGGGATTCTGGAGAAGCCCGCAACAGTTGCGACGGAGTTTGGATTTCGGCGGATGCGACTGCAGGTTCCGCAGTGGATTGCCGCCTTCTGCGTCGTGCGGCTGCTGTTAGACGTGCAGACCATTCCTTTGTGTGTGTGGACGGGGTTTTGCCTCACAGCGGCTGGCTTGCTGCGTCCTCAGACCAGGACCCACCAGGGCAGGGGGCAGACCTCACGATAAGCGAACTCTCCTTGCTGCTCTTGCCAAGAGGCGCTGGGCGAGTACCGATGGGTGCCAGCTGTCCGTGGTGTCCATGCACACTGGGCCGTTGAGCACCCCGAGTGCAGCATGCTCCTCCTCCGCCACCATCTGGTGCAAGGCAACCCAGGTGCTGATCAGCCTCCTTTCGAGACGGCCAGGAGAAGCAGAGCACGGGCTGGAAGCCCAGCAGGGAGGGATGGAGTTGCTGATGGAAGTCCGCCTGATGGGCATCCACCCAGAGAAGGGCCTTTAGTGGGGTGGCCCCATTTCTTTGGAAGTCACTACCTTTGGAGGTTAGGTAAGCACCAACATGGTAGACACATAGAAACAGAACGAGTCAGAAGGGGCCTCCTGGGCCATCTAGCCTGACCTCCGGCACCAGCCGGCTCCGCTCACGACATGCCCACCATGTGCATGTCCAGCCTATCCTTGAACACCCTCACCGATGGGGCCTCAACCGCCCCCCGTGGAAGCCCATGCCACACCCTCGGGGTCCCGACTGTCAGGAAGTGCTTCCTGGTATCCAAATTGAACCTTGGCTCCTTGAGCTTGGCTCCGTTGGAGCACATCCTGCCCTCCACTGCGGGGGGAAAAGGTCATAACCCACCTTGGTGTGACACCGCAGAGGTAGGCCATGTATTGTTATCATAAGCTCCTTCGGATGCTTTTATTTCATAGAGCCTCCCAGATCTAACCTGCCACGGTTTTACTGAGGTGGCTTTCTGGATGTTGCTTTCAATGGACTGTTTTATCCTTTTATATTTTATTGCTTCCCTCTCTGAAATCTCCACTCTCTGCTATGGAGCAGTACCAGACTCCTTGCAAATGAATAAACATACCTTCGTTAAAGAAAGCTTAGCCAATGCCTGTGTTGGTTTATGAGAAGCCCCAGGGTATAGGAATAAAACACGGAAAAGGACACTGCCGGCTGAGAGCAGTGGAAGGCAGACCAGGCCTGACCACTGGGGATGACTGCCGCAGCTGCCGCGGGCATAGTCTGAGTCACAAAGCAGCTGGGCCAGCGAGGAACAGCTGCCTCCCTTTCTCAGAGAGAGAAGCCCGTGGCCGTCTGCTATCTGCTCCTCTGCGCAGAGATCCCTCTGACTCACTCGCCCCTGGAGAGCAGGAAAGCGAGAAGCCCGTGGCCTGAATTTGAAGCCGTTTCCTCCAGAGATCGCCGGGACGAAAACTGTTCTCTGCTTTGCTGCTGGAACCCTTCTGTCTCTCAGGTGGGCTCAGGGTGGGGTGGGGGAGACTCCACCACTCGACAGGACGCCATGCCGCAGCAAAAGGTAAGCCAGCCCTAGAGGCAGCGTGGCGGAGAGGTTAGAGGGTGGGACTGGGACTCTGGCAATCTGAGTTCTGGTCCCCTCTCAGCCTTGAAACTCTCTGAGTGACTTTGGGCCAGGCCCTGACTCTCAGTCTGACCTACCTCGTAGGGTTGTTGTGAGGATAAAATGGAGAAGACCGTGCTATAAGCAAGGTACCTTGGGTTCTTTGCAGGGGAAACAGTATAAAGAGAACAAATTTTGCAAAATTAGGGGCTTGATGCAGTGGCTCAGCTAACCTGAATGGTGGGCCGGCCAGGAGCCAAACTTCCTCTGAGTGTCCTGATATGGGGGATGGGGTGGTGCTGGGGGGTGTCCACACAAGCATGGCCAAAAGAGGACTGCAGACCAAACGAGCTGGAACCCTATGGAGAAAGCCAGCGCCTCTGCTAACCCGTTTCCCCCTAAAAAGCTAGCTTGGGTTGAGAAAACGGAGTCAAGGGCCCCGCACGAGCCAATTTGCCAGACGAAAAGGGCAGGAGACACCGCGGCGCAAACACACTCCCCATGATTTCACTTGGGTGCTGTTTTTATGGTCGCACATTTGAATAGGCACAGGCCTATGCTACCAGAACTTTGAAACTTAGTTTTGACTCTTTCACTGGAGAAGAAGGGGAAGGCAGTCCTGTGGCTCTGTGAATCCGAATGGATCCATTTCATTTCAACATAAGACACGTGAGCCTTTGCCTTTCCTAGTTCGTTCAGATTCTGGGGCAGAGGGAAAGGCAAGGTTTTTCCCAGCAGGAATTCCCCAGCTCTCCCTGCCCCCAAGATGACCCTTCTCCCCAAAACCCCTCTGAGAACCAAGAGGAGAGGTGGAACCACTGGGAGCTGCTATTTAAAACAGACAGACAGACAGACAGACAGACCCTTGGAATTTACTGAGAGCGGCACCAAGAACTGCACGGCTTCAGTGGGACAAGGCTGAGTTGCACAAACCCCATTTTCCTGGTAGAGTTTTGGTGTAAACGGTTCTGGCAAGATTTGCTCAGATCTCACAAACCATGTGGCTTGGTGGGGTTGGTGCAACTTATGAGAGTCCTCTTCAAACTAGGTGCTTTTTCTGCACAAGTTTTGGGAAATTCCCCCAATAAACTCCCCTGAAAAATCTCCGTCCATCTTACAAACAGAACTCCATGCATGCAACTTGTGCCAACAAGCAGCAAGCACACTAGGATCCAGGGAGACGACGGATTTCCACACCTCCCAAGTTCTTTCTCATGCACCTTCCCCACCAAACGTTCTGCCGCGTCTGCAGTTCTTCTGGAGGCCAAGGGGCCACAACGCACCCAAAGCCAAGCCCAAAAAATTCTCCACAATCCCAACTAGTACTCATAAATATCGCCTTACTTCCCTGTGACAAAATAACTGCAAATCATGATCAAAGAACATGCTTTTTTCTAGAAAGAATGGATTTTCCACAGTCTGATCTGTTTGTGCCTACGTGAGTGTCTGGCCTGGAATGGCCTGAGGAGGAGCTGCATGGGAAAACTTCAGTCTGCGCTGAAATGGAACTAGCGGAAAATCCTCAGCATGGATTTCAAGTTTGTTTACTGCCCGGAGGCTGCTGAACTCAATCCCGCCCCTCGCATTGCATGGAATGACTTGGGAGCTGCCCCTCCAAATTCCACTTCCAAGCTTACGCCAACTCAAGCCTGTCTCAGGTTGGAGTTTTCTTTTTGCATGAAAATCCACGAAGCAAGAAGCAATCCACCCAGTCTGCACAGAAATAGGCCTCTGTCTTTTCAATATTATTATCATTCATATTATTAAATCATTATCATTCTGTTATATTGTGGTTAATTTCTGCTTGGACAGTTCGGCTAATCCGAAGTAGAATGGGAGCTGGAAAGAGAACCTAACCACAGAAAATGACATTTTCAGAGAGAGGTGCACTTAAGATGAAGAAAGGAGGGAAGGAAATGACGCGCATAGCATATATCTTAGCTTACTCTTTTTTGGGGGTAGCAAGGTTAAACCTTCCCAGCTGCCTCCCCGCAAATTCTCCCCCCACACCCTGTAAAGGGAAAAAGAAAAATTCCATCCAATGGAATTTGGACTTTCTTGGTTCTTTCTTTCTCTGGGCCCCATACTGGGGTGAGAGGAATTTAGGGGAGAAAACAGTATGAAACAGTATGAAAATCTGTGCCTGCCTTCCCAAATGGACACCTTGTTCATTTCCAAGAAGGGTGGGTGAAATTGATGCACATTTTGCAGACGTGTGTATGTCTATTCCGTGTTTGTTTTTCAACGGCATGTGTATCTGGGACCACCAATGTGCAAAGATTGAATGAGCCACTCACCTTCCAGGGACCCAGGGAGGGAGTCCACTTAGGCTACAAGAATTTCATATTTCATTTCTGCTCAGAAATCTTGCATGTGTGTCCTGTTTGCAGCCTTAAATATGGCCACAAGCAGGAATGCTGTTCTCGTAATTGTCTTGCCAGTTTCCAAACCCTGCACCAATCTGCACTTTGCAAGATGTGCATTTTCATGTTTTGGCCTAGGGGGGAAATGTGCGTTTTTCCTGGGGGCAGTGGGGTATGTGTGAAAAGATGCTGGCACTTGGGAATGCGAATGGAGCAAAACAAGCTGAGGGGAAGAATTTGGAGATGATGGGACAGGTGGTATGATGATTGTAGCACGACGTGTGATGGCTGGTCTTCCAACCAGATGCTACAATCAAGATAGGGGGCGAAGGGAGGTTTGGATGGTGGCATTTAGAAGCAAGGCCTTTCCAGTGCTGGCTCCCAAGTTCTGCAACAAGCTCCGCACTGAGGCCTGCCTGGTGCCAACCAACCTGAGTATCTTTTCGGCACCAGGTTAAGACCGTCTTCTACCACAAGCTGTTTAATTAGTTGGCTACTGTACTGGGGCTCATGTTGGCTGCTTAAACAAGGCTTTTGACTGAACGTGCAAGCTGCATTAGTCTGAAATTTGGTTTTTAAATGTTGTATGGCAACTTTTCTGTTGTTTTTATTGTTGCCTGCACCATATACTGCATTCTGTGGGTTGCTGTAAACCGCCCAGAAGGCTTTGGTAATTGGGCAGAATGGCACCCCCCCACCTGACCCCCCCCCCCCACCAGCACCAGCACCTGATCACATCAGGGCTGCAGCCCCCCAGTACTCCCTCGGTCCTTGCTGTCCAAAAACCCCTCTTTTAGTCCCGGAGTGGGCAAGAAACATAGAAACATAGAAACAGAGCGAGTCAGAATGGGCCTCCTGGGCCATCTAGTCTGACCTCCGGCACCAGCCGGCTCCGCTCAGGACATGCCCACCATGTGCATGTCCAGCCTGTCTTTGAACACCCTCACCGATGGGGCCTCAACGACCTCCCGTGGAGGCCCATTCCACGCCCTCGGGGTCCTAACTGTCAGGAAGTGCTTCCTGGCATCCAAATGGAACCTGGGTTCCCTGAGCTTTGCTCCCTTGGAGCACGTCCTGCCTTCCTCTGCAGGGGAGAACAGGCCTCTCCCCATCTCCATGTGACACCCCCTCACATACCTGTGTGTCGCCAACAGAGCCCCTCTGAGTCTCCTCTTCTCCAGGCTGAAGAGACCCAGTTCCCTCAGTCTTGCCTCATACCCCATCCCCTGCAAACCAGCCACCATTCTTGTGGCCCTGCGCTGCACTGACTCCAACCTGGGTAGATCCTTTCTGTAATGAGGGGCCCAAAACTGAACACAATACTCCAGTTGCGGGCGCACCAGAGTCGTGTAGAGTGGTAGTAATACCTCTCTTGATCTAGAAGCCACACTTCTGGCTATGCAACCAAGGGTGGCATTCGCCCTCTTGACCACCGCATCACATGGCTGACTCATGTTTAGCCTGCGGTCAACCAGTACCCCGAGGTCCCTTTCACAAGTGCTGCTCTCCAGCCACTTGTCCCCTAACCTGTACTTATGACACCCATTCCTATGCCCCAAGTGCAAGACCTGGCACTTCTCCACATTGAACGCCATCCTGTTGTCTCCTGCCCACTTCCATAGTCCGTCCAGATCCTTTTGGATCTGGAGTACCTGCTTCTCAGTTGTGGCCACTGCTCCAGTTTTAGTGTCGTCTGCGAATTTGATCAGCAGACTGTTCACCCCTTCTTCCATGTCGTTAATGAAAAGATTAAACAGGATCGGCCCCAGGACAGAGCCCTGGGGGACCCCACTTGTCACTGGCTGCCATCCCGACGATTCCCCGCTAATGGTTACCTTCTGCTTTCGGTCAGTCAGCCATGCCCTAATCCACCTGACAGTGCTTTGGTCTATCCCAAAACTCCTCAGTTTCTCCACCAGGATATCATGGGGCACTTTGTCAAAGGCCTTGCTGAAATCCAGGTATACCACATCCACTGCATCCCCTCCATCTAGCCATCTTGAAACCTTGTCATAGAATTCCACAAGGTTTGTCTGGCAGGACCTGTTTCTGCGGAAGAAGCCGGCCCTTCATGGTTGGGACAGCAACTCCCAGCATTCCCTCCAGACCATTGGCCTCACTGCAAGGGCTTCTGGGAGCTGAAGTCCCACGCATCTGGAAATCTCCCTTCTGCCCCCTCCAGGAGCAGCAGCTTCATCTTGCTCCGTGTGGCCCAGCCGGTCCTGAGCCGAAGCTGGCCGGGCTCGGTGGAGGTTTGGCTGGGCAGTCCTGGAAGGCAGCAGGAAACTCTCTCAGTGCCAGATGCCCGGGGAGACGGGTAGGGGGCAAAGACGCCCCCGTGTCGGCCATCCTGAGGCATCCGAGGGAAGCGGGGCAAGGCGACCTCAGAGGCTGCCCCCTTCACTCCACGCAAACACCTTCCCCCGACTGGCAAGAACAAGCTGCTCATGCAACCCCAGGGCTGAAGCCACGGAAGCAGCTCTCCCTGATGCCCAACTGGTGCCGACTTCACCATCTTTTCGGCACCAGGAGAAGACCATCCTTCACTGCAGGGCGTTTAGTAGGTACTGGGGTCCGCTGGTTGTTAGACAGCGTTTGACTGGGTCTTTTTAATACATAATTTTTGTTTTTCTGTTTTTTATTTGGTTTTAAATTTGGTACAGCCACCTTTTATTATGTTTTAATCTATTTTAATTGGTAGGGTTTATCCTGTTTTTCAATATGCTGCTGTGAAGCACCCAGAGAGCTTTGCCAGCTGGACAGTGCAGGAATTAAAGAAATTAAAGGAATAGATAAGTGTCGAAATATGGAGTGCCCTCTTGGAAGTGCTCCTTGTGCCGTGCATGCTTCCAAACACATAGGTGCATTTGGACGTTCTGCAAAACGTCCTGAGAATTATTTCCCAACCCTCTCTGAAATTTGCAAAATTCTTGTCACCTCGATCCCTGAGAGATGGGACACGGCCTGGGGGCGCTCAGGGGCTGTCAGTTGCACACTCACCCTTGTTCCTCCATCATCTCCTGCAGCTCCATGCATTTCAGCTCCACCCGCCGCTTCCTCTCGTGGTCCAAGATTTCCCGGTGGGCCTTCTTCACCAGGCCTGCCTCCACCAGCTTCACCTCTTCCTCCGGCTTGTGCCAGGTGCCCGAAGCACCGGGCTGGGAGAAGCCGTTGGACGCCTCCTGGGGCGAAGGCATCCTGGCCCCGTTGTTGTAGACAGACATGGAAGCTGGGGACTGGCGGGGCTCACACCCTCTGTGGTCCGTGCCTGCCTTGAGATGGAAGGAGAAAAGGCATGGTTTACTTTTGTGATATCCTTAATGATAGCAGGGAAAGCAAAGATCATAAAATCATGCTCACTTGAGCAATGTTACCTTTTCTTTTGGAAACACTGAGCTTGTTTTGAGGAAAAAGCCAGAAAACAGTTGGCTCAGAGGCTTGGAGTGAGCAGCAGGCTAGGCAGCAGTGCATTATCATTATGACCCTGCAAAGCTGCCTTCTACTGAGTGAGACCATTGTCCATCTGGCAGAGATTCTCCAGGGTTTCAGCAAGAGCTTTCCCAGTACTACTTGGAGGTCCCAGAATGGAAGCAAATAGGGTTTTCAGTCAGCCCTTGGAACCAATCCTTTTCACAATATGCTTGTATTCCAGCTTGATTGTAAATTGTATTCCAAGCATTTTACAGATGTTAAGGAAGCTAACACTTAGCTGGCTGGGCCAGGACTCAGGAGATCCGGATCTGAGTCTCTGCTCAGTCATGAAGCTCATTGGATGACTCTTGCCCAGTCTCTGACCTACCTCACAGGTTGTTGTGGTGAGGGCAAAATGGAGAGGAGGCAGGTCATGGAAACCATTTGGGGTTTGTGGCAGGAACAAAAGCGGGGATGTAAATATAATGAATAAAATTAAAACAAATTTGCCACTGACATACAGCTTAAAAGTTCATAAATGACACCAATTGCTTAATATTAAAACTTGGCAATAACCAGTAGTCAAAAGCATGTTAAAAGTGGCCCTCCGAGTACAAGAAGAGAGGCAGATGGCAGGATATCTTCTCGGAGAGAACTAGCGGCCCTTTCGGGTACTGCTGCTAGAAGGCCCTGTCCCCGTGTACTCAGCCACCAGCTGCTGGGTGTCTTCCCAGCTTTTGTGGCCTTTCCTCCTATTCCAAAAGGTCACAAAGATTCGGCACTGCAGGAAGAGCTTTGAGGCTGGGCTCCTGGAAGGCTGCCCCCCAAACCAAATCCAAGGAAGGCTTTCCTGCTTTGAGGTCTCTCCGAAAGCCGCTCCACTTGCTGATTCTCTTATTATATTTTTTCGTGCTGCTTGACACCTGGTGCAATTATTTTGGGCTCTGTGTGGTTTGCAGTTCTGAGCTCTTGCAGAAATGCCAGTAGATGAAAGTGTAATAGAGGATTTTATGGCAGCTGGTCCTGAAGGCCAACTACTCCCACCAGGATTCACAGTGGCAGTAAACTGGGAACCCCGAGCAGGAAGATGTTTCTGCATTGCAGGTGGGTGGGTGAGTCTGTCGGTCTGTCTGTCTGTCTGTCTCAGTCTTTTTGAGACAGGCTTTCAGGAAATGCCCCTGGGCAGCAGGCAGAAAGCCTCCCAGAGATCCGGTTAAAGGACCAGGGCTGAACCCCTTTTTCCAGCATCTTTGCCATTTCTTTGTTTATTTATTAAAACATTTATATGCCGCCCCATCGCAACAAAGCCTCGGGGCGGCTTACAACATTTAAAAATACAAACAATATATTAAAAACCTATCTATCTATCTATCTATCTATCTCTCATTTGTGCCTATGAGCTCAACTTATTATTCAGATTACTACGATTATTATCATTTATTACATTTCTATAGTGCCCACTGCCCAAGGCTCTCTGGAAGGTTTACACAATCCACAAAACAAATGAAAAGAAAAAACAATACCATTGTCAGAAAAAGAAAAAAAAAGTTTTAAAAAACTACAAACAGGCAATAAAAACACACAATGCAAAGCCTAATTTTAAAAAATCGGGCCCAGCTGACAGCTCGGCTGTGGCTGGAAGGAACCCCAATCAGAGGGAATTAGGCTGGGAGGGCCCCCTACCCACTCCTCCCGTTATCCAGATCTCTGGCCAGCCATCAGGGTGGCTATTACCGCCCCGGTTTGGAAGGAGACGCAGCTGGGACCCCCCAGGGGCTTCAGTGCCGATGTTTTATGGGCCTCTTATTACCGGAGCGGTAATTGCTGGCATCTCCCTTGTGAGTAGCGATGTTGGGCCAGGAGGGAAGAGGAGATCCCAAATAAGCAAACGCATCCACATGCGGCAGAGGGACCGGCAGCTTTGATCGTAAATGAAAAACAGCAATTAGATGGAAAATGAGCTCCCCAAACAATGCCGGGTTTGCAGAGCAGCAGTGAGCAGAGACTAATCAGTAGATTGAGGTCACCATCCATGGGTCTATTTTTAATCCAGAAACCATCTCACGGGTCCCTTCTCTTTGAGTGGTAGGTGGCGAGGGCTGGCAGCCTTCAAGTGGCCCCGATTCTGCGTGGGCGGGGAGCCGGCGAAGGGGCTCAGGGTGCTCCAGCCAGGTGCCTAGACAGCTAAGACTGTCTCTTTCGCCAGGGTCAGCTTCGCTCTTGGAGCTCGCCCCCTTGTCCTTGCCCACCGCCCTCCAGCCCGACACCTCCCCATTTTATTTTATTTTATTTATTCTTCAATTTCTATCCTGCCTTTTTCCTACAAAGGGCTCAAGGCAGCTTACATCATTCTCCTCCTCCATCTTATCCCCACAACAACAACCCTGTGAGGTGGGTTGGGCTGAGAGTCTGTGACTGGCCCAGAGTCACCCAGTTGGCTCCATGGCTGAGCGGGGACTCGAACCCAGATCGTCCCAGTCCCAGTCCCACGCTCTTAACCACGACACCACACTGGCTCTCAATGTTCTATTTATTTAGAACATTTTTATGCCACCCCATTCGCAAAAAGCCTCGGGGTGGCTTACAAAACAAATAAACAATCCTACAGTTAGCCTTAAAAATCCCTACAAGAACAGGGACTTAATATTTCCTGGTGGTATAAGGTGCAGATGCAATCAAGATATGCCAAGGATTGTAAAGCATGGGGGTTTTATAGAGACCCAACAGAATTTGATCAAGTGATGCTTGAAACAGATGAGAAAATGATTAAAAAACTATATGATTTTTTGCTTGACAGGAAAATGGAAGGGGAACAGGTTAAGGAAACTATGATAACATGGGCACAAAATTTTGGATATAATGTTGAATTAGAAAAGTGGCAAAAGCTATGGAAGAGAATATTAAGGTAACTTTAGCAACTTCATATAAAGAAAATTTATATAAAATGTTTTATAGATGGTATTTGTCACCAAGTCGATTAGCTAAGATGTTTCCAAATATGTCAAACAGATGTTGGAAATGTAAACATAAAGTGGGTACTTTTTATCATATGTGGTGGACTTGTGATAATGTGAAAAAGTACTGGATTAAAATACATAGATGGATGAAGAAAATATTACAAAAACCCTTTGCTTTTAAACCCGAAGTTTTCTTGTTAGGCATTATACCGGAAGATGTTAACAGACAGGAAATGTATTTGATGTTGCATCTAATCACAGCCGCGAGGATTGCATTTGCCCAATATTGGAAAAGTGAAGAGCTGCCCACTGATGGACTGATTGTAAGAAAAATCTTGGATTGTGCAGAAATGGATAGATTGACTTTGTCGTTGAAGGAGAAAGAGGATACTGATTTCGATCGAACTTGGGACTCTTTTTATAACTGGCTGGAGAAACGGGACTTGGCATAAATTGAGAGATGTTTTTTAAACTATGATGAAATTTGAATTTGATATTAGAATGTTAAAAAATATGTAGTAGGAGGTCGGCCCAGTGAATCCAATGTTTACTGTCTAATGTTTGATGTTTCGTGTTTTTTGTTTGTTTTTTCTGTCCAGTTTAAGTTTTAAAACTTTAATAAAGTATATATATAAAAAAAATCCGGAGACAATCCAGATTTGGCTGGGACAAATCATGCAAGGAAAAGGCAACTCGGCTTCTTCGGATTATATTGCACCGAGAGATTCGATCGCAAAAGAGCTTTGGGTGCAAAGCCGCAGAGCTACACTTCGCTTCAGGGACACTCCTGGGGCTCATTCCACTGGAGGGTGGGGCCAGGGGCAAAGGGGGTGCACGTTTTAGGCGGTGGGGGCAGCCTTGCAGGGCCCATGGCCGCATCGGGCGATTAGAGTAATGCTCTCAGGTGCCCTCACAAAATGGCTGCCACAGGAGGCACAGGTGCTAATGACGCCGGACCTACCATCCATCCAAGAGACCCTGTGCAAAGCCAGCAAAGTCTTTCTACCCCCTTTGCTTTAATGCTGTGACTTTCTTCCCACGCTTCTGTTTTGCCTTTCTCTTCTCGCACACACACTCTGCTAATGCAATGGACTTTTTTTACAGGTGGAAGCGAGACGAAGCACCTTCAACGATGTCTCGGAAGGGCTCGCAGACCCTGTGCCATGTTTTCTCTCCTTTCTTAGGCTTAAAATTCTTTCTGCCAGTAAAACAGCCCTCGAGGAGGTGATAGGAAGGGGTGAGGAAAACATGCCAGAGCGAAAAGCCACGGAATGACCGGCACTCAGGAGTGTGGCCAGGAAAGGGGCACAGTCTCCGGGGGAACCCCAGCTGGGCCATTTAGGACGCCGGCAGGCCAGAGTTGACAGGCCCGGCTGAGATTCTGCATTCTGTTTTCAATGGATCGATCCCCCATCCTTGGGATGATTAACTAAATTAATTTAAATCCATGAGCACGTCGCCAAAGCCCTGATGGAGGTGCCTTTTGAAGATCTCACGGGAAGGATGAAAGAACTTGCAGTTTAATCAGCAAAACATGCACTCTTAGAAGGAAAAGCTGCCTTTGAAAAATATATATCTACACGCACGGAGCGAGTGTTTTGCTAGAGCTAACCCAGGGAGAGCCAGCCATTTTTGCGCTAGCTTAAATTCTCTGAAAATCACTTTGAAGTTCATTTTAGCTTGCTCCTGCTCTCATGGCTGAACTGCTTCCCCCCACCCCTCCACCGGAATGGGAAACTTGCGCATTTTGTATGCATTAGTCAGGCGTGTGCACTTCGCCCTACCCCATGGAAGGTAGCATGGACTTGCACACGCACACACACACACACACACACTTAAAAGTGCACCTCTAAGTGTGCCTTTTTAAAAATGCACATTTTCCAGATGCAATTGCAAAACTGGGGCTTTGCGAACATCCTTCAGATTTGTAAAACTTCTGCTCACATCCATATTCAGGATTGCAAATAGGCTTTGTTTGCATGACTTGTGAAAAGAAAGGAAAAAGGAGCTAAACACTTTATTTACTTTTTTAAACAAATTATATGCATATTCTGCCTTTTTTTCCTTCCAAGGAAATCAAGGCAGTTTAAAAATGCTCTTCCTCCTCGCAATCTTATCCTCAGAACAACAGCCTTGTGAGGTAGGCTGGCCTGATAGTCTGCAACTGACCCAGTCACTCAGAAAGCTCCATCGCAGAGTGGGGACCAGAAACCCAGATGCCCTGAGTCCCAGTCCTGTGCTCTTAACCACTGTGACACACTGGCTCACTCTGAAATTTGCCACCATCTTGGACTGGAGGATTCAACAAGTGCATGGAAGATATGGCTACCATGAATTAATATTCACAATGTGTATATGCTGCCTCTGGTACCAGAGAAGGGCTGACCCTGGACACCAGTAGCTGGGGAACATGGAAGAGGGTACAGTCACACTCCTGCTCTTCTTGCGGGCTACCTGTGGGCCATTGGATGGCTACTCTGTGAGCACAACTTACTAGTCCTCATGGGTATATGCTACCTCTCATACCACAGAATCATGTGCACCAGTTGCACAGGAATGTGGGCAGGTGGGGCCTGTTGTGCTTATGTCCTTCCTGCCCTTTTCCCATGGTTGGCTACTTTGAGAACAGAATCATGGAATCATAGACTAGTAGAAGGGGCCATGAAGGCCATCAGGTCAGGTGGCTGTCCAGTTTCACCTTGAATACCCCCAGTGTGGGAGAGCCCAGCACCTCTGCAGGCAGCTGGTCCCACTGTCGTGTTGCTCTGACCGTGAGGGAGCTCTTCCTGATGCGCAGCCTGAACCTGGTTGTCACAGCTTGACTTGATTCTTCCGTGTCCTGCACTCTGGTATAAGTGAGGAGAGAGCTTGGCCTTCCTGTTTGCAACAGCCTTTGAGGTACTTATGGAGGGATACCATGTCCCCCCTCAGTCTTCTCTTCTCAAGGCTGAACATGCCCAGTTCCCTCAGTCTCTCCTCCCAGGGCAGCGTTTCCAAACCCTGGATCATTTTTGTTGTCCTCCACTGAACCCTTTCTAATTTTTCTGCTTCTTTCTTAAATCTTGGTGCCCAGAACTGGACACAGTATTCCAGGTGATGTCTGACTACTGAGGAGTAAAGGGGAACTACTCCTTCTCGTGATTTGGAAGTCATACCTCTGCTTATGCATCCCAAAAGAGCATTTCCCCTTTTGGCAGCTCCATCACATTGTTGGCTCATATTTTGCCTGTTGTCCACAATTTTCTTGTTCAGTGCTGCTGAGCCACGTGTTCCCCATCTCGTATCGATGCCTTTGGTTTCTTTTTCCCAGGTGGAGGACTTGGCACTTGTCCCTACTGAATCTTACTCTGCCGCTTTCCGCCCAGCGTTCCAGTTTATCAAGATCGCCCTGGATCTTCATTCTGTCTTCTAGGGTGTTCGCTCTTCCACCCAGTTTTGTATCATCTGCAAATCTGATGATCGTTCCCTGAACTTCCAGAGGGCTGGGCTGGATGGACGCTGCCTCCGAGCCAGCAGGGCTCTCCCTGTGTTCCCATCTCAGCATGCCATTTCCCCCGCTGCTCCAATTTTATTTATCTATTTATATTGCGATTTATATCCTGCCTTTTTCCTACAAAGGGCTCAAGGCAGCTTACATCATTCTCCTCCTCCATCTTATCCCCACAACAACCACCCTGTGAGGTAGGCTGGGCTGAGAGCCTGTGACTGGCCCAGAGTCACCCAGTTGGCTCCATGGCTGAGCGGGGACTCGAACCCGGATCGTCTGAGTCCCAGTCCCACGCTCTACACCACACTGGCTACACCAATGCTCCCAACCTGCCTACAGCCACCAGTCCATCTATGCACCCTGTTCTATAAAATAAAATAAAATAATTCTCAGGATCAGATTAAGAGTTTGAGCATCTGTTTAGAAAAAGCAGGGTTACTGAAACAAATTGTCTTTCGTTTGTTGTATCTGCCCATCTGGAAGAGAACGATGCTTTCCAGTAGCATACGCAGAACATGCTCCTCTTCCAACGATTAAATCTTCCTGGGAAAAGGAGGCCCTAATCCTGCCCCACCGTCCATGAAAGCTCCGCAGACTTAGAGCTGTAACTAACATTCTCGGTATTATGGATGCATCGTCCTAGGATTGCCGCCTGGCGATCTTGAGGCCCTGGTGAATCCACCCGAACTCCCGCTGTGTCCGCGCGAACAAAGCCATGCATAGAAACCCACTTCCCTGCGTCGCAAAACCTTCTGCGAGGCCTCGCAGCTCGAGGCCACCTGTGCAAATCACTTTAATTGGGTGCACATCGCTTGTGTTTGAAGTGTCCAGTGCAGCAGCTCCCTCGATAAATTTTAATCTGGGAGCCATGTGATGTACGACCCCTCTCCATAGATGCCGGCACATGTTCTCTGAGCTCCGGCTCCAGCAAAGGGCTGTAAAATTTCATTCCTCCAAGGCAGCATGGACCAAAAGCAGCAGTGTAGGAACCAGGCACTGGATGAGCTGCCTTGAGAAACCACCTTCAAAGGACGTGCCAAGATGAGGCGCATGTGAGTGGCCAGGGACCAACACGGACCAAAGGCAAATCCACACGACACACAAGGTGCCATTCAAAGGGTGTTTGGTTTTTCAAAGGATGGGCAAACCAGGGATCTTTGCAGTAACTGAGATTCTCCAAACACCCCCTTTAAGCTCGATTTGTCTCATCTCCCCTTCTTTGTGTGTTCATTTTATTCGAAAGGGAAATGCACACATTCTCCCATAAAGTGTGAAAATGGGCATCTTTTAAAAGTGTGCAGTTTTGGAACATAAATGCCAGTGTGGGAAATATAGGACGTTTCCCCCACCACCCCATGAGTCCCTTCACACTTGGGATTGCAAACCAGGATGTTTGCATGATTCACAAACAAAAATGAATTTCTGTATATCCCAATGCTCCCCCCTCTTTATCTAATTACAGGCATAGGGTTCTGAAAGGACCCTGGTGGCATGACCTGTATCGGCTTGGCCTTGCAAGATCTCTTCCAGAAAGGCAGGGTGAGATTAGACAGTGGGTTCCCAACCAGCAAGGACTGTCAGCACCATGGGCAGATCACAGACTGGCCACTCAGCTGTGAAGAACAGTTGTCTCAGCAAGGTGCAGAGGCCTTCTCAAGCCAGGCGGCCATCCTGCTGTTATGAAAATCCTGCTTCTCTGAGGAGCTGTCTATGTCTTGGGCTAGTGTCCAGTTTTGCAGCCCTTGGATCCTATGGGGTGGAGAACAGGATCAGAGAGTTCTTGCTGAGTCCAAAGAGTTGAGATGCCAGCCTCCTGCTGAATTTCAAGGCTCTGTAACAGATGGCTGGCCAGTCTCTGCTTCCAGGGGCAGAGAACCCAATGCCTCCCTGGGCAGTTGATTCCGTTGCCAATATGTTGTGATCATTAGGAAGTTTCTCCTGATGTTCTTATCTGCCTTAATAACGTAAGCTGGTTCTTGCATGCCCGCACAGTCACGGATGACAAAGAACAGGGGTGGCCTGAATTCCTTCCATCTTCCATTGCAGGGCCTCATTTCTGCCCCCTGATCATCTCTGCACTGACCTTGGAAGTCACCAATGGGAGAGTTTTATCTCAGCCCCATAACCGTGCCTCAGAACTATTGGGATCATAGCTAAGGGGGAAGAGTTAACTCCCCTTCCCCACAGGAGATGAAAATGGCTCTCCCACCCTGGAGACATTCAAGGTGAAACTTGAAACTGGGCAGCCATCTGGGTGGGATGGTGTGACTTGGTGTCCTGCAGCAGCAGGGGGTTGGCCTGGATGGCCTCCATGGCCCCTTCCAACACTGCTCTTCTGTGATTCTATATACCCATGCCTGTAACCAAGTAGACACTGTCAACATAATGCTGTGAGCCTTAGGGCTACTTTGACCTTAGGGTGTGAACCTGCCAGGGTGCAAACCCTGTTCGCTTAGTGGGATGTCTGAGCAATTCGGTTGCCCTGCGTGGCATGTTCAGCAAAGATGGGGCTCAGGAGATCTGGGTTCAAGTCCTCATTCAGCCACAGAGCTCAGTGGGTGAGCTTAGGCCAGAGACTGGCCCTCAGTCTGACCTACTTCACAGGGTTGTTGCGAGTATAAAGCAGAGAATCTTGCAAGCGGCCTTGGAGGACCTTGCACAAGGGAGTAAGGTGGGACTTAGGTGCAATAAAGGCTTAAGGCAGGGCTGAACACCCCCCCCCCCCGCAAATAAAAAGGGTTAGCACTGCAGCCAGTACGGTCGATCGTGCATAACTGACTCTGAGTGCTGTTTCTTTCGTTGCTGGCTTGTCTTTCTCCCCATTCTAAGAGTTCAGGATGGTAACGGGGTTTTTTCTTCCCTATCCAAGCCTCCTTCTTGTAAATTTTCAGCAAGATGCACAAGCTCAAATTTTGGAAGGTATTCCACAGAATCCAAGTGTTTTGTGCTAGGAGGTGTCAGTTCTAAAACCACGACACTGTCATTTCTTCACATACAAAAAGCAACTGTCCAGTACAACCACCTCTTAATCACTATTCCATGCCTACCCTCAAATGCAAGAATTGTTGCGTGCTAGCAATCAAACATGGGAAACGTCCAGCGATGGGCTGCAGATGGTCCTCAACTCTCCCCAAACGCCTGGCTAGTTGGTACGATTCTACTTGGATAAACGACATGAAGACCTTTTTATTTAAACAATATTTTAAATGTTAATTTATTTATATTGAGATGTTTTTAATTTAGACCTGGAGATGGGCCAGTTTTTAATGTTGTGTTGTTAAGATTGTGTTTTTAGTATTTGGAAATTTTAATGTTTTAGAATTGTTATTGTTATTGTTGTGAGCCGCCCCGAGGCTTGTGGCAAGGGGCGGCCTATAAATTTCCAAATAAATAAATAAATAAAATGATCTTGGACGCAAGGCACCTGCTGTTCAGAAAGACCTGAATACCGGGGCATTTATTTATGGACGTCAACAAATTAAGCAAATTAAGCTCTGAACACTTCCGAGGGGAGGATCCCTCCCTCTTTCCCTTTCTAGAGCTGAGAGAACTCTGTGAGAAGGAACTCAGCCATGAAGCAAATTGGGTGAGTTTGGGCCAGTCACTCATGCTCCCAACCAGGCCTACCCCACAGGGTTGTTGTGAGGATAAAATGGAGTGAAGGAGCAGTACATTTGTGGCCCCAATTTTCAAAAAGGGTAGCAGGAAGGACATGGGGCATTACAGACCTGTTAGCCTTACGTCCATTGTAGGAAAAACAATGGAAAGGCTCATAATAAGAGAGATCTAGCAATGCCAGATAGGGAAGGGAGGCTGACAGCCACACAACACAAGGGAGGCTGACAGTCCGCAAAAACAGGTCCTGCCAGACAAATCTTGTGGGATTCTATGACAAGGTTTCGAGATGGCTAGATGGAGGGGATGCAGTGGATGTGGTATACCTGGATTTCAGCAAGGCCTTTGACAAAGTGCCCCATGATATCCTGGTGGAGAAACTGAGGAGTTTTGGGATAGACCAAAGCACTGTCCGGTGGATTAGGGCATGGTTGACTGACCGAAAGCAGAAGGTAACCATTAGCGGGGAATCGTCGGGATGGCAGCCAGTGACAAGCGGGGTCCCCCAGGGCTCTGTCCTGGGGCCGATCCTGTTTAATCTTTTCATTAACGACATGGAAGAAGGGGTGAACAGTCTGCTGATCAAATTTGCAGACGACACTAAAACTGGAGCAGTGGCCACAACTGAGGAGCAGATACACCAGATCCAAAAGGATCTGGACAGACTATGGAAGTGGGCAGGAGACAACAGGATGGCGTTCAATGTGGATAAGTGCAAGGTCTTGCACTTGGGGCATAGGAATGGGTGTCATAAGTACAGGTTAGGTGACAAGTGGCTGGAGAGCAGCACTTGTGAAAGGGACCTCGGGGTACTGGTTGACCGCAGGCTAAACATGAGTCAGCCGTGTGATGCGGTGGTCAAGAGGGCGAATGCCACCCTTGGTTGCATAGCCAGAAGTGTGGCTTCTAGATCAAGAGAGGTATTACTACCACTCTACACGACTCTGGTGCGCCCGCAAGTGGAGTATTGTGTTCAGTTTTGGGCCCCTCATTACAGGAAGGATATAGCCAGGTTGGAGTCAGTGCAGCGTAGGGCCACAAGGTTGGTGGCTGGTTTGCAGGGGATGCCGTATGAGGCAAGACTGAGGGAACTGGGTCTCTTCAGCTTGGAGAAGAGGAGACTCAGAGGGGATCTGTTGGCGACATACAGGTATGTGAGGGGGTGTCACATGGAGGTGGGCAGAGACCTGTTCTCCCCTGCAGAGGAAGGCAGGACGCGCTCCAATGGAGCAAAGCTCAGGGAGCCAAGGTTCAATTTGGATGCCAGGAAGCACTTCCTGACAGTCAGGACCCTGAGGGTGTGAAATGGGCTTCCACGGGAGATGGTTGAGGCCCCATTGGTGAGGCTGTTCAAGGATAGGCTGGACATGCACATGGTGGGCATGTCATCAGCAGAGCCAGCTGGAGCTGGGGGTCAGACTGGATGGCCCGGGAGACCCCTTCTGACTCGCTCTGTTTCTATGTTTCTATGTTATATAAGTTGCCTGGGTTCCTTGCAAGAAGATAAAATAAAGAATACAAGTGCAATGTAATAAGAATATTAAAGTTAACTGCCTAGACAGGTTTGGCTATCAGGAGGCATAAAATTAATTAAATAATTAATTAAATATTAAATAAGCACAAAAACAAGGTATTTGCTGTCAAATACTGACATGTGAAGGAATGCCATCACATTTTGAAATCAAAGGGTCATCACAGAATGAGAGAATCGTAGGGTTGGAGGGGCCAGGGGGCCCGCACGTCCAACCCCCTGCTCAGGGTGGGGCTCCCAGTCGCATCACCCAGTGCAGATAAAAGTGCTTGGATATTGTGAAAGCCATTCCAACCACGGTCCATGGATTGCCAGGTGGTCTTTCTTTCACTTTTCAGTCACACATGAAATCAAATTCTGTACAAATGTGTACTTTCACATTTGTAAAAATCTGGACTTGCAAAAATTTGCACTCCCCAGAATATAGTCATCCCTTAAAAATGTGCATTTTCACATGTTAGCCTATGGGGAAAATAAGCATTTTTGGCTAAATGATTTTTAAATTTTTTTAGATATTTTGCTATGACTCTATTTGCCACGAGATAAAATTCTCGTGGCTTGGAAAATGCCAGTCCAGTGGGGCATGCGCAGGTTGGAGCCTTAGAAATCATTTGGGACTGTTGTGGATTTCTCCGGCATCCCAAAATACAACATTCCCCTCCTCCCTGAACATCCAGTGAAGGCAAAAACATTCAGAGAATATCCAGCGATTATTCGTGGCCAACTTTTGGCAGAGATAATTGTTGTGAGCGAGGGCATTTCGGTGTCTGTAGGAAGGCGACCACTTCCAGGGAATTTGCAGACTTACACACATGAGGTTGCGCTCTGTTTTCACACGCATCCACTCCTCCATCGCTGCTCCGGTAATTTTCACACAATCACTCCCAGCTCCTGCCGAAGCCACCTCTGTAAGTGCCTGATTGCTTAATTACACCCATCTCGTCGGCTCTGCCTCCCTCCAGTCTGTGGTTAGTAGCTGGCAGACGTGCCGGGGGATGCAGCTGCTCGGGGCTCCTTCAGAGCTCCGGCGCAACGATCCCGGAGGTGTGCGCTGCACCACCCATGTCCACAGCTGGCCGTCTGCCAGCAATGGCAGTGGGACTGCTGACACGGAGCGTGGTCTCCCTGCTCTACGCGTGTCGGCACCTCCTGGGCCTGAAGATCCGCAGGATGGCCTGAAGTCAGAAGGACGCTGCAAAGCTAAGGACAGCTCTGCTGGTCTGAGCCAAAGCTGGTTTTGCCCAGCATTTTATTGTCATGGTGTCCAATCAGATGCTGGCAGGGCAGCTCCAAGCAAGATGTGAATGCATTCACACGATTGCCTGTGCAATGAAGTGGCCGCGGTCTGTACCTGGAGCTCCTGGACCAGGGCTGAGGGAGGTGGGCGGGCGTCTTGGCCACGGCGGGCACAGGCGCTTTGGGAACGCAGCCTGGGAGCGCTCCTCGACCCTGACCTGCCCCTGGAGCATCGGGTGATGGCAGGGGCGCTTTCCTTCGGCTTCAGCTGATACATCAGCTGCGTCCTTACCTGGATGAGCAGCACCTGGCAACGGTGACCCATGCTCTGGTAACCCTCCGTTTGGACTACTGCAATGCGCTCTACATGGGGCTGCCCTTGAAGACGGTCTGGATACTTCAATTGGTCCAGAACAGAGCTGCCAGGTTATTAACAGGGACTGGCAGATATTCCCATATCATGCTGGTCCTATATTTACACTGGCTGCCAACTGAAGTCCAGGCCTAATTTAAGGTGCTGGTGATGACCTATAAGGCCCTAAACGGCTTGGGTCCGGGATACCTGAAGGAGCGCCCTCTTCTCCATGTGCCAGCCCACCCCTTGAGATTGGGGGGCAGAGGTCCTTCTCCGGGATCCCTCTTTGAAGGAAGTTAGGAGGGTAGCTACTCGGAGAAGGGCCTTTTTGGTGGTGGCGCCCCGACTGTGGAACATGCACCCCAGGGAGGTTTGCCTGGTGCCGTCACTTTATTCTTTTCAGCGTCAGGCAAAGACCTTTTTATTTTCCTGATATGTAACAATTACTGTATTTTTCGCTCTATAAGACGCGCCTGACCATAAGACGCACCTAGTTTTTAGAGGAGGAAAACAAGAAAAAAAATATTCTGACTCAAATGGGCACATCATCACAGGCACATTCCCCATCGCTTCCCCATGGGCTGCACATCCGACAGACTTACTGCACACACATATTCGCTCTATGAGACGCACAGACATTTCCCCTGACTTTTGAGGGGGAAAAAAGTGCATCTTATAGAGCAAAAAATATGGTAATTGGTTTTACACTTGTTTTCATCATCCTTTATCAGATGCAGTGTGTCTTGTGTTGTGGTTGTGGTTTGCTTTGTTCTTTGGTTTTTTGTTCTTTGTAAGCCATCCAGAGGCTTTTAGTAATGGGACGACATATAAAACTCTTTAAATAAATAGATAAGCAAGCAAGCAAGCAAGCAAGCCGCCCCCTCCAGGATCAGCAGAATTGAGCAAAAGCATGCCCACAAACACTTGCGGACCCCCCAGCTGGGCAAGTGGCCACTCCCCCAGGAGAGGCCGTAGGGTGCGGACAAGAGGAGTGTGTGACTGGGCATCCCAGTCTCCGTCCTGGGCAACGACGCTTCTCCCCTGCTTGCTGCTGGAGGGGGTGGCGTGTGCAGGAAGGAGACACGGTGAGGGGCATGCCAGGTGTCCTTCCCAGTGACCGGCGTCCTTCCCCACGCCGCACTGCCAGCAGACCCACAAAAGGGGCACCGCTTGCGCAGAGCACGGGGCTCGACTCCTACAAAGACACGTGTTGCTGTGGCAGAGCCAGGAAGGGCCGCCCGAGCAATGGTTTTCGCCCGTCAACTCATTCCCATGATCACCGCAGGTCTAATTCTGCAAGCGCTTCCTGGCCTGGTGTCAGTCTGCATGGACTCACGTGCAAAATGCGCCAGGATTTCCGAACTAGCAGGCCACGGGACGGAGGCACAGTGCTCGTCCGACCCTGGCAAGCACCCTACAGAGCATCAGGAGACTGGGTCAGGCCAGGAGTCCATCTGGTCCGGCATTCTGCGGACACTTCAGCCCGCCAGGTGCCCATGCAAACCACAGCGGGATGGGAGCAGAAGAATCAGCACCTTCTGGCCCATGTTCCCCTGCAACTGATAGCTGAAATGGTGCCCTGCCTGTCCTGAATCCCATAAATTAGGTCCGTATCCCTCAAGCTCAGGGCTGTCTATGCCGAGGAGTGGCCCCTTTCGGGTTCCACAGGCCATGCGCCCTTACTCTGCTTTTTCCCCACTTCCCCTACTGCCACTCATTTGGTGGTTTCGCATTTGGGGGGCCCTTGCGCCCCCGGCCCCATCCTCAAAAAGCAAAGTGCCTCTCCTAGTCCATTCTCTGGCAGTCAGCCCTGCTTCCTTGCAGGGGAAAGAAAAGGATATACCGTATTTTTCGCTCTATAAGACGCGCCTGACCATAAGACGCACCTAGTTTTTAGAGGAGGAAAACAAGAAAAAAAATATTCTGAATCAAACGGGCACATAATCCACAGGCACATTCCCCATCGCTTCCCCATGGGCTGCACATCTGACAGACTTACTGCGCACACATATTCGCTCTATAAGATGCACAGACATTTCCCCTTACTTTTGAGGGGGGAAAAAGTGAGTCTTATAGAGCAAAAAATACGGTACATTTCATACCTAAATGACATCAAATAAAATACATGTGGAAATTTCTTATGTAGAGTTAATACCTTTGGATTTCCACCGTTAGCTGCATCCTGCTCAGGAACTGTTACTGATGGATCAGTATCAATAATTAGTTATCAACTGTTGTTCATTTCAGGTGCCCCCTTTGTTTCTCTTTTTAATATTTGGTTTTGTTTCGATTTGTTTTGGTGACAAGTCACAATAGAAATGAACGATGCGAATGCACATAACACACATGAGAAGGATGTGGCTCCACCCATTTTGCTCTGGCCCCTCCCATCCTTGCTTTGGCTCCACCCATTTTGCTCTGGCCCCTCCCATCCTTGCTTTGGCTCCACCCATTTTGCTCTGGCCCCTCCCATCCTTGCTTTGGCTACTGGAAGGTGGCCAAAGGGCCCGTACAGCAGCGCCGCCCCATGTCCATCAGATAAATTCGGGACCTTGGAGGAGAAGCCGACAGATCCTTAATTCCCTATTCTGCATTGCATGGCCAAATTCTCTCTGCTGTCTAACATCTGCCCCTGCGACGAGACAATGTCCACACCGGCCCCATAGAAAGCATCACGACCCCCAGAAGAGGCATCCTTCCCTCCACAGCCCCTTCTAGGGCTTTCCCTGAATGTGTACCACATTTGGCCCTGCGTTGCTAGGAGACCCTCATGGACAGGGAGGCAGTTGCTAAGCGCCCAGGGAATGGGCCAATGGGCTACAGCATCTTGGAGGAGATGCCAAGGTCCCATTTCATCAACTCTCCCGGGCTCATTCAAGCGGCTTCCTTCAAGGGTGAGGTCTTGGGAGGCTGAGCCGAGGGTCTGGTTAGAAAGTTACCACACCTTCTCCCCATTTGATGCTGAAGACTGACTGATTTCTCTGGCTTTTTAAAAATACGCATATCAAGGCCTGCTTCGAAAGCAGTGAAAAGAATCCTTGACTCAACTTGGGTTTGACTCTTGACTTGGTGAGGTGCCAAAAGTCTGCCAAGCACCCCACTGGCTGAGCTTCCCCATGTTGCCCACCCAAAATGTACCTCCACCCCACTGATTATACCTATTGCTAAAACAGAGTGGAGAAAAGGGCAGAAGAGAGGAGAAAGGATGAGTAAGAAGCTCACGTTGTAAATCAAAGGCTGCAGTTCACGCTTCCAGAATCCTTACCAGGGAAAATCTTTTTTTTTTTTTTTGTTAGGCCAGCCCAGCGGCCACAAAAACAGTGTGGCCAGCAAGCTCTTGAGCTCTCCAGAACTCTGTGCCAGGCTGGGTGGTAAACAAAGCGGGTGCTGCAGGTAGGTGGAAACACTTCCTGATGTCAAAACCGCCCAGGCTGCATCTCAGCACCCCCTCAAGGTGGGGCGTGGGAGGAAGCAGACGCATTCAATTAGGTCCCCGTGGGTGCCACGGGGGTCTCGGCTTGCACGAGGGCTCTCCCTGGCTCTGCTGGGATGGGAAGCAAGCAAGCAGTGACAGATCCCCCCTCGTTTTCAGATACACAATTCAGCTCTGACTCACCCTATCGAAAAATGTCCAGAGCACTTAGCAGGGCGTGTGCGTATATGAAGGACCACCGTTCCCTGTTTGCAGAGTGCCTTCCATGCAGGGCTTGTCCCCCGTCCTATGACAGTCTTTAATTTCTAGTCCCCATCCCCAGTAAGCTCCTGCCCCCCCTTTGTCCCAGCACGAGCCTTTTGCAGGTCCCCCCACCCCCAAAAACCCACCCTCTAGAGCAGTAGTTTTTAACTACCTGTCTGTGCAATGGCACCAGTTCGCAGGCATTGCATTAATCGGGGGGTGCCCCAGGGCCACCAAGGGGGCAGGGAGGGGAGAGAGTTGGTGGGCTCTGGCTGGGAGCCGTGCTGTGCCGATTTCAGAATCTGGATCTTTTGCTGGCATTTTTTCTTGCTCAGTTTCTGGTTGTTCTGCAGAATTTTCATCTTTTTGGCATTGTGTTTGGAAACTCATGCACGAAATAGCACTAGGTGCATGGCGCTTTTCCTTTCTGCCTCAGCGGCCCCCGAGGTGGTTTTCCTGCTTTCGCAGGTCCCCAGCTGTGGAAAGGTCGAACACCACCGCTCCGGAGCGCATTGCGGGCCATGCGTGAGCCCGTGCACGGACAGCACCAGGTCACCCGGACATCAAGCTTGCTGTTTATCCCTGTGCAGCAGCTGCTGAAGTGGCTCCCTTTTGTTCTCTTGATGACATAGTGTAGGATAACAGCTTCTCCCTTTGTGAAAGCTGGTGACTCAGTTTTGCTTCCTGGCTTTTCGAGGAGCGCAGGATGCAGGCCGCCGCAGATGAAAAAGCACGGAATTCAGAGGGCAAACGCATCGTCCAGCTATTTGTCATGAGGAGCGTGGCCCAGAAAGGAGGGGCATGATCCACTTAGATCATTTTAAATTTAATGATCTTAAAGGTCCCTCAGTGGAGGCACGTTTTGCTATACCCCAGCCTTCCTACTTCTGGGGCCCTCCTGGTGGAGTGGGCCCTGCAATTCTGCCTCAAAGTCCTACCTGATGGAACCCTTGTAGAAGCACATGGCTTAAGAATTGATGTGCCATAGTCATACCGCTGAGTTGATCTATGAAAAATTGGGAGAGTATCATAGCATAGTGAGTTGGAAAGGGCCATGGAGGCCATCGGGTCCACCCCCTGCTGTTGCAGGACACCAAGTCACACCATCCCACCCAGAGGGCTGTCCTATCTTCTCTGTTAATCAAGGGTGAGGGGTAGGAGGGGCAGAGCATTCCTTTGCAGGAAGTACATAGGATGTGACCTCCCATATCCATCTTCGTTAGGGCAGGGTTTGCGCCAGAACCTTTTAGAGAAGGTGTGTCTAAGAATGGATGCATAACTCCATTTGTTGTTCAGTTGCAAAGTCACACCCGACTCCTCGCGACCCCATGGACAACATTCCTCCAGGCTCTCCTGTCCTCCACCATCCCCTGGAGTCCACTCAAGCCCAGTGACCCCATCCAGCCACCTCATCCTCTGCCGTCCCCCTCTCCTTTTCCTTCAATCCTTCCCAGCATCAGGGTCTTCTCCAGGGAGTCCTTCCTTCTCATTAGGTGGCCAAGCATTTGAGTTTCATCTTCAGGATCTGGCCTTCTACTGAGCAGTCAGGGCTGATCTCCTCCAGGACTGACCGGTTTGATCGCCCTGCGGTCCAAGGGACTCACACGAGTCTCCTCCAGCACCACCATTCAAAGGCCTCAATTCTTCAGTGCTCAGCCTTCCTTGTGGTGCGTAACCCCTTGGCTGTATTCACTGTTTTGTCTACCTTCATTCACAGAAAAAGGCAGCTGTTTTTGGTAGATTCCCGCGAGGGGCCAAGGCTACACAGTTCCTGAGGGACTCAGAAATGGATTCCGATGACACTGCTGAGCTTTCTCTGAAGCGCTGCATTACCCAAGGTCTCTGATTGTTTGAATGGTATCACTCTGGGTCAAAATGGACCACTAGCACTACCACTCTGGATGTTGTGGGAAGGGGTGGGTGTGCCGGATGAATTTCAAAACGCATGTTCAGTTTTGCAGTCTGTGCTGACCAACCGGCCTTTCTGTTGAGGTTTGATGCAGTAACATTCCTGCAACCAACCCAAGATGTTTCGAGGGAAACTCACAAATAGGACAGGAGTGAACCAGCGCCCTCCTGCCCATGTTCCCCAGCAAGCGGTGCACATGGGCATGCTGCTTCTGATACTGGAGGGAGCATGTGGCCTTATCCTTAAGAGTTTGGGCAACCCTCTTTCAATGCTTTTTCAGGGGGGAAGATCACAATTCTCTGAATTCCACCTCAAAGCGCCTGCCGGCTTGTGTCAGTCTCAAACCACGAGCTTCTTTGTTTCCTTTCCCCATCCAAATCTGTGCATGCTTTCGTGTGCATCTTTCCAATAAATGGAGCACATAACTTTTTGCAAATGTGCACATAGAAGGTTAAGCCACCTCTGCCTGCCTTCTTCTATGCTTTTTCTTCTTCAAATATACACATTTTTCAAATGTGCTTTCTTTGATCCTTGAATTGCTCCAAAATCTATGAACCTAGACTACAGACTGTGTCCAGATGTGGGGTAATCCTTTCAAAAATCAACTGGAAGGAATTTCCTAGACATCTGTATGATTCAATACGTTTGCGGTATGATGGATGAGGTGATGCGTGACTCTTTGCAGTGAGGGCATGCTGGCTTCATCCATCTAATTCTTGGGCATTTTGAAGTGCTATTTGCTTTCTTCCATTCCCATTTCTATTTCCTCTGTCCCAGCAGGCATCAAACATCTGTATCAAACTCAACAACTCTGCGATGTCACTTTGGTGGTCAACAGTAAAAGATTTCCTTGTCACAGGTAGCTGGCACCGCCGTTCCGTCCACAAACAGGGCATCCGGGAGTGACTTCCGTGAAAAATGTGACGCCACAAAAAAGCATGACTGGGGATCCAGTGCCTCTAGAATAGGGCCGCATTCTCATCGTCTCGGGTCCGGGTGCCTGCATTTCATTAAATCTGCCCCACCTGAATTTTGCGAATTGTCAGGTATCCTTCAGTCTGCCATCTGCACGTGGACAGAAGCATTTTTTCCAGTTGTCTGTTCTTGTATTCCTGCACACTTGTGCACATGCGTACCCCCCTCCCCCCCCCCATTTCTGATGGACTCAGTGACTGGGCAGGTACAATTTCAGGGAGTGAGGGTGGGGGTTGTAATTTTTATGATCTTTCAGTTATCACAGCTGCAAAAAAATCACAGAAAGTTAAGAAGGCACAGAATCCGTGCAACTCAAGAAGTCAGGCTGTTCCTGAATCTGCCAGTTGGATCCATAGAAATCCAAGCTCAGACATGCCTAGTCCTTCCTGTAGTCAGGAATGCCGGGACTTGAAATGCAAAGCACCTGAGGGCACCACATTGGGAAAGGCTAGTCTGGGTTGGGGTGCAGACGTTGTGCCCTTCCAAATATTAGTGCTCCCCCCCCCCAGTGCTGCAGTCCACAGAACCAACAACTGTTGTTTTTAACTGATCTTTTTCTATTGTGGACTTCACCAGAAGGAAACCAAGTAAAATCTAAATGTTAGAAGAACCCAAAATAATGCTGGCTGAAAGGTAAACACTGACATTGCAGCAGGGCTCCAGGCGCATCCACGCCTTTGGCAAAGGCGGGCCAATACTCACGCCTACATCCCTCCAAGAGCGGTGCCTGTGACCAGAGGACAGGAATGATAGGAGCTGTAGTCCAACAGCATCCGGACCCCCACCCCGGTGTGGAAGGTCTCTCCAGAGATGACCTCCAGCTGCTGGAAGTGACCCACTGGAGTATTTGGTCATGCACAGGAATCGGAAACAACTGTGCACAAGGCTGGACTCCTTGAACACTCATGACAAGAGTGCATCCTGAGCAGATGCTGCTCTCTAGGTTTTCGTAGTCCAGCAATGCAAGGCAGGGGTCTACGTGGGGCTGCCCTTGAAGGCGGTCCGGCAATTACAATCGGTACAAGAATGGGGCTGCTCGGTTGGTGACAGGCACCCCTAGAGCGCCCCAAAGAACGGCTATACGGAAAGACCTGCATTGGTTACCCGGCCCAGTTCAAGGTGCTCGTGCTGACAGGTAAAGCCCCAAACGGCTTAGGCCCCAGCGATCTTGGGGAGCGCCTGCACCCACATGTGCCTGCCTGGCCTTTGAGATCTACGCAGGGGGCCCTCCTGGGCGAGCCACCCCTTGGGAGGTGAGGGGGTGGCCGCCAGGAGGGGGGCCTCGTCTGCAGCCGCCCCTCATATTGGAACGCTCTCCCCAAGGAGGTTCGCCTGGCGCCTTCCTTACGTTCTTTTCGGCGCCAGGCAAAGCCTTCCTTTAAAAAAGTAGTAACTAATTGCCATAAGACCTTGGCTTTGTATTTTTGGCTGTATTTTATTGTTGCTTTGAATGTGTTATGGTTTTTATCTTGTGGTTGTGAGCTGCCCAGAGGTGCTGTGCCACAATGGGGGAGGGAGGGGCTACAAATGTTTTAAATAAATAAATAGGGCTGGGAAAAGCCCCTCCAGGATCCATCCCTCTGGCATTCACAGAACTGCCTTCACGCCTGGCTCAGTCCTGCAAAGCAAGCCGTGCCAAGAGGGGGTCTGCAAAAGCTCGCAGACTCTGGCTATGCGACCGGCACCTTTTCCTGTCAGGAATGGCTGCAGGTCATGGAAGCAGGGCCACTGCAAGGCACCATTCCCAGCAACCACAGAAACATAGAAACAGAGTGAGCCAGAAGGGGTCTCCCAGGCCATCTAGTCTGACCCTCAGCTCCAGTCGGCTCCACTCACGGCATGCCCACCATGTGCATGTCCAGCCTGTCCCTGAACACCCTCACTGATGGGGCCTCAGCCACCTCACGTGGAAGCCCATTCCACACCCCAGGGGTACTAACTGCCAGGAAGTACTTCCTGGCATCCACCCTAAATCTTGGTTCCCTGAGCTTGGCTCCATTGGAACGCCTCCTATCCTCCACTGCAGGGGGGGAGAGGTCATGAGCCACCTCTGCATGGCACCTCCTCACATACCTGCGTATCACTAGGCGGTCCCCTCTGGGCTGCCTCCTTTCAAGGCTGAAAGGACCCAGCTCCCTCAGTTTCTCCTCATATCGCTTCCCCTGCAATCCAGCCACCATCCTTGTGGCCCTTTGCTGCACCGATTCCAACTCGCTATGTCCCTCTTGTAATGAGGAGCCCAGAACTGAACACAAGACTTCAGCTCTGGGCGCACCAGAGTCGTGCAGAGTGGCAGGAATATCTCTCTCGATCTCGAAGCCACGCTTCTGGCTATGCAACTGTCTTCCTTGCCCGCTGTGGCTGGTGCTGGGTGCTGCGTGTGGGACAAGGTCTCTGCTGGTACATCTCATGGGGCACCAGTCCTGGGAGCGCCCCATGAACATGGGGTGCAGGCGCTAAGAATTCAGCCTCAGGGCTGCTGCAAAGCAGACCAGAGTCCAGGGAGACAAGCCCAGGGAATCCAGTGGATTCCCATGCCAAATGGATTCCTCACACATCCTGGATGCAAGATGCCTTTGGTACAAGCTGTCAGGGATTTAGCTTGGGCCGCCCAGCTGCAGAACCGGGGCTCTGTCGCCTCGCTCTCGCCTTTATGTCTTTTTCTTGGCAGGACTCTGCTGGCCTCCATCAGCCTCTACTTCCAGCGAATGTTTGTCAGCACCTTCAGAGAATCTTGGGAGGGGGAGATCGTGCTTCTAGACCTCTCCCCTACCTCCCTCCAGAGCCTCTTGGACTACGTCTACACAGGAGAGCTGCAGCTCCAGGCGGAGGAGGCGGAGGAACTGTTTGCCACCGCCAGCAGACTCCAAATCGCTTCCGCACTGGAGAAGCTCACCAGGTAACGGGCACACAAGGGGGTTCCCGTGCAGCTGAAGCTGGGTGGAGAAGCGCAGCTGTTGACACATAAATAAGGAGCTGGAAGAAGCTGCTAAGTGAGGGCGGCTCCCAAGGAAGAGGCAGGCAGCAGGCCACCCTGAAACTGGCCTTCCCCGCACGGATGTCCTTGGGATGCTCAAGACCTCAGCTTCCAGGCCTGTTCCTGCTTGCAGGTCATGCAAAGACGCTGTGTTTGCAGCCCTGAATGCAAATAAGAACCAACACACAAATTTCTGGGAGTTTTCCTCTGCACACATTCAAACTCTCATCCAAAGACGCATGTGTGCCCACTTCTAAAACGTGCCTAAGTGCTTTTGCACTTGCGTTTGTTTGCCCCAAGCACCTCCAAATCTGCGTTTTCACAGTTTTGTCTGTGGAGACAATGCATGTTCTTGGAGTGGGAAAATGCACGTGTTTTTAAAAGTGTGCTTTTTTTCCAATGGGAAAAATGTGTACTTTGAAAACAGACGTTTCTCCCTCTCAGGAAAAGGAATCGGGCAAAACAAGCTTTTGGGAGGAATTCGGAGATGCTCAAAACTTCCAGCCTCGCATGGTTGCCATTCCCTACTTGAAGTGTAGCCAGTGAGCCTGAGGAAGACAGCAGGCTGAGACAGGCAAAGTCCTGGGAAGAGTTCTGGCCTGGTGCAAAGCGCCTTGAAAGCCCAGAGGAAATTGAGGCGAGAGGAGTCACCTTTAGGAAAAAAGGGGAAAAGCCCAGGAACGCTGCCGCTCGCAGGACCTCAGTTCTAGCTCCAGCAGCTCCTACTGTCCACATGCTCTGAGAGTCCCCAGGCAAAAATTGGTGCATTTTTCTGGCAGAGTCCCCATGTGATTCATTAAGAGTGGGGAGAGACAGGTTCTGGTCTCTGCCATGAAACTCTCAGAGCACTACATGATGGCTTGCCGTTCCTTTGCCCCACAAATCGTGGGAGCGCTCAATCCTGAACTTCCCCTCTGATAGGCTACCAGCAGACCAAAGTAATTTTTAATCCTTCCCTTCCTCACCATTTAAAATGAAAATAAGAAACCTATAAAATGCATAAGTCATCTTACTAATAAAGACATTCTAATGCATAAATTCAAAGCAATGAAAATAAGGGATATGAAAATAAGGGATATGGTCACATGCTACCTTGGATTTATCATTCCAAATCATAACGAAGATACTCAATTTTTCAATAAATGTCTTCTCAAACATTTGCCTATTTCTTCCTTTTATATCATACGCTATTTTCATCATAATAGCAGCATTCTGTGTCCTGAAAAACCAATCAGACAATGGAGAAGAAATATTTTTTTCTCTCAATAAAATGCAATCGAAATTGGAGCTGCTGCCAACAAATAGCCATCTTAGCATCAGAGATTTAATGCATTGTTTCTGATACCTCAGAAGCAGAAAACAGAGCCCAGAACTGCTGGCATATCAAAGCCGCAAATTCAGTGTTTAGTTCTCTCTAAGAGTGTATTCCAGCAGGGGTGAGGCAAAAAGGAGACAGGGCCAAAAGCCGGGGCGGGGGCAGAATACCCAAACTAGCAGCTTCTTTGTTTCTAGCCCTCTTTCTTCCAGCAACTCCACTTTTAGGGAGGCAGTTGAAGCTTTTCAAGAGGGGGAAAGACTGTAAAGCTGACAAGCCACCAAGTGATCAGCAGTGGGGAGACAGTGGGTGATGCATGGAAAGGGTTCTCGTTATTTGGGAAAGCTGGGAGGACTGCAGTGGGACCCCTGCCCTGCGGTTCCCAACCCATTCTAGAGAATCTCAGAGAAAATTGACCACACTCGCAATGTTGGTAGATCTAGGCAGGCCCCTAAATAGCTCCAAGAAGTTCCTGCTGGATGGAACTCTTCTGCGGGGACAATAGGAGAATGTTGTCTCAGCAAGGAGCTTGAGCCAACCAAAAGCTTTCTCGAGGCTTCAGGGCCTACCAAAGACTTGGGCAGGCGGACAGGACCTGTGGTGTGGTCAGCTTCACTCCTTCTGCAGGAGCTAACTGAGCTCTGGCCCAGTTTTGTCAACGGAGACTTCTGTGGGGACACAGAGATAGCAGTTCTGCTCGGGGCTAACCTCTGAGACACAGAACTACATCAGGGCCGTGTTGCTGGATGGGTTGTTGAAGACACGGACTGTCCTACCCTGGTGAAGTACCGTTTGCCTCATCCGCATCAGAACCTGTGGTGCGTGGTGAAAAGCCTGCGAGCTGGAAGCCACGACATAGACTAGCCAGGTGATGCTGGAAACAAGACCCATCGGTCCCAGCCAGCGTGGCCAATGGCCAGGGGTGCTGGAAACTGCAGTCCCACATCCTGTGGAAGGACACAAATTGTCGCCTTCCCCCCCTGCATCCTCATGTCCAGTGCGGGGGAGAAAGATTCTTTTCGCTCCACACTCTCAACACCATGCCTCATTTTACAAAACTTACCACCCTCCCTCTCCCCTCTGCTCCACCATGCAGGTTTTTCCTGGAGAAAATGTCTGTGGATAATTGCCTGGATCTTTACACACTGGCCTATTCCCACAACCACCAACCACTCCTCCGCCCAACAACCCGGTACATCTCCTCCCACTTTGAGCACCTCTCCGAGCTGCCTGCCTTCTTGCTCCTGGAATACAGCAGCCTCCTCAGCCTCGTTGCCTTGGAAAGCCTCGCAGTGCACTCCGAGCTGGTCGTGTACAGGGCCGTGCGCCACTGGGTTGACCACAACCCCGCCGAGCGCCTCCCCAAGCTGCGAAAGCTCATGGACCACATCCGCCTTCCCCTCCTGGCCCCCAAGGAACTCGCTGAGGTCCGGGCTGAGACAGAGGAATTTTACGAGCTCGTGCGCCTGCCCTGGGAGGAGCTCAGCTTGGAAGAACGCCTGTGGTCCAGTCGAGGACTGAGGCAGGGCATGTACCGCGACGGAGTTGCATGCGTGGGGCTCCCGAAATGGAGCGAGGTGAGCCTGGGGGAAGACGAGCTGGACTCCCGCGTCCATTTCTTTGACTGCAGCACAGAGGAATGGGAGCAGCTCCCCGACCTGAAATCGCTCACCTCCCCGAGCTGCACCACCATGGGACATAAGCTCTACGTCTCCGGCGGGCAGCACTTGGACGGCTCCTACTCGGATAACCTGCTCGTTTATGACACGCTTGGGGGATTCTGGTCCCAGCTGCCCCCCATGTCCACGCCCCGAGCCTGGCACGCTTTCCTCCTGTGCAAGAAGAAGCTGTACGTGGCCGGGGGCTGGGATGCCACGGGGGCCCTCGTGGGCGCAGAGAGCTACGACCTGGAGCGAGAGGAGTGGGCCGCCATCCCCAGCCTCCCCTTCGCCTTGACCTATTTCACGTCCGCAGTGCTCCGGGGCAAACTGTACCTCATCGGGGGAGAGAAGGGCATCTCCGACCTCCCGATCCCGCACCAGGGGGTCCTGGTCTATGACGTCGTCTCCGAGGTTTGGTCCCAGGTCCCGGCGGCACTGGAATTCTGCGAGGCCAGTGCTGCCACGCTGGGCCACTGCATCTTTGTGGTCGGCGGGCTCACCTGGGACTGCGCCCACGGCACCCGCCGGTTCACCCAGCGCTGCATCTGCCTGCTCGGGGACGGCAAGCTGGACCAGAGCAACCCCATCCCGTCGCTCCCCATCGCGATCTCATACCCAGGGGTCGCCCGCTGTAGGAGGAGAATCTATGTCTTTGGGGGCGACAGCATGGACCGCTATTCCAGTGCCATCCATTACTGGGAGCCTGGCCAGCCCAGCTGGACCCAGTGTTCCACCAGTTTACCGGACCCCAATTATGGGGCGTTTGGCTTTGGCTGTGTGCCGCTCAAGGTGCCCAGGAAAAACATCCTTGCGATCTTTCACGGGGAAGCCGCGCCTGCTGCAGCGCAGGAGGTAACCTAGTGGGGACGGGAGCTTGGGCCTGCCCTTCTTATCTTCCATGAAGTGGTTATTTGCAAAGAATAGGCTTGAATCTGAGCTATTTCGGATCCTGAGATGAAGCTGTGTCCTCCTGCGCACTTGGTGTTGCGTATTTTTGCCGCCGCTTCCTCGTTTTGCTTCCTTGACTCCTTGGACACGTTGTGTTTGCACGAGGGGTGTGAGGGAGCCCCAGAACACCCCTCTTTCCGCGGACCGCCCGCACAGGCTTCCTTCCATGAGCGCTTGCGGATGGCCGCTCGGCTCCGCTTGTTCCCCCAGGCCAGGCACAAGAGGAAGTCCCCGGATGCCCGAGGGGAGGGTCCCCATGAGCGCCGCCCCACCCCGGCCCACGCAGCCAAAAGGCACGACATTTGCTGCAGGCCTTGCCCCACCTTCCGCCTCAGCCAAACTGGCCGCCCACATGCCACAGCTGCCGCGCAGCCCTCGGCATGGCCACAACCGCTCTCCGACACCGCAGGATCCCAGCCAAGGGCGAATGGGGTGATGCCGACAAGGGGCAGCTCCGCATGGTAGCCCAGCTCCCATTAACTGGGTCTCGGGAGTGTTGTCTCAGTGCCACCTTCGAGACTACATAGCCCATCCTGCAGTCCCAGCAATGCCTCCACTCCGCAATAAACTGCCACCCCCAAAAAGGAAAGAGAAACACATCTCCATGGACTTCCCATGGAGCTCCATGTTCGAGTCAGAGTCGCACTGCAAGCGTCCAGCCATGTGCCGGCAGCAGTTGTGCATCCTTGCACACTCAAAAACGCAGACACGAGCCTAGCAGGGCTGGCCCCTCGTCGCCGCTGTGTCACTGTGACGCACTCGCGTGGCAGCTGGGGAGCGGGCCATTCCTGGGGCAGTGGGGGTCCTTATCCCTTGCAGCTTTTATTCTGCGCTTCATGGGAGTGGCCAGCCAAGGGCAAATTCTCCAGTGCCGGAAATCCCTTTAGAAGTTCTTCCCACACAGTGCTGTGGTTCGGGAATCTTGCGACTCCATGGCATTCCCCCTCTGCCCAGCTCTCCCTTTTGCCCTCCATGCTCATGGGGCTCCTTTGTGTGGGGGGGCTCCCCTTATTCCCCCCCCCCACATTCTTTTCAAGGCTCTGCCAAGCCTTCTGATACCTCCATCCCATGCTCAGGCAATGCCACTTTCTGCCCTCACGTGCACGACTTCCACATCAGAAATAGGAGGCGCAGAGAGACCGGATTTCAGCGGGGTGGGCACAGGCCAGAGCGAAGCGGCGCAACAATAAACAAAGGGACCAGTCCACCCAGCTCCTCCTACAAGGGGGCATTTGCGTGCTGCCCCCTCACCTTCCCCCGATCTTATTGGCATTGCTACCTGGCGATTACATCCCATGTCTTTTCCATCTTGCGGGAACCCAAGGCAGCTTGCATTGCTCCATCTCATTGTCATAACAACAACCCCGCGAGGTAGGCTAGGCCGAGAGTGAGTGACTGGCCCAAAGTCAGCCCGTGAGCTTCATGGCTAAGGTGGGGACTGGAAACCAGACCTCCCAGCCCCCGGCCCAGCTTTCTCACCCCCACCCCACACGGGCTCTTCAGCCCCATTGCTTTAAGCCATTCCCTCTTTCCCCAACACACGGCCCTTTACAATTGCTTCTGCCTCCTTTCAGAAAGTGGGGTGAAAATTCACTGGAAAGGGGGCTTGTGCACACTCACTCTTCCAGTTTCACCTCAAGACGGGCCCATACATACATCGCCCCCCAAGGAGAACCCCCATCTGCCCCTGCTCCTCCGAACAACATAGCAGCTCACCTCTCAGACGGCGGGATCCATCAACCATGGATGGACCTCACGAAGCAGCTCCGGCCTCCCTCCTCGAGCAGAGCTGTCCTTCAGGAGCTTGTGGCGGTGCCTCTTCTTGCTGCTCTGGCACCTATGAAAAGAAGGGAAGGAGGCCTCAGTTTCCCTGAGATGCTCTGACACGGGGCACCAAACCCCTTTTGGCCGGGGGCCGGATCCAGCTCTCAGGGCCTGCGCTCTGCTGGTGGGCGGGGCAAGGGGGAGGGGGAGGAGCCGCACAGGCCAGCAAGGCTGTCGGATCAAACCCTTGCAGTCAGCAGTCAGCCTTCGGAGAGGCGTTTCAGAACGGAAGAAGTGGCTTGCTGACTTGAAGTACGCATCATTTGGCACAAACACGCACAAAATCTTCTCACGTTATTTCCCACTGCCTCCCTTCCCCTCCCGGGTGATTTTAGTTGCTGCTCTGTGGCATCGTCCCCTGGCCAAACCAGCTGGCTAGTTCATGCCATCTTGACATGTCTCTCCCCACGCTGTGCTCCCTGATTGCCCTCGGTCCAGGCCTATGATCATGTTATCCCAGGAATTCTTACAAGTGCCTGTAAGGAAGGACAGCAGGTCCATATTATCCCTCACCACCTCCCATGCTGGAGGGGTAGAATAAGTTCTTTAGAAGGCCAGACACCGAAGATGAAACTCAAATGCTTTGGCCACCTAATGAGAAGGAAGGACTCCCTAGAGAAGAGCCTGATGCTGGGAACGATTGAGGGCAAAAGGAGAAGGGACGGCAGAGGATGAGATGGCTGGATGGGGTCACTGGGGCAGTGGGTGTGGGCTTGGGTGGACTCTGGGGGATGGTGCAGGACAGGAAGGCCCAGAGGAGTGTTGTCCATGGGGTCGCGATGGGTTGGACACGACTTAGCGACTAAACAAAAAAACAAAGGAGACCAGAAAAATTTATGGCAAAGAAAACATTGAATTGGAAATGCTCTGCTTTGTTTGTCCACCTTGGAGCTGTCTAAGCAACCCTCGTACATTTCAGCCACTGAAATGGTGCCACCCGGGGCAGCAAAACCTACCCACCTTGCAAAAAATGCGATAGAACACATGATAGAACCTCTTCCCCAATTATTCCAGTTTCAAGAATTCTGCAGCTGGAGCAGGTCATCCAGATGCAACTGAGTGCTGGTGGAAACACCTGGTTTGCAGAAACAGGTGGAACCAGATGAAATCTCAGCATCAGCAGGGCAAGGCAAGGCACCGAAAAACTGCCAGGAGAAGCTGGGCAGAAACACACCCGCTGGCCCAGTCCAGGGCAGTTCTCGCACACACAACAGACTCGGCAGGAAAACAGCATTGGAACAGTACAACAGCCCATGCAGCGGAGCGAAGAGAGCTTGGGCAGCAGCTCGGGCCAGATATTAAGGGCCTCATCCGAGGTATATTTGGCCAAGAAAGCATCCTGCAACTTCCCAGCATTCCCCAGCTGCTTTGGGAGGATGCCGGGAAGTTGTAGGACCTTCCATCCATCCATCCATCCATCCATCCATCCATCCATCGATTTATATCCTGCCTTTTTCCTACAAAGGGTTCAAGGCAGCTTACATCATCTCTTCTCCTCCATCTTATCCCCACAGCAACCACCCTGTGAGGTGGGTTGGGCTGAGAGTCTGTGACTGGCCCAAAGTCACCCCGTTGGCTCCATGGCCAAGCGGAGACTAGAACCCAGATCGTCTGAGTCCCAGTCCCATGCTCTTCACCACGACACCACACTGGCTCTCAGTCTAATACACCTTAGACCGGGAATGAAGTAACCAATCCAAGCAAGCTGATGGGCGCTCACAGCTCTCCTGGGAGGGGAGTTATCTACCTCCTTGGGACACGGTTCCATGTACTGGAGGGTGATGGGTCTCCTAGCAGGACTCCCGTAAGTCAGACACTATTCCTTCACTTCCTGTCCTAGCTGCACTCCAGTTTTACTTCCCATCTTGGAGATCGAACTTGGAGAGCCCCAGCTAGTACCGTCCTCTTATAATTATGACGTTGCATTCATAGCCATGTAAGATGCAAGATGCCTGATGCCTCATGACACAAAGACATTGGCGTCTATCGACCACATTTCCATGCCACCGAGCCACCAAGCTGCACCAAGCACCACACTTCCATGCTGACGTGGGAGCCCAGGGCAGCAGCAAATCCAACCCCCAGCCCTTGCATAGTTTCCAGAGGAAGCCTTGGGCCAGGACTCCCTGGCCATCACCAGCTGTGAGTGGTTACCCTCATAAAAAAATCCAGGTTTCTAGTGCACGGTAGGAGGGATCACAGAACACAGCACTGCTAATGCGCTTCACCCCCTGCAGCCTCCTTCCGTCTTTTCCTTTCTGTTTCCATTTCCAACCTCTCAGTCGCTGTTATTTAGGCAGCTGAGTACAATGGAAGTGAAGGGGGGAGGATTAAATAACACCCAGACATGAGTAATAGTACTAATAGCTAATAAAAGCTGTCGCATTACACAGAAGGCACAGATGCGGCGCAGGGGTGGAGTGGGGGACGGAGCTGCAATGCATCGCAAGGCAATCCCCTTATAAATAGCTCTGCTCTTGCAGATATGCCATGTATAATCTTTGGCGGATGGAGCTGCCTTGGAGTAGTGACAGGGGGGAAACGCGTGCAAGACGCCCTCCGCCCCGGTTCCATGAGGCCGCACCCGCGATGCACACTGAGACTCGGTTATCCTATGAAATGAGCGATGGTACGGAAAAACACGTGGAATTTTGTGCTGGAGATGGAAAATGCATGGAAAAATATGCATATTAGGGGAAAGGGCCACCTGCTTCAAAATATAACATTTGAAAGTGCATTCTGTGAGGAACCATGATTTGCAAAAAGAAAAAGAATGTTTGGGAATAGGAAATTTTACCAAAAAATACCGAAATGTTTAAATTGGTGGAAATGTGCACACCAATGTGTCAACATTTTGATATAAATCTACAGCAAACTCCGGATGCGCATGTGGGAATTGAAAACATTTGAGCATTTTAGAATTATTGTTCCATGTACAAAGGGAAGCATCTCCAAAGAGGCTTCCTTGTAGGGAAGAGAATATGAAGGTGGATTTGTAAAAGGAGAGATGGACAGAGTGACACAGAGCAAGGACAGAGTGTCAGGGAAGGGATCCCTCCTTTGGTGTGACATACAGATGGGGGTCCCTCCCTAGGAAGCTGCTCAGCCAAGGAAGGCGTCAGAGGAACCCCACAAACCCGAGGAGAAACCTTTTCTCCACTTCTCAGGACCTCCCTGCTCTGCAGTCAGGCAGTCTCACATCATGTTATTTGTGGCACTTGTTCCAGGAAGGCTTGTTCCACTGACTTGTTCCAGGAAGGCTCATGTTAATGTTATCGTGCTTTCGGTGCATTGTTTTTATCCATTAAAAGACGCTTGCTCCTGGGGAGGAAAGCTATGGCAAATCTAGACAGCATACTAAAAAGCAGAGACATCACCCAGCTGACAAAAGTGTGTATAGTCAAGGCTATGGTTTTCCCAGTTGCAATGTATGGCTGTGAAAGCTGGACCAGAAGGAAGGCTGAGTGCCGAAGGATTGAGGCCTTTGAATTTTGGTGCTGGAGGAGACTCCTGAGAGTCCCTTGGACCACAAGGCGATCAAACTGGTCAGTCCTGGAGGAGATCAACCCTGACTGTTCTTTAGATGGTCAGATCCTGGAGATGAAACTCAAATACTTTGGCCACCTAATGAGCAGGAAGGACTCCCTGGAGAAGAGCCTGATGCTGGGAACGATAGATGGCAAAAGAAGAAGGGGACGGCAGAGGGTGAGGTGGCTGGATGGGGTCACTAGGGCATTGGGTGTGGGGTTTGGTGTACTCTGGGGATGGCGGAGGACAGGAGAGCCTGGAGGAATGTTGTCCATGGGGTTGCAAAGTGTTGGGCATGATGTCATTGAACAACAACAACAACAACAATTGTTCACCCCTCTGGGATCTGTCTAGAAATGGAGCAGTACACAAATTCTGTGAGTTGATTGCTCCATCCATCCATCCATCCATCCATCCATCCATCCCTCAAGAGGTCATGTAATGAAACTGATGGGTAGTATAGACCCAAAGGCATCATTTACCTGTGGAACTCTCTGCCACAAGAAGTGGGAATGGACACTTTAATGGAAGTTAGATAAACTTGTGGAGGTTAGATCCCTGAGAGAGTTCACACAACCCTGTAGCTCTTTGAGATAACAACTCCCATTCCCCACAACCATTGGCAATGCTGGCTCAGGCTGATGTGCGTTGAAGGCCAGAATGCTTGAAGTACATCCGGTTGATTTAACCTGGTCATTTAGGGGAGCTGTGCTCCATATTTCCAACACTATCGGAGACATGGTTGGTGGGAGAAAAAGATGCTTTATCAGTCATGGTACCTTGGACTGCCAGGAGATCTAGCCAGTAACATCCCGAGTGAGATTGCTTCGCCGGGCTAAAAATGCTTCTCTCTTGGAATACCGATCTCTGCCAAGAATGCGTTCTACTCTTTTACAATTTGTAGTGTGGGGAGAATGGTGCTTTGTTATGGTTTTGGTTTTGCTTTGTTTGTAATCTCAAGATGTGCTTGATTTAGACTTGCTGTTATATCTCTTTGAGTATCTGTTTACATAATGGAAAGGGACATATCAATATGAAAGACAAACATTTTATATTATTAGATTTTTGGTCACTATCTCTGCTAATGGTGATGTTTTGCTGAGCTGCCCTGAATTTTTCTGTGCCTGGTTTTAGAGAAGCCACGTGGCAGCTCCCTTAGGAAGGCCCCGTGCATTTTCGGCTGCAGAAACGTTAAGGCTGTTTCCTGAAAGTTAAGAATACAGAGCTTGCTTCGACAGCTGCAAAATCCCTACAGATGTTTCGAACTAGCCATGCAGGGGCTGCACATTGGATGCTTGAGGCCAGCAGCTCTGTTCTCCCACGAGAAAGCCTGGGCTGCTCTGCATCTTGTTTCTTATATCGCGTCTTGTGCACAGGTGGAGTTTTCATATATTTGATCTCCTGCTTCAAATACCCCAAAGCCACCTGTGCTGACCAAACAGGGCTTTCTTTTAAGAGGAAGATCGGGCCCAAATCGGACATAGATAAGCCAGGCAGGAACATGTTGACCTCCCTGGCCAACAAAGACCTTCAGGTGGCAGCTCTAAAGAAAATCAGGGTTCACTTGGAACTTCAGACTGCAGAAAATGGAGGGATGCGGTTGTGTGGTCCAGCCACACCTGGCCAGCTGCCCCTGCGCTGTCTCCAGGACGTCTGCATTCCCTGGAGCTGATATGTCCATGCTGGCCGTGTTAGGTGGCGAGACAGAGAAGTGATCAGCTGCAGGATGCAGGGATGTCCTTTTGGGGCTTCCATTTTCAAAGAGAGGACTGAAGGGGTCAAAGGCTTTGTTCGGGTGCCCAGGCTTTTTGGTGTTTGTTCACTAGGAGTTCTGCTGGGAGCTTCTTTGCTGCCTGCCTCTGGGCTTCAAATAGCCGAGCGCTTCTCACTAGGAGTCCTTAACTTGCCGCAGTATCTGCAGGGACTTTTGAGCAGCAATTGGGCACAGTAGTGGGTGAATACAACCAAGTCTTGCACTTGGGGCATGGGAATGGGTGCCACAAATACAGGTGGCTGGAGAGCAGCACTTGTGAAAGGGACCTCGGGGTGCTGGTTGACTGCAGGCTGAACATGGGCCAGCCGTGTGATGTGGTGGTCAAGAGGGCAAGCGCCACCCTTGGTTGCACAGCCAGAAGTGTGGCTTCTAGATCGAGAGAGGTATTCCTGCCACTCTATACGACTCTGGTGCGCCCGCAACTGGAGTATTGTGCTCAGTTTTGGGCCCCTCATTACAGAAAGGATATAGCCAGGTTGGAGTCAGGGCAGCGTAGGGCCACAAGGTTGGTGGCTGGTTTGCAGGGGATGCCGTATGAGGCGAGACTGAGGGAACTGGGTCTCTTCAGCCTGGAGAAGAGGAGCCTCAGAGGGGATCTGTTGGCGACATGCAGGTGCGTGAGGAGATGTCACACGGACCTGTTCTCCCCTGCAGAGGAAGGCAGGATGTGCTCCAACAGAGCCAAGCTCAGGGAACCAAGGTTCAATTTACATGCCAGGAAGCACTTCCTGACAGTCAGGACCCCGAGGGTGTGGAATGGGCTTCCTCGGGAGGTCGTTGAAGCCCCATCGGTGAGGGTGTTTAAAGATAGGCTAGACATGCACAGGGTGGGCATGTTGTGAGCGGAGCCGGCTGGTGCTGGGGGTCAGACTAGATGGCCTGGGAGACCCCTTCTGACTTGCTCTGTTTCTATGTTTCTAAGTCCAGAAGTGAAGCAGAGTATGGTTCGAAGCAAGTCCATAAAGAAAAAGAAGCAAGTTCTCCTCAGTTCCAGGAAACTCTCTCAGTTAGGAGGCGCTATGCAAAGATCTTGGAGTTCTCCTTTGGAATTAGGCATTAGAGTTTTCGCATGCCGTTGCTTGGGAATACATCGGGCCAAAAATCTAATTTAATCCACAACCTGCCCCAGGATAAAGTATTCCATGGAGTCACCCAGGAAAGTGTTGGAAAGTGGAAATTGGTGTAATCGAGAACTTCGCTCCAGATACCCTTTGAGGAGGAAAAGACTCCACGGCTTGGGAGCACCTCCCCATCTCCGCAGTGTAAACACAGCCGTTCCGCTGCCGCGCAGGCACTGGGCATGGTGCGGACTGAGCTGCAGCTGGTATTCCACAGGAACACCTGTCAGCCGGTGGAAGCATCTCCGACACGCTGTGCGCACCCCCGTGACTCATATTCCGTTAAACGCTGCCATTTCAGCGAAGGACTTCAAGAGGACAGCAGCTAAATATGGTCGGGGAGAAATTTGCTAGGTTGGTCCAAGGGGTTCCTACCCAAGCTGATAATGATTCACAGCAGGGGTGCAGAATCTTCGGAGGGGGGGGCCAAATGTGGCCCTCTGGGTTCCCCAGGGGGCCAGCCCCCTTTCCCAGGCCACTGATGTTTGGGTGCTCCCCCAGTTTTTGTGCAGCTTCCCCCCATTCCGGAAGGTTTGTTCCCGGCAGCGAAACGAGGCTGGCAGGGAAGGGCTGGTGAGGCTGACCCTTCCCCTTTTGCCTTCTGCCTGGCCATCCCTGGAGGGAGCCACCCATGGCAAGAACGTCTCCAAAATACTCTGACCCTTGAGCTGAAAGAGCTCAGACACCCCAATTTGGAACTGGGTGAAGGTTCAAACAATGAAGGCAAACCTCTGTTGACCACGTCTCGTTGCTGTAACTTTGTCACTTCCTGATCACATCTGACTAGCCATGGTCAGAAACAGGTTACTGGGAAAGCTGGGCCTTTGGTCTGATCCAGGAAAGCTCTCCTGAAGTTCTGCAAGTTGCATTCTCCAACATCAACTGAGGGAGCTGTATTAAGACTAATCCAGAGAGGTATGTTTTGCTAGGACTTATTCTCTGGCATCCTCAGAGATGGCTGGAGCATCAGCAGATGGAAACGTTCAAGAGGTCAGATGAAGGAATTTTCCAGTGTTCACCTGCTTGAGCGTTCTAAGCCTTCCATGTACCGTATTTTTCGCTCTATAAGACGCGCCTGACCATAAGACACACCCAGTTTTTAGAGGAGGAAAACAAGAAAAAAAAATATTCTGAATCAAATGGGCACATAATCACAGGCACATTCTCCATCGCTTCCCCATGGGCTGCACATCTGACAGACCTACTGCACACACATATTCGCACTATAAGACGCACAGACATTTCCCCTTACTTTTGAGGGGGAAAAAGTGAGTCTTATAGAGCAAAAAATACGGCATTTTCCTAATACTTTTTTTAAAACTTAAGTGCAAAAGATGAAATGATGGAACTAGCATGCTCAAGGAATATTTTGATCTGCATGCATTGAGTAATTGTTTTATTATGTAAATATATATATACAACCTAATCTGCTTTTAAAAAGACAGAAACCTGCAAAAAATCTGCATATGCAAATTTATGCCTACAATAAACATTCCAAAATAATTGGTTAATGGCAAAGATGCAAGGCCAGCCCAATTCCTTTTCCAGTTTCCTGGAGAAGACAATCATTCCTGAAAAATAAAGGGGAGAAGACAAAAGGGAAAGCGGACTATGAGATGGACTGAATCCATCAAGGGAGCCACAGCCTTGAACTTGGAAGAGCTGAGCAGGGCTGACCAAACCAGGACAATTTTGGGAGCTTCCATTCATGGGGTCACCACAAGTCAGGGACGACTTGATGGCGCATAACAGCAAATTGCAGTTAATGAACTAGCATTAATGCGAATGCGTCAGCCCATTAATGCAACTCTCCTCCAAGGGCAAAACTGCCCCACAAGCCCGTGGAATCCCTGAAGGTAGAAAGCCAAATCTGGAGCACAGTCCCTACGCTGGAATCATAGAAAGGCAGACTTACTTGAATCCATGGCCAATTTCTCCGATTTCCCTACTGTGTGATCGGTCTGGGCCACTGGGAGCAGAATCCTGTGTGCCTTCTCTCTCGTCACAAGCTCACAGATCAGTGTGACTGGAAAAGAGGGAGGGGCTGGGTGGCCTTTTCGCAGGACCCACTTGCCCCGGGGCCTTTCTCAGCTCCAGTTCGGTCCCTCCAGCTGCATCTGTCACAGCCCTGGAGGAAGGGTGTGGGACCAGACCTGGCCAGCCCAGGGAAAACAGGGGAAACATCGTGCCGGATGCAGCAGGAGAAGCAGCCCATCCACAGGCATGGGGGCCGGCACTGACCCCCCGGGACAGGCCTTGGCAAGACAGGCTTGGGCTGGAGCAGCAGGGAGAGCCGCCGACATTCCCCCAGCCTATGGGGCTGGTGCTACGGAGGAGAGGCAGGGAGAAAGGAGCAGTTGAGAAGGCGGGGGGAGTTGGTGCTTATGGGGATGGAGGGAAGGCAGGTGGCGCTACATCAGTGGGGCTCCTTAGCCACTGCAACTTTTATTTTGAGCTTCGTAGGAGCTATCCCTGGTGGTCCACATGGGGAATGGAGTTCAGCATTGGGCAGCTCAAAATAGAAGCTGCAGGAGATGAGGAGGGCTGCTGGCCTGAGGAAAGGGAATGGGGACACAGCGGGCAGGGGTGAAGAACCTCGAGCCTGGGGGCACCCCGAGGCACCCCGCCCTGGCCTGGCCCCACCTGTCTCCCATCACTCGTCATTCAGGGGTTTCCCAGGTCCTGCACAGCTTCTCCCTCCTCTGAACAGGCTGAAATGCGTCTGGGAGAGTTGCCGGGAAAGCCCTAAGCTGCCACAGGCACTCCACGTATTCCCCACACTTCCACCCCTGCTTTTTCCTTCTTGAAAGGAACCCGGGAGAGCTGCACTGGTCCTCCCCTCTGCCTTCCACCCTCGCAAAAGCCCAGGGAGGTGGGCCAGTGCCCACCCCAGGACAGACGCAGCAGGCACTCCGCGGGAGCACCTGCACTGGAGTGATGGAGAGGGCCAGAGAACCTGCCAAGGTACGGCAGGGCCAGAGCCAGAGGCAGCGGCAGAGTCAGGCACAGGCTGCGGTCCAGGCAAGGGTGAGGCTGTCGCAGGACTCCCATCCGATCCCAGATTGGGAACACGACACGACACGACACCGCCACCACGAGTCACATTGCAGGACTGAAAGCCCTTGTCTGCACCACCCTGCAGTTCCTGGCTGATGGGCACCACCTCCCTGGGCCTCATCCTGGATGCACCTACAGAGCAGGTGCCGATCCTGCAAGTACTTGCGGGGGGGGGGGAGCCTCTACCAGGCACCAGGAGGAGCTGCGTTGCTCTGCAGAGCCCCGCAGGCTGAGCGACAGTGACTGGCCCAGTGTCTGGTAAGAACCCACAGTGGCTCGCCTGGTCTTTCTCCTTCTTGCCACATTATCCTCACAACAACCCTGTGAGGTGGGCTCGGCTGAGAGTCAGCCTGTGAGCTTTTATGGCTGGGCCTGGATCTCCCCAGCCCTGGCCCAGCACTCTAGCCTCTGCACTAAGCTGCTTTTCCATTGTCCCTTGAGTCACCTTCCCATCCGGCCACATGGGAGAACAGTTTCTCGCCATGCTGAATCGTGATGGCAGTGCAAGGCCTGGGACGGGAACAAACATCTGGATAGTTTCAAGAACATTTGCCAGAAAACTGGAAGCTTCCCTGGTGAAGAAGGCTGGAAATTTAGCCCTCTCTTTTACTCCAAGACCACAATCCTGGGTGGGAGAGGAAGAGGTGCAAGGGTTGGTTGCTATGGAGCACGTTTCTCTCCTGCCCACACTTTCTCCCTGTAATTTCGGATGTTGTTTGTCAGGGGAAATATAATTAAGATCAAAGCCCTTCCTACTGGCAGCAGAGCTTGTGCAAACAAAACAAAAAAGATGAGAGCCTTGGATTTATCTTTCTCCCCCCCCCCCCCCGCCCCTCCACAATCAGGAAGAGAAAATTGGCAGGATCTCCAAGTGACCAAGAACCTCCAATGCTTGGACAGGAAAATAGATCTGCCCTTCGAAAAGGGACGCAGCGCCACCAGAAGGTTCTGCTTTTGAGTGGACAGGTCAAGACCTGATTCATCAGGTCAAATGCTGAGGGTCCCCCCGCACACGAAACCCTCTCCCGGCTTTTGCACAGTGTCGACGGATGGATGCGCGAACCGGGCCTCTGGAGCAGAATGGCCGCCCGGTGCCAGAGGCCGTTCTGTGACACGCAGTCCACATTGTGGCATGAGGATTGTGGCAGCTGTCACTTTTAGCATCCGATGCCAGCCAAAAATTACACCTATCCTGAAAGATATTCATTGCTTACCAATTGTGGCCCAGGCCCAGTTCAAGGTGCTTGCGTTGACATCTAAAGTCCTAAATGGCTTATTCCCCAGCGATCTTGGGAAGCGCCTGCACCCGCATGTGCCTACCTGGCCTTTGAGATCTACACAGGGGGCCCTCCTGGGCAAGCCACCCCTTGGGAGGCGAGAGGGATGGCTGCCAGGAGGGGGGCCTTGTCTGCAGCCGCCCCTCATATTGGAACACTCTCCCCAAGGAGGTTCGCCTGGCGCCTTCCTTTTCAGCACCAGGAAAAGACCTTCCTTGGTTGCATAGCCAGAAGTGTGGCTTCTAGATCAAGAGAGGTGTTACTACCACTCTATATGACTCTGGTGTGCCCACAACTGGAGTATTGTGCTCAGTTTTGGGCCTCTCATTACAGGAAGGATATAGCCAGGTTGGAGTCAGTGCAGCGTAGGGCCACAAGGATGGTGGCCGGTTTGCAGGGGATGCTGTATGAGGCGAGACTGAGGGAACTGGGTCTCTTCAGCCTGGAGGAGACTCAGAGGGGATCTGTTGGTGACATACAGGTATGTGATGGGGTGTCACAGGGAGGTGGGGAGAGACCTGTTCTCCCCTGCAGAGGAAGGCAGGATGCGCTCCAACAGAGCAAAGCTCAGGGAACCCAGGTTCCCTTTGGATGCCAGGAAGCACTTCCTGACAGTTAGGACCCCAAGGGCGTGGAATGGGCTTCCACGGGAGGTGGTTGAGGCCCCATCAGTGTGGGTGTTCAAGGACAGGCTGGACATGCACATGGTGGGCATGTCATGAGCAGAGCCGGCTGGTGCCGGAGGTCAGACTAGATGGCCCAGGAGGCCTCTTTTGACTTGCTCTGTTTCTATGTTCCTTCGGCTGCCTCCCACAATTTCTTGCCTGCTCCACACAGAGACAGCTGCCCTGGAGCATCTTTTTCTGCAGGCTTAAAAGTGAACCGTGTGGATCCATCTGCACAGAGTGGAGGCTGCTGCAAGCAATTGGAGGAGCAGCACATGGATGTAGATGCTCAGCAAGGGCAGGAGGGCCTGCCGTCTCAGATGTCGAGCCGACGTGGCAGTCAGTCTCGGCTGAAAGGCGCACTGCTTTGTCTAAATGGCGTCTCGGTTACTGGGAAGTTATTTATCAATCATTCAGCACTTTTCATGCGCCAGGTGCCACTCCTTCATGCATGCTTTCCTTCCCCACAGGGAAAAAATTGCTCCCAGAGCTCAGGAGCCCCGGCAATCAATCCACACATTAGGTGGGGTGAGGTGGAGTGCTGCTACTTGGTGCACCCCACAAATGTCTGAAGAAGGACGTTCTGAAAGCAGAAAGCAGGGGTGGGAGTGACTGAAGCACCAACTCCACGTGCCTCTGACTGCATGGCCAATAGTTGGGGTGATGGGAGTCGTAATGGGAAGACGGAGCTTCCCTGATCTAAATTTTGAAGGAGCACAAATTAGCCTGTGGCTGCAAGCATATCTTATCTGTCCATCCATGTGCATTTGGGAGCTAGGACAGTCGGTCTGTCGTTAACTCCTGCTGGATATATATTTTGTGGGGGGGGGGGGAGCTCTGAAAAAAGATTGCTTTTTCAGAGGGTGAGAGGCAGTTCAGTACACAGGAGAGGTCCTGATGAAAGAGCACCCACACAAGGGCCTTCTGCTCCCATCTTGCTCCTCCTTTTCCTGAGCGGCGTCCCGCTATTTCTGAATTCTGGCTTAGCAAGGGCAATTTCTAAACCTGATGATGGAAACTGAATTAGTTCTAAATGGATTACAGAACTGGAGCACGGGCAGTTTACTGGAGCTTTCAGTTCATTGGCATGTCTATGATAATCGATGTGGACTGACACAACGCAGCAAAAAAGAGGGAAGCCACCCTGGCAGTTGTGTCAAGAATCCTGTTGTGAGAACCTTCCCACCCTGCAGGCCTTCAGACACGAAGGACTACAATTCCAGCTTTGCTGACTGGGGATTACGGGAGCTGTAGTCTAAAACATCTGGAGGCCACCAGTTTGGGAGGTTGTGAGGGTTGTAGGCCAACGCGTACGAACAGGAGACCTGAGGCTGGATCAGGCCAGGGGTCCATCTAGTCTATCTAGCCCAGCATTCTGGCCACAGGAAATCCACAAGCAGGACCTGAGTCCAACAACACCCTGCTGCGCATGTCCTGCAGCCACTGCTGTGCAAGCACACTGCCTCTGATGCTGGAGCGCTAGGGACCCATAGCCATGGGCGGACTTCTCCTCCGTGGATGACTCAGTCGTCTTTCAAAGCCACCCAGATGGGGAGCCCTCCCTCCCCCTTGCGGAAGTGAATGCTGAGCCATGCAGAGGGGACTGCCTGGGATCCCTCCTGGACCTCCCATCGACACGCTGGAGGAGCGCCCGGTCGGGAACACTGTTTTCTGCCCAGGTGCTGTGATGCACACTCGCTCGGTGCGCTAGTTCAGCAGCAGGTTGCTCTGGCACATGTTGCTGTCGGAGACCCATGTCACCATTCAGACCTGGGGCTTCAGGAGCCTGGCTGTCAGGAAGGCCCGAATCCAAGCGGGGACTTGCACGCCACGTCAGTGGAACCATCGGGGAACTTCGAAGGAGCTGTCCACAGTGCTGAACCGTATCCCCAGACAGCTCTGTAAAAATCCAGAGGAAAAGCTCTTCCAAATGGAGAGCTGTTTAACATTCACGGTAAAAGCTGGAGTGGATTCTGAGCCTGCAAACAAGGAACCACCAGAACCCAGGCACCATCCAGCCCCACCTGAACAGAGCAGCACTGCTCTGGGGGCTTCAAAGTGCCTCTTATCCCCCCTGGGGCTGTGGAGCCAGGAACTGAGGCTCCTCAGGGGCGCTGAGCTTGCTCCTGCCTCCTCGAGCAGCCCTGATGCCATGCGCCCCGGGGCATGAGTGCATGGCTGCGCATCCGAGGCCTGACGCGTGAGTGCTCTCAAGCATGCAGGTGTCCTAATGCACAGGAACTGAGGCCAGGTAATGCCAGAACCTGCACACCAGGTGCATTCTAGCTGCATAAGCAACAGGCCTGCCTCTCCGAAGCTCGGCAATGGCCCTGATGAGAGCCACATGCCAGTCCTGGGGCTTAAGGGTCCCGTGTGAGTACAATTCCCCATGTTCCTTCGGGTGCAGGAAAGCCCAGGAAGGGTGGCACATGTGGTTCACATTTCTGGGTCAGCCCAGCTGAAGTCTCCCTCCCCCTCCACCAGGGCCATGCCTGATCTCCCCCTTTGGATTTGCAGCGTCTTTCTGCTTGGCTGCAGATTTAGCACTGAGCTAAGTGCATCTAAATCGGGAAAATGCCAGTAGATTCCTCTGTGTGGCAACACACACGTCAGCAAGCGGGGGTTTGCTGGCCACCTTCTTCGCCGTCTCTCTTTCCCTGCCTTTGCCTCCTGCCCTGAATAAACTGAGACAGGCCCTGTGAATCGAGGGGCAGGAAATTCCGGGCACAGAGAAAAGTTAAGCATCAGAGATCAATGCATTGTGTTAGTGATTTTGAGTGGCCCGTCGGCACCACTGGTTCAATTGTTCTTCTCTGTCCCCCGGGAATCCTGGGAACTGTGGTTCTCTGCTTGGTGTGGAAGCTGGGAATGCTTGCCACCCTCTTTGAGCTACAAAGCCGCGATTCTTTAGGAAGAGCCATGAGAGTTAGACTGGTGCAATGAACCAAGATGTGTTCACATCTGGGGGCAGGGCAGCGTGGCCACCCAGGCACTGTGGGGCTGCAGCTCCAACCACTCCTGAAGGCAGACAGCACTGTGTAAATTTATTAACAGCATGATCCAATGAGGCAGCCTGTAACCCTGCAAAGCTGGAAGATTGTGGGCTCCCAACAGAAGGTAGGGGAAGGCGCACGGACGCACCAGCCTGCTTAAGTGCTCTGTGCCTCCTGTCCCGTCCCCCCCGAACGTCCCTCCACATGACCTTGGATCCACAAGCGGCACACTTTTCACTTCATCCCTATCATCATGCGCCAAGCATGTTTATGCTTGGTCTACTCAGCATAAGCCCCGCTGCGTTCCCTGGGAAGTCTGCCCACGTTTGCCTGTTTGGGGCGCAGCCTTAGAATTTTGAACCGCTTCGGAGGCCCCGATGCCACCGCCGTGGAGCACCCCGCATGGTGGGAGCCCCATTTTTCCTGGCCCCAGAGTCAGTCCTCCTTTGGCCAGACCCACTGAAACCAAGGGGGCTGAAGGAGTCCCCGTTTGCTCTCCCGCTGATGTCAACAGATCTGCAGCGTGCATGACTGTCCAAAACCAGCCGAGATGCCTGAAGCAGAAAGCTGTGTTGTGATGGAAAGTTTGTGCAAAGGGAGCAGTGCGGCAGAGAAGGCAAGACTCTCACAGACGCACCCCAAGTTCTGCTATGTCTCTGTCCCGGGTTGGGTGTCCTTCTTTACAGAGGACCATTCTCTCTTAGGGGAGAGGCATATTTCTAGCTAAGCTCTGCTTTCCAGATCAAGAGCGCAAAAGTAAGATTACCAGTGAGGATTCTCGCATTGCATTTTTCCCCTGTATTTTCTCCTCTTCTTACATTTATATCCCACTTTTCATGTTCTTTCAAGAGCTCAAGACAGTTTATATAATCATGACCCTCTTCCTTTTAAGCCTTACAACAACCTTGTGAGGAAGATTAGACCAGGAAGGCACCCAAAGAGCTCCATGGCCAAATGAGGACTAGAGCTCTGATCTCTCTTGCACTTTCACCTCTATGTCACGTGGCTTATAATTCTTACATTGTTTTCTTTGCCTTAGCTGTGGCCTGAAATGTTTTGTGGGAAAAAGAGTTAAGCAGATTGCAAATAAAAAACTGAGGACTGGAAACTTTCATAAGGGGTAAAGAAGGAATTTGGGATGGTGAGGAGCTTGTGGGCCACATGTATGCAGAATTTGTCGTGTATTTCTGCAAAATCAGCTACCCCTGCAACCTTTTCTACTTAGCTGCAGAACCCCTTTGCTGCAGGCATCTCTTGCCTTCTACCCTGAGACCTGCTGCCAGTCAGAGCTGGCAATGCTGGAAGGACCAAGGAGTCCGAGTCAGGGACTCAGCACAGAAGCCTCGATGCGCAATGAAGGGAGGCCAGTGTGTGCCGGCAGAGGTGGAATCCCAAGGCTGCTGAGGGCAGGATGCATCCTGAGCCTGTCTCACTCCACTGGGGAGGTGCACGACCCCCCAGCCAGGAAACGCCCTGCATGCCTCTCGCAGCCTGACCTGCGGCAGCATCCTGCAGCCCGACTGCCGTTCCTCACGGGATAAATGCTCTGTATGATGGAATGACGCCTGCTCAGGGAAGTGGAGGCCAGCAGGAGGGAAATGGGGTGGGGGGGGCTCTGCATGGTCTGGATCTGTGCCCTGGGCAGAAGAGCAAAGGCCTCGACCTTACGTGGCTCCCGATGGTCCTGGGCCAGCCTGATCTTCAGAGCGGCCTTCACCCGGCGGCGTTTGGCCTTCTGAGGGGCCAGACGGGGAAGCGCCTGCTCGCCATTTCCCTCGCTGAAGCGCATGGCCGGAACAAGTCCGGAGAAGGCTCAATGAGGGGCACACATTCGAGATGCGTGTGACGCTCGCGCCGCACTGAACGGGTGCCAAACTCTCCATGTGGGTGGCAAGAGGTCACACTAACATGGCACAAACAGCAGAGGACCCTGTGAGCTGAAAACGGGGTGGGAGGTGGCAATGCCTGCGGATCTGAAGTGACAAGAGATCAACTTGGTCCAACGGTGGGGGTGGGGTGGGGGGATCCTGTGCATCCTCTTCCATCCTCACCCTCTGCCTTCCCAAACTCTGCCTAATGGCTTTGCTTGAGAAGGGAAACTATGCTCCTCCCCTCCCCTCACCCCCCCCCGGCTCCCAGTCCCAAATTCGGTTGACTGCCATCCATCACTGGATGCTGACTATTGGATCATCCATCTACCCCAAATGACTCAAGCATCAGGAAGCGGGAGAAGGGCAGCAACGGGGGTAGAAGGGAAATATATTCAGAGAGAGAAATCTCTCTCTCTCTCTCTCTCTCACACACACACACACACACACACGGGGGGGGGGGATGCTTTGCCTGGCCCAGCACGGCAGTTGCTAAGCAACTAGACTCCTTCCTGACTTCTGCAGAATGGACAAAAATAGATTGAGGAGGGGGGCAAACATACCAGGGAGGTGTGAGGAAGGAACTGGCTGTGAGCAGAGCTGCCTGGGGCACAGGGCGCAGTCCTCCAAGGTTCCCCATCCCTCCGGAGGACTCGGCCCCTGGGCTGCAGCTGGGGCGTGGCTGATGGGACAGGGCAAAGGCACGCAGTCCTCTGGCGGGGAGGGCCTCTCGAGATCGTGCACCCTCCTTGTGGGCAGACACGTGGTGCGGGAAATTTTGACAGATTTCTCCACGTGGAAGTGGAATTCTCCGGCAGCCTGGACTCACCCTGGGCAGGCGCTGTCCCCCCCACCCCCCCACCCCGCAAAAAAAAAAAAAAAAAAGGATTTTGGAGGCGTTTGTGTTCCCACTGCTGGACACAGTCTTGCTTTGCCCTGATCCAGGGAAGGACAGACACCTGCCAAAATCCATCCTTCAATTTCCTGAAAGTTTTCTTCCCACACCAAGCCCCTAAAATTATCATTATTATTCCTATTATTATTTTTATTTTTTACCTAATGGCCCAAGCACCCTGGACAGTTCACGATCATTTGAAGTTGCCATCCTTCTCTCTCTCTCACTCTCTCTCTCTCTCTCTTTCTTTCTCTCTCTCTTTCTTTCTCTCTCTCTTTCTTTCTCTCTCTCTCTCTCTCTCTCTCTCATAATTTATTTTTGTGCTGGTTTGGAGCTTCTCCAGTCACGGCAAGGCAGCCGGAGGTGCGGCGTATTTTTCTGGCTGCCCAGTGTGCCCACACATTGCATTCCCCAAGCGTGGCGTTGGCGGGAGGGAGCCCAGAACATCTACAAGCTGCCAGAAGCAAGACTGTACAATGCAAAAGGGGCCACTCACACACACTTCTCAGCACCTCCTAAGCGACCAGAACCAAAAGATGGACCATAAAGTCAACCCAAACCTATGAGAACTTCCCTGACATAGTCTTCTCCTTTGAGTTCCTTTCCTCTCCCCTGATCAGGGCGACGTGAGGAGGCAAGCTGGACACTGCATGGACATATGTACCCAGAATTGTCCCTTTTATGGGAGGGACAAAGGCACCGGTGCGATGGGGGCGCTTTTGTCAATGGTCCCTTCAGTGACGGGATTACAACTCTCATCCCTGCAAGCCAGAAGGAATTTCTCAGAAGTCATTTTCCTCTGACAACATTTGTGAGGCTTTGCTCTGTATTTCTGCCCCCCCCCCCACCACACACACACAGACATGCACCAAAAAGAAGACACAAAAAAGACAAAGGAAAAAGAAAACCTCTTCATTTCTTCTCCCTCCCCCCACCCCACACAAAGGAGGCAAGGACTTTGCAGGAAAGACACGACTGGGCCCCTGACCTTGCGGATGCTGGGCCAAGACTCTCTCCACCCACATGGCCTGCCATTTCTCTGCCCAGAAATCAGGTGGGGCCTTGAGATATTATTTTCGGAAAAGCCCCAGGCAGGCGAGCCAGAAGGAAATGACTGCCAGGAAGGAACCAGGTTTGGCGGTGTCCCCAGAGACACCCCTTCCCTTTCCCACCACTCAGTGGAAGCAACTCGCTAGCAGCAGCATCATGAGTCCTTTCTGTCCAGGTGTAACTCAGCATGGCCTGATGCCAGCATGGACTGGGCCACGCATCCCTCTAGTCCAGCGATCCATCCACACAGCAGCCAACAAACTGCTCCCCTGGAAAACCGCACAGCCAGGACAGGAGTACGACAGCACCCTCCCACCCATGTTCCCCAGCAAATGGGGTATATAGGCACTCTGCCTCTCATCCTAGAGGTAGCACATTGCCATGAGGACTAGTAGCCCTGAGAGCCTTCTTCGATCCCCATTTAAAGTGGTGATCATCATCACAGACAAGCAGGGTTTCCTTTGAACTGACTGGAACTCCCCCCCCCACCAGCCCTCTTCAAGGTCCCCCCCCCCACAGGGTCTAGCCTCCATCTGAGAGGGGCAAATAAGACTCTCCGTCCATGCAGGGCACCATTTGCCCCTGACCTCGTTCCTCCTCGACCTGCCGCTTTTCTAGGCCGTCCCATCTCAGGTGCTGCGACTCCTCCCCAGAGCGGAGACCCTCCAGGCCTGGGGGATCCGCAGTGCTCTTTGCTGCTCCCTCTCCCTCTCCAGAGACTGAGGAAGGCCATGCTTCTTCCTCCCTGCAGGAAGCGTTGCCATAAAGCCCTGTCTGGTGGCCCCCACCAGTGGCACTGCGCATGAGTCGCGGACGAGGGACGTGGAGATTCCGGGCTTCTCAAGCCCCTCACGCATTTTAAGGGCTTGCTAAATGCCGAACACCAGAGGCATTTGTGGTGGTCTGATCCCTCATGTTTAAAAAGAGCCGTGTGCCTTCCCCAAAACCCTCACCTTTTATATAACACCCCAGCCATTTATAATTCTGGATGAAATCCCACTTACGTTATTTCCAGTGATGCACTAAATCCCAGCTTACAGCATCTTTTCTTTTGCCTGGCATGTTTTGCTCCCATTCCCCCCCCCCCCCCGCCAACAGGAGCTGTTATTAAAATCCACCGATTGGCAGAGCATCCCGTTCGTGGCTTCCCCTCCCTCCCTCCCACCCAGCCCCCACCCCCACAGAGCCCCCTCCCTCAAGCATCCCTACTTCTCCTTGCAAGAGTGAGATGGATTTTCCTGACGTTCTGAAATGAAGAAGAGCAGATGCGGAGTAAGAGGGAGGCCTGGGGAAGTTCAAAGCTGACGAATGAAAGGAGGCTTTTGGAAGATGCAGATGTCTCCTGATCTCCAAGGGACTGTTCACATCAGTGGGTTGTTTTGGCTCCCCTACAAGGAAAGGTTGCAATAGCTTTGGGCTTGTTCTGTTCAGAAATACGCCAAGAAGGGGAGATGTGACGGAGGTATTTAAAATCAGGAATATGAGAGGGAGGCGTTTTCTTCCTTATTTGTAACACTAGAACTGAACTGGGTCTTCCCATGAAGATGGGAGATCCAAAATGGATAAAAGGGAGGACTTTGTCATACAGCACAGAGTTAAGCTATGGAAACACAGAAACAGAGAAACAGAGCGAGTCAGAAGGGGCCTCCCGGGCCATCTAGTCTGACCCCCGGCTCCAGCCGGCTCCGCTCATGACATGCCCACCATGTGCACGTCCAGCCTATCCTTGAACACCCGCACCGATGGGGCCTCAGTCACCTCCCGAGGAGGAAGCCCATTCCACACCCTCAAGGTCCTAACTGTCAGGATGTACCATCCGGAGCTGCCTCCTCCCCGGCCCAGTGCAGGGCCCGGGCCCGCAGCGGGGGCGCACCCCGAGCCTCGCCCTTGCAGGGCGGCCGCTCGCCACGGCGGAACCCAGCGGGTGCCGCCACGGTCCCGGGAGGGGACGGAGCCCCCGCTGCCCGGCCGGCCTCTCCAGAGTCGCTGCGGGCAGCGCGGGGCACAGCCTTCCCCGGCGCTGTCAGTGGTCCTGTCCCCGCGCCCGGATCCTGCCTGGGCGCTTTCCCCGTGGAGCGGAGACGGCAAAGGTGACGGGGCCGGTCGGGCTCCGATCCACATGTACCCAGAGCCAGGATTGTTCTAATTCCTCGCCGAACGCTGCCTTGTTTGTTTCGTAATCAGCACGCGTGGATTTTGGGGTCCATTGGACATTTTGAAATACCTGCATCTTTCCTTGCATCTTTTGTCTGTGTGCCTTTGCAAATGCCTGCATATTGCAGCAACACACCGCGACCCCCGAATACAGCCCTTTTCTGTGTGCGTTTTGCAAATGCGAGTGCATTTGTAGGGGGAGACGTGTGCATGTCTGCACACCTTTTTAAAGCAAATTGCAAATGGCACTGAAGTTGGTGCTGAAGGAGGCACTGGAAACGTGAATGTGGAAAATTCACAGGGCCACGCACTGGACGGATTTCTCAGCCATCTCTGCCTTTGTTTTTAATTGTCTTAATGGCTGGGCAGCGAGATTCCCCCGTTAAGGGGAAAGACAAGCGTCCTCGCAGCTTTTAAATTACCAGCTCCAGAGCAAAGGCAGTGTTAAGGACTGGCCTGCTGGGACTTGAGCCCCAAAACTTTCATTTAGAGCTGCGGACTCTGAGTCCATCTGCCCCCTCCCCCATCTTGCTGTGGGGGACACATTCCAAAATTAATTTGCAGGAGTCCTGAGGCCCATGTGAGCAAAGCCTTATATTCTGTCTTTTTGATTCAAAGCACTCCAAGCGGCTGACATCATTCTCCTCCTGCTGCCCTCAATCTTCTCCCTGCAACAACAACCCTGCAAGGGAGGCTGGGCTGAGAGTCTGCACCTGGCCCAAAGCCTCCCAGCTGGCTCCATGACTGAGTGGGGACCAGAACTTGAATCACCTGAGTGCCAGTCCCGTGCTCTTCACTGCTACACTGCACTGGGTCTCCGTGTGGGAGTTGGAGCCCCAGACCTTCTCAGCAATAAACAGAGAAACAGAGCGAGTCAGAAGGGGCCTCCCAGGCCTCTAGTCTGACCCCCGGCTCCACTCATGACATGCCTCCCATGTGCATGTCTAGCCTAACCTTGAACACCCTCACTGCATCATGTCTGTTGCGAAGGACTGAACACTGAATGCACCAGGCTGAGCTTTGATTCCACGGAATGGGGAAGGGAGAGAAACGCACGGCCTGGCATGCAGATCGGGATGCGACAAGCACCCCGCAGTCTCCATCCATGAAAGACGGGGAGGGCACATGTGTGCTGAAGGGCCTCTCTGCCAAAGATGGTCCCGTTCTGAGGCTCCCCGGGGATGCGGCAGTCAGGCGATGTCCAAGAGCCAGGTGGAGCTGGGCTCGCTTGAGCCCATCAAGGGAAGCGCCCTAGACGTAGACCCAATGCCAGGGACGCTCTTGGACAGAGTGCCGCGACCAGGACCACGGACAGCTCTGCGTGGGCCTTGCTGGCTGGCGCCACCTCCTACCAGACTCATGGGCGAGGGGGTGGCCTCCGCAGGGTGGCCGGCTCCACTTCTCGGGGATCTGACGGACTGCGCCTAATTTTGCCGGCCGAGATTTCGCACGCTTACTTGCACCCATTTTACAGAACCTTGGCCTAGTGGATCCAGGGCATTTTTCGGGCCAGCCTCCTGGGCTACCACCAACCTAGTCACCCAGGGTATGGATGTACCCACTGTGTGTCGCAGGAGCCGCATGTAAATTATCGGAGAACAACTTTTGGTTACCGGGGCCTGTATTTGCAGGCTGCTGCTGCACAAGTCACAAAGGCCAGGCTCCCGCGGCCTTTAAGGTCTTCCCGTGATCTCCCCCACTCAAGCACTATCCCTTTCCTAACCACATGGCTCCCCGCAACGCACCCAAGCAACAGGGCAGAAAGAGGGCAGTTCCATGAGAAATGCAGGGAAACAGCTCCGGGAAACCCTGCCTGTGGATAAGACAAGCACCAAGCTGGTCAAGCACCTTCCGCAGAAACATCGTACGGCTCTCCATGGGCTCTTCCTGACAAGCTCAGTAACATCTAACAATCCTCAACCTGCCTGGGGAAAACTGCAGGCCTCAGGGGCTGGGCCAGCAGCGGAAGACGTGGCCCGAACAGCGTCTCAGGTGAGAAGCAGGCCGGAGGTGTCCGAGTCCTGGGAATCGCAGCACAGCTGAAGCATCAGTGGGAAGCTTTAGCTTGAGGCCAAATCCAGCCTGCACTGGATCTCCGTGCAAAGGCTCTGCAGATGGCCATGCCCCTTCTACTGGAATCTCCCTGCCCCGTTTTTCTGCTGTTTTCCCCCATTTTCAAAATCCCTTCCTAAGGTTGGGTTTATGACTGTGTGAGCTGTAATCTACACTAGGCCAGTAGTATTGCTTTGCCCAGACCCGTACCTAAATCCTTTTTTTTTTTCCCCTAAACCCCTAAATTTTCTTTGCCTGCCTAACTTTTTTTTAATTAATTTTTAGGGCTGCCATAAATAGGGCACTCTGAAGGACTTTCACACACACAGCTGCCCTAAGTTGAAGATGATTTGACAAGAGACTTAAAAACAACACACTTTTTTGGCTATCCCTGGAACTTTTAGGTTGGCTACAGACTTGTCCCCTCCTCTGCAAAAAAACATTTCAAAACAGCATCTCTTTGGTTTTCTACAAACATTGCCCTCAAAACCTGGCCAGCAAAGATGCGGCAGGATCCAATTCATACAAGAAAGAGCTGTCGGGGTTCAGGTTTGCATGGCATCTCTAACATCTGTGCTTGGGCCTTGACATCTCAGCTCACACCATGAGGACTAGAAACGTGCTATTTTACTGTATAAGCATGAAAAGTCCTGGGAGAAGCAACAAGCTCATATTTTAGCATCATGATCAAGGCAGGGCAGGAAGTACCTCTGGCCCATCTGAATGGCTCCATCTTATTACAAGGCCGTGCTTACTTGCATCGGTCACAGTTATATAAGAGCGGCAGCTATTCCTATTCTGATAGGATTATGTAAGCTTGCACAGCACCTGGCCGGAGAACCTGGACAATGTGGGGAGGAGGAGAGCAGGGAGGGAAACAGGGACGCTCCAGGCGCTCTGCAGTGGCGCATCCTCAGGCCAGACCGCGGCTTGCCTTGCCTGGCTTCCACCGTGCCACAGCCTGCATCCTAGGCCCTGGGAAACTGCTCAGCTCCACAGAAATTTAGCTTTCATTTTTCTTTACAAAGGAAAGGGAAGGGAGGAGATGGGAGGAAGGGTGCCAAGGGATAGGAAGAAATCCGCCACACATTAGTTCTGCGCTGAAGCACCACCGGAAGGAGAGGAGGCGTCTCCAGCCCGCCGGGGTTTCTCCTTCATGGCAGCTTCTCTTCTCCCCTTTCCACGAGGGTGGCCTATTTTAGGGGCAGGGTTCACCACCAGGCGTGGCTTCTGTGGAGCTGAAAGGGCAGTCTGGGGACAGGCCTGTCGGGGCTTGAGGGGGCCTGCAGCCCTCCTCTTGCCCTGCACAAGGAGGCAGAATTCCAGCCCCGGGGGAGTAAGCTGGTGCCTGGCCCCCCCATGGGTCCCCCCAGAGCTCAGGATGCCCCCCCCCCGCCAATCATTTGGTGCCTTCCTGGCATTTGCAAATTTTCTTCCCCAACTCTGCAAGGCTGAGATGTTTTTTCCTAAGGCAGTCAGAGGTTTATGCTAAAATATGCTGGGCTTTGGAGTACATATTGAGGGGGATCCTCCCCTCCCAGGGCTCAGAGCAGCTGCCTTCCCAACCTGCTTCTCCCAGCTCTCCCTCGCCTTTGCCTGGATGCTTCTCGGCTGCTGCCCTCCTCTTCCCAAGGCCGGCTTTGTGGCTTTCCTGTCCCTGCAGAACCGCCCCTTCTGGACAGCCGAATGTTTGGCCGTGCACATCCACCCTCTCTCGGTAAATCTCCTGGCCCTTTCAATCCCAGCATTCTAACCACTGCACTGCACTGTCTCCCCAGCTCTGGAACACAGACCTGGGTGTCAGGTGACTTTCCTACTCCCCTCCCCTCAATGGCCCTGCAAGGTAGGCTAGGCTAGGCTGAGGTGCAGGAGTGCCCCAGTCACCCAGTGAGCCTCAGGACCCAGTGGGGCTTGGAGCAAGCGCTCTTGGGTTCCAGGCCACCTTTTTTCCCGCTGGGCCACATGGGCTCTCTTGTTGGGGGGCACACCTTGGCCTCGCCTACCCATTGACTCTTTCTGGCCCACCCCAGTCAGCTTCTGAGGCCTAAAGAGGAGAGAACGGAGTGGAAAGGGAAGCAACGCCATCCTTGCCTCCTCTTCAGGTCCTCGTTTCTTCCCTACACATGAGCAGATCCTCTGCCAAAATAGGCCTTTATTTGCCTGTGTTGCATGGATATTGCATCCATTAATTTTATATTTTTTCCCTGCAGGTAACCTTCCTTTCCAGGGGTTCACTGTAACCTTCTCCTCCCCTGTCCTACTTCTCATCCCACTGGCTCTCATGGAGATGCCACCTCTTCCTCCAAGGGGTGGAAAGCAGCTGACTCAGTGGCCCCGTTCTCACAACAGCCCTGCCAGGTAGGCAAGGCTGACAGCCAAGTCGGGATCTGGAGTCATCACCACCTTCATGGCCAAGCAGGGAGTTTAACCTGGGAGTCATCAGCTGAATTCTATAACCATTGTACCACACTATTCCTGAATAGGGTCATTCTTGTTGCTCCCAGCTGGGGGCAGACTTTGGGCCCCTGTGCTGGTGAGGGCAGGATCCCCTCCTCTCAACTTAGGCCACGGCCTCCCTCCGTAGTTGAGCTGGAATTCCCTTTGCAGCCCAGCCGAGCCCTTCTCATCTAGCCAGAGGTCAGACTAGATGGCCTGGGAGGCCCCTTCTGACTCGCGCTGTTTCTGTTTCTCATGCCATTTCGCTCAACCTTTACCCACCTTGCCCACTTCTGTGCCCCACGGGCTTTCGTGCAATGGTAGCATCCATTGCACAGGGGTATCAAGTCCCTCCACTAATTATTACTATGATTAATATTGCAGTATTTGTATGAGGTTAACCGAACTTGCTGAGCTCGTTTCTGCCAGACAGCTGGTCATCATCTTTTTGTGTTCCTGTTCAAGCTGGATTTGCTGATTGGTTTGCTTTAAATTGATTTATTCATTTCAAATCACTCTTCTGGGGGTTTTCTTCCATTGGATCCATTTATTTACTAAATGCACACTTCACCTTTCCACCAAGCAAGGCCCTCGGCTTGGCCAAGAAGAATCAAATGCAGGCGAAAAACCAAACAACGCTTCCGCCTCCTCCATTAGAAGGGAGACGACGCAAATCAGTCAAGAGTACAACAAAAACACAGCAACAAGGACAAATGAATTAATGCGCGGCACCCGTTTCAGCCGCTTCCACGAACAAAATGGCCTTTCCTAAGTTGAAACACTTTGACCACCAACTGGCTGCTCCGGCAAGGCCTGCAAACCTGGAGGATTTTTGTCGGCTTTTTGTGGGGCGAATAAATATGCGAGGAAGGCGGAAGATGGAGAAGGCAGGCAAAGCACGCTGCTGCCACTTCGGATCAGGATCAGGCCCCGTCTCATCCTGCATCAGTGGCCATGCGGATTTGCAGAGAAGTTCACCAGAAGGGCATCCCGTGGCTGCCTTTAATTCCGGCCATCTGGCGTCAGTGAGTCACCCTCTCGGGAGAAGGAGGGTGTCCCTGGAGGCTCCCGTGGCCAATTACCCGAGGAGACCCACCCCGCACGGGCCCCTCTAGCCCTCTGCGTCCGAGGCCGCCATCGCACCTGGGTGCAAATGGCGAATTAGCCATGACTTGAGCGAATACAGGCTCCGTTCGGGGCCTCTTCAGACCTGCTGCCCACCAGCTGGGGAGGACAATCTGAGGCTGCTGCTTGTGCTTGTGCTTGTGCAGAGATACAGAGATAACATGTAGGAAGAAAGTGATTCACCCGCCCCATTCGCCATTATGTCCCAACCCTTAAAAAAGGGGTACTCCAGCGCTAGAGGCAGAAATGGCTGGAGACACGGATCCTCCAGGCATGCACGGAATCAGGCCGTCGGGAGCATGACTTGGATCCCTCCTCCATGTCCCGTTCAATCGACATTAGCCAGCTGCCAAACTTGGTGGCCACGCCCCTCCCCCTGACCCCGCCCCTTTCCTCCAGCCTAGGGCTTTCCCATCTTTGGGACCGTTCCTTCACCCCGTTCAAAAAGCCTGAAGTTCCTCTTGCGAGGCTGAACTGCGGATAGTCAAGGCTGTAAGCTGCAGTTAGCAGGCATTCAGGGAGTTGCACCGTTTGCCTTTGGCTCCACCCCCTTTTCCTTTGGCCGCTCCCCCTTTCCTTAGGCTCCACCCACCACTGGCAGGCAGCGCTTCTCCCGAGCTGCATCCGTCCCTTGGACTGAGAGAGGTCCCTGCACCCGCTTTTTCAGCACTTCCTAGCCCTTTACCTTTTGGCCGGCTAAAGGCTTTGCTCGACGCCTACCAGGTCAGAGCCCGTGTTGCAAGCCCCTCATTCCCGTGAGGACAAGTATGGCTTGCCAGCAGAACCCGAGGTGCCCGCACCCGGCAACAACCGTTGCTTGCATCACGGCAGACTTCTGGCAAGCCGCTTCTGAACATGTCTTGCATATGTTAAAAATCACACTGCAAGAAGAAAGCTAGTGTCTCGGGGACAACGGTGCTCATGCTGTGTGCTGCCCTCCATCCCGCAACTGAACGCGGAGGAACGAGGAGAAGAGGATGAAGTGTGACATGCTCCTCCCCTGCCCCAAAGGCCTGGGAAGCAGGACCAAGACAAATATCCAGCAGAAACGCAGAGCAAGTCGGCCGGCGGGCAGGAACCCCCTTTGGCTCTGATCCTTACAGGATCCTGGGTTTGTAGGCACACAAGCACTCGGGTCGAAGCTTCCAGACCATGCCCTGAGGAGGTGGCAGCTGGGGCCAGAAACGGAGCAGCTTAGCCACCAGGTAGGCCTCCCCAGGAAGCGCGCCCCGCAGCTGGGACGCCGTAAAGAGCTCTCCCCCGATAGCCACATTTCTTCCGTTCCTCCGGCAAGGGCTGCCTGAGAAGGACCCCGGGATTAACCCCATTAACAGATTTAAGCAAGCCATTTCTCCACCTTGTTTCCATTCAAGAGCCACTTCCAGACCACCCGGTAATCAAAGCATCTCTCCTCTCTCCACAGGAATGGCTCAGGTGAGGGAGACCAATTTTCCTAAAATTAAATCCCGCCACCTCTTGATCCCTGCTTTCCGGTGAGGAGGAGTCCTGGGCTCCAAAAGCCTTGGATGCATCACAGCCTCCCTTTTCCTCTAGTCTTTGGAGGCTCGTCACTTCTGAGCATGGAAACATGCCAACTGGACGTTTCCTTTTGGCATAGCGTTTGCCCTTGGTGTCAAGGCTTGCTCCTGCAAAGTCTGTGGTGATTATTGGCCGGCTGATTATATTTATATTTATTTATTTTCTTATTAGATGTCTATCCTGCCTTCTTTTTTTAGAGAACTCTAAGTGGCTTGCATCATTCTCCTCCTGCTGCTCTCAGTCTTATCCCCACAACAAAAACCCTGTGAGGCAGGCTGGGCTGAGTCTGGGACTGTCCCAAAGGCACCCAGCTCCCGCGCTCTTCACCACTACCCCACACTGGCTCTCTGGATGGTGTGACCTCATGATGTGCATGCACACATGCAAAGCAAATTAAAATACCAGAGCAGACTCAGCTTCACCATAAAAATCCTGAAGAACTCTCAAAGCCCAGCATAAGAAGTAACATTAAACCCAGCAAATTGTTTCACACAGAGAAAGTGCCGAATCCAGCCTCAAAATGAAAACCGCTCGATGGTCCTCAGCTGCACAAACAAAAGTATTAAAACTCTTCACAAATATCAAATGATCTGCATGAATTTCTATGCTTTACCCTCTGATGTTTTTAAAAGGGAAATGATGTTTTAAAAGCCTGGGAGATTTTTTAAAAAAAATTCTTTGTAGCCTGCACTGAAAGGATGACAGCACAAGCACCAAGCATCCCGCTCTAAGGAGAGGGCTACTCAGCTTCCCATCCCGGGAAGGCCCTGAGCAATACCACAGCTTCTTCTAAAATGGCCAACAAATCAGAGAATGTTGGGGTTCTAAATTTGCTTTTCAGCGCCAGGCGAAGACCTTTTTATTTAAGAAATATTTTAATTGTTAATTAATTAATTAATCAGTTTAATTGTAAATTTTAGCTTTTTATAGGTTTATTTATAGTTTTAATTGGGGACTCTGAGATGGGCCAATTTTAGTCTTTATAACTTTGTTGGTTAGTGTGAGTTGGTTTATGTTTTTGTTTTATATTATATTTGTTTATATTATACTTGTTGTGAGCCGCCCCAAGGCTAGTTGGCAAGGGGCGGCATAGAAATTGTTCTAATAAATAAATAAATAAAAATAATAAAGGGACATTTAGGCCACTGAATCAGACAAAGATGGGCAACTGTTTGCCCTTCTGACTGCTGAAATTCCACTATGCACCAGGCTTGGTGCTTTAAATTGTGCACTTTCCAGATGAAAGAGACATTGAAAGGCGAAGGAGCACAGTGTGGATCAGCACAAAAGGTGAGTCTTGGAGGCGACACTGCAGGGGTGTTAGCAGTCGTACCAGCCCCTATGGGCTTCTCTAACTGGCTGGTGTTGTACAGATGTGTTGGACTGCTGTTCCTGGAATCCCCCAGCCGGGTATGCGGCTGTAGACCAACATGCATGCGAGTTTAGACAGGAGGGGTCCTGTGATCCTATCTGTGTTTAGACAGAAAAAGTCCTACAGTTCCTAGCATCCCCAGCCTAAACAGGCATTGGATCCCGCCCTTAGTGCTCTTAGTCGCAGTAGTCAGAACCGGGCGAGAGAGATCCAGGGTCGAAGTCTCTCCTCCACCACCATCAGCTCCTTGGCCCAATCTCTCCATGCAGCCCACCTCACATGGCTGCTATTAAGATAAGCGGCTATATACACGTGCACAACACGAGCAGAACTGGAAGGACACTAATATTATCATTCTCTTCACCATCCATTCTGCCCGCTTCCTAATGGCCCATTGTGGCAATTTGCCCTCATGGCAGCCCTGCGCGGGATCTCGTCTTTCCTCCGTTCAACTTGTACTCCACCTTTCCACCAAAACAGCTCTCAGGGAGGCTTCCAACCAAGAATAAAACGTGATTTTTTTAAAAAAACCCAGTTAGTGCACTCTGGCGCATTGGGCAGGGGGGTGGGAGAACTGGGTTTGAATCCCCCAGTTGGCCATGGGGCACTCACAAGGTAACTTTGGGCCAATCCGTGCCTCTCTGCCTGGCCTACCTTGCAGGGTTGTTGTGAGGAGAACACGACAAGGAGGTGATATCAGTGACCGAACTGTCGGATATGAGCCCTTTGCATGAAGTGGTCTCTGCCTTCCAGCAAAAGGATGACAGAGAAGGAGCGAACCTGGCCTGGAATTCCCTAGTCAGGAAAAACCCGCCAAGAAAGTTTATTATTTATTTAGCGGGCAGACTGAGTCAGTGAGCTGATGGCGGGAGGGCCATGGATGCATGCTTCCCACACACACACACACACACACACCCCGCAATCCAAGCATGAAAGCAGAGCTGTATCGTGGCACAGTTCCAAAATATCGCCATGCAAGCGAGGAGGCAGAGCTCAAACGAGTGAGGCAGACCAGCGCCCCCAGACAAGTCTCCTTGCTCCTCACTTTGAAAGCTGGACCTCCGTCAGCAAGCCGAAAGGCTTCTGCCTCAGTGCCTCGTCTGTGAAGGGGAGCACTGCTGTGGGTCACCTCGCAGGACTGTTGTTATACTGAGCAAGCACTACAGGCCAGAGGTGCCACAGAAGGGTGTGAGCACCTGGGATGGCTGCCATCATGAGAGGAGACCGGTGGGAAGGACAACCGCAGCTTCTTACCTGGAAAATAAGCCCCTGGCTTGACCTTCCTGCTATGGCAGGTACATTACAAAGGTAAAACAATGAAATAGCCAGGTATGGTGAAGTACCGGGATAACCTGACCCGTGAGCTTGAAATACTATGCAGAAGGGGCCTTAACAGTATGGATTTTAGCAATGTCCTTATAGGCTTATGAGCAAAGATGCTAAACAGAAATCTGCTTGGCTAGAATTCCTCTTTTACAAGAACGAACGCCCAGCATATTTTTACCAAACTAATCTTCAGAGATCCAGTAGGTTAAAGCACTACAAATGTGGATACAGAAATAGTTATAATCCCAGTCTCTCGCTCACAAACCGAGATGCAGACGAAAGCCGTGGTATTCCCCTCAGATCAGGCACCATGAGGGGATCACAGGTGGCCACGATGCTTACAGGGCATGCCAAAATGGGTCACAGCGTGATATTCTAGGGCCGGGCAAGGGCTGAGGCTGCGGCACGAACGAGTGCCCTCGCATGGAGATGAGGCGCGAAGGGCTGCAAGGATGTGCCGGAGCTGCCTGCAATTCAGAGGTTTTCCCCTCAAGGGACAGGAGAGACAGAAATGAAGCGTAAGCATGGCTGAGCATCTGCTGGAGACCCGTTCGACCCGTTCATAAGAGTGTGAGGCTGGACCAGGCCAAGGGCCTGTCAAATCCAGTAAACCGTTTGCAGAGTGGCCAACCAGCTGCCCACAGGAAACACACAGGCAGGGCAGGAGTGCAACAGCTAAATAGAGACCCCGTTGTCAAACACAGTCTACCTGAATATTGGTAGTAGAGAGGGTTTCAGGGTTCGGGTGGAGAGGGCGAGCTGAGTGAAAGGGTCTTCACTTCCACAGGATGGAGTTTGCTGGCCTTCAGTTTAAAAGGGGAATGGACAAATTTGGGGAGGAAAGGGCCACCCAGGCTACTAGTCCTCATGGCTAGATGCTAGCCCCATGATCAGAGTACATCAGTAGCTGAGGAATGTGGGAGGCAAGGAGCCATTGTACTGCTTTCCTGCCTGTGGGTTCCCCATGGGCAGCTGGACCTACTCAGGATTCTGCAGTACCAACAGTATATATGCTTCAGACTAAACAGCTTAAAAGCCACATTCTGCACACACAAAAGCCAAGCGGAGTGCAAGGAGCCATAACAAAGCATTTGGGGGGGGGGGGGCAAGATGAGCCAGAGAGTTCCTGGTCCCTGCTGGGGCCTTGGAGGTACCTTCCACCCGACTCACACAACACATCCTGCCCAAGAACCCGCAAGCTGTGTGCTGGGGATGACCTTTGTCTGTTTTTTTTTCTGCTAGTTAGAGATACACCATTCCTGCAACTGCAGGTTTTGGCAAGCTGCCTTGTTTGATAGCCATGTGGAACACCATCCTCTGCAGGTTTAGACAGAAGAAAGTCCTACAGCCCCCATCATTCCCAGCCAGCTTCCCTCTCTCTAAACATGCATACCTGGTAGGCTTTTTTGTCTAAACATGCATACAATTACAGGGCTTTTCCCATTTCCCTCTTGTGTAAATCGAACCCCTTCTTTGCTGTTCTCCACATCAGCCTTCCCAAACACTCCAGATGTGTTTGGCTGCAATTCCCATGGCCAGTGGTGAGGAATGATGGGAGTTGTAATCTAAAACATATGGAGGGAAACAGCTTGGGGGAGGTTATATGAAATGGTACTCCATCACAGCCACTTTCCCTTGGAACTTCAGCCCAAATTCCCAAGAATTAGGGTACAATCTTATGCAGGGCTGGGTGAAAAATTCCTAAACTTTCCAGCATACTAAGACTTGTAGGACCTTCTCCCATGTAGACAGACACAGAATTGCATCTTTAGGGAATAAGAGAGGGCATATTTAGATGTGGGATTTTGCAGTTCTAAATAGTCTAACTGAAGGTGGAACCTGATGCATGTTTATATAGAAAAGGTTCCCACAACCCTAAGCATGTTTAGACAGAGAAAAATCCTGAAATCCTATGCATTTTTAGGCAGGGAAAGATCCTAAAATTGCCAGCATTCTGCAGCCAAAATGACTGGGATATGCCCGGAGCTGTACCCACTTATTCCGTTTAAATGTGCATAGGAAACCCTCCGAACTGTTGAGCTACAACTTCCAGGCCCTTCCAGCTGACATGAGGGCATCAGGTTGGGATGGCTGCTAGTTTGTTCTTGTAACTCATTGTCCAGAAAGAGAGCAGGGTGGATACATTCGGGATCCGCTCTATCAAATCGGCTCTTGTCACCTGCTTTGCTATTTAAAAGCTTTCTAACTGGTTTCATGAAAACACTTGAGCTTTCATTCAAAATGGTCTTACGATAAGGCTGCTACTGCAGTATCATCCACAATTCCACCCTAATTCCTGGAATGTTTGCACAATTGGTGTGGAATCCGAAGGGGATTTTTCTCCCCACCATATTGGATGTTCTCAAATGGTCACTACTCACGTCCAACACGCCAAACTAATTCCCCTGCGCCCAGAAATAGGAAGGCGCGACGTGGATCATGCAGCATTCTCTACCCCATAGCAGCTGCCCCAGTGGGAAACCCACAAGGAAGGCTTGCGTAGATATAGGATGGGTATAGATTTGATGCAAACACAGAGCAAGACCTCTGCCTCTACCAGGGAAGTGCTGCTCCCAGCGTGCGACCCCTGGCAGGAAAACTTCCCTTCACCCAGTCCCAAGACAGAAATCTGCCACCCTTCAAGAAATCCCGAAAGAAAGCAAGCCACGTCCCTTTGAACTGCAACTCCGAATTTCCCAGGAATATTCCCCAAGCGCCCCGCTCCGAATTATTCGAGGAGTGCACGGCATCCTGAGAACAGGGCAAACGCCTTGCCCCCCTCCACCTTGGCCAAATCGCCTGCACGAAATCCAAGCCCTGAGCCCTAACCCTGCGATGATCAAGGGGCAACCTGCTTCCCAAATTCCGAGTCCCTTTCTCTACTAAAAGACAAAATGGGGCGGGGGGAGGAAAGAAGGAAATGCAGTATTTTTATATTCCCCTTTCTCGGGCGGGCGGGGGGGGGACTTCAGCTCCTGAGGATCGACAAGACATCCGGAAGAGCGGGCCTTACGGCGAGGAACGATGTGCCTGGAGGAGGCATCCCAGAGGGAGTTTCCTCAGCGTTTCTTCCCTTTGCAAAGGTGGCCCTCCGGCACAGCCATCACAAAAGGAGGACAAGGGGGAGACCTGCGTCCGTCGCTCCGGCTGCCTGCGCCCTCCCCGCGCGCAGCACGGCTGTCGGATGTCCGTGCAGGCTCGGCTCGGCTCGGCTCGGCTGGGCTCCCCCGCCGGGGAGGGCGGTTGATGTGCGTTTATTCCCCCCACGGAGAACTGCAGGGCGGCGGGGGGGGGCGCCTCCGTTCTTGGAATCGGGCGACGCTCAGCGCCGCGACCAGCTCGGCCCGTTCGGCCCTCGCTGCCGGGGAAGAAGGGGAAGGAGCGGGGCGGCAGGGCGCGATTGTGCTGGGCAGGCGGGGCCGCCGTCCGCCCTCCCCCCGCACCCCGGAGACGCGGGAGCGAGCAGCCGCCTCCCCTCCCCTCCCCCCTCCCCCCTCCCCTCCCCCCCCCCACCTGCGCGTCGCAAGGAGCCCAGCAAAACACGCGCAGACAACAGGCGCGGCTCCCGGGGGCCCCCGCCCGCCGCCCAGGGGCTGCGCCGCCTTACCGGCCCCGCTGCGCTGCGCTCCCGCTCGCTCGCCCGCCGCCCGCCGCCCGCCGCCGCGGCTGGGCTGGGCTGGGCCGGGCCTCCCGCGCGGCTGCTCGGCCGCGCGTCCTCCGCGCTCCGCCGCCGACGCCGGGCCCGCAGGCCGGCCCCGCACGGCGCCGCTGCCGCTCGCACCCCGCGCCGCGCCGCGCGGCCCCCGGCGAGCTGCGGCGGCTGAAGTGCTGGACAGCTCCGGCGAGCGGGCGGCGGCGGCCAGAGCGGCCCCCGGCGTCGCGCGGCCGGCGCCCCCCGGAGGCCAGGAGGGGCACGGCAGGGGACGCGCCCGGCGGAAAGGGCCAGCGGCCCGGCGGCTGCTCGGCCGATTGCGCGGCGCATCCCCCCGTGCGCGTACTTGGCCTGCTCTTGCGCACGACCTCTGGCAGCGCTGGGTGTCCCGTCGCCTCTGTCTCTCGAGCAGGGTGGTTCGTCATGGCCTCACGGAAGTGGGTCGCCCCAGTGCCCGCGGGATGGTGTAAGCGCTCCGGGACTCAGTCTGAACTTGGAAGGGGCTTCCGCGTGCTGAACCCCAGCCCTGCCAGAGCACCAAGGACAGCTCTTGCAAAAATTGGCCCAGGGTGGACGCACCTGTGTCGATCTTGGAGTCATCAGCTGCAGGGACTGACAGGGCTCCTACAGAGAGGGGCCAGGTATCAGGGAGGAAGGAGGAGGCTGGGGACTCCAAGGAAAGGAAGCGGTGGGAAGGAGTTGAGGTGCATGTACACCAATGCTAGGAGCATGGGTAACAAGCAGGAAGAGCTTGAAGCTCTCCTGGGAAGAGGAGGGTATGACCTGGTGGGGGTCACAGAAACTTGGCGAGATGAAAGGCAAGACTGGAATGTGAACATAGAGGGGTATCACCTGTTTAGAAAGGACAGGAAGGGAAAGAGAGGTGGGGGTGTGGCTTTATATGTCAGGGAAGGGATAGGATGCAGTGAGATAGAGTGCAGCACAGATGGGGATTCGGTAGAGGCAGTCTGGGTGAAACTTGGGGGTTTTGACAGGGAAAGGGACCTGACAGTGGGGGTATGTTATCGCCCTCCAGGTCAACTTGAGACCCTGGATGATGTCCTGACAGGCCAGATTCTAAGGATATCTCGGGGGAGAGACACAGTAATTATGGGAGATTTCAGTCTCCCGGATATTACTTGGGAGACTCACTCGGCGGTGACAGCCAGGTCACGTCGCTTCCTCGAAGCGCTAGAGGGTGGGTTTTTCACCCAGAGGGTCCGAGAGGCGATGAGAGGGGGAAACATCCTGGACTTGGTCTTGTCCAATAGGGAGGAGCTGATAGATGAAGTACAGATTAGGGGAGCTCTGGATGCGAGTGATCACTCCATCCTTTGCTTTGAGATCAGGGGACTGGGGCCGTGCAGCAGGGCGAGCACTAGAAGCTGGGACTTCAAGAGGGCCAACTTTGGCCAACTGAAGGCCAGACTGGGGAAAGTCTCCTGGGAGAGGTTACTGGAAGGTAAGCGAGTTGAGGAGGGGTGGATGGCACTCAAAAGGGAGGTTTTGCAGGCGCAAGCCCTGACGATACCTCTAGTCAGTAAGGTGGGGAGGCGGAGGAGAGTGCCGCCATGGATGCGAAAGGAGGTGGTTAGGGGGATTAGACGAAAGAGGAGCCTCCATAGGAAATGGGTACTGGGGGAAATAGACAAAAGGGTCTACTGGGAGGAGGAGGCCCGTTGCAGAAGGATTCTTCGCAAGGCTAAGGTTGATTATGAGCTGAGACTTGCCAAGAATATCAAGAGCAACAAAAAGGGCTTCTTCCAGCATGTAAATGGGAAAAGGAAGGGGAGACAAGTGGTGGGACCACTAAATAAGGAGGAAGGAGATCCAGTGACTGACATGAGGGAACAGGCACAGATGCTAAATGACTATTTTGCCTCTGTGTTCTCCCCAAAGCAGGACGGGGGATATCCGCATAGGAGATTAGATGAGGCTGGGGACTTAGGGGCAGAGATTAGAGTCACCCCCTTGAAGTCGAGGGGCTCCTCAGGGCATTGGACATTACAAAGGTGCCAGGCCCTGACGGGTTACACCCGAGAGTACTTAGAGAGTTGGCAGGGGTCCTCTCACGCCCGCTGGCCTCCATTTTTGAGGCCTTGTGGAGAACGGGTGAAGTTCCAGAGGACTGGAGGGTGGCATCGGTGGTCCCAATTTTCAAAAAGGGTAGTAGGAAGGACATGGGGAATTACAGACCTGTTAGCCTTATGTCCATTGAAGAAAAAACAATGGAAAGGTTCATAATAGAGAGAGATCTAGCGATACCAGATAGGGAAGGGAGGCTGACAGCCACACAACACGGCTTCTGTGAAAACAGGTCCTGCCAGACAAACCTTGTGGAATTCTATGACAAGGTTTCAAGATGGCTAGATGGAGGGGACGCAGTGGATGTGGTATACCTGGATTTCAGCAAGGCCTTTGACAAAGTGCCCCATGATATCCTGGTGGAGAAACTGAGGAGTTCTGGGATAGACCAAAGCACTGTCCGGTGGATTAGGGCATGGTTGACTGGCCGAAAGCAGAAGGCAACCAGTAATGGGGAATCGTTGGGATGGCGGCCAGTGACAAGCAGGGTCCCCCAGGGCTCTGTCCTGGGGCCGATCCTGTTTAATCTTTTCATTAACAACATGGAAGAAGGGGTGAACAGTCTGCTGATCAAATTCGCAGACGATACTAAAGCTGGAGCAGTGGCCACAACTGAGGAGCAAGTACTCCAGATCCAAAAGGATCTGGACAGACTATGGAAGTGGGCAGGAGACAACAGGATGGCGTTCAATGTGGATAAGTGCAAGGTCTTGCACTTGGGGCATAGGAATGGGTGTCATAAGTACAGGTTAGGTGACAAGTGGCTGGAGAGCAGCACTTGTGAAAGGGACCTTGGGATGCTGGTTGACCGCAGGCTAAACATGAGTCAGCCGTGTGATGTGGTGGCCAAGAGGGCGAACGCCACCCTTGGTTGCATAGCCAGAAGTGTGGCTTCTAGATCAAGAGAGGTATTACTTCCACTCTACACGACTCTGGTGCGCCCGCAACTGGAGTATTGTGTTCAGTTTTGGGCCCCTCATTACAGAAAGGATATAGCCAGGTTGGAGTCAGTGCAGCGTAGGGCCACAAGGATGGTGGCTGGTTTGCAGGGGATGGGGTATGAGGCGAGACTGAGGGAGCTGGGTCTCTTCAGCCTGGAGAAGAGGAGACTCAGAGGGGATCTGTTGGCAACATACAGGTATGTGAGGGGGTGTCACATGGAGGGCAGAGACCTGTTCTCCCCTGCAGAGGAAGGCAGGACGCGCTGCAACGGAGCAAAGCTCAGGGAACCCAAGTTCCATTTGGATGCCAGGAAGTACATCCTGACAGTTAGGACCCTGAGGGTGTGGAATGGGCTTCCTCGGGAGGTGACTGAGGCCCCATCGGTGCGGGTGTTCAAGGACAGGCTGGACATGCACATGGTGGGCATGTCGTGAGCGGAGCCAGCTGGAGCCGGGGGTCAGACTAGATGGCCCAGGAGACCCCTTCTGACTCGCTCTGTTTCTATGTTCCTATGCTAGGAGCTGTCGTCCAACACAACTGGAGGGAGTCAGATTGGAGAAGGCTGATACACAAGAAGAGCTCAAATTCAGTGCCTCTAATTTCAGCGTCCTGTTCAGTTGCAGGATTTCTTGGTGACATGCATGGTGCAATGCCGAAAAACTAAGCATGATTTGGAGCCCATGCAGGGCGCGTTAAATGCACTTTGTAGCCCTACCCAGATGCTTGGTTTGTCCCGTTCAGGAGTTCAGTGCCCGTTTTCTGGCTTTGCTTCCCTTCTGGGCCACCAAAGGTTGGTGGCTTGTGTCTCAGTGGGGTGGGTCCCTTATCCACTTTAGGTTTGATTTTGAGCTTTATGGGGGTGCTCCCTCCCTGCAATGGGCTCTCCACCATGCAGAGCTCCCGTGAAGTTCAGAAGAAAAGTTGGAAGGGATGACATGCCCTGCGCACAGTAAGCAAATCAGCCGATCCAAACTGTGACCGTGAGAAGAAAAAGACTTACCCGGAGTTGGTGAACCAGGATGCGATGCCGCAAAACTCTGCCCAGACAGAGGGGCTTGTGGGATACCAGGCAGATGCTGCAAATGTAGTTGGAGCACAGTTTCCATCAAGCATGCTTGCTGGCTGGGGATGATGGGGCTTGTAGTCCCAAACCACAGAAGTATGCTGGTTTGGGGATGCCTGATTGGAAGAAGGATCGCAGAAGTATGGAATTCCCTTCTGGAAGCCCACCAATTTAAATGGCTTTTAGAGGAATTAGAAAGATGCAGAAGAAGGTTATCCATGGCTATTATTCTTATTACTCCGATTATTATTGTTGTGACTGAGACTGTTTTTCAAATTGCACTTTAAAAGAGATTTCAATATGAATATTTAAAATGTGATTGTAATATTCATGGTAAACCACTTAGGGATTTGATTATACTTAATGATATGTAACTATTACAGATAAATACAATTAAATTTGGGGTCAATAGCAGGGGAGCATAAATTGCCACTTTGGATGTGCATGTGAAAAGCGCCACTTCTTCATGCGCAGCAACCCCAGAGGTGAAAATGCAGACCGGCTTCCCTTGGGAGAGAGAGGAGGGATTTTTACTGGAATCTGCACAAACATTTCCTCTCTGTGGTGGTCCTTCCATAGATGCAAAGCATGGGGTGCTGAGAGGCAGGGTGGGGGGGCGGCATGTGTATTTCAAAGAGCTGGCAGAACTGCAGGAGGCAGAACTGCAATTTTTTAAAAAAGCAAACAAACAGAGCCTGAGTTGAAAAACAGCAAGGAAAAAAAGCAACGCAAAGCCAGTAGCACAATCAGATGCAAGTCTGCTCAGAAGTAAGCTCCACTGAGCTCCATGGGACTTGCTCCCAGGAAGGTGGGCACAGGATCGCAACCTGTGTGGGCAACTGAGCTCAATCTCTGCTGCTGGTTTGGAGTGAGGAAGGTGCAAAGCGGTCCACCTTTAGGGAGGAAAAAGCCTGTGGCTCCCAGCATGCCCCAGCTGCTGGGAGCTGGGGCATCCTGGGAATTGTAGGCCATTTTTTTCTCTTTGCACCTTAAATGAATTTATAAATTCTCATTCAGGACATAACCCCAGGGCAGTATGTTGCCCATTCCTTCCTTCAGGTGGAAGGAAGCTCCCTGCACCCAAGGGCATTACAATCTTAAAACCGCACAAAAAGCAAGGGGAGTTAGTTCTCTTTGGCTGAAAAACAATTCCAGCATCCACACGAGTGCAGTGCCTGCAATGGGTGTAAACAGCCTGGCACATGGTCCGTGTCTTCCCAAGGACTCCCCACTAGCCCCTGCAGTCCAGGGGTCCTTCTCTAGGTGCTCCCACCAAATTTATTTATTTACATATTTATATGCCACCCCCTTGCAAACAAGCCTTGGGGCGGCTCACAATAAATAAACTAATTACATTATTTAAACTTACTTAAAAACTGGCCCATCTCGAGATGAAAATTAAAAAATAAAAATTAAAAATACAATAAATACCATAAATATAATATAAATTAACAATTAAAATAACTTTTAAATAAAAAGGTCTTGGCCTGGCACCGAAAAGCAAATAAGCAGTGGTTCCGCTCCTATCTTAATGGCCGATTCCAGAAGGTGGTGCTGGGGGACTATGGCTCTGCGCCATGGCAGCTATGCCAGGGAGTACCGCAGGGCTCCATCTTGTCCCCTTTGCTGTTTAACATCTACATGAAACCGCTGGGAGACGTCATCAGGAGGTGTGGGCTGCGGAATCATCAGTATGCTGATGATACCCAGCTCTACCTCTCGTTCTCCACCGATCCAGGTGAGGCGGTGGCTGTGCTGAACCGGTGCCTGGCCGAGGTGATGGGCTGGATGAGGGCCAATAAACTGAGGCTCAATCCTGACAAGACGGAGGTCCTGTTGGTAGGTGGTTCGGGCTTCGGAATGGGGGACCTGACCCTAGTCTTGAATGGGGTTGCACTCCCTCTGAAGGACAGGGTCCGCAGCTTGGCAGTGCTCCTCGACCCGGAGCTGACCTTGACAGCTCAAGTGTCAGCAGTGGCGAGGAGCGCCTTCCATCAGCTTCGGCTGATCCATCAGCTGCGTCCCTTCCTGGAGTTCGACTGCCTGACGGTGACACATGCGCTGGTGAGGTCCCGGTTAGATTTCTGTAATGCGCTCTACGTGGGGCTACCCTTGAAGACAGTCTGGATACTTCAATTGGTGCAAAATAGAGCTGCCAGGATGCTGACAGGGACTGGGCGTGGGTCTCATATCACCCCAGTGCTCCATCAGCTACACTGGCTTCCCATTGAAGTCCGGGCCCAATTCAAGCTGTTGGTTCTTACCTATAAAGCCCTTAACGGCTTGGGTCCTGGCTACCTAAAGGAGCGCCTGCGACCATATACACCCTCCCGCCCCTTACGATCAGCGGCAGATGCTCTCCTCCGTGAACCTTCTGTGAAGGAAGTGGTGAGCACCCGGAGGAGGGCTTTCTCTGTGGTGGCGCCCCATTTATGGAATGCGCTCCCCAGAGAGGCTCGCCTGGCGCCGTCTTTATTTGCTTTTCGGCGCCAGGCAAAGACCTTTTTATTTAAACAATATTTTAAATGTTAATTTATTTATATTGTGGCGGTTTTAATTCAGACCTGGAGATGGGCCAGTTTTTAATGTTTGTGAATTTTAATGTTTGGAAATTTTAATGTATTAGAATTTGTTGTTTTATTGTTGTGAGCCGCCCTGAGGCTTGTGGCAAGGGGCGGCCTATAAATTTCCAAATAAATAAATAAATAAATAACGACGGCGCCAGGCGGACCTCTCTGGGGAGCGCATTCCAGAGGTGGGGCGTCACCGCAGAGAAGGCCCTGCTCCGGGTGCTTACCCTCCTTATTTCCCTCACGGAGAGTTCCCGGAGGAGGGCATCTGCTGCCGATTGTAAGGGGCAGGAGGGCATATATGGGGCAAAGCAACTAGACGGGGTCTTTTCAGTGGGGGCACCGGTTGTGCCCTGCCCTCCCCCGAGAGATTTGCCTGGCAGTGCCCACATGGCAGCTTCCTGTACTGCCATGAGAAGATGTTTGGTATCTCAATCAAGTTGCCTTTCGCCTTGGTTCTTACTTTGGTTTTATTCTGGTTCAAACTATGAGAATGCAAATCCTGAACACGCCTCTTCAGATTGTAGGACTGCAAACGCAATGGGGCCACGTTCCTCGGAACCACCCAGAGAGCTTTTCCTGTAGGTTGATGAGGAAATGCAACACGTACCGTATTTTTTGCTCTATAAGATGCACTTTTCCCCCCTCAGAAGTAAGGGGAAACGTCTGTGCGTCTCATAGAGCGAATATGTGTGTGCAGTAAGTCTGCCGGATGTGCAGCCCATGGGGAAGCGATGGGGAATGTGCCTGTGATGATGTGCCCATTTGATTCAGAATATTTTTTTTCTTGTTTTCCTCCTCTAAAAATTAGGTGCGTCTTATGGTCAGGCGCGTCTTATAGAGCAAAAAATACGGTAATTAACAGACCAATACATTCTGTGCATGCACAGAAACCCACACACGCATGCAACCCGTCTTGATTACAGAATCTCTTTGTCAGGCAAGACTTTATTCGAAGCAATTCTGTGGGAGGAAGGGATGCAACCACCGCAGCTTCAGGCCTGCGTGCTTTTCCTGCCATCTTGCCTGATGAAGAGACCTGGGTGTCTCGAAAGCTTGCACTCCCTTCTTCCGTTCTGTTGGTCCTCAGTGAAGGGGGATTGCGCTCCTGTGAAGCTGGGAACCTCTCATTCGTTGCTGACCTTGCTGCAGATGTATCCTTACCTGTTACCCCCCCAGCCCCCCCCCAAAGGGAACGACAGGGGGTCTTCTTTGTGTGAAAACACAGGGAGGCTGCAGAAGAGTTGTGTGCGCATCTCTTCACATCGATGCAACATGGAAATTGCACCAGTGAGGGCCGGATGTCTTGGCGATGCGGTAAATCACAGCCAGATAAATTAAAATCCCTAAATAAACCTGTAAATGGCGATCATAAAGCTTCCAAACACCCTACATAAATCACAGAGGAAATTTGCTTCTCTTTTTTCACTCGGGTTGTGGTGCTTAAGGAAGCTCCGTGGCGCCGAAGAGGGTGGACTTTCATCCTTTCCCAACCTGGTGAACTCTAGGTGTGCTGAGCCACAACTGCGGATGTGTCAGGCCATGGCATGCCAGCTGGAGCTTGCTGGGAGTTGCTGGGAGGCACTGGACTGGATTCCTGGCCCTTCCAGGTGGGAATGAGAAAGAACCTGGACTGAAACTCTGGGCACCTGGCCCCACTTAGTGGCGGCAGTCCCACCCTTGATAGGCTCCCGCCTCTGTATAAGGCACTGTCCTGTCTTCTGACGCAAATTAACCCTTTATTAGAAAAATGAGGACTAGAACCTTACTTTGATTTTAGGGCTGGTTCTCAGTGATGGAACACTGGCTTTGCACAGTGGTTCATTTGCTAGCATCATCTGGTGGAGACTGGAAAAAGGCCCTGGTGAACTGCTGCCAGCCAGTGTCTGCAGTATTGAGCTAGCAATAATAATTAAGGAGAATTAATTACCCTTGCAAATAATTATAAGGTTGCTGTTTGAAAATAAATGATTGTAAGCCCCCTTCCAAAACAAGTGCATTTACTTCATTTTTTGTGTCGCTGTTGCAGTAACAGGCAGTAACCCTCCAAGACAGGACAAATTAGTAGGTATCCCCTGCTCCATTACACAGATGAGTGTACTGAGGTCCAGAGAAAGGGCTTGCCAAGAGCAAGCTTGTCTCTCATAATCAGAATGGGGTGTCAGGGCCGGGACACACTCTGACCCACTGGGGGCACTGGGCTTGATGCAGCCTGCTGCCCGATCTCCCCCCAGATATTCTGGACTGAACCTGGGACCTTCTGCAAGCAATGCAGAGTCCTCCCAATGAGTTACAGCACCTTTCCTAGGTTTCTAGTCCACATGGTTCTGAATTAAAAGCTCGCTTGAATAGGAATACCAAAACCTGCCTTCAACCAAGGCCACCTATTTCATTTATTAATTTATTACCTTTATATCCCGCCTTTCTTCCTTTCAAGGAATTCAAAATGTTTTACATCCTTCTCCTTCTCCCAGCTGTATCCTCAACACAACAACCCTGCAAGGTAGGCTTGGCTGAGAGTTCATGCCTGGCCCAAAGTCACCCAGTGGGCTCCATGGCTGAGGGGGAACTAGAACCCATGCTCCTCACCATGACCCACTGGCTCTAGGCCAGCTTGCGGGCACAGGCTGGCAGCCACAGCTGCCCAAATCTTCCCAGCCCTACCTGTGGATGCCGCAGACGGAGTCTGGCTCCATCGGCAGGCAGATCACGTGATGCACCTCCAAACAGCCACCCCGAGCCTTATTCCAAAAGGCGTCTTTCCATATGGTCTAACTTTTTTAATTATCTGGACAATTAATTATTAAAGATGAAGATTTATGATCTCCGGCTTTATTTCCAGCACTTTGCGTCGCTTTGCACGTGATACGTGCCAGCCTCCGCCTCAAGACGTTCAATAAAGATGTTAATATCAAACGACCGACAAAAGCATTTCTGTTCAATCATGCTCACTAGTTGCCGGCACCGTCCCCGCACCCCCCGCAGCTCACGGCTCATACGGATCACGTGCGATGGCCCAGGCGGGGGCTGCCCCTCTTGGCCCCGCTCCCCAGACTTTCATCTCGAGAAGAATCTCCATGTGGATCGTCTCCGAGGGACAGCTCGGCTGCAGGGGGGCTTCCACGCCCTGCGCCCGGCTCTCCAGCAACTCCCCGGAGTCCTGTGGGAACACGTCAGGCTGCCAGAAATCAGACCAGGAGGAAACCGGCGTGCCAGCTCCCTGCAGCCGGAGAGGAGGCCCCTCGAGCCAGCAAGTCCCAGTCAGCAGGGAGATGTGGCGCACTGACACCATCCAGCAGCCCTCCTGCTTCGGCCTCAGCTTTGCTCTGCTCCTTGCTGGAGCAACGGACGGACAGCACATTAAAAATGTTTTAAATAAATAAAATAAATAAATAAGAGAGAGCCCGTGTGGTGCGGTGGTTAAGAGCACAGGGTTGGGACTCAGGCGATCCAGACTCTCAGCCCAGCCTACCTCACAGGGATGTTGTTTGTTTGTCTGTTTATTTATTTATTTGGGAAACTTGTATGCCACCCCATTCGCATAAGCCTCAGGGTGGCTTCCAACAAATAAATAACAATACAAAAATATAAAAATATAAAAATTGGATACATCCAGGCAATAAATAAAACCAATAAATAAATTAACAACTACCGTATTTTTCGCTCTATAAGATGCACCTGACCATAAGACGCACCTAGTTTTTAGAGGAGGAAAACAAGAAAAAAAAACATTCTGAATCCAATGGGCACATCATCACAGGCACATTCCCCATTGCTTCCCCGTGGGCTGCACATCTGACAGACTTACTGCACACACGTATTCGCTCTATAAGATGTACAGACATTTCCCCTCACTTTTGAGGGGTGGGGGGAAGTGAGTCTTATAGAGCAAAAAATATGGTAATTAAAATAACGTTTAAATAAAAAGGTCTTGGCCTGGCACCGAAAAACAAATAACGACGGCGCCAGGCAGAGAGCAGCAGGAGGAGAATGGTGGGAGCTGCTTTGAATTTGCTGTAACTAAAAAGGCAGGCTATAACTCTAATAAATAAATAAGAGGATCTTGAGGTTCCACATTGCACGATCCAGGTCAAAGGCTGGGTCCCGGGTCCTGGGGGTGGGAGTGGGAGTGGCTGCAGATCCATCTGTTCCAGAAGAATCTGTCGCCTCAGCTGCAGAATGTCTTGGACGGTCCGTGGCTGAATAATCCAGAGGGAGAAGCCTCCTTTTCCCAACGGAAATCTAAACTCTGTGTGTGGATGCATTGCTGCATCGCAAGCGGTCAGGTTGTTTGATTAGACTAGGCTTCCTGGACTTGGGCTCCTCTAGCTGCATGAGACTACAACTCCCATTGTCCCCACCCAGCTTGCTGACAGGGATGCAGAGAACCAGCTCAGCTCAGCTGAGGCTTCTCAAGGCCCTTCCTGAGCCCAGTGGTGGGTCCCCCAGCCTTTCATCCCTGTTCCAACAGGGCAAGGATACTTTCAGTCTTCCCCGGTTTTCGAAGTATGCAGCCCGCCTGCATCCACTGGATTTTCGCCTCTCCTGTCCTTCAGCACAATCCTGTAACAGACAATTATAATAAAAACGTCCCAGCCAGCAGACTTGAAATTCCTAAATATCACAGAGCTTTTTCCTTGGCATGCTTTTTCCGGTGCTCCCCCATCAGCTCTTTTGGAAGGGAGATTTTGAAGGCCCAGTATTCTCAGTCCCTTTGCCAATCTCACATGGTCAAAACATTGAACGGGGCTAGCAAAACCCCAGGCTGAAATGATATGCCTTCCTTCTTCCAAGGTCTCCCAGTGAATATACTCTTAAGGAAACGAAATGCTCAGCGAGGAATCTGGTGGTTAAGCCTTATTGATTTGATGTAGCATCAGCTGTTCCCTGGGGAGTCTCCTCGCAGTTAGTTTTGACCGGTATTTTGCACTTGTGTCTTGCATCTCCACTTGCTCGTTGGTTTTACACTTCGATCTTTTGTTGGCTGGTGTGTGACCATAATTAACATAAAGCTGCAGACAGCCTTCTCATCCTTGCCTGCTGGAAGGTGCTCTCACAGATAGCACAGGGCTGCTCCAGAGAGCAGCGCCAGGCCAGGCCAGCCAAATTCCAGCAGCCCTTTCTTCCTGACAATGAAAAATTCATGGACCTCCGCGGTGAACTGCAGCTTTTCTCTCTCCATCTCTCTGTCTGTCTTTTAATGGCCTTCATCGTCTGGACCACTGATGTAATTATGAAGGGAAATGCAGCTCCATTTGGAAAATGGAGCCGAGGATGGGGAACATGGGGAGCTTCATTTACCGCATCTCTCCTCGAAAAATTTATACACTGTCTAAGAGGTAGGGACTGCTCCAGTGGATGGCTTCCCTCCTGGATTTTAAGTAGAAGAGATGCACCCGTGGAGGGCGGCGATGGGGAGGAATAGACGTCATTTCTGAGTTCGGAAGTAACAGGGCTTACCAGATGCCACCAAGAACAAGCGATTTGTGGCCTGCTCTCAGGAGCTCTGCTCAAAGATGTGCAAGATTACATTGCAACCAATTCTGCAGCCAAAATTGGAATTAAAATCAATCACACTGGTTCCGGGTTCTTGCTGCATTTCTCATTAAGAGAAGCAGAAAAAGAAAAATTGTTCTTTTTTGTATTTTGTTGTGAGCCGCCCCGAGGCTTGTGGCAAGGGGCGGCCTATAAATTTCCAAATAAATAAATAAATAAATAAATAAAAAGATGGGGGAACTTAGGGTTACGGGAAGAGGGCACTGAGGGTCTCTGTTGGACTGGATTTGGTCTCTGGGCTTCTGATTCTGGACAATCTCCCCCCCCCCATTAATTAGAGGGATTTTTAAAGCAAAAATTAAAAAATAAGAAAAATAAACAGCAGCAAAAGGCAGACACATAGCAAGATCTGTAAAGGTAGGGGAGAAGAGTCATCTGCTGAAAGCTCTTGGGAATTAAATTGTCTGAATTCTAGTAAAACTGATGTTAAATTTTCCTCTGGAAGCAGGACTCCACCATGGAAAAGGCTGTCCCTGTGATCGCCTATATTACCGTATTTTTCGCTCTATAAGACGCACCTGACCATAAGACGGACTTAATTTTTAGAGGAGGAAAACAAGAAAAAAAATATTCTGAATCAAACGGGCACATCATCACAGGCACATTCCCCATCGCTTTCCCATCTGTGCATCTGACAGACTTACTGCACACACATATTTGCTCTATAAGACGCACAGACATTTCCCCTTACTTTTGAGGGGGAAAAAAGTGAGTCTTATAGAGCAAAAAATACGGTAATTGACGGTCATGTGAAATGGGTCACGTCTGGTCATTTAGTGCTATCAGGAAATCTCAGAATCACAGAATCAGGAGAATGTAAGTTTGGATTCGCAGGAAGAGGCTATTCTCAATCTCAGCAGTTTTTGGCAGAACACCCACGGACCCCTCTTTGACAGAGAAAAAAACAATGGCCCTGTCGAGTGGCCAGTATACCAAGCTGGTTATGGGTTTCCAGAGCACAGGCAGAGTTTTTGTATAAATTGTGGGGCACATACACAGTTTCAAGGCAGTGATGAGATTCTGAATGGGTGAGAAGGCGAGGCCAATGGGGAATAATACAGAAAAATTGAGAAGTCATTATAGGCATCAGGAAAAACATCAGGCTTGGGTAATGGAGAACAAATAAAACAACCAGGAGTTACAGAAATCTAGCAGGTTTAGAATGTTGTGGTTTTTGCAATCAGAGACACAAAATTCCTTAAGACAAAGCATGAGCTGACTAGGTATTTTTACATTGCAAAGCAAGTGCCTGGAGCTTGCAATATTGTTTCAATTCTGTTTCAGCTGGACAATCAGGAGCTGAGAGCGGGTGGCTCATTTACATAGCTTTGGGCTGGTCTCCCCTCCCCCCCGGAAATAATGAGAAAGGAAAAACCCTACAGATGGGGAGGGGGAGTAAGGCACTGCTGCCAGATTTTATATCGAAGGACACACAATAGCATATATTTTTATCTGAGGATTTATTTCAGCTTTCCCAACAGTGCGTGCACACAAGCTGCTACTGTTATACATGTGCATATTTTTAAGTCGTACAATTCTTGACATCCAACCCCAATTATGGGCAACTAGCCCAGCAGCTTAAAACATTGTCCAGGCCGCTTAACTGTCTTAGGACCCCGAGGGCGTGGAATGGGCTTCCACGGGAGGTCGTTGAGGCCCCATCGGTGAGGGTGTTCAAAGATAGGCTGGACATGCACATGGTGGGCATGTCATGAGCGGAGCCGGCTGGTGCCGGAGGTCAGACTAGATGGCCCGGGAGGCCCCTTCTGACTCGCTCTGTTTCTATGTTTCTATGTCTTTGTTTTGCTTTGCTCTACTTCGCAAGCAGTCCCTGTCACTTCTGCCAGCTTCCACCCCTGCAGTATCACAGATGCATTGAGCCGCAGTACAAAGGCTCAGCTTGCAAGCCCTGGTCTTTTGCATGATGGAGCTGCATCTCTGGGGTGCAATAAAACCTGGACGTGGGGTGGAGATGCACCTCGAGGGCTGGAGTCCTGCCAGAGCATCTTACAATGCACAGCGATTCGAACTTTATGGCTGCTGGAACTCCAACATTGTGGCCCTCCCCAGTTGCTCCTGCTCTGAAGAGGAAATCCTCAGCGCGCCAAAGCCTCTTCCCCGTGCTTGCACTGTGCTGCTCCAGGGGCCCCTGCAAACTCATTCTGGCACCAGCGGCAAGCCGGATCCGAGCATTAACGGACAGCGATTCATTTTCATTTCCTCTAGGGGAGGGCGAGACGCCAGCGATGCTGGCACCGTGCCTGCCTGCGAATCACCTTCAGGTAAGCATCCCTCGAAGGGGCGCAGCTCCAGCAGGCGTGACAGAAAAGCCCTGCCCCCCGTTAGCTCAGTCCATCTCCCCATTTCCAAAACATGATGCAAAAACACACAGCAGATGATGTAAAATGACCTCAGAGGGGGCGTACCAGTGGGTGGGGGTAGGGGTGTCTTCTGAGCCTACCATGGGGGTCCTGAATCCCCCTCCTTCCACTCAGAGCCAGATAATGGCTTTCTAACTCAGAGCTTGATTAAGTTAATGCAAGCAGTTCCAGCCCGGCTAAAAATGCAGATGCAGCATATGGGAGAGATCGATAACAGAAGAAGCAAGCCTGGCCAGAGCCTGAGCCTGAGCCTGAGCCTGAGCCATTAAGGGAGTGCGACCTATTGGTGAGAAGTTGATTCCAGACTGCAGACAGGAGCCCCCCTGCCCCCTCCACCCTCCGAAGCTCCCCTTGCCCCACACACGCCTCTCGCCCCACAGCCTGCCTCTGGATCCCCAGTCCTTGGTGCCCCAGCTGTGGATTTCATCCTCCTCCTTCCCCTGAGGCAGAATCCATTCCCATCCCCAGAAGGCTCCTTTGCTGGCAAATTGCTCCGGATTCCTAGACCTCCTCCCCGTGCCCTCTGAAGCGCTCCAGCAAGGCTGCCAGGAAGGAGAGTCTGGCAAAAAAGCCAAGCCAGGCAGAGACGGCCTGTGTCTGAACCATACAGTGCAAAGTTGCCTAGAAGGCTATGAGACCCAGCCCACTGCTCAATGCAGGACTCAAGCTACCCGTCCAAAGGCTACTCAGGCCTGACCCCGCTGAGCTTCTGAGACTAGGCAGGACCAGGATCAGTCCCCACTAGCCTCTGAGACTGGGTCTGGAGCACCCAGATTGGACTGTGCCCTTAACTAGACAGGAAGGCTTGTCTGTGCAGGGAGATGGCAGCCCTCACCCCATAAGCCTTCTCCAGTTCCTGTGAACACACATGTAGGAAAGAAGCTGAGCCAGCAGGTGAAGCTTTCGCCAAGGTCTGATCCACCTGACCCACACCTGTGCTGGATGCTTCAGAAATTGCTCATAGCAAAACTCTGATAGGGAAGTATGGTTATAGTCAGACCTTTCCATCTGAGTTCACAGATTGTCGAGTGTCTTTCAGGGCATCTACTTTTTCCGATTTTTTACGAATGCATGGGTGCACATGAGCACCCATGTGCCCTTCTGCTGATGCATGCTGGCGTTGCTGGTCATGCCTGCAGCTGCACATTTGCAGCTCAACAGAATTCTCATGCAAATCCTCACCATCTTTTTTTAAAGAAAAAAAAAGCTAAGCATTGGTCGTCAAAGTCAGGATTCCAGAACCAAGCCAGATTCCGCTGGAATCCCCCTTTAGGATTCATAGAAATCCAAGCTCCTTTGGCCCCTCTGGTTTTCTCCAACATCTGTGGCTTCCAGCTGTTTGGCCTCTCCTTTTCTGGCAGGTCTCACACAGTGCAGAATAGCATCGCTATCATATTCCGCATGGATATATTTCTAGCATTGATAGGTTTTCTTAGCTGCCTTCACTGGTGGTCCTGAGCCCTCCTGGCTCAGACAAGGGTCTCTGCAGTCCAAAGTTCTGTTCACACAGCAGCTCCTCATGAGAAAGACATGAGTAAGATATCGCATAGCAGCACACTCCCGCCCATGTTCCCCAGCAGCAGGTATACGTAGACACACTGACGCAGATGTGCAAGTTTTTTTGTACACTACCATAATAGTGTACGTATGGTGTACATATGCGAAAAAAACCTGAACCTCATTTGCCCAGGTTTGCCCAAGCTGAACCTCAATTGCCCGGAGAGCAATTACAGCCCGATTGTCTTGACTGTGGTGGTTCTGTGGGGTTCATCATAGGCCACTTCCGCTGTGGAAAGGAAAGAAATTTTGTGCATTGTGGAGGAGGACAAAGTGAACTGCAATTTGAGATTAGTTTCTCGTGGTGTTGCTGCATTGGGCTGTTTATGGTCTATATGGTTTTGGGTTTTTTCTGGGATATGAAACGTGGATTTCTGTATGCGTGTGTGTTACTTCAAGGCTACATTTTTGGTGGGAAGAGGTTCAGGAGGAACTTGGGACGAGAAGAATCATGCCTGTGCCATCGCTGGCATCTGGACAGGGAGGGGAATGGTGGGGGGGGGCTCCGAGTGGCAGGAGGGCCTCAGGACAAGGCCCGGGGCAGGTTGCAGGTTTCACCAGTATGGAAGAAACAGCAATGCTGAGGTCGGCCACCAGAGGACAGCTGAACGAAACACACTTGGGCATGATTCTGCTCAGCCAGAAGTTGTGTGCAAATTTATTTATTTTATTTTTACTTAGTAAAAGCTTTTCTATCCCTTCCCCTACAAACTTCTCAGAATGGCTTACAATAAATAAGGGAGATGGGACTACAGCTTTTTGTGTCTTTTTAGCAGAGTATGGATGATTAAAAGGTGCAGCTGAACAGCCCTCTGAAAGGGATGCTCAGCTTGGGATCCTGCACCCAGCAGGGGCCTGAACATGATGGTTCTCTGGCTCCTTCCAACTCCTGTTTCTATGATTCTGTGGAAAAACAGCCTGCAACCTCTGTTCAGAGCAGGGGAGCTTTCGATAAGCACATGGAGCCGGGGGTCAGACTAGATGGCCCGGGAGACCCCTTCTGACTCACTCTGTTTCTATGTTTCTTCATCACAAAGACACAAAGGGTAGCTTTTCGGTTACTGTTGGCTAGCGACAGTTTGGGTTTTCCTGTTGTTTTTGGTTTTATTAGCATGGGCTTTTTTCGAGGATACCGCCTCCTTAAAGCAGGACTGCATCTAAAAATGTTCACTCTTCTCCAGAAATCCCAAACTACGTAGATCTCCCAGGAGCGATCACCCAAGGCCCAGTTGGTTTGGCTCTGGGAAGCCTGGAAGTTCAGCACTGCACACTTTATTTCTGAGGATATTTTTAGTTTCTGGGCCCTGCCACACACACTAAATGAAAGAGGATTTTGAATTCTCCCCAGGCAAATTTGCATTGCTTCCCTCATTTGCCTCCTTCAATTTGGAAGGGTCACTTCAACCCAATTTTATTTCCACTCAAATTCATGACTCACCTTTAACAAGATATTCTAGGCAAGGGAGGTTTACAACTTTAAAAAAAATCAATGAACCGTCAAACCATAGTGATAAAAACAGAAACTGCTGTTGTTGTTAGAAATGCAAGGTTGCAGGAAAGAACACGTCGGCAAAGGCACGTCCGGTGAACCTGCTGGTGCCCTGAGTAGAGACTGTGACCCTGTGTGCAGCCCACTGAACTGAATGGAGCTTGTGCTAAGCTTCTCTGAGCTCCACCTGGATGCTGCAGTCTATCTGCTCCCCTATTAAATTGCCTCTCTTTCTTTTTTCCTGAAAACTCGTGTGTATCTTTGTACCCATTCATCCAAATTGTGTGCATTTTTTAAACAAACGAGATGACTGAATATTCCTTGAGCCTGGCAAGCTACGGATTTTTTTTTTTTTAATCAAGCTCATTCACAAGTTCTTCATATCAAAATTTTCATGTGTGGGGATGATGAGAGTTGTGGTTGGGGAAGGCCACTCCAGGGCCAATGCTCCTAGAACTTCCTAGCTTAAGGAAAGGCCACATCGTCTTTTTCCAGTTTGCTTTCCAGAGAAAGAGAACAGGGAAAGGCCAAGAAGGGATAAAGAGACAGGCTGTCTCAGGGCTGTGCAGAGAGCGAGCTGGGAACATGAGCCGGCCGGAGAGACGGAAACGCAGCCGGCTTTCTGCAGCAGACACTGTCTCCATCTCCGCGTGTTCCCAGCGGAGCGCCTGCCTTGCCGAGACGGAGCTGAGCCCCATTTGCATCCTCGTCTCATCGCAGAGCCAAAAGTCAATCTCGCCTCTCTCCCCCTCTGTTTCCCTAAAGAGGGGGTCCCATTTTTAGGACTGCCGCTTCAGCAGAGGCTGGGAAATGGAGGACTCCCCAAGGGCAGAGACATGCTGTCGTGACCTTGAGAGTCACCTTCACTCTCCGTTTGGATTTCCCGGTTAAGAAGCAAGCATCTTGATGCAGAAGCCACGGGACGAAAGGAGCCCTGGAGAAAGCTCCAAGCAGCCCGGTGCCCTGTCTCCGTCCGTGGTCAGCTGGACCACTGCAGAAACCCACAAGTGAGGAATGAAGGCAGGAACCGCTCCTTGTCATGTTACCCAGCAACAGGTAGACTGCCTCTGGATCTGGAGGTACCTAGAGATGTTGTGGCTTAGTAGCCCTCCATAGCTGAGCTCTCCCCTTAAAGGGGCAGCTGGCAGTTTAAGGATGCCCCATGGAAAGGGGATGCTGCCCCATGGCTTTCCCGAATCCACAGATTCTGCTTGGGGAGGACCCCTTTCTCCACTGTCCATGGGGCCACATACCTGCTCCAGGTTTCACTCTGAACTTTAAAGCACCACGTGTGATACTGAACTCGCTGAAAGTCCAGGCTGACACCTGGTAGCTCCCCCACCGGCTTCCGATTCACCAGCCTCTGTTGCCGTCCTCGACGTGTTACGCACACCCCCCACAGCCCTCTCCACCCTGATTCCCCTAGCAGAGGAAGACGATGCCGCACGAAACTGCAGGCCCCTCTCCTTTGGGCGCCTTGATGGGCATGCTGCCCACGCCATCATGCATGAGCCGACCTGGTGAGGAATCCCACCAGCGGGCCAGGAGTGCCACACCACCTTCTCGCACCCAGACACACTGCTCCTGACACTGGAGGCAGCATCCAGCCATGAGGACTAGCAACTTCACCTCCTCCATGAACGTGACTAACCCAGCCATCAAAGGGATGGCCTTCACTGCTAGCAAATGCCCTGCTTTGACTAGGTGCCATGCAAAGGAACTCCTCCTTTGATCCGTTCTGAATCTTCCACTGTTTGGCTTCAGAATATGATCCAGAAAATCCTAGCGTTGTAAGAAAAGCAACTCCCTGCCCAATTTCTCCACACCGTGCAGAATTTCGCATCTCACCTTTTTCCTAAACAAAACAGTTGCCAATGTTGTGACCGTTTCTCCTAAGGGAGTTGCTCCAGCCCCTGAACCCTTTCGCTTGCCCCTTTCACTAGTTTTTCCACCATTACAACATCCTTTTTCGGTGCACGGACCAAAACTCCAGAGAGATCACATCACAGAGTTGTAGGTGCAAAGTGTACCCCGGCCTTTGATGCTGCTCGGTTTTCTTTAACCACCTGTAAGAACCCTCCTTCTCGCCTCCCGTCTTCTGCCAGCAAGTCTCTTTCATCCGGTTCGGGGCAGGAGAACGGCCAAGATGCCTTCATCTCGGCACCCCTTTGGAGCCTGGAGGAGATGTACCAAGACAACCGTTGGTACAGCACACCAGCCTCGCTTCTGTGACACATCAAACAGATGCCAGTTCAAAGGCTACGGAGCGAAAAATAAAAGATCACCTGCCTTCCACTAACACTTCGGGGAGCTGGGAGAGAATGCTCACTTCTTTTTTAAAAATTCTGGCTCTGCAGAAGCAAAACCAGAAGTAACTCATAGGAAGAGAGTTTCGTTGCTGGAAGACTTGGTGGAGCTACAAACTCCTGTGTGTTCAAGGCACTCATGCACTGGCAGGGAATGGTGGGCACTGTAGTCCAGCAAGAGGGAATGGCATTCAGCTCTAAGCGCCAGAATGAGAAGGATGGAACATGGTGGCTTTTAAGAAGATTTTCCCCCTTCCCAGTTTTCAGTCAGAAGATGTTCCTAACCTGCTTACAGAGATTCATACTAAGATATCTCCTTGCAATATGAAAAGCTTGACATAAAAGGAAAGGGGACTCGGGGGGAGGAGGAAGCAAGCAAGTTCGGGGACTAGGTGGTACCGCATTTTTCTGACTATAAGATGCCCCCATGGATAGGACGCCCCCCACTTTTACCGATCTCCGAGTGTACAAGCTGCGGCTGCGTGCACACGTGCCTGCCACCTCCCTGCCTCCCTGCACATGTGCGCCCGCGCCCACACTAGTCTCCCCCCCGCGAGCACACTCATGCCCCGCCTCCCCCCCAATCATGCCCACAATCGCACCGGTCTACACCCCCTGCCCCAGCGGTTCTCCTCTCGGCCCCCCGTGTAAGATGCCCCTCCAAATATTTTTAAGAAAATGTATCATCTTAAATACAGTCATTCGAGTATTCTGTGGGTGGGAATTGGTCAAGTGAGCACCCGGAGCAGGGCCTTCTCTGCGGTGGCGCCCAATCTATGGAATGTGCCCCCCAGAGAGGTCCGCCTAGCGCCGTCATTATTTGCTTTTCGGCACCAGGCAAAGACCTTTTTATTTAAAAGTTAATAATTGCTAATTTATTATTATTGTATTTATAGTATTTTAATATATAACCGAGATGGGCCACTTTTAAATATTGTTCTATATATTGTATTTTATTGTATTTGTAATATTGTATTTTATCTGTATAGGTTGCAAGCCGCCCCAAGGCTTTGTTGCAATGGGGGCAGCATAGAAATGTTTTAAATAATAATAAACAATAAATAAAGTCCAGAGCTAGATCCAGGCACAGGGAAAGGGCTTTGAAGAGAGTATTTGGGAAGTCCCTTCCTGGCCCCTGAAGCCTTCAGACATGGTGCGTTCACTGCATGGACCCAAAGCCCTTTTCCTGGCCACCAACCAATCGCTGATTTCCTGGCTTTTGCTGTTCTGAGGCCTCTTTGACCAGTTTTGGGGCGTCTGGAGTCCACTTGGAGCAGGGTTTTCAGCTCCCGCTCTGTGGAACTCCTTGCCTGTTGATATTGGGCAGACGCCAACGGTGTTCCATTTCCGGCACTTCTGCTGAAACAAGCCTTCCCTACGAGCCCAGCCTTCGTTTCATTGGCACTTGTTGTGATGCGCCATTGAGTCATCTCCAACTTGCAGTGACCCCATAAATGAAAGAGCTCCAGAATGTTCCCTCTGCACCAGCCCCGTTCAGCTCTTCCCAGGCTCAAGGCCTCGGCTTCGTCCTCTAGGGATCTACCTGATTTTGAAGGTTCTAATTCAGCACCTTGATGAGGATACCATCTCTTTTCATTGCTCGGATATTTTTTTCGAAGAAAGGCCAGCAAAAGCTGCTGCTTCTCCTCCCACTGGTGGCTTCAACAGTGGAACACAAGAGGCTGGAGGGTCTCTCAGCTGGCCGAAAAAGAGGATATTGTGCCCCGGATAGATGGTATTTGTCGCCAAATCGATTAGCTAAGATGTTTCCAAGTATGTCAAACAGATGTTGGAAATGTAAACATGATGTGGGTACTTTTTATCATATGTGGTGGACTTGCGAAGATGTGAAAAAGTATTGGATTAAAATACATAAATGACTTGAGCAAATGCTACAAAAACCCTTAGCTTTTAAACCTGAAATTTTCTTGTTAGGTATTGCACCGGAAAATATTAGCAAACAAGAAATGTATTTGATACTGCATTTAATCACAGCGGCGAGCATTTGCTCAACACTGGAAAAGTGAGGAATTACCCACCGACGAACTGATCCTAAAAAAGATCTTGGATTGTGTGGAAATGGATAGACCGACTTTGTCACTGAAGGAGAAAGAAGATACTGACTTCTATCAAACTTGGGAACTTTTTTATTATTTGCTGGAAAAATGGGACTTGGCTTAGATTTAGAGATGTCTTTAAGTTTTTATAAATTGATTTGAATATGATTATAGAATGTTAAAAGATATGCTATAGGGGGCTGACCCAGCTCATCCGATGTATTTGATGATTGATGTTTTTTAGTTTTTAGTTTAAAATTTTAATAAAAATCTTAAAAAAAAAAAAGATATTGTGCCCCTGAATACCATATGTTGAAGCACATATGTCTGGAGCCCACCTTCCCCAGTACCAACTAGCCAGCAATACAGAACGGCTGAGAAAGCGCTGGAACTGACCCACGCAGCAGAACCTTCTCGCGGTGACTGAGAATTTCCAAGGCCAACAGGCTCCATGGAAAGCTAAGCCGCATATCAGAAACCAGGCAGCCTTTGGTTTGGGGTGGGGAGGTCAGAGGAGAAGGGGGCATTTAATTGTAATCCTCCCAAGGACTGATGCTACATCAAAAGAGCAGACCAATTAAGTACCATCCAGTGTTTCTGCTTTTTGGCCCACAAGCAACGCAAACTTCCCTGAGAGTGGAGCCAACTTCACTGGGTGGGGAAGAAAGGAGGGGAATTCAGGTTGCAACAGTCTCTGGTGTGGGCAGAACTAAATCCACAGTCAGGGGGCTCATTAACTTGACGGATGTCCCTTGCTAATGGCCTTTATATTACTCCCCCTCTATCACAAAGTTGGTCCTAGCCAGCCAGCTTTAACATAATAAAAGAATATGCATTTATTTAAAACCGTTGCATGCTGTCCCTTATGCCTTGGCATCTCAGGACGGCTCACAATACATCAAATTGAAATACAATAAAATCACATTTAGAAATAACATAATTCAATAAAAGTTTACATAAAAGACAAAATCAAAGCAACTGCCCAAAACAATAAAATATTAGTTTTTAAAATAGCGATTAAATTAAAAGGTTTATAGTTAGTGGTTAGAAGCATGTCATGAGTGGAGCCTGCTGGTGCCGGAGGACAGACTAGATGACCCGGGAGACCCCTTCTGACTCACTCTGTTTCTATGTTTCTACGTTTTGATCTGCTGGGAAAAGAAAAGATGAGAGGCTGGGAAAGAGACATATCAGCTCAAAACAATCACCCTCTGCATTTTATCTTCACAACACCCTGTGAGGTCGGTTAGATTGTGAAGCAGTGACCAGCTTCGAATTGCATGGGTTCTACCAGAAGTCTAGTGAGGTCCAACAGGTAGTGCTGTGAACTTCCCCAGTGTCCAAAAGCCAGAACAGTTTGTTGGAGACCTGCCATGGCCTTCAGCTTGTTAGGAAGAGCACCAGAGAGAATTGCTTTGAAGCTGCTTCTCTGTTCCTTAGATAAGAGCTGCTTTCAGCTGTAAGAACCAAAACTGTGTGTGTGTGTTTTAAAGCAGCTTCATCGCTCATCTCCCAGGAATGGAGGAAGCACATTAAACCCTGTGTGTGCACTGGCAACCTCTAAGCAGCGGAACGGAAGAACTTTTTGATCTCCATGGCAAGAGGAGTTATCTTTTATTCTCAGCTTGGGAAGAGAAATTGATTTGGAGGCCTATGGAGCATCCCTTGATCTATTCAGGAAACCAATATGGCCACAAAAAAGGAGAGTATAAGCCTTCCCTTGCTTGTTCATATCCCACATCTGTATTTCATCACAGTGCTCCATAAACTGCACATTATCTCTGATGTAGCTGATTTCATTTCCTCCCAGGTATCCATGAATCAGACGCAAGGGGACGTGCCTGGGCCAGACCATGGGATGGACTTGGGCCCAGATACGCAGCGAGCTTCACAACCAAGGGAGGAGCAGGGCCAGAGCGCAGCAGCCCCAGGCCAAGACTCCTATCACCACCCCACCCTGGCTGGCATCTGGTCCTCCTTGCCGTGCCCTAGGGACCCCCAGCACATTCCCCCGCAAGCATCAGCCCTTTGTCATGATTCCTGCTTAAAACTCTGCTTTAGTTCTTGCTTCTGGAGAGCAAAGGAACAGAGGTCATGGCCCTCGCGGGAGGCAAAGATAAGAGACCCGCTAGCAGAACCGTTGCCAACTGTATCTCCCGGCTGACAGTTCCGCACATGCGCATGTGCGCATTCACACCTGCACACGCCGAGCTGCCTTGCTGATAAATAAGCACCCAGACAAATTCACTAGGAAGACAAATCCTGAGGCGTTTGTGGAGGTGCAGCTCAGAAATTGGGGGCAGAACAAAGGTGGGCAAGGGGGCAGGGGACGTGCACCAGGAGATCAGTGAAAAAGGCATTTATGGATGGAATGTATTTATCTTTATGCGTGCGTGAGGTCACGCTATCTAGCTGCACTCGGCAAGCAGTGAGCAAGAGGAGACCAGAACAAGGACCCAAATGCAGAGCGGAAACTTTTTAAAGCATTGTGTCCAGGAACCCACAGCTGCTCAAGGCACGGCAGGTTGGCGAAAATAAGGAGGTTTTAACCAGCGCTGGAAAGGAGTCAGGGCTGATGATGCTGAGCTGCAAGAGGTGTGGAGCAGGCGTGGATGCCCGAAGGCTCAGCTCCGGGTCCACGCCAGTGGGACCACAGCTCCGTGTGAGCCACCAGGAGCCAGCTTCCCGGCTGCTGACCCCAGAGACCGAGCAGGCTGGTAAACGAGATGGAGGCTCCTTGGATGCTGCGGATGTTTAGGGTTAGGGTCTGGTGGAGCCACAGAGGGTTTATAGAAAGGGTTGGGCACGTGACCCAAGGGGTGCAAGGTCTGGGGACAGTATTTGGGGCTGAGCAGCATTGAGATGGGTGGGGGGGGCATGTACAATCATGCACGGTGTGAGCACAGCAGGTGGGGAGACCCTTTCCTCCCCCTCTCGTAACACAAGGACAGAACGGGGTCAGCTGGTGAAGGTTGACTGAGAGATCTGAACAGGGTTAGGGTTAGGGTTAAGAGCAAAGCAGGGCCTTCTTCGCACGGTCCAGTGGCAATCCCAAACAAGCCTCGATGGCTGCCATCTTGGATTGCTCTGGGAGGGATTCATGGGAGACAAGGCCAGACTGGGTGCCTCTGTTTACCAGTTGCTGGAGGTGACAGAAGGGAAGGTCCTCCAGCACACACGCCCTGCTTGTGGACTTCCCGCCGGGACATGTTTGGCCACTGCTGGAGCCGAACCCTAAACGAGGGGGACCTCGGGTCCAGTCCAGCACGACTCTTCTTAGCCATGTTTGCCTAGCTGAGAAGACCGTAGGGTCTTTGCTTATGGAAGGAAGTTTCTCCCATCTGAGCCAAGCTGGCAATGCTTCCAAAATCTTCCACAGCTTTGAAGTGCTCGGCCTTCTTTGGCACCATCCCTTTCCGTCTCCTTGAGAGATTTCTTGCTTCACTCGTGATTCAGCAGCTGAGGCTCAGGGGGAGAGCAGGCCGGGTTGGCAGCCCTGTGGGAGCTCCTCTCCATTTGGCCTGCGCCACTTGTCGGCGGGCGCAAATGAGGCCTGCTGAGCAGGTTTGGTGGCTCCTGCGCAAGAGGGGCAGCGCACCACCTCCGAGAATGAAGCAGTGGCCGGGTGTGCGGGGGACATATGGGAGGGTTTCTGGGTGGGAGAAACAGGGAAGAAAGGGATGGGCCACCCCAGAGGAGCGGTCAGGCTGCTTGGGCTGCAGAAAAGGGGCTTCCTGTGATCGCTGCGAAGTGCTCTTTTTCATTCAATTAGTCCTAAAATCATCTGCAAATTAAGCAGCTCCCCTGGCCCCTGCACCAGGTATCTAAATCAGACTCATCGTGTGGCCCCCAGGTTCTGTGCTGAAGTCCTCGTGCAGCCTTTGAGGGGCAAAACTTTGGACTGCCCTCTTCTAAGCTTCCTTCCAGAAGCTACCTTTAATCCTTCTCATGCTTGGGGGGCAGGGAGCAAAAAAGCGGAAAGGATATTTCTGCCACGGCGAATCCTCTATCTCCTCCTCACACCCACCCATGGACTCGCACGGCATGGCTAATCGCTCGCTGCCACATCCTGCCTCCTCCCTGTTCTGTCTCCCATCCATCTTGTAATTGAATCATGCGACATCTGTAGCCCGAGAGCACGGCAGGTCAAATTGAGATGAATGGCGCCAGCCCAGGCTCGACAGGGACCCGCCAGTGGAAGGAAGGGCTCCTTTGGCAAAAAGGCAGCGCTGGATAGGCGAGGGCATTAATTTAATAACAAGGTGCCTTAAATCAGGAGGTGCGAACAAAAAAGGGACCACAGACAGACGCTTCTACAGAGTTTGCAGCTTAAGGATGTGGCCCATCAGGCCGAGATGAGAGGAAGGTAAGAAGACCCCTTTAGGCAAATGAACGAGAGGCCTTCCAGTGACTTAAAACATTCAGCTCCCATTTGTGTCAATTTAATAAGAATAGGATTCTGTACAAAGCTGAAAAAGCAAAACCGATGAGCCATCGGGCTATTTTTGAACACGTATTGACAGATGAAATCATTTCTGGTTTTAATGTTCAGCTTGAATAAGGAGGAACCCCCCACCCGCCGCCACTACCGCCGCATGAGGCATTTAAAACTGCACTTGTGTTCAAAAATAGATCGTCACCGTGCACGAGTGAAGAACAGGAGGAAAAATATTGCCTTAAAAGCAGAAGAGGATCCTGGTGGGGGCATTTGTGGCCAGTGGGGCAGATGTCTCATTGCCCCACTGTCCTCTCTGGCCGTCCACTCCCCCCATGCAGTGAGCTAAGCTTGTTCCTGCACTGACACGTGGGAAATGGACCCGCATCCCTCCTGGAATTCAGGAACCCAGTCCTGTGCCCTGGTCCAGCCCTATTGGCACCATTAGAACAGAAAAGAAGCCCAGCTGGATCAGACCCAAGCCCCCCCCCCCCCAGCCCGGCACTCCATGCACAGAGTGGCAAGCCAGCTGCCAATGGGATCCCTCCCGCAGGATGGGTGCCAGGCCTCCTCCTGCCCAGCTCCTCAGCCGCTGGGTGCGCAGGCACGACACCTCGGGTGGAGGAGGGAGCACGTGGCCAGGCAGACTAGCAGTCACAGACCGCCTCTGCCCTCCTGGATCTGCCTGATCGCCTTTGAAAGCTACCCAGATTGGCACCATCACTGCTTCGCAGGGCAGCAAATTCCACAGTTTAATCATAGCCTGTGTGAAGAAGGGCTTCCCTTTATCTGTCCTAATCCTCCCCCGAATCCCATGGGATGATCCCGGGTCCAGGTGTTCTGGGAGAAAAAGGTCTCCCACTCTCCTTTCTCCATACTGTGCATCATTTTCGGCACCTCTCCCGTGTCTCCCTTCCTTGTCTGTCTTTATTTATTTATTTATTTATTTATACCTTTTATATAAAGCTTTTTCTAACCCCAACCATCCCAGTTGTTGTGGCTGCTCCTCACAGGGAAGCTGTTCCATCCCCTTTCTCTTGTTTTGCTCTGTACTTTTTCCACCCAATAATGTCCTTTTTCTGGTAAGGTGGCCAGAAGTGAACACAATTAGAAACATAGAAACAGAGCGAGTCAGAAGGGGCCTCCTGGGCCATCTAGTCTGACCCCCGGCTCCAGCCGGCTCCACTCATGACATGCCCACCATGTGCATGTCCATCCTTGAACACCCGCACTGATGGGGCCTCAACCTTCTCCAGAGGAAGCCCATTCCATACCCCAGGGGTCCTAACCATCAGGAAGTGCTTCCTGGCATCCAAATGGGACCTGGGTTCCCTGAGCTTCGCTCCGTTGGAGCGCGTCCTGCCTTCCTCTGCAGAGGAGAACAATTCAATTCAATTGCCACGAATACACTCCTACTACCTGTGTGGACCTGCAGTGTCTTTAACTTCCTTATTATTTCCCTCTCTTTCTCTTAGTAGGCAATGCTGCCACCGGGGATTTAATCCCAGTCTGATTCATTAACCTCCTACAGTAGGTGCCCAGGCTGTAAGCTCCCTGCGGGACTCTGGTCCTGAGGATGAGACACTGGTAAGCAAACAGCCTAAGACTCTGAGTCAACAAATAACAGAATCAAACTTTATTTGCACAATATGTGTAGCAATTTCAAGATGTTCAGTAACTTATTTCCTTGGTAAACAGAGCAATGCATGCTAATAGCTTCTGACCAAACTTTCTCACTCTTTCCCTTCACAGTCCTTGCACACAGATCCTCTTCCTCTCCTGCACTCAGGTTTCAGGTGAGGGGTTCTCTCACGCCCGCTGGCCTCCATTTTTGAGGCCTCGTGGAGAATGGGTGAAGTTCCAGAGGACTGGAGGGTGACATCAGTGGTCCCAATTTTCAAAAAGGGTAGTAGAAGGGACATGGGGAATTACAGACCTGTTAGCCTTATGTCCATTGGTTGTGAGCCGCCCCGAGGCTTGTGGCAAGGGGTGGCCTATAAATCTGTTAATAAATAAAAATAAAAAAATAAATAAAAACAATGGAAAGGCTCATAATAGAGAGAGATCTAGCGATACCAGATAGGGAAGGGAGGCTGACAGCCACACAACACAAGGGAGGCTGACAGTCCGCAAAAACAGGTCCTGCCAGACAAACCTTGTGGGATTCTATGACAAGGTTTCGAGGTGGTTAGATGGAGGGGATGCAGTGGATGTGGTATACCTGGATTTCAGCAAGGCCTTTGACAAAGTGCCCCATGATATCCTGGTGGAGAAACTGAGGAGTTTTGGGATACACCAAAGCACTGTCCGGTGGATTAGGGCATGGTTGACTGACCGAAAGCAGAAGGCAACCAGTAATGGGGAATCATTGGGATGGCGGCCAGTAACAAGCGGGGTCCCTCAGGGCTCTGTCCTGGGGCCGATCCTGTTTAATCTTTTCATTAACGACATGGAAGAAGGGGTGAACAGTCTGCTGATCAAATTCGCAGACGACACTAAAACTGGAGCAGTGGCCACAACTGAGGAGCAGATACACCAGATCCAGAAGGATCTGGACAGACTATGGAAGTGGGCAGGAGACAACAGGATGGTGTTCAATGTGGATAAGTGCAAGGTCTTGCACTTGGGGCATAGGAATGGGTGTCATAAGTACAGGTTAGGTGACAAGTGGCTGGAGAGCAGCACTTGTGAAAGGGACCTCGGGGTACTGGTTGACTGCAGGCTAAACATGAGCCAGCCGTGTGATGCGGTGGCCAAGAGGGCAAGAGGGCCTTGGTTGCATAGCCAGAAGTGTGGCTTCTAGATCGAGAGAGGTGTTACTACCACTCTACACGACTCTGGTGCGCCCGCAACTGGAGCATTGTGCTCAGTTTTGGGCCCCTCATTACAGAAAGGACATAGCCAGGTTGGAGTCAGTGCAGCACAGGGCCACAAGGATGGTGGCTGGTTTGCAGGGGATGCCGTATGAGGCAAGACTGAGGGAACTGGGTCTCTTCTGCTTGGAGAAGAGGAGACTCAGAGGGGATATGAGCCGCCCCGAGGCTTGTCGCAAGGGGCGGCCTATAAATTTCTAAATAAATAAAAAATAAATAAATAAATATGTTGGCAACATACAGGTATGTGAGGGGCTGTCACATGGAGATGGGGAGAGGCCTGTTCTCCCCGGCAGAGGAAGGCAGGACGCGCTCCAATGGAGCAAAGCTCAGGGAACCCAGGTTCCATTTGGATGCCAGGAAGCACTTCCTGACAGTCAGGACCCCGAGGGCGTGGAATGGGCTTCCACGGGAGGTCGTTGAGGCCCCATCTGTGAGGGTGTTCAAAGACAGGCTGGACATGCCCATGGTGGGCATGTCATGAGTGGAGCCGGCTGGTGCCGGAGGTCAGACTAGATGGCCTGGGAGGCCCCTTCTGACTCGCTCTGTTTCTATGTTTCTATGTTTCTGTTTGCTCCTGCCTCTTACACCCTTAGAGTTCGGGGCATCACCAGATGCTGCCCCTCCCCAGTCTGCCTCTGATGTGTCCTCTGCTATCCGACTTCCTTCCCTTGTCCTTCAGAACGCCTGCTCCTGCACTACTGAGGATTTGAAAGAGAAGGCTGCCTCTCCGGGTCCTGCAGATGGCCTTCCCTCTTTCAACCCCCTTGTGCTTCAGAAATTCACCAACATTTAAAGGAACACAATCCCAGAACATCTTAAATCATCCCAGCAATATTGCAAGCATGGCCGCATGAAAGGTTTGTGTGCGCCACCCTCTGATGCTCACAATCGTGTGGGCAATGCCCCTTGAAACCGTGGGGTGCAGAGGAGTGTGCGATGATCGGGATGGGGGAAGAGCCTTTCTTATTGAATAGATGATGCTCCGTCCTGCCTTGAACATATAAAGGTATATTATGTGCAAGAGAAAGGATTTTCTTTCCATCAGAGTAGCCTTTGTTTGCTGCGGCTTTCTCATCTCCACCAAGGATGCCGCTTTCCATCAGACCTGCAGTACGTGATTTGCTGATTTTCCTTACAAAAGGACACTTTTTTCTCTTTATTCTCTGATATGGAAGCGTCTTGCTCTTCTCTAGCGCAGGGGAAATGGTGGTGGTGGTGGCGGTGGCAAACCCTGAGCACTTCATGCGCAAATATTCAAAGCAAACAACCGGAGAGAGATTTGCGGAACAATATGCTGGGAAAGAATGAAATGGCATAACTCGAAATAAAAGAGAGAGACTGTGGGCGGCAAGAAAAAACGCAGGTGGGAAAGAGGACCTTGAAAGTACAGGAGCGAAAGATGGAGAGGGAGAAAGCGGACAGATACTGGGCAAGTGGAAGGAGAGGGTTCCTCTGTACGGTGTGGATGCACAAAGGGCATAGCCCAGTAGTGACCGGTGGCCGCAGTGTCAGCAGGGGTGCCGTCACGGCGGGCGCCAGCAGAAGCTTTTGAGGTGGTGCTGAGCCCGTTGGGCACTGTGGAAAGCTGCTTGTGCGCTCGGCCTTCATGATGCCACGGGAACTTCTTTTGCCTTATTTGTCTGTCTGTCATACAAATGATTTGTCTGATCAGACGCAAAGTCCGCATCAAGTCCAGCATCCTCTTTGCTGCAGCAGCCAACAAAATTCCTCCAAGAAACCCGCCAGCAGGGCATGAAGAAAAGAGCCCTTTCCTGCCATGGCTCTCAAGTGGCTCGTATTTTGTTCACTGGGCTTGTGCTCCTGAATGCAGAAGCAGCACTTCCCTCTAGTCGCCAAATCTGGTGGCTGAGTGCCAATCCGTTTGGAAATGAAACATGGCCACTAGGAAAATTGAAATGAAAGGGAGACCTTCCGGAGTATATTTTTTAATTAAAAGGGGTGGGAGGAAATAGCTGGACAAGTACCAGGGGTGTGTTGAGGAATCAAGTGAGAAGAAAAGAAAGAAACTGGGTGTGAAACAGGAGGGCAAAGAGAAGACACTGATATTATCTGAAGACCTGAAAAGTCCATCCTAAATATCCTCCGGTGGCAGGAGAAGGTGCGTTTTGGGGTTTAACAACACTGGGTACTACGTGAAAAGTTTTCCAAAGGAAGTTCCCCCCACCACTTCCATTCTTCAGAGCACCCTTTGCCACCCCCTTTCTGCAGCTAAAATAATCTGGGAGACAATTTGGGATCCTGAAGGCCAAGTACTTACCCTGCAAACTGCGCCAGATGGCCCTGGTCTGGGGTCAAGGACTCACCCCAGCGCTCACAGTGCCCCATGCCCCTTCCTGCCCCGTATGCCTTACCTCATTCCAGGCATAGGGCGCATGGGTTTTTATTGTGAAGACCTTTTTATTTTCCCAATATTTTAACAGTTTATTGGTTTTATCCTTGTGTTTATCTTCCTTTATCAGATGCACTGTGTTTTCTGTTGTTTGTTGTATATGGTTGCTTTGTTTTTTGTTAGCCTTCCAGAGACTTTTAGTATTGGGACAGCAAAGCTCAGGGAGCCCAGGTTCCATTTGGATGCCAGGAAGCACTTCCTGACAGTCAGGACCCCGAGGGTGTGGAATGGGCTTCCATGGGAGGTCATTGAGGCCCCATCGGTGCGGGTGTTCAAGGATAGGCTGGACGTGCGCATGATGGGCATGTCGTGAGTGGAGCCGGCTGGAGCCAGGGGTCAGACTAGATGGCCTGGGAGGCCCCTTCCGGCTCACTCTGTCTCTATGTTACTGTTTTTAGGGCTCAGTTCTATTCAAAGCACATAAACATGGAGGAATATTTATTTATTTAAAGTTTTTGTATGCTGGGGACCATGGGAAAGATAATTTCCCCAGGGCACCAAGTCTTTAGTACAGGCGCCCTGGAAGCCACCTGCCCCAGGGTTACAAGCTCAAACATCATGATCAGAAGCACAGCAGATTCAGAAAGGAAGAAAATAGGATAAAATGCAGTTGGCCAAACCCAGAAGGCCGATCCAACACCAAGGTATTTTCTGATTTTAGATGAGAAATAACTTGTTTTCCTGGACCAGATTCCAGATCAAGCGGCTAAGCACAGTCAAACGATCAGAGCCGGATGACCCGGACTGTGTTTGCTCCTGCCAAGCCCCATTGTAGAATAAAGCCCTGCTGTTCACCTTGATTTCTGCCAGCTCTATTTGTTCCTTCCCGGGACACTTTATTAAGCAAATGCTCTTGTGTTTCGTGGGCTTAAGATCTTGTCTCATCTTTGGGTGGATTGTTCCTCAGCAGCAAAGGAGACAGAAACAGATGGAAGTTGGATGCCTTTTATGTTTGCTGCATGTTTGCCTCGAGTTGGCAGCCAGCCAGCAATGAGCAAGTCCTGGCTGTCCTTCACCATTGACTTCTAATGGTATCAGAGAGAACACAAGCAAGCAGAGGGATTGGGCTGGGGGGGAGGGACGGGACAGGAGGAAGGAAGGAAGGAAGGAAGAAAACGAACCGGAAGCCCCAACCCAGTCCCAGAACTCATCTCTCCTGCTTTAGCAGACCAAGCCAGGCCAACGTTGCAAAAGCTGCTCTCCTGCGATGCCAGGCCAGAGTCGCTCAGTTCTACATGGTGATGGGACGCATCCTGGGTGCTCCCCGCACTTGTGGGGCAATGGAGCCAGTGCCTGAGCCGGCTGCGCTCTCAGCCCTTCGCCCTGGGATGTGGACCCCGAGAGCGTCTCTGGAACCGCACTGGCCCTCTGGCAGAAAAAGGCTCTGCGGCCTCGTTTTATGGGTCGGATGAGCATCGTGCAGAGCGCAGCAGCCGGCAGAGGCCCCTGGGCACCCTCACACTGACGCTCCACTGAGGGAAGCATGCCCTGGTGGTGGTGCCCCTATAAAGGGAGCCCAGCTGGGTGAGCTCTGGTGTTGGCTTTAAGAGGGGATCCTGAGCTTGTAAGCGAGCGGGCCGAATCCCATTTTCAAGGAGTCCCCGGGGATCATGATCCAAGGGGGTGTGGCCAAAGGTAAAATGGGCGGATCCAAGTTCTAAATTCATGTGCCCGTGTGGCGTAGTGGTGAAGACCATGGGACTGGGACTCAGGCAACCTGGGTCTTAGCCCCTGCTTGGCCATGGAGCCCACTGGGTGACTTTGAGCCGGTCCCAGACTCTCAGCCCAACCTACCTCACGGGGCTGTTGTTGTGGGAATCAGATGGCAAGCAGGAGGAGAATGCTGTAAGCCCCTGAGTTCATTGTAAGCAAAAAGGTGGGAGATACATCTAACAAACAAATAAATTAATAATCCACCAATAAATGCCAACCTAGTTTAGTTTAAAGCTCTCACTGTCAGTAACTCTCCTCTAAGGAGCCTTTTCTCCCTTTTGGAATGGGGGAGGAAAGGACAGAGAAGTCAGGAAGCTCTCTCACAAAAGACAGGAGGCCTGCAGAAGGGGGTGTGACCACAGGGGGAACAACAGGGGGTAGATTGGCACCCCCAGAGGGCTGGGTTTTGCCAGCAGGCCTAAGTCTTTGCCCCCTAAATTAAATTCGGGAGCAAGATCCTTTGGCATGCGATGGTACAGTGAACCTCCATAGATTGGTGCAGTCTACCTTTGAGATCCAGCTTCTGATGGGAGGCAGCAGGACTGTCCACAGTCTGCTTTGTATGTTACACGGTACTCCTGCTGGAAGCAAGATTCTGTCTGGACTACACTGAATGTTTGGCCCCTCCAAATACTCATATTTCCACCCCACGATAAAGACAAACTAGATGTTTCTTGGGAAAGTTTCTGTTGTGAGCCGCCCTGAGGCTTCGTTGCGATGCGGGTGGCATAAAAATGTTTTAAATAAATAAATAAATAGAGGGGGAAAGCACAAACATCTCAGAAACCTTCCCCAATATTCGTATGGAGACTTGGTTATGCAGATAGACTGCACCTAAAATGGGGGTTCAGTGCAGAAGCTCGAATGAATCGCCATCAGTTGGCTCCCACAAACCCACCTCATTTGCAGCATGATCGTACTTAGAATCATTTTGAATCCTCTGCCTTTTCACTATGTGAAATGCTGGTTCCATTGTTCCTTTCGTCCCACAAGTGTGAAGGAGCAGCAGGGGAGAAAACAGACAGGTTCTCTGGTCTCCCTCTGGGCTGGCTTGTGACTGATTCCCAAGACATTTCCAATAACTGTGTGGATTTTTAGTGACAGGTAGCCATGTTGCTTTTGAAGGGCTTTCCTTGAGGACTAGAAACATGCCTGGTCCCCACCCGCCATTTTCATGGGATCTACCATTCTCAATATTCTGTGCTAGCCTACAGGCCACATTTCATGCTGCACAGCACTCATGTAACCTCCCCCTCCACCCCAAATCATAAATGCCGCCTCACCCTGCTGCAAAAACTGCCGAAGGACACACGACCGTTCGGTGTTGCGGCAGTTTTTGGAGGGCCTTGATGCTGAGTGTGTCTGCCTTCACCCTGCCCTCACTGTGGCCCTGCTCTTCCTCTTCCTGCCTCCCACTGGACTGCTGGGCAGATGGGGAAGTGTGCCAGCCGGGCACTTAATCCATAGCCACATCCATTCTGAGCTTTGTGGGCGCTATCCGTACTGCTGGGCTCCATCCCCATCACAGGTTCGCCACCGCAGGGCACCGTGGATGGCCCCCATAAAGGTCAACATAAAAGCCGCGATGGATAAGAAGCCCTACCGACCTAGGAGTCCCCCGCCTCCCTTCCTTGGCCGGCCTGGGAGAATCGCTCCTCCTCCTCGATGCCTTTGCTGCCTCGGCCGGAGTGAGAGGTGGCAGGTGGCAGGTGGGCATGTGCCAGGGAAGGAGCAAGTCTTGCCCGCGGGCCCCCAGTGCCGCCTCCTGGCACCAGCCCTGCCCTGATGCACCGCACGATTTCGATGCTCTCTGTGCAAATTATTCATGAAGCAATTCCACCGCTTGGATCTGCTCCGTCAGCTTCGGCAGTTGCACCCTGGAGGAAATGGACCCCATTCCTCTAAAATGAGCACCACATCGCTTCTTTCTCTCCGGCTCACTCGCTCCCCATGCACACTTCCTGCTCTGCAGAAAACAGCTGCAGATTCTGCCTTCAAACACGGCTCTGCCTTTTAATTGTTCCTGCAGGGAGCTTGGCTTGGGTTCTGTCTGTGTCTGTCTCCGTCAAGCGCAGACTTTTCCCTTTGAGAATTGACCAGTGCTCACTGGAAATCAGTCGATTTGGGCCTGTGGTCTCTCTCACAAAGAAGCTGCTACACACACGGGTTAAACTCAAGCTCTTTCCAATTTTCCCATCTACCGTATTTTTTGCTCTATAAGACGCACTTTTCCCCCCTCAAAAGTCAGGGGAAATGTCTGTGCGTCTTATAGAGCGAATATGTGTGTGCAGTAAGTCTGTCGGATGTGCAGCCCCTGGGGAAGCGATGGGGAATGTGCCTGTGATGATGTGCCCGTTTGATTCAGAATATTTTTTTTCTTGCTTTCCTCCTCTAAAAACTAGGCGCGTCTTATGCTCAGGCGCGTCTTATAGAGTAAAAAATACGGTGTATCCCAGATAAATTCCTTCCCCCACACAATCCAAATAAAGATTGTGAAGGTGCAGTTTCTTTGTTAGTGTCGTCCTTCTTCAGAGACCAGCTGCCTCCCCAATTTCTGGATCAGCCTTGTATTTAAACACTCACCTGGTCACCTTGGGTGACCCAAAATTCCTTTCAGGTGAGCAAGAGGGCAGGTCTTGCTCTTGGTCTTTTCTTTAGACCTAGTATAGAAATGGGAGAAGCACTTCCGTTTTGCCAAGCCCCTAAACAAATTGGGCTGATTCAAACTGGGAAATGTCTGGACCAAAGCGGGACTTCGTTTTTTCGTTGTTTTTCGGCGCCAGGCCAAGACCTTCTTATTTAAACAATATTTTAATTGTTGATTGTATTTATTGATTTTATACTATGCCGGGATGTTTATTTATTTATTATTTATTTATTTAACATATTTGTATGCCCCCCCCCATTGCAACCAAGCCTCGGGGCGGCTCACAACATAACAATTTAAAACAATTAGCCTATTTAAGACTATTTAAAAACTGGCCCATCTCGAGATACAGAATAAAATACAATACCATAACAATGCAATCTAACAATTAAAATAACTTTTAAATAAAAAGGTCTTTGCCTGGCGCTGAGAAACAAATAACGATGGCGCCAGGCGGACCTCTCTGGGGAGCGCAAATGTTCCAGATTTTTAATGTAAATGTACAATTATTTATTTGTTTCGTAAGCCGCCCCGAGGCTTTTGTGACGGGGGCAGCATATAAATATGTCAAATAAATAAATAAATTCAGACCAGACCAATCTGAGCCCTGTTCTCCAAGATTTGGGATTTGGATGGATAGAGAGATCCAGACCATGTGTGTCTAACCACAGATATGCTTCAACTCAGGCTCTGCTTACAAGGAAAACACCTGCATGGGGGAGGGAGCAAAGAGGCGTTGCTTGTGATGGACAGCTCTAGCATCAAACAAGAGTGGGTGGTTCTTCCACGGTGGAGACCAGTCCCTCAAGCCTGCCAAAAGAACCATGCGGGGGCTGCAGGTGTCATGGTCAGCTGCAGACAGACACAAACCTTACCTTGAAAAAGATGTGATTGCCAGGTGGTGGCCAGCCAGGAACATCACTGATGCTTCCAGGTGCTCTTCCCAGCAGCAAAACAGTGCTTATATGCAAGTAAGGGTGCAATCTTAGCAGTGCTGGCTTATGGGTTCAATAAGTGGGGCAGTGTATCCACTCCAGATTTCAGTCTGATCTTTCATGGATCTATCCATGGTCCTGAACCTATTTTGGATAGGGTTTGGCCCCTGGATAGCTCCTTGAGAGTTCAGGTTGAAACCCACAGTAGGTAAATGACCTGCTGACACTAAACTCTATTTCCCCCACCGATCCAAAGTAGGGACAGAAAATGTTCTACAACTCCCAGCTTGCCACCGCAAACATGGAGACAAAGAGAGAAAACATACCCCAGCCTATTATAGCTTAAACCAGTGGTGGCCTGCAGGCTGCATGTGGCACCACACAAAATCGTAAACTTACTTAAAACTTTCCGAGACTTTTGGTGTCTTTTTTGGTAACTCCACTGTGCAGTTCATGAGTGTGTCGACAACAATGCCGTGTTGCGAAGTCACGTAAAATAAACACGCCTATGCTATTTGTACATATTCGTGGCTTCAGTTTTAGTGGTGTGCAGCTCCCAGTGCGTTATCTTCCAAGCGCAGGCAGTCGAATTAACACCATCAGATGTTGCATGTGCTGTGGGTGATTTGCTGAGTGAGGCACAGCGATTACCAATGATATTTCAACCTACCGTTGCAAACAATTTTATACATTCTGACACATTGATGAAACACAGTCCTGTGGAAGCGAGAAATATGCAACCTTGCTTTTCTATTTCATACAAGAATTTGAAAACAGATTTCAAGATTTCTGGGGAAATAATCTCTATTTTGGCATATTTGTGACTCCGTTTTCAGTCAACATAAATACGTTACTTGCCAATTTTCAAATGGAATGAATGCACAGAGCTGCAATCGACATACAACTTAAAGAAAAATTTCATCATGGACTTTTCCAGGTCCTATCCTCCCAGAGACAAATATTCCTTGCTTCACAATCACATCTTATTCATGTCTTCGCTTTTTGGAAGCACCTACCTTTGAGAGCCTCCTTCATGGATCACTGCCTTGTCGTGGCGAAGGGGCTTGCGTAGCTCAATGAAGCTATGAGCTATGCCGTGCAGGGTCACCCAAGACGGACCGGTCATAGCAGAGAGCTCTGACAAAACGTGATCCACTGGAGAAGGAAATGGCAACCCGCTCCAGTATCTTTGCCATGAAAACCCCATGGACAGTACCAAAAGGCAAAAAGATATGACGCTGGAAGATGAGCCCCTCAGGTCGGAAAGTGTCCAATATGCTACTGGGGAAGAGCGGAGGGCTAGTACTAGTAGCGCCAGAAAGAATGAAGCGACTGGGTCAAAGCCGAAAGGACACTCAGTTGCTGATGTATCTGGAGGTGAAAGGAAAGTCCGATGCTGCAAAGATCTATACTCCATAGGAACCTGGAATGTCAGATCCATGAATCAAGGCAAGTTGGATGCGGTCAAACAAGAGATGACAAGACTGAACATCGACATCTTAGGAATCAGTGAACTAAAATGGACAGGCATGGATGAATTTAGTTCAGATGACCATCAGGTATACTACTGCGGGCAAGAATCCCTCAGAAGAAATGGAGTAGCCTTCATAGTCAATAAAAGAGTAGGAAAAGCAGTACTGGGATACAATCTCCAAAATGACAGGATGATCTCAGTTCGAATCCAAGGCAAACCATTCAACATCACAATAGTTCAAGTCTATGCCCCAACCACTGGTGCTGAAGAGGCTGAAGTTGACCAGTTCTATGAAGGCCTACAACACCTTCTAGAATTAACTCCAAAAAATGATGTCCTTATCATCATAGGGGATTGGAATGCTAAAGTAGGAAGCCAAAAGATAACTGGAATAACAGGCAAGTTTGGCCTTGGAGTACAAAATGAAGCAGGGCACAAGCTGGTGGAATTTTGTCAAGAGAATACAATGGTCATAGCAAACACTCTTTTCCAACAACCCAAGAGACGACTCTACACATGGACATCACCAGACGGTCAACACAGAAATCAGATTGACTATGTGCTCTGCAGCCAAAGATGGAGAAGTTCTATACAGTCAGTAAAAACTAGACCAGGAACTGACTGTGGCTCAGATCATGAGCTACTGGTGGCAAAATTTAGGCTTAAGTTGAAGAAAGTAGGGAAAACCACTAGGCCACTCAGGTATGACATAAATCATATCCCGGATGAATACACAGTAGAGGTGACAAATAGATTTAAGGAATTAGATCTGATAGACAGAGTGCCTGAAGAACTATGGACGGAGGTTCGCAACATTGTACAAGAGGTAGCAACTAAAACCATCCCAAAGAAAAAGAAATACAAGAAAGCAAAATGGCTGACTGAGGAAGCTTTACAAATAGCTGAGGAAAGAAGGGAAGCAAAAGGCAAGGGAGAAAGAGAAAGATACAAACAATTGAATGCAGAATTCCAGAGAACAGCTAGAAGAGATAAGAATGCCTTCCTAAATGAACAGTGCAAAGAAATAGAAGAAAACAATAGAATAGGGAGGACCAGAGATCTCTTCAAGAAAATTAGAGATATGAAGGAAACATTTCATGCAAAGATGGGCATAATAAAGGACCAAAATGGCAGGGACCTAACAGAGGCAGAAGAGATTAAGAGGAGGTGGCAAGATTACACAGAAGAACTATACAAGAAAGAGCTTAACATCCCTGATAACCACTATGGGGTGGTCACTGACCTTGAGCCAGACATCCTGGAATGTGAAGTGAAATGGGCCTTAGGAAGTCTGAGCAACAACAAAGCTAGTGGAGGTGACAGTATTCCAGCTGAGCTATTCAAAATCCTGAAAGACGATGCAGTTAAAGTGCTACACTCAATATGCCAGCAAATTTGGAAAACTCAACAGTGGCCACAGGATTGGAAAAGGTCAGTTTACATTCCGATCCCCAAGAAGGGCAATGCCAAAGAATGTTCAAACTACCGCACCATTGCACTCATTTCACATGCTAGCAAGTTATGCTCAAAATCCTACAAGCTAGGCTCCAGCAGTATGTGGACCGAGAACTGCCAGAAGTACAGGCAGGATTTCGAAGAGGGAGAGGAACTAGAGATCAAATTGCCAACATACGCTGGATCATGGAGAAAGCTAGGGAGTTCCAGAAAAACATCTACTTCTGCTTCATTGACTACGCTAAAGCCTTTGATTGTGTGGATCACAACAAATTGTGGCAAGTTCTTAAAGAGATGGGAGTACCAGACCATCTTATTTGTCTCTTGAGAAACCTCTATGCGGGTCAAGAAGTAACAGTGAGAACTGGACACGGAACACTGATAGGTTCAAAATTGAGAAAGGAGTCCAGCAAGGCTGTATACTGTCACCCTGCCTATTTAACTTATATGCAGAGCACATCATGAGAAAGGCGGGGCTAGATGAATCACCAGTTGGAATCAAGATTGCTGGGAGAAATATCAACAACCTCAGATATGCAGATGATACCACTCTCATGGCAGAAAGTGAAGAGGAACTGAAGAGCCTCTTGATGCGGGTGAAGGAGGAGAGCGCAAAAGTTGGCTTGAAACTCAACATTAAGAAAACTAAGATCATGGCATCCGGTCCTCTCACTTCCTGGCAAATAGATGGGGAAGAAATGGAGGTAGTGAGAGATTTTATTTTCCTGGGCTCCAAGATCACCGCAGACGGGGACTGCAGCCAAGAAATTAAAGGACGCTTGCTCCTGGGGAGGAAAGCTATGGCAAATCTAGATAGCATACTGAAAAGCAGAGACATCACCCTGCCAACAAAAGTGCGTATAGTCAAGGCTATGGTTTTCCCAGTTGCAATGTATGGCTGTGAAAGCTGGACCATAAGGAAGGCTGAGCGCAAAAGGATTGAGGCCTTTGAGTTGTGGTGCTGGAGGAGACTCCTGCAAGTCCCTTGGACCGCAAGGCAATCAAACCGGTCAGTCCTAGAGGAGATCAACCCTGACTGCTCTTTAGAAGGCCAGATAGTGAAGATGAAACTCAAATACTTTGGCCACCTAATGAGAAGGAAGGACTCCCTGGAGAAGAGCCTAATGCTGGGAACAATAGATGGCAAAAGAAGGAGGGGACGGCAGAGGATGAGGTGGCTGGATGGAGTCACAGAGGCGGTTGGTGTGAGCTTGAGTGGACTCCGGGGGATGGTGGAGGACAGGAGGGCCTGGAGGAATGTTGTCCATGGGGTCGCGATGGGTTGGACACGACTTCGCGACTAACAACACCTTTGAGAGCAACTATTTTCAAGAATGAAGCCCACTAAGAGCAAAATTAGAACCAAAATGTCCGATGAGCACCTTGAGAACTCACTGAGAATTTCAACTACTTCCATCAAACCAGATATTGATCCATTAGTTTCTCAAATACCATGTCAAATATCCCACTCTTTTCTGCTCAATGATTTTAAAAGACTCTCCAGACGGGGGGGGCACATAATTAGGACGATCCCATGAGGACGTCTTTGCTTATCTGTGGTGGCGAATATCACGAAAATTATGCACAGGCCTTATTTTTGCTCAGCTTTCATTAGTGCTCCTGCATTTAACGTGCAGCCCAAGACAATTCTTCTTCTTCCAGTGTGGCCCAGAGAAGCCACAAGGTTTGGCAAGTGGCTGCTTTAGCAAAGCATTCTTTTTTGAGGAGAAAAAAGCATCACCCCAACATTGGTGGCTGGAGAAGGAAGGGGGCACATTGCCATCTGGGCACCTCGAGAGGGCCATATTTGCCCTAGTTTGGGGGATCCCACAGGGCAGAAGTGGGTTAAATCCAGGGTCTAAATTGAACTAGCAGGCCACTGGCAGGATGAATGAAAGAAACTGAGCAAGGGCTGTCCAAAATCTCCAAGATTTGTCTCGAACACCGTCTGGTCTGGCAGTTTGTTGCTTCAGGATACCAAGGGGTCAGGGAGGGAGGGGGGTAGTGGCCAGGCAGAGTCCACCTGGACATCTTCCAGGTCAGCCCACTGGTGGGAGGCTACGTCTGCTCTGAGGACCACTCGGTGCCCTCCAGCCGTGACTGTTGCCCTCAGCAGGGCCATGAAGCAACGCTGGATGTCAGGCTGACGCGTTAAAGGAGCCGGTCATGGTGCTGAACTTACTTGGGGCTTGGCATGGGAGCAGGGATAGCTCTGAGAACTGTCAAAGTAATGCCAGGCGTGGAACCCCCTGCTCTCCACCAAGCCACACCTGGCGTATCCTAATGAGACAGGCCTCTCTGTAGCACCCCCGCCCCCCCGGTCCTCCAGGGCCATCTGGGGCTGAGTTACTCTGCAGCGGAGCAGGCAGCCTGGGGCCATGAGGTCTCCTCTGAAGTAGGGCCTGGATCACCTTCTGTCGGGATCACCTTCTGCAGCCAGCAATGCACAGCTGGCCCTGAGCATGGGGGTGGGCCAGAATGGGGTGGGCCATTTGTGTGCGGCTGTTGCGGGAATGCAATTCTCATCTGCCACTTCTGGAGGACCACAAGTTGGCCAGGCGGTCTCCAAGACCCCTCCAAATCTGCGGTTCTGGGGAAGGGTGGCCGGCCAGGTGGTCCTCGCTTGCTCCAAGGGTGATCTGGAGAAGGGACAAGGCCTTCCGTGATCCAGCCGGTGTGCTGAAAGCAGGAAGAGTAAGCAGCAAAGCGGGGCAGAGCCACGCCACTGGCGCCATCTCTTGGCCTGTGCCGGAAGTAAAAGGCACTTTCAAACAAAGCAGGAGCGAGACCGTCCCGGGTCCCATCCTCCGGCTCGGGAGAGAGCGCTGCTCATCTCAGCCCCAGCCGGCACGGTCCGTGGCCACAGAGGTGGCACATCTGGATGGGGGATGCCGCTGGAGCCCCCCAGATGCTCTGTGTCTGGAGGCAGAGGCATCCGAGGTGGAGATGAGCTCGCCCCAGGGGGCATATCCGTGCTAATTATTATCACACTGCCAAGACAACTTGCACAGCTCTATTTTATCCTCAGAACAACAGTCCTGCGAGGGAGGCTGAGTGAAGATCTATGGCCCAAGATCCCCTGTGCCAGGCATATGCCAGGTTGGGCAAGTGCTCCCACATGACAGTAGTCACACCATTTCGGCTGAGTTGGATCCCCAAGATGACTCTTTCAGTGGGATTGAGGAGCAGGACTCCGTGGCCAAGAGTGAGCAGGAGGAGAGGGTCCATTAGATGAGAGCCATGTGGGAAGGGGGTCTTTCCAGAGGGCTGGGACACAAAGGAGCTCATAAGAAGAGGGGGGATAGATAGGTTTTAAATAGTTTGTTGTATTTTTATATTTTTTTTTATGTTGTGAGCCGCCCGAGGCTTTGTTGCGATGGGGCGGCATAGAAATGTTTTAATAAATAAAATAAATAAAGAGCGCTGGGGAGTAAACGCTAGGTTGGTTCAACAAACCACTTTGTGTATGGTCAGAGGCACATCTGGATGTTTTACAATTGGAAACCAGTAAAGAGCGTTTTGCAAGAGTAACAGCCTGAGGCTGGTCATTGTCAGAGGCAGGAAACACAGCTCACAACATCCAGGGAGTTTCATGATCGAGTGGCGATTCAAACCCAGATCCCCAGCTCACACCACACCAGTGGTGTGGCCAGCGATGCCTAGTAGTTATAGTGCTAACTGGGCGGCAGGAGGCCTTGCGGCTCACTGGGTGTCTTTGGAACAGTCACCAACTCTTGGCCTAACCTACCTGACAGGGTTGTTGTTCTGAGGATGAAATGGAAGCAAAGGATCCTGTACGCTGCCTTGGGTTCCTTACAGGGAAGTTGCGGTATAAATACACGAATAATTGATTTTAGAATACATTGTCCATCACCCAGAGAGCTCTTTAGATGTGGAATATACACATATTTTGTTTCTGAAGGCAGCCCCCATTGTCAGCGTCAGTAAACCTGCCTATTAGGTGCCAGACAACTGTGGGAAAGGGCGCTTGCGTGCGCAGAACATGGGATTTAAGAAGTTCAGTATGAAGGTCGCATCCCGCCAGTTCCATGCAGTCCCCTGCCTCAGTACCCCGACCTCAGAGATAGCAGCCCTATCACCTATCACCCGGAAGGGCTGGGCACCCCGATAGGCATGCCAAGACAAAAACTCCTCCTCAGGAGGCTAGTCCAGGTCTCTTCCCATCCTAGTCCCCACATCTCCCCACCCCTCACAAACGCAAGGCTTCCTGAGCTGTACCCCAACCGGCTGCAGATTCTGAGACCTCCACCTTAGGATCCCAGGCTTCCAATGGGAGCCCCTAAAGGCATCTTCAGACAACGGGCAGGCCCTAAACATCCAACGCAGCCATTCCCTGACCCAGGTATGTGGGACAGGTGCCAAGCAAGCTCCACAGAAGTTCACATGCTCTTCCAAGCACAAGAAACACCATCAATAGAAAGTGAAGTTGTGCTGGAGGGCTGTGAGTCTCTTCAAAAAGAACTTGATGCCTAGTCAGAATATACGCCATGGGGAAGGAATCTGCTTTCCAGCTACAGCAAGACAAAATAAGACATGTATTTATAAATCATGATTTATTTCAAGCTGTGGTGGAAGGAAAACTGCTTTCTGATATGCAACACTGAAGGAGAAAGGGTGCACACATGCCGTGAGAGGGATGGAAAATAGCCAGAATGAGCCATCCCGTCCCCTGTGGCTTGATCTCATCCAGGGAGGGCTCAGAGTGTTTTCCTGGCTCTCAGTCTTGTCAGGTCCGTTATCTCTACAAGTCTTCCAGAAAGTTCAGAAGCCCCCCCCCCCCCGGTTTTTCTGACTTTCTACAATGCCTGGGCTGCTGGTTTTATTGGTAAGTTCGGCTTGTCTGGCTTTCTTTCTTTAAATCAAGCATGCCCTTACTGATTTTTGTTCTGCAGTTTTTATTCTGTACACCAGCTTGAGACAATTGTATTCTTACAGCCAGCTCTGGAGTATTTCAACACGTGCGTGAAAGCCAGTGCTGCTGAATGTGCATAAACTAGACCTCTGCACGGGCAACTGTACCTGAGAGCCAGCCTTTGTTCATGAATTCTACCCCTTGAAGTCGGTCCAGGTCATTTTGCTCAACCTACTGAAAAGCCCAGTATTTCCTCCAAGAAAAGCTCTCAAATAGACCTCTGACCTTGGGATGCCCCTTGTGGGCGAAACCTCCATCCACCAACAGACACAGGCACACAGAAAGACTGTCACGCCAGTTACCCAGGGAATACCCTGAAAAAAATAATGATTCTTTAATGGAGGAAAAGAATTCCAATTGACAGATTACAGGGCAGGCAAACACCGTGGGCCTTCGGGCAAAGCCAAAGTTTTGCCATCAGACGCCTTTAAAGTGACATGATGCACCTTAAATAAATTAAGGGGACTGCAGTTCTTGGTCATCGCCGTTTCACTTCATGCTCTTGACAAAATCTTCACCTTTCTTGATGGAAGCTTTCAGCTCTGAAATGGCCTCGGACACCATTTTCTCTTCGAACGGAGAGATATTGCCAATGCCCAGGTTCTTCTCGATGCCGTTTTTCTGAGGGGAAGGTTGGAAAATAGAAGCACATCATTCGGGGAGAAAAAGTGCTGCTTACACTAGGAGTGTCACCAGAGCCGAGTGAGCTGGAAGCTCCAGGCAGGCAAATTTTGGCCCTTCTGCAGCCACGCCTGATTCGCTCGCTGGGCCAAATCAAACTGAAGGGCCAATGCAGAAACAGGCCTCCGTGTCCCGATTCTACCGCCCCACGGATAAATGGCTCCAAGAAATCCCCCTGCTAGTGCAGTTTTGTCTATAGAACAAGTAGCATTTTCCTGAAAGGCAGGATACCAAACCAGGCCATGTGATCAATGGCAGGAGGACTGCCCATGCAGAGGGTAGAGGAGAGCTCTGTACCCCAAGAAGCAGTGGTGTGGAGAAATATGGACACTCCGTCTCCTCTGACCGGACGAAAGAGCATTCGATAACCCCCTCCTTGCCGTTCATCGCATCCAGGACGGAGAAGACAAACCTGGCGCCTGCGTAGGCCATGGACAGGGTGGCTGATCCTGTGGGAGCAAGTGGGGAACTGCGTCAAAGGCACGGATACTGCTGCCATCGCACACTGGCCTTCCAAAATGCACGGCAATTCTCTCAGCTCGCGGGGAGCTGATGCAGTGGGCAAGTTAAGGCAGAGAGGGAGGGATGCACCCAGGCCCCCACCATCTAAATCATCCTCAGCCTCAGCCATCCAGCGAGAGCATGGTAATGGGGGGGGGGGCACCTTTCCAGGCTGCTTTGACACCCCCAACACAACATTCAAGCGTTGTGGTTACAAGGAACACCTGCCCCTTTCCCCTCAAGGTGCACGTGAGTCTCCCAGGCTGCATCCCAGCCTCGCAGCAACCTCGTCCGATACACCGGGGTGAGTCAGCGGCTGGCCCAGCAAGGGAGTGTGGCAGACACGCAGCACCGCATGCTGGTTTCCACTCAGGGAAATGGCCCAGGATCTGGACAGGGAGCCGCTCCTCCACACCCACCTGCCCCTGCTTTCGCCTTGACCACTTCCGTCCCAGCCTCCTGAATCCTCCCCGTCAGCGCCGTCAGCTGGTCCTGGGGGAAATCCACCTTGGGCGTACACTGCAAGTGGACAAGCAGCAGCGGTTGACCTCAGCGGCCCGGGCAGGCTTCCCCTCCGTCAGATCTTAACCACGCCGCAGCGTTGCGTTTAATTTTTCCTTTTTGTGAGCGGCTTCAGGCAGCCAGCCTCTCCCGTCACACATCAGAAGGCTCCTCCTCAGCACCCAAGGGTCAGCAACTGAAGCCCACACTTGCTCTGGGTCAGGCAAGAGACACATTCCCACAGCTCGCCCTCCCCACCAGCCGTCTTCACACGCTCGCAATGGTGCTCTCAGGGAGCGGGCGGGGACAGTCCACCAGCTCTGCTGAGAGACGGCTTCATTTTTCCTCTCGTGGCTCACCACCCCCTTTCCCTGCGCCATGCCCTTTCAGGCAGCAATCATCCTGCATTATTATACATAAGCCACTCCAGAGAACGGGGGGGGGGGGGGATAAAAACCGGGCCCTCCCCAAAAGGGCGGCCTGCAGGCCAAGCCACACACTCCGGCTCGACCACCCCACTCCCTGCCCCCAGCCTAAAGAAGCTGCCACCGAGGCAGCTCCCGCTCCCCAGAGGAAGGGCAGGGCTTATCCAGCCCCTCCTCCTGCCCCCTGGAAGCGCCAGCTGCAGCGCTGCACCCTGCCTACCCGCGCCCCACCAGAACGAACAGGGGGCCTTGCAGGAAAGTTCCACGCCTTCCGACGCACCTGGTCTAACATGGGGAGAGCTGGAAGGGGCCAGGAAGAAAGCCAGCCGGAGGACCAGGTATCACCTGTGGGGCCCCTTCTGGCCACCCTGCAGACTCCTAATGTGGGCGGGGGGAGTGGCCTCCACCCTCCTCACTGTGAGACCAGGGCCACTGCCACACAGTCCAACATGGAACCACCTTGGCACTGGCCTGGACGTGGCAAGACCCGTGCCTCCCCCACTGGCTCCAGACACCTTCCTTCCCATTTCTGCTCCAATTCAAACGCTTCACAAGCCCTGCAATTTCACTCCTTGGGTCAGTGGTAGGGATGGGGGCATTGCTGAGAACAGACCCCCATCACTCCCACCCCCAGCCACGCCTTCTCAGAGCCAGAAAGACAAGATCCCAGAAGAGATGGTGCTACGCCAACACACACCTGAGAAATAAGTGGAATGATGGTCTTCCCAGCATGGCCGCCGATCACGGGGACGTTCACACGAGCCGGATCCAAGCCCTGTGGAAGGAGGACGCTTCAGCACATCTCACCCTCCAGCCCTGCACACGCTCCTCCACTGGGAGGCCGAACAGGCCGCTTCAGCCACCACCGCTCAGCATAAGCCAAAGGCACGGTGAAGGCCGGAGGATCTCGCCGCGTCACGTGGTGTCTGTGTAGGTTCCACGCACTGGCGCACCACTTGTGCAAGCACAGAACCGGGTGCTACGAGCATCCCTGGGAAGCCTGACTTTCCCTCCGCTATGTTTACAAGGGTTCCTGGTCCTCCTGAAGCAAAAGCTCAGAGGTAAAGACATGGGGCCTTCCAGGGAGCATGAACAGTTCTGCCCTTCATCCCCCCTTCCTTCCGAAGTCTATTCCTCCTTGCCAAGATACTGCCTGGACTGCAAGAACGTTTGGAAGGGCGGACTTGGGCAACAGCATGTCAGTGTATTTAATCTGCATAAGGGATTCAACGATGTAGGCAGGGAGGAGGAGGCAACAACCAAGGTCTAGCCTACCGTGCAGCCTGCAAAGCTCTTTTTTAGTGTCGCAGCTGTGAATAGGCAACTTAAAGAAGTAACGTAAAATGTGATTTCTCAAAATGCAGCGGAGAGGCTCCTTCAGCCTCAGCTTCTTGATGCCCCCAGAACAAGCTAATAATACACGGAGGATAACTCTGCAGAGGACCTGGCATGCCGCCGAAGCCCAAAGGAGTAAATCGAACCCACATCATGGGGTTTCTATTTATTGTCCTGGCAACCTCATGCCAAGGTGGAGAGGACAGACTGCTCTGTAGCTGGCCAGAGACCAGTTTCGCCTTGGCCTGGTCTCCGGGGAGGGGGGGGGGAACAGCGGGCCTTCCGCCTTGTGCACCAGGCCGCCTCAGCCAGCAAGAGAAGTCCAAGATCGTAGGTGGCAACCTCCTGGTCCTTCGTGATTTGCTGAGCAGGGAGCAAGACCCACACCGCAGCCACTCAGCGGTTTGGGCTTCGTTCCCAGCTGGCTATGCCGCCGCCGCCAGGGAGCCGAACCCAAATCGCTGCAGCGACAGCCGCTCAGTCTGGCAGGGGAACGGACCCGAATGACAGAGAACGGCCCTTTAATGATTTTCTGCGGACAACGCAAGGCACTAGCCTCTGTGGCAGCAGACAGACACCTGCAGAGCGCCCAGGGCTGAGATATTCGGAGAAGGAGGGAGCTTGTCCTGCACTGGTCTGAGCACCCAACCAGCAAGAAGTGGTGTGAGTCTGGCAGGCTTGTTCACAAAGCAGCCGCTCGACTGCCCACGCTTCTCTTTAGCAGGAATGGCTAAAGCACAAGGACACCTGCCAGCTGGCACAAACTCAGTGCGGTGGCCAAAGCAGCCAGAGTGTCTGACTTGCCGCCCCCAAACGAGCCAGGAATCCTAAGTCAGGAGGACACCCGGCCCTCAGATTCCAGGGTTCCGTAAGTGAGTGGCAAAGCAGGAGCCCCAGGTTGGACGTGGCATCGAGCTTCGGCCGGCTGCTGAATTTCCGGCTGGCACAGCCGTCCCTGCCAGTGGTGGCAGCCCAAGGAGTTCAGCCAGCACACATTGTTGGTGAATGTTAAGCCGAGGCTCACGCCGGTTCCAGCTTTTTGGCGCATGTTGCAGGCCTCTGCATGTGATGGCTTTCTCGCGCCACACAGCTCCCACCTCCCTTCGCAAGACCACCACTCCCGGAACTGCAATTCGGTGCACCACCAAACCACATCCCTGCACACCCGCCCTTCTGCATGCAAGAAGCCAAGCCCCAAAACTGCAGGTATGAGCTAGGACTGGCTTAAGAGTCCTTTATGTGGATGAAATTCTGTGGCATACGCTGCTCTGAACTCTGCGCTGGGAAGTGGGTTGCAAATGCAGAACGCACCCTGACTCAGTTCATTCGGAATTTCCTGCGTGGAATCAGGCCAAGGAGAAAGACAGACTGGCCACCGCTATCCTTGCCCTGATCGCTTCTAGTCTGGCTGCGCAGATGAGTAATGTGTGGGACAACGTTTAGGTGGGTACCTAAGAGTTGCATTTTCGACTCGTGAGAACCAGTTTTTTGGTTCCTGAAAGGGTACAGTGCTAAGTACCGGCCCAACAACCAGCAAACTGCCGATAACCTCCAGGTCTGTATAGGAGAGGTGATACATGGAGGCGGGGGAGGGTCACTCGGTCACGGCATCCCCAGAGAAGTACACCTGGCACCAACTCAGAAATTAGATGCTGTGCACCTGGAATTATATCCAGCAAGTCTGCCTGCTGCAAAGACTTAAGATACGTCAAACGATGGAGCGAGGTTCCTTCCACACTAGGACCCACACCACAAAAACCAGAAATCCTGGACCATCGGTGCAGTCCCGCCCATTTGGGGAGCACTGCAACTCCCATTAACCCCAGCCAGACAGGCCACGAAGGCCATACATTCTTTCCCTGATTTGTAAGCAGGAGAGGAGATAGAAGTGTGGATGCGAAACGGAAGAGTTAACAAATTGGCACGACAACCTACCTTCAGTTCAGCTACAAAAGTATTTGCTCGCACTATGTCCAAAGTTGTGACACCAAAAATTCGGTTGGGGTTGTACACACCATGCTTTTTAAAAACCTCAGAAGTGATCGGGATGGTAGAATTGACCTGAAAGCAATGAGAAAATACTTCATCCCCTATAGTTTAGATACATTTTAACAATCTAACCTTTTCAACCCTTTTATAGTCCCTTGAAGCAACTGGGATGAATGGGAAAAATACACCAGAGTTTAAAACCACCATGTCAAATTCAGGTAAGCTCATGGTTATCATTGCATTAAGATGTGCACCCTGAAAGGTGACAAAAATAATCGCAACTAACGAAGAAAACCTGCTTTCTTTGGGCCAGTCACTGACTCCGAACCCAACCCATCTGGCAGGATTGTTGTGAAAATAAAATGGAGAGGAGGGCTATGCAGGCCGCCTGGGGTTCCTTTTGGGAAGGGAGGCGTTATATAAATATAATCGACATGCAGTATTTTATCGCAGCCTTCAGGAGAAGCCCCAGGGCAGCTGCTGGGCACACAGGCCTTCAGCCACGCCTCACTAAGTGGTGAATCCCCTCTTGCTGCCTGGTGCAATTGTGGGTTGTGGCTTGTTCATACTGCAGCTGAAAGACAGCTGCAGTGTTTTGAAGAGCAGACGCCAAACAGCAACCTGGACAAGCAGTGACAGCCAAGCCAGGCACTGCTTTCAGCCTGTAACTCGCAGGCCACTCTGGCGGGGACCTCGAGGGTGGGGGAGCAGGCTCCCTGCTTCTGCCCAAAACACACGGCGGCTGCTGCTGAAAGGGCAGCGGCATGTGGGAGAAATTACCCTGTGCCACGATGTGCTACCATTCCCTGGTCTGCCTCCTGTCCAAGCTCTGGCAGCCAGTGATGCAAAGAACAGTTGGGCACAGCTGCGCACGATTTCCTAAACCTGAGTGGGAGAGCACACTAACTGCACAGCCGCTACCCTTGAAGCAGCCATGCACAAGGGGCCACCTCCGTGCCAGCCTGCAGTTTTCTCCCTGGCCACCTGTGCTCCGCAAAAGATGTGATTCTGTTGTGCACTCTTGGTAAATCCAGGTGGCAAAGTGTGCAAGAGGTGTGGAGGATCGAGTACTCTGAGTAGCCCGTGATGGACGGAATGGCTCTGCCAGACCCGTTTCCCCGGCAGTCGCGTGGCGGAGATGGACCATGGAAGGCGGCACCACTGGGGGGAGTGCAGGAAAAGCCAGGACGGGGGAAGTGAGAAGTCCGTCACCCGCAAGCAAGCAGCGGGCTGTGCAGCGGTGCCACGTCGAGACACAGAGCCACGCGCAAGGCCCCTCGCAGAATGCAGCCGGATTCTGCTTACCGGATTTGCGATCACGCAGATCATGGCTTCGGGGCAGTGCTTAGCACAAGCGGCCGCCAAGTTCGCAACGATGGTGGCGTTCGTATTGAAGAGGTCATCGCGGGTCATGCCTGCAGATCAGATTGGAGCACTTAAGGGGTGCACCCGATCCGGCCCAATCCCTACCCAGGGAAGACTGCATCACCGATTAGGGTAAGAGTGTAGCCTTCTACGCCCTGGATGGGCAGGGCCACAGGGCAGCACAGAGTCGTGTCCCGGCAGCCCCAGGAAAACACCGGTGCCCGCCGAGCTGCAGCAGCAGCCATCGAGGTCCTCTGGTCCCTCGCTGCCATTCGAGGTGCAGGGAGAGGAGCAGACCAACACAGCAGAGCGACAGCACAGGGTTCCCCAGTTCTGCAAACAAAGCATTGCCTTGCCCACAAGGGGGCCCTAGGCTGCAACTTCATGCCATGCCTCAGAGGAGCCCACAAGCCCAGTGGGATGGTGGGGGAGAGCACTGTCCCCCCCCACCGACTCCCACCTGGCCCAGGGGGCAGTGACCCTCAGAGGTCCTAGTGTAAGGTCAGGGTTGTTTGCCCAAGCTGAGGGAAGAGGGGCATCACCCCGACTTTTCTCCAGGCTTTGAGAAAGGGCAGGGCTTCACAGCAGGAGAGGATTCATGCTTGCAGGGGGCAAGATGGTGGGCACCTTTATGGACTATTGTGATGAAGGACAGCAGAAGGGTTTATGGCACACCAACCAGCCTGCAGTCCAACTGCCCAATACATTACAGGATAAGAAGATCTATGGGTAGTGTAAAGGTCAAGGTCAAGGTTCCCCCTGCACGTGTGAGCTAGTCATGACTGACTCTCGGGGTGGTGCTCATCTCCGTTCCTAAGTTGAAGAGCCAGTGCTGTCCAAAGACGCCTCTGTGGTCATGTGGCTGGCGTGACTAGCAGCTTTCATGCACAGAACACTGTTACCTTCCCACCAAAGTGGTACCTATTTATCTACTTGCATGCTTTCAAACTGCTAGGCTGGCAGGAGCTGGGGCAAGTGACAGGAGCTCACTCTGTTACGTGGTACTAGGAATGTGAACCGCAGACCTTCCGTTGACAAGCTCAGTGTCTTACCCACTAAGCCAAGTCTATGGGCAGTTCAGAAATGTAATAAGCAGCAACAATAATAATCCTGTGCAAACTCCCCCACCAGCTCCCAGCATGCCCCAGGCATCATGGCTGGCTGGGGAGAGCTGGGAGCTGCAGGCCTTTTCTCCTGCCTGAACATGCATGGCACTGCACCCTTCCTGCACTCCCACGGTGGTTTCTGCACACGCTTTGCGCCTGACAGTTCAGAGATGGACAGTTTTCACTAACGACCTACAAGGAGCCTTAGCGCACAAGCAGGTGCCACTTCTTCCGGAATCCCTGTCCTGCTACTTTGACATGATGCTACCCAACTCCAACCGCAGCCAGATGCACTCGACTGGCAAGCCTGCGTAACACGGATCTCTGCAGAATTTCTCAGACTAGAGACTCACCTGGCTTTCTAGGGACTCCAGCTGGTATTACGACGACTTCACAGCCCTTCAGAGACTCTGGTAACTGCTCGGGCCCTAGAAAACCTGAAAAAGGAGAGGAAGAACTACATTTATGTTATACTGGCAGCTGAGTCGCCTACTGATGGCATGAGCATACTGAAAAACAGCACGGAGAAGTAGAAAATTATCAGGGTCCTGAACACAAGGGCAATCAATTTGATTGTCAACTCCTTAGAATGTGCTTATGTGAACCAAATTTATTATTAAATAAAGCGATATTCCTGATATAATTATCTATGAACAGATAAGCAGAGTAGGATTTTCTGGTGGGAAAGCAGGTGGGCATGTCAAGCAAGCAAGCTGCCTGCTCGTTTCCCCATGGGGGCATGTGTTTGGGTGGAAAACTCTACAGAGGCAAACAAAGGTTCAAGATGGATGAGGTGAGACTCAGGAAGCAGCAGCCAACCAGCTTCCTGCCATTCTTAACTCTCCACCCTCCCAGTCTTGTATTATTATCTTAAGCTGTGACATTCCTAAGGGACAGACGGGGGGGGGGGGGATACCCAAAGCTGCTGTGCAGGAACAAGTAGGGGCCATCATCTGCTCCTTGTCATGCTCTGAGTGTGGGACACTGCAAACGGGAACATTATCTCTGGGCATCCTTCCAGAGGGAAGGAGAAGGGCATACAGCGAGTCAGTGTCCTGAGGATACCCTTCCACTACAGAATCCTCCTGCAGCAAGAGGGCAGAGATAAACTAGGGAGGCAGATAAAGCAGAGCTCACTGTCACTACAGTTCATCGGACAACAACCCAAGAAGAGGACTTGGCCTAAGCGATTACAGGTAGGAAGGGGAGGAAAAGAACAGTAGGACAATCCTCCATTTCCTCTTCCAAGGGCAGGTCCTCTTAGAGGAAGACCGCAAAAGCAGCCCCAAGGCTGGGTCAGACCCACGGACCCTCTAGCCCACATCCATTCACAGTGGCTATCTGACTGCAGCCACTGGATCATGTTCCACAGCAACTGGTGCACACAGCCATACAGTATCTGATACCGGGGGAAGCCTATACCCATCGGGACCAGTAGCCACGGACTATATCCTTTTAGGTCTCACGACCAGAACTGTACAGCATGTAAGACGTATGCGCACTGAATGAAGGGCAGATGCCAGCACTGAGCAGGGACAGAGTCCCCCCCACTCCTCCCTCAACAGGCTGCCTGTCTTGAGCTACCCCTTTTCCAGGGACCAGGATAATGGGCCAGTCACAGAGCGGTCCCTGGTTGCAGGAAACGCACAGGACCTGCCGATTCTGTCAAGCAACCACCATTGCTAATCAGCTCTCCAGATCAGTACCAGAAACGACACAAGTAAGCCGGGCCACTGTACCTTTCACTTGGGCTCTGGTCTCAATGTGGCTGAGATCCGCTGCGACGCCTGGAGTGTGCGCAATATCGTAGAGGCTGAGGTGACTTATTAAGGGGCTGTTCTTCAGCAAGAGGGAGAGGGGCTGGCCAATCCCCCCAGAAGCACCAAGTACGGACACTTTAGCATTGTTCTAGATTGAACAAAAAACAGAGAAAAATGCATACAATGGAAGGTTCTCATGTGCACACTAGAACTAGAGGAGACACCTGGAGACAACAAGCACATCAGCCCACATCAGTCACCCTCTGGAGCACGTTCCAGCAGCTCCACAGACAGGAGCTTCCTCAAACTGGAATGTAATTAAAATCAAGGCAACAAGAAAACTGCATGGTTGCTGTCAAAGAACAAAATACAGCATCTGAACATCTGTTGGTTCCTTAGAGAAATTTGAACCCTGAGAATCTCTCTCTCACTCGTCTTCAGAGAAAGCTTTAAGTCAGGGGTCCTCAAACTTTTTCAACAGGGGGCCAGTTGAAAGGCAGAGGTGACAGGTGCAGGCTGGTGAGGCAGAGGTGCCCACGGGTGCGGGCTGGTCAGGCGGCTGCGGGTGAGCAAGGCGGCAGCTTGCCCGCTCGGAGATCTCCCAGCGAGTCCAAAACCATCTCCAAGCGAGCAAGGAGGGCTGCAGCAGCAGGAGCGGAGAGTCTAAAACCTCTGAGATAGGCTGGATAAATGGGCATGGCGGGCCGGATTCAGCCCACAGGCCATAGTTTGAGGACCCATGCTTTAAGCTCTAGCTTGTAAATTAAACCTTGGAGAGCAATTCTATGCTTGTTTAAACCGAAAAAAAAATCCTACAACTCCCAGCATAGCTGACTGGGCAATGCTGGGATTTGTAAGGGTTCTGTCTGTCAGGTTTGGGCCCTGAAAAGTGTGGGTAGTTTATTTTCATTAAACTCCCATAAACCAGAAATGATATTGCAGCCTCACAGCCAAGGACCAAATTTCACCTCATAGAACAGCATTTTCCATCTCACTTTGGCTCACAGGAGTTCCCCCATTTTCCCAGATACCAGCTTCCATGTTCTGAAGACAAATAAACCGAAAATACCAGTGAGGTCGGTATGCATATAAATTCACATATTTATGAAAATAGCAGAGGGGAAAAGGAAAAATCTGGTAAGAGCTTGCAATCTTCTTGGCACAGATCAGAGATCTTGAACTTGGCAGACTCACAATCTAAAGAGACCTGCAACACAAGGAAAATGGGATGGGGAGGGAAAAGCAAAAGCTTTGAGCTAGATATTTGCAGGAAATAATTAAGGGAGCCAATAAGCAGCTCTGCTGAGAGGAGGCAGACTTCCATCTTCTCAACAAGAAGAAGTTAAGCTACTGACATGTCCCCGACTCGTTCTCTAGGGCACTGCTGACTGTGCAGTTCAGAATTCCAAAGGTGAACCCAAAGCCTATTTTGCAACTGGCAAATGGCCTGAGGCAGGGGCAGAGGGAAGGTCTCCAAGACACTTTCGACTGCAGCATTTCTTTACTTTAAGGGGCATTCAGAGAAGTTACGGTCAAAAGTGACAAGAGGCTCTGCAATCCATATTTAACCAATCTGACCACTGCTTGGGTTCCATATAAACAGAGAACACTGCCAGCCAGCCAGCCCATGTCACCCACAAAAGGTTGCACCACAGTAAGTCAGCAGAACCCTTAAAAGTCTTTCCTCTGAAAAACCTTCTGATCACCACTCTCATACATCATGATTACCTGAGACAGGTTGTAGTGTAATATTTGGCTTCAGGCAAAATGCTAGGGGGCAGTCCACCTGGGCTAGAGCCCCAGATCTCTGGGTGCTCATCTGTCACCACCATGCCATCTATGGGCAGTTGCAGAAAAAACTTGCAGGGGCCCTGCTGGTCCTTCCATTTGTTCCCACTGGATTAGTCAGCGTTCTGCCCACCAGTGTTTCCTGCCCTGTTACATATGGAAATCTTCCTGTCCATAGCTGCCAATGAATGCATGTACTCACAAAGCTGTTTGTATGAACTCGGAGATTCAGTCATTCCTGCACTAGCCACTGGTCCCTCAATTTAATTTACAGCCAAGGTTAAATGCAATCACAGCCCTTTGGCTTCTCTCTGTCCTACAACTGTTCCATTCAGAAGTATGGGCACCCTTCCTCAGCTGCGCCCCCCTGGACAGCAAAAGCTCATCAATCCCAGACAGAATCAATCACTCCCTACTCAACTGCAAGTACACAGATAGTATAAGTATGCTAAACAGAACCACTCAACATGCCAGCCATGAGCAGGGCCATTCTATGATTCTAAGCAAATCCAGCAAAGCGCAAACAAGATAAGAAGGCTTCCTCACTCTGGTGCTCCCTGGCTGTTCTGGATTTCGGCTCCCATCTGGCCCAGCCTACATGGCCAGTGATCACAAATGCTGAAAGCCATAGTCCAAAACACTTCAGGGCACCCAGTTGGGAGAGCAAACAAATGAAATGTTCCAACACTGGAACGAAGTCAGAAAGAAATGGGGATGAACTGAAGCTTATCAATTCTAACAGTATAATTCTATGGACTGTTTCAACATTGGGGGAAAAAAGGTTCTACGTCCTCCAGAACTTCTCAGCCATCCAGGTGCTGATGGGAGATGTAGGTCCTTTTCTTGCTTAAATCCACACAGAATTGCTTCTAGCAACAAACTGCAGATGAAGGACATAATGCCTTACAACCCCAGGAATTTAATGGGATTCAAGGTCAACATGACTGCAAAGAGTTCTGCAGCAAAGACAACTAATTTAGCCGAGAGCTTTCTTGCCAGAACTTGGTATCTTGTGAAGCAGTTGGATCTGAGCAAGGCCAAAAAAATCCTGCCACTGGAGTTGGCAGGAACCACATGATTAAATAGGTGGAGTTATGAAACACTCTGATTCAATGAATGAAAGTGGCAGTAAATGACTGAGGTAAAGGATGTTGCAAGACATCTGTACAAAGTTACTTGCGAAGACTGAATGCTAAGGAAGTAACTTCATGCCAAAAGGGAAAAAAGAGCGCTGATTAGGGCCAAAGGAACAGTGTTAATGGAATGGGATTCCTCATGCAATTTACTCGGAATTCAAAGACATTAGGGCAGACAAAGCCCTATAAATAAATCATTTCAAGGAACACATCGCTATATGAGGTCATCAGCCAGCAACTCTGATTCCCCCAGCTTCAACCCTGCAGCAGCCCCTGTTCAAATAAAATGCTGCTTCTCCAGTCAACCTTTGAACCATGTCAGCCTGACTGTGCATGTTCCTCCATTACTTAATTCTCCATATCCCTAGTCTGGCATTGCAGCAGCATCCTCCCGACACCTGGTTTTTTATTCACCCTTTGGGCTAAGCAGCAACTAACCCCACCGAGAAATTTTAGTGAACACCTTTCCATATCTCTCTGCAGGCAGATATTGTAAGATCCCACTTATTCAACCAGGAACGCTCTGCTGCCATTCCAAGAAGCCTGACTTTACCACACAGGCACACATGCTTTCCCAATAGCCTGTAGTAACACATAAATGCACGTTCACAACATAAGAAAGAATGCCTTTGCCTCTTCCGAACTCCTACAGCATTCTGTAGGCAGACCTAATCAATTCAAACTCATCTGAATCTTTACTCCTACCCATGTTCCCCAGCAACTAATATACACAAGCACACTAGCTCCAATACTAGAGGTAGTGTATGGCCATCACAACTGGTAGTCACAGATGACCTTCTACTCCACAATTTCTTCAGCCTCCTTTTAAAGCCATATAAGTTGGTGCCCATCATGCCATCTTGTGAAAGCGAATTCCATTGTCTGACTATGCACTGTGTGAACAAGAACTTCCTTTGATCTCTTCTGAATCTCCCACCAATCAGCTTCTTGGGGCGGCCTCTTTCGGTTCTACTATTAGGAGAGGAAGAAAACCATGTTTCTTTAGCCACCTCTTCCAAAGCAGGCATAATTTTGCACATTAAGGAACAGGGTGGTATCTTAACACATCAACATGTAAGAGCCCTGAGGCTGGATCCAGCATTCTGCTCACAGGAATCCCACAAGAGAGGTATGAATGCAACTGCACCACCCCACCCATGGTTCCCAGCACCTGACAAACACAGGCATACCGAGGAGTAAGATATAGCCATCATGATTAGAAGCCATTAATGGCCGCCCCATAACCTCCTCCTCACTGAATGCAATAGGGCCTATGTATGACATGCTTTGACCATGAGATCCAACACAGGAATAAAGCTCCACTTGAACCCCACAGAAACTATAACAAGCTTAAGCATGATGGGCTGCCAGCTCAGGTCAGTTCAACACACTTTACAGGCCTGAATGCACTGCCACCCTGGCAACAACCGTGCAAAGCAGATCCTATGGTCGTGGGATTTCAATGGGCTCACTCTTAAGCAGGGCTATCTCGCATCTTTCTATGCATAATTTAAGCAACTTTCGTCCCTCGATGGCAGAAAATTTCAGAAGGTAACAAACGAAGCGCTACCAACGAACAAGAACAACTGGCGCCTTGTACAGCGCCGAGCATTGCCTGGCGCATGCGCAGTGCCTGCTGCCACTAGGCCAAACAACCTGTTACCTTCCTTCCCGGTCTGCAAATACCTGCGAGGAGGTGGCGAATCCGCGGCGGAGCGCGGTGGAGGCGGGCCGGGTGAGGCGGGAGAACATGACGGCACCGGTGCGCTGCGAGGGACGGGACAAGCTCAGCGGCTCTTTCTCCTCAGTCGACGACCTCCAGGCACCGAGGGCACCGCGAGACGTTGCGAAAAATCTCGCGAGAGCGGGAGCTCGCGCTCTTTGGGCCGCCTCGCTTAAGCCACGCCCCCTTCCGACGCCGGGGCTCTATCGCGATAGCTGCTCCTCGTTCCTTTCCATACTCCTTGAGGTCATGCTTAGCCGGAACGGGAGGTGAAGGACTTGCAGCGTGGCAGTTACAGGCCCCATGGGGCGTTTTGGGTCTACCTATTAGGGCTTAAAACAGCTTAATTATTTGCCAGTTCCACGGAGATATACAAACGTGTGTGCAAATACTCAAAACCTTCCTGTATCTTCGAGCGCGATCTTATGCGTAGCGAGTTGGGGAGGAAGAACTACAACTCCCAGCATGCATCATAAAACAGAGCTGCCTAGGGTAATTGTAGCGCTTTCTTTCTTGACTAAGCATAGGATTGCACTTTAAAACTTTTTGTTCTCCTTTTGAATTCAGTTTCAGTCTCACAAAATTTTCCTTCCTGTTTTTACATGGAAACCCATAGAAAGTCTTGCTGACTTAAACCTTCAAAGAGTCATTCTCGCGACACAACGTCAACTCTCGCGAGATGTTCCCTCTTGTCCGCCCCGTCTTCTCATTCCGCTGCCTGAGATGCTCGCTTGAGCCGACTGACCGCAAAGGAGAGGTTCATACCGACTCAGCCTCACTTTCGTAGCGAAACCTCAGAAGCGCTCACAGCACAAAGAGCCAGACTGCTAGGCTTCTCAACTCTCGCGAGGGTTTGTCCGTCCGCCCCCGGAGTAATTTTATCGAAGCTACGCGAGACTTCGTCGCTCCGTTTCTTTTCCCGGCGTAGCGCCTCACGTTTGGCTGAGGTATCGCGAGAGTGAAACAGCGCCGTGACGTCAGCTCTGGCGACCGCGGAGCGTCTCCCCCTAACAACAGGGAGGGCGTGGGCCGTGCGGGGCCGGCGCCGGCTGCAGGGGCAGTAGGAAGAAGATGCGCCGGTACGGCGAGCCAGCAATGGGCGTCGAGGCGGGTTCCGTTGCCGTAGCAACGTCCCGGCAGGGCAGTAGCCCGTGAGTGGCTCTGGTTACGGTGACGTCCCATCGTCGGCGCTATGCGGGTCGCAGGTTCCACGGTTGCCGTGGCAACAGTTACCCGAGGCCCCTGGCAACAGGAGCGGCGGTTGCCATAACGACAGAAGCCCAGGGCCACACAGGTTGGTGGACCTCCATCCTTTGCTAAGCGTCTCCTCTTGGCCTCTCGTGTTTCTGTGAACCGACTGATTCATTGTTTTGTAGGGCACCTAAAGCTCCAAATCAACCTTCGATCTTCGACCAATTGTTAAAGAACATTTTAATTTTTAAAACAAGTGTACGTGATGGTTTGCCATGGCTCCCGTTTTCCTCCCTCCTTCCCAATTTGTTTTCCTTCTGTCATGTTTTAATGTGTAGGACTGTTTTCCTGCTAGGAAAACCTTTCTTTGCTGAGGAGCAGGGTGAAATGCTAGTAGAAATCATAATAAACTTGCATTATTGAAAAACATAGTGCCATATATTTTTCTGTACAAACTATTGAGTTAGTCATATGTAAACTGAGGCAGGTTCAATCAGTTCATTATGTTGACCAAAAGGTTCTTGTCCGGGTGTGTGTGTGCCCAAAATACACAACAGGGGAAGCTTTTCTTTGAAAGGATTTATTCTTAAGAATATCCAGCTGCCAACAAATTGTCCCAGATGGCGCACTGGAGCAGTCCTCAGTTGGCCCTTTTATACACTGATCATTAGAGGGTTACTTAACACTTTCCAATATGCTACAGAAGCAAAAAGGTTACAAGGTGTGATCTTCCCCATTTGCATCCCTATGAAGATGCTCCAAAAAAGAGGGGAGGATGGGGTGTTATTACACAGAAGATGAGGTGGATAGGGTGGCCTGGTATGAATTGCCCTTTGTTTCTGCTGCTGCTATCTGTCAAGCGCCAACTAGTTTTCCCTGTAGTGGTTCTCTGTACGCTGTACTGTAATGTCAGCTGTATCTTAAAGGTAAAGGTTAAGGTTTCCCCTTGATGTTATGTCCAGTCATGGCTGACTCTCGGGGGCGGTGCTCATCTCCGTTTCCTGGCCGAGGGAGCCAGCGTTTGTCCGCAGACAGTCTCCATGGTCATGGGGCCGGCATGACTAAACACCGAGGTGCAGGAACGCTGTTACCTGCCCACCGAAGTGGCATCTTTTCACCTACTTGCATTTGTATGCTTTCGAACTGCAAGGTTGGCAGGAGCTGGGATGGAGCAACGGAAACTCACCCTGTTGTGCAGACTCGAACCGGCGACCTTTCGATCAACCAGCCCAGCAGCACAGCAGTTTAAACCACTGCGCCACCTGCAGTCCTAGCTATATCTTAAGGATATATATCTTAAAGATGCACAAATGCTGATTTTTAGAAAAAAGGCTTTTCTCAGGCCTGGTTATGTGTCAATGACTGCATGATTTAAGCAATGGAAGTTCTACCTATTGATTTGTGCAATTGCAAAAGGTTTGTTCAAGACACTGTCCTATGCAGTTTTAAACAGAAAACTATCTTGCAACTCCCTGTGTAACTGGCAGGGGCATACTGAAAGTTGTAGGACTTTTTTTTCTTTCCAAAGATGAATAGGATCATGTCATTAATTAGATGGTAGACTCTCTTAACGGTCCACATTTAGCTCACCTGTCTTTGTTTTTAGGTGAAAGGTATCTTGAAACCCATACTCCTGCACAGCATCTATTGTTTGGATTTTCAGATAGATATGAAGTACCTGTTTCTATTAATGGATGAGCCACATGAATGTGAATTTGCTACCATAGAGGAGTTAACTTTTTGAGAATGCAGTAACATCTTCAGCACTGAATCGTTCTTGCACTGTGCGATGGCAGGGGTGTCACTTTGCGAGCCTATGGAACTGTACAATTTGTTGAATCAGTCCACAAAGATCTCTAGACTGGCAGAACCAAACTATCTGTGTTTACTGGGTAAGCAAATGAGTATCTGTGTCAAAATGTAGTTAGAGCAGGACAAGGCATCTAAAGCTAAAAGTCTGTGCTTGCTTCCTTGCTCATCTTTGAAACTTTCCCTGTGCAATATGTTTTCACTGCTGTCAAGAACTGCTTCTAGTAGCAGGAACTTTCAGAAGCCTTAGGTGATGAATTACCAGAAGCGCCACTAGGAGTCGTGAGGTACGCTCAGGGCTTGCCCATGACAGATTACCACTGAGCACATTTGGACAGGCATGGTTATAAAAGACTTACATTTAATCAAGAAAAAACTTCAGAGTTTTTTTTCCAAGCAGAACTTCTACTGGGAATTTGCCTGAGCATGTTCCAGAGGGCCCTTCAGCAAGAAACACCCTCAGTGCACCCCTGACCCCCAAATTCACGTAGCCTTTCTTCACACCAGCGCCTATAGCTCTTCCCTGGAATCGCTGTCTCCCTCCATTCCGTAGGCCTCCAGCCATGCAGGAATAGCAGGAGAGCCCTGTTAGTTTTGACATGAGGGCTGTGACTGTTGGATCCTGAGAGCAAACAAACACGTATTGGAAGCTCCTGTTTTTTCACTCCCCAGTACATGATACTCTGGCAGCCTCCCCAACATGGTGCCCTCTGGGTGTTGAATTACCAGTCTGAATATCTCTCACCCAGCTATCATGTAATACACTGGGAAAGCAGCATCTGAACCTGTGCAGTTATCATGCGTAGAAGCCATTACAATTGCGACACATGAGTTTGTCTTCTGCCTTATCAGGTCATCACTGAATCCAAGGATAGCAAATTCCATAAGTTAAGTGATGGGTTGGGTAAAGAAGTTCTTCCTGTTGTCTGACCAAAATCTCCTGCTGATCAGCTTCAGTGGGTGAGCCCGAAGCGTTAGCATTGGAAATGAGAAATGGACGAAAATTGTTTGTTTAGTCCACTTTTTCCTCACTGTGCCTCATTTTAGAAACTTCTTATCAGTTTCCTCCACCCGAGCCATTTTTCCCACATTAAGAGGCTTCAGACTATGTAAGCTGTTCTTCAAGGAATCTGCTGCAGCCCCGTGGGTTGGAGTGTTGTTTCGCTTCATTGCTACATCTGCTGTATCACTTCCAAGATATGGCGACTCCATAAGGATGTAAGAAGAGCCCTACTGGTCCCAAATGCAAGTCCATGTAACATAGAAACAGAGTGAGTCAGAAGGGGCCTCCTGGCCATCTAGTCTGACCCCCAGCTCCAGCCGGCTCCACTCACAACATGCCCACCGTGTGCATGTCCAGCCTGTCCTTGAACGCCCGCACCGATGGGGCCTCAACGACCTCCCCTGGATGCCCATTCCACACAGTCGGGGTCCCGACTGTGAGGATGTGCTTCCTGGCACCTAAATGGAACCTCAGTTCCCTGAGCTTTGCTCCGTTGGGGCACGTCCTGCCTTCCTCTGCAGGGGAGAACAGGTCTCTACCCACCTCCGTGTGACACCCCCTCACTTACCTGCATGTCGCCAGCAGGTCCCCTCCGAGTCTCCTCTTCTCCAGGCTGAAGAGTTCCGGCATTGTAGTCCAGCATTGTGTTTCCCGCAATAGCTGAGTGGACGTCTCTGCAAGGAATAGCTTCCCACTGTTGCTCTGCTGCATCTGGGACTCCTAGACTGGCTTCACACAGCACGGCAATCCACAGTCAAGGGCTGAGTGTGGGTTGTCACTGGAACGTGGGTTGTTCAAAGACGGGTTATCATGTTGTGGAGATAACAAACCATGGAGAACGACACAACAAGAAGCCAGGAGTTCTCTTTGTAGGTTGTTTGTGGTTGATAAACCATGGGTTGTTAGCACAGCTAAACTCAGACAACAAGACTATCCACTTTTCTGTGACAACCCATGGTTCAGCAACAACGTGCAGTCGGCCCTCTGAACCCAGGCATTAAAAACAGCTGCCAGCAACTAGATGTCATTGATAAGACTTGGCCTTTCCTAACTTAGTGGCCTCTAATTGCTTTGGACTAGTGTCTATCACTCCTGGCCATTGGTCATGTAAGCTGAGGCTGACGGCAGCCGTAGTCCAAAACAACTGGCCGATGCCACATTGGGCAAGGCTACTATATGGTATTCCATCTGCCTGTGTAATCCTGCCTGCTCAGGGGCAGAGACACAGCACAAGATCATTCTCCTTGTGGGGGGGGCAGGTCTGTGATTTAGGTGAGAATGTTCTTGCTTTCTTCCTGCTAAGTGGCACACACAGAACAGAAATAGCAGGAACACAGAAGACTTGAAAAAATGAACAAGAAAGGAGGAAATGGATGACGTACAGATGTCGGAACAAAGCTGAACACGTTTTTCTGCCTTTTTTCTGCTTTTGTTTTCAGATGCTCGTACAAAGAGAGAGTACAATGAAAGCCACTTGATGACGGCAATACGAGTCAAAACAGTGAGTTACAGTGTTGGATGTGATGGTTGTTAGCTAGTCTGTTCCTGTAGCTTTGGCACTGACCAGGAGTAATGCCTTCACCAAAGGGACCACCCATGGTCTGAGAAGATGATTGGGGGAGCCCCTGCTCTGCTGTCCCTGACCTTGCATACCTGGACAGAAGGCAAGGAAAAAGCCCACATCCGGAGGCCCATGCCATTGAAGAGCTATGGCAGATGGGCAGTAAATTTCATGGCTGAAGGGAGCTTCAGTTGACCTGAAAGGACTGCATTCCAATGTTTCTTTGCTTTCAGTAACATCTATTTGTTTGTTTCAGCAGCTAAAATCATAAACAGTTTGGGTACATTGGCAGGAAGGAGGTACAGAATTTATTAAATCCATACCTAATCAATATGTTGAAATTAAGCATTGCATTCTTCCCAGAAGCTATGCATTAGCCTTGGCTGGCACGAGAAAGAGTCCCTCAAATGGGGAAGCTTGAAAACCAGCATTATTTGAAACTGAAAAGTCAAGGGACGCATGGCTCGTTCCGACTGTGGAATGCGTTCTGAAGGGCGATTCCTCAGCAGTGGGTTAACAAGGGTTTTCTGATCAGGCCCTCCCAGTGAGCTGGAGTTTTCTTCTGCAGTGCGGTGTGCATGGTGCTGAATCCGGCCCCTTTTTCTTCTTTTTGAAGAACCCACTGGGCAAATACATGGTGCCTCCATCCATCAACCTGGAGTGTGTCAGGCGCTGTGTGGTGTACGATGGCAAAACTGACTCGGTGGAGGCGGCCTTCGACATCGATTATGATGTGTATGAAGTGGACAAAGACCTGAAACGTACTCGTCGTCCTCCTCTTCTCTTGCTTAAGATAAGCATGGTGGGATGGCAGGGTGGCGAGGGACAAGTTGAAGTGGCGGGCCCAGCTCGTGCAAGACTGACACGTAAAAAGGCAGAACACGTCACTGTCTCTTGAGGAACCTGGCACTTCTATGCCCTACCTGTAGCATCATGGAAGGCCAGTGCAGCCCCCCTTCCCCCCTCCCGGGATGAGACACTCCTTCAAAGAGGAAACAAGAATTGCATCCGTAGGGAAAAGCAGTGCGCTGAGCAAACGTTTTTGCTAGGTTCAGGTTTCCCCCAGGATCAACCACAGGGCTCCCCACACGGCTGCTTTTGCTGCAGCGGATCAAACATTTTTGTTGGCAAGTTAAAGACTTAGCGGATGGGTTTGGTGTAAGTGTCAGATGTGTGCCGTGTTAATCCTCAGTTAGCGAATGCGTAAGGGGAAAGGCTCTGAATGCTGGCGCCGAAAGGCCGTAAACTCCAGAGAAGGCTAAGCTGCAAAGGAAGCCATCCAAGACCGCCTGCGGTCACTGCTCAGGGCAGCCGGGAGAACACATAGATAGAGATCAGCAGTTGAGAACAGTCCTTCGGGCATCTGATGTTGAGCCTGAAGCTGACCGAGCGGCCACTGGAAGAATCCGCGGAGTCCAGACACGTTGCATTAATGAACGGCTTCTATGGAATTTTAGCACAGCTTGTTCTTTCGTTGGGCACCTCTGCGAAAACGCTGGAATCTGTAAACTCAAGACAGCCTCACTTGCCTGCAGTTTTTCATAATAAAAGTCAGTCAGTTAGACAGACAGTTTCTTTACTAAACCCCAGGGTGCAGGGAAGAGAGAGACAGAATGAGAGGGGCCAGGGGAGCGGCCGCAAGGAAATGGGCTGTGTCAGCACTGGGAGGAGAAGCCATGTCCCCTGGGCTTCAGGTGCTGCACGTTGTCACCACCACGAGGTGGTCTGTGGCGTGTCAACCAGCACAGAGTGGAGATGACAGCAGGGGGTCCTTCACTGGGTGGGGCTTGAAGGCCGTGCCCTGCCCCATGGAGGAATGGGGATCTCTGTGGGCCCATGGGCATGTCGTTCAGCTTATTTGAATTTTCCCCAACTTGGGGAGCCCCAGCTGTGTTGGAGCTGGCTGGGAATGGTGGGGGCTGCAGTCCAGCCCATCTGCAGGCCTCCAGGTTGTAGAAGGCCGGCTAGTACCGTCTGAGGACAGTTTATGAGCAGCCGCCCTCTCTTGCCTCATGCGGGGCTCAGCACGGGTGGCAGTTCTGTCCGCCCAAACGCTTGTATTATCTGGGAACAGGCCGGGACACATGGGGAGAAGCCTGACGCAAAGGGCCCATGCTGAGCCTGCCTGCCTTTCTTCCTTTCATTCTTCCCACTTAGCCTACGACAAAGGGGCCGACATCACAGGACTGAGGAACAAGCCATCAGCTGACTATAGTAAGTTTTTAAAACATCACTCAATGACTGTTCAGGGGTTGTTAAAAGGGCGATTAAAGTAAGGTGGGGCCGTGTCTGAGTGGCCGCAGGCTTCATCTGTAGAGCAAAGGGTCCAGTCTGAAGCCCCGCCCCCCTGCACGCTGTGCACAGTGTCCCCTTCCGTCCAGGGTTGAGATCTGAGCAGGAAAGGACAAGGTTGTGCAGCTTTGGCTCAAAATGCCAAACGTGTGACAAAACTCAATGGCTCCTAGTCCCCTTGGCTCTGTGCTACCTCCGCGTTCAGAGGCAGCACGCCCATGTATGCCAGTTGCTGGGGAACATGGGTAGGAGAGGGCTGCCACACCAATGGCTTATTTGTGGGATTCCATGGGCAGCTGGTTGAGCTCAGTGTGGAAAGAATGCTTGACTAGGTAGACCTTTGGTCTGATACATCGTGGCTCTTCTGGTGTTCTTCTGTTATGTAACTGGAGAGAAGTGCAGCACCCAGGGACGGAAGCCCTGTTGGCAGTGATGGCCAGCATTTCGGCTGGCTTGAAAAGGCGACTGGACAAATTCACAGGGGAGCCGGCTATGAAAGTCTGCTAGTCCTGGTGGCCAGCAAGTACACCCATTGGTGGCTCTTCTGCTGTTCTTAACCAAGATTTCAACCGCAGCCCTCCATCCTCAAGAGGAAGAGGAACATGGGAAAAAGCCTCCTTTTGGAGAGCCAAGACTGCATCAAAATATAATCAAGAAGCATCAACACGCAATCAAAATGCAATCAAGGTGCTAATCTGATGAATGCACGGAGGACCGCCTCCTGGGCCGTGCAGCCCAAACCATGCCTCTCCTCCTCTCTTTCCGCTCTCTGTGCCCAGATGCTGTGGAAGGATCCGCGGCTCGCTGCGCCAGGGTCATGCAGCGCTTCACCCGCTTTCCAGTCCTGGTCCTGAGAGGCGGCTACGAACGGTTCACGGCCATTTACCATTATCTCAGGACCCAGAAGATCTTCTGGATGCCTAGGGTAAGAGGGGCTTCCCGGGGGAAGAGAGATGGGCTCCCTTTTTAGACCCTGTTGCCGTTTTCTGCTCCAGTCAAGGCCTTTGCAGTTCCTTAGATTTTTGCATACGCGCCTGCACACGCAAATGCTTCTGTGTGGACCCTCAGGCTCTCTGTGCACCTCCTTCTACCTCCAGCCTTTTGGACCACGGCTCCCAGAATTCAAGACCATTAGTCTTACTGGCCAGGACTGATGGGAGTTGAAGTCCAAAGGATCTGGAGAACACCAGGCTGGGGAAGGCTGCTGTAGATAAAGAGCCCTTGTTTACTCTGCAGTGGCAGGCAACGCATCTGACTCACCGGTCTCGCTTCAGCAAATTGCCACGAACACCCTGCCCTTTCAGCCTCAGGCAAGGCTGCATCAAAACCTCCTTCCTGTCCCTCTTGCTGCTGGACCGGCTCTTTCAATATACAGAGTAGCTTACATAGTTCGTGGTGTTCAACTTCACGCCTGCCTGAGCAGATCATTAAGCACTTCAAGAAACCCCCGAACAAAACAAAACAAAGCATCGATTTGCTCTGTCTGTGCACGCATTTCTGCGTAATTGATTTTGCATTTGCTGTTTCCAAGAGGATGCACAGAGCCCTGTCCTCTGGCCAACAATAACTCTTATATTAAAAGAAGAAATGAAAACACATTGCAAAAGATTTGGCCTTTCCAGAACAATTTAGTTCTGAACTTGGAAATTTACAAGCATCCTCTGCAGAATGGGGAAGGCAACAGAGGCAGTTTCCGCCTCCCCGCTCGTCTCCTTGTGCATGTCAGCCAGCCCCCCCTCATGTTGTTGCCCCCCAGTGCCTTTTCACCCCTTTCCCAAGATTGCGTCCAACCTCAGAGAAGCAGCAGTGCAGTTCTTTCCATATGAGCTGCAGGTGGACTGAGGTGGGATCTAAAAATGAATCCGCAGTGCCTAGGCTGGAGGTCTGTTGCCATCCTTGGATCTGGGAATCCAGAGCATTCTGTGCCCCCAATACTCTAAGGACCATAAGACCTCTCTTTTAGGGAAGCATGTTTAATGCAGAAAAAAGCCCCCTTTTAGGTGCAATGACCGGAAAGGTACGTAATACTCTCAAGGGCAGTCACACCATAGATTTGGTCTATGGTGTATGATCTTGACAGGTTCATTTTCAATCTCTTTCAATTACTTTCAGTCTCCCATCAATGAGCTTCATGGAATTATCTGCTGTGTTCTAGCCTTATATCTACTGTCTCCACACCAGAGATATTTTTGTTCCTCTAGCATGTCTCCCCTTAACTGCTTGAATTTTTTTTAAGCTCGAGGGTCCCAGACCCTTTCTTCTAATTAGCAATTGCAGACTCATCCAATTCTGCATCTGAATTTTATCAATCCCAGGGTTGTGGTCTTAAGAGTGAGGGCCATCACCTGCCGTTTTGCACTTCCCCAACAGGAGCTGGAAGCCTTTAAGCCCTATCCCGTGGAGATCCTCCCTGCCAAGCTCTACATGGGAAATTATGCCCAGGCCTGCGACGGTCAGATACAGAAGGACCTGAAAATCAAGGCCCATATCAATGTCTCCGAAGAAGCCGGCACATTGTAAGTTGCAAGGCCCACTAAGCAGGCTGTGGATTTTCCGTGCCTCTCCAGCCTGAGAAAGGTGATGAACCCATGAAGGGCTGAGGTTAGACACAGAAATACTTGCTCGAATTGCCAGCCTGCGAGCTCATGGGTGCAGGAGGGTTTTCTGGTTTTTGTGTCATCATCTCTCCCCTAATCTAAAGCTTGAATGTCCCTGCTTAAGGTTGGGTCGCTGACAGAAGGAATCTTATGCTGGCCAATGAGGGCAAATGGTATTTTGCCCCATTCCACCACCTCTGGCACACCTGCCACTGGAGTGGATCCATCCCCCAAGAGTTTCTCCAAAATGGAGCCTAGCCAGGCCATGTTAAAGGCTTTGGTATGAGTGCATGAAGGCCCAAACAAGCTGGGACTGGGACGCATAGGAGAATGCCTGCTCCCCGACACGCTGCCCAGTCACGGCATTGGATAGGGTGCTGCGGGTGCTTCAGCTCGAGTCCACATGTGGAAGGGCCTTTAGTGTGGCTGCCCCCTGCCTGTGGAACTCCCTGCCTCTGAAGGGCAGGCAAGCACCTGACATTTTGCTTCTTTTCGCACCTCCTGGAAACATCCCCGCATCCTTCAGTTTGTATCATTATTCAGTCTTTACTGAAATTCTGTTTTATTCTTTTAATCTCTGCCATCTTTTTATTGTTCACTGCGTCAAAATTTGTGTAGATGCGGAGTGCTATATGTATGTTTCAAACAAATGGGGTGGCCCCACCCCCTGTTGGAATGCAGTCCTTTCCCCAACTTCCTGTACATGTTCTTTTTGTTGTTGTTTTTAAAGTTTATTAAAATTTTAAACTAATTCTACAAACATCAGATATCACATACATTGGATTTACAGGGTCAACCCCCTACTACATATTTTTTAACATTCTATAGTCAAATTCAAATCAGTTTATAATAACTTGAAAACATCTCTAAATTTACTGCAAGTCCCGTTTCTCCAGCCAGTTATAGAAAAAATCCCAAGTTTGATAGAAGTCAGTGTCTTCTTTCTCCTTCAGTGGTAAAGTCAGTCTATTCATTTCTGCGCAGTCCAAAATCTTCCTTAAAATCATTTCATTGGTGGGTAGTTCCTCACTTTTCCAGTATTGAGCAAATGTAATCCTCACCGCTGTGATTAACTGTAACATCAAATACATTTCCTGTCTGTTAATATCTTCCGGTATAATGCCTAACAAGAAAACTTCAGGTTTAAAAGCAAAGGGTTTTTGTAGTATTTCCTCCATCCATTTATGTATTTTAATCCAATCCTTTTTCACAAGTCCATACATGTTCTTTTTGAAAGTAAAAAGAACATGTACAGGAGGTAGAAGCAGGGCCAAACCACAAAAGAAGCATATAAACAAATAGCAAGGGATTGCACCAGGAAAGCTAAAGCAGAAAATGAACTGAGAATAGCAAGGGATGCTAAGCACCACAAGAAAGCCTTCTTCAGATACATCCAGAGCAAACGACATGAGAAAGAGAAGGGCGTCCAGCTACTCAAAGTGGAAGGCAGAGTGGTAACAGATGGCAAAGAAAAGAAAAGGCAGAGGCGCTCAGTTCCTACTTGGCTTCAATCTTCTCCCACAAGGAAATCTGCAATCAAGAGGAAGTTCAAGCTGGAAGAGAGAGGTGGCAGCCCAAGACTGACAGACAAATGGTCAAGGAATACCTAGGTGGAATAAACGCTTTCAAATCTCCAGGGCCCGATGAACTCCATCCCAGAGTCACAAAATAGCTAGTGGAGGAACTCTCAGAACCACTGGCTATTATCTTCGCTAAATCTTGGAAAACAGGAGAAGTGCCAGACGACTGGAGAAGGGCTAATGTTGTCCCTGTCTTCAAAAAGAGGAAAAACCTGGGAACTATAGACCAGTTAGTTAGTCTGACGTCAATCCCTGGAAAAATTCTGGAGCAAATTATTAAAAAATCCATCTGCAAGCATCTTGAAGAAAATGCAGTGTTTAACAGAAGCCAGCATGGATCTATCAAAAATAAATCCTGTCAGACTAATTTAATCTCATTTTTTTGACTGGGTAACCTCCCAAATGGACAAAGGGAACACTATGGACATAATCTACCCAGACTTTAGCAAAGTTTTCAACATAGTGCCACATGACACTCTGATAACAAATTAGCAAAAACTAGACAGATGGAAAAACTATTAGGTGGATCCAAAATTGGCTGCTAAGTTGGTCACAAAGAGTGCTCATCAATGGCACCTCCTCACATTGGATGAAGGTAACTAGTGGGGTGCCGCAGGGTTCAGTCCTGGGCCCAGTGCCCTTCAGCATCTTTATTAATGGTTTGGATGAGGAAGTACAAATTCGCAAATGATTGATTGATTGATTGATTGCATTTGTATGCCACCCCATAGCCAAAGGCTCCCTGGGTGACTCACCGTGTGCAATATAAATATATTTATAATACAGATAAAAATAAATAACAAAAAACAAAACCATTGAACATAGTAAAATTAAAATACATTATAAATACAAAACTGGGCAGAATAGCAAACACCCTAGAAGACAGAATGAAGATCAGAGCGATCTTGATAAACTTGAATGCAGGGCGGAAACCAACAGAATGAAATTCACTAAGGACAAGTGCCAACTCCTCCAGCTGGGAAAAAGAAACCAGATGCATTGATACAAGGTGGGGAATATGTGGCTCAGCAGAACTGAACAAGAAAAAGACCTTGGAGTAGTTGTGGACAATAGGCTAAACATGAGCCAACAATGTGATGGAGCTGCCAAAAGGGCAGATGCTATTTTGGGATGCATTAACTGCAGTATGACTTCCAAATCACGAGAAGGAGTAGTTCCCCTGTACTCATCACTAGTCAGACCTCTCCTGGAATACTGGGTCTAGTCCTGGGCACCAAGATTTAAGAAAAATGCAGGTAAATTAGAAAGGGTTCAGAGGAGGGCAACAAAAATGATCCAGGGTTTGGAAACGCTGCCCTGGGAGGAGAGACTGAGAGAATGGGGCATGTCCAGCCTTGAGAAGAGAAGATGGGGGGGCGGCATGGTATCCCTCTGTAAGGACCTCAAAGGCTGCCACAGAGAGGAAGGTCAGGATCTCTTCTCGCTGCTGCCACAGTGCAGGACACGGAATAGTCAGTTCAAGTTCTGACAACCCAGATTCAGGCTGGACATCAGGAGGAGCTTCCTCACTGTCAGAGCAACACGATAGTGGAACTGGCTACCTGGAGAGGTGGGGGGCTCTCGCACACTGGGGGTATTCAAGGTGAAACTGGGCAGCCCTCTGAGTGGGATGGTGTGACTTGGTGCCCTGCAACAGCAGGGGGTCGGACTTGATGGTCTTCATGGCCCCTTCCAACTCTACTACTCTGTGATTCTCCAAAATGGCACCCTGCCCTTGGGGTGGGAGAGCTTCCATTGCATGGTCCATGCACTCTGTTGCCTGCTTCCTTGTGAGTAAGCCACGCCAAACGCTGCATGAGGTCTCAGAGGGGGCCCGCCAAAGATTACGCTGCCAGCATCTCGGCCTTACTCCCCTTCATGAATTTGTTGCAAGGAAAGAATGGGGGAGAATATTGTATACTGGATGCCCCAATAGTTGCGCATGTACCCGAAAAGATCTCCCCTTTTCTACTTCCCAGTTTCCTTAATGACAGCAAGCAACTCCTTCACATTCCTGTTCCAGATTCTCCAGAGGCAAAGATCTTCCCACACTTTAGTGACATTTGCCACTTTATTGGTGAGTAAATCGAGACAGGCATCTCGTCCTACTTGCACTACGTGGAATGAAGCAAGGCACTTAGGGCCCAATCCTAAGCATGTGTAGGCAGCAAAAAGAGGTAGAATTCCCAGCATTCCCCAGCCAGCAGTGCTGGGAGCCCCAGGACTTTTTTCTGGGTCAAAACATGTGTAAGGTTGTGGCTTTAAACTTGACCATGTCCTCAAATTCCTGCACCAGACTTGTTGGTTGTGGCTTGCCTGCAGGAAGTCCTAACGCTAGAGCTCATGTGACCCAGGGGCCCCTCCCCAGCTAATGCCAGAGTGGTGCCCCTCCAGTCCTGAGACGTACTCTCGACAGCAACGGAAGCTCAGAAAGCTCAGTGCTTGCCTGCCTGCCTGCCTGCCTGCCTGCCTGGGTGAAACTTTTCCTTCTAGATTTTCCTTCTGTCTTGTAAACTTCCCAGAGCCTATGGGAATGGGATGACATACACAAATAAATAAATAGATAAATAAAATCGATAAGACCCAGGTGTTCCTACCTGGCTGGGCTCTCGCAAGGCAGGATCTCCGTTGAGCCACACTGGGCTAAGCGAAGGCACTACCTCAAGGGAGGGGAACCCCCTGCTGCCAGAGGGCCCCTTCCCATTCCCGAGAGAGGCTCGCCTGGCGCCGTCTTTATTTGCTTTTTGGCGCCAGGCGAAGACCTTTTTATTTAAGCAATATTTTAAGTGTTAAATTATTTTATGTTTAAAATTATTTGTTAATTTATTATTATATTGTATGTTTTAATTTGGACCTTGAGATGGGCCAGTTTTTAATATTGTGTATGTTTTTAGGGTATTGTGAGCCGCCCCGAGGCTTGTGGCAAGGGGCGGCACATAAATTTGTTAATAAATAAATAAATAATAAAATAGATGCTCTTGGGGGCTGCCTTTGCGGGGTGGAGCCAGAGGAGAAAGGGATGCTGCCCACGATCCCAAATATGCAGGCTTAATTCAGCTTACCCCTCTTCCTCCCAGAAACTAAGGTATAAGAGAGGCATTTCCATTTTTCAGAATGAGGAGAAATGTGCAGTGATGGTAAGATGACAAAAAGGTAGTCGGGGAAAAGGGGCCAGGGAGACAGGAGAAGAAATCCCATCGGAACCCTGTTGGGATGCTCAGACAGCCATTTTTGGCCCATGGCCCTAAGGTTCCCCTATAATCCCATCTACAACAGGCCTGCCTCGTTGACTCAGGGACCCCTGATCCACAGGGCCTCCACCGTGGCAGGCATCTGCTGATCACCAGATACAGGTCTCACGAGAAGACAGAGTTGTGTATCAGCAGCCTGTGGAGGGTTCTTTGCTCCGGATCCCCCCATTGACTGCTCTTGGAAGCGGGAATGTGGTCACCCATGGTTTTTCCCTGCACCCAGGACTGGAGCCGTCAGAACACGGCCCTTCTGAATGCCTGATCCACAGAGTTGGTCTGGGAGGATCAGTGGTGTCCGAAGTGGGTGAGAGACCGAGCAGAATTCATGTTCCTGCACTCTCTCTCCCCTCCCCGCATTAGTGTTCCTCCATCGGGGCAACTGAGTCTGGTACAGGCCCATCACCAGACTCAGAAATCCAGACTCAGACGAGTCCAGATACACAGCATCCAACAGGAGCAGCACCCATGACTAACCCTAACCCATGAGTCAAGAGAAGAAGCAAAGTCAAGCAGTAACTTCCCGCAGGGGTTTGGCTTTCCCACCTGTGTCTGGGCCAATGTGAAAGGGATGTTTCTCCTCCGTTCAGACCATCACATTCACAAGGAAGCAGTCCTGGTTTTCTCTACCTTGGGGATAAGCCGAAGCAGCACGGTGGTCATGGCCTACCTCATCCATTCCTGCAGGCTTTACTTAAAGGTAAGGAAAAGGTGGAACCTGGTGGAACCGGCAGGAATGGTCCTGATGCGATTTTGGAATCACAGTCAACTTTGGAGAATCGCCTGTATAAAGTGATGCTTTTTCCCCATTCCTAGCCACCTGTTCACCTCACAAGTGGTGGCTGTAAAAGCCCAAATTGCTGCAGCCAATGAACAGTCGCAAATGTCATGGAGAACTCCCAGGGCCCAGTCAGCCCACGGAGCCCACCTTGCGGCGTCTGGAACTCCTGCTCCGTCCAAAAATGCTACCTTTTCTTGCCGCCTCATAGATGTCCGCCTCCTGAAACCCCTCTCTCACTTCCTTCAGATCCTTCCTCAAAACCTGCTTTTCCCATGAACCCCCAGCCTCCCGTCCTTGCTGTCTTGGAGGCTAAGTCTTCAGAAAGGCGATCCTTGTACTTTCCTCCTGCCTCCATGTCCTTCCCCTCCCTCTGTAGCTTCTCTCCTGTCCTCCACCTGGTACCTTCCCAGTGTGTTGCACTACAGTGCCCATCACTTCCAGTCCGAATGGTTCAGGGACTGATGTGACTGGCTGTATCTCTCCAGTGTCCCAGGCAGAGAAATGGGAGTCCCGTTACCTTTTCGCCAGAGAGAGAAGGGCTCAAACGTTTGACCTCCCGCACGAGCTACAGCCTCCCGCAATCTGGCTGGGGAACCCTCCCCTACAGCCCTCCAGTTCCCAGAATCCCCCAGCCAAGGTGGCCCAAACAGTTGTGGTGGGCTTTGAGCCCATTTCAGGGCTGTGCTGTTCCCTGGCCAAGACCCTCCACGACAGTTTCCTCCTTCCCTCATTTTCTAGGAGCCAGGTTTGCCCCGTTTCTGACCCCTTTTCACCTCTGCTTGTCTTGTAGAATGCTTGGGCCTACGTCCTGAAGTGCAAAAGTAACATGCGGCCGAACAGGGGCTTTGTCCAACAGCTTTCCGAGTGGGAGGAGCGGATCTACTTTACTGCAATCACTGATATCTCTGAACCGAATTATTGACCAAGGCAGGGCTGATAAAGGAGGCTCCGGAAACGTTGCTTTGTAGGGCAGCTTCCTTCCTTGAATGCAGTTCGGTTAGCCCTGGCTGATGGGTGGGTGGGTGTGGGAAGGCAAAATCTACATTTCAAGGCTATTGAAGAAGAAATAGCTTCCCCTTTTGTGTTATTGCCCTGTTTGCATTCTCATGCTGTTCTCTGCCCTTTGTACAGTGTTGAGTGAAGTTTGCATTTCTGTTTGTGTTATTCCAAAATAAATACATTGTGCCTTCATTCTTTATAATGTTGTCAGTGTCAGAAGACTCTTGAATTGGCACATTTCTGTCCTGTTACTTCTAGAGAGCAGTCCTCTGGACCCTGGCCGCCCTGAATCGGCATGGGAGGTCCCAGATTCCCGGATCCGGTCAGAGACAGTGCTTCAACCAGATCTGGGAATCTGAACTCCATCCTGCAGCCGGCATGATGCTCCTTGGGGTCTGGAGAGGAACCCTGGAGAGGGGGAAAGGATGGGAGGAGACGAGAGAGGCCAGGAAGCCCTCCTTCCCTCCCTCTCCAAAACTCTCAGACTAGACAGGCAAAAAAGCCTCTTTACCAAACTATGCTGGGCAGAGGAGAGAGGGTGACTTCGAGCCTCTGCGTTCAGGGATTTGGGGTATCACAACAGGGTTAAACCCTCAAAGGGTTTATGTTCCACCTTTCAACAAGAACTTTCAAAGTCACTAACCATGCAAATGTGAACCTCAGTGATCAATGATGATAAACTGAAGCAAGAAAATATTTTAAACTATAAAAATAAGACAATGGCAGTGAAATGGGGAAAATGACCATCTACTGTAACCCACCCAGTGAGCCATATGGCTAGTGGGGTGGCGTCAAATCTAATAATAATATTGTATATTAAAAGCATGGGGCTATAAAATCATTTTCCCTGGCTCTGCACGTTTCACAATAATGCTGCCAGCACCAAAGAGCACACTGGGGGCCCAAGTGTGGCTTGCAAATCCCATCGGCTCATGTCAGCCCCAACAAGGGTGGGGGATGATGGGAGCTGTGTGCCAGGATATCTGAAGGGCGATACAAGTTGCCCACACTCTGCAGCAGGCAGCGATTTTTTAAAAAAGTGTTATTGAATTTACAATTCAATGTATGAAATAATATATATTCAATCTGTGTAGCAGTCAGAGTGTTCTAGTTCCCACTCAGACATTGAAGTCACTTGGTGGCTTTGGGTTAGTGACCAGCTCTCAGCCTGGTGTTTGTGAGGTTCAAAGGGAAAGGAGAACTTTGTGAACACCTCCTTAAGAGGATAGAAATATCATCATCATAATTAAAAATTTGAATATGAAGTAATAGCGAAAAGTGCCAAAATAAGTAACTAAATAAAATATAAATTTAACAACAATTAATATAAACAATATAAATAATATTCATTACAAATATATTTTATTGAACATTAATCAGTTATTGTTATTAGTATTAATATTGTTAACAGTATATTAACATTAATAACACATATTAAAATAAACATTTATGATTTAACATACATTAAGATGGAAATATATTTTAATATGTTGTAAGATTTATTTTATTATTTATTAAAACATTTCTGTGATGTAAACATTTATAAAGATTATAAACATATTTCTATTGAAAAGATATGACCCCTACCCCTAATCAAACGGTATAGAAATGCTTTAAATAAATAAATATAGTTTAATTGTGGGGTAAGGGCGAGGATCCCTCGAGCCCCGCCCCCTCCAGGCCCGCCCCCTCCCCTGGCACCGGTCGCCCTTGGCTACGCCCCGCCCCTCTGCCTTCCTGAAGCGGCCGCCACCCATTGGCTGCCGTGCTGCCCAGCCCCGCCGCCGATTGGCGGAGTGCGCTCTTCCGGAAGCGGTGCCCCGCCCCCGCGCCCGCCCGCTCGGAGGGCCGCCGGCCTGGCTCGGGTCCCCGTCGCCTCGGACGCCGCCATGAACCGCCGCGCCTCGGTCGGCGAGTGCCTGCGGGACTGGGAGGAGCTGCAGGACAGCTTCCAGCGCGTGCAGGTGAAGCCCCCGCCCGGAGGGGCGCCGAGGGTGTCGCGCGCCAGGATTGGGTCCGAGTGGCTGCGCCGGCGAGCAGCGTCTCTGGGCATGTGCAGAGTGTTGCCTGCCGGTGGCGGGGGCGGCATCTTCGGCTACTGCTGCCGAGGGAGGCGTCTGTGGCATACCTAGAGCATGTGTGAAGAGCGTGTCTCTGGGCCTAGGCAGAGCGCGTTTCGCTTCATGGCTCTTAGTCCTCCCCATGAGGACTAGTAGATATCGGTAGGCTTTTCCTCCATGAATTTGCCCAGTCTCCTTGGAGAGCCGTCCAGATGGGTAGCCAGCTATCCTGATGGCTTTAAAAGAGAATCGGGCAGAGTAATGGGGAAAACGGCTATCGAGGGCTGCTAGTCCTCATGGCTAGGGGAGAGAAAGTGCCAGTGCGTGGGGGAGCGTGAACGGGGAAGTGCTGCTGCATTCTTGTGTGAACAGGGCGCCGGGCAAGGTGGACCTTTGGTCTGATCCCTCCTGGCGTTCAGGTGCCTTGAGTATGTACAGAGGGCTTTCGCCTGCCTGCGCTCTTACCCGTTTTGTCAAGGATGGCTGTATCCTGCCACTCCCCCAGGGAGCGCAGGGTGATCTCTTCCCTTTGCCCTGTCTCCCCACGCCCTTGTTTCATTTTCACAACTGCCCTGTGAGGAAGGATGCCCTGTGTGAGCACGTGTAATTGGCCAAAGGGCACTCTGAGCTGGCCGGCTGCACGGAGACTTGAACCTTGCTCTCCCAGGCCCATCTTTCCCCATGCCTTGGACTACAAGCCTTGGGTATTCACCAGTCCAAGAGGGCCCCTGGTTTCAGGGGGCTTCCCTAGCCTGAAATGGCGTAGCCTTAACCACTGCAGTAATTGCGTCTGTGAAGAGAGTGTCATTTCTTCTTTATTGATACTGTGTATGTGAAGTGACGGGGCTCTCTGAGCCTGCACAGAGTGCTTTTCCTTGGTGTTGTCAGTGTGCACATGGAGCGGAAACACCCTGGGCCTTGTGCAGAGGGTGTCCGTTGCCCACCATTTCTATGCTTGAAGAGGACATGTGCAGGGTGCTTTTCTTCTGTTGCTGTTTGCATCCGAATACCAGTGTGCCTGAGCATATGCAGAGTGCTTCCCCCAGCAACATAGGAGACATCAGTTGTGAGCATGTTTCACATCCTCATTTGAGTGATACCTCAGACAGCCCCATGCTGCCAAGATGGGCTGCCCCTTCTGCTGGATTGCTTGGTAACAACATCAGGAGAAGGTCTTTGCCTTGATCGAAAGGATGGGCAAGGACATCAGAGGTCATCTAGTCCACCCCCCTGCCCCAGGCAGGAATTCTACATTTAAAGCACCCTGGTGAAGTAGCCATCCAGTCTCTGACTGAACAGCTTCCATGGCAGATTTACACGGTAGCCTGTTGAACATCTTGTAGGGGCTTCTTCTATCCCCTTTTAGCACTTCAAACTGCTTGCGAGTTTCCCAAAGTATCTGCTTGGCCACCGGGAAGGAAGCCTCTGGTTGGAGCCAGCTCCGCTCTTTCCAGCTGCCTGCTCTCCTTCTGTCCTTCCGTCCGTCCGTCCGTCCGTCCTTCCTTCCTTCCCTGCGTGTTGAGAGGACGACCGTGCAGATCAGGACAAGGTTGCACAAATGTTTGGCACTGGCTCCACAGAGTATAGTTGTGGTGGCATGATTTTATGGGGCTGAGAGATCGTCCTGGGCACTTGGCAAGGGGACCTGGAGGGAAAGCGGTCTGCAGTGATGGCCACCCTGATGGGAACACCCCCTGGAGCAGCATGCTGGGAGACTTGGGGAGAGACAGAAGGATGCACTTCTTTGCACAGGGCATAGGAAAACAATGAAACTCTGGACTGGGCGTCACAGCCACCAAGGAGGGGAGACCCCTTTGTGGGGGAGAAGGTTGTCACTGGCTACCAGTCGCGGTGGCTGTGGATGGCCTCCAGTATCCAGAGAGTGTGCCACTTCCGGGAGAACACAGAGGGATTGGTGCCCAGTGTCTCCACTGCGGGCCGCTAACAGGAAGCTGGAGGGCCAGATGTGCCCTGCTCTACTCCGCAGGGCTGTTTTTTTCTTTCCAAGAAAGGAACTGGGAAATCTGGGGGGCTTGCAAGGGGCATGCAATGGCCTGAAGACCTTGAGGCCCCGATTTCTGGAAGAGTGCCATCCCCTTTACCTGCCTGTCCAGTCGCCGGGGTCACTGGATGGGGTACCCCAGTTGGTTTCCTCATAGACCGGTGGCCTAGTCCGCCCGAAGAATTGCCTTCAATGAGGTGGCTCTGCTTTCCTGGAAGAGGTGCTCTGGAGGTCAGCCAGAAGCCAGCATTGTGTCGCTTCGATGCCCCTGAAACCCTCTGTTACAGGAAGCCTTTCCAGTCTAACCAGCCATGGGTTTTATTGATTCTGTTTTGACCCTTTGCTTTATCTCTTTATTGTTCACCCCCCTGGCATCTCCATCTGGCGCGATATGTAGATTTTCATTCGTTCATTCATTCATCCAGTACTGGGGATTGGAGAGCAATAAGACATGTGGAGCAAGGCTTCTGAGAAACGGTGGAAGGCTGGCCTGATTGGTGTAGCGGGTAAGAGCGTCGGGCTGGGACTTAGGAGATTTGGGTTCAAGTCCTCGCCCATGGAGCGCACTGGGTGACTTTGGTCCACTGACAGACTCAGCCCAACCTACCTCACAGGGCTGTTGTTGCAAGGATAAGACAGAGAGGAGAATTATGTAAGCTGCTTTGAGTTTCTTGAAAGGAGAAAAGACAGGATATAAATTTAACAGTTAAGCAAAAGAGCTGCAAAAGGGGTAAATGCTATTTTAGGTCACTTTGATAGAAGGATCACTTGCAAATCCCATGAAGTCCTCGTTCCCCTTCTCTCAGCAGCGGTCAGGCCTCATCTGGAGTCCTGCACCCAGCTCTGGGCTCCACAGCTGAATGCAGGCAAAATGGAAGGGGATCGGCGGAGGGCAGCAAGGAGGACCCAGGGACGGGAGGCAAAAGGAGAGAGTGAACGAGCTGAGCTTGTTTAGCCTTGAGAGGAGCAGCACGGCGATGGAATGAGTAACCCAGGGAAGCTGTGGGCTCTCCCACACTGGAGGCATTCAAGGGCCAGTAGGACACACGGCTGTCTGGCAGTCCTGCGCGGAGAAGGGGGATGGGCTCGATGACCTTCTGAGCCCTTCCAACTCTCCTACTTCATGAATCTGTGATTCTAAATAAACATGTGCTCAAAAGCCCCGGAACCTGCTTTGTACAAAATGTGGTTCCGCGTGCATGAAGCGTTTCCCTGAGCATGGACAGAATGTCCCTCTTGCTTCTGAGCTCCATTCATTGGACTTTGCAGGCCAGCTGAGTTAAACACTGAGAACTAGAAGAATGTTTTGGAAGTTTGGGGTCCTTCCCAACACAGCAAGTATTTGAGTTTGAACTGTAATCCGATTTTAGGCAAACGGTTCCCCTGTGGGTTTTGGTCAGTGAGCAGATTCAGCCTGGGCTAATACACCCGTTGGGCAGCCACGTGTGCAGTCGGTGTGTTTCGGTAGGAATCCCGCGCAGGAGGGAAGGGGCGATGCGCATGGAGGTATAACAGTGCACCTGGTTGCGCAGAGGAAGCGAAGCGGGCTTTGCAGGCGGGTTTAGTCTGTTCAGGCCTTCACATTATCACAGTTTCGGAGGAAAGCATGCGAAGCATGTGTGTTGCTGTCCCGTTTAGATCCTGCACCTGTGACTGCCTCCTTGCAGTTGTGTCCTCACAACAGCCCTGTGGGGTAGGCTAGGCCAAAGAGCCGGTGATGGCCCAAAGTGAGTTTTGTGGCCAAGTGAGGACTACCCAGACCTTCCAGGTCCCAGTCCGACAATGTCACTATTATGCCGCGGTAGCTCTGCAGTTCTAGACTGCCGGTTTATGCGATATTCCCTTTTCTCCTCGCCATTTGATCCGCACAACAACCCCGTGAGGTTGAGAGCGGGTGGCCAAGCCACGCAGGGAGTCTCCTGGCCATGCCTGGGACCTCGGGGGCCTGCGCCAGTCCGTGTTGCCGGGACAGGAAGGCAGGGTGGCCTGATGGAATGGAGACCTTCTAGGCATTTGGCAGCAGGGCGACGAAACCTTAATCAAGCCTTCGCTTTTTCTCATGATTGTCCAATGTCATTTTGCGTGTCCCTGTGTTATATGCCGATATGTCCATCTGTATCTGGTTTTTCCAACGCACTTGTTAGTTTTGATCTTTGTAAATCGGCCAGAGAGCAATAGCTTACTGGGCGGCACAGGAGCGGAATTAAAGCATCAGATGGAGAGGTTTTGGTAAGCCGACATCTCTGCTCCCCCGGCATGCAAAGGACAGTGAAAGAGAGTGAGAGGGCACCGTGGAGCTGGCCACGTGGGGCCACTCCTGCTTGGCTTCGAAAGAGTGACAGCTGTGCTCGCTTGGCCGCACACCAAACACTGCCCGTCCTTCCGCCTGGACAAATGAGAGCGCTTGCTTGTTCTGCCGCATTTTGCAAATAACCTTTCTGCTAGTACGCGTGGCACAAGGGGCGCATCCACGCCAGTGCTGGGAACTCCCGCTCAGTCTCTTTAGAAGCTGTGCCTCTGTCAGGGAAACCCCGGCTCTCTGTGTTGTCTTCGCACACACACACACACGTGCACACACAGACGCTCAGAATGCCTGACCTGATGCCCTCCACATGGTTTGCGCTTAAGACCCCCCCCCCCCCCAGACATCTGAGGCAGGAGTGAGGAAACTCAACCTGAGGGGTGAGCTGAATTTCAGAAAAGTCCCCAGTGGCCCGTGGATCTCCTCTCTTGGCGTCTGCCAAGCACCTGCCCTCACTGGTTGGTTTCCCTTGAACTTGTAAGATGTTTTAAATTTCTGTCCTTGAACTTTTCTGCCCTTCACTCTCCTTGTTTGGGTTCAAAAGAGCATCTTTTGTGCTTTGGAGCTCAGACGCCACCTCTGCCCTGCGCTTGGTTTTTGGGACAAGCTCCTTTCTTCACCAGGTTGTGCTCTGAGGGATGGAGGGCTTTGCGATCAGCCTTCCCACCGTGGCAACCAGTCAGCAAATGGTCAGCCCCCTCCCCAGGGAGCCATTTTGTGAGAGCGCCTGCAACACGGTCAAAATGCCAGATGTGACCAGCAGCCCAAAGAGATGGGCTAAGTAGGGATAGACTGCCTATGGTAGAAGTGGGGCAGGCTTGGAGAAAGCAGTATTCAGCTGTTGTGTTGCGGGAGAGGGTAGGAGGGAGAAGGCGAAACTGTCGGCTTTCTTGGACTGATTGCCAGCCCTGGAATCTAGGAAGGCTGGCTGGGAAATGATGTGAGTCGTAGGACCTTCTGTGCTGAAATACGCAGAGGCTGCTAGGACCTTGTTCCGTCAAAGCATGCGTGGGATCGTAGGATTCTTCCCTGCCTGAACATGCATGCGTTTGGGTACTGGCCACTAATATGCATGGCCTTAAAAGGGGATGGGGCGGATGCGTCAGGGAGGGAGCTGTCCTTGGCTACTAGCCTGGCTAGCTGTGGGCTCCCTCCTCTCCCGAGGTGTCGTGCCTGCACACACCAATGGCTGAGTGGCTGAGCCGGCAGAGGCCTCGCACCCTTCCTGCTGGCCGGATCCTGCCGGCGGCTGGGCTGCCGCCACGTGGACGGAGTGCTGGACTGGCCGGGCCGTGGCTCTGACCCAGCCGAGGCTTTGTCTGCTCTGACTTGCCTTTTCTGCTTTTGCTCTCTCCTTTTTGACCAGGAGACACACAGGCTGTACAGACAGAAGCTCGAAGAGCTCACGAAGCTCCAGGGTGGCATTGCCAGCTCCATCACACGGCAGAAGAGGAAGCTGAAGGAGCTCTCCCTGGTCCTCAGAAAGTAGGCTGGGCGCCGCTCCGTGTGGCTGCAGCTGTCGGGAGGGCCCAGTGCGCCTTGGCTGCTTGCAGCGCTGGCTTCGCCTCGTTCCGTAGCTCGTTGCTTCAGGGGCGTCTGCATTTCAGAAGCCCTTGGTGCAGCCCGCCAGCCCTGTGGGGCGGCGCTGCCCGGCCACTTGCCCCCCAGATGTGTTGCAGTGGTGGATGCTGGGGGGGGGGTCTTACCCAGAACATCTGGAGGGCAGCACGTTGGGGAATGCCCTCACAGGACCACATGGCTCTCCCGTGTGTGTCTGCTTCAGCCCCCCCCCCTTCTCACACCATGTGCCTTTCTCAGGGCTGTGTTCCTTCTCCACCCCCCCCCCCGCCTCGCTCCCAACCTCTCCCCGAATCCAGATGCAAGTCCCCAGTCGGCAGCGCAGAGGAGACAGAAGACGGCACAGTCCAGGAGCTGCAGAGCCTGATCAAAGAGCGGCAGAATGTCTTCTTCGACATGGAGGCCTATTTGCCCAAGAAGAACGGGTAAGGGGGCGCCAGCGGTCCCCGTGACTGGGCGGAGGCATGGCGGGGGGCTGCTCCTCCCGACAGCGGCCAGCCCCATCCTTCCTGTGGCGTCTGCGGGTGGGGCCTGAAGACCGACAGCCTTCCCCAGCTGTTGCTTATTGCTTCATTTGCGTTATATCCCACCTTGTTCTCCCGCTAACAAGGGTCCCAAAGTGGCTGACATAATCCTCTTTTTTCTCTCTTATCCTCACAACAGCCCTATGAGGTAGCTTAGGCCAAGAGTCAGGGCCCTGCTGAAAGGCACCCAGTGAGCCTCAGGGCCATGTGGGGCCCAGAACCCAGTTCTCCCAAGTCCCAGTCCAGCGCTCTAACCACTGGGCAACAGTGGCTCTCACTGTTTACCCCAAGCTTCTGGCATCCAGAAGTCGACTGCTTTTCAGCATGAGTGAGTTCAAGAAAGAGCTGTTCTCCGCACGAAGGACAGTACTCAGTCCAGCAAGACCCTCGTGCAGCTTCGCGTCCGGCCTGCTTCTCCTGGTCATCTGCTGCTCTTACTGCTAGGCCCAAGCACAGGTCCCTCGACCAGCGTGCTGTTCTCCAAGCTGTGGCCAAAGGGAACGCGAACTATCCCTGGATGCTGGCAGCACACCCGCTTACGGAAACGAAGGCCGCTGCTTCGGGGGCTGTTTAGCGAGGAGAAATGGCAAGGGAGGGGAGGCGCGGCAGTGGCGTGTAAGATGGTGTAGAGGAAGTGGAGCGGAAGACCTCCCTCCCTCCCTCATAATAGTAGACCTCCACTGGGCCACCCCATAGAAATAATGGTGGCCACGTGGGGACAGGTCAAGGAAGGAGCCCTGTCACAGAGCTCATAAATGGTGGGATTCCAACCACCAGGCAGAGTGGTGGCCCCCAACCTGGATGGCCGCGAAAGGGAATTGAACCCCTTCATCGAGTAGAAGGCTACCCAGGGCTGCTAGTCCAGAGCGCTGATGCTGCCTGCAGGCCCAGAAGGCAGTGTGCCCGTGTGCCCCAGTCGCCGGGGAACATGGGCAGGAGTTGCTGCTGCCCTCATGATTTGCTGGGGGGTCCCATTGGCCGGGGTGAGGGGACGGCGCTCTGTCCTTGGTCCGGCCCAGAGGGCTCTTGCCCGTGTTGTATCCCATGCAGTGCCGTGAAACGCCTTGCAAGCTGCCGTTTTAGATCCCCTTGGAACGCGGCAGCCGTCCTCTCAGGGCAGCGCTGCCTGTGTGCATTCATTCCTCTGCTGTCCTTTGCAACCCAGGCTGTACCTGAGTCTCGTGCTGGGGAATGTGAACGTCACGCTGCTCAGCAAGCCAGCCAAGTACGTACTTGTTGTGCTTTTAAGAAGCAGAAACGTTTGGGCTTTTTCAAAGTCTCTAAAAATGCAGCCACGTGGACTAGGAACTATTTGTATTCTGCTAGCTGGTTGGTGTGTTTAATAATGTAAAGGAATTTTTACATTACATTATCCTGGCATTTTTTTTCAAGCTGAATCCAGATTTTAAAAAAGCAATACTTAGAGGTGGGAAATGCCATCTCTGTTCTGTGTGAGGAGGGGAAATGGGGAATGCTTCTTACAAGAAGAGGAGATACCGTGCACCTGTAGAGCTGGGGCTGGCCAGTTTTAACCCCGCAGATGTTCTTGGATTGCAGCTGCCCTTGCCATTGGCTATGGGGCTGATAGGCATTGTAGTTCAGCAACATCTGGAGGGCCACAAGTTGCCTGTTTCTCTTTCAAAACGGCTGTGCCTTCTCCTCTGCCAGTAGCAGGCTTAGCTCTGTGGAGGAAGGGCCACCGTTCTGCCGATGGAGCCCTGCCATCCCAAAAGCCCTTCTCCCCCTCCGGTCTCTGACACACACCTCCCCCCCCCCGCCCAGCGTGGCATCTGTAGAAATGCTTCTGTTTGTACTCTCTGGACAGGGTCCTGTGAAAGTCCCCTGGCTGGCCTGGCGGGCGGGGGACCCCCAAGCCCCCAAGGGTGGGTGCCCGGCTGAGCATCCCTGCCTCCTTTCTCAGGTTTGCATACAAGGACGAATACGAGAAGTTCAAGCTGTACCTCACCATCATCCTGCTCATGCTCTCCTTCACCTGCCGGTTCCTCCTGAACTCCAGGTGAGTCTGCAGCCCTGAGCAGCAGTGGCAGTGCCCCGGCACCCGTTGGTTGGGGCCCGTTGCTGTTGCGGGGCTTGCCTGCTGCCTCGGCCAGGGTGCTCCAGGGGGCCGTGCGGGGAGGCTTCCGCCAAGAGCAAGGCAGAGAGAGGGATGGGCAAGGCAGCAGCGCAAAAGCCGTCAAGGCCAGCCCCCGAGCCCGTCTGGGGGATGTGCCTTCCAGGGTCGGGGAGGGTCCGTGGGATACCGCGCCCTCCCCACCGAGGCTTCTTCCCAGACAAGCCCCCCCCCCCGCAAGCTCATGCACTGTCGCATGTGGATGCCCTCCCAAATCGGGCTAGAGAAAACAGGGAGACAGGCCTGCCGCTGCTGAGGCGAGCAGGGGGGCGGGGAGCGCTGCTTTTTCACTGTGTGTGCCTCCCGTTCCGCGACCAGTTGGACGGCTGCCCAGGGATCGTGACCAGTTGAATTAGTGCCTGCCTCTGATGCAGATGTGAAGTCCTTGGAGGACTGACCATTGGGCCTCGCACCTCCAGATGCCTTGGACTGACATTCCCATGACCTGCCAGGTCAGCTGGGGCATGCTGGGAGTTGTAGTCCAAGACATCTGGAGGGAGTAAGATTGGGGAAGGCACCTACAAATTTCTGCATTGGGAGTGGCAAACCTAGGGCCTCTCCACATGTTAAACTCCCAACTCCCATCTGCCTGAGCCTCAGATTACCAGAATTGCCACTCAAGTGAGCGGTCGTTGCTACTGCCACTGTTGGGCGAACGCCTTGCCTTTTCTGGGCAAGCCTTTGTGTTTTCAATGTTCTAAGTGAGATGTTTTGTGTGTTCCCGGCATACACGCATTCCTGGGTGCGGATTTCTTTGGAGGACAGGTGGGGTGCAGCTCGCATAAAGGCTCCATCCTGTGGTGTGTTGGGACGGAAGGAAGCCTGCAGCGGCAGACTGGGTTCTGCCCGAAGGCACCCAGGAAGGCACTCCTCGCCTCGTGCTTTCACCTGTGTGCGAAACAGCTTCAGGGGCCTTCGACATGCTGTGATGCAGGTAGTAAATTGATCAGGCGGGGTTGGCAGTAAAGGGGGTGGTGACGCCTCTGCTTCTGCCCGTGGCAGGGTGACTGACGCCGTCTTCAATTTCCTCCTGGTCTGGTATTACTGCACTCTGACCATCCGGGAGAGCATCTTGATCAACAACGGATCCAGGCAAGTGCCACCTCCGCGGTTTTTGGCGTTTTACCAACCTCTTAGCCAGCAATAGATTTTGCAGCGTATCTCTGAGGCGGCACAGCCTGGCTGCGCTTTTCAGGCCCTTCCCCAGCCTGGGTTCCCGAGACCTTTCGACAGGGTCTGTGGGAGCTGAGCCTGAGGCTTTCTGGGCGCAAGTGCAGGACATCCTATGAAACCCCGTGCCGAAGCAGCTCTCCCGTGTGGGTCGCTCTCCCAGTGTTTGGACCTTCTTTCTGGCCCCAGCAAGAGGCGGCGGAGCACGAACCTCTCGCCTCCCATAAATATTAACACAAATGCACGGAGCCACCTTTGTACCTGCCGGTGGCGTGTCCCGCCCAGGCTCCCAAAGGTCTTGGGCAGAGGTCGTTTCAGGCACTCCCCTCCCAGAATCTTTTGAACTGGAGTGCCCGTGGACTGGGCCTCGAACCCTCTGCCAGCACGGAGGAGGCACTGGGGGGCTTCTGTGTGGAGCAGGCACGGACTTCCTCCCCTGCCGCTCCCCCAGAGCTGTTTAGCGGCTTAGTCAGGCCAGCATTCGGAAAATGAAAGCCAACGTTCTGCCATAGCATGCCAAGGATATGTGAGGAATCGAACGGGAAGATGGAAATCCGAGGGGTTTTCGCGATTGGTCCCCCGGATCGCAATTAGTCAAGGCTGCGCTTGCTCTGGCCAGCTGAGGGCGAGGTGAGCCTGCTCACAGAATCGTGTCGCTTAGGACAGACTGCAGTTCGTGTGATTTTCGGACACTAATGCAGTGTGTGAAATAAGCACCCAAAAGCCACGTGGCCGAGCATGAATGGTGCAGAATCAGTCCGCCTTGCTCAAATTGCAGTTTGGGGCAACCACACTGGAGCCACATGGCCCAATGCCATTTTAAAAAGTACATTCAAGCCATGATCTGTCTGCAAAAGACACGCCCCTGATCTTGTCTGCTTCTGCTTAGGAGCAGGCAGGAGAACTGCCAAGTGCCTCAAGCTGGACTTTTCTGGCTGAGTGCCACCTTGCGGGGCCAGCCTCCCCCAGCCAGGCGCCCTCCACAAGCACGTAAGGGCAAGTCCCTCGTTTCTACAGCCATGGGCTGTAGTGCCCCCGTGTCGATGGCGTGGTGGTGTTCTTTAGAACTGCTTTTGCGGCAGCCTGGCCTGCAGCCTGGGGAAGCGACTGCCCCAGCCGGCTGGAATTCTGGGAGTTGCGATCCATGCCTGCGGAGGGTGCCTGGGTGGGGAGGCCCTGGGTGGGAATGGCTTGGTGGACCACCCTTAGGTCTGGGTCGCCTTTTGCTCCCTTCTCCTCTCCAGCAGAACTTCTCAAGCATTGCGAATGCTCTCTGACAAACTACAGTGGAATTACAGTTTTAACAACAGTGGCTCTTCTTTCTTCCCCTTTGCTGTCCCCACTTCTGTTTGCTCTCCAGGATTAAAGGCTGGTGGGTTTTCCATCACTACATTTCCACCTTCCTCTCGGGTGTCATGCTAACTTGGTGAGTCCTTGGCCGGAGAATCCCCCACCTGGGCTGGCTCCGTGGACGATATAACACCCTTGGAAATGGCTGCCAGTGGCTGCAGGGGTGACGGAGGTGCCCAGGTCCCACGTTGTTCTTGGCTCTGCTGACCCTGCGTCTTTCAGTGGCACAAGCAGGACATTTGGGGTGGGAGCGGGGAGCTGTAAACGACCGCTTCATGCTGCATTTCAGCATCAAAACTAGAACTGAGAAGTGCAAACAAAATGAGATGTTAACGGTTTTCCTGCATGAAACTGGAGCAAATCTATTGCAATGAACGCAAGGCATGTTACCTACGCTGCTTTGTTTTGTGGGTGGCGAGGGTAGTTAAAGACGACTGTGCCCAGAGCTGAGCCCAGGCGGGAGGTTGGTGGCTGTTTACACAGTGTGCCCGTGAATCGTTCACAGTGGCGAGGCGGGCCGTGCAACCTGCCCCGCTCGGGCACATCCTGTGCGTGGGGCCGCCTTGAGTGCGCCAAAGCTCCCACGGGGGCAGGATGTGGCATACGGCCCCTGCTTCGGTCGCCGGTCGCTCTCCAGGTGCAGTCGGAGGTCTGGGTTTTCACCGTCAAAGCTCTGTGTAGCCGATGAAGTTGAGCACTGTCTTACCAGTTTTAATGTTCTTGTTTACTGCGCTGTTAGAGTGTAATTGTTTGAAATCGTATGCCACTTCAATGACTCTTAAGCAAATACGGTGGCAGTCTTTGGGGGGAGCATACTTAATGCGCAAAAGCACATCCTGGACATGCATGCACAGTTCATTCTGTGTGTCTCTTGGATGACAGGCCATCCGTTTTTGCTCGATCCCTTTCTGAGAGCTGTCCAAACGCCATCTCCGAATCCCATGGGTGCCGTGCCAATTCCTTTCTTCCCTCCTCTTTTCTTCGTCCCTGCAGGCCAGATGGACTCATGTACCAGATGTTCCGAAACCAGTTCCTCACCTTCTCCATGTATCAGAGTAAGTTGGACTGCACTGAACGGAGGAGCCAACTGTGCGTCCAGCGAAGCAGAGCACCCTTTACGAACTGGGTGCCCTCTAGAGGCCAGGATTCTTGTCCTGGCTGGGGTTGATGGGAGTTGGAGTCCATGGCGTCTGGAGGGCATCAGGTTGGGGAAGGCAGCTGTGGAGAGTTGGGACGATGGCGTCTATCCAGGTGTGTTTTCATGCACGGGAGACGTGGTGTAGTTTTCGTTGTCGGCTTTAGTTATTCACGCTGAATCCTCCAGTCAGGGCAGGCTTCAAACACCAGTTTGGATTTCCTCGTGAGATGGGATTTTATTCATTTATATCCCACTGTTTCCCTCCCCCCTGCTGCTCTCCATGTTATCTTCACAACAACCCTGTGAGGTAGGATGGGCTGAGAGTCAGGTACTGGCTTAAAAGTCACCCAGCAAGCTTCGTGGCTGAGTGGGGACTAGAACCCAGATCTCCTGAGTCCCAGTCCGGTGCTCTCAAAACTGCACCACAGGACGGGAGTGAAAAGGGAGTAAGAGGGGAGCTGGCAAGGGCAGCAGCGTACGTGAGTTCTGGCTCTGTCACCTGCATGTGCTGAGGTTGCGCGCACACGTTCCGGCTCGTGCACCTCTGCCCCCGTCTTCTTTTTAAAAAAAAGCTAGCGAAGATACCATCTGAACACTTGGCCCTTATGAACGCTGTGGCCTTTTTTATTGCTATTGTATTGATTTTTTAAATCTTTTAAGTGTTTAGTCTTTGACAGGTTTTAATGTGTTGTTGGGGGGGGTGTTTATTAAGCTGCCTAGGAAGGCCTTTTGGCAGTCGTAGGTAGCCTATAAATATGTGAAGAGATCAAATCAGTCGATCCTGAAGGAAATCCACCCTGACTGCTCTCTAGGAGGCCAGATCCTGAAGATGAAACTCAAATACTTTGGCCACCTAATGAGCAGGAAGGACTCCCTGCAGAAGAGCCTGATGCTGGAACAATAGATGGCAAAGGGAGGAGGGGACGGCAGAGGATGAGGTGGCTGGATGGGGTCACTGGGGCAGTCGGCGTGAGCTTAGGTGGACTCTGGGGGATGGTGGAGGACAGGAAGGCCCGGAGGAGTGTTGTCCATGTCCAAAGAGTTGGGCGTGACTTGTGACTGAACAACAACAACGTAAATACGTGAATAAACAAGATCTCCAGAGGTCCAGGGCATTGCAAAAGGTCCCTGGTGCTGCTGGTCCCGTGTGAGCCGAGTCTTCGTCTGGGGAGCCAGGCTGTGGTATGTCCAGCAGCAGCGTTGTGCCCACCGCGAGGGCTCACGGCATCCGGGGTCCTCCCAGCCAGTCCAGGGCAGTTCTGGGGGGGCAGGAGGCAGCGTCCTGGCTCCTCGGGGCTTTCCTAAGTCGCTTCCTTTCTCGCCGGCCTTGGCAGGCTTCGTCCAGTTCCTCCAGTACTACTACCAGAGTGGCTGCCTCTACCGGCTGCGAGCCCTGGGTGAACGGCACACCATGGACCTCACTGTGGGTAAGCGGCACTGCAGCCTGGCGGGGGTGCTGGCGGGGGACAGAAGCCAGCTCCGGGCTCCAGCCATCAGCCGAGCCTGTGGGGGAGAAGGGGAGGCCACGCTGAAGCTCTGAGGGCTGTGGGAGAGCTCTTTGGGGGGCAGCCTCTGGAGAGCAGCAGCAGAGCAGCCCTCTCACCTTCCCAGCGGGCTTCCAGGCCACCACTGCGCTGCCCCCCGGCGGAAGCAGCACACTGGGCCAGGTGGCCAGAGACGCCCCCAGTGTTCGAAGCACGGTGCTGGGATGATGGCGGCTTTGCGCGTGGCTTAGCCCTTTCCTCAGTGGCCGTGGTTCGGTGGATGCCACTGCATAGCCGTGACCCTCGGCCACGTGTGTCTTCCCTGCAGAGGGCTTCCAGTCGTGGATGTGGAGAGGCCTCACCTTCCTCCTCCCGTTCCTCTTCTTCGGCCAGGTGCGTGTGTGGCGGCCCCCTCGGGGAGGGCCCCGGGGTTGTGGGGCACGGCGCTGAGGCCGGGAGCACCCTGGAGCCCAAGGCGCCTCCGTCTCCGAGCAGGAGCCTTGGGGGGCGCTGCCTGGCGCAGCCTGCCTGCGTGTCCCGTTCCGGCGAATGCCTCGCGCGGGCGGCAGCGCCGTGTTTGCCTCCAGCTGGTAGCCCTGCGGCAATTCTCTGCGTTCAGAGGCTGCTCCGGGGCCGTTCCTCGGGCCGCTTCCAGCGAGCTGCCTGGCAGCCTCCCGCAGCCTCCCACTCCCCCGTTGTGGTGGGCTTCGGCGCCCGCCACTGCGGCCCATGGACAGGAATGCTGGGAGGTGCCGTCACACACACTCAGAGGGGCTGGTGGGGGCCCCCGGTACCCGGCCGACTGGGTCTGCTGGGTTTTGAGCTGAGCACCTGCCCTGCCTGAGCCACTTTGCGAGGGCATGACCTGGCGCTGCAGCCCGTGAGACGCAGCGGGCACCGCGCATCCCTCCAGTTGCTTTGCCCGCCTGGTGTTTCCCGCTCCAGAAGGCCGGCCCTGAAGTGCGGCACGTCGGCGCATGCCTGCATTGCTGCGGTGGGGTGGGGTGGCGGGATGCCGCAGGGCAGCCAGCGCCTCCCGCTTCTGAGTGCGCTGCGGGCAGCCCTCTCTGGCTCGCGCCCCCGGGTTGCACGGGGCTCTCGTGAGCCGGGAGTGCCTCACTCAGGTGAGTGCCACCTGCCAGCTCGAGGGAGCGTGCCTTCTCTTCCCGCGGCTGCTCCGAAACCAAACACCGGGCGGAAGAGCTTTGCCGCTGCTCTGAGCTGTGCCTGGGTGTGGTGCTGGGTGGGGCAAGGGCCCCAGACGGAGACCTGCCGGGGCAGGGGAGCTGCGAGTGGGTGGTTTACGGGGTGCGGGAACTGGGGTTTGTCCCCGATGGGCTGTGTTCCCTCAGAAAGGACAGGTGCCTGATTCGGGGGCGCTCCTGGGAGCCTCGTGGTCACGGAGCCCCAAGGGCCGCCTCTGGGGCTGGGTGTCTCAGCGACACGCTTTCCCGCGTTGCCGCACACCCGTGGCTACACAGCGCCTGACGTGGGGCTGCCCTTCCGCTCTGACCCAGAACACGCGCTTTGTTAATTGTGGGGTGCTCATGGCAGCCCTTCCTTTTGGCTCCTGCCGGGCAGGCCGACCTGCAGGGGAAGTCACAGGCAGAGAAAGTCGAGGAAGACCAAGTAGGAGATGGAGGGAGCCCCAGCCTGCGGAGGGGGGGGTGCTTTCGCACTGAGGCTGACCCTATGGCAGGGAGGACTTGAGGGCACCTCTCGGCAGCGACAAACAGGCCTCGTTGCGCTGGAACTGCTGTTCAGCAACGATGTATCTCGGTGCATTTGAACCTCCTCGAGGATGCTCAGAGGTGGGCTTTGCGCGGGCAAATCGATTGCAAGTCCAGGAACCAACAGCACGTCATGCCATGCCTCTCTCTTTTTCCCTCTCGCGCCTGCCTGCAGTTCTGGCAGCTTTACAACGCCGTCACCCTCTTCCAGCTGGCCAGGCACCCAGAGTGCAAAGAGTGGCAGGTGAGGAGCCGGCGGGGAGGAAGCAGGACGACGCTCTGCGTCCTGGCAGCTGTTCCGAGGGCTGCGGGCCCGTTTTAAGGGGCTGCCGTGCCCGGCTAACTCGGAGCGGGTCTGGAGAGGCCTTCAGGGCGGCCATCCCGCTTCCAGCCACTGCCCTTTCCCACCGCCTTTTCCCCAGTGTGGGAGCTGCAGGGCAGAAGAGGCGGGTTTGCTTCCCAGCACACTGCGCGAAAAGAGTTCCCTAAAGCCGATTGCTGGCAGCGGCTCTGAGCTTTCAGCTCAAAAAGATGGGGCAGGCTAGAAACAGCCCCTTTGCTCTAGGCCCCACCCCACAGCAGGGCAACCCCCCCAGAGCGTCTCTGACTCTGTTGGCTGAAAGGGTTCGATGGATATTTTGGGGCCACTCTGGAACCTGGGGAAATCGCCAGCTTTTAGGTTAGGCTGGGCTTTGGTTCGTGTCGCTCGACCCGGAATGGGGCGGACTGGAAACATGGAAACTCTTGGAAACGGGGCAGAGCGCTGTGCCCTATTCATCCCTGCCCTGGATGGGGGTCCACGCCCCACGCCTGCCCTCACTGAGCCCGTCTCCCCGGTGGAGCTGCGCTTGACCTGGCCTGTTTCCTCCGGCAGGTGCTGATGTGCGGGTTTCCCTTCTTCATCCTCTTTGCCGGGAATTTCTTCACCACTTTGCGGGTTGTTCACCAGAAATTCCAAGCCAAGGCCAAGAGGGAGTAAGCGCGATCCAAAGTGCCTGGCCCGCCACATGCCCCCCCCCAGCCGCCTCTGGCCCTCCAGTCGCCTTCGTCCTTCACTCGGCTGAGCAGTGCGGCTGCCCCAACCGGACAATCGGCCTGGCGCCAGGCGTCCCTCTTCTCCTTCTGCCTCTTCTCGCGAACGGGGGAGAAAGGAGGCAGCCCGTGAGCCGCGCTTCTGCCTTCAGCCCGAGGGCTTCCCCCCTCTTCCCCAAGAAGGGCATCAAGATGGGGGTCTGAGCCGCCAGAGCGAAAGGCACGTGGGGCAGAGGGTTCAGCCACCGTTCTGCGCCCCTTTCCTGCCTGCCGCCAAAAGGGGGGCCCGCTGCCTCCCCGAGCCCCCGTTGACTTAAACTGGGGGGGGGTGAGAGGGGAAGGGAGCAGGCGCGGCTTCGGCATCTCCGGCGCGCCACTCTGGCGTCCTGGGGTTTCTTCTTTCATCTGAGCCAGGCTGAGGAACCAGCCAACCCTCTCGTATCGGCCTTTTCCTCCGCCATCATTTGGCCCCCAGCCTCGTTCATCCACCGCCCAGCGTCCCCCTTCATATCCTCTCCCTGCCCCAGATGTGATCACTGAGGGCTAGCCAGCTGCACGGAGCAGCGTGGCCTGGCTGGTGCCTTCCCTGGACTGGGCAGGGCGCACGGCCCCGACTCCTGGGCATTTGTGGCGTTGGTGCGGAAACTCCCTGCCAGACTCCGGAAGGGCTGAGGGCCAGGGTGGGAGACGCAGTGCTCTGGCCTCTGCTCAGCGCGACTCATCTCTGGCGTGGTTCGGTGTGCGTACGTGAGCGTGACGTCGTCCTCTCCCGCAAATGTACCCGTCATGAACAAGTTGGGAAATAAAAGGGAATCGGCTGCCTATGGGTCTCCGGTCTTCCAAACGATGCAGAGAGGAGCAGGGCCCGTCCTCGGGTGCACGCCAAGGGAGCCGGGCGGGTGGGCTGTGGGCGTCTCCGCTGAATGTCGGGGTGGATGCTTTGTGCGTGCGTGTGCATGACACACACACACAGGCCACATCTGTCCGCCTCTCCGGGCTTCTGAGGGCCGAAGGGCCAAAACAGAGCAGCAGGAAAGCAGCCGGCCGGCGCCTTGGCCCTGCGCCTTTGCCCACCTGGCCCGTCCGCACCATGGCGCCACCGCTCGGCGTTTCAGGCAAGCGGAATTTGCCTCTTGGGGAGCCTGATTTAAGGGGATCGCTAGATAGAACCCCATTTTGTATGTCCGCATTGAAGAAAGCCCTGCCGCTTGCCACGTTGAAAGCCAGCCTGCAGGACGCTTCCCTGGCTCCTGGTGGCCCACTCCCCCTTTGGAGCCATCCCAGTGGGCGCCTCTTCTGAGAGCAAACTTGGCACATTTAGCCACGTGCTGTGTGGGGGGCTTCCCTGCATCGGGGCCAAGCTTCCCGCCTGCCTGCTCGGTGGGAGGACTGCTTTATACAGGCAAGAGAAGCAAACACCTCCCTCGCCAGGCATCGCTCTGCACTCGGCCCCTTCCCTTCCTCGCAGCTCAGCTCCTGGCCCTGTATCTTTTTGGCCCTTTTCTGCATCTTCATTGCCCTGTTGCAAGTGTGCCTACACTGGGGATGATTTAAAAAGCACCACGCAGCAGTCCTGGTGCAAATGCGGAGCCGGGACACCCTTCCCACCGCCCCGGAGTGTGTTTTCAGGGAGCCAGTCGCAGCCAACTCAAAGTGGGGGGGGGGGAACGGGATGGGACTGGAGCACATCACGTTACCCACACGTCCATTGAACCCCCCCCCCCCCGGCCTTGTCCCCAGGATAGCACAATCCTTCCAGAGCGCTCCGTAATTTTTGAGTGAGTTGATGCTACACGTAAGTGTAGGAGGAAACTGATGCTGTGAATTTCCCAGAGGTGCCGGCCTAATCCCAGACTGGGGAAATCTGCGTGATGTGCTCGTTCTCTGATGTGCTCGTTCTCTCTCACACACACACACGCACACACACACACCCATCTTACTGAAAAGGCTACCTTCTAAATTAAATTAGGTGTGTTTCCGTGAAATCAGCATTCGGTTTCCGACAGTGACCACGTGGACACCCAGCTACACAAGCCTCCTGCACACACACGCGCGCACAAAGAGGCGGGAGGAGCCGGAGCAAAAGAATCGGGGATTGCTTTATTCCAAGAGCAAGCCTCTTTAAAATTATGTACATTCCGTGGACACCCTGCTCAGCCGATGCCCAAGCGCGCACGGGTTGTTCAGTGGTGGCAAGAGACGGGCCAAGACGGGCGTCGTGGCTGCGCTACCGTCCAGCCCGGGCCTGGCCCGGGATGCCCACGTGGAGGACAGCACCCGCATCTCACCCAGCAAGGAAAAGGGGCCGAGGCCCACGGCACCGGCTTAGAACTCGCCTGTCAGGAAGAGGCTTCCCCGCAGAAGGAAAGGGGGCCGAGGAGGGCTTCTCCCGCGCTAGACTGAGGCGGCCGGCCCAATTTACTGCCGCCGTCCGGAGCACAGAGGAGGGCAAGGATTCCGCCTAGCTGGCTGCTTCCGTGGTAGTTCACCACACTCGCACTACACAATCCCTCGAGCCTGCCCAGCTCACCCACGCCATGGCCGTTTCCCATCCGCTCCCCACAACCCCCCGTGATCCCGGCAGCACAGGCACCAGCCACGTCGGGAATGTGCCACGCAAGAGCCTCCGTGGCTGTGAGAAAAGTCCGCGCGAGGTGCCGAGTCCGCCAGAGCAGGCCGAAAAAGGCCCGTGCCTGTTTAACAGGCAGAGAAGGAGGGGAGGGGAGAAGGGCTTTTGCAGTGTGCAAGCTCAGGCAGAGAAGGGGCAGGGGGTGTGCGTCCACCCAGAGGCCCCTCGGCAGCAGCCACCCGGCGGGAGAGGGGGCCGGAGTCCTCTGGCGCTTGGAGTCACTTGATGCCGCCCGACTTCCCCGAGGAGGCCAGCGCCCGAGGGACTCCTCCTGGGGCACAGTGGCAAAGGGAAGCCGTGGGAGCCAAGGCACGGCACGCGCGGCAGCCGGCCCGCCTCCCCCCGGCGGAGCCAGGGGGTCCTTTCCCGGCCACCACGGAAGCCCCTCCTCGGCGCAGCATGCCTGCCGGCCCCTAGCTCCAGACGTCCAGGGAGTAGCGGCCCTTGGTCATCAGCTTCTTCACGTAGTCCACGGCCTGCTGCTGGCTCATCTTGCCATGCTCGGCCACGATCTCGTAGAAGGCGTTCTGCACGTCCCGCGCCATGTTGCGGGCATCGCTGGAAGGGAGGAGAGCGGGTGAGGGAGACGAGCCTCGTGGAATGGGGCCGGGGGACAACCCCCAAAAAGGAAACGCCAGCACAGCTGGGAACCCCACTGCAGAGGCGTTCGGCACAGGGGGACTGGGCTCTGAAGCTCCCGTGGGAAGGAGGGGAACCGAGCATGGTCAGGGGAGGAGTGTATGAGCACGGAGAGCAGTCACTGCTGAGATGGACCCTCAGGGTTTTCTCCCTCCAGAGCACCTCGGACACGAGGATGTTAAATCCACACTTTCCTTGGGGAAGGGCTGCAGCCCAGTGGCAGTCCCGCCCCCGGCTTGGCTCCCAAGATGCTGCCCCCAGTCCTGGACCAGTGCAAGTCACTTGCTCCTCTCCTATTACAATCAGAGCTTGATTTGCAACCATGAGGGCTAGAATGCTAATTTACTGTTAGTGAAAGAAGCCTAGCTCTGCAGTGGAGTCCTGTCTTTCTGGGCTGAAGGTCCCAGGTTTGATCCTTGCAACATTTCCAAGGAAGGGCTTGCAAAGAACCCTGCCTGAAGGGGGAGCTGATTTTGGCCAACTGTTGTGTGCAGGCCTAATGGTTAGAGTTCTCTGGCACTGCAGACCACCTTGAGGAATGCGGAGGGCTCTCCCTGCCTATGGAACTGTCTAGAGCGTGTGGCCCGGGAAGGCTTCTCCAGCTAGGATTTCAGGATCCTCCTCAAAGGCCTCACCCCGGCTGCTGGGCAGCCTTGTTCGTGGTGGCCCCTGCCCTACCACATTTAGTATCAAGGGGCATGTGGCTAGTCCCTCTGGGCTTGGCAAACGCATCTGTTTCAGCTGGCTTTTAACTGGTAAGGGGGCAGGGGTGCCGAATGGGCCAAGAACACGTGTCCCGCACGTGCTCTCGGGACCAGGGCTGTGCTGACTCGGTACCGAAGCGGGGAATTCCCACCCCATGATCTCAGCACAGGCCTCCTTTTCAGCTGCTCTGCCCAGGAGGCTATGGGGCACTTCATGGGGGCAGTGGCACGATGGTCTCTACGCAGAGGAAGTGGGGCGGCTGCACTCACCCACACACATAGATGTGTCCGTTCCCTTCGTGGATCAGCTTCCACACGCTCTCCTTGTTCTTCTTGAGCAGGTGCTGCACATATATCTAGAGGGGCAAAGCAAGGCGGTTAGGGCAGGAGCAGCCACACGGCATGCAGTGCGGACCACGCCACCCGCTTTTAGAACGTCTGTGGAAAAGATTCTAGTCCTCATGATGGCTGGTGGGTTGAGAGGGCGTGGATCCAGCAAGTGCTTTCCCCTTCCCACCACTCTGGTGGGCCTTCTCTATCCCAGTGCTATCCAGATGTCTGGGATTAAAATCCCCAGCGTTCCTGCTGTGCTGGTTCTGGCCGATGGGAGGAAAAAGCCAAAACTGGGAGACAGCCGAGCGTTAGTCACGCTTTGGTCCCGGGCCCACAGAAAGTGCGGAGGAGGCAGATGTGGCCTGCCAAGAAGAGAACGCGCTCCCAGTGCGGCTCCCCTCCGTCTCCCCCCACCGCCGACCGGTGGCTTCCCAGCCCGAATGCTGCTTCCTCCCACATTCCTGAAAGTTCAGAGCATGTCCCTGAGGCCGAGACTCTTGGGCAAAACTCTTCACTGCAACAGGCCAGTCTGCCTGGGGTTTCTTGCCTGAAGCCCCACTCCTCGGCTTTTGGCCCCGCCCCCTTTCTACTCTGGCCACGCCCAGCCCTGGGATGAGGCCCCCAAAGGGCCAGGGCCCACCCTGCCTCTCCGCCTAAGCTACCCCACAGGGTGGCTGTCAGGATGGACGTGGGGAAGCGGCCTGGGCCCCTGAGGGAGGGCAAGAGGAAGCGTCGCACCCGAATCCCTGGAATCCGCAGCCAAGGGCCCCGTGCCCCAGCGGGATGGAGCCCCCTTCCTTCCGGCCCCAGTGCAGGCCCGGCCGAGGGGGGAAGCGGCTCACCTTCTGGGGCTGGTCCCGGGAGAAGGCCACGTTGAGCTGGGAGAGGGCCCCGTCCTTGAGGAACTGGGCCAGCTCGTCCTTGTACAGGTAGTCCTCCGCCTCGTGCCGGCAGCCGTAGTACAGCACCGTGTCGCCCACCTCCTTGCCTGCAGCACAAGCGCATGGCCCTCAGTCGAGCCCCAGACTGGCCGCCTCGCACACGCGGGCCCCGTCTACGCTCGCTCGGGGGGCCGCTGAATTTCACATGATGCACAGCGGCGTGTGGGGCACGCACCCCGCCACCCCCGGCGTGAGCCCGGCCGGCCAGCGAGGCCGGTTCCTTTGGAAGCAGCAAGCAAGCCACGTCCAGCACTCGGCTTGGGGGCTTTCAGACTATCGGGGGCACGTGGAGCAGCAGACTGGACAGGCAAGTGGAGGGAAAGATCGATGGGGCAGGGCTGGTGGATCTGACGCTCCCCAGAGCCAGGCCTCCAGCGGGGAGCGTGCTGAACTGGGACTGGGTTCAAATCCCACCTGGCCATGGAGGCGACTGAGTGACTTTCGGCGGGTCACAGATTCTCGGCCCAGCCTACCTCGCAGGGCTGTTGTGGGGGTAAGACTGTGCAGGAGGAAGAGAATGAGGGAAGCTGCTATGCATTCTTTTCAAAAGGAAAAGGTGGGATGTAAATCGAATAATACGCTGCAATCCCCCTGCCCATGCAAGGGGCATGACAGCCCTTTGGGGCAAGCCGGCGCAGATCCTGCAACCGCCGCCAGCTTCTCTGCATCTCGCAGCACAGCCACTTGGCTCTCGACAGCCGGGAAGGGCGACTCACCCTGCTGCTTAAGCCAACCCCGCTCCTGGATGAAGCCCATGAAGGGTGCGATCCCCGTGCCGGGCCCGACCATGAGGACTGGTGTGCTGGATTTGAAGGGCAGCCGGAACTGGGACTTCCGGACATACATGGGCACCGGCGACTTGTGGCCGTTCTCGTTGGGCTCCTTGTTCTTCAGCCAGTTGGTCGCCACGCCCTTGTTGACGCGGCCCGTTTTGGTTGTGTACTCCACCACCACCGCACAAATGTGGACAGAGTTTGGATGCACCTGGGGGGGGGAAACAGGCAGGAAAGGTCAGGCTGGTGAAGAGCCGGTGCCACCCTGGCCCTGGAGAGCGGGCCAGCAGCGGCCACCATCCCCGAGGCCAGCCACAGACTGCCCCTCGCGCCCTGTGCCCAGCCCAACCCTGGCACAGGGCTCCTGTGGGCAACCCAGATTCAGGCTGGGCATCAGGAGAAGCTTCCTCATGTCGGGGCAACACGGCAGCGGGACCAGCTGCCTGGAGGGTGAGGGGCTCTCCCACACCGGGGGTATTCAAGGTGAAACTGGGCAGCGATCTGAGTGGGATGGTGTGACTTGGTGACCTGCAACAGCAGGGGGTGGACTGGATGACCTCTCAGACCCCTCCCAACTCTATGATCTCCAAACCTGGATTCGGCCCTGGGGTGCTCCAAAGCATCCACCCCTCCAACGCACCCCAACATGCAGAAGTTAACTCCAGATGGGCCACGCTGTCACGGAAAGGGCATTCCGGGAGCTGGGGAGGGCTCAGCCATGGGCGTGAGCCGCCCGAGCAGCGAACGGACCGCCGGAGAGGCTCCTCCGGTGTGGCCCCCCGCCGTGGCGCTCACCTTGGAGGTGGAGGCGATGGAATAGTAGCGGCCCTGCAGGCGGGGCAGCAGCTCACAGACGTGGTCGATCGGGGGTCGCAGGGAGGGCATGTCCTGCAAGATGGCCAGGATGTTCCTCCGGGGCTCGACCACCCAGCTGACGTACAGGGCCTGCGCAGATCAAGCAAACGGCAGCACTGAGGACGGCAGGCCTAGCAGGAGGGGGGGCCTTGGGGGGCACCCGGGCCTCCCCAGAGAGGCCTGCCCGGCACCCATCGTCTGGCTCCTTTTGCCCCGGGTGAGGCCCATTTCATTCCCCGGGTTTTCCAGTCGTAAATAAAACCCACGGCAGCCTTTTAGGCCCGCGCCACTCCTCAGGCCCCGGCTTGAGCAGGCGGGCGACTGCAGCCCTGCAACACCCGGAGGGCCACCCTCGGCCCACCGATGCTCCGCCTGCCCCGACGCCCAGCATGGGGGCATCTCCTCCCTGCCATGACGGGGAGCGGCGAGGGAGGCGGGACCCACCTTCCCTTCCGCGGAGGAGGAGGCCATCTGGCGCATCTTCTCCTGCTCGCTGGGATCCGTGGCGTACTGCGCCAGCTCGTAGAGGACGTTGGTGCGTGGTGGGTTCGTGATGTCCAGGTAGTGCGTCAAGGCGGTGCGGTACGAGGTGGGGCACGGGAACGGATGCTTCTTGTTGGACTCCTCTGCAGGGAGGAGGCGGAAGAAAGGTGTCAGAGGCTCCGTGGGTCTGAGGGACGCTTCCGGGCACACTGGGAGCACCCAGGCCCTGCCCCTTCTGGCTTTCAGTGGGTCGTGGCTACCAGCAGCTCCCACCTCCACCAGCTCGTTTTGCAACAGGAACCACAAGCGAGCGAGCCGCCAACCCTGGGCATTTTCACACACCCCTCTGGAAACCCACCACACGTGGGCACGTCGTCACCCAAACCAAGGAGGAAGTCGTGATAAAAATGGGTCCCCGAAGCAACAACAGAGCGAGCGAAGAGTCCACATTCCACAAAGTCTAACTTAACATCCAGATATGCTGCTAGTCCTCAACAGTGTGACCAAACAGGCCTCTCTCTGTCCCAACAATATACTTTCTTTCGTGGTTTCTCTTCTCAGCCTTTGTTTTCCCCACTTCGCAGATGACGAGGATGAAGAAACATGCTGAAAGTAGATGAGGTGTGACCCCTCTGGCACGCCATAACCACCACGGGCACCTCCTCCCTCCCCAAACTGGTTTTGAGCTGACTTCAGGCGTGGGCCTGGCAGAGTGGGCGGATGCAGCCTGCCAGCTCCACACTGCACACACCAGCTTATTCTTCACCAGAAAGCCAGGGCAGAAATTTTTCCAAACCGGAAGCTTCTCCAGCCCTGTGTCCCCCCCGCACCCCAATATTTTCCTTAGAGAGACCGGTTGCAAAGGGGCCGTTTCAATCCAGTATTGCAGGTTGCTGCCCATCGCAATGATGCAAAGAAGCAAGGCCACTGAACATCTCAGGAAAAAACGGGGCTCCAGTGAGGAGTGCCAGCAGATCAGAGACTGCCCAACCCTCCTCTGCGCTCTTGCTAAGCTGGATGCGGTTGCTGAAACAAATACTGTGTCAACCGTTTTCCTTTGTTTTCTAATTAAATGGAAATTGCAAAAGACAATATAAGGAAAACGCAGAGCATTGTCTGTAATGATGCAAGCAGCAAAATAGAAAGGTCTGCAGATCACATTTCCCCTCTCACATATTTCAGGCCCAGTACTTGGGCGCGGGAATAAACCATCCACGGTTCCTTTTAAAGCTTTGTTTGCTCTCTTCATGAATGCAAGTAAAAGACACATGCTAAATGGGATTAACTCTTCAGGGCACCAGAACATCTTCTGAGGCTAAATGAGCTCTTCTGATGAGAATGGCTGGATGCAAATGAGCTTAATTTGCATAGGAATTTTTCCCCGTTCAAAAGGCTGGAGAAAATTCATGTTGCTGCAGGTTAAGCAGCTCTGCATATATTTTTTTTCTTTGTGTGTTTTTCTGGCTGCAGAGATACACACTGGGAGACACAGACTGGGAGAAAGCGCAGGTTGGGAGGCCTTTTTAATCATGCTTCCAGCCCGGCAACCGTCGCACTGATCGCACTGTTAGGGGACTGTTCCTTCCGCCCACTCAGGCCTGAAATCCGAGGCAGAGTGGCTAAAAGCAACAGGGACCAAAACAAGAGGCCCAAAGCAGGTGCCATGCAGGTGCCGTGGGCGACGAGAGCAACGGCCTCAACCAACCAGTCCACCCCTGGAGTTAACCACGGACGACACAACAGCCACGGAGCCGTTCAGCGCCCCGGGCGCCCGCGGCAGGCAAGCGAAATGGCCGCCGGGGGCACGACTGGGCAATCCAGCCAGTTTCAGGCCCCTGCAGCCCAGGGAGAACACTGCAGCAAGGGGAAACCCAACTGGCCCGGCACGTCAGGGTTTGTCGCCCCCCGCCCCCCCGCATGAACTCCTCCAGTTGAGCAAGCTCAACACACCACAAAAATGCTGCGGAGCCACAAGTTTGCCAAGACGGGGGAAGAAGGTTCCCTGAGGCAGGCAAAGCCCACCAGCCAAGCCCTGGATAAAGCAGAACGCCCGGGGGGGCGGGGGGACCGGCTCTGCGTGGCACCCACCCCGGCAAAGGCAGCGCTGCAGGAGACAGACAGTCTGACATGCTTTCTGGCTCCAGCGCTGGGGGCTCCGGAGACCCCAGACAGCAAAGGGGTGCTTGAGGGCGAGCCCACACCTTGCTTTGAGGGCTCAACCTTCAGAGACATCCACGGAGCCCAGAGGACCCATCCCAAGAATGAGCTACAACCTGCTCGATGCTACGCAACCAAATTGCATGCGTGTTCTCGCTGTCTGAGAAGTGGGGAAAGCAACGGCTGACAAGAGAAACCATGAGAGGAAGTGCATTGTGCAGGCAGAAACAGCCCTCGTTGGGTCACAGTATTAAGGACTAGTAGCATCGATGGATATTAAGTTAAAATCCGTAACATTGTCGAAAACATCTGAGGAGGTATGTGTCCCCAATATGCAAAAAAAATATTCTCTAATGTTGTAGATAATCTTACATATGAATCTTCGTGCTGCACATTTTCTGTAAGTATAAATCTCATCTTAAAAAGCAGTTCATTCTCTGGGAAAAAAATACTTCACATTTTTTCAATACCCCCATAAGAGTCTTTTTTTTTAATGGGGAAAAATATGGAAGAATGTCTGGGGGCCGTTGCTTGATGCTCCAGCTCTCCCCCTATTTGCCTACACATCTTTCCCCAAGTCTCCAATCGGGTGAGGATGCCCACCGTGTCTCTGCATGAGTCCCTGCTCTTTTTGACTGTCCTCTGCTGGGCAGGGCATGGAGGGGAGACTCTGCCCCATTTCTTCCCCTGGTGCAACTGAAATATTCTTGGCGCTCCAGGCAGAAAAGCAGCACCTCTCCCTGTCGCAGGACGGGTGCTTGAGTGACTCACCTCCCTCCAGAAGACATGAGGGCCAACTGAGGCTGAGGACCCTCAGAGGTGGGAAGGGGACTTTCGGGGGCGAGAGGGCAGAGGAGCCCTTCAGCTCTCCGAGCCTGGAGATCCCAGCAGAGCCCCCAGAAGGGCTGCCGGCTTCCAAGCAGGCTGGCAGTGGAGAGGAAGCACTCACCGTCCAGATTGTTCAGGGAGATGACTGTATCCAAATCGGCACCGAGGATTTCGCCCAGCTGGTTCACCAGCGACGTGTCGTTGGCTGGGTACACAGCGATGTGGTCTCCCGATTCGTACCTGGGAAAGAGACCACGAGAGAGAGGGTGCGTCTGACCACAGGTCTTCCAGACTTGCTTGGACTGTGTTTCCAAAGATTCAAGAAAGCTCAGAGGCATCCAGCTCCCGTAAACATGGGGGAAACATTCCACGGGAACAGGCTCGACTTGACCCCGACACCATATATGGCTCAGTTTAAAACATCACGGGACAAGTGCATTGGTCGGAGTCTCAGTATCAAATTATTGAAAATAGCGATGGGGTAGGTTTTTTATTGTAAATTTCAAAAAACAGTAACAAAAGCAAAACCTAAAAGCAATTATAACTAGTTTACAGCACAGAAAATTAAGTATAGCAGTTACAATGAAAGCACATGGAAATTATGTGCTTTTGTCGGGCGTTGGAACACCAACAAAACCGCACTCGTGGATTCTGTCTGGGCTGCACGGAAGGACGGCCATCGGCTGCCATCATCCCGAATGGAAGGCTTTCCATACAAACACCGGTTGTATGGATTGATGCAGGGCTGAAGGCTGTGGAAGCCCAGAAAAGAGACATCTTTGGCCATTGCAGGATGCTGAGCTGCCCAGAAATTTGCCCAGATCCATTAGAAGCGCAATCCTGCACAGATTCACACAGAACAAGTCCCATGACTCCCGGCTGTAGGACTTTTTCTGGCTCAGCCTGTGTAGGGTTGTTCCCTGAGGCTCTTACGGCTATCCCCGACCTGAAGCCCTCCAGTCAAGGCATTCAGGTGGGAAATTAGTCCAGTTCGCAGTTCCCTATAATTTTATTTGTGTACTTTCAAACTGCCAGATAAAGTGAACCACCACCATCCCCCAAAATTCAGACCTCGCTGAACTTTGCTGTCAAGTTCTCCAATCAAAAGTCATTTCTGCACAGTCAATGCAGAAATGTTTTAAGTTAGGAGGAAAATATTTAAAAGTGCACTATATTAAGAACAGGGCTAAAGCTAACGTGTACCTTAGGCAAAAATGCCCTATTTGGTGAAAAGTTCACAAAAGGCTTATGAATTTTCATGCAAACTGTTTTCTCTTTAAAATCTCAACCTTTGGACAAACCAAAGTTAATGTGTGACAAATTCTCAAGCTTGAAACAGACTGGATTTAACATCAGGGGGGAAGAAGAGAAACAGGAGACTGTCTGAAATGGACAGTCCACTTGTACTCCATCACCCCTATGCTGAGCATGATGGGGATTGTTGTCCAATACATCCAGTGGCTCTCGGGCTGAGGAAAGGCCGGCTTTCCACTCACCAAAACAAGGCAGGCTGTGTTTACCTGATTTTTGACCCGGTGATATCCAGTTCCAGGTGCATCAGGTGCCGCTCCCCTCCTTGGTTCAATTTGCGGTTCACCGACACGGGCGCCAGGAACGGGTTCTTGGCATCAAAAGGCCTGGAGGAACCCAACAAGGCACAGCTGACGCTGCCGGAAGGGAAGCATGCAGCCCCTTCCAAATCCGCTGCGCCCCCCGCTTCCTCCCCTGGCACCCATGGAGCACTGGTGGGGGAGCCGGGGGGGTGGTCAGTTCCAAGGACAGGAAGCCGTGTGGTTCCTGGCCCACGTGAGCGCCTGCAGAGGAGGGCCCGCTGCCCAAGCCGCTGCTGCTCTTCGAACTTACGGTTTCTGGTTCTCGTAGCTCTTGAGGCGACCCATTTCACCGGTGTAGACCTTGCTCGCGCTGATGTCCGTGTGCACGACCAGCTCGTACTGCCGAATGCTGGAAAGGGGAGACGGAGGTTAGCAAGGGGAGGGGAAAACGCTGGCACTGAGCTCTCGAGAAGGCAAGGGGAGCAGACAGGGCAGTCCAGCGATTAAGAGGGCTTACGATGGCTCTGAAAAACCAGACAGCGGGAGAGAAGGGGGCTCTTGCAATGCATGGCGGAAACCAGGCAGGGCCCCCACACTCTCGCTTTACACGCGGCGTAACTAAGGCAGGGACGGGAGGACACCCCTCCAAGCCTCCGACAGAGTCTGGGCTCCCAGCCGGGGGTGGCTGCCCAGCTGAAGGAACAAGCTGGAAAGGGTGCAGAGAAGAGCAACAAGGATGAGCCGGGGATGGGAAGCAAAGCCCGCTGAGTTGGGAGTGGACGACCTGGGCATGTTCAGCCTCGGGAAGAGGAGACCAAGGAGGGACAGGGCAGCCCTCAACAAGACCCTGAAAGGCCACCACACAGAGCAAAGCCGGGGTCTCTTCTCGATCGCCTCAGGGTGCAGGATATGAAATAACAGGCTCAAGTAAGGAAGTCAGATTCCTGCTGCGCATCAGGAAAAAGCTCCTGGCTGTTACGGCAGTACAACAGTGGGCCCCAAGACCTGGGGAAGTCATGGGCTCCCCCATGCTGGAGGCATTCATAGAACATAGAGACAGAGCGAGCCAGAAGGGGCTTCCCGGACCATCTAGCCTGACCCCCGGCTCCAGCCGGCTCCGCTCACGACATGCCCACCATGCGCACGTCCAGCCTGTCCTTGAACACCCGCACCGATGGGACCTCAGGCACCTCCTGTGGAGACCCATTCCACCCCCTCGGGGTCCTGACCGTCAGGAAATGCTTCCTGGCATCCAAATGGGACCTTGGCTCCCTGAGCTTTGCTCCGTTGGGGCACATCCTGCCCTCCTCTGCAGGGGAGAACAGGCCTCTCCCCACCTCCCTGTGACAACCCCTCACGTACCTAGATGCAACTGGACAGACATCTGAGAGGGATGCTTACCTTGGGAGTCCTGCACCGAGCAGAGGTTGGGACCTGGTGGCCCTGTGGCCTCTTCCAGTTCTACCAGTCTAGGATTCTCTGCTAACGGCCAATTAGCAGAGGCCCAGAGTAAAAGAGTATTGTCTAGCAGAGTAGACCACTAGTTCCTATGTTAGTGGGGCACCAGAGCCATTGCAGCTTTTATTTTGAGCTTTCCTGGAGCTGTCCATGGTGCTAAACCCATCCGCAGCCACATGGAATTGGGCACTGTAGGCGGCAGCTAGAAAAGCAGCAGGGAACCAGGAGTCCCTGCCCTCATCTCTCTCTCTGGCTCGCACGCCCCTTCCCCACTGCGATCCCAGCCTTCCCCGCACCTTGCCCTCCCGCTAGCGGTTCCCACGCCCCACACAGGCACTGACCTGCACTCATCTCCCGTGGCTTCCACCCCGAAGTGCTCGCACACGGCTGGCCAGAACTGCTCACGCCACGTGATGAAATCCTCTTCCAAGCTGCCGGAAGCCACAGGTGGGGAGGAAGAGGAAAAGAGACGCCGTTTACAGCCAACAGCACCACCCAGCAGGAGCCCCTCGCTCGGCCTAGCGGGGCTGAGCTCCCCGCGCCCCACGGCGACGTTCTGGGCTCTCTCCGTTGGACCACAGTAGCAGGACGCAAAGCCTGGAGCTGGCAGGATGGGGGCAGCCACTGGATCAGGCAAGGCTGGAGGCCCAGAACAAATACGAGACCCGACCCTTCAGACTCTGCCTTTGTCCCTCTGGCGTAGCGCTCCTTCCTCTGTCGCTCGAAGGCCAACCTTCCTTCAAGCTCTGCCCACCAGCCGCTTCTCTCCAAGCAAAGCACTCTCACTCACCAGCACCTTTCCTCCTGCTGTCCGAGAGGCGCTTCCACTCTGCTATCTGGTCACCCTTTGCAGTAGGCAGGCAGGGTTTAAAAAAAAATACCGTAAAATGCCCTATCTAAAAAATGAAGACAGGAGAGAGCCCTCCAGGCATTCTGGATTGCAGGGGGCAAAGGAAACTGGGGGGGCCAAGCCCCAGGCTGACTGGGCTGCACGGAGCTGCAATCCAGCCCCTCCGGAAGACCCTGCTTTTGGAAAGAGTTCAAACTCCCTGCCATCTGGGAACTGGAGAACATTTTCCTTCCTAAACATGCGTAAGATTGTTGAACTTTTTCTGTCTAATAGTTACGGGATTGTGCCCTCAATCAGTGGCCTTTGGAAAGGGTTGCCCATCCTTGCATCCTGAAGAACGAAAGCCCTCGCCGTGATCTCTGGCGGCATTTTAAAACAAGGAACTCCGTGCACGTTTTCATGCGGGTTAGAGGTATGGTTACTTCGGTCACTCATGCCTTCTGCTCCTCTCCTTTGGTTGCTCTGCATAAAAAGCTCAGCCAGACTGCCTACCCTGACCTCGTGATGAGGACAGCGGCTCCCATGCTGGCAGGGGACGATGGGATATGCAGTCCAGCCATTTTGAAGACTGGGGTTGGGGAAGATTGAAGGAATCTGGCTCATCTTTGTAGCCCCTCAGAAGGGTTGGAAATTCAAGTGACAAAAACAGGCAGGCCCCGTACAAATAATTTATTTTCTGGCAGTTTCAGAGGTTCTCTCTCTGTTTTCCACAGCCTACAGTTCCCATCAACCCTGACCTGAGGGGGCCCAGAAGTCCCCCACCCACTGCCCAGAGCTATTCTCTAGCGTGGCCCCAAAACGGACCCGACGGCTGAGCCATCACTCACTTTCCGTCGTCATCCCCGAGGCCGAGCTCGAAGATCCGCTGGGCGCCCAGCTCCTCCAGCCGCTTGTCCACATACTTCCCCATCGCATTGAAATGCTCATAGGTCTTGTTTCCCAGTCCAAACACCTGCAAGGCAGTGGAAGAGCCGATCGTCCGGAGCACCACGCCCACGCGGCCCGGTCTTCCAGGCTTCCCAAAAGATGCATGCATGGATCTGCGGGTACCCACAGCAAGATGCAGCGAGCCAGCCCTCCGGGAGGGACGGCATAGCTTGGAGCCCTGCACCGCACATGGGGCTGGACCCGGTGGCGCTCTGGCCCCTCCAACTTGGCTGTTCTACGATTCTATGACCCCTCCCGCCCCCCGAGATCGGTGGCAGAGGCCCTCCTCCAGGAACCCTCCGTGAAAGATATTAGGAGGGTGAGTACCCGGAGGAGGGCCTTCTCTGTGGTGGCGCCCCACTTACGAAATGTGCTCCCCAGAGAGGTCTGCCTGGCACCGTCGTTATTTGTTTTTCGGCGCCAGGTCAAGACCTTTTTATTTAAACAATCTTTTAATAATTGCGGATTTTATTTATTGGTTTTAAATTATTAAGCCAAGATGTTTCTAGATTTTATATGTATGTACATATGTATTTGTTTGTTTATTTAAAACGTTTTTATTCCACCCCATCGCAAGAAAGCCTCGGGGCAGCTTACAACTCAAAATCAATCAATCAATCAATCAATCAATGTTGGAAGCCATCCCAAGGCTTATGCAAATGGGACGGCATACAAAAATTCCACATAAATAAATAAATACAACTTTCTATAATTATATCGTATTTCTGTAACTTCTGAGGATCCTAAGGAAGCTTACATGACGCCCAGGTGCCCAGTCCAACGCTATCACCACAGCAACACCCTGCCTCACCATCATCCATCACCCACAACAAAAGTGGGCCAAATATCTAAGTCAGTATCCTTTGGCCTGGATGTGTCACAGGCAACAGACGGAAAGCGCTGTGAGATCCTCCGTCCATTGCATGATAGCAGGCGAATGTTTATCCTTTCAATTTTTGAATTTTGGCTTTCAAAAAGAATACAAAGAATCCATGTATTATTTTCCACAAAGTGGGTAAATTATGTAATATTTCCAAGATATCAGAAAATATTAAAGACTGTTCCTGTGCAAAGTTATCATTGCAATAACCTCCCTCCCCCCCTGGCCCCCCAAAAAAGAAGCAGCTCCCGGATGTTTAAAAGAAGCAGTAACTGCATTGCACTGCCAACAATTAGCCGAATTAAACAATCCCTTATTCAAGAGACGCTGGTGTGCCCAGTAGGTCCGAAACAACAGGTGGGAGGGACAAAGCAGTCTGGGTAGTTTTAAAAGGGGACTGGACACAGTCACCGAGAAGGCTGTCAATAGCCACTAGTCCTCATGGCCGCATGCTAACTCTGGCTCTAGACCTGGTACACCCAGGATCGCTTGGGCTGGATGGATGCGTGTGCTGATCCAGCAAGACTCTTCTTGTAGCCACAGCCCCTTTTAACGAAGAGAAAGGGAAACGGAAGCAGTCGGGGCTCCAGGTGATACGGCCCATTGCATTCTGGGAATCCCTGAGGGCTGGATGGGGGCCGCAGGGCTAGCTTACCCAACCCTCATCCCAGGCAAGACTCCCTGGGGAGAAACCCACCGCATATTTAATGCCCGAGAGGTCGGCGTCGCTCTCCTGCAGCCAGTCGTAGAAGTCCTGGGCGTTGTCTGTGGGGTCTCCTTCCCCGTAGGTGGCCATGCAGAAAACCGCCAGGGCCTTCTCGATCTCAGAGAGGCGGCTCAGGTCAGACTGGGAGAGAGAGGGCCAGAAAGGCGGCATCAGCAGCTGCAAAGACCACCACGCATCCCCCCGGGCACGGGCTCTCACCTGCAACATGCCACGCGCCCCAGTGAGAGAGAAATTAGGAGATAAATTTATCTGAACTGGGGAAGGGATTAGTACCGTGCAAGACAACTTTAGAGTCACTGCTGAACCTTTGCGGAAAGAGGGGATGAAGCCCAGGCGATGTGGGTCCCAGCTGCACGACTGCGTTGGCGCACTATGTTAGATCGCGGTTTGCACGCTGAAGGAGGGAAGGGGGCCTTCTCCGCATCGCGCAGCCCTACTCTGAGCCAGTTTCCAAACGGTTGCCAAAAGTCGGCCAAGCTGATGTTCCCCACACTTCTGGACCTGGGTGCAAGGACTGAGCAGAACCTACAGGAAGCACCACTGCCAAGTAGCCCTTCCTTGGCTGGACGGGAGGAAAAGACGCGGGTGGGAGGCCAAGGCGTGTCCTGGCTCAGGCGCCGTTTACCAAACGTGATGCGTTCAGCCTGACACCGGGTCGTCGCGCATGCCAGGACTGAGGGAGCTGGCAAGAAGTCCAACTTGCCTAAAGTCCCAGGTTCAAATCCTGGTGTCTCCAAAACTAGGGTGGGAAAAATCCAGAAAGCTGCTGCCACCAATCCGAGCAGGCATGGCGCAGCCAGGACAAGGCAGCTTCTGATGCTTCTGTTTTAAAAGACTCTTTTCCAGAACGATGAGGACTACTGTCTTTTAGGAAAGAGCCGTAGGTCAGAGCAGCAAAGCCCATGCCTGCTGTGAAAGTGGATGGTTCCAGGCCCAATCCCTGATCACACCGAGCCAAGCAACACCTAGCGAAACACCTGGCATACTCAGGGTGCCAATCAGTGCCGACAAAACTGAACTAGAAATAAAACTGACCCACTCGAAAAACAGATTTGCCCCAAAGGGCCTGCAGGCTGCCTGGCACAACTTCAGCCGCCTCGCAATGGAGCAGTGAACTTTCTCTGGGTGATCCAATGATGTCTAAAGGTTATGAGATAGCTGATAGCTAATGGCTGCCAGCACAATGCACAAGAAAGACACACAACTGAAGGCCGTATCAAGGAACAGAGGAAAGAATCCATCAAACGGCACTTAAAAGCAGCCGGGAGACGCTGCTCCACACCGTTCAGTCTGGGCCTTTTTGCTAAGCACAATGCCGACGCTCCTGGCCACACAGAGCAACAGCCATTGTCCTGGATGGTTTTATGATGCGATTATGCAAATTCAGGGAGGAAGAGGAGGAAGAAATTTGTGAAAGCACTCTACACAGAACTTCCACGCATAGGCACAGTCTATCTTCGAGCACCACTTGCCAAGAAAGAGCAGAAGAAACGGGAAACATGGACTTCTGCTCCATTCCTGGGTGACGCTTTTGGGGGAAGGGCAGGGTATAAACTCAATAAATTTAATAAATATAGAAACGCACCAGGTCGTACTCCTCCGGGTCGGCCGACATTCCCCGCATGCCATAGCGCTGGGCGTCCTTGGCCAGGCGGTTGGCAAACTCTTCGGCGGTCCCAGTCTGGGAGCCATAGAAAACCACGATGTTTTTTCCCTGGGAAGGAGACGAAAAGCAGGGGAACGTTTAGCAGCTGAGCCTAAAAGCGCCAAACTCTAGGGCAGCCCCTCAGGAATGGGTGGGCCACTCCAAGAGTTGTTGCAAGCCATTTCCTGGTCATCTGCCAACTCCTGGACAGCAGGGATGACCTGATGCAGGGGGTGTGGCAAAGCCATCCTTGGTAGCAGATACTGCAGGGCGGTGAGAAGGGAAAAGCCCCATGCTCCCCGCACACAGAAACCCAGCATATCAGGGGGAAAGGTTCTTCCCCGCTAGACTTCCACCAGCCGCCCTCTTGCCAAACTCCGTGCGGCCACTATTTTCCACGTCAAGGCAGCCCCACCAACCCCTTTGCTCCTAGGCAAGCCATGCGGTGGGCGGCGGGCGGCCTTCAGTCTTCCCCCGACCGGGCATTCTCCAGGTGGCTTGGACTACGATTCCCAGCCAGCATCTTTCAACGTCAGCCAGCATCGTGCAGACGTACCGTCTTTTTCATCTTTTCAATGAAACTGCCCTCATTTGTCGATTGTGCGCTGGAAGAGAGAGAAACACAGTGTCACATTTCACAGCCACAATTGTGTAGCCGAGAGAGTAGCTCAGGGCAGCCTCCCCTGCCCTGGTAGACTACAGCACCCATCATTCTCAGCCAGCAGGGGCCCCTCTCTCAACTAATCTACCTTCTTCCTAATGTAGCTACTTTCTTCCTAGTCCTCTTTGTCCCTGTGACCAAGCTTTTCCCAGCGCAAAGCCGCGTCCAGGTTTCGGCATGGTCCCCGCCCCCACCCGCTCTGCACCCTCTTTTTGGGCCACCCAGACCCCCCTTCCAGATCACAGTGGCACAGAACAGACATGGAAATACACGTGTGTGAGCTTTGCTGGACTAGCACGGCGGCTCAGCAGAGCGGAGGTGAGTGCCCCCAGTTCAGGTGTGGCCTCTGCCATGAGCGAGTCACTTTCTGCCACACACCCCCAATTGCTCTAGTCGACCTCGCAGGGTTGCTATTAAGGCTCACAGCAAAATAGCAGGATGTGGACCGGCCATCTTTAGCCTGGAGAGGAGGCCATATTCCAGCCAGGCATCAGGAGAACTTCCTGACGGTTAGAACACTGCGGCAACGGATCCCAAGACCCAGAGGAGTGGTGGGCTCTCCACCCTGGAGGCATTCAAGGGGCAGCAGGATGGCCACCTGTCCAGGATGCTTTAACTGCAGTCCTGCACTGGGCAGGGGTTGGGCTAGATGGCCTTCTGGGCCCCTTCCAAGCGACCATTCCGTGATTCTACAAGGGTTTGGAATGCCCAGCAAGGATTATTCACCTAGGGAAATTAACAAGAGAAAGCCCAAGGGCAGCTTCTGCCAGGAAGCCTGGAGGGAGCAAAGCCCTAAATCAGATAACGGAGACAGGAGGCTGGGGAGGGACTGCCCAAGGACATCCCCAGAGCCCAGCGAGGCTGCGGCACAAGGCCTCCGTGCAGCGAATGTGCTTCCTTGCCGTCGTTCCGGACTCCATGCTGTTGATCCCCCGCTTGGGACGGCACCGAGCTCGGACGAGATGCGCCAGATGCACTATCACGGCAGGCCCCTCACTTCTGGACACAGTCGGCCTTTGAGCAGGCACATCCAGCAGGAGGAAGAGCGACCAACTATGAGTCCCCTCACAGGAAGTCCTCTGCTTGGCCCCTCTGCCCACGCACGTTCCAAGCCTGTCCCCGTCGCACGGCTTCTGGCCATCAGGGCCTTCCGCCAAATCCCGCCCTGTACTTTCACGGAACCACAAAACAGCCGAGTTGGAAGGAGCCAGAGGGCCGCTCGGAAGCCATCAGTGAGACTCGTGGACTGGCTGAGTCGGAAGGGGCCCCCAAGGCCCCCAAGCCCAATTCAGGGCAGATCCCCAAACGACACTGCCCCTCTCAGGGGGCTGTCCAGTGGGTGTGGGAGCGCCCACCACCTCCCCTGGTCTTGGGCCCCATGGCCGTCCGGCTCTAAAAGCCCGGGGGTCTCCCTGATGGCCAGCCAGAAGGGGGCCAGCCGCAGCTTGAGCTTGTTGCCCCGTGCCACGCACCCCGGGATGATGGAGATGGGATCCTGGGCCCCTCTGAGCGGCAGCCTGCCAAGAGCTTTCTGCAGCCACATCACACTGTCGGCTCAAATTCAGTGGCTTGGCTGAATCCTGTGGATCAGCCCTCCCAACCCAGGTGCCTCCGTCCATTTGGGGGTAGGGGGGACTCCCAGAATTCCCGGGCCCAAGCCACACTGCCTGCCAGGGCTGGGAGCAGAAAGGCCAACACATCCAGAAGGCCCCAGCCTGGGGAAGAGAGCTTGGACTTTTGCTCCACCGTCTATTGGAAGGCTGCTTCTGAGCATGTGCAAAAGTCTTCTTGGCCTCTCAGCACTCTCTCCCCAAGGGAGCTTCCAGGACCAGGCGAGCTTTTCCCATTGGTGCCCCCCGGACCCTACAGCTGCAGCCAAAGTGTGGGAGCTCTTTGGGATCGGCCTGCACTGCCTCCATGCCAGCAGGTCTCCCCACATGGCTTCACTGTCCCAGGAGCGAGCCATCCCATAATACGGCATGACACTGGGGAAGAAGGTGTCACCACTGGAAAGAGCCCTTGTGTGCCAGAGACTGTGAGCATTACAGATGTGCCCAGAGGGTGGGAGTGGGGGGCCGTAAGTCCACATGGGGCTAATTAAAAATGCCCCGATGCCGCCCACCTCCCCTAATGCCATGGGGGGGGGGCTTCCAGCTCGAGCACAAGACTAAAATGAGTGTGTTTACCCAAGACGGGGACTTCTATTCTGCTTACCCAGATCTACACAATATTACGGGTCAAGTTGCTAACCAAAATGGTTCCTTTTCTAAAAACAGACCGTTTCATCCGGCCAGTTATGGCTAGCCAACTAGATATCAGATAAGGAACTTTCAAAACTGCCATTTTTTTCCTCCTAGCAGGCTCCCCCAGCGAACATGTGTGCATGCATAAGCGTGAGCGCACACCACTCTGGGGACATGCTCAAAATGGTGTGCTTTGCCCCAGTGGAGGCAACTTGGCACCCTCCAGAGGGATGGCAGAGGCTGGGCAAGGACATGGGGGTCCCAGGGCTGGCCCTCCCTTGGCCACGGGGCTGGCTGGGTGACTTGGGGCCAGCCCGACCTATCTCACAGGGCTGTTGTGAAGTTAAAACACAGAGCTGTCCCATAAGCCACCTTGGCACCCCTTGCAAAGAGAAAACGGATGGAAAACATCTGAAATAAATAAAGGGCTGCAGAGCCAAAGGTGCCAAATTGGGAAGGGCTGGGCTGGAGCGCCCCTTCGTGCTGATCCGCAGGTCTGGAGTGGAAGGCAGCATTCAGGAAGAGCTGGGCTGGGGGGGGGGGGCGGTCCAGCTGTGCCAGGAAGACCCTTCAGGGATGCAAAAGCCCACCTGGCTCCCAACGCCGCCACGGACTGGGGCAGGGGCCGTCGCGATTGCCCCATCTGCCTGCGTGCTCAAAGGACGTCTCGGCAGAAGCGTCCCCCAGTCAAGCACATCTGGAAGCCGGGAAGGAGAGTGCTGCACGGCCGGGAGACGCCGACTGGCGAGGGGGGGTGTATTTGGATGCCCGGGCCCTCTGGAAGGGAGGAGTGGGAAGAAAGCGCTGGCTGCCGGCTGGCTCCGACCCCGAGCCAAGAGCGGGGGCATTTGATCGGGTTCCCACTCGCCTTTCACGAGGGAGGGAGAATGCGAAGCGCTCCCACAGGGAGACGGACGCGAGCAGAGCACATGCCAAGGAGAACACCACCCGGGAAAGCACTTTTCCCCGAGGCAGGGCTAGGGGTGGGGCAGGCGCTCATGCGGCATCGGAGGGGAAGCGGAGAACCCCACCACGAGTCGATGAGTTAGGCAGGGGTGCGGGAAGAGGGCAGAAGAGCAAACAAGCCGGAGCTGTGCCTTCTGGACAGTCAACGGCCGTAGGAAACTTATTAGCCGTGGGAGCCGTAAGTAATAAATAGCTGTCCCGACAAAGGAAACCGAAATTGTGAAAATACAACAAGCCGCCACATCATAACTTATTTGGGGCACTGGCACTTTTAGCCCAATCAGTGACAAGAAAAAATCCATAATGTATTGAAATAATTTGCGGGACCATCACTAAAAAAAAGAGAGAGAGAGAGGTGCAGAACACGCAATGCAGAATTGGCAAGTCAGGTGAGGGAAAAGAAAACCTTTCCAGATTTACCTTACAGATAAAGTTGTTTAGAGAAGTTGAGTTATGCCGTCATTGTATCACAATTAAGCATATTACCTCAGATTGAGTATGCTCAGAGTGCTGTGCTTTCCGCCACGCACCCTCCCAGTGCCGCTTCTGTCTGCAGACTTTGTTCCAAGGGCACGCGCCATCACATGCAGGGTTGGTGCCACCGTGAGGGGCCAACCTTTACAAAAATACTCTATGCTCCCCAGGAGAAACATCAGCCAGCACTCTCGTGTGCAATGAGCAGCGAACAACAGGCACTTTTATGGTGCTGTCTAAAAAAGCAGGAAGCACATCCTTAAATCTGAGCACAAAGCAACACAAGGAGTTGACAAGTGCAAGGCGGACGACGTGAGACACAAGTCAGCAAGGGAGAATGATGGAGAACTTAGTTCTGTGGCCGTCCTTTGTGTTATGCCGATGTGACAATCCCATACCAGCGGTCCCAATCCACAAAACTAGAAAGGTCTTCCCAAATGTTCCAACTCATCTTAAAAATTGTGGTTGGAAAAAGTGTGGGTTCAGGGGAAAGGGACGGGTCCTTCTGGGGAACCCCTAGCCTGGGGCACCCCAGCCCTGCCTTGCGGAGTTGCCTTGGGCACCGGGGGGGGGGGGAAGAGTCCACACAAAAGAGTGTTCCACAGAGCTGGGGCCACCACCAAACAGCCCCTCTCTTCAGCAGGCCAGCTTGAACAGTGGACACTCAAGAGGAAAACCAGCATGTACACAGACCTTGCCGAATCCGAAGGCCTGCCAGGCTTAACGTTCCCAACTTCTCGGTGTCTGCCAGAATTGCGGGGGGATGTTTTTGCCATCCATCTGACATGGAGATGAAGGAAAGGTATGTAGGACCTCCCCGCATTTTCCTCCAAACAACGCCGGAATGGGAGCTCTTTGCAGTGACCCAGTCGGGGGGCAGCCACTGCATGGGTCAAACACCAGCCCTGGTGCCAACGTGAGCCCCCCACAAGCCGAGTGCAGTCACACTGGGGTGTCTTAAAAAGGTCACGCTGCTCCCCACGCGCCTCCAACCCTTGTACCTTCCACTCCTTTTTCCGTGTTCGTGCTCAGGATTCGCATCCGTGCCAGCGAGGGCACCGGAGGGGGGGAGCGAGGGGGAAGGAAAGGCACATGAGGCACCCAACATCCTGCCACAGAGCAGCATTCCCAGGGTGAAGTTCCCCGCCCCAGGCCTGGCTCACCATCGAAATCCACGGGTGGACACAGCTAGGAGAAGTTCTGGGAGCGCCAGGCTGCCTTACCTCCCGGCAGAAGCGTCTTCGGGTGGCAGCGAGTACACACACCCCATGACGGCTCCGAGGACCACGTCATGCCCGCCGCAAAGGGCCCGGAAGGCTGGGCTTCCCTCCGCAGGGGGACATGGGCAGTGCTCCGCTCATCCTGTCCCGCTCGGACTGCACGGCCAGCGGCCAGCCGGCCTTTGTTAAAGTGCGGCAAAGTCTACATACCAACTGCCTGTCTCCAACAGCAGTGGCTGCCTGCTCCCTTGGGATTCGTGCCGGCTGCTTCCAAACTTACCCGGAGGGTCCCGGCACAAATCCAAGGACTGCAACATCTGGCAAGAGGAGAAAGGAATGAAGCGGGGGGGGGGGAGGCTCTCAAGAATGAAAATTCCCAGGGTGCCTTGCACCAGCGGACCCCCCCCCCCCACATTTGCCATTCACAAATGGAGCAAGGAAGAATCAGCAAGAGGCATCCGTTGCCCTAGCAACTGTTTTCCATCTCAGCTCTTTTTTTGGTAAATAAAAGCCGCTTGATTATTCCAAGAGTTTCTCTCTTTGAGCACATCTTCAGAAGGATACTCCAACAGATTAAAGGGAGCGATGATGCAAACTCTTGGGGGGGGGGGGGACAGGATGCTCAAACCAAACACAGCTGCCGGCAATCCAAATGTTCACTCCCTCCCTGCACCAAAGGGGTTTAAAATGCAGTTTTAAAAAAGGCTGTCTGCTCCAGTCAACACTCAGAAGGCAAACGTAGCCCAGGAAGAAGGAGTTTTGCCTCTGTGTCCTCCCCAAAGCTGGACAGGGGAGATCCACATGGGAGATTAGATGAGGCCGGGAATTTAGGGGCACAGATTAGAGTCACCACCCTAGAAGTCGAGGGGCTCCTCAGGGCATTGGACATTACAAAGGCGCCAGGCCCTGACGGGTTACACCCAAGAGTACTTAGAGAGTTGGCAGGGGTTCTCTCACGCCCGCTGGCCTCCATTTTTGAGGCCTCGTGGAGAACGGGTGAAGTTCCAGAGGACTGGAGGGTGGCATCGGTGGTCCCAATTTTCAAAAAGGGTAGTAGGAAGGACATGGGGAATTATAGACCGGTTAGCCTTATGTCCATTGTGGAAAAAACAATGGAAAGGCTCATAATAAGAGAGATCTAGCAATGCCAGATAGGGAAGGGAGGCTGACAGCCACACAACACGGCTTCCGCAGAAACAGGTCCTGCCAGACAAACCTTGTGGGATTCTATGACAAGGTTTCGAGATGGCTAGATGGAGGGGATGCAGGGGATGTGATATACCTGGATTTCAGCAAGGCCTTTGACAAAGTGCCCCATGATATCCTGGTGGAGAAACTGAGGCGTTTTGGATACACCAAAGCACTGTCCGGTGGATTAGGGCATGGTTGACTGACCGAAAGCAGAAGGTAACCGTTAATGGGGAATCGTTGGGATGGCGGCCAGTGACAAGCGGGGTCTCCCAGGGCTCTGTCCTGGGGCTGATCCTGTTTAATCTTTTTCATAGATGACATGGAAGAAAGGGTGAACAGTCTGCTGGTCAAATTTGCAGACGATACTAAAACTGAAGCAGTGGCCACAGCTGAGGAGCAGGTACTCCAGATCCAAAAGGATCTGGACAGACTATGGAAGTGGGCAGGAGACAACAGGATGGCGTTCAATGTGGATAAGTGCAAGGTCTTGCACTTGGGGCATAGGAATGGGTGTCATAAGTACAGGTTAGGGGACAAGTGGCTGGAGAGCAGCACTTGTGAAAGGGTCCTGGGGGTGCTGGTTGGCCACAGGCTAAACATGAGTCAGCAGTGTGATGCGGTGGTCAAGAGGGCGAATGCCACCCTTGGTTGCATAGCCAGAAGTGTGGCTTCGAGATCGAGAGAGGTATTACTACCACTCTACACAACTCTGGTGCGCCCGCAACTGGAGTACTGTGTTCAGTTTTGGGCCCCTCATTACAGAAAGGATATAGCCAGGTTAGAGTCAGTGCAGCATAGGGCCACAAGGATGGTGGCTGGTTTGCAGGGGATGCCGTATGAGGCAAGACTGAGGGAACTGGGTCTCTTTGGCCTGGAGAGGAGGAGACTCAGAGGGGATCTGTTGGAGACATACAGGTATGTGAGGGGGTGTCACATGGAGATGGGGAGAGGCCTGTTCTCCCCTGCAGAGGAAGGCAGGACGCGCCCCAACGGAGCAAAGCTCAGGGAACTCAGGTCCAATTCAGGTGCCAGGAAGCATTTCCTGACAGTTAGGACCCCGAGGGTGTGGAATGGGCTTCCAGGGAGGTGGCTGAGGCCCCATCGGTGCGGGTGTTCAAGGATAGGCCGGACATGCACATGGTGGGCATGTCGTAGGTGGAGCCGGCTGGAGCCGGAGGTCAGACTAGATGGCCCGGGAGGCCCCTTCTGACTCTCTCTGTTTCTATGAGTTTCAAGATGAAATTTGCAAGATGAATTGCAACGTATGTTGATAAGCGTTCAATGTAAGAACGTGAAGTCCACTGGGCTGGAAATGACCTGGGGCCCCTTTGGTCCCGGCGGGTGGCCAGCCATCCACCGGAACCTGCAAGCGGGAAAGGAGTGCCACAGCCCCCAGTTGGTGGTGTGCACACGGCCTCCAAAACTAAGGACAGCATGTAGCCATGAGGACTAGCAGCCATCTAAGCCTAGAAGGTTTGATTAAGTCGGTTAGGTGCTGGAGAGGCGCATGCTTCTCCGACCCATCCGTTTTGGCAATGCCCCATGGTTGCCTCTTTTTGGAAGGAGGTCATCCTAGGGATAAACCTTCTACTGGGATGCTCTAAAGTCTTTATGGACGTACTTGGTCTTGAATATTGGTCTGCAAAATGAGGCGCCATTTCCAGCGGCCAAGAAGCCAGAGCCTCGGACAGACAAAGGACAAGTCACAAAGCAGATTAATTACTGGAGATGGTCCAGTTTGCAGCTGTTACTGCACAAAGACTGCAGTGGCTTTGCTGAGCTGCACCTTCAGGTGCACTGGGAGGGCCAAATTAGACAGAGACTTTCAGTGACAGGTGAAATCGTTCAAGGATCTCTATAGGTGGAATCCCACACACATCAATTCGGAAGCCAGTCCTGCAGCGACCGGTGGGACTTCCTCCCAGGTAAGGGTTCTGCATTAGCCTACTAAACCTGCCACCGCTGAGAAGAAGGAAAGGACTTGTCACGTGTCCTCCGTTAACTTGATCATTAGCCGATGAAATATCCCTCCCACACCAACTCCGTCGGCCTCTGAACAGGCCCGCCGAAGGACAGTTTGGGCCGGTGGGCACAGTGGGAATCCTGACGGAATGCCATGGGCACTGCCACAAAATGGCTGGCGTGGGGAGGGAAGCGCCCATGCACAAAATGGACGCCACAAACCACTCCTTTCCTAGGAGGCAAATGGGTAGATCAAGAGCTGAACTTGTTCGAGGAGGGTCTGGCTCCAAGACGCAGAATGGCGCTGTGCAAGCCCAACCCGCGCGGTGTGGGAGGGCAGGGCTCGGCCTAGTGTGTGCCAGCCGAAGGCACCTTAGGACACAGAGCAAAAATCTGGGGCGGTTCAGGGCAGGGGACCAAAACGGGGCCCCACTGGAGACCCCAAGCAACGTAAAGCATCTGCTTGGGGACAGTCAGACGACCAGGACTCAGTCACCACAAACCCTACTGAAAACGATACAGCGCGGAGCACTATTTCTAAACTTCCAACCTGGTGACCTCCAGATGCACTGGACTACCATTCCCATGGACTACAATTCCCATTCCCAATTCCCACACACCAGGAGGACGCAGCTAGAATGCAACCGGGGACCCAAGTTCTGGCACGACCGCTCTGTCCGATTCTGCCGTCTGTCTGGCTGTGCTCTGACTTCTGCCTGCCCCCTTTCCAGTTACACGCCTGGTGAACGGATCCAGCCCTCCCAAACCGGGGCCCACCAGAAACACGGGGCTGCAGCCCCATCGCGCACAACCGGTGGGACAAAATTCATAGGCTGAACGATCTGTGGCTCAGATCGAGGCTTGGCGACGTCACCACGGAGCGAGCCGTCTCACCACGAGGGCAGCAAAATGATGTAAAATAATCCAGATTTAGCGCTTGACTTAAGGGCACTTGACTTAAGAGCCTTATAACCAGGCATGGTGGAGCAGCTGGGCCAGCGGGGCTTCAGCCCCAGGCGTGATGCGAGTTCCTAATCCTGAGTGCCGCATCTGCTCTGGCTAGAATTCGCCCACCTCAAGATCACCCTCCGACACCTTTAGCAGACCTTTGATACCCTGATACCTTTAGCATCAAGTCACCTCCACCTTTCTGCTAGTGGTCACCACCGACGACGAGGAGAAAGCGAAATGACAGGGCAGCGGGGCCTTTGCACAGCCCTGCCAAACAATCATTTTCTCATCTACCCTCCCCAGTCCTTCTTCCTCGTGTGTCATGTCTTCTCTTTCCATACTATAATCCAGGGCTGCCTTGTACATTGATTTATTTGTAAACTGCTCCACCCAGAGTAGCATAAAATTACTCTAGATTAAAAACTGAGCCTCCCCCTCCCTTTGCTTTCCATTAATATTATTACTCTCCACTTACATCCTGTCTTTTTTCTTCTCGTGCGGAACTCAGGCTGGCTTACTCAGTAAGACACACTCCGTGTATCCTCTCCACAACCCTGTGAGGTAGGCTGGGCTTAGAGTGGCTGGCCCAAAGGTCCCCAGGGAGCATCATGGTCATGGGGACTAGAACCCAGATTCCCCAGGGGCTCAGTCCAAGACTCCAACCAACATACCACCCACATTCTCAGGTGTCGCTGCCGCCGCCGTTATGAGATGGAGCGATTCCATGAAGCTGGGAAGACACCACTGGGAATTTACAAGGGGCGATCAGGACTTTCGCGCACAGGAATTTTGCAGGGCTTTGTGGAGTCTTGAGATGTACACAACACCAACATCACTATTGTTATTTTGAGGCCCAGAATCTTCTGTCTTCTTGGCCTCTTCACGGAAACCCTGTAACACCTCCGCACCCCAAGGTGTTTCAGCGGGACCTGCCTGCCACATTTTCTAGAAATCCCTCATTTCGGAGCATGGCCTGCCCAGCACACCCTGCTGAGGTCTTGCACACGCCACTGTTTTGTGCCCTGACCAGGCCCCAGGGCCACCCACTCTCTGGCCGCATGGCAACTCCCAGGGCTCGGCTACGCCCCGTGGCCCCCACTCCACTGAAATGCTGCCGCTCTGCCGCAGAGCATGACTGCAACGGGAGTAGCAGCAACGGGGCTCGCAGGGAGCTGCCTTATCGGTAGGAACGCTGCAAGCATCTGCCTTCCCCTTCAGACTTCCAAATCACTCCCCCCGCACCCAGCCAATCTGTAATCCTCGCAGGAGAAATGGATTTTCCCAGCAACAACTCATCGTTCCCTGCAAAGATGCAGAATATTCTGCAAGGGCCTGGCCTGGAACAGGCGCCCCATGGGGCTGCAAGCTGCTGGGATGGTTTATGAAGAGGGACCCTGGCCCCTCCTTGGGGTGCGGAACTTCAAAATGCACCCTTCCTGCGGGTGCCGAACCGGCCGGGTCTCACCAGTCCCGCTGGAGTGGGCCCTGGCCCAGGGACAAGTGCAGCCCCTTCCAATCCTTGGTCTTCGCTCGCCCCTGAAGCAACTCACCCCACCGGTGTCTGGATCTTCGCAAATTCTGGGATCTCCTCTTTCTTCTTGCGAAAGAAGAACCAGTAGGACAGGAGGCCGATGATGACAGAGAAGAGGAACACATCCACCATGCCGAAGGAGAATGATGTCTCCGTGCTCTTTGCAGAAGAAGAGTCATCCTTGGGCGATGCTGACTCCATGACAGTGGAGGAACTGGAAGGGCAGAGAGCACATGGTTACCCCATCTGGTGATGGTTCGAATGCTGGTAGACTGAGCGCATCAGCTTCAGCTCTGGGAGTTCAAGGTCGAACCCAGAAAATGGGGTGTTTCTTCTGTCTTGTTTTCAAAGGATACCTCTGAAAACAGGAAGAGTAAAGGAAAGCAACTCAGCTTTCCCAACCTGGTGCCCTCCAGGTGCGTTGGACTACAAAGCTGGTTGGGGCATGCTGGGAGTTGTAGTCCAACATACCTGGAGGGCAAAAAGTTAGGAAAGGCTCCTGAAGAGATTCTAAACCAGAAGTGCCCAATCTGGGGGGGTCCTCCAGATGTTGACTCCAGCTCCCATCTGCCTGATGGGAGTTGTAGTCCAGCCAATCTGGAGGATGGGGATAGCTGAACCACAAACCAGGGAGTAAAGATAAGCAGAGAACATAAAGGTGAAGTAGGCTGGGTCCAGCATGAAGCTTGGACAGCCGTCATCAACCCCAAGCTAGATGTCGGAGAACCAGGGACCTGCCAGAAAGTTTCTCTCCTATAAGAAAAAACACATATCCACTTCCCTATTCCTAGCAGTGGTGCAAGCCATTATTTTTTGCTTATATTAAAGATAACCTGTGCTGGAACATAGCAGAAAGACTGTAAGCCCCTTGGGGCAGTGTCCTAGACTTCCAACTCCATAGAGTGCCCCATGTGTGGATGGCATCTTACCAGGTTGCAGCAGGAGAAAGAGGGAGCAGAGGGAAACATGCCCCAGTGCCCTGTCTCCACTGAGACCTGGCTGCCCTGGGAACCTCCCCAGCCTGAACTCCCTTCCCTTTTCACCTCTGTCTAGTGTCATGTATTATTATTATTCTACTGCATATATAGCCCTCCTTTTTCCATGCGTGAGGACCCCAAGGCCGCTCCACAGTTCCATTTGTGCTCACAACAACAACCCTGCGAGGTAGGCTGGGCTGAGAGTCTGCGGCTGGCCCAAGGTCACCCAGCTGGCTCCAGGGCTGAGCGGGGACTCGAACCCGGACCTTCTGCGTCCCATCCCACCACCCTGGAAACCAGTAAAAGGAAGCAAATGCATCACTTTGCTGCCAGCTCCTAAAAGGCACCCTTTGGGAAGGCCAGAGTATTCGACAGCACGCATACAGACGTGGTGCTTTTACATTTTGTTGTACTCCACCTGGAGAGCTTTGGCTACAGGTGGTACAGAATAATAATAAATAAACCAGAGAGTCCACAGCCAAATGAAAAGGTGGCCAAGCTGCAACACCCTGGGCGACTTCCAAAATTAGAATGCTATTTCCTCCCCCAACATCCCGAAAGTTTTGGGGGTGGCTGTTGCCCAGAGACATAATATATGGAGAACCAAAGAATTCTGAGCCCAGGAATTTGTCCTGAATACCAGAACCAAACTGGCCCCCGCAAAATTCACTCCTGGTTGTCCCCTCGGCCCCCGCCTTTTCAGTTCAGCAATGCCACCTTCCCCAGCTTGGAACTCTCCAGATGTGTTGAGCTGCAGGCCCCAAAACCCTGTCTGGAGGCCCTGCATCGTGTAGCCCATCACATCTGGAAGTGCAGGGTTGGCAGCAGCTGAGCTGGGAGCAGGGTGGCATCCTTCTCTTGATATTATTACGGAATGAGGAAGGTGAGCTAGGATGACCAGCAAAACTAGCCGAGCAGCTAAAGGGTTACAGGCAGGAGCCTGCACGAGGGAAAAGTTAGCACAGGATTCAGGGAACTCCTTCTTATTCTGCCCCCCAAAGGGCCAGCAGAACATTCCGTGTGCAGATCTTATATGAAAGAAACCTTGTTCAATACATTTTGCCAGTTTCAGAGGCTCTCACAAAGATGCATGTCATATCCTTTCCGGTTCGTTTTAGACCAAAATGCCTCCAATCTCCCAGGCCCAAACGCAGTACATTTCCAAGCTTACGGTAAGATTCGTGAAGCAAAGGGAAGTGTGTTTACAAATGCCTTAACTGGAAGGATATCTGCAAGAAAGCAAGACCTTCGGATAAATGCTTGCAAACATGCTGCAAGATATGGAGGACAAATGCACTTTCCAGAAACTTCCAAAGCTTGCCGTCTGTATGGAAACAAAGCAGACCGAAGATGGAACAAGAATTGAGATGGTGTTTGGAGACCCTCAACTGGTTCAAGTTTAACCATTTCCCACCTTCCCAAAAAACTGTTTATATAACCGATCAAGTTATAGATTTTTATCAAATGGTGGGTTGATAAAATTTGGGGGAAAGGGCGGCTTGAGGAAGTGCTACAAAAACCTTTAGCTTTTAAACATGAAGTTTTTCTGTTAGGCATTATACCAGAAGATATTAACAAACCAGAAATGTATTTGATGTTACATGTAATCACTGCGGCGAGGATTGCATTTGCGCAACACTGGAAAGTGAGGAATTACCGTATTTTTCACTCTATAAGACGCACCTGACCATAAGACACACCTAGTTTTTAGAGGAGGAAAGCAAGAAAAAAAATACTCTGAATCCAATGGGCACATAATCACAGGCACATTCCCCATCACTTCCCCATGGGCTGCACATCTGGCAGACTTACTGCACACACATATTCGCTCTATGAGACGCACAGACATTTCCCCTTACTTTTGAGGAGGGAAAAAGTGAGTCTTATAGAGCAAAAAATACCGTACCCACCGACGAACTGATTCTAAGAAAGATTCTGGACTGTGCAGAAATGGATAGATTATCACTGAAGGAAAAAGAAGATACTGACTTCTATCAAACTTGGGAATTTTTTTTATTATTGGCTGAAGAAAGGGGACTTGGTTTAGATTTAAACATGTTTTTAAGTTGTTATAAATGCATTTGATAATGACTATGGAATGTTTGAAAAAAAATATGCAGTAGGGGGCTGACCCACTATGTCCGATGTATTTTATGATTGATGTTTTTAGTAGTAGTTTAAAAATCCTATGCTGAAACTTTAGAAAAGTTTGATCTAATTCCAAACAGATACAGGAGCTGGTATTTCTTCTGACCAATGCATGCAAAATAACACAAACTCCTTTTCTGTGCAGCATAAATTGGATTTTGTACTCGTAACACTAAGGTTCTGAGCTCCTAATTGAAGCTGCTTTACTGTACCTAATTGGTTATAGACTGAAAATGCATGAATTCCTTTGTCCCTTTCAGGAGCAATCCAGCTTGGGTGCCTGACATCTTCTAAACTCAGAAGATCATGGGAAACAAACAACAAGAAGAGACCAATAATCCCATCGAGTGATATAAATAGAAAAAGCAGTAATAGGAGCATAATAGCTGGAGTCGATTATCATCCACCCACTCAAGGAGAAGACAGCAATGCAATTTTCAAAAAGCAAATTGCCAGTGTTTCAAGGAGGCAGAATGTCATCATTATGTGGGACTTCAATGTCCCTGATATATGTTGGGAGTCAAACTCTGCCGAACACGGCCCCTCCAAGAAATTCTTAACATTCGTTGCTGATAACTTGCTCCAGCAGAAAGTGGAAGTAGGAATGCAAAATAGGAACAAGGAAAAATAATTAAATGTACAGATGACACAAAGCTGCACAGAATAGCAAATACCCTGGAAGACAGAGATAAGATACGGGGCGATTTCGATAGGCTAGAACGCTGGGCAGAGAAGCTGCTCCATGAAATTCAGGAGGAGCAAATGCCACATCCCGCACTTGGGAACAAGAAATCAGACGCACCAGTACAAGATGGGGAACACCTGGCTCAGCAATAGTAGAAAGGAGAAGGATCCTGGGTTCTTGTGGCTCACAAGCTGAAAATGAGCCAACAATGGGATGCAGCTGCTAATGCTGTTTTGGGATGCCTTGACAGACGCATCGCTTCCAAAACAAGAGACATACTAGTTCCCCTCTACTCAGCACTAGTCAGACCTCGCCTGGAGCCCTGTGTCCAGTTCTGGACACCACCGTTTAAGAAAGATGCAGACAGACTAGAAAGGGTCCAGCGGAGGGCAGCAAGGGTGATGCAGGGACTGGAGGCAAAGCCCTGTGAGGAGAGACTGAGAGAACTGGGCATGTTCAGCCCCAGGAAGAGAAGATGGAGAGATGATACGATAGGCCTCCACGAGTACCTGAAAGGCTGTCACAAAGAGGAAGGACAGCATCGCTTCTTGATTATTCCAGAGTGCAGGACATGGAATAATGGTCTTAGATTAAAAGAAACCAGATTTAGACCAGATGCCAGGAGGAATTTCCTCACTGTCAGAGCAATACTGTGGAAGCTGTGGACTCTCTCTTGCCGGAGACATTCAAAAATCTGGAGAGTCGTCTAAGCAGGACGATATAACTTAGTGTCCTGCACTCAGCAGGACCCGACGGACCGCTGGCCCCTTCCAACCCCGCTGTTCTACGATTCTGTGATTACAGGCCTCTGATGTGTGGCTGGAAGAACACTGTGCAAAGCAGGAAGGCAGCCAGTGCCTGGGGTCCAATTACAGCATTTTGGAGCGGGGGGAGGGGGCCTTCGGTGCTGTCAGGACGCCTTCTCCTCCTCAACCCAGGAAACCTTCTCACGACATTACTCCAGCCGAGGGCCAGCCACTTGGCTCATGCACCTTTTCGCTGGTTAAATGACATACCAGAGGCAAAAATCATTCCTCTGCCCCTTCTTAAAACGATGCACACGCACAACTTGAATTCGTGTTCCTGCTGGCCCTGTTCCTCTCCTCCTGCACACAATGGAGGCAACCCTGCCGCTTCTACAGTTGCTCCACTTTGCGGAGCGTCTTGCTAAGTCTTTGTGTAATGATAATAGAAACTCGCTGGCCCGTGAATGAAAGGGGCACCTTTCTGGCCAGGCAGAAATATCACAGCCCTAATACTTCTGCAAGCTTGTTCCCAGGCTCTATGGCATCACCAGGAAGGACGGATGGAAGGACAAACAAGTGTCCACTATTTTTAATGGTTTACTCAAATGGTTTACATTTGATCAAGATTTTCAAATGTTTGTAAAGAACTTTGGTTGACTTCAGAAAGGCTGCAGAGAATGAGGTAAGGAGAATGTGGAGGGATTTTCTGCTTGACATGCAGAAGAGCGCAGGACTTCTTCCTGTCTAAACATGCATAGGATTGTAAGGCATTTTGTCTCTGAACATGTGTGGGGTTGCACCAGTTCAGTTCTCAATGTCTGGCACTGGGGATGATGGAACCCAGCTCAGTCCAGAGCGGGCAAAGCCCATGTTCTGTCTCAGTCACTGGGACCCCCAGGGAAAGATGCCCAGCGCCTGCCTTATTATCCTCCCAAAAGAATGAATAAGTGACATGGCACGCTTCAAGGGGAGACACTGGAGGAGAATTGGCCCGCCGTTCTCCATGCTGGCTGGTCCCACTGCCAAAAGGGAACGTTGGCTGTGATGCTGCAGCTCAGTGGGCCACTGAAGCAGCTTCGGCAGGTGACACCTCAGCTAAAGTAGCCAACGCTCCAACGGAGCAAAGCTCAGGGAACCCGGGTTCCATTTGGATGCCAGGAAGCACTTCCTGACAGTCAGGACCCCGAGGGTGTGGAATGGGCTTCTTCGGGAGGTGGTTGGGGCCCCGTCGGTGCAGGTGTTCAAGGATAGGCTGGACTTGCACATGGTGGGCATGTCGTGAGCGGAGCTGGCTGGTGCCGGAGGTCAGACTAGATGGCCCGGGAGGCCCCTTCTGACTCGCTGTTTCTATGTTTCTAAAGAAAAGGTGCATTTCTGTGAACGATGCAGTCAAGATTAATCACAGTTCAGGCTTCAGACTTGCTAAACCAGGGCTTCCCAACCCCTGGGCTGTGGACCGGTACCGGTCTGTGGCCTGTTAGGAACCGGGCCACACAGCAGGACTCTAACTTTGAACAATCCAGAGTTCAAACATGAGAGTCGAGATGGGATCGCTTTGCAGTTTGAACAATGTTTCTAAGTTCGAACTGCAAGCGAAGGGAAACAATGCAGTCCCTTCTTGTGGCAAGGGGCGGCCTATAAATTTCCAAATAAAATAAATAAAATAAAATGCAGTCCCAGTGGAAACATCATCGGTTGTGCACCCAAGTTGAAAAGGATTTGTCGCAGTAAAAGATACATTGCCTCAGGGTCCTGAATCGAGTCGTCTTGAATCGATTTGTCTTGTCTTGAATCCATTCAGCTTGAATCAATTCAGGGCACCAAAGCAGCCATGGCAGGGCAAACTGAAGACACTCGAGAATGAGGGGGGACATTTGGGGGGGGGAGTAATGGCAATGTGTCTTTTACTGTAATAATTTTTTATTTAAACATTCACCGTATTTTTTGATCATGCCTCGCATATAATCTCACACTTAATTCGCTTCAGCAGACCGTATTTATCGAAATGGGTATTGTTCCGGGTCTGCAAACAGATTAATTCGCTTTCCATTATTTCTAGTGGGGAAAACTGATTCAGAGTTCGGACGACTCAGAGTTCAAACGGCCTCCTGCAACTAAGTTCGACGTATGAGGCATGGCTGTGATGTGCTTGAATTATCCCAAAACCATCCCCTGCCCCAGTCCGCGGAAAAATTGTCTTCGGCAAAACCAGTCCCGGATGCCAAAAAGGTCAGGGGCCGCTGCACTAAACCATGGTTGGCCTGAAACTGCAGCGGAAGTTTCCGATCGCTCCACGCAGTTGCCCTGGAGGAGAGAGGGGAGAGCTCACGCGGTCGGGACGATGCCAAGCTGGCCTTCCTGGCCACGATTCAGCATTCTGCGAGAACCGGCTAAGCGCTCTCCGAAGGCCACCTTCTAGGGTAGGGATGAACGGGGCAGGATGGCTTAGCCTGCCCACTTCCACGGTGCCCTGCCGGTGTGCCCAGAGCCCTCGCATCCAGCCTTTCTGGCCTTTTGTCAGGGCCCCATGTGGGATGCGGTGCCACGGGACTGGCTGCCATTACATGGGATTTGGCCAGTTTAAGCAGGGGCTTTACCCCTGGACCTCTGGGCTCTTCCCAGCTACAGATGAACCAGGATGGGACCACCCGCCGGCCAGCGGGAGGAGGAGGGGAGCTGGCGGAGCAGGAAAGCAACCTGGCAGCCACACCTGGGTAAAGGCACAAGGCACCCGCATTTCCACCACCCACCCAACCTCCGTTGTGCGATCCACCCAGCTTGGTGCTCGAAGACAACACCAGGACGTGGCAGGAGACACGGGGATCAGGCCCCTCCACACTGAACGGCCAGAGGCTACAGGATGCTCTCGTGCAGGAAATGGCTCCATGAGGGAAGACTTGCTTTGCACGCCAGTCCAGGTCCAGGTCGTGCTGGGAAGGTCTCCTCCCTCAGAGGTGCTGCTGCCAGTCCACGCTGAGCCTATCAGGCTAGTTTACGGGGTTCTTACGTCAATCAGTCCTTAATTCACAGTGCTGAGGGCTAGAATCTTACTTTAGTTTTAGGCGAAAAACACAGGCCAGTGCTTCAAGTCCCTGCTCGGCTCAGGAATGTTCCCAGATCCAGTCCTTGGCAGCATCTCCAGACTGGAATCCTCTCTGGAAAGCCACTGCTGCTGCCAATCTGTGCTGACAATACTAGGGCAGTGGGAGCAAGGGTCTGTCTCAGCATAAGACCGCTTCCCATATTTCTACTTAAATGAAACAGCTGTTCATTCAGAACCATGAGGACTGGAATCTTAAATTTTATTTTTAGGAAAAGGGCTAGAATTCTTTGATAGAAGCATGTGATTCACATGCAAAAGTGTGAGGCTTTTGAGGGGGAGAAATCCCATCTTTGGAGACTGATTAAACACATTGTTTGATCAATTCAGATTATGTGTGCTTTAATTTGGCTTTAATTTTGTCAAATTTGTCATCCTAAACAGGTATGTCGACCTGTTTATGATGTTTTTAATGTTGCTTGTATTTTTATGTTCTAAGTTTTATGCACTGTAAACCATCCATAGAGCTCCAGCTATTGGCGGCTACAGAAACTTTTTATTAACAACAACAAGCAACAGCAGCAACAGAAACCCTAGCCAAAACCCTGGAGAACCATTTAATGAGGACGAGGACGGTGATCAGACAGCGTAATACCCCCACCAATTTTATTTATGTATTTATTGAATTTCTATCCGGCCTCCTTAGTCAGAGTGGCTCTTACTAAAGGACTGGACAGAAGCTGTCACTGCAGCACCTGGCCTTCCAAAACCAGCCGTGTCGTAGCTTGTTAGCCACAAATTATGCATGAAGAGAACCCAGGGTTTGTTGTGGGTTTTGTGAATTGGTGCTTGCTCTTTCTGCTGGGTTCAGGTAACACGGGGACCCACGTTTCAGCAGACTCTATTCTGCTCTTCAGCTGCTGGCTATCCCCCACCCAAAGGTGCCTGAAGGGGCCTCTTAGCCTTCACCAGAGGCACCGAACACAGCAGAGGCCAAAGCACGGCTTGCGAGTCCCCCGCCAGCCACGAACCTCCCTGGGTGACTTCAGGCCAGTCCCCGACCATCAGCCTAACCTACCTCAAAGGTAGGTTGTGAGGATAAAGCATGCTGGGTTTTGGGCGAGGGGGAAAATGGTAGAATACAAATATAATCAAAATCCATGTGGCTTCCTAGAGCACATGGGATTCCAAGTGGATGTCACAGCTGCTCTTTCTCTGCATGAGCTGAATTGGAGCCACCCCGTTGAATAGGCAAGGTGAGAGCCACCCCAAAAGGACACCGACAAGGTACACAACCAGCTCACCCAAAGTCCCAACTGCTCAGGTGACACGGCTGGGCGATGCAGAAACTGAACTGGGACAGCGCCGAGCTCAGGAAGAGAAAGACGCTTTCAAGAAACCGCCCTCTCAACCAACCTGCCGCTCAAAGATTAACTCGCGAGCCTCGTGCAGGTTATCTCCCAGGCCAAGCATCTTACACAAGAGCCATTCAACATGAACTCTTTGTCCAGGGCTAAAAGGAGAAGAAGAAAGTGTTGACAGAAAGAAATAGGAACAAAGTTCAGCCAAGGGAGCCCAGATTATCCAAGGCTGGCTGAGCTGCCTTCAGTTCCTCTTTTCCAAACCGCTCACTAAAAAGGGCCATTTCATTTTTCGAGGGGCAAAAAGTTACAAGAAAAGGGACTGAGGCAGCAGGGAGCATGAACCTAATTTGGTGCAATTCACAACCAGTCCTTGGAAATATGTACGCCCAGTCCTATGGGGTTTTTTGAACGGGGAGCACATAAGCTCAGAGCTCAGTTAAGCTGGCACTGGCCTTAAATACAGAGCCAGCGATGGGAACTGCAGCTGCCCAACAAGGTCCGCAATGACTCTGGGCTGGTTTTCAAGATCTTCCCCCAAGAAAAGGAAAGAAGCCAACGATGCCGAACACCAGACATCCTTGTTTCTGATTATCCTTTCCCCGAAATGCTGTGGCCAATCCCACCACTAGCAAGTGTGGCTTAATTATTCAGAGCAAGAAAGCCATGCAGAAATTTAGGTCAACCCACCGGGAGAGCGATGTACCTGGACAGGCTGCAATCTGTATTCTTATCACCCCGCAATGGAAAGCTGCATTGTGGTGTCCCAGGTAGGGGCGTTTTGGGGGGGGGGTCGCATCTGCTTCTGCGCACAGGTGTTGAAGCAGCACACGGATCTCTCAAATCAGAAAGGTCACCCCTCAAGCACCTCCAACTGCACTCCACCTGCTGAGAGCTGCAGTCCAACACCTGAGAAGCCTGTCAGGGCCAAAAACCACTGGGGCAGCGGGTTCAAGCGACAACCACAGAAAGCCGGGTTCAAATCTCTAGCCAGCCAAGAGACTTACTGGGAGGCTGTGGACCAGTGACGATCACTTACTACTGGGGCGGGGGGGGTTGTTGGGAAGCTTCTGGAGGACAGGATAAATATTTTAAGGTGTGATAATATATTATAAATGAAAACAGGGGAAATAAGCAAACCATGTTTTTCAGGACATCCGGTGAACTTATTTCTCAACGTTGTTGTTCTTACTGTTGCTGTTGTTGACTTTACATTTATTCCTTGCATTTCTTCCTCTTGCAAGTAACCCAACTCAGCTTACAAGGCTGCATTTTATTCTTGCAGTGTTAAAGAAACATGAGAACATACAAGTCTTGCTGGATCAGACCAAGATGGGCCCATTCTCGGCCACTGAGTGAGCAGAATGATGGCCACAGCAACCCCCTGGCAGGACAGGACACACAGCCCCCTCCTGCTCATGTTCCCCAGCAACTCATCCTGGAGGCAGCTTGAGCTGCCTTGAATTTGCTGGTTTGAAAGCCATCCAAATGAAGCATCTAAGAGCAGCCTGGCTGGACCAGGCGGAGGGTTGACCAGCTGCGTTCCGCATGGCACACGCACCAAGCCGAGGAAAGCAAGCCGGGGTGCCATTCGGACCTCATCTGAAGTCTGAATGCCTCATCTAGCCCATGAAGTCTCCTTGTCCTTCGGGGGTCCACGCCAGTAGCCCTCCTGGCAGACTGTACAGGGGCAAGTGAGGGGAAGGCAGCCCGTGCCACCAACCCTGCTGAAAGACGGCGCCATGTTTTTCTTCTTCCCTCCCCACCCCTTTCTCCTTGTATGTTGTGCCTTTTTTTGAATGGCACACCTGTGAGTGACGACGGTCTTGTTTCACGGATTAAATGCAAAAGTGAGGAGTGCAACAGGAATACTGCAAACAGAGAAAGGAAATGCAGCTGGCTGAAACTGGTGTGGCTGTTATATAACCACAAGAGGGATTTCGCATACTGGTCTGGCTGCCGAGGGGTGCGGGAGGAAGAGATGCTGTTTATGTGGTCTCAGCCCAAGCAGGAGGCAGTTCGGCCTCCCAAAGCAGGTCCTTCCACAGGCCGCTGAACCCGCTCGGCTGGGCATGAGTCGCCATTCAGCCATGAAGCCCCCTGGATGACTCCCTTTCGGCCCATCCTACCTCGCAGGGTTGTTGTGGCAAGGATGAAATAAAGCGCTGTAAGCTGCCTTGGGTTCCTCACAAGAGGGAAAAAGTGGGATATAAATACCACGTAATACCAAAAGTAAGAAATACAACCGCGGGCTTCATGGGCGTCATTCCAAGCAAGCACGAAGAGGACCAGAGCCTGAGCCTGGGCTGGACAGCCAGGCACCCTGCTGATGCTTTCAACTACAGTCCCCATCAGCCACAACCAGAATGGCCAATTGGCAGGGGTAGAGGGGATTGTAGATAAAGCCATGAGCTGCCCCGAGGCGTTTTTTTGCGAGGGGGCGGCATACAAATGTGTTAAATAAATAAATAAATAAATAAAATACCTCTGCAAATCAGTATTTTAATTAAAAAAAACAAACCCTCTGATCATCTGAAACCATCCATAGAATAGCAGAGCAGGAAGGGCCAGAAGGCTGTGGGGTCCACCCGCCCCTTCCAAGTTACACCATCCCATTCAGGTGACTGTCCAGGTGCTTCCCGAATGTTTCCGGTGAGAGCGAGCCCACAGCTTCCCCAGGTAATAGGTCCCATTGCCGTGAAAGGTCTAGTTTCTAGACAAACACGTCGTCCAGAAAGAAAGGAACTACCCCCCTTTGTTCCAGAACCATAAGTTTTTTTATTATTTTAAATTGGCAGATGACTGAATCAATCACAGCTCAGTTAGCAGGTGACAGTGCACATGTACAATTAAGTCCCGTGCAGTAAAGCGACTTACTCCCAGGGAAGCCTTTGGCTGCAATTCCATGCACCCTTCTCTTTAGGCAGCCAGTGAACTTTTTCTGCCAGCCTAAAATCCACTTGGTTGTCATTTGTGCCACATCAGTAGGAAAGTGTAAGAACAGCCAGTTCTCAAAACTAATTAAAATGCGCCTAATCACCATGCACCACAGGGAGCTAAAGGGTGGGATATGCTCAAGTCTGCGTTGCGCAAAAACACAGCTGGTTTGCCGAAGCTTTTAAAAGAGGGAAACATGCTGGACCTGCTTATGGAAAAGTGAAGGAATGCAGCACCACCAATACAAGGTTTTCACTCCAGCTCTTGTTGGAAATACCCCCATCCTGTCCATTCCCAGTCATGTCCCCAGAAAACTGCTATTAAACCAACTTGTGCGGTGAAGTGGTTCTAGTGTCGGACTGAGACTCAGACACGGGTTCAAGTCCCACCTCAGCCATGGAGCTCGCGGGGTGCCACCCAATCAACCTTCCCCAGCCGCCTGTTGTGAGCATAGCTATGCATGCTTCCTTTGCTCCTGCTACACATGGATTGCGATCTTCCACAATTGCAGACTCTTTCAGGTACAGTCAGCTGCCTGTATGACACCTCGCGGCTGCAAATTGCGGGGTGCATGCTCAGAGGGGAAAACCCTGCCGCTGGAGACTCCCTGGAGCGGCAGGTCCCCAGGGGACTCGGCACCCACAGGACTTTCCTTCACACCCTTGCTATGTGCTGGGCAGGGAAGGGCTTCCTCTCATGTGTCCTGAACCCCCCAGCCAGGGAGAAAGGGAGGAAACCATTTGCCTGGTCCCCTTTCTCTGTCCCAGGCATCACCTCGCATGCCTCGGCCATGTCTCCCCACACGCGCTGCTCTGTGATGCCAAGAGGCACTTCTGCTGAGAACCACCCAACCGGCTTGGCAACACGGGCCCTGCAGAGCCTGTGCGTGTCCCTCACACGGGTCTTTTTCATCCCCATCCGGATGCGCCAGAGGCGGAGCCCAGGCCCTTCTGGAGACAAGGAAGCGCTTGGCCACCGATCCGGAAGGCCCAGCCTTGATAATGGACCGAGGACGTGCCGCGGGGGGGACGTCAGGAGGCTGAGAGACCGCTGCTGCCCCTGCGCCCAGACCTGCGGGGACCGCACACTGGCCGCCATGCTGCGAGCAGGGTGAGGGCAGCCGGCGCGGCCTGGGGCAAGGTTCAGCCGCAGAGCCGTGGGTCGGGCACACTCAGCTTGCTTCTGAGCTCGGTCCTTCCACTCCAAGGCTCCAGACTTCTGGTTAAGAGAGCTTTGGGGGCAACAATACCCATCAGCCACAGCCAGCATGGCCGGTGGTTAGAAGCTGGGGAAATGGGGAGTCCAAGCACATTGGAATCTGCCGAAGGCACTTCCTCAACTGGGGGATTCACCAGAGATTTTGGGCTTCCGCTCCCTCCATTTCTGAGCACTGCCTGTTCCAGCAGAGCCTGATACGAGCCAAAGGCCACAACATCTGGAGGGCTCCAGGTTGGGAAAGACCGCCCAACCCTACCTAGAGAGAGAGCAGAAGACTTTCACAACAACTGGCCAAGAATCTTCTTACAAGAAGCTGCCAGCCATATAGGGAGATAAGGAGGGTGAGCACCCGGAGCAGGGCCTTCTCTGCGGTGGTGCCCCACCTCTGGACCCCAGAGAGGTCCGCCTGGTGCCGTCGTTATTTCCTTTCCAGCGCCAGGCGAAGACCTTTTTATTAAAAGTTATTTTAATTGTTAGACTAAATTGTTATTTAGTACTTATTGTATTTATTGTATTTTAATCTGTATCTCGAGATGAGCCAGTTTTAAACAGTGTAATAGTCTAATTGTTTTAAATTGTTTACGTTGTGAGCTGCCCCGAGGCTAGGTTGCAATGGGGGAGGCATTCAAATATGTTAAATAAATAAATACAGGGATGGAAAAGCCACAGGACCCATCATCCTGGCCATGGGCCGTGTGGGCTGGGGCTGATGGGAGCTGGATTCCAAAAACAGATTCCCTAGCCCCAGATCCAAACCAGCTGCTCTCAAACTGGATGCCCACCCAGCTGTCTTGGGATTACTGGCTGGGGTGGACAGAAGTCGGGAGTCCCACATTTCTGACGGAGACCAGGCTGCTGAAGGCTGGCCTGGGCGGACCCAGCGTCTCCAAACGCCCTGCAGCTCGCACAGACTCGGCTACCGTTACGCAATCTTGTGCACGGCAACTCCTTTCTCCTGCGCCCTGAGCCTATTGCCAAATCTCTCCAAGTTCCGCACAACATGAACTTGATTTCAGCCGCTTACAGGCAAAGAAATAACCAGGGGGAGCAAGGGGAGAACAAGGTATGCCATTATGCTTTCTGGAGGTATTGTGCTCTTGCTCCCTGTTTCAAGGAAGGGCACCAGAGCAACGAGATTCCCGGGACTTTTCCCACTCTCCATTCCAGGGAACAGGTCAATCCACTTAGCTGGGCCGGGCTGCCATGAGGAGAGCTTGGAGCTGACCCATCTCTTCCTACACTAGCCATACATATTCTTCCTGCCGGCGGCTTGTACTTTTTTGGGCTCTGTGCCCAAACTCCACCAGCTCAGGCGAAAGATGCGCACGGTGAATTAAAACCGTCTTTCCTAATCTGCCCCCCTTGACATGCGTTGGACTTCAGCCCTCGTCGTGCTGGACAGTCCAGTGCACTTTGCTAGAAGAGGCCACAGTAAAAATCCCAGGGCCAGCAGCATGTGTCTTGCCACCGGAATGGGGCACCCTGCCCTACAGCCATCTTCATTCCACCCAGAAAATTCAGCAGCCGTCATTTTCCTTGCTGCAAAGTTATTATTACTATCATTAATTTCACTTCTATTCTATGCAATAGTCAAAGCTTTCTGGGTGGTTTACAACAGCAGATAAAACTCAATTAAAATGCAGCAGAAACTACAGATAACAACAGAACACCATAAAAACTGCAGGGCTAGATTTAAAAGCCAAATGTAAAAAGCTACACTCACGAACACCAATTAAATCATAAGACCAGTGGAGCAGCTTCCATAATGCTCCAATAGAGTATTAAAACCCATTAAATGCCCTGTCACAGGGGACACAAAGGCACCACAAAGATAGCAGAGTTGGCATCAGGCAAATGGGAGCCACCACTGAGAAAGCCCTTCTCCTTGTTGCCACCATCCAAGCCGCCTCTCTGGATCTCATGCACAGCAAGGTGCTAGTCCCTAAGCAAATTCCTGTGGCCCCCTTTTATTCCACCTTTCTTGTTATTTGAAAACACACTCGCATTCTCAAGTTCAGGGAAAAGGGCTGCCACAGTAAGAAGCTGGAACTTGGCCAAGAGAGAAATCTGGAAGATTATCATTTTAAGGAGATGGGGCCACAATGGGGAACAGGGAGGCATCACCTACCCACTAAGAACCCCTCCCCTGGACCATCCAGAAGGCAGAAGTGTGACGTGCTTCCAATCCCCCCCAGAAAATGCACATGTTGCACCCATGTTTCCTCTGGCTTGTAATTAAATGCAATTAATCCTACACTGTTCCACCTTGTATCAGATTTCAGATTGTTCTTAATAATGTATTTCATCAGACTTATAGTATTTATATATAAATTGCTTAGGACTTCACCATAATGAGCAGTAGATAGCACTATAATTGATAAATAAATATAACTGAGAAGCCAGGTCTAGAGCATTCTTTAGACATGAGTCACAAAACCAGATCTTCCAGGCCAAAGTGAGAAAACACAACAAAATGGACAGAGTTATGGGAGAAAACATAACTGGTGGGAGATTCAGGACAGATTAAAGGAAGGGCTTCTTCAGAAAATGCATGGAAAAAGCACAAAATTCCACTTCCATAAGATGGGGTGGCAGCCATCTGGATGACTTCAAAAAAAGCACTGGGCAAAGTCACGGAGAAGGCTATCCACAGTTACTAGTCCTCATGACTCTACACGATTTCTAGCACCAGAGGCAGGATGCCTGTCTACACCAGTTGCTAGGGGACATGGGGTGGAGGGTGCTGCTGAGCTTCTGTTTTTCAAAAGCCACAGAGGGCCATGGTGCAGATAAGAAGGGGACGGGAATGGCAGAGCATGCAGGTTTCTTACCCTGGGCACCCGCATGCACTGTCGCTGCCATAATTCAAGCACTCTGCCTGCAGCTCCCGAGTTCAGCCGGCCCTCCTGCAATCAGCCCCAAAGCAGGCAAACTCCTCTGCGGCATGGGAGCTAAGATGCCAGCCTTCCCACTGTCCCGCTTCCCAGGGCGGCTCAAGAGACCTCTGCGCTCTGGGGCAAAAGCTGCAGACGACATCGCAACAAACCACGTGTCCAGGGCCCCAGCCAGTCACAGCGCTTAAAGGAATCTAGGATGCAAACCTTCAAAGCTTTCCTTTTGTCACCTAAAGGTCACCAAGGACCCAACCGTGTGACCACCAAACCGGCTACTCGCGCCGTGGAGAACCACGGAGTCGAGCTTCCACACCCAGCAAGCAGGTGGGTGCAGCTGGGCAGCCCAAGGAAAGTGCGGATATTCCCCCTCCCCAGGCGCTAGCCAGCCATGCTGGCCTGGGCACAGCCGGGGTGACGGAAGGCTGCTTTCCAGTTACGCACTGTGCATTTCCCAGCTTTCTCCCTGCAAGGAAACCAAGGAGGCAGCTATGCTCCTCTCCATTTTACCTTCACAACAACCTTGCAAGGCTGGAAGTCCTGGATCACTGGAGAGCTCTATGGCTATGTATGAGACCAGAGCCCAGCTCTTCCCGGCCCAAAACTCTAACCACCACACCTTCACCTACAAGATATTTTATAGTATCCTCAAAGACGACCATGGGAGGTGGTTGAGGCCCCATTGGTGAAGGGGTCCAAGGACAGGCTGAACATGCACATGGTGGGCATGTCATGAGTGGAGCCGGTTGGAGCCGGGGGTCAGACTAGATGGCCCGGGAGGCCCCTTCTGACTCGCTCTGTTTCTACGTTTCTAAGACTGGCCAGATCTGAGCACCACTAACACATTCCTGCTTTCCAGAGCCTGACAGATGTGCACTGCATTACAACAGAGTTCCTGGTGATGCAAGCCCTTAGAACTTCCTTATCAGATGTATATCCTGTTTTTTTCCTTTTTGGAAGCACTCAGAGGGACTGACATCAATCTCCTCCTGCTGTTCTCAGTCTTATCCCCACAGCAGCCCTATGCAGGAGGCTGGGCTGAGAGTCTGTGCCCGGTCCAAAGTCACCCAGTGGGCTCCATGGCTGAGCGGGGACTCGAACCTGGATCCCTGAGTCCCAGAACGGCATTGCTCACCATGACACCAATATGGCACCGGGAGCAGAGCAATAGAGCAGGACTGGAGATCCCGGCTCCAGTCCCTGCTCCACTATAAAGCATTCTGGGTCCCTTTGGTCCAGTCACCGGCTCTCAGCCCAGCCTGCCTCACAGGGTCGTTATGAGGGTAAATAGAGAGGAAGAGAAGCATGTGTGTTACCTGGGCAAGGAAAGGGATGTGGAGATTCTCTAAAGGACACAACTAAGGCCGTGACTGCCAGCATCCTTATATCTCAGAAACCAGATTTCAGAAACGAGTGCACAACCCCACGCATGTTTAGGTGGGGAAAGGTCCTATAGGCATACAGGCAGTGTCCCCAGCTCCCAAGAGATCGGACCTGAGGGCCATAAGGGCCATCACCTTGGTGCCCAGAGTTTATTTCAGACGAAGCCACCTTGCTTCTTTTCTTTCTCTCCCTCTCTCTTTCTTTCGAGCACACGCTTAATAAAGACTTGGTACTTCCAAGTGATTCTAAACAGGCAATTCCTTAAAATCAGGATTCGATTTTACTCATCCTGCTCTGCTGCACTCCAGGGCGCTGCTTGTTTCCAGGGGACCGAGGCACCCGGCTCAACACCTCCCTCCAGGCGTCTGTGCAAAGGGGCTCCGACGTGCCAGATTTAAGCGCCAGGAGTTGCCTTGCAGGAGACGACCCAGAAGCCCGACCTGGCTTCTTCGCCCCCGGGGCTCCCAGGCCAACGCTTCCCGCTTTAGGAAAGGCAAGAGGGACCCAGGCGTCCGGCCTCTGCTCCCCCACTTAAAGCAGGAGGAATCCAGGCGTCCGGCCTTTAAGGTCCCCACAAAACTCAGAAAGGACCCAGGCGTCCGGCCTCTGTTCCCCTCCCTTAAAGCAGGAGGAACCCAGGCGTGCGGCCTTTAAGGTCCCCGCGAAACCCAGGAAGGACCCAGGCGTCCGGCCTCTGCTCCCCTCCCCTTAAAGCAGGAGGAACCCAGGCGTCCGGCCCTTAAGGTCCCCGCGAAACCCAGAAAGGACCCAGGCGTCCGGCCTCTGCTCCCCCACTTCAAGCAGGAGGAATCCAGGCGTCCGGCCTTTAAGGTCCCCACAAAACTCAGAAAGGACCCAGGCGTCCGGCCTCTGTTCCCCTCCCTTAAAGCAGGAGGAACCCAGGCGTGCGGCCTTTAAGGTCCCCGCGAAACCCAGGAAGGACCCAGGCGTCCGGCCTCTGTTCCCCTCCCTTAAAGCAGGAGGAACCCAGGCGTGCGGCCTTTAAGGTCCCCGCGAAACCCAGGAAGGACCCAGGCGTCCGGCCTCTGCTCCCCTCCACTTCAAGCAGGAGGAACCCAGGCGTCCGGCCTTTAAGGTCCCCGCGAAACCCAGGAAGGACCCAGGCGTCCGGCCTCTGCTCCCCCACTTCAAGCAGGAGGAACCCAGGCGTCCGGCCTTTAAGGTCCCCGCGAAACCCAGGAAGGACCCAGGCGTCCGGCCTCTGCTCCCCCACTTGAAGCAGGAGGAACCCAGGCGTCCGGCCCTTAAGGTCCCCGCGAAACCCAGGAAGGACCCAGGCGTCCGGCCTCTGCTCCCCCACTTCAAGCAGGAGGAACCCAGGCGTCCGGCCCTTCAGGTCCCCGCGAAACCCAGGAAGGACCCAGGCGCCCGACCCCTGCCTCCACGCCTCCCCCAGCAAGAGGGAGCCAGGCGTCCGGCCCTCCGCGCCCCACTCACCGGTGGCCCGTGAAGCGGCGGTGGCGAGCGCAGCCGGCTGCGGGCCGAGGGAAGAGGAGGGGGCCGCGGGAGGAGCGGGGGCGGAGCCGGGCGCCACCACTGCCCGGCGCGGGGGAGAGCAGAGGGCCCCGACAGCGCCTCTGCTCCCCGCTGCCGACGCCGCCAGTTCAACCCCCCCCGCGCGAGCGCCCAATGGTGCGTCCCGCCCGGCTCCGGGCAGAACGAGCGGCGCACGCGCAGAAGCGGGAGGCCCTCCTGGCAGCTTTGCCCGCGTCTTCCTGGTTCGCTCGGCTGCCATTCCGTGATCGCCAACGCGGGCGAAGGTTGGAGTCGGCAGCGTCCCCAGGAGGTCCCTTGAGCGCCTGTGCAACGTGGTGCCGTCCGGATGCGTGGGACATCAATTCCCACAATCCCCCGCCTGCTCCAAAAATGCCGGATGACAGTTCTCACAATCCCCCAGGCATCTGAGTGGGGGATTGTGTGAGTTGCTGAGGGTCACCAGGTTTAGAAGAATGGGGATAGGCAGCAGGCCCTGGGGGTCACCCGACGGTGAAATTTTATACTAGGCTATTCGGAAATAAATCACACTGAGTTAAGTGCAGCTGTTTCACTGGTATAGTACGGGATGAATGCAGCCTGAGTCCAACTTCTGCCGGAATGGTACCCAAAATGCAAACTGTTGTGGTGGCGGCAGCTTATTTCATATTAAAATATGTATGCCTTGCTGTGGTAATTGTGATTTTCAGCTTGCGAGTATACAACACAGGATCTGTATCTTACAGTTTCACAACAGCACAATCGCAAAACAGACTCAAGTGATACCTAAATAAATATGATCAAGATAGATTTAACCTTGAATTGTTGTTGCGAAGTCATGTCTGACCCATCATGACCCCATGGACAACATTCCTCCAGGCCCTCCTGTCCTCCACCATCTCCTGGAGTCCACTTAAGCTCACACCAACCACCTCAGTGACTCCATCCAGCCACCTCATCCTCTGCCTTCCCCTTCTCCTTTTGCCTTCCATCCTTCCCAGCATCAGGCTCTTCTCCAGGGAGTCTTTCCTTCTCTTTAGGTAGCCAAAGTATTTGAGTTTCGCATTCAGTATCTGGCCTTCTAAAGAGCAGTTAGGCTTGATCTCCTCTAGGACTGACCAGTTTGATTGCCTTGCGGTCCAAGGGACTCGTTAGGAGTCTCCTCCAGCACCACAATCCAAAGGCCTCAATCCTTCGGCGCTCAGCCTTCCTTATGGTTCAACTTTCACAGCCGTACACTGCAACTGGGAAAACCATAGCCTTGACTATATGCACTTTTGTCTCTGCTTTTTAGTATGCTGTCTAGATTTGCCATAGCTTTCCTCCCCAGGAGCAAGCATCTTTTAATTTCTTGGCTGCAGTCCCCGTCTGCGGTGATCTTGGAGCCCAGGAAAATAAAATCTGTCACTCCCTCCATTTCTTCCCCATCTATTTGCCAGGAAGTGAGAGGACCGGATGCCATGATCTTCGTTTTCTTAATGTTGAGTTTCAAGCCAACTTTTGCGCTCTCCTCCTTCACCCGCATCAAGAGGCTCTTTAGTTCCTCTTCACTTTCTGCCATTAGAGTGTTATCATCTGCATATCTGAGGTTGTTGATATTTCTCCCAGCAATCTTAATTCCAACTGGTGATTCATGTAGCCCTGCCTTTCTCTTGATGTGCTCTGCATATAAGTTAAATAGGCAGGGTGACAGTGTACGGTCTTGCCGAACTCCTTTCTCAATTTTGAACCAATCAGTGGTTCCGTGTCCAGTTCTCACTGTTGCTTGACCCACGTACAGATTTCTCAAGAAACAAATAAGGTGGTCCGGTACTCCCATCTCTTTAAGAACTTGCCACAATATGTTATGATCCACACAATCAAAGGTTTTAGCATAGTCAATGATGCAGAAGTAGATGTTTTTCTGGAACTCCCTAGCTTTCTCCATGATCCATCGTATGTTGGCAATTTGATCTCTAGTTCCTCTCCCTCTTCGAAATCCTGCCTGTTCTTCTGATAGTTCTCGGTCCACATACTGCTTGAGCCTAGCTTGTAGGATTTTGAGCATAACTTGCTAGCATGTGAAATGAGTGCAATGGTGCGGTAGTTTGAACATTCTTTGGCATTGCCCTTCTTGGGGATTGGAATGTAAACTGATCTTTTCCAATGCTGTGGCCACTGTTGAGTTTTCCAAATTTGCTGGCATATTGAGTGTAGCACTTTTACTACATCATCTTTTAGGATTTTGAATAGCTCAGCTGGAATACTGCCACCTCCACTAGCTTTGTTACTGCTCAGACTTCCTAAGGCCCATTTGACTTCACATTCCAGGATGTCTGGCTTGAGGTCAGTGACCACCCCATCATGGTTATCAGGGACGTTAAGCTCTTTCTTGTATAGTTCTTCTGTGTAATCTTGCCACCTCTTCTTAATATCTTCTGCCTCTGTTAGGTCCCTGCCATGTTGGTCCTTTATCATGCCCATCTTTGCATGAAATGTTCCCTTCATATCTCCAATTTTCTTGAAGAGATCTCTGGTCCTCCCTATTCTATTGTTTTCTTCTATTTTTTTACACTGTTCATTTAAGAAGGCATTCTTATATCTTCTAGCTATTCTCTGGAATCCTGCATTCAATTGGGTGTATCTTTCTCTTTCTCCCTTGCCTTTCGCTTCCCTTCTTTTCTCAGTTATTTGTAAAGCTTCCTCAGACAGCCATTTTGCTTTCTTGCATTTCTTTTTTTTGGGGGGATGGTTTTAGTTGCTACCTCTTGTACAATGCTGTAGAAGATAATTATGTGGCAGCCATAAAAGGAAGAAGGAAAGGAGGGCAGGGCGGAGGGCTGCCTGGCTGCATGAAGCCAGAGTTCCCCACTGAGGTTTGCACTATAGATTTGGGGTTGGACTGGTGCAACTTTGCTTCCTAGGAGAAAAGATTGGGCGGCAAACCCAGTTCCCTGTCTCAGGGTAACTTCAGCCAGTGCAACTGTTCCACAAGAGAAAAGTGCATACCAGGGAAGCACCGTGGTCATGAAAGGGTGAATTCAGGAATCAAAATAAGCAGGAAACAGACTGTGGACAAGGCCTATCCCATTACGTATCATGAATTAAAGCATAATCTAATCACGTATGTAATTTATCAGAGCAGGCAATGTGCACCTTGATGTAAGCCCAGCCTACGTGGACTTGTAGGAATCCTGAAACAGCCCAGGAGGGTGGCCAAGCCGACCCTGCAGGGTAGATAGGGAAGAACCTCCAGGGGGCTTCCTATGCGGACCCAGAACAATTCGAATTCTGGTGCCCCAAAGAAAAAAGCTGCCTGAACATCTTGAGGACCCGTTCACAGATGGCAAATGCTTTTCCTAGTGCACTTGTGGTGTTTCCTTTTCCCCGGTCCTGGTCCTTTCCGTCCTGCTGGCTTTCCAGAGCGTGAACAAAATCTGCTCCGTGCCCCTTGACATCTGCAATTAAAGCTGGCATAGGAAAGGCATCAGAGGGAAGGCAGCGGCAAGAAGCAGCACTGGTCCCAGTCACGCTTAGCAAGGTTTAGTGTGTGGGAAAGGTGAACGTCAAGAGGGAAAGAGCTTTCAGCCAAATCCCACTGCAAACCACTCCGGGGTTTAGTCTGGCCTTTGAAGAAGCCACCCCAAGAGCTGAACCCTGCCTCCCAACAGCTTCATCGCCATGAGGAGCTCCTTTAAATTCAAACTAAAACCGGGAATGGATGCAGTGGCCCATTGTCCTTCTAGTTCTCTTAGCTTGCCTATCCAATGGCCTTGTTTATATTTTAAAGTTAGAATCGCTTATCTACGAACCCAGATAGATCAACTAATATTTCAGACTGTATTTTTGGCCTCTCGTGTGTGTGCTGAGGTTATAATTGTTTTAGCTCCTCCGTGCTGACTCGCTCCGTTTCTATGTGTTCGTAGCTGGGCTGCAATCTGGAGGTAGGTTTGGTTTTCAGTATTTGCAGTGACTTGTGGTGACAAGAATACATCTCCTGCCACTACAGTTGTATTCGAAGGAACTATGCAGATGAGGGAATGTGCTGGATGCCTGGCGCCGTCGTTATTTGTTTTTCGACTCCGGGCCAAGTCCTTTTTATTCAAACAGAATTTTAATAATGTTTAATATGTATAGATTTTAATTGTGAGGCCAGTGTGTTTCCAGGTTTTAATTGTAATTGTTATTATGTTGTATTTATTTATTTATTTATTTATTTATTTATTTATTTCTGTAAGCCATCCAGAGGCTATGTAGCAAGGGGACGGCATATAAAACTTTAAATAAAACATAAAAGCAAACTTCAGGGGACAGAGTCCCCCTCTGGATGTAGCGGACAGACTGTTCGTCCCGTGTGTTCTGCCCACTGTCCTCCTTACTTCTGTTTGGCTCGACCGCGGTGCGAACCGAACCCTTCTGGGGCTGCCTGCTAAATGTTTAGCAAGGGGCCTGTAATAGCAAACACGTAGGTTTGCACGAGATCTTTCAGCTCATCTGGCACCAAGCCCTCATTTCGTCACCCTCTGGAGCTGCTCACCACGTTCCAAACCAGGGCAATACTTCACCTGCACCAACTCAAAGGTCACAGAAATCGCGTGCAAGCGGGCGAGTTCTCCAGACCTCTCTATCAGGCTGGGCAGGAAACAGCACGAGTGCTGCAGGGGGTAGGAAAGACGAAATCTGACTGAAGGCCAGGCCACAGAGCCCGTATTTCATCATGTCCTTAAGGTGGGCTGTGGGAGGAAGGCAGAGACATTCAGACGAGGTCTCTCAGGTGCCACGGAGGTTTCAGGGGGCCCACCCCGGGGCCGCTGAGATGGAGAAACAAGCAAGCAATAACTGGTCTCCTCATTTTTCAGGGAGAAAAATCCGCCGTGACTCATCCTACCCATCCTGCTTGAACCTGGAAGTCCCGAGTCCCGATGCTGTGCTTTTCACCACCATGCCACACCGGCGCTCAAAGCTGCGGGTGCTGGCAATCCTTGCACAAGCAAAGTGCGCCAGGCCAGGGAAGGTCAGCAAACTGAAATGGTTCACATAGCGTTCATTTATAATAATGACCCTCCTGCGGGTACCGTGGTAGAATTTCCTGACTTCACCCACTGGGTGTCGGCCCCATATAACCTAGCAAATCTGGTTCGTCCTGAACTATTGCAGTGTTTCATACCATGCCGAACACCCTTGATTGTTCTCTGTGGATATTAAATGTTGCAGTCTTCGGGTGTTCCAGCATTGCTCCTGGAGTAATAAATTGGAAGATACTGTGTGAACAGCTGCTATTACCACTGGTGTATGGATTCCCTGCAGGTAGCATGAGTATTATTTATCTTGTTCCAAAACCTGTTTCTACTCCTAGTCAAAAGCCCTGCCAACTAACTAGGAAAATATCCAGTTTACTTCAGTGTTGCTAGCAAAAAAAGCGGACCTTCAGAAATCAGCGCATGAAACCGATTTTACTCCATGAAAGTTTCCCGCTTCCTGAAGACTGAGTGCTGTTAAAAGCACAGCAATGCTTGCCACTTGAAAAGTTAGCTACCCTAGACCAGCTAAGCAAATTGCCATACAGAAGCAGCATCCACAGCATGCCGTGATATTCAGCCTTGTTGAATGACCTGAATGCGTATTTTAAGGACTAGGATCCCCACCCAGAAGCACAAATGGTTACATGTGAATAGAGTGGAACAGAGCCAAGGTGGGGTTGGTTGTTGTTTTGTTTTGCTTTGCTTTGTTTTATATTTATTTATTTAGAACTGTATCCCACCTTCCTCCCTTCCTCCCTTCCTTCCTAGAACTTGAAGCAGCTTACATCATTCTCCTCCTGCTCTCAGTCCTATCCCCACAACAACAACCCTGTGAGGTAGGCTAGGCTGAGAGTCTGTGGCTGGCCCGAAGTTACCGGTTGGCTCCATGGCTGAGTGGAGATGAGAGCTTGGAGCTCTTAGGTCCTCGGTCCGCACTCTTAACCACGACCCCACACTGGCTCCCAGAGTGCCCTTGTTCTGTGCCATCAAGTTGCCTTCCATTTATGGTGACGCCGTCCGTCAACACCTTCCAAAGTATCTTCTCCATGACCGTTCGGCTCTCCCAGGTTCAAGGCTGTGGCTTCCTCGATGGAGCCCGTCCCATCTCATCTCTGGGCTTCCTCTTCTGCGTTCATCTTTCCCCAGCATGAGCGTCTTTTCCAGGGAGTCTGGCCTTCCCATGATGTGGCCAATGTACAACCATCTCAGTTTTGTCAATTTTGCTTCCAGGGGAAGCTCAGGCTCAATTTGATCTAAGACCCTCTTCCCCATCTTCCTGTCAGTCCAGGGTATCCACAGCGCTGTCCTCCAGCACCAGGTGTCAAATGCACCATTTTCTTCCTGCCAGCTTCCTGCACTGCCCTGTTTTCACACACATGCATTGCAACTGGGAATACGATAGTCTGGGTGTTCTTGGCCTTGGTACTGTCCATAGAATCAGAGTGTTTTGCAAGCCCTTGTAATGTACGTGTTAAAATAGGAGCAGGGAATGTGAACAGAAAGTCATCCTCCAAGCTGATGCATGTTTAAACAGGGAAAGGTCACCCAATCCCTCACTGGCTGGGGAACGTTGTATTTTCTGTCAACTATGCATGTACGGTAGCAGCTTTCATGAATCGGTTACACACTGCCTGAGAAGATACCCATGTTTTCTCTTGGTCAACAGACAATCTTAGAACTGAAATCCATCAAAGATGGTAACCCCATAGTACAATCGAGTACTTTAAAAATTGAGTTTATTATGCCCCAAAGAAAAGCTTGATGCAAACAGAGAAATGTTCCTTCTTCAACACCAGTTTTCCTCAAACTTCTTTTCCAGAAGTTTTTGACTCTGACTCCCATCAGCCCCATTGCACATGGTGAATGGTCGGTGCTTCTGGAAGCTTCAGTCTGAAGTGTTTGGAGGGATTCAGGTTGGCAAAGGTCGAAAAAGAAACCCCAAATCGGTTGGCTCGATTGACAGCCAATCTAGCCATGGTTCTATCCTCCTTTGCTGCCTCAGTGTGGGATGTAAACACTAAAAGTAAGAAAATGCTCCCAATCGAACAGTGATTGCATTTCGATACAGAAAAATCCCAAAACCTGCTAAGGACAGTTAAGTCATCCCACCCCCACCTCTTGCTTTCCAGTGGTTTGGACTGCAACTCCCATCACCTCTGACCACAGGCTGTGCTGGGTGGAGATGATGGGAACTGGAATCCCAAACATCTGGAGAATGCCAGGTCAGGAAATCTTGAGCTAAGCCATCAAAAAGAACAATAGAATGTACAATGACAAGTGACGTATGGCATGAGACCATTGTAACTTCAAAGGAGCACAGAGATGCTTTGGCAACAAAGAGTAGACATTTCAAGAAAGACCTTCTGGCATATGAGTGTATTTATCCTCTTTTCTGAAGGCCAAAGGAAGATGAGTCATGGTCAGATGTGGGGTTGGAAAAAATCCTTTTGAGATGTGCTGGGCCCAGCTACTCACATAAGAGAAAACCCAGCAAGCTTTTTGGTTTGCTTTGTATCATGTTCTGTTTGCTTGAAATCAGAACTTGGAACTGTGGTGCCCACACAACCCATTGTATGCATATTGGAAAAAACGAACAAAGGGTCTTCTGATTCCTTAAAGACTAACCAATGTATTATGGCTCAACTTTTGTGGATTATTGCTAAATTCCAAGTAGATGCATTTTGGGGGCGTTTCTGCTCTCATGGATTCAGAAACTGGTCCAATTTATACCTGAGGCCACACCATGGTATGGTTTGTTGACATCTGGTTTGTAATGCCTGAATGCATCCCGGCAAACAAACCATGGTTTGTTACCCAACTTCCAACTGCAAATAGAAGCCACAGTTTTATGTGGTTTATGAAGCCTTGCTTCTTGAAACCATGGCTTGTCATGATTTGTGTGAACCCACAGTCATGGCTTATGGCTGGTTTGTTTGCACTGCTTCCTGTCCTGAAGGTGAGAGGCTTCTATTGTACCATCACCTGCCTCATACATGGAATTTTACATAGCACTGCAGATCTCACAGTCACCTTCCAGGTGCAACATTCCCATTTTCCAAGCAGTTCTCCCACCTGATTCTCTTACTGGGCAGGGGAGCGATCTATCCAGGAGGATCCATGCAAAACAGCCATGTAGTGATCAGTAACACAAGGGGGCTGTCTGACTAGAAACATGCAGAAAACACCACACTGAAATCCCCAGGACGTATTCGCAGGTCCCTGCGTTCAGGACAGGTGCCATGATTCAATACCAGTGGAAGAAAAATCGCAAAAATCTGGACCATCCACTAACCTGCTCAGAGGTTGCCGTTTGAAAGTTCTCTCAATAAACCCAGTCGACCGCTTGTCCTTGTGCAATCCGGTTGATGTCAGGTCGTAAAGTCCACAGGAAGCGCGAAGGATTCACCCTGTGCACTCGACGTTGAGCTACCTTTCCCTGCTTCTGTGCTCCAGCAAGGAGACGCTCCCGTGGAAATCAAGATCTTGACATACTAGTCCGTGCAGGAGCATTCATATTTATCCTACGTCTGCTGGGCTGAACCTGTGCCACACGTCAGCTGTGGGAAGAGGGTGGAGAGTTGGAGGCAAAAGGGTGGGGACGGGAAGGTTTGCCGGGTGGCTTGATTTATGCCAGGGGAGCAGCAAGATGACAACACACTACCCTTCACAGTGGTCACTGGAATGGATTGTGCCAGGCTTCCTTGGGCAGCCTTAGCTGAGTCACACACTCACCAGGCAGCCTTTCAAATAAGTACTGAATAAGTAGGTAATTCCGCCCCCCCCCCATTATTTATTTATTTATTTATTTGAACAACTTATATGCCACCCCCTTCGCATAAGCCTCGGGGCGGCTTCCAATCATAAATAAACACCAATATATAAATACATAAAATACATAAAAGAGTGGAGACATCCTGGCAATTTAAAATCAATAAATAACATTAACAATTAAAATAACGTTCGAATAAAAAGGTCTTGGCCTGGCGCCGAAAAGCAAATGATGACGGCGCCTTAGCAAACACCTGCCCACTGCTACACAATCCAGTTTGAAAAGCCGAGTACTCATCCATCTGTCAATATTTATTATATGGCCACAGAGTTTTCGAAACCAAAAAGGTCATTAAAACATGATCTTTAACTTCTACATTTTTAAAAATCACAGTAAGGATGGAAGAGTTGTCTCATGGGACCTTATTAAAGAATAATTAATAATTCCCCACTTCCTCTCCACGTTTTCAGCCATCTAGATAAAGCACCACAGAGCATGAAGGGATCAGTTCCAGACCTCCACCAGCTGACCCCTGGCATACCACACGTCTTCCTTCCCCCCGGCCCAGTTCTGCACTGTCTGCAAGGGGGTTGAAGCTGGAAGCCCCCCGTGCCTCCCCGGGGGGGGGCAGAAAACCCAGCCTCTAGCTCTGCCGTTCGCTGGTTTCCACCAGCCAGGAAATATTCCAGACCCCATTTCTGGGACCTTCTGGGGTCACTGAAGTTTCCATACATCTCCCAAGCACCTCCTACTTGGACACAATGCAGGCCCTTCTCCAAGGGGCACGTGCAGGGTGGCAAGGAGGGGCAGGGCTTTGGCAGTGGTGACCCCCATCCAAGGAAGAACCTCCCCACTGTGGCCCAGCAGAGGCCAAATACCGTATCTTTAGCTCTATAAGACACACTTTTTCCCCCTCAAAAGTCAGGGGAAATGTCTGTGCGTCTCATAGAGCGAATATGTGTGTGCAGTAAGTCTGTCAGATGTGCAGCCCATGGGGAAGCGATGGGGAATGTGCCTGTGGATTATGTGCCCGTTTGATTCAGAATATTTTTTTTCTTGTTTTCCTCCTTTAAAAACTAGGTGCGTCTTATGGTCAGGCGCGTCTTATAGAGTGAGAAATACGGTAGGTCACATTTCGGCACCGGGTTAAGACAGTCCTCACTTCTGAAATCTTTAAGGGCCTACTGGGCCACCTGGGGCTTGAAGGGACTTTTGCAATTCTTCGTTACTGTCTGTTTTATCATCTGCTTTTAGCTGTCTTAACTTCTTAATGTTTTTTCCTGATTGTTATGATACTTGCTCTGTGTTTCCTTCCTTTGTTTTTATGGATTGTGTAAAGCACCCAGATTGCTTTGGGTGAAATTGGCAGCAACAGCAATCCCCAAGCATCGATGCGTTTTTTCTAGCGCCAGTTTTCACTGCTTCCCTTCTGCAGTTTTGGAAGGATGGCGTGAGGGTCTCCCAACAGAAACTGGTCTCCGCCCCTGCGGTGAAGCAGTCACATCCCGGGGGCTTTTCTCTTCTTAGCATGGAGTGAGCACCTTGGCTGCTCTTGCGCTGGGAGCACATGAGTGCATCACTGGGGAAGTGTTGCACAAGCCTTGCCAGGGACAAGCAAACAATCAGCTGCCAGTTCTGAGAAGAGCCCGGCCTGTCATGTATTTAAATGATGTGCATGCACACAAAGACGCACACGGCTTTTTCATGCATAAGGAGGCAGATGGGGGAGCGCTCGCCAAGCACACGTCCAGGACAATTAGTGGCTCACACATGCTTAACCTCCTCCTTCAAAAGGCTAATTAAGCACTATTAAATGTGGTGCATTATGCACAGGGAAGGCGCGCTGTGTCCGATGCTTGTCTCCAACAGCCGTCCTGCCACTGCCAGGGGCACCAACGTCATCCGGGGCTGGCCTCGGGGTTCCCTTTGGTTCAGGCCTGAGCACAGACCCTATTCAAGGGTCTCGCTCTTTTGCACTTGGGCAGCGGTTCAGGGCCAGAGGGGGGCATGAACTCATTCGAAGCTTCATTTGGTACATGCTTCCCTTTTCCTGAAAAAAATGAGGGGACTCTTTCTTCGTTTTATCCTCCCAGCATCCCTGTGAGGCCACGAAGCAGCAACTGGTCCCAGGTCACCCAGTGACTGTGGCCCAAGCGAGGACTGCTCCGCGTCTGACTGTCTCACCCCTGTGCCAGACTGGCTCCCACATGCCGTCAAACGCCTGGGAGAAGAGGCAGGTCTTAATCTGGCACAGGAAATATACACATGGCAGGACTCACTGGGGAAGTGCTCCGTAATCCGGGGCCAACACTGAGAAGGCCCTCAGCCTTGTCGCCTTCCTGCCAGCTTCCCTTCTGGGGACACACCTGGAATCAGGCCTCGGATGAGGAGTGTGGGGGTCAGCCTCATAAAAGTTACTCTTTCATATTTTGGAACAGAGAAATCTGTGCCTCCCTTCACGCCTCCCAGCCTGCGGGGCTTTTCCCACCCAGGTTTCTTTCTACCAGGAAAGAGCCCCTGGATATGCAAATAGGGGATGCAATCTTGCAGGATACTTGCAAATCGCCAGCAACCTCATTGTCTTTCTGGAATTTCCTTCCTCACAGTTTGCTTCCTAAAAAGCAAACACTGAAACCTATTAAATTCTTTAACTTCTGATTCTTTTATTTTTTTTATCTGTCACTCAAAATCTCGATGCATCATGATGCTTTTCCAATGATTCCCTGATGATTTCTCAATGTTTCCGTACTGTCTTTGCGTGCTTCTGTATTGTTCTTGCATATCACCCATTCGAAGTCTCATTCCCCTCCCCACCAGGACTGTGTGACACCAGCTCCAAAAACACTCTGTGTATGCTCAGTTTCCTGGTAGTCAGTCTTATACTTGGCTACCCCTCAGCACTGGATAACTGTTGCTGTTGATAACCTGGTGAATGCTTGACTGTACGCTTCCCTTCGGATCCCGACATTCATTCTTTGCAGAGACTACAGGTAGCTTGGGCCCACCTAAGTTCAGCTGCTATTAAAGCCCTGCAGAGACTTACAAGAAGTCATTTTTTGGGGAATCTTTCTTAGCAGTCGAGAGGCCAGTCCCCTCCTGGGCACTCCCTGGGGCTCCTCAAGAGCAGGAGTGGGGCAGAGGGAATCCCCAGCTTTGAGGGAAGTCCAGACAGGGGAGTTTTCCACAAAACAGCCTGCTGGCTTGATGAGTTCGCTGTGCCGGTTTGCAGCTGGCTATAACTTGGATCAGACTGAGCTGCCCTTTGAGGCCAAGGACCAACTTTGTCGCCCACATTCTCCAGCTTCGTCAAAACACATCACCGTCTATCTTTCCGGACATTCCTTCGGACACGCACGCAAACCATGCAGCCGTGGCTCTCGGACTGAACTGGTCATTCTGAGGAAGGTAACCCAGAGACCGGCCATTTGTGTGTGCGGGGCAGGGTGCAAGCGCCACTGTCGCACCGCTCTAGCAGTCCGGAGACTTTTAGAAACATAGACACAGAGCGAGTCAGAAGGGGCCTCCAGGGCCACCTAGTCTGACCCCCGGCTCCAGCCGGCTCCGCTCATGTCATGCCCACCATGTGCATCACAGAACATGGGGCTTTTCCTGATGCCTGGCTGGAACCCGACTTCCTGGAGCTTGAGCCCATTACTTTGGAACAAGAGACACTGGCCCTGCTCTGTGTCTCAGCCTTTCCGGGACTTGCGGAGCGCTCCCCCATCTCCCCCAGCCTTCTCTTCTGCAGGCTAAACACACCCAGCTCTTCCCACCGCTCCTCACAGGGCTTTGTGAGCAGTCCTCAGAGCCAGAGGGCCGCTGAGCCGCACGGTGCCCCTCCCTGAGCGAGGCGTCCCTCCTGCCTCCAGCATCGCATCACCTGCTCCTCCTCGCCCGCTCTCCCATCCCAGCTGCCACATCCTGGCTTGCTCGGCAGGGCACCAGGCGACCTCCCGAACGCTTCAGCAGGACCACTGCAAGAGGTGGCAGGTGATCCAGCAGGTCGCGCGGGGAAGGGGAGGAGCCGCCCCTGCTGCCAGACCCCCGCGTGCTCACTTGGCAGGTCCAGGCACGCTGGCCCCAGAGGCTGGGCTGGGTGGAGCATTGCGGGAACCTGCCCAGGGAAGGAAGGTGCCAGGGCAAAGCACGACCGGTTCGTGTGTCGTGGGGCTGAGGCCACGGGCTGAGCTTGGCGGAATCTGCAGTGGACTGATCTTTCGTGCCCCAAGTGGGCACGGGACATTTGGAAGGATAGCATCTTAGAACAATGTGCATGGGAACACTGGCATGAGCAGTTGCGGATGTGGGGGCGAATATTGTGAGCTTGCTCTCGGCTTGTTGTGCAGGAGTCTAGGATATGGCAAAGGGAGTGTGAGGGGGCCAAAAGGACTAGTTAGTGTTCCTTAAGGACCAGTTGGCAAGCCCTGCCAGCCAACCACATCTTTTGTGGGGGAATTGCAGATAAAGGGCCCAGCTTCATAGGAACACATTGTTACGGGAAGCAATAGACAACGGGAGTTTCTTGGTAATTCCTGGAAGATCAAAGAGCAGAGATGCTACGGTGGTTTGCCTCCACCTGCGGGCTACTTCCCTGTTGGTGGATAACCCAAATATCACAAAAACATTTGTGATTTCAGTCATTTTTAGGACTGACCGACTGAGCTTTAGTATTTTTATCCTACAGCTCGGCCAGCAATGACAGCCAAGGCAGTTTACAAGTACTCTGCAGAACAAGGCAGTCCCTGCTTGCAGGCTTACAACTGAAAAAGAAATAGCACACAAGGAAAGAGGGATGGTGAGGGCAGGGGGGAAACGAAGCTGACTTTCAGCAGGGCTGCCGGAATAACCCTGCCTGCTTACCTTCTTATCACCCACAGTGGAGGCTCAGTCCAGGTGGAACAGGCCTTCCCGTTTCCAATGCCTGCTTCCGATTCTCTCCCTCCTTTTTCCATCCCATGCAGCCTCTGAAATCAGTCGCCTGCCAGTGCATCTTCTAAAACTGGCTGCGTCTTTGCCACATTTCAGCTCAGTTTGCCTTGGCAGCATTTCCCTGTGCAAGACAACCACGTGCTGCTGACACCGTGACTTTCTGCAGGGGCAACATGGCAGGGGACCCTCTCCAAAAGGTAACATCGCTGAATGTGTGTGGTGGTGGGCGAGGTGCCCGTCCTGGACATCATGTTTTAAGAAGGGAACGGAGAATTGGAGCATGGACCAGGAAGGAGAGGGGCCTGGGAACTGAGTCCTAGGAGGAATGAGAAGGGATGAACACACTCCGTGGAATAAGAGGCCATGGAAGGGAGACATGATTGCAATTGTCCAAATATCTGATGTGAAAAAGATGGGGCAGATTTGTTCTCTGTGATGGCCGAGAGCCGGGGAGCAAAGAGGCTGCACCCCCTGGCACTGCCCACATCTGGGCTGGAGCAAGAGAAGGGGAGTGAGCCAGCTGGAATGGGGAAGAGGCGGACAAGGCCAGGGGGCTCTTTCCAGCAGGAAGCTGCGGGGGGTGGGTCCCTGACAATCCCTCAGCTTTGTCTCCTTCCACATTCATCTGCCTGAATCGTCCTCAGAGGCTCTTTGCTGGGCACCCTCATGGAAGGAGACGAGACAGCTGGCTACTAAAGACAGGGCCTTCTCAGTGGTGGCACCACTGTTGTGCAATGACTTCCCCAGAGAGGCTCTCCTGGTGTCAGTCTCTTGGGCACCAAACCACTCATTCATTCATTCATTTGATTTATATCCCGCTTTCTCCCAATGAACTCAAAGCCATCTACATAATTCTCCTCCTGGTGCCCTCCATCTTATACCCGCAACAACAACCCTGTGAGGTAGGCTGGATTGAGAGTCTGCACCTGGCCCAAAGCCACCCAGTTGGCCCCATGGCTGAGCCGGGACCAGAACCCGGATCGCCTGAGTCCCAGTCCCACGCGCTTAGCCAGGACACCCCAGGGGCTCTCTCTTGTTTTCCTGGGACATTTAACCTTCAGGTTTAGAAGCTGCCTTGGCATGCAGGGGATCTTTTGGTCTGCATTGCATTTCTGCACTAGTCGCTGCAGCTTTCTTGGCACAGAAGTGTGCAGAGACAGTGCTTCTCTCTGCACAGCTGTTTTTTGCATTGCACTGAGCTTTCACCGTGGCCACTGCCGTTATTCCACTCCGAATCTATGCCTTTGCAGGATGCATGTTTCGCGATGTTGCTGTATTTTAGGGTCACAGGCTTAGCCTTGTAAACCAAAGGACTGGAAAACTCACTGATGCCAAACGGTAGCCCGACGCTTAACGGGGACTGGCTCACAAGAACACGTTGCCCCAGTCCTTCCAGCTGTGCTGGCTGTCGACTGAAGTCTGGGCCTGATTCAACATGCTGGTGCTTACCTTCAAAGCCCCAAATGGCTTGGGGCCCGGCCCTCTGAAGGATCCCCCCTCCCATATGTCCCTACCTGGCCCTGCAGTCACCTTCAGGGGTCCTTCTCCAGGGGCCTCTTCCAAATGAAGTGAGGCCAGTGGCTGCCAGGAGGGCCTTTCCAGTGGTGGCGCCCCGGCTGCGGAACGAGCTCCCCAAAGAACTGCACTTGATGCCTACTTTGCATTATTTTCAGTGTCCTTTCATAAATCGCTGGGAGGCGGTTGAGGCCCCATCGCTGAGGGTTTTCAAGGACAGGCCGGACATGCACAGGGTGGGCATGTCGTGAGCGCAGCCGGCTGGAGCCGGGGGTCAGACTAGATGGCACAGGAGGCCCCTTCTGACTCGCTCTGTTTCTGTGTTCCTACTTATCTCTATTTCTAACTTTTTAAATGTTGTTTTTATGTATTCCAGTCTATTTTCTACCATTGCTATACTTCTGCACTGAATAATAGCACTCCTGTTGAATGTTAACTGCACAGAGAACCTCTGCTATTGAGTGGTATAAAAATGATATAAATAACTGGCTGGGATAGAAATGTAATTAGTAAAACAAAGCATGAATAATAATACCTTTGGCGCTGGAGAGAATTCTGTGTTGAAGGAGCTGCAGTACACATGGCATGCCCAGTTCTCCGTTGCACGAGGCTTTAGCTTTTGAGCCAACTGACTCTCTCTGATTGTGTTTCCTGTAGCCGGAGAAAAAAGCCCCACAGTGTTGCTACTGCTGCATCAAACCCTTCAGTGGATTCTTCCTCCTCATGCTGGTAGCAACCGTCATCACACTTTTGCGGTACTTTCTAGGTAAGAGCCTTTCCATAATGGGTGGGGTGGCCGAAGTCCACCTGTCGTGTCTTCTCCACGCTCTCAGGACTCCTCTGGCCAAGGAGGGAGGGAGCCGGAGAGTTGGCACCTTGGCAGTGAAGGCTGGAGGCTCCACCACCTGTGGGGCTGTGTATCCACTCCGGGTTTCAGGTCAAACCTTAAAGCCTCTCTCCAAGGGGCCGCACTCTGCACCATCTCCACCCATTTCGGGACCTCTCTCCAGTCAATGGGATGAGCTGAATGAGAAAAAGTGGGACGCGCAGACTGGGGGAAAGCGCATCCTGGAGTGGTTAATTTCTCTTCCCTGCTCATCCCACAACAGAGTTTGCGGGCCCTTCGCTCACCTCCGCTGGGAATAGCATGGAGACCTTCATCAGCGCGACCACCCCCCACGCACCCACCCGAAGCGGAGCCTCGGCCGGGGAGCCTCTGCAGGCATCGGCGACGGACAGAACCACTTCTGAGCAATCCCTCAAACGGGTGTCCCCTGAGACATCGCCTCCGTGGGACGGAGACCCTCCCCGAGGGCCAGCGGGGAAGCCCGGCCCATGGGGCCCTGCACCAAGGTCTCCCCGGCTGACCCTTCCCACGCAGCGGACGTCTCCCTGGCACCACACACCAGCCGTGGAAGAAGCATCCTCGCCCACACTGTCCTCTGCTGCAGAATGGCCTCCGACAGAGCCGGCCCGGCCCCAGCCGCGCCCCTCGGCTTCTCCTCGGCCGGGCTCGGCCATGAGGAGGACTCTTCCCCCTCGCCGAACGGAGGCCACGCAGCCCATGGCTCAGCTCCCCGCCACGACGGCAAATGTCGCCTTTCCGCCGTGCTCAGCTGCCTCCGCAGAGCCTGGCTCTTCTCCGCGCTCCCCGGCCGCGCTGCCTTCCCTACCGGGGCTTGCCCCAGCCGCCGGCTCGGCACCCCCACCAACACGGTGTGCAGCCACGAGACAGACGTCCGGCCCCCCGGCCTCGGCTTCCCCCGGCCTGCGTTTTGCGCTCCCGCAGCCCACGGCCATGCAGTGGGCATCTCCCAGTCAGGGGACGTCAGCCCTTGGCCCGGGGATGCAGTCTCAAGCCATGCTCCGTCAGCGACCCTCAGCCAACCGATCGGGGGGGTTGCCTCGGTGGGCCACAGCCATGAAATGGGCATCCCTCGGTCAGCCAGACTCAGCCGTTCCGTCGAGATGTTTACCTCAGCGGAGCGCATCCACACAGCACGTGTCTCCCCGTCAGGCCACTGTGGCCACAACACCGAGGTTTTTACCTCGGCCAACTTCAGACGTAAAATTGATGTCTCCTAGTCAGGCCATTTCAGCCAGAAAAGGCAGATTTTTACCTCAGCTGACTACAGTCATGAAACAGACATCTCCTCAGCCAGCATCAGCCATTAAATTGGGGAGCTTGCCTCACAGGCCCACATCTGTGAAATGGGCGCCTCCCAGTCCACTAGGTTCAGCCATTAAATCAAGGGTTTTGCCCCAGCCAAGTGCAGGCATTAATCCCACAACTGCAAAAGCGAGCTCTCTACAGAATCTAGCAGCGGCCTCTCCATGGCCCACAGCTTTGCCTCTGGATGCGACTTATTCCCAGCACCCAATTTGGGGCCAAGAAATGTCCAGTTCCAGAGGCAGAAATGATTCCCACCAGTATGCCGAGGGCTCCTTCCAGCCGATGGATGAATCCTACCATTCCAGTTACAGCGACGACGCTTCCCCTTCAGGAAAGAGGCCATGAAGCTGGAAAAGATGGTGAGTTTGATTCTCAGCATCTTAGTGCACATAGTAAACATGAAGCAAACTTTTTGTAACTGCTGAAAAATGTGGCAAATGTTTCTGGCCGTCCGTTGCATGTTGAATGGGAAGGTTCAGATGTGGCTTTTAAATTGTTTTTTTCTCCATTTTATTTTCAGAAAAGTCAAACATGGCATTTTATAAGCTGTCAACTGTCAAACACTGACTGGGCTGAGACAACACAATAATCCACAATCAAGGGTTAGTAAGTATGGGCCCCTGTTGAACTAAGGATGGGTTGAAATATAGATTATTGTGTTGTCTGAACCCAGCTGTCCAAGCAAACCATGGCTTGTTAACCAGTATAACCCATGGTCCACAACCGAACAACAAACTGTGGATTCTCTTTATGGATTGTTCATAGCTTTAAGAAATAGTTTGTTGGTACGGGAGGGTTCAGACATGATGATAAGCCACATTTCAATAACAGCCCTTCAGTGTGGCTTATGGCCTTGTCTGAACTCTGCCGCTCTCAAACATCAATCCTGTTGCATGTTAGTGACCAGCTGCAGACAAAACCAGATAGTTGATTTGACTGAAGGCTGGTGTCCCAGTTTTTGTAATTATCCAGGAAATCTTCCCATTTTTAGAGAATGTTTTGTACTGAAATGTGCAGGCCAGAAGGTTCATTTTGGCTCCAGGATAAACAGAGTGGCCACCCAAACCCTCAATTCCCAGAATTCTGTGCTCTGAGAACCGTACAAGAAGCTTGGACAATTTACAGAGGTGAGACTGGCCACTTCACATGTCCCATGCAACAACACCTGTTGGATGGCCAGCTGACGTCACCAGGAAAAAGGCAGCAGCCTGAGAAAGGCCAACAAGCAGGCAGTGGGGCAGGTGCCGTTCCCAGGCATGAAGTCTCTGGCCAGCTCTGTTCCCACTTGTGACCAGCTCAGGAGATCCTTTGTATGCGGCCAGGTGATGGAACATGATAGCCCTCTGGGTGTGCATTCAGAGCCCATGCTCTGTCTCCCAGTCGGCCAGGTGCTTGGTCTCCGAGGCCCAACCGGTCTGGGAAGATATTCTTGCTTTGAATGCGGTGTGCATGCCAACGAGGGCACCTCGCCTGTGTCCCTGGGAGATCAGCAGCTGCAGGATGCCTCGGATGAAAGGCAGGCATGGAGAGATCAGTGGAGGCTAAACAGGAGAAATCGCCCATGTGCCCAGTGCAAGCCACGGATCCACGTTGGCCACAGAGGAGCCTGAAATGAATGGTGGCTATTTGGATCAGCCACAGAGCAAGACTGATAGGAAGGGCAGGCATGGAGGGGGTGGTAGGGAAGGGGGCTGGGGAAGAGGGGCTGCATCATATATGAATTATTATCCTTATTGGGTTTATAGCATTTCCTCGTGTGAGGAAGCCAAGCTGGCGCACAAGTTCCTCTTCTGCTCCATTTTATCCTTAAGGGCCCCAGTCTGGGGAAGGAGAGAGGTGGTGTGGTGTGGTGGCAAGACCACTGGACTGGCACTTGGGGGATCCGGGTTTTAGTCCCCACTGTGCCACGGAGCTCTGTGGGTGACTTTGGGCCAGTTGCTCTCTCAGCCTAACCTACCTCACAGGGTTGTTGTTGTGAGGATAAAATGGAACTCCCAAGAGGGGAAAAGACAGGATATAAACACAGTGCAAATGCAACATATGATTAAAAACATGCTCTTGATGTGGCAGTTTGCTGAGCCTTCCAGCACTTCAACGGTGGGCCCCAATCCCCCCCATTCCAAACGCGGCCCCTCCATAGGTTTATCCAAAGGCATGGAGGTACCCGTAGGTTTCACTCCCTGCCCCTTTCGAAAGGAACCTTGACCTCAAGTTTGCCCTTTTCACTGCTTTTGCACACCGGGATCACGTTTTCATCAAACGACCTGCCATGACACGAGGGCTTCCCCGCCTGTGAGTCACCACAGTCCCAACTCTACCAGTGCGCACGTGAAGTCACTCGGGCTCACTTTCACACCGCTTTACACTGACGTACACATGTGCCATTTTGCACCCAGGTCAGGGAGATCCCTTTGGAGCGCCCCGCATGGGCCATCAGGTTCAGCGATAGACACGAAAAAACAGTGCTACCAATCCTTCTTTTTTTATCCTAATTAACACCGCAGCAAGTTCCGACGCTTGTGGACCTCGCTGGCTCACGCTCTTCCAGTGCGGACACGGCCCCCTTCCTCTGCTGCTGCTGCTTCTTCCACCGGCTGCCACTCTGGGAAGCGGCGCTCCTCTTCTCCCGGCCAGTGGGCACCAAGCCATGCTGTGCTGGAACGCTGCAACAGAGGCTTGCAGGTCAAGGCACTGAGACTAATTAGCAGGAGCTCGTTATGTGCTCTGCCCCCTGCTCCAGCTGTTTCCAGCTGCCGGGAGAGAAATTCATTACTACTTCTACTACTGCTACTACTACAAACATTATATCCCATCCTTCTGACAAGCGCTCAGGAGGGCTTACACAATGTAAAATTGCAATAATGCAATAATAAAACCACAATTATTAAACAATATAAAACAGGACATCATAAATTAAAAGAAAAGGGAGGAAAAGAACAGAAAATGCAGCTGTGGGGAAGAAAAAAAATCTTAAAGCATCTAAAACCCTTGATTATTAAAATGATGGTTGAATAAAGAGGCCTTTATTTATTTATTTATTTAAAACATTTTAATGCTGCCCCATCGCAACAAAGCCTCAGGGCAGCTTACAGCAGAACAAAATACATAAATAAATAACAACATAACAATAAAAATTGACTTAAAACCCCCCAGTGCATTTCGGCTAAAAATTTAAAATCCAATAAATACAAATAATTTTGACAATTAAAATAAGTTTTAAATAATGTAAAATAAATAAATTTACCTGGCGCCGGAAGGAGTATAATGTCGGCGCCAGGCAGGCCTCCCTGGGGAGCACATCCCATATTCCTGAGAGCGCTCTTGGTCAGCACGTCTTTTGGGGTGTCTTGGTCTGCAGTGAAGAGCTGACTCCTGTTCACGGGATGAAGGGCCTGCAGCTCCAATCCCAGAAGTGAGTTGCCGGTGGGGAGTCGCACCACTCTCTCCTTGGGGCTGGTCCCCTAATGCGCTCCTGCTCTCGAATGCTTACCACCCTGCCACTCACACGATGACGGGCTAATGGGGGCATTGTGCTCACGGTTTCAAGCGCTGCTTCCAGGCAGCTGGTGGCCAAGAAGCTTTTAATCAGGTCCAGGTTTTTCCTAATTTTCGATGGCTGAACATGGCTTTTTAGAACTCTCTCTCTCTCTCTCTCTCTCTCTGGGTGGGTGTGTGTGTTTCATTTATATGTTCGAAGGATATGGCTTTTGCAAGCTTTAATGTTTGTCAGCTGCCCAGAGCGTTTTGAACTGCAATGGTTTTCACGAAGCCCGGTGTACTTAGCAGGCCTTTCCCGTCTCATCCCGAGGCTTTCCCAGCCCCAGCTCCTGAGAATGGAGCATGCAGGGTGGCTTTGCTTCTCTAGGCATAGCCACCAGATCCTCTTGCACAGAGTAGAATATTAGTTACTCCTACATAAATACACATCAAATATTCCTCTACAAAGACAGGGTAGAAATTAAATCATACTGAGATCATAAAGATTAATGGTAACGAGAAAACTGGTGTGGCAAAACAGCTGAGATCCAGGAGTCAGGTAGAAACATGTGAGGGATGCTCTTTGGAGGCAGGAATCCACCCTGTTCCCTGCCTGGAATCCAGTGGCCCCGAGTCCCAGTTCTTGGCCAGCACACACAGTGTCTGCAGGGCACTCGCTAGGAATGGAGCCCCATGCGTTGGCAAGCCACATCCGTCTTCTGTGCTACGTGCCACAGCTTTTGTGCTGCTGCAGCTGATGTGAGCCGAGGCTGGCCATGTGGGGCAGAACCCGCGTCCCTCTTCCACATCACGTCAGCCCTCTGGGCTCCCCTGCCCTCTGTAAGCATCTCTGACCATCGCTTCATGGCTCAGTGGACAATGCATTCCTCATCCGTAAGCATGCCTCAAATATTCCTGCAGATGGACACAGCAGAAATTAATCACTAATGATGTAGTCACAATTATGGTGCTGTGCAGTATGAAAACCTGCGCAGCTTAGCACTTGGGCCCAGAATACGGTCTGAGAGCACGTAGAGCATCCATCCCGTAGAAGCTCAGCAGGCCTGGGAAAGGCATGGAGGCCCCTTAAGTTCCACCATGGGAGGAAGTGGGATATATTCGGCAAATGGAGCGGCATAGAAGCTTCCTAGATAGATAGATAGATAGATAAATAAATATTAGCATATTAATGTTTAATTGGTTTTAACTGGGGTTTTACTATTTAATGGTCGGATGCTGTGGTGTTTTATTCTACACGTGTTTCGTAAGCCATCCCGAGACACTTGTAGTGGATGTGTTAGAAAAGGTTTGAATAAATGAATAAATCCAGGAGGCACGCCTAGAACTGGTGGAGATGAAGGGAGACAAGGCAGGCCTGGAGGGTCAGCATGGCCGAGCACCCAAGACGCGCCCCGCAAGCGGCGCCTTTCCCCAGTGCGGCCTGCTCACACTCTCCCACTGAGGCAGCGGCCTAGCAGAAAAGGCTCTGCCCTGGAGATCTTGGGGTTCTTTTGGGGCATCCTGGGCCGCGAGGGCTCTTCCTGCCTAGGTCCTGGGACAGGCCTGTGGGGCTAAGCGGTTGAGGCTGGGGTCTCCAGCGTGGGGCACTTGAGTACCAACGTCCCCACAGACCCTCCTCCTAGCCCCAGGCCATGTTCTGGTTTTTATTTTGTTTCTTTGCATGGAAGAGGAAGAGGGAAAGGTGGTGCTAATTATGTGCAGGCTTTGGAAAAGCTGTTTCATTTCATTTACAACATTTTTATACCACCCGCAGCCAAAGCTCTCTGGGCAGCTGACATAGATCAAAACCTTAAAAAGCCATATAAGAAGAAGAATAAAAAGGTCTGCAACAATAGATGGCACAGAGGATTGGCAAACAAAAGGTCTCACAAAGGTGGGGCAGCTGCGAGCAGAAGACAACCGACACATCAGAAAAACCAAAATAATACATGAACAATTTGCCCGGTCTAATTGCTGAAGGTACAGTGCTTGTTGTGCAGCTCAAACAGCGAGGAAAAGGGGAATTATGTAAAGCACCCTGGGCACCTTGCCCAAAAGGAAGCACATCAGAAGAATAAAGAAATAAACAAATAAATAAGAGCACATCTTCACAGTGGTGGCTTGCTGGGAAATAGGTTTCTGTGGGTGCTGAAGACTACGGCCTCTAGGGAATTGCTTAGCCTGTTGGGACTCAGAAGAAACCTTGCAGAGGGAGAGTGGTCTGGGCAAGCTGCTAGTCCTCTGCCATGTCTCCCATAAATGCCACTTTTGCGGCTGCCCAGGACATGATGTGCAGCCCCAGCCCAAAGCAGAGGCTCCCTGCTGGCGTATCCCAGGCTGGGCTGGGCAGGCCAGCATATGGCCACTTTCTGGGGTTGTGCCCAAAGGCTTGTGCCTTTCTCCTCTGCCAGGTCCCAGGACTATCATGTGTTGCTAACTGCGCTCATGTTTCATGCAGGTAGGACAAGACACCTGATAGAAATCTTTCCCTGTGGGGCTTTTGTGTGTTGCATGCCAGATCTTCAAAGACTTGCATCGTTAGTCATGATCTTTCTTCCTGTTTTGTACACCCGGGACTCATGGAGCATGTGCGGTGCGAAGACTCATCCATTCCTGGAGGCAAAACTGGATTTGCATAATGGGAATGAGTGTGTGGGCCTGGGCTGTGAACAGAACACAAGACGGCATCGCTCGGCTCCCGTCTGCGGTCATCGCGGCGTTCAGCGTCCTTGCTGAGAAGTGCTGTCAAGTCATCTCTGACTTATGGCAACCCCGTGAATGAGCGTCCTCCAGAATGGCCAGTGCATGACAGCCCTGCTCAGCTCTTGTCGACTCAAGGCCGTGGCTCCCTTTCTGGAGCTGATCCATTCGATAATTGACCTTCCTTTTCTTCTTCTGCCTTCGACTTTCCTTCTCTGGGGAGTCTGGCCTTCTCAGGCTGCATCCAAAGTATGACAGCCGCCATTTTGTTATTTTTGCTTCTTGGGAAAGTTCTGGCTTAGAAACACAGAAACAGAGCGAGCTGGAAGGGCCTCCTGGGCCATCTAGTCTGACCCCCAGCTCCAGCCGCCTCCTCTCACGACATGCCCACCATGTGCATGTCCAGCCTGTCCTTGAACACCCTCACCGACGGGGCCTCAACCACCTCCCGTGGAAGTCCATTCCATACCCAAGGGGTCCTAACCGTCAGGAAGTATTTCCTGGCATCCACCATGAATCCTGGTTCCCTGAACTTTGCTCCATTGGAATGTGTCCTGTCCTCTACTGCAGGGGGGGAAAGGTCATGACCCACCTCTGTGTCGCATCTCCTCACCTACCTGCATGTCACTAGCAGGTCCCCTCTGAGTCTCCTCCTCTTCAGGCTGAAGAGACCCAGCTCCCTCCATCTCGCCTCATGCGGCTTCCCCTGCAAACCAGCCACCCTCCTAGTGGCCCTTCGCTGCACCGATTCCAACCTTGCTACGTCCCTCTTGTAATGAGGGGCCCAGAGCTGAACACAAGGCTCCAGCTGTGGGCACACCAGAGTTGCTTGATTTGACCAAGGGCCTACTTCCCTTTCCGTCAGCCCAACGTTTTTGCAGACTCTGCATGTTGCGAATGCCTCTGTTTTCTTCCTGTGCTGCATCCTTACTCATCATCCATGAGCAGCCTGTCACCCCAATTGCTCCCATGAATATGTAGGGGTTGAGCAGAATGTGTGAGTGGAATGCAGGGGTGTATCTCCACAGTTAAGTCACCCCACAAAGAACATTGAAGGAGTCCTGGTGGGTCAGAGCGAGTGTCCCTCCTGCCCAGCGTCCCTTGTGTTCGAAGTTAGCCGGCTGGCTTCCCTTCGGAAACCCCCCAGCAGCCAAGCACAACTCCCGCATTTCCCGGAACAAGAGGACACGTCCCTGTGTACGCCAGGCTGGCATTGACCCCAGGCAGGCTGGTCATACCGCCAAGTGCCATCTATGAAACCAGAACCATCCATGCTGCCAGGGGCTGAGAAATCCCCTGCCAGGGCTCCGGGCGCAACCCCCAGCCCAGCCCCCCAGGTCAGTGTGGGAAGTACCTGAATTCAGACGTGCCAGCCAGCACTGGCTGTGGGGAATCTTGACCCAATGGACATCTCCGTCCACTGGGGACTCAATCCGCACGCTGGGTCATTGCCCCTTTGCTTGCCGCTGGACTTACTCTTGAGAGCAAAATACAGTTCTGCTCCCCTCATTCTTGTGGCGCTTGACTGGGTGGAGCATCCGGACCCCGTGCACCCAACACCCAGGTCACAGAAACATCTGAAGGGCCATGAAGGAGCAGGCCTGGGAGCCGTCTCATCCAGCACGCCCTTCACACAGTAGCTAAGCAGGAAAACCCCAGAAAACCACAGGCAAGATCGGGGGGCAATGGCCACCTCCCCACCCATGCTCCCCAGCAACTGGTGCACCTTGGTCTTGAACAGAACGAAAGGGGAGCGCTGTTGTGCTGCATGAGAAAAGGGTAATTTCTGAGTGTGCCATTGGGAACTGAGTGGGGAGTGGGGTTGCTTAGGCCGGGGTCCCTGAGAGAACGGGGCACTCATTCCTGTTTTAAGACCAAACTGTCCTACGAAGTCCCGTCCCCCATTCGGGAGGAGGGTCACGGCTGGGTGGGACCCTGAACCCGTGTCTCCCCAGTGCAGACGAAACCCACGGGGTTAAGAGGCAGCTGCGCTGAAGCCAAGCCATGGCACCTTGTTCTCGTCTCTGGACGGTCCCTTTCCAGCCTCCTGAATTGCACAATATCTCCTCCCATTGCAGTGAGGAAGAAACCAAAGGGCTTGTTATGACCAAGGGTAATTATGGGGATCTAATAACATCCTTGAAAAGATTTACCTCCATTGTTGCCATGGATCAGTAATTCCTAGTGGCTCTTAATGTCTCCCACGCAGCCTTATCAGTTTTTAGAGACCAGAACTATTAGCCAAACAAAGAACATATAATTATCCTCTCTCTTCCTCCCTCCCCCTCTCTCTATATATGTACTCTTAAACTATATTTATTTTCCCAAGCTTTCCCTCTGATACTTAAATGAATCATGTCACTGTGGAAGGAAAAAAACCTTCACTCTGCATTTAGGTTTATCCAAGTCAGTAGGGCTTTTAAAATTTTATTCATAACATTTATTCGATAGAAAGATAAAGAAAAGGATAACAAAAAGACAGTCACACAGCAGTGGCAAAGAGGTAGTAAACTGATGTTGAGAATACGAATAGCGTGTGTGCCCACAAGCGCAGAGAGAGGACTGAGTCCCACGAGTCCCCCAGCAACGTCAAGTGTTCATATGGGGAGTCAGGCTCCGGCAATTGTTTATTTTGATTAATTAAAAAGCTTTTCTATCCCGTTCCCTACACCCATTTCTGCTGTTGCACTTGTATGCAAACGGATACACAGAAGACAGATAAGGGTGCATATACCTCAGGATGCAGAGCAAGCCCTATGAAGAATGCCATCCGTGCACTGTCCTGAATTTCAAGCTTGACCTTCCTTCCCTAATTCTGCCACATGCACGCTCTTTTCTGGGAATTTCTGTTCTTCGGAAGTCTGCCTCAGAAAGGCTTTGGTGGCTTCTTTATCCTTCATCAATTCTTTATTGCTTACTACGCATGCATTGTTCTGTTTGTAAGTGATTTTTTCCCTAACATTGTATTTTAAATTTTCTTTAAATACAATAAAATTACTGTTTGCATGTGAACCAATTGGGGATTTTATTACATTTAAGAAGTTATACAAATATCTCAGGTAAATCATATAGCTATCTATGTGTGTGTATATACATATACGGACATAATTATCCATGGGATGTTCTTTTTGCTCAGGAAGCCCTTCAAATTAAAGCACATTCACATACTTTCATAATTATGCCTTCCTCTAATAATGGCGCCTCTTTCCATTAATTCTTCTTATTAGGTGCTCTTCACTAATTGCTTTGTCATTTGAAAAAGCACGGCCATTAACTGAGCCATGCTCTCATTCATTCATCCCATTACCTAGACTGGACTCTGGGCATGCAAAACATTTTGTGTGACTGGTAAAACCTTCTTTAAATGCACCTCCCATCCTTCTTGACTCAAAGAGTCCTTCTCATTCCCTGACACACAGTCATAAGCATCCATCCATTTCCCTCAAAGGTTTGCTTTCCACAAGCCCCCCAAAGCTGGCAGGGAGAATGTGAGACCATTTTTAAAATAGCCACTGGAGGCAAAATCTTGGTGTATTTATTAGAAGTCAGCAACACTTGTTCCAAACACCAGCATTAGTCCCCGCAGAACTAATCTCAGGAAAAAATAAGGAGTGCCACACATTTTGCAAAATGGTTTTAGGTTCCTTGTGCGGTCAGTTGCTTTAAAGAAACCATAGAGGCCATTTGGACCCTGTGCCGGGCGTGTGGGATGCTGGCGGGCCTGGAGGAATCCTCCAGGACTCTGGTCAGGTGCTTGCTGAGTGGGAACTGAGGAGGAGAGGCATAATTATTACGGTGCATGTTTAAGAAGCTGCCTCCTCTCATTCAATACAGACAAACCTTTTATTTTCTGGAGTCTGACTCTGAAAGAAAAGGACAGTCACCTGTTCAGCAAGGTGAGCCAACAGTAGGCTGTGAACAACACAGACTGTCCAGCAGCCCTGCCGTTACCAGGATCCCTTGCACCGCACACAGACAGACACACACTCCCTGCAAGCACCAGAGGAGGCGAAGCTTGGCTTGGCTTGGCTTGGCTTTGCATGAGTGAAAATGTTTCCATGATGAGGAAATCCCTCATCAGCATCTCCACAAAACATGTTTGTGAAGCACATCAAAAAAGGAAGGATTGTAAAGGCAGGAGTGATGCACAGAGAGAAAGAACCATTTGAGAGCATATCAGGATGGACACCCTGTTACGCAACGTTCAAAAGAGAAAAGCTGGATTTGAATAGAGCTCATATTTGTAGGAGCCAAATGCACAATTAGCAAGGGAAATGGTGCTCTTCAGCCCATGCTGAGTGTCCCAGGACTGGTGTTTTCTCTCCTACTCTGAAGGAGGAAGCAGGCTGTTTTCGGTCTGCCTGGAGATCTCTGAGATGCTGAACTGGACCCAGGGTGCCTGAGGATCTGCGCAGATTTTCCGGCCACTTTTTAGGATAAATCTGCAAACATGATTAAAGCCCATGAGAAGCTGAAAACACAGAGCATTTCTATAGAGCTGCTCATATCTAAATGCACGGCGTTCTTCATACCCATTATCTCAAACCCTTACAAGGACCCAGGCAAGTTGGTGAAAGGTATTGTCCCATGCTGCAGTCTGGAAGACTGAGGCCAAGAGCAGGGGTGTGTGTGTGCGCGTGCGTGCGTGCACCCTGGCTGGACAATGCACAGCACAGGCATGGGTCAGCTTACGCCTTACCAATACATCTAATGCTGCCTTTGATTAAAATGAAGGGGTAATTCTGTAAGCTGAGAGTGGCTGTCAAGTTATACTTGTGTGAACTGTTCTCTCAAGCAATGAACCTGCTGCATCTCAGAAAGCCGGCAGGCCAAGCAGTGTGCGCTCGCTGCTTCTTTTATGAAGTAGCAACTTCGCACACAATGGTCAAGGCAAGATTTGGCAGATCTGGTGCAAGGGGGTGGGTAGGAAAGATTGATACTGAGCAGTGGCCAAGAAGGTCCTTCAGAACTTTAGGAGCGCCCTGGGCGCTCCCACAAAATGGCTGCCATGGGGCCCATTGATGAAATGGCCACCGTAGCTGGCAGGGCTGCTCACAAGATGCTCCTTTACCAGAGATCAGACTGGTGAGAGCTTTAAGAAAGCAGCTTGCCCAGGAAGCTCAAGAGAAACTGTTGGTGGATCCTGAGCTCCGAACCAAAAACCCACCCTTTGGAGGCCAAATAGGAAGCCAGAGCCCTGTTTATTGAAAGAAGGAGAACAGTCCTTGAAAATGAAAAATTAGGAGATCTGTGGGGAGGGTGGTGGCACCCAGAGAAGTGCCCAGGGCCACGTTGTTGTCCACGGACTCAGGAGCTCAGGTTAATCCCACAGATGAGAACTCGTATTCATAGAATAGTAGGGTTGGAGGGGGCCATGAAGGCCATCGGGTCCAAACTCCCATGGGTGCAGGATGCCAAGGGTGGGATGCAGTTCTGTTTTGTTTTTCTGTTTTTAATGTCTAATGTGGGAGAGCCCAAGACCTTTCTTTGCAACTGGCTCCACCATCTCATTGCTCTGACCATGAGGAAGTTTTTCCTGGTGTCCCGTCTGAATCTGGTGTGCTGCAGTTTAAGTTTGCTGTTTGGTGTCCTGCACTCCAGGATGAGAGAGAAACATAGAAACATAGAAACAGAGCGAGTCAGAAGGGGTCTCCCGGGCCATCTAGTCTGACCTCCGGCTCCAGCCAGCTCCGGTCACAACATGTCCACCATGTGCATGTCCAGCCTGTCTTTGAACACCCTCACCGATGGGGCCTCAACGACCTCCCGTGGAAGCCCATTCCACGCCCTCGGGGTCCTAACTGTCAGGAAGTGCTTCCTGGCTTCCAAATTGAACCTTGGCTCCCTGAGCTTTGCTCCATTGGAGCGCGTCCTGCCTTCCTCTGCAGGGGAGAACAGGCCTCTCCCCATCTCCATGTGACACCCCCTCACATACTTGTATGTTGCCAACAGATCCCCTCTGAGTCTCCAAGCTGAAGAGACCCAGTTCCCTCAGTCTCGCCTCATACCCCATCTCCTGCAAACCAGCCACCATCCTTGTGGCCCTACGCTGCACTGACTCCAACCTGGCTATATCCTTTCTGTAATGAGGGGCCCAAAACTGAACACAGTACTCCAGTTGCGGGCGCACCAGAGTTGTGTAGAGTGGTAGTAATACCTCTCTTGATCTAGAAGCCACACTTCTGGCTATGCAACCAAGGGTGGCATTTGCCCTCTTGACCACTGCATCACACGGCTGGCTCATGTTTAGCCTGCAGTCAACCAGTACCCCGAGGTCCCTTTCACAAGTGCTGCTCTCCAGCCACTTGTCCCCTAACCTGTACTTATGACAGCGATTCTTATGGCCCAAGTGCAAGACCTTGCACTTATTCACATTGAACGCCATCCTGTTGTCTCCTGCCCACTTCCATAGTCTGTCCAGATCCTTTTGGATCTGGTGTATCTGCTCCTCAGTTGTGGCCACTGCTCCAGTTTTAGTGTCGTCTGCGAATTTGATCAGCAGACTGTTCACCCCTTCTTCCATGTCGTTAATGAAAAGATTAAACAGGATCGGCCCCAGGACAGAGCCCTGGGGTCCCCGCTTGTCACTGGCTGCCACCCCGACGATTCCCCGCTAATGGTTACCTTCTGCTTTCGGCCAGTCAACCATGCCCTAATCCACCGGACAGTGCTTTGGTGTATCCCAAAGCTCCTCAGTTTCTCCACCAGGATATCATGGGGCACTTTGTCAAAGGCCTTGCTGAAATCCAGCTATACCACATCCACTGCATCCCCTCCATCTAGCCATCTTGAGAAGAGGGCTTTTCCTTCCTTTCCTGAATGATAGGCCTTGAGGTACCTGCAGGTATGGTCCTATCCCCCCTCAGTCTTCTCTTCTCAAGGCTGAACATGCCCATCTCTCTCAGTCCTCCATCGCAGGACTGAGGGAGCATAACACCATACTGATGTTAGTCCCTGTCTGAGGTTTTTTCTCTGCTGTGGTACATACCTCATGGCCTCGTCTCCCTCACCTGTGTGATTTAGTTTACAGCCCTCCTAATGAGCTCCTTCGTGTTATGTCCAAGGACATGCTTTCTGTATTTTGATGCAACCCATCATTTGCCAGTAGTCCTTCCTCCTGGAAGTTTCTAGAAACCAAAATTCTCTCTGTAACACCCCTTTCATAGCCAGATATTCACGCTGAATATTTGTCTTTCCCTATCCTGTCCTCGTTCCCAAACTGGTAGGAGAAACCTATCTGGGCCCCATTGTTCTTTATTTTCCTCCCTAGAGCTTCCAAGTCCGATGTTATTTCCTCAATATTCCTCCTGGCTGTGTTTTGGTTTGGTTTGGTTTTCCCACAAGGATGAGAGTGAAGAGTGGCACCGTAAGGGATCTGACAGATTTTGAAAAGTTGATTATACAGCAGAATGATCATCTATGGGAAGACTTTACAAACTGTTATTACACTGTAATACTGAAAGCCATCAAGATAAGAAATTTGGAAACAGAATCTTGGTGAAGAAATATCACTGGGTCAGTGAGAAGCTCTTTGGAAGAAAGATATTAAATTCACTGCTAGTCAAGCATTAAGAGAAAATTGGTATTTTTCTTACATCTTTTCCCAAGAGATATTGGAAAAATAGATAAGAATTATAATGGAAAATGTGAAATAACAACAAATGGAAATTGGTACATGCAGAAAATCTTTAAATTTAAGTTTCCCATGAGTCCCAAAAATATGCTTTTGAATGTTGTGCCAGAGACCCTTTTAAAAATATGTCAGAGTTATTTAAGTATATGACAACTACAGCAAGAACCACAATGGCTTCTAAATAGAATTCACCAGAGCCCCTGGCAATTGAAGAATGGAGAAATAGATCAGCAGAATATGTCGTGATGGCAAAGTTAACTATGTACATAGAAGACCGTTAGAAGAATTTCATGATAAATGGAAAATTTATTGTGCTTAGCATGACTAATGGAAGTTGAGGGGAGTCTGGAAAAGAGAAAGGAAAGCAGTAGAACTCGAAATGATTAGAAGATCTGTTGTGGTAAAGACTAATTATTTATTTTTTGTAAACTCATAGAGCATTGGAAGACAGGAAGAGAGTTAGTTTTGGGAGACTTAAATATAGGCTGTATTGGTTTAAAATTCCCCTGGCCACTTTGCTCACTTTGTTTATTTTATTTTCTTCTGTTTATATTGTTTTTTTCTGTTCTACATTTTCTTCTATGAGTCTGTATATGTTAAGAAAATTTAAAAAATTAAAAAGAGTAGGAAGGGGTTCTCTATCTTATGCATGACTTAAAAGGGGGATAAGAAGCAAATGGGAAGACTCTATCAATGCTGATTAGCATCAAAACTTTAAATGGAACCTCCACTTTAGAGATTTTATCATCCCGTCATTGGATAGTGGAAGAGATCTGGGAGCCTGCGACCTGCTCATGGACATCTATCCAGCGTGGGCATCCATTGTTATTGTTCTGAATGGAACCTCCATGAACAGAGGCACTTTCTCTGAAAGTGCCAAAACACAACCAGGGAAGCTTGTTGCCTTTGTCCCCACAACAGCCCTGTGAGTTAGGCTAAGCTGAAAGTCAAGGACTGGCCCAAAGTCACCCAGGGAATTTCATGGCCAAACGGGTTTTCCGAGTCCCAGTCCAACATTCTCACTACAGTGCCACACCCAGCTCACTGTTTTGCTTCCCCAAGCTCAGAAAATTTAAAATCTAGCCTGAAAGAACCTGGATTCTTCTACTTTCTTTTAATGATCAATGCCTATACTTACATAACAGCTGGCATTCTGCATTGTTCATTTGTGAATGTAAAGGATTGGATAATCCTCAGTGGAATCCTTTTAGACATATGGGAAACACAGCAGTTCACCAAGGTAACACCTGAAAGAAACAGGGGAGTTGGTCTTTTTAGCTTGGCATGTTTGTCTCCCTTGAGTGGCGCATCCCACAGACAAAAGTTCAGGAGTCACAAGCACCTCTAGCAAAGGTGGGAAAAATAGGCTTGGGGGCCGCATACAGTCCTCACCCCCACGGCTGCTTTTGCATCCCCTCCTGCACCAAATTGGCTGTCATCGCAGTGGTCAAAAGAACAGCAGTCAGTTATATTTTTCCATACTATTGTTACCAGTATTTCTGATCAGTTTAGAACATTATGTCATGCCTAAAGACATGAAGATGCCATTGCAATAAAATTATCTGGAAATCTAACACTCTGTACATGATCGGAAGGTTATAAAAGTGTCTGCAGATGGGCTGTGATTTTGTAGTTGGCGGTGAGAACCATCGCGCAGGAGCGTAATGCTCCCGGAAGGGTGATCCGAGGGTGCAGGGTGATCTGGGCGATCTTTCGAGAAACGGCTGAGGCTCAAGCCAAAGGGGTCTTTCCTGACTGAACCCGGCTATCCTGTCTCACGGCTGCGGTTGAGGTGCTCCAACACCAGTTTTACACACATACAGTCGCACATCAGTTACACATACATGCAGAAGGCCCTCCAAAACACACATTCATTTAACTTGAGCCAGGAAGGCCATTCTAGCCATGATATGGAAGGTTAGCCACGAGTTGTGAGGAAGAAGCCATGTGTTATGAAAGAGGCATCCGAGTCGCCCAGAGGTTGCAACAGAAATGGCCTCTGGAAGATCCAACAGATTTCCAAGAGGCAACTGTTTGTGTGGTTGTGGTGTGCGCTTCTAGGCACGGATGAGCGCTCGATGCATTCTTAAAGCTCAGTTTGCCTCTTGCAGGTTCCCACATGAGTGTGCAGTTTTTCTGTTTCTGTTTTAATTGGAAAAAAAGCACATTTTTAAAAGGGCACGCCCAAATATCTGTGCTTTCCCCCCAGGCTAAAGCAGAGACATGCAGATGGGGCAAGCGCACACTTTCAGATGTGGTCACAACGGAAATGGCAAACATCTTCTGAGAATGGCACTCCTGCTTGCATTCGAAAGCTGAGCTGCAAACCGGAATGGAATTCTCATCCATTCTTCCTTGCTCCCCGGGTGCAAGCAAATATTTGGAAAAGGGGGTCATGTACACTCACCGGAGCCAGTCTGAGATTGGGATAAGACGGCAGCGGCGAGCAGGACGATGGTCAGGGCTGCCAGAGCAGTCTTCATCTTTGCTGTCTATGGGGGAAGGAAGGCAGCAGTCAGTTTGGAGTTGGAAGCAGGCTCAGATGAGTCCTTCACACACGTTCCTTTCCTCTACACTAAGCAGCAATGACCCTTCCCTCCTTTTTATACAGGGTGTTAGAGATCTGCCTGGTGATTCCTTGGAAGACACAGAAAAAACATGCTTGGTTTTGCAGAACTGCTGGCAAAAACAAGCCATGTTTTGAAACCACCCCAGGGTCTTGGAGAAGTGCAGATGAGGAAGTGAAAATCTCCCAAACTTGCAAAAATTGGGTCTGAAGTGCAAAATTTAGGTCTGGCCTGAAAAGGAAGGGTAGAAAAGTGGGAAAGAAAAGGCCATGTCCCCATTTTAACCCTCCTTCAGCCGAGGCCCCTCATGCTGGTCACAGATACTTAGGAAGAAATGAAACCCTTTGTGTCGAAGAAGTAAAGATGCAGAAAGCACATCAGTGAGAAGAAGCCCATGTTCCCCTTCTCTGTGGCCATGCCGGTTCCCTGGAGAGGCCGGGGATGCGCCTGGGTGAGCAACGCATCAATTCCTCTCTCCAAGGCAAGGACTGAAGACAACACTCCTTGCTACAGATATTATAAAGTTCTTTTCTCCCGCTCTTGAAGTGTCTGTCAGGACGCACACAGAGTCCAGCCCTGGTGTGGTGGGAACTAAAGCTGTTTCATAAACAGTCTCGTTTGCACAGCAAAAGCAGTCGTTACTGGCAGAGTGATGGAGGAAGGCAACTCCAAGGCCATCATCCCCAGCACTCCTTCTGGCACAAGGCCTTGGCACGTCTCCAATAAACTTTCCTGGTGTGTGGATGAAGCTCGCTAGAGCATCTCCAAAGGACCTTTTCCCCATCCTCGTGAGGTGTAACCCGTCCCTTGCCAGAAGTCCGTTGGCATGAGATATAGGAAAGAAATTCCTTGCATTTGATTTAATGATAATGTACTTAATTTAATATTTCTGACATGCACAAATCAAAATTCAGGCATCTGTCAAAATCCATGCATCTCCAAATTTTGCAATAGAGTACTCCAGTCGAAGATGCATACAAATAATGCATATATTAGGGAACATGTACACAAGAATGCATATACTAACAATAATGATAATGCATTATTTTAGGAAAATTTCTTGTGACAAATGTCTGCACTCATCAAAATTTTACACAAAGTGCACATATGTGCGGAAATGCACTCAAAAATGAATAAAATTCATATAAGCTTTAAAAATATTAAATTTTGGGAGAAAGATAGTTTCAGACTGGAAAAATGTGAAAAGTTCAGGAGAAGCAAAAGTTAAGATGGAAAAAAATGCAGAAATGGAGAGGAACCAAAATGGATCTATTCAGGTATCCCTTAGCAAAGATGCTGGAAAGGGACATAATGAAAGTTTCAAGACCCGTCTGAACCCGAGAGGCAGGCTTGTGGCTAGTTTGGTTTTGCCATGTCATCACTCCCAACTTCTCAGAAACAGAATCTTCTTGCAACACCCAAAGTGGTGCACTAATTTCCACTGCTTAAGCTCTGCTCTAGATTTGCTTCTAGATTGAGAGAGGTATTACTAGCACCCTATACGACTCAGGTGTGGCCAGATTGCAAGGAAAGCCGTATGAGGCGAGACTGAGGGAGCTGGGTCTCTTCAGCCTGGAGAAGAGGAGACTCAGAGGGGATCTGTTGGCAACATGCAGGTGTGTGAGGGGGTGTCATGTGGAGGAGGGCCATGAGCTGTTCTTCCCTACACTGGAGGGCAGGACGCGCGCCACCGGAGCAAAGCTCAAGGAACCCAGGTGGCATTTAGACAGTCAGGACCCCAGGGTGTGGAATGGGCTTCCCCGGGAAGTGGTTGAGGCCCCGTCGGTGCAGGTGTTCAAGGATAGGCTGAGCATGCACATGGTGGGCATGTCATGAGCGGAGCCAGCTGAAGCCAGGGGTCAGACTAGATGGCCCGGGAGACCCCTTCTGACTCGCTCTGTTTCTATGTAGCCACAGCTTGGTTCCCATGTCACTGAGGTTCTTCCCAAGCCTTGCCATTGAACCCTTAGAGCTCCCCAGGCAACAAAATGAAGAAGCAAGCAAAGGAAACTGGGATCAACTAAGCCAGGTTCATATCCCAAAGAATCTAGTACAAGACAGACCAAGGAGAGAAAAAAGCAAGGATTTCATTACTGAATTATTTGTTCCTGCAGCTTCACAATTACTAGATATTGGAAAGACTCTAGATTTCGGGGATTACAGCATTGGTACAAAATGGTATGGCAGGTGGCTTTAACAGAAGAAGATCTCATAAATTCAAGATGACTCATTTTATGTAATCCTGCCTGATTTTGTTTGCATGAACAGGAAAACCAATATACTATTTCCTCGCAATATTCCCTCTTTGGGTACTACAAAGAACTTTGGGAAGAAAACGAACAGCATCCCGAGTAATTACCGAACTACAGTATTTAGACTGACACAAAGGCCTTCATAACTTTGTGCCCAATGCTCACCTAAATAAGTATTTCCCTTCTCATTTTAATTAATTAACTAATTAATTTAATTATGGAAGCACTGCACGTGACGCTTTTCTCAAGTCTTCTTTCTCGAGAGCTTGGGTGGTAGGACCACATTTGCTTAGAGGCAGCTTCCCAAACCAAAAAGGATACCTAACAAAGGGCTTAAGCTACAGGAAGGACAATTTTGGAAGAGCGCCAGAAGGGTGCGCGCGTTCAGTGCTCGGTGGAGCTAGTGGCTCAGGGAGGTGCGCAACGGTATCCAAGCGGGGTCCAGACCACCCACTCTGCTCAAGGCTGGCCCTCCATGGTTGCAGCTTTCAGAATTCTGCGTGATCTCACAACAGAGATACCGACAGAGGAGCACACCTGCAGAAGTCCAGATGCCGACCGCTGCCATCCCATCTCCTCTGAGCCAGTAACACTGTCCACACGATCGGGTTTCCGACACTTGCTCACGTTCCAATGGGATCTATGCAAGCCTTCACCACATTGCCCAGTTGCTTGAATAAGGAAGCCACTCCCCGCACAACAGAATAATCGAGCACAGCTCCGGTGCCAGGAGTGGCCTGTGAGGGTTGGTGTCAGCCTCCTATTTATTTATTTATTATTAAAACATTTCTATGCTGCCCCATCGCAATAAAGCCTCGGGGCGGCTTACAACAGTAAAAATTAAAACATATAACTTCAGTTAAACCCCCCCCGCCCCCCCGGTGCATCTCGGCAAAACCCCTTAAAATACAATCTAAATTAACAAATATAAATATTAAACAAATTAACAATTAAAATATGATTTAAATAAAAAGGTCTTTGCCTGGCGCCGAAAAACAAATAACGACGGCCCCTGCCTCCCTGAGTTCCTCATCCACTGGAGCATTTGTCTTGAGTTATAGAAGGGGCTCCTTATGGTGCTCCATGCTGGTGAACCTAGTTGGTGGATGGCGTCAAGCGCCACAGTCAACTCCTCCAATGCTCAAAAGAAAAGCTGCCATGGCTAAGGAACTGCACTGGATCCCCTCCATGTGTGACCTTAGAGCTGGCCATCCTTGAGCAAAGGAATTTCAAAGACGGATGCCAGCAAGAAATTGCCAAGGTCGAAGAGGTTCAACTCCCTTCCCTGTGGTTTCAGGAAGGACCAAGGTTTTTTAATCATGCATCTTCGACTCACCCGTATAACAACACCTGTGTTGGTTCATCCTTGGGTAAATGGGAGTTGTTAAAGTAATTATTGTTCTCACTTTGTGCATTTCAATGCCAACTGTCAAAATGTCTCTCACCCTGCACACATGTACGAGCCTGTGTGTACATCTGCTAATTCCTCGTGGCACATGCCCCAGCAAAGCATGCACCTGTCAGGCCTATGTAGCATCCGACTGCCTGAACATTGCTTGCTGCACTCTTTTCTTCTCTGGAGCTGCCAAAGTCTTGCCACAAACTGCCCACAAAGAGAAGCCAAGGGTTGAGCATATTATGGATTTTATTTATTTATTTAAAACATTTTTATGCCGCCCCCATCGCAACAAAGCCTCGGGGAGGCTCACAACAAAAACAAAATATACAAATATAACAGTTATACAACAAAAATATTAAAACCCGGTGCATCTCGGCTTAAAAGATTTAAAATCCTATAAATACCAATAAATTAACAATTAAAATAAGTTTTAAATTAAAAAATAAAATAAAATAAAAGCTTGTGTCTGGGTTGTTACTGAACCCCACTTTGTTGTTAGGACATGGACTATTGTGTTGTCTGAACCCAGCTGAGATGACAAACTATGGTGGCAACCCACCGTTCACAACACAGCAACAAACCATGCCTTCTCTCCGTGGGTCGTTTGCGGTTAGCTCATCTGGTTTCAGAGACTGCAATGACCCACATTTCAAGAACAAGCCATGCCTAACCCTTAAATGTGGTTCTCACGTTGTCTGAACCCTCTCGCCTAAGAGCTGGGAGGACCGAGCTCAAGTATCCACCTGGCCAAGAAGCTCCTTGCAAACCATCCAGAAGACCCGTTGCTACATCCGAAGTTTGAGCCACTTCTCAGGCTCTGCCCTCGCAGGGCACTTGGGCTGCAGCCAAGCAGACTTCCCGGACTGCGATTTGCATCCCGAGAGTTGCGCTCTGCCTGAGTGCGATCACCCTTCATTCTCTTCTGCAACCAAGCCGCTCCGAAGGTCACAGGCAGAGTCTCCCTCTGGCTGCTCTAGACAAGTCGGTGACCTGCCAGGGCTGTTGTGAGATTCTGGGATAAGAGACGGACCTGCCAAACCAAGCAGCAGAAATGCCGTGTGTTGTGGGCTGCCTTAATTAAAACCACGCAGAGGCCATATCAGGGATGCCTTGGGGAGCTTTGTGCATTCATGCCGGGAACAGTTCTTTTTTGTTGTCTTCCTTTTCTACACGCCCCTTTGCATCCACACGTGGAACTGTGCGAAGGCGTCCTTCCCAGTCAGCCATGCTCAGGAAAGGATCTGCCCGTGACATCTTTTTCAAACATGCCAGAGAACATTGCGCCCATGTGGTTAAAAGCAGGGCCTCCCCAGCCGGGTGAGTCAGCCCAGGCTACCTCACAGGGTTGTTGTTGTGGGTATAAGGTTGAGAGCAGCAGGAGGCAAATGATGTAAGGCGAGCTGAGTTCTTTGTAGAGGAAAAAGGTGGGATGTAACACTGATACAGACTAATGGGAGTTGTAGTCCAAACAGCTGGAGGGAACTAGGCAACATTTTGCCTATGAGTTCCTTCCCTGCCCCCCAGCCACAGAATAAAAGAAAACGGAGAGCTTGCCCATGAAATTGTCGTTCAAGGCAAAAGAGCTGGAGAAATGCAAGGAAGGGCTGCTCTATTTTCCAGTAATCTCTCCTTGCAAGATAATCTGTCTTTTTCTAACCAAATTCAAGGATCCTCTTTTTTTAACTGCTAACCACACATATCCTTTGTGTGTCCATGCTTGGAATTGTGTGCACCTCAGAATTGCAACTGTGCTCAGTCCCGGCCTTTGCATCAAAACTGGATATTGCAATATAGTGAAAAGAACAGAAAAGTGAAGAAGGAAAGAGAGCCAGTGTCAAGAGTGTGGGGCTGCGGATCAGGAGCTCCGGGATCGAGTCCCCACTCAGCCATGGAGCCCACTGGGTGACTTTGGGCCGGGCACAGACTCTCAGCCCAGCCTACCTCACAGGGTTGTTGTTGTGGGGATAAGGCTGAGAGCAGGAGTAGGATGTTGTAAGCTGCTTTGAGTTCTTTAAAAAGAAAAAGGCAGGCTATAAGTCTCATGAATAAATAAATAAATAAATAAATATGAACTCCGTGTTGCTGCATTAACTGGCGCTAATCTCTCAGGTGGTGAGAGAGAAGCGAGCAGCTACAGAGATGGGTAACAGACCTCCAGTACTTTTAATCGTGCATCAAAGATGGAATTTCAGATGATAGTATTTCTTAGGAAAGAATGGATACCCATTAGTTGACTTTTCGAAGAGAAAGGTGCTCGTTGAATAGAAAACGCAGCGCATTCTAGAAATAAAATTCCGCCCATCAAGATGCCGTTAGAGAAAAGGGAGAGGGGCTTGCGGGACAATTCTTCGTCGCCCCTTCTAGGAAATGAAGTGGCAGTTGCTCAGCCCTACCTGGGAGATGATGGGCAAGTTTCTGGAACCAGCCGTGAAGTTCGAAGGGCTCCAGGAAATCTCACAACAGACCTGACAGGTAGGGCAAAGATATTCCCATATAGAAACACAGAAACAGAGTGAGTCAGAAGGGACCTCCCGGGCCATCTAGTCTGACCTCCGGCTCCAGCCGGCTCTGCTCACGACATGCCCACCATGTACACGTCCATGGTGGGCACCATATATGCCTATGGGCTTGCTTCAGCATCAGAACAGATGCCCACATGGCTTCTCCTGATTAATCTGCGGGTGAGAATGCACCTTAAAATAGGAATAACTTCACAGCAATCACAACATATGAAAACCTCCCCCAAAACTACCAGATATTGCTTCTGGTTAATTTTCATTAAAATAATTAAAGCAATGTTGGATTGCTTACAACACATGACATCTCTGCTGTGCTGTTTGTTCATAAATGCTTGAAGTACTACATGTCCAGTGTCTTCGAAAGACTCACAACAGCCCTGGCAGGTAGGCCAAACATATTGCTGATGCGGACAGTGGGACTGAGAGGGGGGACTTGATTAAGGTCTCCCCTGTACTTATGTGCTGTCATAAGTACAGGTCAGGGGACAAGTGGCTGGAGAGCAGCACTTGTGAAAGGGACCTTGGGGTGCTGGTTGACTGCAGGCTGAACATGAGGCAGCCGTGTGATGTGGCGGCCAAGAGGGCAAACGCCACCCTTGGTTGCATAGCCAGAAGTGTGGCCTCTAGATCAAGAGGAATTACTACCACTCTATACGACTCTGGTGCGCCCGCAACTGGAGTATTGTGCTCAGTTTTGGGCCCCTCATTACAGGAAGGATCTAGTCAGGTTGGAGTCAGTGCAGCGTAGGGCCACAAGGTGGGTGACTGGTTTGCAGGGGAAGCCGTATGAGGCGAGACTGAGGGAGCTGGGTCTCTTCAGCCTGGAGAAGAGGAGCCTCAGAGGGGATCTGTTGGCAACATACAGGTATGTGAGGGGGTGTCACATGGAGATGGGGAGAGGCCTGTTCTCCCCTGCAGAGGAAGGCAGGACGCGCCCCAATGGAGCAAAGCTCAGGGAGCCAAGGTTCAATTTGGATGCCAGGAAGCACTTCCTGACAGTTAGGACCCTGAGGGCGTGGAATGGGCTTCCACGGGAGGTCGTTGAGGCCCCATCGGTGAGGGTGTTCAAAGATAGGCTGGACATGCATATGGCGGGCATGTCATGAGCAGAGCTGGCTGGAGCTGGGGGTCAGACTAGATGGCCTGGGAGACCCCTTCTGACTCACTCTGTTTCTATGTTTCCTAAAGGGTTAATGGTCGGGGCCAGGCCATTTCTGGCTCATTTAATGTTGCCTTTGAGAAAAATGGAAGGAGTGGAGGAGCCACATTTGTGCAAATCACCTGTCCATGCAGATGACCCGGTTGCAACTCCGAAGCCCCAGCGAGACGGATCCATGTTGGCTTATTATTGTATGGCCTCACATCCCCCACTGCCATTGAGCAACCGGTTGATGCGAGTGCATGGAGGAGAAAGATGGCTGAACAGCGGTCAAGAAACTTCCCCATTTGACTCAATGTTTAGAACTGAAAGATCCTCGTGGGCACTCTCACAAAATGGCTGCCCCCTCTCCCCCCCAACAATTATCCCTGTATGGGACAGAGACCGGTATACAGAAGTTGTAAAAGGCAGGGAATGAGTTCAGTTTTGACCTAGCGAAAACAGAACTTGTCAAGAGGAAGTTGTGCCAATCATGTTTATACTCAAGATAAGCTAAAACATAAAGAACAAGCTGGGGAATTTCTGCAGAATTTTATCTTGCAGCTGCTACACCAAGGTTGGGGTTCCAAAAACCCACCAGATCCTCGGCCAAGCGAAGAAGGCACCTTTCACTGGGAGAATGTTCCATGCTCATGACGGCCTGTCGGTTCCTCATCTAGTGTCACCCGAAGGCCCTGGGAAGGTTTTCAGAAAGTTTCTGCCATCTGTTCTTGGGGCAAATTGCTGTTGTCTTCCTTCCTTCTGAAAACTCAGCACTCCTTCCTGTGAATTCTTGCATGCCGTCTCTTTTATAGAGCGCACAGGGTTGGGAAACTCCGTGTTGAGCAAACAAGCTTGCTGAGGGCACGTTTGACTCTTCTGACCTAGCAGCCATGGTGTTTGCTGTTTCTCAGCATCCACCCAGTGTCAGATCCGCCCTCAGCACTGCAGAGCCGGGTGTGCGAAGCTGCTGCTCCGTGGAAGATGAAGCAAGCGCGCACGGATTGGGCCTGGGCTGCAGCCAGTTCATTTCTGTGGACAGCAGCTTGGGCGATTTCAACCAGCCAGCCGTGGGGGCTGATAAAACCAGCCTCTCAGTTTCTCCACAGGCAGCACTTGACTGCATCCGGCAACAGGCTGACTCTCACTGCTCCCATGATCCTGGCAGACCCCCTCCCCCTCAGCCTCAGTCTCCCCTTTGGCATTGACAACAGCGGCAAACACGTCTGCAAAGCTGTGTCCCATTTTGAAGAGTGGCCATCCATATACTCAGCATGGCCAAAAAGGCAAACCTATTTCCTCTCGTTTTATTTATTCTTTCTCTCCATTTCATTTATTATTTATTTATTTGGAACATTTATATGCCGCCCCATTCGCAAAAGCCTTGAGGCGGCTTCCAAAACAAACAAACAACTATACAATTACATTAAAAATCAGGAGACATCCCGGCACAGGTATAAAATCAATAAATACATTTAGCAATTAAAATAACGTTTAAATAAAAAGGTCTTGGCCTGGCGCCAAAAAACAAATAACAACAGAAGGCAGAAGCCAGCATGGCTCCCACGCCAGTTCCGCCATCTTTCTCCCGGCACCAACATTCCTGTGACAGGGCAGACAGGCTCAATGCTCTGCCCACCGCCATCCCACTCTACTTCATCATGGGGCTGAACTGTGCCGAGAGCTTTGGTAGTTGGGCAGTAAGGAAATGAAAATTTATTATTATTTATTTTTATTTAAATATTTTTATGCCGCCCCTTGCAGCAGCCTCGGGGCGGCTCACAACAGTAAAAAAAATGTTATCAAACATATACCATATTTAAAAACGGGCCCATCTCAGGTTATTATCTAAAAAACATACAACAAAATATAAATAAAAATTTAAATTAATTTAAATTAATACATAAATTAAACATAAATTAAACAGACATTAACTATTAAAATATTGTCTAAATAAAAAGGTCTTCGCCTGGCGCCGAAAAGCAAATAGCGGTGATGATTCTTGGCACCTCTTGCCTTAAAATCATTTATTTCAAAGCAGCACCTATACATCATAGAATCATAGAATAGTAGAGTGGGAAGGGGCCTTGAAGGCCATCCAGTCCACCCCCTGCTGTTGCAGGACACCAAGTCACACCTTCCCACTCAGGTGGCTGCCCAGTTTCGTCTTGGACGTCTCCAGTGTGGAGGAGCCCCCCACCCCTCCAGGCAGCCGGTCCCACTGCCGTGCTGCTCTGACCGTGGGGAAGCTGCTCCTGATGCCCAGCCTGAATCCAGGCTGTTGCAACTTGACTTGATTCTTCTGTGTCCCACACTCTGGCACCAGCAAGAAGAGATCTTGACCTTCCTCTTTGTGGCAGCCTTTGAGGTACTTATGGAGGGATACCATGTCCCCCCTCAGTCTTCTCTTCTCAAGGCTGAACAGGCCCAGTCCCCTCAGTCTTTCCTCACAGGGCAGTGCTTCCAAGCCCTGGATCATGCCCTTCAGAATCCCTCATTTGGCAGCTGCAATCAGCCCCACTAAGGTGTCCCAGCAGCACCTTGAAGGGTGTTGGGAAAATTCAGATAAATCGTGGCAGAAAAGGGTTGCTTATATGTGTCTTCGTGTTATAAAATCAAATCTGCTCCCCTTTTCTCAGAAGGCACCAGCTTTCCAAGCCAGGTCACTGTTTAGTGTTGCTGTTACTTTAGGAAGATGGCATTCTCAGCTGGACGGAGAAGCTGCTGGAGGCGAATACTGTTAGTGAGGAAGTGCCCGTGTTCTCATCAGCTGCAGAAAAGCGGAAACAGTGGTGCCCATTTGCTTCTGAGTGAACCCACCTAACATCTAGTCCAGGGGTCCTCAAACTTTTTCAGCAGGGGACCAGTTGAAAGGTGCTGGCGGTGGGCACGGGCCGCCAAGGTGGTGCCGGTGGCGGAGCAAGGCAGTGGGGGCACGGGGGACGAGGCAGCGGGTTGCTTGCGAGGAGACCATTTTCTCCAAGCAAGTCCAAACGATATCCGCACAAGCAGGCCGCATGCCCACGCACGCAGCGAGTGTAAAACCTCTGGGGTGGGCCAGATCCGGCCCGCAGGCTGTAGTTTGAGGACCCATGATCTACTCCCACAGAGGCAAGCCCCTGTGGAGTGCAGATGTCAAAGCAGACTTCCTGATCAGTTCCTCCATCAGACGCATTTGCATGTTTAAGCAGGATCCCAACTGCAAATAGGACTACTCAAACGACAGGTCAATAAAGCAATCAGTCATGTTTCCCATGCTATTGTTACCAGTATTTCTGATCGGTTCAGAACATTCTGTCATGCCCGAAGACATCAAGACGCTCTTGTACCAACATTATCGGGAAGCTGAACACTCTGTATTGGTGTACGTGACGAGCAGGTTATGAAAGTGTCTGCACATGGGCTGTGATTTTGTGGCTGGCAGTGAGACCCACGATCCGGGAGCAGGCTGTCCTCAGTCACTGCCAGGGTCTTTCAATAAAAGTGCTGAGGTCCAAGGCGAAAGGGGTCTTTTCTGACAGAACCTGGTTATCTTTGTGGCTGCCATCAAGACTTCCCGACAAGGAGGCGCCTGTGCCTACCAACCCTTAAAAGAAATGCCCCCATATATATATATTTTAAATGGCTCCATTTGCACAAATTGAGAAGTCCAGAGTTGTTCACCTGCGGCAAAAGGGATCTGAGGTGGTCATTGCCTGGTAAGCCAGTGGCCAGCATGTACCCACCTTAGGCAGTGCCCTCCCCTCCAAGGATGCAGGTAAGTTAAATTCCCCTTTGTCAAAGCTTTCTAAACCCCACAGTAACACACAAACACTCCTTTTGCAACAGGATATTTGGAGGGGGGGGGGCGTATGTCCCCAGGATCGCCTGAGTTTTGCAAACTGAGTTTTGAGTTTTGTTCACCCAGCTGCTGAGAGACTTACCTCATGAACCAGCATGCTCTGTGTTATTAGGTAAACCTTGCTCTCGTTCCTGGTCCCATCAGAAGGTGTGGGTGTTGTTGGATGGCTTGTTTTGCTCTCACTAAATAGGGCAAAGGTGAGCATCGGCTTGGAAAAGAGCACTTGGTGGCTTGGCTGAACTGGATTTTCACGTCACGGCAACCTTAGGGAGAGAAGATAGGTGAGTTTTGCTAAACTGAAGGTGGAAGGCAAAATGGACCTAGCATGAATCTGCTGTTTCACAGCTGGAAGAGATGCTTGAAAGTGCAAGATAAGAGATGACGAAGCACCTGCGCAAAGGACGTATCTGAACACTAAACAATTCTGCACAAAGCCATGAATGTTCTTGCTCTGGTTGCACATGCCAGGGCTTCCGGGACGTGTTGGACGGGTTCTGCCCTCAGAAAGGTTCTGTAGGGAAGATAGAGATTTTTGCAGCCAGTGCCCTGCGGCCTTCAGCTTAAGAAGCTCACCTTGTCTTAGAGCTACTTTCCTTTCAAGTCTATTCCTTAGATAAGAACTGCTTGTGACTGCAAGAACTGAAACTGTTCCCTTTGCGGAAGCAGCTTTTACCCACTCCCCCAATCATCCCCTAGGAACAGGGGCTGAAGCCAACGTGTACCAACAGCTTCTGAAACAGGAGAAAGGAAGAATTTGATAAAATCTATGGCAAGAGCGTTGTGTCTTTAGTTCTTGGCTCGGGGAGCGGAATTAATGGAGAAGAGCGCAGGACTGGGATGCAGGTGCCCTGGGTTCAAGTTCCCACTCAGCCATGGAGCCCACTGGGTGACTTTGGGCCAGTCTTGGACTCTCAGCCTGATCTACCTCACAGGGTTGTTGTTGAGGAGGTCAGACTGAGAGCAGCAGGAGGAGAATGGTGTAAGCTGCTTTGAGTTCTTTGTAAGAAAAAAAGGAGGCAAATAAGTCTAATAAGTAAATAAATAAATAAATAAATTTCCAATGAATTTTTCTAAATGACAAGGAAACAACAGCAACCTCATATTTTCTGTCTGCATTTAACCCTGTTAAATAACTAATCTGAGATTATTAATCCCCTGCCTATGTTTAATGAATCTCACACACCAGGCAGAGTAATAACCTTTTGTGGTCCTCAGCCAGGACTGCAGTTAATATTTTAATACCAAGAGTCATTGAGGAGATGCGCTAAAAGCACAAGAAATGTAATGCTTGCCAGGCTTGTAAACCACATAATAAAAGCATAATTTAACCACCCAGAGAGGGAGCCTGGTTCAGACATAAGAGGTATAAAAATGCAGTTGTTATGGAACTGGAAGGCTAAAGGAGGTTTCATCCTGCTTAGTGGGAATCCCTCCTGGGCCAAGACATTTCTTGTTACTTATGTTTACAGTCGCCTCTGTGATTTCCTTTGCTCACACAGGAGCTGGAAGAGGCCACCACCATGAAAGGTCTATTCCCAGAAGACTCTCCCATGAGAAAAACACATACTATTCTGCTCTGATCATTTTACTATCTCTACCGTACAGACCAAATCAACTTAAAAAATTAGAAATTCATCTCTGCAGGAGAAGCAACTCTGTTAGCCGTGTCCTCGTTCCTGGGGGCAATTGCATTTTGGCCTCCCTGCCACGTAAGAGAGTTTGCCAAAATCTCATTGGGACGTTCACCTTTTTCTCAACATGCCGGTCATAAACAGGTTAGCACAAATTCTGCTTGCTGGGAGAGAACATGATGCCACTCGTCTTTCATGTTCTGTGACTCCTGTGCGCATGGAGAAATTGCAGGCAGGTTACAAGCGATTTCAGCTTCTGCAACAGCTGTTGCGATTTTTTGCGTGTTACAACCCTGGAAAGATAAGAGCTCGCTGGCTAAACACAATGGATAGAAGAACACTTTCAATATTCCATTTCTTTCCTTTCTTTAATGCCCTACAGATTCCTTTCTCAATGGGACATACCTTTGCTGCAGCTTATATATCTTTATAATTTATCCAGGTGTCTTCTTTTTCCTTCCTCATTTTCATTTGGATATGTAGTTTGTTTTGGTGAAAATCACAGCAAAAACCAACTGGTAGAAATGTTCAGACCATCCCTTGGGATCCTTCTTCCTCCTGGGAGCTCCCTGAGGGGAACTGGGTGCCAGGCTCGATGGACCATGGGCCTGTTCCTGTAGGTGTCCTACAACTCGACTATTCAGTTAAAGAACTTCATGCACACAAGGAAGGCAGGAGTTCCCAGACCAAAAGCAAAGAACAGGGCATTCGATCAAGAATGGCTGCACAGGGGAATCGGCAGAAACCATCTTCGAATCTATGTGGAGAAGGCCGCGTTCTCTCTTTTTGCTCCCACCTCTCACTAGTGAGCCCATCTTTATTTATTTATTTCGCACTTTTCTATACTGTCCGACTGCAGCCGTCTCAGGATGGCCTTACAATAAAAACAGATAAAAATAAAGCATAGCATGCAATAAATCCAACGAACAAAACCTACATTAAAACTTCATCTTCCTTACAATCGGTTTTCCATGGTGGAACATCCACATCATCTGTGGATAGCCCTGTGTTTGATGTCTGGCATCTTCGGTCAAACCAGTTAGGGGACGGGAAAAACCCAAGAGAGGTACTGCTAGGTGTAGTCCAAGCTGACGGTCAGTGGCCCACCTGAACTCAAGGCAGCTTGAAAAGTGTCGGAGGGGCCAAATTTCCCTTTTGCTTCCAAGGGTGGAGCAAAAACCCCCTCAGTGGCTCCCATGGAAGTTCTTCGATAGCAGCCGGGCTTGGAGCGCAAACGGCAAACATCTGGAACACTGGGCACATCTGGAATGTTGAGAGTGCCATTGGAGAATGGCTGCGGTGGGGCAGGGCTTGCCCAGCCATAGGAAGGCTGCCTGCCGGAGCGGCACAAAGCACCCAGAAGGCAAACCAGTGTGGATACAGGAAGTGTCACTTTCCCAAGAGCCTAATTGCAAAGCCAGGTTCACACCTTTGAAAACACTCTTTTAAATCCAGGTGAACTCAGAGGGCCCTGCTTTGCTTTGCCATCGGTTGGTCTCCCAGTTAAAAGGATGAGTTACTGCTTAAAACCATAAAAATACAATACAATACAATACAATACAATACAATACAAAATAAAATATAAAATAAAATAAAATAAAATAAAATATCAAGAGAGGCAGGGAGCTGAGCAGAAAAAAGGGGCACTGAGAAGGAGGCTTGTGGGTACCCCCACTTAGATGAAGTTTTAGACTTATACACTGCCTTTCTATAAGAACATGGCACTGTGGCTAACCCGAGAGCACTTTTAAAAGGCTTAAAACAATAAAATACATTGTTTTAATTAAGGTGACTTTTCAAGAGGGGGTTGAGAGATGTCTGCTTTTCTGGCCCCCAAATCACAGGAGGTTTTTTCCCCACAGAGTTGGGTGCTGCAACCCAGAAAACCCACCGCAGAGGCACCCCGCAGCGATGGTTCCGTACGGTTGGAATGACCAGCGAGGCTTCCCTGGATGACCTGGCCTAGCTGGGCAAGGCCGCCTGCCAGCCGTCCGGGTCCTGAGCTGTGCCGGGCTTTGAAGGGCAACAGCCTTGCTTTGCCAGCCTTGGCCGCTAAACCAGGGGCAGTGGCTGCCCCACGGGGCACATGAGGGAGGTGGCCATGCATGGATCAGCAGGCCCTGTCCTGGAATGAGTGGGTCTGGTGCACCGGCCGGAGTGGGTGGTTGCTGTTCCCTGTTGCTGAGATCAGCCGTGACTCCAGAGCGAAAGCAGCTGCAGGAGCGCTTCCAGAAGAGTGCCGCCCCTCCCAGCAGAGGCAAACAACCCAGTGCCTGCTGCCGGGACCCTCGTGGAGCAGGGTCGCTCTTTTATTGGGATTCTCCTCGGGTTCAGTGGCCCTTGTCCAGCCCCAGGAGGAAAAGCATGTCCCCTGAGCATTACACCAAGGAAAGGGTGGGGTGGAAGGACTGGGGCAAAAGAGCGAGCCCCCCACACTGCCCTCCGTGCCTTTGATCAAATCCAAAGTCTCCCGGCAACAGCTTCCCAATAAAAATAACCGTGGCAGAGTGGCTTGCGTGTCTCCCGTGTCACGTGCCCTTTGGCCCTTCACAATCAGACGGCAGCAGGAAGGGATTGAGATATTCCATGGGTGCCACCCTGGCATGCGCATAATCACAAGGTGCTGTTAATGAACAACCCCTCCTTTGACATGCAGTGGTGCTCTCTGGGTATGTCGTCCACAGGGGAAACACGTGTGTCACAGGCCAGTGGCGTGGAAGCTTGCTCTGTAGGCTGGATCGGGCCTTACAGAGAGCAAAACCCAACCTTTTCGGCTTCCTCGCATTTTGTCCTGATTCTGAAAAAAAATGCGCTGCATCTCCTAAGAGGTGGATCTCTGAAGGAAGAGCTTCACGCTGTGATGCGAAGGCACTTCTGCCTTGTCCGGCACGGAGCCGCAACTGCTCGAGGCTGGCTACCCTCAGGGCGACGTGGGCAGGTGCGCTCAGAGACGTGCAGCGCTGGAAAACACACAAGGCACTAGAAGTGCTTATCCAGGATTTGTGCAGGAAGAGACCCCGACAGCTTTTTATGTGCTGCCTTGTTACAGCAAGAAAAGAGATGAACTGCATTCGCCTCTTCTGCTTTTAATCGGTGCCTCAGGATACTTTGACCTCCAGAGAGGAAGCCCGGGGGGCAGGGGGGGAGCCTTGTCAGCTTCCTCCAAGGAAGAGCAGGGGTTTGCAGGCCAAGAGAGTGACGTGCCACCTCTGATCTAAAGCCCAGAGAGGGGTTTCTTTTAATATTGGTCAAGGAAAATGGGACTCTGTAAGAAATGGATGCACTGATCTTACCGCAGAAGGAGAAAGAAGATAGTGACTTCTATCAAATTTGGAGAGCCAGTGTGGTGCCGTGGTGAAGAGCGTGGGACTGGGACTCAGACGATCTGGGCTCTAGTCTCCGCTTGACCATGGAGCCAACTGGGTGACTTTGGGCCAGTCACAGACTCTCAGCCCAACCTACCTCACAGGGTTGTTGCTGTGGGGATAAGATGGAGGAGGAGAATGATGTAAGCTGCCTTGAGCCCTTTGTCGGAAAAAGGCAGGATATAAATCGCAATATAAATAAATAAATAAATAACTGGGGCATCCAAATGCAAGGAGTTAAACTTTTGCTGGGAGGACACTGGTTGCCAGCATGATCCCAGATCATGCTCAAGGTGACATATAAAGTTGTCCCTGGACAAGCTGGGATCAGGCTACCAGAACACAGAAACAGAACAAGTCAGAAGGGGCCTCCCAGGCCTTCTCTCAGTTCAAGCTGCCCACTCCCCGAAGCCTCAAAATTGTGGCCCTCTGGAGATCTTGTCACCTTTGCAGGTATATATGTTGGCAACCCGGGACAGGGTCTTTTTGGTCATGGCTCTGAATTCTTCCTCCCACCCCTCTGCAGTGTGGCAGGTGCCATCCATGGCAGCACTGGGCTCCTGTTGAAAACTTGCCTGCATACCCAGACATTTGCTGCTTTTTATGCTGGTATATACAAGCATAGAAGCAGAGTGAGTCAGAAGGGGGCTCCTGGGCCATCTAGTCTAACCCCCGGCTCCAGCCAGCTCCGCTCATGACATGCCCACCATGTGCATGCTCAGCCTGTACCGATGGGGCCTCAGCCACCTCCCGTGGAAGCCCATTTCACGCCCTCAGGGTCCTAACTGTCAGGAAGGACTTCTTCATACCCACCCTAAGATTCAAAAATCTTCTACTTTGAATGTAATTCTCATGAATTGTGTACACTACGCTACGACTTGATCATGCAATGCAGTATATAAATATTTATAATAAATAAAATAGCAAATAAATATGCAACAAGGCAACCCTTTGACTACCCCAAATCACACAGGTCTTTAAAAGGTCGCTGCCGGGACTTTGGGTTCTGCCATTCACCAAGAGGTTAACATACTCCCAATTAGTCACCTCCTGGACTGATTGGAGTTTCTGAGCAGCCAAAGGTCTGGATGTGATGTCGCTACGGTGGGTTTCACCATGGCCATATCTGCATTCTCCAGGAATCGGTGTCCTTAAGAGTGACACAATCTCAGGCCTGTCTTTTCAGGAGAGCATCACGCCCTCCAAGCCTCCTTGGCCCCCAATTCCTGGGACATCCCTGTTAATGACGGGGCACCTCTGCCTGGCCTGAGTTTGGGGCTTCTTTTCCCATGGCTTCCCCTTGCCTTCCAAGCATTTCTGCAGCACTTTCACAGCATCAAAAATGCAGAATTCTTTGGAAACGGCTAAATGGACTGCGATAAATGGCTGCCGTGTTTTTCAGTTCCACTCCACTGCAGCACCACCATGTGGTCGTGTGATGTAGGAAGGCAGAGAAAGAAGAAAAGGCCTGGAAAATGTGTCCGGGGAGAATCTTTATACTGCAAAGAATCCAGAAGCAGAAAGTAGAGCATAGCAGTAGGGGACATGTAAGGAGTCTGTTTTGCGGGTGGGAATCACGCGATTCCCTGGGCTCGGCTCCCCAGACACTTCCACATTTGTGCAAGACTTGGAAAAAATGTTTTAAAGTCACGAGCGTGTCACTGTGTTCATGCGGATTTGAAATTTATTCTGCTTGGTGGCTTGATGCGAGGGCATCTAGCTTTCCCCCACAAACTGGCAGTCCCCGTGAACACAGAGGGCACTGATACGAGTCAGGATATGCACCTAGGAAACGTTGGTGGAAGGACCGGGGGGGACGCATATGGGTGGAGAACTAGCCCCCCAAACGCCAAGCATCTCTTGAATTAGCGAGCCAACAACCAACTCAGGGTGGTTTCTTCTCAGGATGGCTAAGCATGATGCGTGGACCCCTCTACTCAGCCCCTGACCACGTCTAGCACACCCTTCACAAATTCAACAACCTCCTGAGATGAGATGGAAAAGCAAGATCAAGTCAGGGTGTCATTTGTGACTCGCTGACACCAGCAGAGTTTCGACATCCCCGTCATCGAATGGTGACAGGTGCAAGCACAACGAGAAGACGCAGTCCCGAGCTGTTCCTAGGAGCTTGTCTGATCGATGCAGCCTCCACACATCCTGGATGGGACTTGGATTGCAACAGCTAATTGGCCTTATGCAAGTGTCACGAGCATGCTGGGGTGCAGAGCTTCCAAGAGAGTGATCCCAAGGGCCCTGGGTGGGCATCCCACAACTCAGAAGCTGGTGTGGGTTGCCCCTTTTAAGGCAGAGGACAGGGCTTCACCCTCAGAAGGGGGAGTCAGAGATCCAAAATACTACCCCCACCCCGGGCACCATCCTCACCGCCATGGCTACCTTCTGAGGTTGGAAAAGTGACCTCTGAGGAGGAGGAACAGGGATAGAGTGGAGGAGACCAGTCAGGCCAGGATGTGAGATCTTGTCCACCCCGCAAAGCACCCTCCCTAAGCTGAACCCGCAGGGAGGTGAACATTGTTTCAGCCACTCCTCCTGCCCCACATTGGGGGACTGGATGCCTCTGAGCTTGAAGGCTTCGGATCTCCAGGAGGCTTGTGCCTTGAGCCAGCTTCCTGCAACCTGCCATCCAGGGGAGTCGGAAGGGGCCAGGCGGGCATTGCATCCCACCCCTTCCCCTGCACCATCCCATTCAAGTGACCGTCCAGGCATTTTTGAATGGCTGTAGAGCCCACAACTTCCCCGGGTAACAGGTTCCAGCAGGGCCAGGGAAGGCTCCACTTGCCAGAGTCCCTCTCTTTTACGCAAATGTGCAGGCCACACCTATCCAACCTCTCGAGCCTCCCCTGTGACTGGGGTCAGGCTAGGGCATTGGCATGCTTGTCCTGCTGCCAGGGTCCTTGATAGCTCCCTGGCACGAGGAGAATTCACAGCCCTGGGCTCTCTGCCAAAGTGCTGCAAACTCATCTGACACAGGTAGCTTCTGGAGGAGAAGGTTCCTCGTTCCAAAAGCCGATGGCCAGCAGGAAGAGAGAGCATGCTAGGGAACAAAAGACCAGGGGACAAAAGCCTGGAGGGGCTCATGTGGAACGTGATGGCCAGCCCCACTGGAAAGAAAATGGCTGCATTTCTTGGATGGTGGGAATTGGGTGCTCCGATCGGTAGGAGTGAGATTAGTCCTAGCAAGTGAGCTTCAGCAAGAGCAAAACTCCAGTCCCACTGGTTTGAGAAGATCTGGTACACAGGGAAAGCAGGAAAGCTCAGGTGCCCGTCCAACTCACAAAGAAGGGCAGACAAAGGCAGAAGCCTGGGCCTGACATGTGAAGCCTCTGCTGCTTCTGCACCCACGTGGAGGACAACTCTGGACTGCCATCATTTATCACATGCCGGGAGAAATCCTAGCAAACTTGGCTTGCCTCTTATACAAGTGCTTAAACTGGTTTGATACTGGTTTGATCCTGCCTTCTTTTGGATCTGGTGACTGTGCCAACACCTTGGCTGGAAGCACCCAGAGAAAGAAAGCACCCACCTTTCTTGCTTAGTCCATGGGCTCTGGAGAAAGATTCTTTCTAGCAGGATGCAAACGAGTCCTGTCGAATTCCCGGGGCTTTTACAAGGGGTACATGCACCCCACACCCTGGTGAGTCCAACAGCAGTGGGGCTTCTTGTCCATTGCAGCTTTTAGTTTGTGCTTTACAGGAGTAGCCCATGGTGGCAAAGCTATTTTGGGGTGTTCAGCCCCACACGTAGCTCCTACAAAGCTCAGGAGAAAACTTGCAATGGATAAGGTGCCCTGTTAATACAGGAGTCGCCAGCCTTGCCAGGTGTCCTCTTCAGCAATATTCCTCCCTACCTGTGTTGGTCTCCAACAGAAGACATGAGCAAAGCGACCAGCGCAGCCGTTTCAGCCTCATCCCCAGCCCGCCATCCCAGGATGCTGCTCTGCTCTTATCCGAGAGCCAGCAAGCCCTGTCCCACCAGCTTTTGTGCCGCTAACAGCAGTTCGATCTGCAGAAGCAACGCCACCAAACTTCCCATGCTCACGAGCTCCCGAGAACCCCAGACTGTGTGGGGAAAGCGTTAAGCACTTCAGGGAAGGGAAAGGTGACAACACGAAAGGAGAAGGAATAGGGGGTGATCAGGACGGAGAGATTCTAGGCCAGGCATCCTCAAACAGGCACCCTCTCAAGGTGTTTTGTACTCTAACTCCCAGCATCCCCCATCCATGCCAGAGTCCAACATGTTGCCAGGACAACAGGTAGGGGGAGTGTGGGGCAGTGGACCACAGTGGCTGCTGCATTGGCGCCATCAGCGCCACCCGACCGGCCTTGCCTGCCCAAAACCATTGGGAGATTGCCCACAAAATTCCACCAATGTGAGTTGCGTTCATACCCAGTACCAGCCCTTGCAGCAAGAATGTTTTAAAAGTTAAATAACTCAGTAGGCACACCGAGTGTCTTCGGATCAACAGGTGCATGCTGGGAAGATTGCACAATTTGCATGAGCGGTGTTGCATCAGCCTTGTATGTCATAATGATATTGCCAATATATTTGCCAGGCAAAAGCCAGTCAATTCCGGATTAGCGTACTCAGCTGGGAGGGGCAAGAGCCAAGCCTCAGCGGCATGCAGGCCTCTGCCCTCGATCTAGTAAGCAGTTGCAAAACACTTGCTCCCCGTTTATTTTTATAGGGGCTGTACGTGTTTGGCAATTCCACCCCAACAGGGCACAGAACTCAACAGCCCAAGAGCATCCCTCCTCACAATCTACTAGTCCTCAGAGCTTCGTGCCAGATAGAATACAGAAACTGAGTACAGTGGCACCTCAGCTCACGAACTTAATCTGCTCCAGAAATCTGGTCATGACCCAAATTGGTCGTGAGCCAAGTTAAATTTCCCCATAAGGTTCAATGTAAATAAGGTTAATCCGTTCTGTAACTATTTTTTTTTAATCAGAAAAATGTGAAGAAGCAAAGTGACAAAGAACAACAAAGATTGTGGCCATCTCCCCCTGCCCCCCCCCCAGCACGACTGTGATCACGCCTGTCATCCCTGCATGTGCCCATCATCCTGGTGCTGCAGGGGCGGGGGGAGAGACAGGTGCGATCATGCTGGGGGGGGGATGGTCGAGATCGCGATTGCGCTCCTGCAGGAAAGACCAGTGCGATCTTGGCCATCTCCCCCCCCCCAGCACGATCGTGGCCATCTCCCCACTTGGGGGGGGGGGAGATGGCTGCAATCGCGGTCACCCCCCAATGTGGAGTTCACAACCTGAGTCAAACTTTTTATGAAATTTTTATTCGCGACCCGATTTGGTCGTGAACTGAGGTGTTTGTGAGCCGAGGTACCACTGTATGTGTGGAAAGTTGGCAGGTGGGCCAGCAGGTGCCGCCAGGGTTCCTGGGGAGGGGTAGAAGTGGCTAGAAGCTCCAGTTTTAATGGGGTGGAGTATCTATTCCAGGTTTCAGCCTGAACGATAAAGGGGTTACATACGGTGCTGAATCGGTTTGCGAGAACCAGTATTAAGCACCATGGATAGCTTCTCCAAAAGCCACCATGGCTGGATCCAACCTGCTCCATTCCTGGGGGGAGCTTCAGCACCCTGGATAGCAGATGTTCGCCCTCCGTGATTAGTCCAAGAGCCTTGTGCGGCTTGGCACCCTCTAGATGTCCCGGGTGGCACATTCTGGGACTTGCAGTCCACCACAACTGGACAGTACCCAGCTGGGGCTGGTGACCCTGACGGAGCAGGGATAGGATCTCGCTCAGCCTGTTGGCTACCAGCATAAAAGCACAGAAACAGAGCGAGTCAGAAGGCCATCTAGGCTGACCCCTGGCTCCAGCCGGCTCCACTCATGACATGCCCACCATGTGCATGTCCAGCTGTCCTTGAACACCCTCAGCGGTGGGCTTTGCAAGCAGAAAGTTCCACCAGAGTCTCTTGTACCTCAGGCCAACGGCCGAAGTGCTGGATGGGACACCTGGGGAGAAGAGTGAGGAGGTTGGATTCCACAGGTCACGCCATGAGTTTCCCAGTGTGCAAACACTTAAGACCATGTAAGGAAGAGCACCGGAAAGCAGCACCTTGAAGCCGAATTTCTATTCCATAGGTAACAGCTGCTTTTGCTTGGAGAAACAAAGTTTCAGCCACTTTGTCTCCTAGAAAGAGAGATGTAGCTTGAGAGCCTCTGAAACGGGAGAGAGAGACTCCGTAGAAACTATACCTTGCACTCTGCCTTTGCTTGGGAAAAGGAGCACGCAGGCGCCCAAGCAACCAGCAGGCTAGAGCAGCATCTACAAGCTTATCCGCCTGTTTAGTATCATCTGAATGCATATTCCGCTACAGCATTCAATGAGCTGTCTCTGACCTTATGTGCAAGTGACTTTGTCTTTTCCTGCTTATCCTCAAATCTAAATTCAAGCAGTAATGAAAAGGAGGCTTTTCAGAAGTAGTTTCTAGTTTGGGCTCAAGCTGTTGGAAGCTGACCAAGCTCAGAGACATCAGAGCATGGAAAACACAAAATAAACCTATACCAAGATAAGATAAGCCTGGAGACAGATGGTATGACACCAGAATAGCAGGTCAAAATAAGCATGTACAAAAGTAACTGGGTGTTTTCTGCTGTGATGTTTTCTGCTACTAATGATTGCAAAAAGCTTAATGTAAAAATTAGCTGTGCCTGATGACTATGACAGCTGATTCCAAGTGGAGATGGAATTACTCTCCATTGGTAGAGGGCCCCTCCCTCACAAGACTTCTTTTCTGGCTCCCCTGTGTCTGTTCTTTCAATTGAGAAAAGCCTTCTATCAGCATTTCTGTAAGAACCCTAGCCCTGTGAAGCAACAGGGAAATGTTATTTTCAGTTTTACACACACACACCCCTTCGGAGAGTTATTCCCACCTTTCAGTCAAATGACTCATCAAGGCAGCTTACAGGCTGCTATTAAGAATTAACTTTTAATTATTAACTGCATGTCTGTTGACAACATACAGGTATGTGAGGGGGTGTCACAGGAAGGTGGGGAGAGACCTGTTCTCCCCTGCAGAGGAGGGCAGGACGTGCTCCAAGGGAGCCAAGCTCAGGGAACCCAGGTTCCATTTGGATGCCAGGAAGCCCTTCCTGACAGTTAGGAGCCCAAGGGCGTGGAATGGGCTTCCAGGGGAGGTCGTTGAGGCCCCATCGGTGAGGGTGTTCAGGGACAGGCTGGACATGCACATGGTGGGCATGTCGTGAGTGGAGCCAGCTGGAGCCGGGGGTCAGACCAGATGGCCCAAGAGACCCCTTCTGGCTTGCTCTTTTAGTATGTTTCTGTGTCTTTAACATCTCTAAGCATGAAGAGTGATTTGCTGAATCCAAATCCTGGATCTTCTCAGTACTTAGCACCACTCTTGCTTCTAGCCAGTAAATCAACCTTAGAAAACTCAAACTTTCAGAAGAAGAAAAAACAGCAAAAGCCAAGAAACCATCAAACAATTGGTGATTGCAGGTGAACACCAGGCTCTCCGGACCTACTCTGTGTAAAACATGAGGCTGAACAAATTCCCAGTATCAGGGAGTGAGGAACACAGAAACACAGAAACAGAGTAAATCAGAAGGGGCCTCCCAGGCCATCTAGTCTGACCCCCAGTTCCAGCCAGCTCTGCTCACATGCCCACCATGTGCATGTCCAGCCTGTTCCAGATTCTGGGAGTCCTACCCATCAGGAAGAACTTCTTGGCGTCCACCTGGAATCTTGGTTCCCAGTTAGTCAATGCTGCTTTTCCAACAGCAGCCCAAGCAAGCTCGCAAGTGCAATCTTGAAGTATCACCTTCACTTAAAGGTACAAGAAGCCTGCCTTGATCCATGTCTCGCCCTCAGCAAGACCATGTTTACTTCAGGTCTTTTTTCTTTGGAATTGTTTTGAGCAGAGTTACCCGGACAGATTCATTCCTTTGTCAGGAGAAAAGTGACACAGGACGAAGGGCCAAATGAGCTCCAATCACCCACCTCGCGAGTCACACTTCTGGTTCCGCTTCTGGATCAAGTCCCACGTTCTCCTCTGAAAAGTAGCCTGGCATATCATGCGGGGGGGGGGGGGTGCAGTGCTGGAAATGTGCACACCAAGTGCAGGACTGTCCGGACGGCTGCTGCGTGGAGTTGCAAGTTTACAGTCAGACGTGTAAACAGACACTTGTTCACCTTCGGTGAGTGAAGACCAGTGCCGGACGACCAGGGAAGACAGTCTTTGTAAAATTGAGCAGATCAGAGGGTGGCATGAGGGGGGATGTGCATTCTGATTGCTTTGGGCCTTCGGTGAATCCCTGACTTGAGTGGACAATGGCTCCATCAGTAACTGGCTGCCTGTTTATCTGTCCTCCATGGACAGAGGCTGAAACCCACCAAAGGTTTGTGGATGAGGGGTGATTGGAGGTGCGAGTTCTCATCCTCCGGCCTCCCTCACAGGCCTCCCTCTGGGAGGCGAGGCCCAAAACCTAGATGGAGCACAGCACACACTGGGAAAGCAGAGGCGGTTGATTTAGTACAGCAGACTGGAGCAAGGATGGGGAACGACTCAGTACAGTAGAGGCGCCCGAGGACCCGAAGGCCTGGCGTTTTCCCTGCCAGCAATGGAGACCTGTTGCTCTGAGTCGCCCAAGGGAAATTCGGTCTCCGTTTCCCAACAGCTCTTTGAGAATCTGCCAGTGCGCTGCGGAAGCGGCTGGTGGTCTGGTGGTTCATGCAGAGAGGAGGCATGTGTGGGATTCAAACCCTACTAATCTTGCCCGTGCTTTTCAGGGTGCCTCAAGAGCCTCGTTTGATGCCAGCCTTTAAAAGCAGCATCTGTTCTAAAAAAAAATCTCAGGCAATAGATTCCCATTTGCAGCCTTCCCCTGCCTGGTGTTCTCTGGAGGTGTTGGACTACAATTCCCATATTCCACCAGCCAGCAGGCTGCCTTGCACAATAAATTCCATTAGCGACCTGGAAAATGCTTCCTCTTCACTCAGCAGTGAAATTCTTGCCAGAAAGTGTCGCACGTCTGCACCCCCGACACACACACACAGTCTCTCTCCAGGATTCAGACTGTGCTATACAGACCCTGGGCTGTGGCTTTTCATAATTCAGCACTGGTGAAATCAACTATTTTTTTTCCGAAAGTCCACCAGAACAGTGTCCCTATTAGAGATCTGCTCCAGATTCCATGATTTTCATAGTCCTGTGCTAATTTTGAGGAACACAGAACCACAGATGAGTCAGAAGGGGCCAGAAAACCATCAGGCCTGACCTCCTGCTAGTGCAGGACCCCAGGGTACACCGTTTGAATTGAATTGAATTTAAAACATTTATATGCCAACTATTTTGCCAATGACATCTCTAGGCAACTAACGATCACATAATTAAAATTCACCATAAACAATAACAACTAAACTACACATTGACATGTATAAAAGCCAATATAAATATACATATAAATTTGAATAAACTAATACAAGGTTACAGTGGCATCTATTAAATATTAAAGTATCTTTTAAAGGGGTAGGTCTTCACCTGGCGCCAAAAGGAGTACAAGGAAGGTGCCAAGCGAATCTCCTTACAAGTAATTTAATTTAAAACATTAAAGCATTCAAAACACCCTGCCTGTCCAGCTGCATCCTGAAAGCGGGAGAGCCCGCAAACTCCCTGAGTCACCGGTTCCATTGCTGTACTGCTTGGCTCTAAAGAAATCAATGTTATGAAAACAGAAATTACATATATGGTCTGATCCGCGGCAATTTTGAGGAGGGTGGAGAGAGGCACTGCTTTAAGTCCTGTCAAGCATGTTAAAATTGCAATTCCCTTTCCTACATGAACCCACACACTTTGGCATACCTGGGTATGCCCCGGGCATGCAGAAGCCACTCCAAAAAAACCACACTAGCACACCTGAGGACGCAGAACTATACCTTTACACCACAAAAGTATGCCTCATTTGTGTACCTTCCCTGATATGTGCCTGTTATTAACGGGAACATGAATTCTCAACTACTGCAGCTTTTGCTTTCCAAACATTTCCATTCATACCTTTGCTGTATTTACATGGTCCATATCATAGTGGAAGATGCAAGTGTGGCCGAAGCAGAAGCTGGTCGGAGCACACGCCATCCAGCACGCTAGCGCCGATTCTGACTGGCACCCCTCCCCAGGGCTCCGAAGAGGGCTTTCGATTTGGCTACCAAGAGCGGGAGAAACTCCCAGCGATGACACCGGGACTGCTCAGCTCAGAAGAGGCAAGCAAGGGGAGACGCGATGGAGGCGCACAAGCCGGTGCCTGGTGTGGCGGATGTGGCTAAGGTGGGCTTGTTCCCCTCTCCTAAAACTAGAACCTGCTGGGGTCACCCCACAAAGCAGGCGGGATGGAGAGCTGAGAGAGAAACAACTTTGCTCAGCACAGAGCTACGTGAACGACGGAATTCCCTGCAGGAGGAAGGGGTGAGGGCCAGCAATCTGCATGGCTTTCAGAGAACAGGACAAATTCACAGAGAATTTGGCTGCTAGTCCTCATGGCTTATGCTGCCCCCAAGAACAGATTATTCCCCAGAGGGGGCAAATGGAGAACTCAGCCCCAATCTCCCATGTCGTCAAAGTTGTGTTTTTAAGGGGAGGTCTGCCCCTAGTGGTGAAACATGGTGCTGCAGGTTTGAACTAATCTAGTTTTTAGCACAAGCACCCCTCTTAGATGTGAAGCAGGTTTGCGGGTGTCAGAGCAGCAGACAGCAGAGCTGCCAGGGGGCCGGAAGAGGCTCGTTGGGCTGCTCTCCCAGCAGGGCCACCCAAGGCGGAAGGGTCAAAACGGAGACCCCGGACGCAGAAGCACCCACCTCTCCAGGAGCTGCAGCCACAGCGGCAGACAAGAAGGGGCAAACAGTAAGGACCCTCTCGTAGGCTTGGCACAGCTGCCAACCGCAGCTCAAAGTAATTGTTTTTATTACGATTGTAGTAGGAACTCCACAGAGGGTAAGAGAACTCAGAGGTAGGAAACAGATCGGAGCTTTGGGCCCCACTCCCCGATGGGTGGAGGATGCAGCGCTGACGAGACTCCACGCCTCACGGGAGGGCAGGTGACTCTGAGAAGAGCCTGCTCTGTCCACCGCTCCCCATTCCAAAGACTCGGGGCACACCATCCAGAGAAAGAGGCACAGGTAAACTTGAAGGTCCCAATCCCTCCGAGCCAGCCCAGCCCAGCAGGTGCCGGCCCCCATCAGGCGGCACACAACCGCTCCGGCCTGGCTTTGGCAAGGGGATGGAGCCACAGGCTTGCAGCACTCCCTGGATGCACTGCAGGCTGCCCAGATCTGATGCGCAGGGGTAGAGTTCCAGCACGCGAGACAGGCGAGCGCCCTCTGTGTGCGGAAATCCAGCTGCCCAACCTTATTAAGACATCTCTGCCCGCCTAGTGGGGGCTCCCATCTCAGAGGGGACGCCTCCACCTCCCTCTCCCCCAGCTCCCAGCATTGATCAGGACTTGTAGTGGCCCACCGCAGTCAGCCGACATGAACCCGACAAAAGTCTGCCACTCCCGAGGCTGCCCCCGCAGCTAGAAATCCAGGTGCTTGATGGATGCCGGCCCCATCGGCCCGCCTCAGTGTCCACCCGTCAGGCCCACCGAGAGGCAGAGAAGCTGGGGAGGGCCCTGAGGGAGTCTGGAAATGGTTCTGGGGCCAGGCCTCTCTGGGGGCGCCAGGGCCGTGGTGCAGTGCAGGAGCTGCTGCGCACGCCGGCAGAGGTGCTGAGCTGTGCACACCAGGGGGCTGTGCAGGAACAAGCAGGGGGGCAAGCGGAGGGGAGCTGAGATAGCTCTGGGTGGGGTAGGAACCCGGCACAGGATTCAGCCTGAAAAAGAAGAGAGGAAACATGTTTTTCCAGACAGGAGCAGGTGGACAGGACCCACCCCGGCAATTGGTACCATTCAACTTCGACAGCACAGCACCTGTCTGTATGGCAAACGGTGGGTGACCATGGATCTCAACATATTTGAGGCACAGACTCCCAGCAGCTCCAGCCAGCGCGGCCAAGGGCCAGGAGTTTTCCAAGGCTTGGCCATTTAGAGTGCAATGCTAGGCAGGTTTAGACAGATGGAAGGCCTGCAGTTCCCAGCACACGGACCATTTCCTGTCTGAGCATGCGGACGTGTGCCTTCATTTAACCAATGTGCAGACTGCCTCACTATATCTGTAAAGATATCCTGACACGGTTTACACATAAAAGCTTACCCACATTTAAAAGCGAAGTACAGAGCATCTGTTAAAAAACATTTTTAGAAGAAACACTGTTAATAAGAGCATTTAAAATCAGTGAACTGGGTGGCAGAACCAGTCTGGGAAGGCAGGTTTTCAACTGCTGCCTCAAAGATTCCTGAGCTGGCGCCTGCTGCACAGTGAAAGGCTGTCACCCAGAACTTCTGAAGGGCTTTGGGGAGCTCTCGCATTGCCCCCCAGTTCCAGGGTGACGCCGAAGGCCAGACTTCCCCGAGGGAAAGCACAAACCATCATGCTGCCAGTACTGGGCCAGTCAAAAGGAAGAGAAAAAGGCAGAGAAAAGAAAGGGTAGAGCAAGTCTGCAGCGGAGGGGCTGGGACCAGTGAGAAGGCGTGGCCGGCCAGCTCCTGGGCGCATCACCTTCTGCACACCGGCTTCTATCAAGGCCCTTCACCGGGGCCGCTGCCTCCATTCCCTCCATTCCGAGCACTGGCTGAACGGGGCCACCAGCATTAAAGCTTCAGGTGACGCCCGCCAGAGGCCAGGCTGGGAGGGGATGACGAGAACTGCAGTTCAACACATGCAGAGGACGCCAGGTCAGGGAAGACTGATCTACACAGGTGGGAGTGTGATCTTGTGCACTCACTTCCTGCTCTGAGAAGCCCTCCTTTCAGCCAGAGATGCAGGGATGTACTTCAGGCCTGGAATTCTCTTCCATAACCGGAAAGGGAGCTTTTGATCCAGGCGAGAGACTGTCGATTCAGTGAGATCCACGCCAGAGCAGTAGCCATAGCCATCTTTGAGTTTGGAGGGAGGTCAAGGAGAACTGCGGAGGTCAAGGAGGGCTATGGGTGGGAAGGAAGAGGCTTCAGGGCCAGCTTTCCCAGGGGCGGTCACTTATGATGTCTTGGAAAAACGGCCAGGAACCTCAATAGGTGGGATCTGAAGCTCAGAAGATCCCGACTGGCCAAAAACACCAGCATTATGCCCCGTGCTCTGGTCTCCAGTCAGTTCTGGGCTGCATTGAGAGTGATGGTGCTGCCGTTTCAAGGGGAAAGTGGGAAGGTAACCAACGTGAGGAGCGGATCCTCTTAGAGGTGCCCCGGGAGATATTTCCTAGCCCATCTCTAGTCTGGCGAGTTTTCTTTCCGGCAACCTGGTTAAAGGCACAATACTATTTTACAACCTCCAAGCAAGTTGCAAGACCCAAAATGCTCTATTACACATCCTAAGTTTTAACATAAAATTGTTAACCCAGGTTGCTTTGCAACAGCTACTTTCAGGGACTACACAGAGAAATGAGGTTTGGTCTTCACAATCCACCAGGCCAGCATTTTTTTGGGGGGGGGGATTCAAAAGGATACAAATGTTCCCAACCAAGAGGCCACAGACATTCCCCAAGAGCGAGGAGCTTGGAATGAACCAGGCCATGCCAAGCAGAAGCCACGGCACGAGCACCACACGGAGACTGACCCCCAAAAGCAGCGTCCTCCGCATCCGTGAGCGGGCGATTGAGGTGCCCAGCATGGCAAAAGCGACCGGTGTGAACCCTTCGGCATCTGCCACGTCGAGCAGCCCGGCCAAGGCAGCCCGTAGCAAGAGGTAGAGCAGAGCCAAGGAAATGGCGAAGGCGAGCGTGAGGAGGCAGTGCTTCGCTGTGCCCACCGTCTTCTCAAAGTTGCTGGAGAAGTACCAAATGACCACAGCACCGCATACCAAGGAGACGACATTTCCATACACAAAGATGTAGCTCATCAGCCTATAAACTGAGGGAAAAGGGGGGAAAGCCATTATGGAGATGGAGCTGCCCAAGGGAATGGCCACACACTGCAAGCAACCCAGGACCCTACCTTCTGTGGAGAGGATACTGTTAACCCAGCGCCGCAGTGGGGAAAACCGAAGACTGAAATCATGTCTGGAGCTTTGGGGAGCGGCTGCCTTCCAGTGCAAGGGCAAAGCCAAGGAACTAAAAGTCTAAGCCTGCTTAATTCCAACTTTTCAGAGAGAAAGTGTGTGTGTGTGGGGGGGGGGGATAACTTGGCCCAAAGCCATGAAACCTGACAAAAGATTGGGGTTGGGCAAAAGGGGGTAAGGCCAGGGGGATGGAACATGGTCTTCTGGGGAACCCCAGAGGGCTAAAATGAAACCCCTCAGCTCTTGGCCCAGACCAAGAGACACACCAGAGGGAGGAGTTAAGGGATATGGGGGAAACTGCTCTGAAATGAGGGTAGCTTTGGGACAGGCTATCATACAAGGGAGGGAGGACACCCCTGTGATTTCTCCGAATAGGGAGCTCCCTATGGCTGCAGACTTTTCCTCACCTGGGAGCCAGAGGCCATGAGAGAGTGCATCCCCTGCCCAAGGCCAAACATCACAAGGGAAGGATCAGTGTGGCCCTAGCCAGCAGCCAGCAAAGAAAGTGGAGCAAGCTTGTTTCACCCCACTAGAAAGAACACCTCGAAGTACTTTGAATCCAAACTATGGCACTTAAGCAATGTGTCTACCCTTTCACATCCCCTTTCCCTTTGATGTTGTGAGCCTGTTCTGGTTATTATTAAATATGTGCTGCCATGGACAGGACATTTTGGGTCGCTCTAAGTCGGAGATGACTTGATGGCACATCACAACAACATGCTGAAAACTACTATTAGGCTAATTACACCGCATGTATGTCGCACCTTTCCTCCCTTAAAAGGAACCCAAGGCAGCTCTCGTCCACTCCATCTTCACAGCAACCCATGAGCGGCCCAGAGTCAACCAGCGAGCTTCAGCCGCATCTCCCGGCTCCCCAGTTCAGCGCTCAAGACTTTCCCCCATCGAGTGTCCTGCAGATGAACTGGAGGGCTGCTTAGGAGAAACTGGGAGTTGCTGGAAGGCGTGCGATTGCTAGAAACACGCCAACTGAGCCCCGGCGCAGGGAGGGGGAGTGACCTTCCGCGCCTAGCCCCCCCGGACTACAACTCCCAGCATCCCGCAGAGAGACAGAACAAGAGGGAGCAGGGGGCCCTCACGCTCACCCTGTCCCTCTCGCACCGCCTCGGGCCGCAGCGAGAAAGTCGACGGGGAGTCGCCCGGTTGGTCCCCTTGCGCGCCCAGCCAGAGCCGCGGCGGGAGCAGGCGCGGCGCGGAGACGAGGAGCGAAATCAGCGCCAAGAGGAGGGTCGCCACGGGCAACCGCTCCATCCTCCTCTTTCTCCAGCATCCGCCGCACTTCCGGGTTCTGACGCACTTCCTCCTTTGCTCGCTGCGCTTCCGCCGCCGCCGCCGCCAGAGCGAAAGGCGGAAAGACCACGCCCCTTCTCCCCCGCCCACTCGCGTTGCCTGGCAACAGAGGCTCGCGGCCTACTCCCGCAGTGGCTTGTTCTATCTTTATTTCTTAAGATTTACATCCCGCCTTTTTCCCTGCCAAGGAACTTAAGGCGGCACACACAATTCTCTTCCTGCTGCTCTCAGTCTTACCTCCTCAGCAACAACCCTGTGAGGTGGGTCAGGCTGAGAGCTGGTGCCCTGCCCAAAGTCACCCAGTGGGCTCCATGGCTGAGTGGAGCCCCGAACCCGGATCTCACACTTTTGGCCCCGGCTCTCTTTTCCACTTTTCTGCTCTTTCCACTATTTTGCAACATCTGTGTTTGGGCCAGGACTGGGCACAATCGCACTTGGATTCTGATGGGAAGTGCAACATTGCAGGGCGGGGAACCTTGGAAAAGGGAAGCAGGCAGGGCCTGTGCAACCTGCACAAGGAAGGGAGGAGGACAACGCAACTGCACACTGCTGCCTGTGCATGTCAAGGCATCCTCCAGACAGACACGTTCCCTCCTGCTTTTCTTGTTGTTGTTGTTTGTTGTTGTTAGTCGTGAAGTGGTGTCCGACTCATTGCGACCCCATGGACAACACTCCTGCAGGCCTTCCTGTCCTCCATCATCCCCCGGAGTCCACTCAAGCTCACGCCAACTGCCCCAGTGACCCATCCAGCCACCTCATCCTCTGCCCTCCCCTTCTTCTTTTGCCGTCAATCCTTCCCAGCATCAGGGTCTTCTCCAGGGAGTCTTTCCTTCTCTTTAGGTAGCCAAAGTATTTGAGTTTCATCTTCAGCATCTGGCCTTCTAAAGAGCAGTCAGGGCTGATCTCCTCTAGGACTGACCGGTTTGATCACCTTGCAGTCCAAGGGACTCGCAGGAGTCTCCTCCAGCACCACAACTCAAAGGCCTCAGTCCTTCGGCACTCAGCCTTCCTGATGGTCCAGCTTTCACAGCCATACATTGCAACTGGGAAAACCATAGCCTTGACTATACGCACTTTTGTTGGCAGGGTGATGTCTCGGCTTTTTAGTATGCTGTGTACACTTGCCACACCCTTTCGGTGGCATAAAAGCCACCTGGGATAAGCCACCCTGCTCACATCAGTAGGGAAAAATGTCTTCCGGTCAGTGTTGCGTCCTCCACCTTGGTGTGTCCAAACCCACAAAGGTGGTTGTGTCTTGCGCCCCTTGGGTCCGCTGATCTACAGAGCAGTCTCCTGCTTCCAAAAGTAGTAATACAAAAACAACGCCTACGAATTAGATGCCTACAGCCCAACTGACAATTTCATCACTTGTTGGAGCTTGCCTTCTATTTGCTCTCCTCTCTGAAGATTTCTGATTTGATTGTGTTCGTTAAGACCGCAAGCCAAAATCCATTTACCCAAGCTCAGAGGGGCCTTGATCTTGGGAAGGCATAAATAAAATTGTGCTTTGATATGTTGGGACTTGGGAGGTCTGGTTTCGAATTTCCACGCTCTGAGTGGCTTTGTGCCAGTCACTGACTGCCAGTCTCACCTACCTCACAGGGCTGTTGTGAGGATAAATGGAGAGGACAAGGCTTGTGTAAGCCCATCTTGGGCTATCTGGAGAGAAAGTAGAGTATAAATGTAGCGGATAATAATACAATTACTGCATCAGCCATCTTGGGTGCCTTTTCAGAGGGGAAAAAGGTGGGATGTAAATGTAATAAACATACATAAAGAGCAAGACTCAATAAAAAGTTGTATTTATTTATTATACTTATATCCTACTGCTTTTCCTCAACCAAGGAACCCAAGGCAACTTACAAAATCTTACTTCCCTCTCCTCTTCTGTCTTCACAACAACTCTGTGAGGTAGGTTAAACTCAGTGTCTGGTCCAATATCAGACCGTGAGCTGCATGACAAATTGAGAACTAGAACCCAGATCTCCCGAACCCCAATCCAGTGCTGTAGCCATTATGCCACACTGGCTCTCCTGTTAAAATGATGATGACTTACCCCCTCTCCCTGTCCAGTAATACTCATTTCCCCTCTCCACTAGTCAATGAGGACTAGTGTGATGTGTAAGATTGTGTAGATCCAGATTCATACCCTTACATGGCCATGAATCTTATACTGAGTGGCTCAGGCCAGCCGCTGTTTCTCAGGCCAGCCTCACAGGATTGTTGTGAGAATGAAATTAGGGGGTGAGGGAAAGACCATGTGCACCCCGCCTTTACCTCCTTGGTTGAAAGTTGCGATGCAAGCGCCAGGAATTAATTGCTGCCATTACTCCGCATGCTTTGAAAATAAACAGTCCAAAACCCCGATTTATGACTGGGGCCGTAATGGGATGCTGCACGCACGCCATTTCCTTCCCTCGCCTACGGTGCACTTCGGAATACAGGAGTAACCAACCCCTCCTCCGGCAAGCACGACCTTATTCCTCATCTCCCCGCCCGACTCTCCAATTGGTACGCTCCACGCCTTTTCGTCTTTCTCTTTCTCTTCCCCCCCCCACGCCTTGTGCACGCTGTTCGGTTGGTAGAGTCCGCCTGCTCTGATTGGCTGCGCCGTCCTGCAGTCGGCGTCGACGTTGCGCCACAGTCAGTCCGCTTGCCTGCGAAGGAAGCGGCAGCCGGAGCGGGCCTCCCGCCTGCGGGCCCCGTCGCTTCCCCACTCCGCCTGCTTGCCCGTTGGCGACCAGGATGGCGTCGGGTAGGTTCTCCCCGTCCCTCGCTGGCCGCCTGACGAAACGCGGAGCCTGTCACTCGAGGGGTGGAAGGGAGGCGGGAGGGGGCGTGGCCTGCGGGAGCCCAGCGGGACAGGCCGCCGCCATCTTGGCCCGGGCTGCGCCTGCGCCCTCGCTTCCCTACGGCTGACTCCACCCGCAAGCTCGGGCGCCCGCTGGCCAGGACTCTACCACGTGGGCGGGGCTTTAGCCTTGTGGGCGACGCTGTCCTCCTCTTTCCGGGAGAGGTGTTTGTTTTCGACCTGGAACGCCACCCGAGGGAAAGATTTATTTTGGATTTATTTCATGTTGCAGAGGGATTTTTTTGCGGCAGCTTCAGGTTGCAACGCATTTGTTTTGGTGCAAGCTCCTGTGGGCGGTGAGGACATAGGAGGAGCCGTAGCTCGGGATGGAGGCCCGGCTCAGTTTTGCGCGTGCAGGGCCCCATGAACGAACCTCAGCCCCTCCGTGTCGAGCGAGGAAAGAGTCCTGCTTGGAGCCCTGGAGAGCTGTTGCTGCCAGTCCGTGTTTGCAGTGCTATGTTAGAAGGGCTTAGGGACTGACTCAGGGAAAGGGACATCCAGTGTTTGTGTTCCAGTCAGTCCTTTAAGCACAACCATGGGGACTTCCTATAGGGGACCGCCCATGCTTTTTTTGTTTGAGACATTTCTGTACTGTTGAATTAGTCCAGCACACTCAGAATGAATATAATAAAAATATGCCAACTAAAATCACTTTAAAACAGGTGTAAAACAGACTTGCCTGTCATAAAATATTTGCAGGACAGTAAAATTTGACAGGCATATAATCAAACAATGAACAAAACAATATTCTGTATGTGCCAAAACCATTTAAAAGATTCCACTAATGGGGAGCCGCAGCTGAGAAGGCTCTTCCCCTCATAGATATACTCTTTATTCCTTCAGGGGTGGCTCATGGAGAAGGAGCTCTGTAGGTGATTTAAGGGTCTAGGAAGGTGTGTATGGAAGGAGACACTCTTTTAGATGTTTTGCATGCAGAAGGGCTCAAGTTCCATGCCCAGTATCGTCCAGCAGAGCTAGGAAAGCCCTTACCTGAAATCATGGGGAGCAATTCCTGCCAGTCCGTGTTGGCAATACTGAGCTGCTTCTGGTATTCTTATCTTTCTAGGTGGGTGGCATCCATGAAAGTATAAACTATAATAAATTCCTTAGCCACTCGGATGTTATAACATTTGCACTATTAATGATTTTGTTCCTTTAAAGCTCCTCTTACACCTTGCTTTCAATAGTCAGTGTAAAACAACTTAAAGCCACCATTGAAATCTCAGTTAACATGGTAATCCAGAACACTACTATAAATACTAACATTTATTTATTTAGTCAGGTCTGCCTTACAATTCCCCAGTTAGCCATTTTACCCCAGGAATGGGGAAGTCAAGCTGGTGAATAGGATATGATGAAGTCATCCTTAACCCTAAGGCCATCAGAAGGAGCTTTCTGGAGCAAATTGGAGGCCCATATCACTGAGGATCCTGTTTCTCACAATGGCCAATCAGATGCTTCTGGAAAACAACAACAACAATAGAAACTGTCTAGCCAGTATGGCTAAGGCTGTACTATGAAAACTGATGTCCACATTTCCCCTCATTTACCGTATTTTTCGCTCTAAAAGGCACGCCTGACCATAAGACGCACCTAGTTTTTAGAGGAGGAAAACAAGAAAAAAAATATTCTGAATCCAATGGGCACATAATCACAGGCACATTCCCCATCGCTTCCCCATGGGCTGCACATCCGACAGACACACATATTCGCTCTATAAGACGCACAGACATTTCCCCTGACTTTTGAGGGGGGAAAAAGTGAGTCTTATAGAGCAAAAAATACGGTATTTATGGTATTTGTATCCTGCCTTATTTCCTGTATGGAAGCTCACTGGGTGATCTTGCATCAGTTATGCTTACATGCACATGCATGCATGCACACACGCACCCTCCAATGCTAACCTATCGCACAGGCTTACTTTAAGAAGTGAAGGTCCCATCTGGCAGTGTGGGCTTTTTAGTGGAAATGCAGGATACAAATGTCAAGGTAATATAATAAATATGTGCTTAAGAGCAGCTGTGCTGATTCAAACAGAGGAGGTGCTTCCAAGCGGATAGCACTTAGTGTCGCCACTTACAGACTGTGTGCTTCTTCCATCTTTCCCTCCTTACTCGATTTTCTGCAGTAGGAAAAAATATGAGAAGTGATGGGACAATGCACAGGGTTACCAATGCAGCATGATGAGGGTTGGACCCTCCCAGACACCTGATCTAGAAGCACCCAGTGTTACTGTAGCCCAACATTCAGTCTTCCAGGGTGACAGGTTGGTGTTTCTGGAAGAAAAATAGGTGAGGCTGAGAGACAGCAGGCCTTCCCTGATGTGTGTGTGCGGCACGGGCTATTCCGAGAAGCAGCGCTTCTGTGCATGGAGATTCTGTTTAGCGTTCATGGTGGACAGCCACTGGGCCCTCTCTGCCTTCAGCTGTACCTTGAGCTGCAGCCTCACCCTCACTGCCTGTTGAACAGAGTAGGATGTCTGAGTAAACAAAGCAGGCTCCGCCCTGGTTCTCCCCAGAGTTGTTGGGCAGCTGCAGGGCGTGGAAGGCCAACAGGCGTGATGGTGTTGTTCCTCAATGAGGGCAAGGTGGCAAGAGCTGCTCTTTGCCCCATCCTTTGGCATGTTGAATGCAGAGGTTTTGTTTTGCTGCCAGAGCTGTCAATCTTTGCTGGGCCTCTTCTCCAAGAATTTGCTCTGTTCGCCTTTAAAGCCACTGTAGTTTTCTGGAAGCAAATTCCATAAATCAGGGATCAGGTGACTCGGCCTTCCAGAGGTGCTTAGACTACAAGTCCCACAGCCCCCAGGCATTGATCAGGCTGGCTGAGGTAGATGGGAGTCCAAGAATGTGGATGGTGCCCCCCACCATAAATCTCATCCCAAATGTGCATACCATCTTTTGGCAAGAAAGTGGCTGTGGTTTCTCACAACAGTAAAATAAACGTGAAGAGACTAATGCTGTAGAAGGTGTCGCATCATGAAATGTTTATGTAGCACTTCTACAATTCAAGGCACTTCACATCGCTTTTTTTTTGATAGCAGCATTGCTGCAGTCGCGATGGCGACGCATCTATAATGCTTCCAAAATGGGCAAAGCGCTTTCTGCATGGTTCTTCCAAGGCCGCTGCCTCAAACTTGTGTTTTTTGCGTTGCAGTGCTGCGTGTGCCACCTGTCGGGATGCAGATCCTTTAGTGGTGGTATGCATGTAATGTAGGCACAACAAAATCATGCTGAAAAATGACCTGTTCTCCCCTGCAGAGGAAGGCAGGATACGCTCCAATGGAGCAAAGCTCAGGGAACCCAGGTCCCATTTAGATGCCAGGAAGCACTTCCTGACAGTTGGGACCCCGAGGGTGTGGAATGGGCTTCCACAGGAGGTGGTTGAGGCCCCATCGGTGAGGGTGTTCAAAGACAGGCTGGACATGCACATGGTGGGCATGTCGTGAGCGGAGCTGACTGGAGCCAGGGGTCAGACTAGATGGCCTGAGAGGCCCCTTCCGGCTCGCTGTTTCTGTTTCCAATGGCAACAAATGTGAAAAAAGTAAATGGCATCCTTCTGATAGGGCAGCTGGTTCCCTTGAGGAGGGTGAGTGCTTGGTGTCTGCCCTGCTCATCTCCTTCCTTGTTCTTCCTTGAATGCTTCCCATGGGATGTGGGATGATAGGTGGTCCTGTGGGGCAAATCCCACAGTGGCGGGACACAGGTTCGGCTCCATCTGCACCCTCCCTCCAGCCTCCCGGCTTTGGTGTTTGGCCTTTCCAGCTGACTCTGCCAGGGCCCTTCTGCAGTGGGTGCTCGAGATGGAGGTGGGTCTCTTGCTGCTGAAGGGGGCAGTTGGTTTGGAAGCCCAGCACAGGCGCCTGCCACATGCAGGCACCCTGGAGAAGGGTTCTGCTCCCAGGCGTAAGCACTTGAGCTGTACGTTGTGGGCAGCACTGGCAAGACATTGCAAATGCCGTAGCGGAAGCGGTATTTATAGGGGTCAGCACGGCGTGTCTCATTCACCCTGCCTGAAATCCCTCTCAGCACAAGCACCGGTCCACCGAGATAGTCGTCCATCTCCCGTTGCTGACAACTCTCAATGGAGGATTTAAAAAAAAAAATGGTCAGTGATTGTCAAGGATTTTGAACTTTTGCCCCGTAGCTGAACTTCCCCTGCCATGTGCTCCTTCCACCTCGACAGCTCCAGTCTGTCCCTTGGGTGAGTGTACTGAACTTTGCCTGTTACTCTTGTCTGAGCAGGTAATTCGGCACTGGTCCTGCACCTGCCTTGGAATGCCGGCCTTCCCTGGCACTTTGAGGCGCTCCTCCCATGCCATTTGTTGCGTTCACAGAAACATTTATGTACTCTCCTGACCTTAAAGGGGGCCCCATTTGTTCTGCAGAAAGAGAAGCAGGTAGACAGAAAGCTGGAGACTTGCACTCTGCACTCAGGCACTGACTGGATTCAGACAACTTAAAACGGTGGTATAAACCATTTTGAAAGCATTATGCTAACCAAATGGTCTATAAGTGTTCTAAATAAATAAATAACTAGTTGAGCCACTGGTGGTTGTTGAACTGTGGGTTGTTGGCGAAATAGAGTTGATCGTTGTGCCTGAACACAACTGTTAACAAGCAGGGAAAAGAACCCATGATTTGTTGTGAACTGGATTGCAAACTGTGGATTGTTCATCACAGTTTGTTATCTCAGCTGGGTTCAGACAGTGCAGCAACCTGCATTTCAACAGCGACCCGTGGCTCACTTTTGAAGCATGTGCAGTCCGTGAATGTGAGTCATCAAGTTATCTGAACCCAGCTGTAGGCTGAGTGGCGTAGCCCATCTGCCACTTGGTGCAACCCTGTGTTTATTCAGATGGGAGCAGGGCAGCCACACAGCTGCTACTGGCTGAAATGACATTAGTGTGCACGGCGTTTTCCCCTCAAATCGCCCCCGCCTGCACATGCAGTCAGCAGTACCGCGCTAGTCACTCACATCAGCATGACCCAGTGCTGTTGTCAAAATGTTTGCTGTCCAAAATTTGTGTGACACTTAATATGCTGTTAAAAATGCAATGCAATGATAGCTGTGATGCGCTAAGACGTGATGTGGTGGGTTTGGTCACTTCCTGTGACAAGGCTTGGATGGGGATTGGTACCAAGTGGAGAAGAGAGGGCCAGGTTGACCATTTCGGAGCAAGATCCTAGTCATTAGATTTTTAATATTGTTTTATACCTCTGTCACAACCATTGTTTGTTTAGTCACAAAGTCATGTCCGACCCTTCTGCAACTCCATGGACAACGTTCCTGCAGGCCTTCCTGTCCTCCTCCATCCCCCGGAGTCCACTCAAGCTCACACCAACTGCCCCAGTGACCCCATCCAGCCACCTCATCCTCTGCCGTCCCTTCTCCTTCTGCCCTCCATCCTTCCCAGCATCAGGCTCTTCTCCAGGGAGTCCTTCCTGCTCATTAGGTGGCCAAAGCATTTGAGTTTCATCCTCAGTATCTGGTCATAACCATAGCTATGCTTTATATAGAAACAAAACAAGGCATTTCTGTCTCTCCCAGACTATAGGCTAGTGGATGAGAAACTCTCTTTTCCCACCTATTAGAAACTTTGTAATGTGCCTCATAAGTTGATAATACAGTGTAAATAAGAATTAAAGTTAAAAATGTCCCTGTGCCCACCCACCATGATGTTTAGTAGCCAATGAGGAACTCTGCTGGAATCCATAAGACCACCGTTGGCTTTTCATAAAGGGAGGGTGATCTTGGCAGCTTTCTGATTTCCACTGTGAGCTCTTCCCAACTGGGCTTTTGCATCTCTGTTATATCCTGTAATCATCCGTGTAGTATGAACCGCTGTCGCATCTCTGTCCTTACTGCCACAGGGGAGCTGGGCATTGCTGGGTCAAGCCTCAGTTTCTTGGTGCCCGTCATCGTAACCACCGAACAGCATAACAGCTTCAGCACAGCAGCCCTGCGCTGTGAAAGACACTCCCACTGTGGAGCCCCTAAAGCCTCTTCAGTCACATCCCTCCTTTGAGCCCATTTCTGTGACTATTGCAGTCCGGGCCTTGGGCCAGGGCACCAACCCCCTGGGGAATGTCGATGGTTGTTGGTTCAGGAGGTCAGGATTCAGCAGTGTTGGAGAATAAATTGAAACCTTGTAGATATGATATGAGCTTCTCCTGCTGGATTTCTGCCCTCTGCGGAGTTCCTAAAGGTACAGATTCCACGTTGCTGGAATGAAGGTGTTACCTGATGAGACTGACAATAGCCCAGTCAGGCTTTTCCAGCTGGGTTGGACCATGAACTAGGCACCCCTCCCAGCGTATTCCCTGTCCAGCTTCAGCCAGACCTCACCTGCTTAGCCTTAGGTGCCCCGTTCCACTTCTGTTCATACCAACCAGCCTGGTCATCTGGAGGCTCCCTCCAGGTGCGTGCTGAGCCAGAAGGCCCCTTTCTCTCCCCTTGGATAAAAGCTTTTTGCAGTTCGAACAGTTGACCATGGCCTGGTTTAAGAATATCTGCTCTTCAGAACACGATGAAAGCGATGAAACACAGCACACCTCTGTGAATATCTCTCAGGACTCCTCTGAATAGCAAGTTTCCTAAGAGGCTGAGCCAGCCCTGAGTGATTTTTGAGACCTTCATCTTAAATTGCCCCTGAATTGTAATTTTCAGGTGTGAAATCAGTGTCGATGCCACCTTGGTGTGCCCACAACCGGAGTCCTGTGTCCAGTTCTGGGCTCCACATTAAAAGGGGGACATAGCAAGGTTGGAATCAGTTCAGTGCAGGATCAGAAGGATGGTAGCCGGACTGGGGGGGATGCGCTGTGAGGAGGCACTGGGGGAACTGGGCCTTTTCAGCCTGGAGAAGAGGAAACTTCGAGGGGAACTTCTAGCAACATAAAGGGCTGTGAAGGGGTATCACATGGCAGAGGGTTGTGACCTGTTCTCTCCTGCAGTGGAGGAAAGGACACGGTCCAGTGGGGTAAAGCTCAAGGGACCAGGTTTCGGGAAGTACTTAGGCCAGGACCCCAAGGGTATGGAATGGGCTTCCTCGGGAGGTGGTGGAGGCCCTATCAGTGAGGGTGTTCAAGGAAAGATGAGACAGCCACGTGTTGGGTATTATAGTAGCAGAGCCGGCTTGTGCAGGAGATCAGACTAGATGGCCCTGGAGGCCCATTCAGATTCACTATGATTCTGTATTCTATGTTTCTCTATTCTCAGATATGGGACTCATTGGAGTTTGTTTATGTTTGTTTATTTGTTTTTAAGATTCTGGAAGTTTCGGCCATTCTGGGGATCAACAGCAAAGGTATGTATGCCTGAAAGTAATAATCACATTGGATCTCAAGCCTTTGGAGGAAAATTCAGGGTTTTCCATATAAGGTATGAACCATGCAATATGTTATAATTGTGTTTTTGAGACTTGTTGGCTTAATCTGAAAGAAGCAAAGAGATGGCAAATGAAAATTGTTCATTTGTTGTACCCCAATTATGTGCTGCGAGGATGGAGCACTTGTTTGAAACCTCCTCAACTTGTCTTCCAGCTACGCAGGCTACGGCAATCAAGGAAATCCAAGCTATGGACAAGCCTCACAGGTAGGCTGAATGGCGTCCCATGAAGCTGCTACTTTCCAGTCACTGGGCCACATTTCCTTTACGGGCAAAGAGGCCACCATTCTGCCTGGACACACTGTGTGCACAGTGCACACCTCCATAGATCCGCCTGGGAGAAATAGAGGGGCAGCTGGCATTTGGACGAGCTCTCTGGAAAGAAGGATCTGGTGCGGCCCTAGAGATGGGAACTGTAACACTGCAGGGCAGGGCCTGTGGCTTTTGCTTCCACGGGCAGATACCTGAGCTCTTGAATCCTTGACATGGTGCTAACGGCGCCTGCCTGTCCCAGCGGATTGTTATTTTTAATGCTCTCTTTAACTGATCTTATGGGAAACCTTTGGAGAACTAGCCAGAGTGGAAGCTGCTGGTTCTCCTGCTCTGTGCCTTTTTAAATCCAATCCGAGTAGGATTATCTATAGGTAGGCAGGTGATGTTGAGCACCTGAGGTGCTGCCAAGGCATCTCTGCCTTGGGCTGCAAGAGCAGAATTCGCACGTGGCCTGCCCTGTTCAGGCCTCTTGGACAGAACTTCCATTCTGTATGTGTGATCAGTCCCATGGGCGTCCCCGCTTTTCCCAGTGAGCCCAAGGGAGCACGCAGATCAGTATTCCTGTGCTGCCTCTTGCTGAAAGGAGGCTTCCATCTCGATAATGCAGTGAAGCACCAAAGAAATGGCAGCTAGTGCCACAGGGGAAGAGGCGCACTGTGGGCCCTCGTCTTAATCCTCCCAACAGCCCATTAAGGTGGGCTAGGACGAAGGCCGGCGACTTGTGCAGAGCCGCTCCAGCAAGCCTTGTGGCTGAGCGAAGATTCCTGCCCAGGCTTCCGTGGCCAAAGGCCACCACTAGCCACCACGCAGTCTCTCTGATTTGGGTCGCTCTGTCCCAGATTCCCACATCCTTACCTCTGCTTTGCTTTGCTTTGCTTTGCAGGGCTATCCCAGCTATGAGCAGAGCAGAGAGAGCTCCTCTTACAGTCAAGGTTATGGGAACTATCAAGGGAACTACGGACAGCCCCAGACAGGTTTGACTCCTCAGGCCAGCGTTTCTGCATGCACGCACTGCTCCAGGGCCACTGCTTCCCTCTGACGTCCCCCCGTTGCCTCCTCAGGTTATGGGCAGACTGGCCTACAAGGATACAGTGGCTTTGAAAACCAGAACCAGAGCTCTTCTAACCAGGAATCGTATGGAAATCAGGGGCAGCTAAAAGATTCCTCAGGCAGGTAAGGAATCCCGCTTTTTACCTTAGCTCTGTCTAGAGCCGATAAGTGTGCCAGAAACATACTCTGACTGTTGTGAAGCTTGGTTCATTGCCCAAAAGGGGGAGGCTTGTAGAGGGAAAAGAACGAATATTTCTTTAGCGATGCCTTCCATTTAATGGCCCTTTGTCACATTATGCCAGCCTGGAGGTAGGGATGGATAAGAGCATATGAAAGGTCATGCCAGATCAGACCAAGGGTCCTTCTAGTCCAGCACACGGTGACAAACCAGCTGCCCAGATCACCCCTCCGGCAGGACGGGTGCACGACCTTCACCTGCCCAAGCTCCTCAGCAACTAGTGTGCTCAGGCCTGCCACCTCTGGCAAGGAGGTTGCCCACAGCCAGCCCGGCTAGTAGCCACGGATAGCCTCCTCCCTCGTGAATCTGCCCAGTCCCTTTTAAAGCCACCCCAGTTGAAAGCCGCCGCCACCTCCGATGGCAGCAAATGCCATAGTTTTATGACACGGTGGGCAAAGGGCTTCCCTTTATCTGTCCTGAACCTCCCGCCAGTCAGCGTCATGGGATGACCCTGGGTTCGGGTGTCATGGGAACAAACTCCCTCCCTCTCCACTTGGACCACTCCATGTGTGACACCTCCGCCATGCCTCCCCTTCCTTGCCCTTTTTCCAAGCTGAGCGGCCTTCATCATGGGATGGGGCAGACACTACCCAGTTTGTGTATTGAGGACTGCTAAACCCATTCAGGCTGGATTTTTAATGGAGCTGTGTGCGCTCAGGAAAAAAATCTGAGACATGGCATCTCAAGGTGCTCTGCGGTTGTTTTGGGGAGTGCTGAGTAGCACATTATCTGGACTTGAGCTACCTGGAACTTCCCTTGTTGCTGTTGGGAAGTGTTGGTGAGAGAATGGTGTAGCTAAGGGTGACCAACTCCAGGCCTCTCAGAGTTGCACAGGCTCCCACTAATTGAACTCATTGGTTCAACTAAGGTTTGGATCTGTGGTCAGCCAACTTAAAACCACAGAACAACTTGGTCCTGGGCTCATGGTGCCAGAAGGCAGGGAGAGTTTAGAAGCAGGGGTCGAGATCACAGAATGTCTTGGGACACTGCCTGAGATGGACGTGGAGGCTCCTTTCAGTCCAAGGGGCCCAAACTGCATTTCGGAGCCATGCCTGAGGGCCACATTCGAGCAAAGGGAGGCCCACGAGGTTTGGGGCAAGGCTCAGAGCTTTCCTGCCAGACTGGCAGCCTTCAAAGAGGCCTTTTAGGGTGGGGGGACCCTGCACAAAAATGGGGGAAGGGCCCAGTGATGCTGGGAGAAAAGCCACCTGGGGAACTCCGGCAGTTCCTACATGGCCTCCCCCAGGCCGACACCTGTGAGAACAACTCCAGGGATTCCTGCAAGAACCTCTTAGTTTGTATTGCTCCAGGGGTGGCGTCCAGACCCATGGGCCACAAGTCAGGGGAATCTCTGGAGGGCCGCTGGTTGGGTGGGGCTGCTTTGCACCTTTGGCGTTTGGCGGGCTGTGCCCCCTCCCAGGGCCAAGACAGCCAGCCTGGCACCTCTGCACTGAACGGCAGCTCACAGTGATCTTCTCTGCTCCAGCGCAAGGTCTTCATACGACCCGAAGTCCAGCTATGGACAGCAGCAAGGATCCTACAGCCAGCCCTCAGGCTACGGCCAGCAGGCCGGCTCCTACGACCCGCAGTCAGGCTATGGGCAGCCACAAAGGCCTTCCTTTGACCCTCAGTCCAGCTACGGCCCGCAAGGACAGCAGCAGACCTCGTACGAGCAGCAGCCAGGATACAGCCAGAATCGGGGCTCCTATGACCAGCAGCCGCCACCGCAGCAGTCGCCGCCATCGGGCTACGGGCAGCAGCCAGGGTCATACGGCCAGAAGCCCAGCTACGGCCAGCAGCAAGGGTCCTACGGCCCGAACCAGCCATCCTACCAGTCCCAGCAGAAGGAAGGCTACAGCCACAACACGCAAGGTAGGAGCCGTGTGGAGAGTGCCCAGAAGGGTTTGCCTGAAGCCAGAGGCTTGAGAGCGCCTGCCGCGGTGGGCCCTGGAGATTTGTCTTCCAGGAGGTCTGCCAAAAGGAGGGTGCGCATTTATCCTTTCAGGATCGTAATTTCAGCCCTTTTGCTAGTGAGAAGACTCAGAGAGAATCCATTTCCTTTTCTGTTTGTTCAGTTCCATGGAGCAGTTAAATAATTTGAAGAGTGTGTATTCATGATCTTACAGCGTTTCTGTACCACTCCAAATTCAAACAAACTCAGGGGTGGTGAACAGCATGAGGCTGAAACAACTAAAAGAAGAAAAACCGTGCGTGAAAGCTCTTTCAGAACAAAACGACCCCCAGAGCATGGCTGATCCACAGGAAGGGCTTGCACATCGGTGAATATTAAAGGTCGTCCCCATGCAAAACGCCCTCTTTCCAACAAGGCGCAGCTCCTGGGCTTCGCCAAAGCCCCTGCTTGAGAGAAACACAAGCTGCCATGCGTGGCCAGCGATGGCGCAGGGTTCAGTAGGTATGAAGCCAGGTTCAAAAATGCCCCCTGAGAGCCTCCGGTATGGCACATCAATGCCAAAGTGCTGCTTTATTGGGGAGACATTTGGTGGGGCCGCCTCACTGTAACCTGCCAGAAACACTAGGCCAGGAGTAGGCCACCTGGTGCCCTGGACAACGCTGCACACCTGTATGTCTCCTTGACACCCGGCAAGGTGCCCTGCCTGCTCCCCCCCTTTCCAAATAGCAGACCTCCTTACCATATGCAGGGCTTGCTGTGAAATAAAAGTTCCTGGTGGCCTTCAGAGTCCTGCATTTGCATCGCAGTGGCTGCCTCCCCTGAGGGTCTACCTGTGGTGGCCCTCACAGCCAACTGCTGGAACTACAAGATTGGCCCTGGATTGGATCCAGTGTATGTGTAGGCAGGGAGAGCTCCCGGCAGGCTCCAGCCAGCTTGTGCCTCCAGTCGTGTCTTAAGCAGGCCGGTCAGACATACACTGCGTGCAAACATACCTTAGTCCGACTGGCTAATGGCTGCCCCAAAGAGGCAGGCCAAGACCTCTTCTTGCTGGTGCCAGAGTGCAGGACACGGAAGAACCAGTTCAAGCCACAACAGCCCAGATTCAGGCTGGACATCAGGAGGAGCTTCCTCACTGCCGGAGCAATGCAACAGTGGAACCAGCTGCCCGGAGAGGTGGGGGGCTCCCCCACACTGGAGACGTTCAGAACAAACCTGGGCAGCCACCTGAGTGGGATGGTGTAGCGTGGCATCCTGCAACAGCAGGGGGGTGGACTCGATGGCCTTCATGGCCTCTTCCAGCTCTGCTATTCCATGATTCTAGTCATGTATAACATTGCTTTCCATGTTACATACTCAAAGTGTGATTGCAAACATGCCCGCTCTCTGTACCCCAGAGCTCGTGTTTTTCACAGGTGCTCACGGGCTGCATCCATTCCTCAGTCCATCACTCCCTGACGCAGGGGATTGCAGTCATCCTCTGTGGGGCAGATAGAGCAGTGCGGTGAAGGGCATCTCTGCAGCCTTTCCGCCCTGCAAAGCCACCCAGCGACCAATCTCAGCTCTGCAGAGGAGGAGGGAAGGAGCCACCCGGACACGTTACCCCTTGGTCGTGCCAGAACGCCCCCCCAAGCCCTTCTCTGAGGTCGTGTTTGCAACTTTGCAGAAGCAACTGCACGGCCTTTTTCACTCCCAGTGCGTGTATGTTGGGGGAGATCTGTGCGTGGACCCCCAGCATTGGGGTCAGACCGATTTTCTGACCCCTCAGTTGGGAATCCCAGAGGTCCTGTGGCTGCCTGGAACCTGGCTTAGCAGCTACAGGATTGCTTTGCAAAAGGCTTTCAGTGGATGCAGCCAGGGCTGTGACTGAGCGGGAGCCTGGCTCTTGGTCTCGGTCTGGGCCTCGGACACTCGTCTGGAACGCTTCCTTCCAACGGGGCCGGTTGACACAGTCTTTGTTTCGATTAAGGGACCAGCATAATCCCCCTTCATGTCAGTCCTCAGGAATTGCTTTGTCCTCCCTCAGATGACCGCCGTGAAAAGAGCAGGTATGGGGACGATAACCGAGGCTACGGTGGGCCACGAGGAGGCGGAAGCAGGTTCGATTCCGACAGCAGAGGTCCCACGTCTGGCTTAAGGTAACGGGTTTTCTCCTGCTGCCTGGAGATGGCTGTCCATGACTGGCTGTAGCCCGCTGGGTTTGGGGCTTGCTTGAGCAGGGGACGTGTTAAACACTCCTGGGGTAAGATCGGAAGGCAGCAATACTTTTTCTGCTTCGGCACCATCCCTTGTCCCCTGCACAGAAAAGAGAGCTGAGAATATCTTGGCAACTGGTAGCTGCAGAGCAGCTCGGCCCTCGCGGGGAGTGGGTGGAGAACAGGTGAAAGCAAAGGCCCCAGAACTAAGGGTGCAGAGAAAGTCCCAGGCCCCTCCAACCTGGTGCTCTCTGGATGTGTTGGACTGCAACCTCCATCATCCCAGTCAGCAACATAAGGCAGCATCCCGTGGCCAGGTCAGCTAGAAGGGTTCTGGCACGGCCCCACCTAAACACGTGGCTGCCCTTGCTTCCATACAGTTCCTTCACTGGCACCCACCACTGTCCACCCCAGGTGTGCCCGTAGCATTCCCGGTTAGCAGGCGAGAGAATTGGGGCGTGCAGCCGCCCCTGAAGGCCAGCGTCGCCACAGCCAGAAGCAGCGGTTTTGGCTCACGCGGTGGCCGAATCGGCCAGGTTTGCCTTCCTTCCACAAAAGGAAACTACCGTGCTGACTTCTGCAGAGCAGGCCGCGATTCCAGGCGGAGGAACAAGTCAGGCCACATTTTCTGTTCCTTTGATGGCTCTCTTGAGAATTGAGGCTGCCCAGACGTTTGGCTTCTGCAGGCCAGATAACCGTTGTCTTTGTCACGCAGTCCAACGCCAAATTGGGTGGGTTCTCAGTTGAGCGAACAAGGTCCGTCTGTGTTTCGAGCTATTTCAGAAGGGCTTTTGTTCCAGTCGGCATCACATCCAGTTATAGCTGAAAATAGACTCCTTCGTAACGCATCTTCAGCGGTGAATGCTGTCATTCTCTCTGGCTGAGTGTGCTGAACTCATTTTCTGCATTGCAAAAGTAGCTGCCCTTTCTGTAGCCCAAAGACGCTGACAGCTGTGGGGCCCTAACCCGGCTCAGGTGCCTGAGTTTCAGCCTGGCAGAGTTCGAGCACCTGAGTGGCACCTGCCTGGTCCAGACAGGACTCCTTCCCGGTGTGATTCACCTGGCTGCCCTGTCGCCACCTTGTCCACCCTCTTCCTCAGAACTGGAGGAAGGTGGGGGGGGCACGATGGGCTGTGTGAGGCCCTCCCCTGCCAGATCTGCCACCATGGGAGCCATGGCCAAACAATCTCTGATTTGCTGCCAAGCGAAGCGGCGAACTGGCAGTGACCTCGTGAAGGAGGCAGATCAGCGCCTCAAATCTTGGAGCAATGCTGAACCCTCCCGTCTGAGGCCTCTGTTGCAGCCTGCTGTCAATATTGCCAGAGCCCTGTTGCCCCCTCCACCCCCCAGCTTCGAAAAAGAAGGCAAAGTGGCTGAAGCCAGAGGAGGGTGGCTAGCGGTATTGCACCTCAGGGTGATGGCGGGGGGGCTGTGCCACTTCAGGGTGCAATAATATAGGAGCCTGCCAAGAGCATGGCTGTTGCTTGGTTCCGGATTCTGTGCAAAGGACCGCTCTTGACTGGAAGGTCGACACGTGCACTTGCCGTGCACCGCAAAAGGCGAACACCTGCCGATCTCCTCAGTGGGCCGAAGGGGCAGCATCGCCTCCATGCCAGCTTGAGCTAACGTTTTCTGTGGCACAGTGAACTCGGTGGAAGTGCAAGCTTTGCTGGGAAGGAGACTCTGGGATGGTAGCCCCCGGAGCCTTGCTTGCGTGCGTCTCTGTCAGCCCCCGCACCCCATTCAGCCGTGCCAGGGTTGGACTGCAGTTCCTGATAGACACTCCCACCTGGCGTGCCCCCTCACTGGCACCAGGGAACAGCACCCTCACATTCTTCCTTCGGCGCGGCAGGTGGTTCTGGGATGCCGTTGTCCTTCAGAGCAAAATTCAGAGCAAACTCTGTTTTTAACATGGTGTTCTGTCCGTGGAAGCAGCTGACCCAATGTTGCAGGGCTTTCTAAAAGGTTGGATAGGATGGCATGGTGGTCAGAATTCATCAGTGTCTTCCCTTTCCTGCCCCTTGATGGGTTTTTGCAGTCCTCTCTCGATCCGGGCAGGGGTGCCTTCCCCCTCCCTGGCTGCCCTCTGCTGCCACGGTGGGAGCCATGCTGCTCTGTAGGGCCAAGCATCTCCCAGGGGAGGCCATCCTGCTTCTTCCGCCTTCCCTTTTACTCAGCCCATTAATCCGCAAATCACAGCCTGCTGTGAAAGCAGAAGACCATGGGTTGGCTCGACTCGTGCCACAGCAATTCGGCACCAGTGTCAGGTTGGTGGGCAGGGATGCAGCAGGAGTCACAGGTAAAACATGCTAGGGATGTGCAAGGAATCTAGTTCGGGGGGCCCTCTGGATTCTGGCCCATCCTCTCGGCTCTGGCACAGTAGCCTGCAAGCACTTCAAAACCACAGAGCATTTTGTGACTGGCCATGCCCAGCAAGGCAACCCTTTTATGAATGCCAAACCCCACCCAGTGGCAACTGTTTTGCGAGAGTGCCAGTGGCACCATCAGAACCCCACATACTTCCACACAAGCCAGGAACCCAAATCCCCATGGCTTCCTGGTGGGAGAGCCGCGCATGTGCCGGTCCCAGCTGGCTCCATGGAGCGGGCCAGGCCGGACTTTCTCTCCCTGTTTCTCTTGGGAACTCAGCCAGAACTTTTGGCCAGGCCGTGCGGCATCTCAGGGGGTCCCTCAGGCATGAAGCTCAGCTGCGGAGAAACCAGATGCTGTTACTCGAAGCTGGAGAAGGGCACGCGGACGAACCGGGCGGGAGGGCTCAGCAACCCAGAGGGGCCGAGTCCGGCTTCCCCGGGTGAGACCAGAGGAGAGCTGCGCCCAGGGCGGCACAGACATAGTTGAGCGCAGCTGGCCATGGCTCTTAAAATAGCCGTTTATCACAGGGTTCGGTTTCCGTCGTGTGTCCATCGTGCTAATTTTAACCCTTCTCTCACACCAAATGCACCGTGCTGCCACTCAGAGGCACTGAGAATAGCTCCTGCTTGCTTTTGGCCGTTACGACTGAGGGCGGCCTGGCTCTGAGAAGTCTTGGGGTGCCGCACTGTGCATGCTTCCACCAAAACGTCCTGCTCCCCGTAGGATCGTGCCCTCCATTTAAGCCGCAGAACCGAAAACTGCCCATTGCGGTCCCGCACTGCAAGGGCTGCGGTGCTCGGTTTGCAGTGCGGTCCTGCACTGGCTGGACAGGAAGAAGGCACTGCTTCATAAGCTCGTTTTAGCACCAGGAAGCCGCAGAAGAGGCTCCCTGTAAAAGAGTCCAAGGAAGACGCTGACGCTTACCTCCGTGCTCGCTTTGCGAATATGCCGCGGGTGGGGAGCGGGGCAGGATTCTGCGCGTGGGGGCAGGGGAAGCATCCTGCAGCTCCCAGTGTGCCCAGCCGCCACGGCTGGCGTGCGCTGCAAGCTGTGGGGCTTTTTTTCCTGTCGACGCATGCGCAGGCTTGCATGCGAAAAAATGTTGTGGTTGCCAGTTATCTGGGAGCCCGGCCTCCCCGCAACCTGGCGTCCCCCCGCCGTGTTGAGCCGGAAGGGCAGGGCGGGCAGGCCGACCCTTTGCCGGTGCCTCTTGCAGTGCAGAAGGGCAGTGGAAGGCTCCGCGCACGAGCTCAGAGGCGGCGCATTTCTTCCTAAATACTTGAGATGCCGTGTATTTTTCGTTGCTGTACTGCATTTTCCCCTCCCGCCTTCCATGCAAGGGGCCTGGGGCGCTCCGTCCTCCCTCTTTACCCTTACAAGCTCGCCCCCTGTGGCGCCCCGTGGGCAGCACGCGAGTATGAACTGAGGAGCTGGTGCTCTTGCGCGGCCAGACTGCTCTGCGTTAGCACTGCAGACTTCCTGGCTAATTGCACCAATGCCACATGAAACAGACAGACAGACAGACAGACAGACAGACAAATAAATCCTTACAATGGTCCCGCTTGGTATGTTAGGCAGAGCGGGCATTTTGGTTCTGCAGCCCCCTTGGCCCCACTCTTCAGGTAACGATCCCAGTTTTACAAGACGTGTGACACGAGGGTGGCCTCTCTGGACTTTTGGCTTTCTCTGCTTGTATTGTCCCAACAGCCCTGTGGAGTAGGCCAGGCCAGGGCTGAGTCGACTGAGAGAGAGTAACCTGAAACCATCCTGCGAGCCTCATGGCCCAATGATGAGGTGACCCCAGCTCTCCCCGATTCTTGTCCAACACTCTAACCAGTGCGCCAGGCTGCCTCGTTAATCCAGAGACTCCGTCTCTCTCTCGCTCTCTCTCTCACGCACACAACTTGCAGTTGCATTTGCAGCTACAAATGATAAGGGCCCCACTGATGGTGAAATTTAGCAGCATGTGTTTCGGGTCAGTTCTGGGTATGTGAATTAAAATATTCCCGATACAATGCTGCTGGTGGAAATCCATGAGTGTCCTCTGCGGATTGTGCCTGGACGAGTGGAAGACCCCTTTGTTCTTCTCTCCTTTGCCTAAAGGGTGGCCAAGCGTGTGCAAAGCCATTGCTCTTGTTTGGCCAGGTCAGACTTTTGGCGTAAGGGAAATGCGCACACTCTCTTGCAGTCCCCGCACATTCGGTCCCAGTGAAGCGACTCCTTGGCTCGAATCGAGTAAATCCTCTGACTAGGAAAGAATTCAGGTGACAGATGCTGGGGACCCCTTTCCAGTTTGGCATATGCTGTTGTAAATTTGCTTCTGGGAGTGTGGGGCAGAGCCATGCGGGTTGGGCAGTACCTCTGTACCCCTGCGTTTACCTTAACTGGCGAGACCAATGACTGGCCCTTGCTGCAGAGTCGAGTCAGTCTTTCGGGGTGGCATTTAACAGCTTACACACTAACTTTCAATAAGTGCAGCTTTTGAGCCATGGGCTCAGCATGTCGAAACTTAAAGAAGGAATCATTTCTTCAATTTTTCCTCTGCAGTGGTGGTGACCGAGGTGGCTTCAAAAATTTTGGTGGTAAGTGCTGAGCATCCAAAAAAAAAAATATTTCAGTGGAAATTCTATATCAAAAAGCCAAAAAATTAAAAGCCACCAAAGACCATGTTACTGTCCATTAGAAACGTTTTGTTTTGTTTTGTTATTTTCCTATTTGGTTTAAGGCTGGTGTGTGCATATGCTTAGAGGAAACGAACACGCTCATAATGACGTAAAAATTGGGATTCCTCCTTTTTCCCCCCTCTCATCAAATTGCATGAAAGGCCTTTCGTGGTAACCATCAGTTTGCCCTCCCGGATGGCATACGCAAAGCACAACAGACTAGTGAGGGAATCCTTGCGGCAAACAGCTCGGAAGCGGCCGGCCAGTGCCTGCAAGGCACCTGAAGCCATGTGGCAAATGCCGCAGCCGGCAGTTTGTCGAGACCAGGATCACTGTTCTACCTGAGCACCATCTCCTGCCATTCTGAATCACAGTGTCTTCTAAATCATGTCTCCGTTGAAGCATTGCATACCTTTTTGTTAACATCTAGTATCAGTTGCCCGTTGGTGTTTGTCGCATTAAAATACACCTCTCTCTCCTCCTCTTCCTCTCTCTCTTGCCCATTCCACAGGTCAACGGGATTATGGACAAAAGGCTGACGCAGGTGAGCGATCCTTGGCTTACAGGGACGTGCAGAGCCTCAGGTCCTGGGGCTCCTTTCAGGTTCCCTGGAAGGCTGCACTGCTTTCTTCTGGTTGTATGGCCTTTCCTCCCCTGAGGACGGTGGGCAGTTCCCCAGCTTTGGTGCATCTCCCTGTCCCAGTCGAAAGGTTAGATGCTGGCAGTAAAAGCACCCAGCTAAAATATTCTGGTGTTTTTGACCCACCCGCTTTGCGTTTGGCGCGCCCGCCCCCAGAATGCGGCCCCCTGAAGTGTGGTCGTTCCCTTGGCCGTGCCCCAGCACTCCATCTCACAGTCTGCTCCTTTGTCCTCCTGTAGCAACTATGGAGCGCACGAGCATGCAGAGGCCTCGGGTGGGGTGCTTGTGGTGCTGACGCTCCGCTTTGGGGGGCCCCTGCGCTCTCGGCTGGCAGCGTGGCCCTTCAGCGAGGGGCAGAGTCCCTGTAGCAAACCTCCCCAGCTGCTCCCCACAGTAGCTCTTGGTTTCGTGAGTGGCTCACAGCGCTGGCTTCACTGGGGTGAGATAGCGGTCGGGGCCATGTGGGGGGGGGTGAGCGCCAGGCCTGCCCTTGGCAGCAGAGCTCCCCCTTAGCGTGCGGGAGGCCTCAGGCGGGACCCTCTCCCAGCACTGTCTGCTCTGAAACCCTGGCGGGTGGCTGACCATCCTTGCCGACAGGTGGACAGAGATCTGGCCGGCAGCCCACAGCGGCATCCCGTGCTGCCCGGCATCACAAACGGCGATGAGAATGTGCTGAGGGAGCCCGCTGTTTTTCGCTCAATAGCAGGATTTATTTATTTATTTATCGATCGATTTATATCCTGCCTTTTTCCTGCAAAGGGCTCAAGGCAGCTAACATCATTCTCCTCCTCCATCTTATCCCCACAACAACAACCCTGTGAGGTAGGCTGGGCTGAGAGCCTGTGACTGGCCCAAAGTCACCCAGTGGGCTCCATGGCCGAGCGGGGACTAGAACCCAGGTCACCTGAGTCCCAGTCCCATGCTCTTCACCACGACACCACACTGGCTCTCTCTCAGAATCAGAGTTGTCTGACAGTGCAATCACACGAAAAAGTTTCCCAGCAATTATTCCTGTACTGCTGCCTGGGCGCTGTAAGAAACCAAACGGGAAAAAAGTTAAGGCTTGCCTGGTTGCTCAGCCCTGGGCTAGAGCTTGCAGGCCTCCGTCCTTTGACACGCGCAAGCGAGCGCCACTTTCAGAATGGGGGTTTTTGGTCTCTTTAAGAGAGCGCTGGCTGGACCTTTTCTCGTGGCTTTCCCCCTGCGGTTGCCGTTGCGCGCATGTGCAGCGTTGTGGCTGTTCTGAGTGCCACAGAGACTGTTTTAAGATCATAAGGAGAGCCCTGCTGAATCAGGCCCAGGCTTCATCCCATCCGACGTTCTGCTCGCACAGTGGCCAAACCCTCAAGGAAGACGTGAGTGCAACTGCCCCCTCCCACCCATGTTGCCCCGCTCTGACCCTGGAGCTGGCGCAAAGCCATGAGGACTAGTAGCCTTTCATCGCCTTCTCCGCCATGAGCGTGTCCAGTTCCCTTTGAAATCCATTCAAATGGGTGGCCATCATGACATCCTGTGGCAGCACAGTCCATGGCTCAACGTCGTGTGGTGTGAAGAGGCGCTTCTTTTTTGTCTGTCCTGAATCTCCCACCACTCCTCGTCATGAAATACCCCCTTGCACTCCGCTATCATGAGAAAGGGAGAAAACTCTCGCGTTCTTTTGCACGCCTCTGTCGTGTCTTTCTCACCCTGTTTTCTGAGCCAAACAGTGGCAGCCGTTGCCTCCTTCTTCACGAGGAAGCTGCTCCAAGCCCTTCGCTGCTTTAGCTGCCCGCTTCTGCTTGGCGACCACAACGGCACACGGTGTTATTCCAAGCAACGCTGGGCACCCGAGTGGGCTTTTTTCCAGTTCCTTTACATTTCGCACATTATGAAAACGGCTGCAGCATTCGTCACTGCTTCTGCTCCTCCGAAATTCTGCAAGGTGTTTGGTTTCTAAAATAATTCCAGTCTCCTTTTAACATAGATTCGGAGTCGGACAACTCAGATAATAACACCATCTTTGTACAAGGTCTTGGAGAAGACGTTTCCCCCGATCAGGTGGCGGACTATTTCAAGCAAATAGGTGTCATTAAGGTGCGTAAGTTGCTGAGGTGAGGCAGGGAAGACCCAGCGAGCGTGTGGGGCGAGTGCCGGGGAAGGGAGGGTGATGGGTGGATCGAGTGCACATTCCGCCCACATTGAGGCTGATGATGCTTCCAGGCGGGATCGTCCAGCTGATCCCGCCGGCATTCAAGTGCAGCCAAGCTCAGTGGACCCCGGAAGCAACAGCCTGGGAGAGAAGGCTGCTCCTGGAACGGTGGCCCGGCCACCGAGTGTCTCTGGGTGACGCCCTCCTGCCTGCCTTGAGCTGCTCCGTCCCACTGCAGGGACGGCATCCCCAGTCATCCAGATGCCTTTGTTGGCTGTCCGAGTGGCAGCGTTCCTTGCTGGCCACCTCTTCCCGCCACACGTTGACTCCTCGGTCAGCATATTCTGCTGACTTGGGAGTCCGGCCCCCACAGCACCAGACTCAGCTGCAGTCTTCCTCTGATTTCTGTGGTGAGGAGACCAACCCGACTGAGTGGCACCCAGCCTGCCTTCCTGTTCCCAAAGCCAGTGCCACGCTTTTCCTTCTCTGCTCCCTGTCCTGGGTGGGGGGTGGCAAGATTGCCCCTTACTGGGAAGGGTCTTGACTGACGGCCAAGTTCGTGGAATGCGCTGCTGAGGTGGGCTAAGAGGCCGTCAGTCCAGCTTCCTCCCCAAGTGGAGACTCTTCACTTACTGAAGTGGAGGTTGCCCCCCCCCACTGCCCCCAGCTAGTTCAGCTTGTGCAAAGAACACCCACAGGGAAGTGCCAGGAAGCGAGCTCGACGCAGAAGGGCCGGCTGAGCCAGACTTTCCAACAGCGAGTTCCCCCGCGTTTCCCCGCGGTGCTTTGACCCCGCCACGTTGCAACATCATCCCGGTTCGGTGACTGGTCGGGCCCCGATGGGCTGCCAAGCGCCATCCTGCAGGGACCGAGGTGCGCTTTGCGGCCACAGCTGCCGCCTCACTGGGCTGCCGAGCAGGCCTTGGTCCCTCCTTCCACTCTCCCAGTGGGGCAGCCATTCCCTCAGGCGACCCAACCCGTTTCTGTCCTCCGCTGGTCAGGATAAGAGCTGAGGAACTGGGGCCGACGCTTGCGGGCTCTTCCTCCCCCTTCTCCTGAGGACTGGGGCCATGGCTGGGCTGCTGGGCGGAAACGCGTGGGGTGCAGCGTCCTGCGCCTTTAGGCAGAAGAAAGAAGTCTGGCACTCGCCTGCGTGCTGGAAGTTGACTCTCCCGCAGGGAATGGATCTGTAGAGAAATGCAGGAAAAGCCCTTTCCCTGGGCTCACAGTGGGGCGCCCAGCGCACGAGGGCTGCGCCTCGCTCAGATCGGGAGCCAGGCGGGGGGTTGGGAAGCACTCAGGTGCCCCTTTCCAGCGGTGGGCAGGCGGGCGGGCAGAAGGGTTTGGGGCCAAAGTGAAAAGGTAGGCAGTGGGTGGGGGAGGCCCTGCCAAAACAGGGGATAATAACACCATCTTTGTGCAAGATCTTTGTGCAAGATGGTACAAGGGGAACTCCCAGGCAATTGGCGTTCTGGGGAAGCCCTGGAGGACTTTTTGCAGCCTGAGTTCCAACACCCCTGCCCCAAAGGAATGGTCTGATCCGCCAGTGATGAACAGGCCATGAAACAGGCAGGCAGGGAGGGCTCCGAGCGAGGTGGCGGTCCTTTTGACCGTGGCCACCGCCCCGCTGCCCGCCCTGCACCACAGCTGAGCCAGTTGGAGGGGGGGATGCGTCCAGAGGTGCTGCAGGGCAACCCCAGGTCAGCCTGCCAACGGCAAGCGAATGGCGGCTTTTGTGGCCCCTCGGCCGCACCAGGCAGCAGCCACTGAAAAGAAATCCGTTTACAAAACCGGCCCTTTCAGGGTGCCTGGGGAGTGGTGCGGGGGCTTCGCAAGGCCCGTGGGCCAGGTGTTGCCCACCCCGGGTGCCATGGGTCCACGAAGCCAGGTCCCTGCCCCTGCAAGTCGCAGGCTGAGCACCAGCACAGAAGGGTAAACGGCGTGTGGCCATTTCAGCCACAGGGGCCCAGCCTGGGCTACCGCAGGGCAGGGGCGTGCCAGACTCTGAGAACTGCAGGCAGCGGGGGAGAAAGGGCTGCACCTTCAGGACAGCCCTGCGACAGCCAGCAAGGGGGGGGGGTTGTGCTGGGGAGTGATGGTCCCACTGGAACTTCCCATCCTTCCCGCAGGCCAAGGCGGGCCTGAGCAATGCAGACAGCAAGCAAACGCACGTTTCTTTCTTTCTTTCTCTTTCCAGACTAACAAAAAGACAGGCAAACTCATGATAAACCTTTATACCGACAAGGATACCGGCAAGCCCAAGGGGGAGGCCACCGTGTCCTTCGATGACCCGCCATCCGCCAAGGCTGCCATTGACTGGTTCGATGGTACGATTGGCCCCCTGAACGTTGGCTGGCAGTCCGTGCGTGCACCCTTGGCTTTTCCTGCACGTTGTCTTTTGTGTCATGGCCCCAAAGTCACAGCAGGTTCCGCTGGGCTGGGAAATGGAGTGGGGGGGCGGCTATCCTCTTTGTCCTGGAGTGCTTGGGACTTGCAGTCCCGCACCTTGGAGTGCAGGGGCTTGGAGAAGGCGGCACACACGCTCCCTCGATTTTTCTGAGGTGTGCCCGCAGCCCTGCGGCCAGCCTCCTCACCAGAAACGTTCCTGCCCCGGGTTCAGCTGCTGTATGCGGAGCCTGCCCGTTCTCTTCCTTGCTGAGGCTGACCAGTTGTGGATTTCGTTCTCTCCCCGTCCTCCAGGAAAGGAATTCAACGGCAGCATCATCAGGGTTTCCTTTGCGACCAGGCGACCTGAATTTCTGCGAGGCGGCAGCGGTGGAGGAGGGCGCCGAGGTGGTAACCCAGCCAGGGTCCCTTTTGCAATTGATCCGTGGATGCGGTTGGGCCCACACTGGCTTCCCAAGAGCTGGCGACTCCCCACCCAGCCTGAGGATGGCAGCCCTGCCTCCTCTCGACCTGCCCCAGACCCCAGCCCAGAAGCAGCCAGAGGCTGTGCAGGGGATTCTGGGTGGCGGCCAGCCCCCTGTCACCAAAGGGAGGGCCCTGCCACGCATCTTCGCCAGTCCTTCCTCGCTCTGACGGCATCCTTGCTGTGCCTGCAGGTTCACGAGGGGGCGGCTACGGAAGAGGCGGCGGCTTCCAGGGCCGAGGCGGAGAACCGAAAAGCGGCGATTGGGTTTGCCCCAATCCGTAAGTTCTTCCTTTTGTGGCCCTTTGAAGATGGGTGGAAAAACGGGCCGAGCTTCTGCCCCGGGGCCAGGTTGGTCCAGGGGGCCAGGCAGGCTCTCTCTCTGCTCTGGTTGGCAGCAGCTCTCCAAGGGTCTGGGGCAGAGGGGGTCATTTGGGCCCCAGTGCCAGCTAGCACGTGCCTGTCCTGCTCCTGGACCCAGGAGGAGGGCCCGTCTGTGGGCCTGCGGTCCTAGTAGACACAGTGCACAAGGGGGAAGGCTTGGGGTGGGGGGGAGCAGGAGACGCCCAGGGAGGCAGCCCACGGGCCTGGTGGAACAGCGCCACGTCCCTCTCTCCCCAACTGTTGGGAAGGGCAGTCCAGCTGGAGCAGGCTGCGATCGAAGGGGTGCTTGGAAGCACCAGGCCTCGCTTTGGCGGGGCCTCCTGTGGGGCAGGCCTGGGATTTGCCCCCAAGGAGCATGGCGCCAACTTCTTGATCTCCATCAGTGCTTGAAGGGCTCCACGTGTTTGCCCCAAGCGCCATCACAGGCGCATGGCCGCATGGAGAAGTTGTGCGGGGGAGAACACACGTAGAGAGAGTTGCTCGGTGTGCGCTGCTGTGTTTTAAGCACCCCTAGTACCGCCAGCACTTGCCAGCTGCCTCGGTGCCGCCTCCGATCCCGCATCGCCCTCCCCTGCCTTAAAGTGTTTCTTTGCCTCCCTCAGGAGCTGCGGCAATATGAACTTTGCGCGACGTAATTCTTGCAATCAGTGCAATGAGCCCCGACCGGACGACGGGCGTCCCTCAGGAGGAGGTGCGTCCCCCCCCGAAATGAGTGGTGGATGCCCCCCGGCATGTGGCACCTGCGCGGTTCTCACGCACGTGTTTCCTCCCTCACAGACTTCCGTGGCAGAGGTGGCTTCGGAGGCGACCGGGGGTTCAGGGGCCGTGGCGGCCGTGGCAGCGGCTTTGGTGGCAAAATGGGAGGAAGGTTAGTTAGTGCTGTGTGATGGCAGCTGCAGGAATCTCGTGTGTGCCCGTGAGGGTCAGGCATTCCCCGGGCTGTGCGGAGCGAGGCCAGCAGGCGACGAGACCGCACTGGTGGAGCTCGGCGTTCGGGCGGGCGCACGTGAACGGCTTTTGCAGAGGCCCCACCGGCCCATCCCCAGACGACCGGCCGCCCCATTCAGCCACATCACGGTTGGGAGGCACCCCCTTTCCCCCACTCTCACCAGGAGAGGCTGTGCTTTTAGGGGACTTGGCGGGGACCTTGTGGCTGGAGAAGGGCTGAGCGGGGGGGCACAGCCGCTGTAGGCGCCTTGTGTGCGCGACAAGTGGGGTGCAGGCCTGAATAACTCGCCCCCCTCCCTCTCCTGCAGAAATGACTTCAGAGGCGATCAACGCAACCGGCCCTACTGATGCGGCTGTGAATGCCCCCTCATCTTTGCAATGGCTTCGCACAGCAACTTCCGCTGAGTCTCACCCGCTGCTTCGTACCCCGTGGCCTTCTTTGGATGGCGGAATGAAACATAGAACTGGATTTTTGTTCTGGTGGGAGTGACTGGGTCAGGTTTTTTGTTTCCTTTTACCTTTTTTATAGCAAGTCCATTGAAATTTCATCTTTTATTTCCAACATTCCCTGACTCTTCAGCCCTCCCCCTCTCCAGCCTAAACTCTTCCATGGGCTCTTTCAAGAAAAGGAAGGAATGAAATTGTAAAATATTTGCCAAAAATCTGACATGTTTTATAATATGAACAATAAAAGCTGATTGTTTATTTGTGACATGTTACGGTTTTTTGGGTTTTTTTTGCTCCGTTCATGAACCCTCATCCTGCTCCCCCCACCTGCCTGTTTCACCTGTGGGGCGCACTTGGGAATGAGCTGCAGTCAGGATTGTTTTTAAAACCTGTAAGTTCGGAGTGAAAACTGTTGTAGTGTTTGGCAGTTTGTCTGTGAGAACACACATTTAGATGGAAATGCCCTGCAGCTCCCCACGGTCCCCAGCCCGGCGGGACTACTTTCAGTCTCATACCTCACAGGCACTCCAAAGTATAGAAGTTGGCATGGGGTAACGTCTTGCATGATTTTTCTGCTACTCAAAAATCATCCATCTAGTTTATTCCAAGCCTAACCTTTCAGGACACAAGGCAGCGTACAAATGTAAGTAGAACACGACAGCAAAATCATTCTTAAAAGTACCGTGGTGCCTCGGCTCACGAATGCCTTGGTTCACAACCAAATCGGGTCATGAACAAAAACTTCATGAAAATTTTGATTTGGGTCGCGAACTCAGCATTGGGTGCCAACCAAGATCGGGGCCATCTCCCCACCCCCTTGAACGCAGTCGTGTTTGTGCAGGGAAGACGTGCGTGATCACGGGCGCACTCCTGCAGGAAAGACGGGCACATTCTTGGCCATCTCCCCGCCACAACCAGCACAATCGCGGCCATCTCCCCCGCAACCCCGAGTGGGGAGATGGCCACAATCACAGTCACGTTCGTGCAGGGAAGACACTGAGGAGCTGACGACAGAAGAACTTGCTGAACTCCAGAGTGAGCAGCAGAAGGCGCTTGCTGAGGAGGATCCCACTGGGGAAGAGGAAGACGGGGAGGAGGTTGGCAGTGATGTGATACAATCCATTATGAAAAAATGGAATGAGTGCCAGGGTTTCTTTGAGAAGCACCACCCCAACAGAACTAACGAACAGAGTGTTGAGTCTGATGAACAATAACTTGGTCTCTCATTTCCGGAGGGTTATGCAGCGCAGGAAAAAACAAGTGACTATAGACAGATTTTTCACCAAAATTAACCCTGCAGCTAAGAGACGAGAGGAAACCCCTGAAAGAGATCTCAATGTCCTTTTGGGGTGGGGGGCATTGTTAGTCGCGAAGTCGTGTCTGACCCATTGCGACCCCATGGACAACACTCCTCCAGGCCTTCCTGTCCTCCATCCCCCGAGTCCACTCAAGCTCACACCAACTTCTTCAGTGACCCCATCCAGCCACCTCATCCTCTGCCGTCCCCTCCTCCCTTTGCCATCTATTGTTCCAGCATCAGGCTCTTCTCCAGGGAGTCCTTCCTTCTCATTAGGTGGCCAAAGGATTTGAGTTTCATCTTCAGTATCTGGCCTTCTAAAGAGCAGTCAGGGTTGATCTCCTCTAGGACTGACTGGTTTGATCGCCTTGCGGTCCGAGGGACTTGCAGGAGTCTCCTCTAGCACCACAATTCAAAGGCCTCAATTTTTCGGCGCTCAGCCTTCCTTATGGTCCAGCTTTCACAGCCATGCATTGCAACTGGGAAAACCACAGCCTTGACTATATGCACTTTCAAAACAATAACCTCCCCGCTACCTAGGTTAGTGTTCTCCACTACTGTACGGTACTTTGTTACTTTGTTGTTCCTTGTCACTTTGCTTCAATTTTTTCTGATTAAAAAAAATAGTTACAGAATGGATTAACCTTATTTACATTGAATCTTATGGTTAATTTTGACTTGGGTCACAACCAATTTGAGTCACAACCAGAGTCGTGGAACAGATTAACTTCGTGAGCCAAGGCACCACTGTCTACCCACAGAAACCTCTAAAAATCCACATCAGCCACTCAATAACATGAAGGTTCAAACCAAGCCTTTGATTTCATTTCTTTTTAAAGAAAACGAGGTGTGATAATGCTGAGCAAGTTCCGTTGCTGAGGAGCCAGGGCTGGGCCTCCGAACGGAGAAGCCGCACCGATCTCCACACAGGTAGGTCCCCATGGGGGCAGAATGCCCTTACGGTGCGAGATCCCGGCATGCTCAGCTCTTCAGTGGCTGAAACCAGCCGCCTCATTGGCGCCCCAAAAGAAATACCCACCCACTGTGCTCGGTGCCGAATCTGTGCGAAATCCCCTTCCGGTGCGTCTGCTGCTCTCCCAGCACTGTGCCCTCAAAGCTGCCAATTAGAAGCTTGCCAGAGGCAGGTGACTTTCCTTCCTCGGAAGGGAGACCGCAAATGTGTTTTCCAGTACTGTTCCCCATCCCAGAATAGTTTTCCAAAACTCTTCCAGCTTCCGCAAGCATCAGCATTCAAAATCAATGCTGGGATGCTGACGCTGTCTGCGACGGCACGAGGCCCGGAACGCTCTGTGCCCAGGAGGCCGAGCCTTTTGGCCACGGGCGAACTGAACGGCAGGTGGGGCTCTTCTGCTGGAAACGGGCGCTGCTTTCGGCTGGGCGCCTGCCGGCCTCCCGTGACAACCAGGAGGAACCCGAAACGGCAAATCGCGAGGCGGCAAGGAATAGGAAAGGCGCTGAGAGCAGAATGGTGCGTGGGAAAGACTCCGTGGATGTAGGCAAGCAAGGATTTGGGTAACGCGGCGTTACCCTGCACCACAAGGCTTGTGCAGAGGATTTAGACGTGGGCCGAGTAGGGATTCAGTGCCGCTTGTCACTGAATTGTGCTTCTTGTCATCACCTGCAAACCATGCACTGTGTTCATACCGCGTATTAGCCAGGCACCCTTGTCTAGACGTGGGGGGCAGAACTGGGCAAATAGCGTTGCCCCTAGCCCCAAATTAAAGTTTGCCTTGCCATGCTGGTCACCACCAGCCCTTCCTTTGCTGGGCATCCTGCCTCCTGCCTCCGTAACCGCTCTGAAGGGCCTCGCCCAGAATGATTCACAAGTGGGCCGCCATCACCTCCGTCCAGACTGTGTGTCATGTACCACTTGGCACGCTTCCAGCTCTTCTGAATAACCTCTGAGTCGGGAGACTTTCCCCTCACGGACTGAAAATAACACGGCCCAAGATGCTTGATGAACATACTGAGAAAGCTTGGCATTCCCGTCTTCCAGTCCTGTAACTCTTGGGCACAGTGCCGTCCAGCCAAAGGGATTGGCATTGGGCCAAAGGCCTTATCTCTACTGCGCAAAATTACTGTGGAGCTGTCTGCAGTGAGGGCTTGGCACTTCCTCTGTTGCCACAACGAAAAAGCAACTCCCCGGGAAGTCTGAGCGTGTAGCACCATTTCTGCATGTTTTGCACTGGCTAACACTAATGTTCTAGACCCGTTTGAAGCAGCGGCGTTAATCTTAAGGCAGGAGTCCTCAGGGCAGGGGGAGCCACTTTTACATATTTATTTTCATTTTCTAAAATATTTGTGCATGGATTTGTACAACGTGAATATAGTTTTCCAGCACTATACACGCATTGCAACAAACCAGACCAGATATTTAACCAGATATCCATCTGAACATGGTTCCTATATGACACGTGTTTGTATTGGGAAAGCGTTCCGAGGTGCTCATCGCGTCGCTTTCGTGCAAGCAGACTTCCTAGTTTGTAATGTCAGGGTTAGCTTTCAGCCATCAGAAGAGTGCAAGCGATCCTTGTCCTCTGCCATTGGTTAATTTCCACAAAGCAGGTAAGTAATTTAAAAAAGTGTGGATATTAAATTTTCCAGGACAAAATTTATCTGTATAATAACCTCCTCCCCGAAAGAAGCAGCTCCTGGATGATTAAAAGAAGCATTAGCCATATTGTACTGCAAACAGTTTCGCTGAATTGGACCATCTTTGATTGCAGAGAGGCTGCAGGGTCCATCAGTCATGAACCGAACATAAGAGCAAGCGTCCAGAGATCCACAGATGTGAGGGACAGATGGCTGGACGGAGCCACGTATCAGGCATTTGTGGTGGAGCCCACAGATCTCCAAATGTACTTCAGGGTCCAGAAGAGTTGTGCATCCCTCTTTTAAGGCCTTAATCCAGGGGTGCATCACCTCTCTCCACCTGAAGAGGCTCTCAGGGCTCGGATTCCCGTGTTGGGAGGGGCCTAAGGCCAAAGAGGGGCAGAAATCCCAATGCATCCTAGTGCAAAGCCCATCCAGCCAGGAGCAAAGCCTTTGGAAAGGCAATTCAGGGTTTTGGAACAGTGTCAGGAGACAGCAGAGAAGCCAGTGGGCGGAGGAAAAGACTGGGGGCCTGCGGGGGAGGTCCCCTGAGCAACCCCAGGAGTCCAGATCAGAAGCTTCAGCGGGCTGAATTTGGCCTCTGTCCCAAAGAATAGTTTTGATCCGCAGTGACCACCCATAATCGAAGATTGGTGTGGGAGGCTCTGGCCAAGGACCTGCCAGAAAATGGTTTAGGTCAGCGGGCGAGAGAAGCGCTTCTGCGGTTGTGGAAATCTTGTCTGATGCTCACCTAGAGTCCTAGACACTCTGAGGGAGGCATTTAAAGGGGCCTCAAGAAGAGAGCTTAATCAGGTAGGGGTTTGTGGCTGGCCAGCTGGCCGGCTGGGGGAAAGATTACTTATGGTTCAGGAGTCAGCTCTGCAGGACTGTTCAGGGTCATCCTATGCAGGTGATGGGTGAGAGATTCCTGAGAGAAAAGGGAGACGTCTTAGCCATGGCAGCCACTTCCACGAGATCCGGCGGTGGCTGCCAGTTGGAATGGCATGAAAAGGGAAGCGGACAAACCTGTGGGGGAAAGGCCACTGAAGGCTCCTCATTTTCATGCTTGCATGCTCCTTCCAGTATCAGAGGCATGATGCCCATGTGCCCCAATTGCTGGGGAACATAGAAACAGAGAAACAGAGCGAGTCAGAAGGGGCCTCCCGGGCCATCTAGTCTGATCCCTGGCTCCAGCCGGCTCCGCTCACGACATGCCCACCATGTGCATGTCCAGCCTATCTCTGAACACCCGCACCGATGGGGCCTCAACGACCTCCTGTGGAAGCCCACTCCACACGCTCGGGGTCCTGACTGTCAGGAAGTGCTTCCTGGCATCCAAATGGGTCCTGGGTTCCCTGAGCTTTGCTCCATTGGAGCACATCCTGCCTTGCTCTGCAGGGGAGAACAGGTCTCTGCCTACCTCCATGTGACACCCCCTCACATACCTGTATGTCGCCAACAGATCCCCTCTGAGGCTCCTCTCTCCTCTCCTCTCCTCTCCTCTCCTCTCCTCTCCTCATGGGTGGGAGGATGTTGTCGCACTTACATTCTACCTGTGAGTTTCTTGCGGGCATCTGGTTGTTTGAACAGAATGCTGGACTAGGTCGATGCTGATCTGGCAGGGCTCTTCTTACATTTTCATGCTTGTCACCCTGCCCTGCCTCACACGTTTTGCTCCTGGAGCTGCCAGGTGCGCACAGCTTCCCTCACTCCTTGTCTGCACTCGGGGGATGGGTCACCTGACATGTGGGTGCAATTTACATGTACATGCGAGCTGCATGGATGCTTCCCTCTCCCCACACGCACATGCCTGGAATCTTAATTAGAAAATCAGCCACATGAGTTTTGCCCAGGCATGTTCTGCCCTGCAGGCGCAAGATGTGATGGTGGAGTGAGTGCTGGCACATCATCTTCCCCATGTGTTGGACCAGATCGGCGGGGGGAGTGTTGTTCCACACACCTCAGACTATTTCTCAAGCATGATGGCCCCTCGCTTTGACCTAATTCAGGGGCCAACCACTCCCAGCGTGGTTTGTGAACCCCTGCCCCCCCCACACACACACGTACATGGACTATGTGGCACTGAGACTGTGTTGAAGCAGGACGTGTTGGAACAAAGGGGAGAGTCCCTCTCTCCTGACAGGCAAGCGCTTTGGGGTCAGCGTGGCCTCGGAAGCACAGGTGGTCCATCCTTGGGGCAGGGTGGATTCATGCTGGCCGCATTCCTCAGCCGTGCAGCAGCGCAGCCGCTGGCTCTGCTCATTTCCGAGGGAGGCTCACGACAGCTGCGCATGCGATGTGCCTGGAAGAGGCCTTCTGTATGCTTCCCGGGGAATTCCTGCTTCAGCACAGCACTGAATTCACATGCCTTGGGCCACCCCGTCCATTCTCCTCTGCCCACATGGCCACTGGGGAAAATGGGAGTTGTGGTCTTATGCATCTGGGGCACCGGGTCAGCGGGGGGGGGGGGTCCTGATCACGTGTGGCCCTCCAGTGGGGTGTGTTGTGTCTGCCGAAGGCTGCCCTTCCTGGGGAGGGGGGGAATCTCTTGGGGGCGTCGTGTCAGTCCCAGCCCAAGTCCCAGCATCCCCAGCTGCAGTCCCGGCTGTGCGGAAGGCAACCTGGCTGAGAGATGGTGAGTGCCGTTGCCGCCCCCTCTGGAAAACGCCAGGTTGGGGATGCTGGGATCCGTGGTCCCAGCCATCTGGAGTGCCGGCCGGCTCAGCGGGGCTAGGCACGCCGCGCGGCCGGCCCTGCCGGAGGGTGCGGGGCTGGGGATGCTGGGGCTCGCCGTGCAAGCCGCCCGACGGGCGCTGGGCCGCGGGGAGGCGCCCTCGCCGCCCTCCGCCCGGCTGCCCTCGGGGCGTGCGCAGCCAGCGCGGCCGGATGGATGGGCGGGGAAGAGGCCGGGCTTCCCGGCTGCGGGAGCGGCGCCGACGGCGATGGCCGCCCCTCGCTCCGCGCCGCCGCCGCTGCCGCCGCTGCTGCTGCTGCTGCTGGTCGCCGGGGCGGCGCGCGTGGGCAGCCGGGCGCGGGCAGCGCGGGGCCGGCAGGCGGCGGAGGTGAGGCGGGCGCCGGCCGGGCTGGGCGGCCGGGCTGGGCTGGGCTGGGCTGGGGCGGCGGGCGCGCGCCTCCCGGGCCCCTCGGCAGAGCTTTGCGCACGGGCAGAGGCACGCTCGGCGCCGGGCTGCCCTCTCCCCTGGCCTGTGGGCGCGGCAGGCCGGGGGTCCTGGGCCGCAAGGCACGGGCTTCCCCGCAGAACGGCTCGAGCGAAGGGGCCGCTTCGCCGTCGCTTTCCTGCCCCGTCCCAGGTCTGGCAACGTCCCCTCCAGCCCGGGGCCGTCCAGGTCGCGTGGACCACAAATCCCAGCATCCCTAGCCAGGCAGCCAGGTGGGTTTTGCAAAGGCAGAAGAGAGCCGGCGAGCTGGGGTGGCTCGCGGGGGCTGATTTTGGCCGGGGCGCAGGGATCCGGGCTCGCCTTCCCGTCGGGCAAACAGCTCCGGAGTGTCGGCTCCCTCGCAGGGGCGTCGTGAGGTTGTAAGGAAAGGAGAGGAGTCGCGCACAGGAGGGGGACAGGGTGGGAGGCGCCTGTAACACATGAACGGCGACGCACCGGGTCCCAGTGCTGTGCTCCCAGCCTCTGGCACTTAATTTCAGGGTACACTTCCGTGGTTCATGGAGGATTGATTTCGCTATCAGAGTGAAGAGCAGCCTATATTTTGCCGTCAATTTGCCTACCCCTTTCCTCCCTTTAAAGTCATCCAGCTTCGTGGCCGTAATTACATCTTTTGCCAGAAAATGTCAGAAGTTAACCACACGTTGTGCTAAATAATGGAGTCGGGATGTTCATTTTGCATGGCGTTTGCGCGCTCATCAAATTGTCATGCACTTCATTGCTGTTGCAATCGCAGCTTTTGCCCCACCCCACCCCACACACACTCACGCACACGCATGAGTATATAAGGACTTATGAAAGGAAGAGACCACTTAACGCACCAACACAAAATCTTAAGCCACTATAAATGTGCTGCGTTTGCAGAGAACCCAAACACCTTTGTTGCTTCAGTTCCGCTTTCTCCCACCTGGACCTGCCACGTCTGGGTGGACTACAATGCCCTGCGTGCTGATAGGGTGAATATTGGGAGGTGTAGTCCAACCCACCAGGGGAGCACCAGGTTGGGGAAGACTTGTGCAGAGAGAAAAGGACCAAGAGGTAATTTCTACACCGCTTGATGTTAATTTCTCCACCACCTTTGCTCTGTTTCCCAGCCCTGGAGAACCAGCCCCGACGCTCCTATTTTATGACCGCTGCATTAAAAAACAGGAAAGTGAGACAAGACATGAGATGCCTGCTGGGGGATTTCTTTAGCTGGAATCAGTGCTTTGCAGGGGGACTTGTCTCTACCTAGTACAGAAGTGGGACCTGCCTCTCAGGGTCCCATGTAGCCTGCCGATGCTTCCATTGTGCCCTCGCCCCGGGCTATGCTGGCCCCTCACTCCTGCCCCCCCAGCCCCTAAGGGCGAGCTGCTTTGCAATTTCAGGCAGAAAAAGTCCCACCTTTCCTAGCAGGGGGAAGCTGGAAGGTGCAGGGCTTTTTCTTCTGCTCAGAATCGCAGCCTGAGATAACTCCCCACGGGGTCCTCAGGACCTAAACGGTGGTCCAGCCCACCCTAAGCCATGCAAGAAATCCAAGGCTTCGTTTTCCAGCAGCCTCTGTTGGCAAACCCCAGCGAGGGAGAACACGCCAGCCCTGCAGGGGAGGCCACCTAGCTGTCTGCTGCAGGCGTTGTGGAGCCAGCAGCCGTTGGCCTAACGATGCACTGCCTCCCTTTCACCTGGCACCCACTGCCGGCACATCGTGCGGAGCAGTGCTGATGTGTATTATGGCGTTTATTATTCCGGCGATAATTCTTGTGACGGCTGTCGGGATGCTGGTGTTGCAGGCATGCAGGACTGGCCCAAAGACGAGGGCTGAGGCAGAGCAACCGCCCCCCACCCCCACCCCCACCCCGGGGCAGAGTCGAGGTTCCTAGGCTGATTGAATGATTTCGGCCCCGTGGCAATAAAGCCTCACATGTGCGTCTCTTCCTGGCCGCAAGAAACGCACTCCCAGGCCACCTGCTGCCTATTCATGGCATCCCAAATCGGCCGCTGCAGCTACCTCTGGGGGCGGGGGCCAAACATTAGTGGGGGTACAAGTTGCCCACCCCGCTTTACAGAAAATGGTGACAAACAGTCCCCCCCAGGGCAGGGAGGGGGTCGTGCATCCTTCCGCCCGCCCGGGGCTGGAGATGCTTGCAGGGACTGCATTCCAGGGATGCCTGGGGGCAAGGGGGAAGGGGGTGAGGCTAAAATACTAAAAATACCAGAAAGCTCCAGCTACGCCTTACAGACTCATTCCAGCTTTTTAGAATGGGGGAAATTTGCCAAGCCTGGAAATTGCCAGGTGCTTGAAGAGAAGGGGGATGGAGCCTTCTGGGTAACTCAGGGAGTCGGATGTTGCCTGGGCTGGCGAGATTTGGACCTGCTTTGGAGTCGGAAGGAACGGATGATGTGCGTGATCAAACTGCAAGACTGGCAGTTTTGGAGATCTGTCTGGGTTAAGTGGCCCGTTAATTCCTTCCTTCCTGTGACTCAAGAAACCAAAATTCAGGCAGCACAGCTTTCACAGTGGTGCGCAAGGACAGCCTGATCCAAGAAGTGGCCGAGGGACCGCAAACACTGCTGCTTTGTTCCGTTTACAACGGTGCAGCAATTAAGCTACACCTTCAAACGAGCCTTTTCCTCGTTTACTGCCTTCCTTTGAAAATGGGTTTCGATGAGCTTGGCTTTTAAAGTCTTTCACTCAGTGTTTTAAGGGTTCGGTTTAACGCATTTGGGTTTTATTGTGTTTGTTGTCCAGAAAGCCTTGACTGTGGGGGCAAATCATTTCCGGCTAGCAACAGCCCAGGGCTGCCCCGAGTGTTTCGCCTCGCAGGGTGAAGGATGCAGAAGCCAGCTTGACTGGCAGTTCACTCTCAGTCCAGTGCTAGCAAGGAGATGGTTGTCCTCCGCTGTGCCTGAAGGCCACCGGACAGGGCGGGAATGTAGGGCATGCCGTGGGGGCACACACAGCTAGCTCCCCCATGCTGCCACTCCCTGGTCCACGGCATCCACCGATGGGACACTCCTGGTGGATGGTGGCAGAATTTCGAGGAAATGAACGCTTAGGTCCATGGAAAGGATCAAACGTTTGAACCTCTGCTGCTTTATTGATCGGTGGCCCAGTACCTGCAGTCGCTAACGATCATATATTACCGGGCAGAGGCAAACTCAACTACAAAATCACAGCCCATGTGCAGACACTTTTATAACCGCTCCCCAGAGAGGTCCACCTGGTGCCATCATTATATTTTTTTCGGTGCCAGGTTGAGACCTTTTTATTTAATCAATATTTTAATATGTTTTAATATTGAATTTTATTGTTGCATTTTATTAACTGGCAGCCAGAGTGGGTTGTCAAGTTACCCATGTTGTAAGCCATCCAGAGATGCAAGTAATTGGATGGCATACTAAACAAACAAACAGACCTGCTAGTCACATACACCAATACAGAGTGTTCAGCTTCCAGATAGTGTTGGTACAAGAGCATCTTGATATTTTTAGGCATGGCAGAATGTTCTGAACTAATCAGAAATACTGGTAACAATAGTATGGAAAACATAAATTCTTGACAGTTCAGGTCAGCTGGTCTGTCTGTTTAAACATGCAGATATGTTTGATGCAAGAAATCTGGTTTGGCAGCTACACTCCCCAGGGGCTTGCCTCTGTGGGGAGAGATGCTTAGGTGGGTTCGCTCAGAAGCAGATGGGCACCACTGTTCCGCTTTTCTGCAGCTGATGAGAACACGGGCACTTCCTCACTAACAGTATTCGCCTCCAGCAGCTTCTCCGTCCAGCTGAGAATGCCATCTTCCTAAAGTAACAGCAACGCCAAGCAGTGACCTGGCTTGGAAAGCTGCTGCCTTCTGAGAAAAGGGGAGCAGGTTTGATTTCATAACACAAAGGCACATATAAGCAGTGTTTTTCTGCCACAATTTATCTGAATTTTCCCAACAATGGCAAGTCACGAGCTGCCCAAGCAGGCGTTTGACCTTCCCCTGTTGCTTCTAAAATTCTAAACTTAACAGCTGTTGGCTTTTTGTGCTCTAAAAGAGCTTGCATGGAATCAAACGCATGCCGAAACACAGGCCCGTGCCTCACCTGCTCCCCACTCCTTCTCCAAACACTTGGTCCATCCATGCCTTAGCAGCCTAGCAGCCCTGCACGTCCAACGAGCCTTTCCGGGCAGGCCTTGACCCGTTGCTGTCTCCACACAGCCTGTGGCTTCGAGCATCTGGAAAAATTTCTTGTGGACTTCCTTCCCCTACTTCATTATGCAGAGCAAGAAGCGGGAGTCATGGCAAGGGGCGGGGGGGGGGTCTAGCACACGGTTTTCCATGGTGCTCCACTGTTGGTTTCCTGCCATTTCAGCCTCGTCGTTAGAAAACAAGATTTCCTCCTTTGCAAGTTCCGAGTCAGCTTGTTACAGTCTTATGAAAGTGGGGATTGTGGCTTCAGGGCCTGTAAAAGACATTTCCAAGCAGTCTGGGTGCCCGCGCAGTCGGCCCCTGCTCCTGATGTTATCCGAGGCTTGTGACGCCTATTTTATGCCTACACCGGAGAGCCATTTTGGGTTGGGGGCAGAGCGGCGGATCCTTAGGCCAGTTAGAGGCTGGAACGGCGACAAAATAATCTCAGGACGAGAGAACAAGAAGGCTGCACAGAGATTTCTGTTTTCCATCACCCGTTACGGTTCTATCATCGTACAGTTTCTTTTAAAGTCATCTTTCGTTTTCATTCACTGAAAGGATGTCTGTTTGGTCCACCAGCGAAGTGTTGAGGCTAGTTTGCAAAAACATACTTACTGTACAGCAAACAGCTAAAATACAGCATGCCAATTACAGTGCTGCGAAAATTAGGGGAGCCCGTTGGTGTTACAGGAGAATTTGGAGCATCTCCAGCTGCCGCTGGCGTCTTGAGCACCAGCGTGCCAGAAAGTCGGGCAAAGGCGCCTTTCCATCCATCTTCACGGTGCCACAGCAATGCAGTTTTCCCAGCTGTTCTCGCTCCTATCCTGACCCATTTCATGAACCCATCACAGGATGCATTCCTGCCCTTGCACTTCAGATGTCTTGGACGTCAACCTCTAAGCATTTAAAGGTTTAAACTTAAAGATTTCTCCCCTGCAGAGGAAGGCAGGATGCGCTCCAAGGGAGCCAAGCTCAGGGAGCCCAGGTCCCATTTGGATGCCAGGAAGCACTTCCTGACAGTCTGGACCCCGAGGGGGTGGAATGGGCTTCCACAAGAGGTGGTTGAGGCCCCATCAGTGCGGGTGTTCAAGGACAGGCTGGATGTCCACATGGTGGGCATGTCGTGAGCAGAGCCAGCTGGTGCCGGAGGTCAGACTAGATGGCCCTGGAGGCCCCTTCTGACTCGCTTTGTTTCTGTGTTTCTGTGTTTTGGAGCCCAGACTCATAGGAGGCAAATCAGCTTCAATTTTTCAGGTGTTGCTTTGTAGCTATAGAGAATCACAGAAAAGTGGAGTTGGAGTGGGCCAGAAGGCCATCAGGTCCAACCCCGTGGTCAGTGCAGGTCTCCGGCGGCTGTCCAGCTGCCTCTTGAAGGCCTCCAGTGTGGGAGAGCCCAGCACCTCCCCGGTAATATACGCAAAGGCGGAAAGAACTGTGGGGATTTGTGTCAAGCCATGAGTTGCCCATCCACACCACCACTCAAATAAATTCTTTGATTCATTTGCATCCTGTCCTAGATCATCCCAAGCCACTGGAACATTTTCTGCCGAAGCTTAATTCCCATGCAGGCAGAGAACTGCATCGACATGTAAGGTGTCCGTTTCTCTCCAGCTGCAATGCCATGGCAACAAAGCTGCTTTATTACTGGCACTCAGGGTGCTGAGGCCAGAAGCCTGGCTTCCAGATCTAGGGAGGTGTTGATAGGACTCTGGTGTGTGCACAAGTGGAGTCTTGTGTCCAGTGGGCTCCACATTAGTGGGGAAACATGGCTAGGTTAGAATCAGACCAGCACAGGATCACAAGAATGGTAGAGATTGAAGGAACTCGGTCTTTTCAGCCTGGATGTCTTTTAGTGACTTACAGGTATGCGAGGGGATGTCATGTGGACCGGGAACTGTTCGCAGTGGTGCGTTCCAGTGGGGCAAAGCTCAAGGAACCAGGCTTCCGTTGGATGCAGGAAGTGCTTTCTGATGGTTAGGCCCCCGAGGGTATGGAATGGGCTTCCATGAGAGGTGGCTGAGGCCCCATCGGTGCGAATGTTCAAGGACAGGCTGGACATGCACATGGTGGGCATGTCGTGAGCAGAGCTGGCTGGAGCCAGGGGTCAGACTAGATGACCCAGGAGGCCCCTTCTGACTTGCGCTGTTTCTAAATAAGGGCTCTGGAAAATGCACTGGGGGTTGTGGGAAAAACATTTGAGGCTCTGGGAAATAGATTCCGGGCTAGGCTTCATGGGCACAGGCCTAGTAATACCCCCGAGTCCCACTATCTTGTACTCATTTTGGGAATTGTAGCCCAAGATGCTGGGAAGCATGAGTTAGGGTAGGAGTCCACTGCACTTAGCAGGCCAAGCAATGTCAGGAAGTCCCATTCTGTGTTGTTGAACGATGGCAAAAACAGCTTTGCAAGGAGGCACTTAGTACAGGGTGAAGCGTGTCTGTGTCCGCACTTCATGCTATCTGGTCTGCCAGTTCCCCATTGAACATTTCCTGTCCGCAGCTGTTTCCTTCCCCCCAGAGAGTCGCAGCCCCTTCTCCCAGGGGGCCAGCGCCACAGTCGGGCCATATGCACACTCCAGTGCAGCAACAAACAACACGCAGCCTGGATTTCACTCCAAAAACAAACACAATCCAGGCTCCCCTCCCTTTTAGCTGATACTGCCAATACCGGAGGTTGCCAGGCACAGCAGAGGATGCTCGTGGCCGCTCACAGGCTTCCTGCCGAAGCATCTGATTGTTTTAGTTTATCCAGTTTATTTTGTTTTCAAACTCTGCAGCTTTTCTTTTAAAAAAGAGTCAAACAATCCCTAAACAGGTTTGAGAGACTACAGCCCCCAGCATCCATCAGACAAGGGACAGAAGGCCATGAAATTTTTGGCCTGCTTTAGTTGTGTGGACATATCTGAGATCAGGGTTCAGAATCGCTGGGATTCCCTAAAGGGTCCCCCCTTTTCCCTCCAGTATCCCCCTGTCTGAAAGGGAGAAAGCGCCCCCCCAACTCGGTTACTCCCCATGATAATATGCTGGCAGTTCCTCCATTTTGGTGCCGGACTTTGCATGCGCACATGCGATGGAACTTGTGCAAGGGAAGCCGACCGTGGGCCGAAGAGACCCCCAAATTCCTTGCACGAGCCCCAAGGCGGGAGGAAGCGCACGCGAGGGGTGAGCAGGTGTCTTGGGATCACCTGGATTCTGCAGAGCTTTCTGGAAAATGGGCGCGGGGAGTTTCATGTCCTTGGGGAGGCGGTTCGAGCGCCCCCCTGCCTCTGCGCGTGCGGAATCGCACATTCCTGGGGGAACGTTAGACTTTTTAGACTATGAGATGGGCCAGTTTTAAACTGTCTATGGTTTTATATTGTCTTTTTATATGTTGTTAGCCGCCCCAAGGCTTGTTTGCAAGGGGGTGGCATATAAATTTGTAAAATAAATAAAAATAAATAAAACGTGATTCCACCAAGGGCAGCGGATGGAGCAAAGTGGGGAGCACATGGAAGGGGTGGCGGGGACCGTCACGATTGCGGGGGGGGGCATCTGTGGGCGCTGGGCATTTGATCTCGGGCTGGGGGCGTGCGGGACGGAGCTGGCTTTGGAAGGGGGGGCTCGCCAGCTGCACCCCTGCACGGAGGCGGCTTCCCCGAGCTGCGCGAGGAGCCCACCAAGCTAACCCTTGACTCGCTATCCTCTAAAAAGGACCACTGGCATCCAGTCTTAACTTATTTTTAATTAACTGTTACTGGATGTTTCATAACAAAACCTGAGTAACAGCGAAGAAAAAAAGATGAACAAAATAGAAGAACAATGAGCAGTGTTCTTACATAAAATTTATCTTAAAACGCAGCCTTATCCATAACACAAGTGTACAGATTACCTGTCCCTGTACGCTTCATATGCCTGTGTAGATCGAGGTGATGATGCACTTCAACGAAGGCAGCCCAAATGTCCATACGTTTGTAAATTGTTGTGTTTTGCGTTGTGAGCCGCCCCGAGGCTTGTTGCAAGGGGCGGCATACACATTTTTAAACAAACAAACAAACAAACAACTTAGACCAAAAGGCCACCTGTTCAGAAATCGAGCTGCATTACGTTCTTGATTCCGTGTGTCACTGCAGTTGGCCAGTGTTGTAACATCTGTCTTTTAGCTGTCGAAAGGGCATGGAAGATCCATGAGCGTTGACCTTGCACTACATCGCAAGAGATGGCTGGGCGGTTAAGACGGACGTGTGCATCCCGGAGCATGACTGCCCGCTCTGCTCCGGCACAGCACTCACCTGAGCTAGTCCTTCCTCGGAAGGGCATGGCCAAGACCTATTCAGAAGAGGCGCATTAGCTGGGTCACACCCACAACAGTTAAGCTGCTTTAATTAGGCCTGTATCAGAAGGGTGTTGCCTTGCCCAGGTTGTTTCAAATACCTGTTTTTGCTGAAGAGCCCATGACTCCTTGCAAAATCAACAGCAATGAAGCACTGTTCATTCGATGGGGCAAGGTGGGGGTGCTCCAGTTTGTTATTTTATTCTTCCCTAAGGTCTGGAAATCATCTTTATTAACTGATTAAAAATACTTACATGCACAGTGTAGGGCAGTGTAATTGTTTGGCTTCAGTCAATACTCAATCACACAGGGCAGCTGTGAGAGCAAGCAGGCCAAATTCAGATTCTGTCAAGTGGTTCAGTTATATATATTAACAATCAGCTGTAGCTGGTAGTTTATAATTAGTGTACAAAGTGGAAAATGGCAGTCAATTAAATAAAAATCAACATGTCCTTCCAAGTCCATCCTCCAAACCATGTTTTGGCCCATCTTTAAGTCTGGATCTCCCAGAGAAGCCATTTTTCACGCAAAAATAAATCAAACTGCAGTTGATGGGGAACTATGCACGGCATCGCTGCCGCAGTGGTAGCTTTGCGAGGCCCTTCCTGTTCGGGGTGCCAAGAACCCCGTGCAAACTGTCTGGAGGGAGATCCAAGCATGGAGACTCCGGAGCTGGCCAAGGGGAATGATCCGAGCAGAAGAGACCAAGATCTAGGATAAACGCAACAGATAAGGCCTGGTGCCGCGAGGAAGTCAAACCCACCCTCTTTGCATGTTCTCTGAGGATATTTTTCATGGAGTGGAACCCCATTAATTTTTTTGAATGAAACCTGGAGCTTCTGAAAGTACTTTTCAGGCATAAATAAAAGCAAACCTCATAAAACCAAAACCATCGACAGCATCCAAGGTATTGATTGATATTGATCGATTGTTGCTTTCCAGTCTACCTAATGTCAAATGCTCCCTGGCTGGATTACAAACAGGCAAAAAACTAAAATGCCCCAGAACCATAAAAAAATAAATGAAATGCAGCTATTTCAAAGAGTAAATATAAAGTTAAATTATAAGCACCGGAATCAATAAAAGAGATGTGCCTATTGCATGTCACCTGGTTAGGGGAACATATCACCATCCTCATCATTAGTTATGTAATCATACCCGGCACCTTTTCTCTCTGTATATCTTAACAATCTCCTTTTACCTTTAGAGATACCTTGAAAAATACGGGTACTTTGAGTCCTCGCATCAAAGACTGGGCTCATCCAAATTCTCGGAGGCCATTCGGTAAGCAAGACGAGAGACCTGCCACTTGTATATTCTCATCTCATTCTTTTACATATTTTTATCCTGCTCCTCAGCAGCTGGCCCAGAATCCATTGGATGAGATGCCTCCTGCCCACAAGCTTGCACTCTAAAACAGACACAGCATACAAGGAAAAAGGATGGGGAGGGAAGAGGAAGAACGAAGTAGTCTTTCAGCCTCGCTGGTGCAGGGACCCTCCCCGCGTTCTGAGCTCTCGCCTGCTGGAGGGCAGCTGGTGGGTGGCATCTTCAGTCCGACCTTGTCCCCAGGATTGTTGAATGGACCCTGCAGAGATATTCCAGCCCCCTTCCCAGAATGTGCATTTTCATTTAAAATGTTTCTAGTCCTTACGGAGATGCTATCAGGCTTTCAATAGAGTGTGGGGATATGACATGGACATTTTGCTATGCATGTGCCCATCTGCCCAGTGCCTGGACGGGCAACCGCCTCAGAACGGCAGCTTGCCACCTTGGATTCTATGCTGAGCGCAAGGTGGGCTGTGGATGTACTCAAGAGTCCATGTGGTGCAGCATTTTGGGCTGGGACTTGGGAGATCCGGGTTCCAGGTCCCTCAGCCATGCAGCTCACCGAGTCCCTTTGGGCCATCACTGGTTCTAACCCTAACCTACCTCACAGGATTGTTGTGAAGATAAATGGAGAGGAGGAGTATCGAAAAAGCCACTGCAGGCTTTCTGGGAGAAAAAGTTGGAATAGAAATGTAACAGGCAATCCTAAAATCTCCTCCCCCGCAGGGTTGTTGTGAGGATAAAATGAGGGCTGGAGGGACGGACAGACGGACGAATAGGGGAAGTGTTCTCCTGTGTTGCTCATGAGTAGACCATCTGCTGCCGCCACCCCGCATTTTCGGAAGCGGGCAGAGGCCTCGGGGTGGGGCCTCCCGGTCCTTTTGCACATGGGCAGTGCGACCTCATCTGACCCAACTTCCCAGGGCTGAAATGAAAGCTAGAAAGGGTCGGAGCTCCCCCACCCAGTGCTGCTTCTCCTCCTTCCCCCAGGTGAAGCCCCTAAAGGTGTTGCCTCCAGCTGGAAGGAAACCTGGGAGAAGCGGTGGCGCTCTGTCATGCGCGTGCAGAGCAGTGGGGGCAGCCCGAGGCCTGTGGCGGCCGTGGCTCGGCGCCATGTCTGTCTTGCCGGTCCAGACCCCTGTCCTCCCCTGGCAGCTGCAGGACAGCGGGAGAAGGAGGCCAGCTGCCCCCACGCCGGCTATGGCCTGCCACCCGGCAACACGCGGCCCGCGAGAGAGCAGAGTCCCGCACCCCCGTGTGGCAGACACTCACTGCAGGCGCCACTTCCCAGACCCCGGTCCCTGGCAAGTGTCCGTTGGGCCCTTCTGCTTCGCCACGTCAGCAGACGGAGCTGGCTCCTTTCCTTGGCCCCAGCCCTGGTCCGCTCCGGCTGCTTCCCTTGTATGGGCCTGAAGGACAAGAAATCCAGCAGATTCCACGAATGCCATCGCAGCCTCTGAACATGCGCCATCTTCACAGGGACTTGCTCCACTCCGTTCCTTCTTTCCTCCCCCACCACGGACATAAAACAGGCCCGAAGTGACAGATCCGTCTGTGTTGGGGAGCTGAGCGGCTGTGCCATATTAGGGTTGCCAGGGCTGGCCAGCAAGCCGATGCCCCCCGCTTTTGGCTTGGGGCCAGCTGTTCGAGGAGCAGGCCTTCCGCCGAACGTGTTCGCACAGCTGTTGCCACTCAGCCGTCGCAATCCAGACGCTGGGGGTGTGCAAGGACGCAGTTTGGCGGTGACTGGCTCTCCGGGGCTCGGAGCAAGCATTTTCCCAGCCTGGAGATACATCCTGGGACCCTCCTGCAAAGCCCGGCCACGGAGCTGTGCCAGGGGCGGCGGGGAGGGGTCGTAGCCGTGCCCCCCGCGCCTCAACCGAGCCCCTCTTTTCTCCCGTTCTCCTCAAGGGAATTCCAGTGGGTATCTCGCCTGCCCCTCAGTGGCTCCCTCGACGCCTCCACCCTGCACCACATGAGTCTCCCCCGATGCGGCGTGAACGATGCGGAGAGCCACGCCTCATGGAAAGAGCGCACGCTTGCCCTGTTCTCGGGACGGACGGCCCGGGGAGGGCGCAGAAAGCGGTTCTTGCATCAGAGTAAGGCTTGCTGAGCTTTGCAAAAAAGTTTCTCCTTTGGGGCTTTCCCAGCTTTCTGCTTTGGGGGTGGTGAGATACACACTCACACAGACACACACAGACGAAAGCCCCAATGTCTCTGTACATTCTCTCTCTCTGTCTCTCTCTCTTTTAAAATAGCAAATTTCTCCCTGAGTGCCACAAAATGTCACGCCTATTCACCGTGACTGTTAAATTGCATTTTCTGTATATTTATAGATGCTTTTCTTGTTGGCTGCTCTGAGTGGCAGTGGAGATGACGTGTCATCGTTGCTTGCGCTCTTGGATGCCACCCTCAAAGTCGCAGCATCTGTTTCACAGAAGTGACACCCAAGGGAGAATCCCCTGTGCACCTTCAGCGTCTTTGTCCCTGTATATCATAGTTAATAGGAGCTGCGTGAGGGATGGGAATTTTGCAATCCCTGTTCAATCCTTTTATTTCTAATACTCACAATTTTGTAACGTTAAGGGTTGCATAGAAATGCGAGTGTCATGGAAGCATGCTAGGACTATTGGGGAAATCCACAATGGACTCACAGTAGTTCAGACTTCTGGATCAGACCCGTGGATTCTGCAGCGAACCAAACCTTTCCCAAGTTTGTTTGGATTCTGCAGGCTTTAGACTTCATATTCTTATTAAAAGTATAAGGCACAGGAAAATACAAAAAAAGAAAAAATGATGAACTAAACCATGCATTTCACCCACTGGCTACAATGCAAAAATACACATTTGGGAGGGATTTGGAAATTGGCTTATGAATGGATTTGTGTGAAACCAAATTCCATCAATGAGCAAATAACAGAAGGGAAGCTGCCAAATGCTGATGGAATGGATTTTACAGTATGTGAAGAAAAAATTATACTGGGGAAAGATGCATACGCAATGTCTAGAAGAACATAAGAAGGGCCATTACCGGATTGGACCCCGAGTCCACGTAATCCACATTCTGTTTACATTCTGTTTACAGGTGTTTTGATTCTGTTTAGCCCAGAGTCAAAACACCGGAAAGCCACAAACAGGCCATCCCTGCCCATGTTCCCCAGCCACTGATGTGCACGTGTATACTGCCTCTGAACCTGGGAAAGCTGTGGAGAAAAAAAATAGCATGAATATTGCATTAAAAATAAGGAAGCAGCAGCTGGAGTGCTTGGATTGATCACTTCAGTCATGTAAAACTGACACAGACGGGATAAAGACTGATTCATACATCCATAATTAAAGGGACCATCTGCTTTGCAAGCCACCCCTCAATGGCATCACAGAGATGCTGAAATGCAGGCTTTCGAGTCCATTTATTTATAGTTTGCCACCAGGACATCAACGCTACTTACCAAATCCAAAATAGACGCCGGCCGATAAACGCCAGATGAAGCCATCCAGGAAAACAGTGCAAATATGCAAGAGAACCAGTTGGAGAGAAAGGATTTCATTTGTCTGGCTTGTCACATCCATCAAAAGGATATAAACGACCCATGGAAGTGATAAAGTTGTTTAGACCAGTGATAGGAATGTTTAAAACTTGGTTCCTAATTGGTGCCAAACAAGTTTGGCTCTTCGCAAATCAGAGCATCTCCACAAGGGATGCTGGAGAAACCTGGAACAGGTGGAAATGCGATGCACACCTAGATTCCACAGCTGACCTCCTTTTTCTGGGTTTCACACATTCTGTGCGCTTGTGGCTTGGTTTTTCACTTCTGAGGGAGGCATATTATTGCTCACACGCACATTGGTGTAATGCACACTTGTGCCAGTCTGCACAAGTTGTTGTGTGTCGGTGCTATTTCAGTGCGTTAACCATGCATCTGAGCGCATTGATACACGTGAGCATTTCTACTGATAAGACCTCCTGGAGATAGCCTGAAATTCTGGAAAAAATGCAAAACAGTCCACAAACCCAAATGAAATCATTAGATTTGTTTATCTCGAACCCCCACAAGAAACACCAGCCTGGCAGGCAGATGTCAGGCTCTGCCCGTGGCCCTGAGGCCGCCTCATACTTTTTCACTGGCCCACCTTTCGATCTTCTCTTTCTTTCCGCAGGTGGCAAATGGTACAAGCGACAGCTGACATACCGACTCGTAAACTGGCCCTGGTACCTGCCACAGCAGCAAGTCCGCCTGGCGGTAAAAGCCGCCTTCGAGCTCTGGAGCAACGTCTCTGGCTTGGTTTTCTGGGAAGCCCTGGGGGATCCGGCCGACATTCGCCTGACCTTCTTCCAGGGGGACCACAATGACGGGGCAGACAATGCCTTCGACGGGCCAGGTACCGATCCTTCCTTGGTTAGCCTTTTGGAGCTACAGTTTCTATGTTTTCCAAGAATTGCAAGTTCCTTCTCTCCTGACATAAAAGAATTTTGCACAGTGGGATCAGGCCTTTTAAAAACGAACTGAAATTCAAATCTCGCTCCTGCACTGGCCAGGTTCAGTAGGTACGGGCGCAAAGACCCACGGAAAGGGTTTATGCAGGAGGCCAGGTGGTCCCCCCTCGAGGAGCGCACTTGTTTGGCAGCCCAGCCGGCACCATGCACGCTCCCTTGCTCCAGTGGAGTGCCGCAGGTGCCCACCCGTGCCCGAACTAGCTGGGCAGACCCAGCTGCCGCTGTGGTCCCGGGGCCCCCGCTCACTCACCTCCCTCTTCTGCCAGGGGGCGCACTGGCCCACGCCTTCTTCCCCCGCCGGGGCGAGGCTCATTTCGACAACGACGAGAGGTGGTCACTGGACAGCGGGAAGGGGCGCAACCTCTTTGTGGTGGCGGCGCACGAGATTGGGCACACGCTGGGCCTGGAGCACTCGCCGGTGCGCGGCGCCCTCATGTCGCCCTACTACAAGCGGCTCGGCAAGGATTTCATCCTGAGCTGGGACGACATCCTCGCTATCCAGAACCTGTACGGTGAGTACCGCTTGCTGGCTTGCTTGCTAGCACCGTTGTTATTGCAAGAATACTTTGTGCTGCCTCCGCGTGACAGGTGTCAAATCCGAAAGCACACGGGCTCCTGAAAACTCCAAATACCTTTTTCCAAGTGAGTGGCAAATGTGGCTTTCTCACAGGTCGTGCTTTCTTTGCTTCTCCAGGTGGCCTCTGTGTGGGTTGGAGTACAAATCCCATCCTCCCCGGCCAGCTGTGTTAGTTTATCACCCGAGTTTATACTCCAAGCCACCCAGAGAGTGCCTGGTTGGGGAAGGCTGTTCTAAGAGGGAGGGCTTGCAAAATCCCTTGTTGCTTGCAAATGGCAGAACAACGGGGGGTTCCACTTTCTAATTCAAAGGTAAACTGCCCCTGTACAAGGGGATCCATCAGGCTCTTAGCCAGTGGATATTTGTACCCTGGGCAGTGGTGCTGTTAAATCAGTTTGGGCCCCGGATGTCCCCAGCTCTGCTTGAACAGCAACACGCGTGACTCTGCTCTCCATGGAACGTGGCATCGGCCGCCCGCCCCGTTCATGCTGGCAGGCGCCACGGGTGCCCATGCTCGTCCTAGGGATGGTGCTACACCTACTCACCTGGGCTGGTCCTTGGGTCTCAACAGGTGGGCAAAAAGAAGGAGAAATGTCAGCACACCTCCGTCCGTCGTCGTTCTGAGAGGAAGATGCGTCATGGGGCCTCTAGGAGCCTTCGAGGGGGGAAGAGTCGCCCATCTTCATTGGGGGTGTTTCTTTCAGCCAAGAGGCCACTCTGGAGACGCTTTGGGGGGGCACGTGCCAGTGGAAGGGAGTGCCGAAGACGGAGGGGGGGAGCAGAGTGAAAAGGGCACACATGCTGGTCTTGCTGCCAATGGGGCCCATGCGCCAAAGCTTGCGCACCCCTCGCATGCAGGAATGCATGTGCGCACTTCATTCAGGTGGCTGCGCTTAGCTTTCTTAGGCCCCCAAATTCTGGATTTTACGGGCAGCCATTAAGCAGGAGGTTCCACAGAGCAAGCCCCTGTCCTGAGACGGCCACCCCGGAAATGCCCCAGGTCCCATTTCTCTTGCGGTTTCTTTTCGGCAGGGAAGCCTCACCGCGGCCTGGTTGTCCAGCTCCCGGGAAAGCTCTTTGCACACTTCCAGGACTGGAGCCAGGATCTCGATGGGCGCCGGCACCAGGATCCCAGCCTCAGTTCTCACTACTGCTGGTCGTTCTTCGACGCCATCGCCATCGGTAAGACGGGGCTTCGGCAGGGAACGCAAAGCGGGGGAACCACAATGAAGAGACTGACCGGCGGTAGATGTCCCCTTTTCACCTCACCCACCCACCCCCGTCACCGTCTGGCCTCGGCTTTCTTCTCCCACAACCCAGGGGTGATAATGCTGGCCTACTTTACAGGGTTGTTGTATGGAGGATTGCTACAAGACCCCGTGTGGGAAGCATGTGGGCACCTGACAACCATGCAAAGACTTCTGACATTACAGCGCATGAAATATTAGGAACATGGTGTTTCTCTGCAAGGGGCAAATTTGCCCAAATTCTGTGGAATGCAGAGATGAGTGCAATATTTATACACATGTCCGGGACAGGATCAGCCCTGTCTCTGTTATGTGCCCACAGTTTTCAAAGCAGGGAGAAAAGCCAAAGAATTCACTGCTCATTCTGAACCTTGAGATGTCAGAGTTGAGATTGGGTGTGCGCAATCTCAACACCATTCTGCGTTTCAAGTTTCACTATGATGATTTATATCACATGGCATTATATCCTGCCTTTTTCCCTCTTGTAAGGAACCCAAGACAGCTTACATAGTTCCATTTTGTTGTCCCCCTCTGGACCCTTTCTAATTTTTCTGCATGTTTCTTAAATCTTGGTGCCCATAACTGGAGACAGTATTCGAGATGAGGACTTCAAAAACTTGCTGCTTTCCTGGTTTTTTGTACATTACACCCTCCTTGCTTGATTTCAGAATTTTGCATTTTAAATGTCTGATCGTTGACATGCAATGGTGGACAGGGCTTAACAGACGGTGCAAGCAGAAGCGCCCAACCCCCTCCTCCCTGGAAGGTCCCAGTCCATCCGTCTGGAGGGCCCTGGATATGTCGACCTTCTGTGTGCAGCGTCCTGGGAGCGTGGCAGGAAGAGCCACGAGGGCTGATGGGGTGGGGGGGTTGCCCGGGCCGCCGCCTGGAAGGCAGAGCTGTGTGGGTGGCGTCCTCCTAGAAGCCCCTCCTGGGGCTGCCCTTCAAACGAACAAGCGGTGCGGAGTTCAGCTACCTAAACGACAGAGCAAGCCGCTAAGGAATGCACGACGCCTGGACTATCGGCGATCCTCGGGTTGCCTCCCGCTGGCTCCTCGGCCCCCATCCAGGTGGGAGCACTTGCCTTTACGGCTTCTCATGCCCGGGCCCAAGATCCCGCAAGCTTTCTTTCCTACAGTCCTTGCCCCACCTTTCCTGCCCAGAAAAGCCCACCAGTCACTGGCAGTCTGGGAGGGTGCACAGTTCAAGCTGAGCTTTCAACTGCAAAAGGCCAGGAGCCAAAGGCAAGGGGACGAGCCCCCAGCCTGGGCCTGCGCCTCTGAGCCACCCTGTGTGCCCAGCTATTCGGCCTCAGGAGGTCCAGGTTTGCAGAATCAGGAACAAACTGACATAAGCCGTGGAACTGGCCAGAGGTCAGGGCTGGTGGGGGGACAGCAGGGGCCTGGCGTCTGGGGTTTGGCCCCCAGCCCTGAGGTTCAGCACCCCCACGTTGCTGCTTTGTGGACTATTTGTGTGGATTGTTCGTGCTCTTTCCAGAACTAGCCCAGCAGGGGCTGTGAGCCCGTGGAAGGAACGTGCTGAGTGCCACTTGCTGAAAAAGCCCTCTGGAAGGGCAGCCTTGGCCCAGAGGGCTCCCCCCCCCCCAAAAAAAACCGTGGCCATGTGCGATTCCACCTGTGCGCAAGGTCTTCAGACCAAACACTTCAGAGCTCTAACTTGCATCCCGTTGTCCTACGCAGATTCACAAGATGACCTGTATATCTTCAAAGGTGGATATTACTGGCTTGTACCCAAGGGAGGAAGAGCGCAGGGGCCACACCCCCTCCGGACAAGGTGGCTGGGGCTGCCACCCACCCTCGATGCAGCGACCTTCTCCAAGAAAGATGGGAAATTCTATTTCTTCAAAGGTAGTTATGTGTGACGGGAGCTACTGGCAAGACGGGTATCCAAGAGCTCTCGAGGGCGCCAGGCTGAGGAAAGTGTGGGAGCCCATGCGGTGCAAACCTGCACATTTCTGGTCCAAACGCAGTGGCCATGTTCCATCCAAAGAGAAGCATGGACTGATTTCAAGGGGAGAGATTCCAGCCCATGGGAGCAGCCCATGGAAGAAGTGCTTCCCTTGGGATGGATCATCTTTCCATGCATCAGCTTCTCCTGCCCTTCTAAGTTGTGCACCAAAACAGGCCCAGACTGTTCAGCAGTGTGACGAGCCCTTTGCCTCTGCTTTGCTCAAAAGTACCGTATTTTTCGCTCTATAAGACACGCCTGACCATAAGACGCACCTAGTTTTTAGAGGAGGAAAACAAGAAAAAAAATATTCTGAATCCAATGGGCACATAATCACAGGCACATTCCCCATCACTTCCCCATGGGCTGCACATCTGACAGACTTACTGCACACACACATTCGCTCTATAAGACACACAGACATTTCCCCTTACTTTTGACGGGGGGGGGGGGGGGAAAGTGAGTCTTATAGAGCAAAAAATACGGTAAGTTCCAGGCAAACGCCCAGCAAAGGGGTCCAGGCCGCAGGGTGATCCCAGCTGCCACCTGCTGGCCAGCACCAGAGAAGCACGTGCTGCACTGGATCAGGCCGAAGGGGCCAGCTGGGTGTCCCGTGGGGAAGCCCAGAAGCAGGCCAGAAGTGTGACAGCGCCTTCCCACCCATGTTGCACGGCAACTGGTGCAGTCAGGCATCCTGCCTCTGATGCTGAAAGTGATGAGGACTAGTAACCTTTGATGGCCTGCCCCTCCACGCTTTTGTCCAGTCTCCTTTCAAAGCCTCCCAAACCAGTGGCCATCTCAGCACAGTGAGTTCCATAGCTTAACTCTGACTTTGGCCTGTCTTGGATCTCCCACACAGCAGCTTCACAGGGTGAGTCCTTTGGATTTTAGTACCATGGGCCAGTTCTAGGGAGGTGTTGATCTTGCTCTCCACGACTGGTGCCCCCACAACTGGAGGTGGCGTCCAGTCCTGGGCTCCACATTATCGGAGAGACACAGCTAGGTTAGAATCGGCCCAGTGCAGGTTCACAAGGATGGGAGCCGGATTAGCTGGACTGAGGGAGCTGGGTCTTTTTAGCCTGGAGAAAAGGAGACTCCGGGGGGGGGTCTTTTAGTGACTTACAGGTATGCAAGGAGATGCCATGTGGAGGAGGGCCGGGAGCTGTTCTCCCCTGCAGTGGAGGGCAGGATGCGTTCCAGTGGGGCAAAGCTCAAGGAGCCAGGCTTCCGGTTGGATGCCAGGAAGTGCTTCCTGATGGTAGGGACCCCGAGGGTATGGCAGGGGCTTCCAAGGGAGGTGGTAGGGACCCCATCAGGGAGGGCATTCAAGGAAAGGTCGGACAGCCACATGTAGGGGATTGCATGAGCAAAGCCGGCTGGAGCCAGGGTCAGACTAGATGGTCCGGGAGGCCCCTCCGGCTCGCTCTGTTTCTAGCTTGCTACGCTCTATGTGAGAGGGAGGAAGGCCTCCCTCCTGCCTTGCCCACACCGAGGAGCATCGCTTCCCCACTCCACTGCCTCTGCTCCCAGGGCAGCAGCCTTCTCTCTGACCCTTGAATGGCTGGGCCTCCACGAGGCCGGCCTGGCTGCTCTTCGGTCCCGAGCGCCCTCCGTTCTGCTGCCCCCACAGGTGGCCGATGCTGGCGCTACAAAGGCCCCTCGCCGGACGCAGGCTTCCCCCAGAAGTGCAGCGACGCGGGCGACCTGCCCCGCCACCCGGACACGGCCCTCTACTTCCAGCCGCTGCACCACGTGGTCCTTTTCAAAGGCCCCAAATACTACGTGGTTGACGAGGAATCCTTCCAAGTGGAGCCGTACTACCCCAGAAGCCTGCAGGACTGGGGAGGGGTGCCAGCCATGGCCAACGGCGCTCTCACCCTCTGGGACGGCTTCGTGTACTTCTTCCGAAGTGACCAGTTCTGGAAGTTCGACCCGGAGAGGCTGCAGGTGGTGGAAAAGGGGGAATGGGCCAAACAGGTGTCCTGGCTCGGCTGTCAGGACCCGGGAATCAATGAGGCTGCAGTTTGAGCTTCCAGACCGCCGGAGGTCCCGGACGTATTCCAGTTTGGAGGGGGCCCACTTCCTGTCTTGAAGTTTGCCTTCCATTTGGTCATGAGAAGGACGGACGACGGATGGACGGAATGGCTGTGCAGTTGCAGGAGAATGGACGGACGGACGGACAGACAGATGGACTCAGCTGTGCAGTTGCAGGAGAAAAGACAAGCAAGCAAACCACACGTACTGCAAAGGGAGTTGGTCTCATGCTGCTCGGATCATCTACTACTTGAACCTCACTCTCAGGTGTTGCCTTTCAGCTGCTGCGCTGTCCCGTTTCCACCTGCCGCTGGCTGCCGCGTCTCGTGGCCCCCCGCCGGGACCCAGGCCGTGCCCGGAAGAGCATCAGGCCTGCCCGTCTGTGGCCCGATCGGACAGTCTGACCCATGTGCCACGCAATGTGCGGTCTCGGTCTCACACCGTCAAGGGGGAGGTGGCAGGGCCGAGGGGGCTCTGGGCGACGGCCAGGGTGGTGCTGGGGGCTGTTGGGGGACGTGGTCCAGGAACTCATCATTCCGCCCGAGCGGCGAGAGACCTTTGGCAGCTGTGCTGCTCCGGGCAGCTCCACTGTGCCACCTCTAGATCCCTGGAAGGCAACGCCCAGTGCTCCACGCTCTGGTGTTGAACCGGTTGCCGTGGGAAGGCCACGTTCGGCCCGGGGGGGCCCTTGGGGGCCGCCTTCCATGTGGGCGGCTGGAGCCATGCGGGGGTGCTCAAAAGGCAAGCCGATTTTGGAGCCAAGGTGGAGCACCCGTCAAGGGCAGGGCCACCTGGCAGGTGTGCGGCTCCACGGCCTGCGCCTCCCACCGCCTCTCTGTCCCTCAGAACTCTCTTGTCCTGGAGGACTGAGCTGGCACTGGGATCGTGCGCGAGTGCAGGAATGGACATTGGCTGGATCGCGTGGCTGCATCTCGGGATAACCCGGGGAAGCCTTGCCATCGCACGGGTGAACTCATGCCCCGGCTGGGCCAGGGCACACACCGTGGCGTGTGCCTCTGTAAAAGCAGCCACCTGCACACAGAACACGAGCAGCTCAGGGGAAGGCGAGGCAGGAGCATCCGTTCCTGAGGGTTTCTACTGGGGGTTTTTTAAATTGCAGTGGGGGGGGCTTGTGGGGGGTTCTGTGACTGCTTATGGGATCATGTTGAATGCAGACTTTTACCAGCACCGTAGAAACGGTCCCCAGTGGACCATCCACCCTTGAAAATCCCTGCTCGTTCCTCCCCGTGTGTGATATATAGTCTTGAAAAAAGTAAAAGTCATTTTGTACAGTTTTGCTTTGAGAAATGAGCTTCTTCATTTCACTACCCCTCCTCAGGGTGGGACCACATTCATGGTGGCCAAGTTCTGCCTTTCTGGGGCCCGATTCCCAGTGTGACACTCTGCATGCCAAAGTGAGGCCCACGGGCTCGCTGACTTCCAGGTGTGCCCAGCCATGATGTGAAACTGCGCCCGCCTCACCTGTGCACTCAGCTTTAACTCCAGCTTCATCCATCACTGGGAATCGCAGTCCAAACCTCCTACGGGCAGCAAGTTGGATGTCCGTAAGGAGGGTGGTGTATCCACCCCGAGTTTCAGCCCAAGCTTGAATGGTGCTGAAGGAGGCCTGGCGTCTTTCGCATCACAGAGAAGTGGACTTGCCCAGTGCAGGCCACACTCCTGGCTTTGGGTGGCATCCCCTGGGAGATACCGTGCTGTGCGAAGCCACGCAGGCAGTTCTCCCGCCCCTGCTGTCACCTCCGCTCTCCGGGTGGAGATCGCACGGGGGGGGTGGTGTTGTCAGGGCCGGCAGGGGGGGACCCAGAAGCCAAGGAGGCGGCCAAGGAAGTGGTGGCCGGAAGCAGAGGCCGTCCTGGTCAGGAGCTTGCTGCTCCTCTGTAAACCCCGTTAGACCGAGGGGCTCCAATTCCTGAGCGAATCACGCAAGGAAGAAATCTTAGGTGACAACAGGGATCCTTCGGGGGCGGGGGGGGTCAGCTTCAGGACCAGGTCCTCCCCCCAGGAGAACCCGAGGCAGTTCTGCAGGCTGGAAGGGTGACCTTCGCAGACCAAATTAAGTCGACAGGCCAGGGGTTCTGCAGCCTGGCCATGGGTCCCACCGAGGCGGTCGAATCACTTGCACAGCTTTCCAATATCCCAAATGCTGCCGGAGGAAGCCACAGATCAAGGAAGCCACAGCCTTGAATTTGGGGCTGAGATGTAGGATGTTTTGGAGTGCATCCCTCCAGAGCTGCCATAGAGAGTCCGTGGACCTGGTGAAGAGCACGGGGCTGGGACTCGGGCGATCCGGGTTAGAGTCCCCGCTTGGCCATGGAGCCAACGGGTGCCTTTGGGCAAGTCGCAGACTCTCAGCCCAGCCTACCTCGCAGGGTCCTTGTTGTGGGGATAAGCTGGAGAGCAGGAGGAGAAGAATGGTAAAAGCTGCTTTGAGTTCTTTGTAAGAAAAAAGAGAGGGAGCGGCATGATATAAGTCTAGTAAATAAGTTGGAGATGACTTGATGGCATGTCGCAGCAATGAATGAAAATACACCTTTCCCAACCAGCATTCCCAGGAAAGGAATCTTGGCCTTCATTGCTTCAGGTGAGCAATGATGTTTCTTTCAGGTGAGCGATGCCACAGTACCACTAAACCAGTCAACAAAACACAGGAGGGATTTTATTCGGAATAAAACACAAGTCTGCAGAAGTCTGCATTTTAAAAGCGTGGGCGCACAGGCTGCAGCTGAGAGTCAGCTGTGCCGAATTTGGGCATCCGGCAATCCCGAGGTTGCTGCCCCTTGGGCCAGTAGATGACTTGGCTGGCTTGCCAGCTATCAAGCGATAAAACCTCACAGCTTCTTTGCTTTGCCTTGCCTCCTACTTCCTCGGGAACCATGGCCATGCCAACGGAACCTGGAAGAAAGAGGGAGGCCGTGTGGCTGATCTGACCCTGCCAGATCAGGCCAAGATCTCTCTGCCCCTGCCTCCTGTTTCCAGCAGTGGTCAGCCGTAAGCTTCTGGAAAGGTCTGTCATGGCAACTAACCCAGGAGGTCCCACTGGGCAGAGTGTCCATGCATAGATCTGTCTTCTGTGAATGCACTTACTCTCTGGCATTCTATTTATTTTTTAAATCCATACCCTGCCTTTTAATATGCAAGGAATACAAGGCTGCTTAAAGTCTTACTTTCAATTTTCCCCTTCACAACATTCCTGCAAGGTAGGTCAGTCTGAGAGTCAGCAACAGGCCCAAAGTCTGCCAGGGAACTTCATGGCTAAGCGGGATTGGAACTAAGCACCCGTGAGCCCCACCGGATCAGACCAAACTAGCCCTGCCATCTGACATCAGAAGGGCCCAGAGGCCACCAGGAAGCCCAAAGATTTAGGCCTCCCCTCGCTGCAGCAGCATCTGCAACGGAGTGATAGACTGCCCCTGATCATGGAAGTCATACTGAGTCAATATCACCAACAGTCGAGCTTCGAAATGTGATCCTCGCCCAGTAAAAAGTTGGGAGCTGGGAAGATTGCAGGACACGCCTGTAGGACACCGACCTGCCCAAACCCCTGCCTATGTTTCAGGCACACGTGGGATTACCGTATTTTTCGCTCTATAAGACGCGCCTGACCATGAGACGCGCCTAGTTTTTAGAGGAGGAAAGCAAGAAAAGAAATATTCTGAATCCAATGGGCACATAATCACAGGCACATTCCCCATCGCTTCCCCATGGGCTGCACATCTGACAGACTTACTGCACACACATATTCGCTCTATAAGATGCACAGACATTTCCCCTGACTTCTGAGGGGGGAAAAGTGCATCTCATAGAGCAAAAAATATAGTCATTTAAATTTCACAGAATGCAAGGCCAGCCAATGCGTCATTCCCATTTGTCCCAGGTTTGCACCCTGACCCAAAGCCCCAAAGGCCCTGGAAACCAATTTGGAAAAATATGTATTGCCACACTGAAGGAGCGTTTGCCGGGGGGGTGGGGGGGCTGTTGCAGATGATAATCGAGAAAGCTGCTAACCTTCCATTGACACACGTGAAGCTCAGGTGTTAAAGTCACGAGAGACTTCTCTTTAAAGGAACTAATCCAGAGCCCAAAATACAGCCTTGTTTCCTCCTTTAGAGCAGCGGAAAGCGACCTTTTCCCAACCCGTCGGGAGAAACCTGCCTGTGCCATGCTTCTTCCCTGCCATCACACAAAATCTCTGTTGGCAAAGAGGAGGCAGCTGTGCCACGGGAACCTGCCTGCTTAGGAAACACAGCCTACCAGCACACTAGTCCTCATTGTGTCTTGCTTGTGCTCTGTGTTGGACTCAGAAGTTCTGGCAGGCTTTCAGTGCTGTGGCCCAGGAGTCCATGCTCAATGAAGCCCTGGCTGTAATGTAACATCCCACACGTTTTGCAGAAAGTAATTTCACATTCTGGGCACATCCTGCTGGAGGATCTTTTCCTCTCCAGCTGGCAGCAAACCGGCTCTTGCGGAGTCCTATTCCTGAGAAGCAAAGGGAGACAGGCAAAGAAACTGATCTGGGGGTCTGGAGCCCTTGCTCTAAAACAGGGGTGGGGAAGCGGCCTCTTCCAAGGGCTGCTCCCCATTTTGGAGAAGCCCCCAGGGGGCCGCATTCTGGGGTGGGAGTGGCTCGAGGAGAAAGGTGCGGAGTCAGAGGACTCCAAAGTCGTCACCTTGCAACTTTATTTATTTATTTATTTATTTAGGGGTGGCTTATTCACCGAAGCCTCGGGGCGGCTTACAACCATAAATAAATGATCACAATATAAAACAATATAATATAAATTTAAGTCGCCCTGGCCAAAGCATAAAATAAATAAATAACATTAACAGTTAAAATAACATTTGAATAAAAAGGTCTTCGCCTGGCGCCGAAAAGCAAATAACGACGGTGCCAGGCGGACCTCTCTGGGGAGCGCATTCCATAAATTGGGCACCACTGCAGAGAAAGCCCTGCTCCGAGTACTTACCCTCCTAATATCCTTCACCGAGGGTTCCCGGAGAAGGGCCTTCTCCTGCCAGGAGCGGAGCCTTAGAATTCCAGGCTTTTTAGAATTTTTGGGAGACTTTTGTGTGGGAAGGTGGTGCAGCTGTGACGGGATTGGGACCCTCCGTTGTCCCACAGGCCTGCTGTGCAACAGCCCTGCTTGGAAAGGAAAGTTTAACTAAAGTTGGGGGCTTTTTCCTGGCATGGCCAACATTTGTCTCCACCTGTTTCAGAACGCATTTTTTGGTCCGGCATGTTCTATTCAGATTATGAACTGAGCACCCACATGTGGTCTGTGCCAGTTCAGAACGTCAGCCATTTCGCAAGTTGCCACACTGAGGACCAGACACTTGGCTTCCCAAGGCAAGAGGCAAAAGGGTGTCCGTTCCCCCCCCCTCTCGTTAGGCTGCCAGTTAAATTGTCCTCAGCTCTGGTACTGCGGCAGCATCTTCAAGCACCCGAGGGGGTGTTTGATGCGCTCATCCCGGCCTCACGGCAGCCCCCAGCCTGTCCAAAAGGCCTCACTGCTGGTCACTTGTCTCCCGCGTCTCCAGGTTCTCTAATTTATTTATTTATTTATTTATTAAAACATTTCTATGCCGCCCCATCGCAATAAAGCCTCGGGTGGCTCAAACAGTAAAAATTTGACACAAATAACTTCAATTAACCCCCCCCCCCGGTGCATCTCAGCAAAACCCCTTAAAAATACAATCTAAATTAACAAATATAAATATTAAACAAATTAACAATTAAAATATGATTTAAATAAAAAGGTCTTCGCCTGGCGCCGAAAAACAAATAACGACGGCGCCAGGCAGACCTCTCTGGGGAGCGCATTCCATAGACGGGGCGCCACTGCAGAGAAGGCCCTCCTCCGGGTGCTCACCGTCTTAATTCCACTGTTAGGAGAGGAACGGACAATAAGAAGAGCCTGACGCACGCTGTGATTGCGCTTGGAATATTGTGTGCGGTTCTGATCACCACACATTAAGGCAGATATTGTAGATGTGGACAAAAATGGGGACAGAAGAGCAACGGAACGACCCATGGGCTGCAGCGCCTACTCTAAGAGAAACCATTGCGATGCCTGGGATAGTTAACTTAGCACCTGGGAGCAGCCATGAGACAGGTGTGTGGCACCCGAAAACGATGCACGGCCTCTCGCATAACATGAGAACTCAGAGGAAGCAACCCGAGAGGCTGATGGGTGAGAAATTCAGGACGAAGGAAGGGCAAAATAAAGCCTGGGAATTTGCAACCGCAAAATGTAGAGATGGCCTCCAGTTTGGATGGCTTTAAAAGGCGACAAGGCACGTCCAGTTAGTGGCTGTGGAGGGCACTGAAAAGATTCAGGGATCGGGCCCGCAGGGCCAAAAATGCCGTCCAGATTCATCTTGTGTCTGTGAGTCCTTAAAGGGGTGTCGTAAGTAGAAAGTGATTATGGACAGGGAACAAGGGAAGCATTTGATTTGGAGGAAAAACTCAGGGAGAACAATTGAGGGGGTGAAGCTCATGTGAGCCCCAAATCACCTGTTGCTGGGGGATGTGATGCAGCAGGGATCTTCAAGTCCCTTGGGCATTTTTTTCAGCAAGGGGATCGGGTGGGATCCCGATGGAAGATCTGGGGCCAACCCCTAAGAGTCCCTCCTCACTCATGGAGGAGAAAGCCGTCCGTGGCCACCAGTCCTGATGGCCACAGGCCACCTACAGTGTCAAAGGCAGAATGCCTGCGGCCATCCTTTGCTGGGGAACATGGCTGGCTGGCTGGCTATTGCGTGAGCAGGTGCTGGTCTTGATGGGCCCTGGGTCCAATCCAGCCTTGGGGCTCTTACGCTCTCAGAAGATGGCATGCAAACATTGCGGGACACTGCATTATGGGGCTGTTAGAAGCATTCCTGGGATTTCGTAGAGGCAGGGAAAGGGGTGGAAGAGAACCAACGGCCGCTCTCAGCCAATTTCTTGGACCACTCTGAGTCTTTCCTGCCATCTGGTGGCGCAAGCCGGCTGGGGAGGGCTCTGGGGTGCAGAGCTGCGGAGAAGGGCAGAAAGGACCTCCTGACATTCAGAGCAGCTCATGGTGGAGCCATTTCCCACGGAGGCAAAGCAAGCCATCTGTTGGAGATTTCCCCCAGAAGCTGGGGTTGGACTGGATGGCCTCTGGAGACCCTTCCAGTTCAATAATCCCATGGGAAATGGGACTCCGATTTCCCCACCTCACGTGAGAGAGGCTTGGGTGTAAAGAGCATCTCCTAGCTGTGCTACCTGTCTCCCAGCCAGGTCAGGCCCGAGAGGAGCGGGAAAGGGAGCCAGCCCCAAAGCCAGCTGCCTCGCTTTTGGGCCTGCTCCGCGCTTGACTCCGGAAGCCCGGCGGAAGGGCTGGAACTGGGTTCTTCTACAGCAGCCGCTGGTGCTTCACTCTCCATTTCGGGGCCTGGGTGCCGATTTCCCTCCAGCTCGCCCTCATCCCCATCTGGTCTGCTTTGGGACATTCGAATTCGTTTCAGACCTGGGCAAAACATTTTTTTAACGGGATGGTCATCACAGCAAAGGCTAAGAAACTACGCTTCCGTCTTCTTCTCTTCTGTGACAGTCATTTGGTGGCTCTGGCATAGTGGAACCAGAGCTGACAGGGCCGAAGCACCGAGAATTTTTTCTTAGTGGGAGCCCCCCCCCCCCGATTTCTCGATTCCCTCTTTGCTGAGCTTCAGTCCTGGTGGCCTCTCCTGTTACCTGGGAGCTACCCGTGCTGTAATGCAAAGCAGTTGGGAGGGGTGGCTTGATCAAAGACCCAGTGGCGTGATCAGAGGTCTGCTTGTGGTGGATAGAAACATCTAAAGCTGGTTGGTTGATGGGGCCTGACCCATCTGCTTGCATGCTTCCGCTCTCTGCAAAAAAAGAGGCTAGGGCTGCCTTCCTGAGGTGAGGGGCAGCTCTCAAGACTGCCAGGCGGCTCAGTAGTCCCATGACCGATGCTAAGTGTGGGTCGAGGCCTGTTTTGCCCTGCAGAGAAGGCCAGGATGCATTCCAGTGGAGCAAAGCTCAGGGATCCCAGGTCCCATTTGGATGCCAGGAAGCCCTTCCTGACAGTCAGGACCCCGAGGGTGTGGAATGGGCTTCCTCGGGAGGTCGTTGAGGCCCCATCGGTGAGGGTGTTCAAGGACAGGCTGGACATGCACATGGTGGACATGTTGTGAGCGGAGTCGGCAGGAGCCAGGGGTCAGACTAGATGGCCCGGGAGGCCCCTTCTGACTCGCTCTGTTTCTATCTTTCTATGTTCCTGTCCTGGGCAATAGCCCAGCCTTCCCCACCATGCCTCTTCAATCTCTGCTGGACTGCAGCACCCTTCCTTCCCAGCCCATGCTGGATGGGAACAAGGGGTGTGGCATGGCTGGGACACTCCAGGTGGGGAAAGGCTGCGCGATGCAGTCCCCGTTTGTCCCCAGTGCTGGTACCCGGAGCTCCCATAACAGGTGCAGCTGCCTCTGCTGTGAATGTGCCAGATCCCCCCGGGGCATCTCCGCCCTCCATAGCAGCTTGCAGAGTCTGATTCCCCTGTCAGATCTGCTGGGTGAGGAAGACCTTCCGTCTCCTCCTCTCGCTCCCCCGCCCTCCTGCGCCCTGAATCTGTGGCTCACGGATTCGTGATGATTTAAAGTTTTGGGCCAGGGAGCTAAGTGATGTCCACACCAGGGTGCAGAAACTCTCTAGGCCTAAGGGTGGCACCCCAGCTATTATGGAATGTGCTCCCCGGAGAGTTTTGCCTGGCACCAACGTTATATTCCTTTCAGCACCAGGTAAAAACCATTTTATTCGTCTGGCATTTTAATATTTAAATATTTTAACTAGTTTTTAATGATCATGCTTTGTCACATTTTATCTTATTTCACTGATCCGGGTGAGGCGGTGGCTGTGCTGAACCAGTGCCTGGCCGAGGTAATGGGCTGGACGAGGGCCAACAAACTGAGGCTCAATCCTGACAAGACGGAGGTCCTGTTGGTGGGTGGGTCAGGCTTCAGACTGGGGGACCTGACCCTAGTCTTAAATGGAGTTGCACTCCCTCTGAAGGACAGGGTCCGCAGCCTGGGAGTGCTCCTCGACCCAGAGCTGACCTTGGTAGCCCAAGTGTCAGCAGTGGCGAGGAGCGCTTTCCATCAGCTTCGGCTGATCCATCAGCTGCGTCCCTTCCTGGAGTTCGACTGCCTGGTAACAGTGACCCACGCGCTGGTGAGGTCCCGGTTAGATTTCTGTAACGCGCTCTACGTGGGGCTACCCTTGAAGACAGTCTGGATACTTCAATTGGTGCAAAACAGAGCTGCCAGGGTGCTGACGGGGACTGGGCATGGTTCTCATATCACCCCAGTTCTCTGTCAGCTTCACTGGCTTCCCATTGAAGTCCGGGCCCAATTCAAGGTGTTGGTTCTTACCTATAAAGCCCTTAACGGCTTGGGTCCTGGCTACCTAAAGGAGCGCCTGCGACCATATATGCCCTCCCGCCCCTTACGATCGGCAGCAGATGCCCTTCTACGGGAACCCTCCGTGAGAGAAATAAGGAGGGTGAGTACCAGGAGCAGGGCCTTCTCTGCGGTGGCACCCCACCTATGGAATGCGCTCCCCAGAGAGGCTTGCCTGTCTTTATTTGCTTTTCGGCGCCAGGCGAAGGCCTTTTTATTTAAGCAATATTTTAAGTGTTAAATTATTTTAAGTTAAAATTATTTGTTAATTTATTATTATATTTGGAACAATTTATTATTATATTTTAAATTCGGACCTTGAGATGGGCGAGTTTTTAATATTGTGCATGTTTTTAGGTTGTTGTGAGCCGCCCTGAGGCTTGTTGTACGGGGCGGCATATAAATTTGTTAATAAAAAATAAAATAAAAATTTTTTATCTTATTTTCTTATTTCATCTTTTTTTATTATGTTTGATGTATTGGTTCTATTTACTTATTGTTATGTTTAACTAGGCTGTAAAAAATACTGTCAACAAAGGAAAAGGAAGGGAGGGAGGGAGGGAGGGAACGAGTCAGAAGGGGCCTCCTGGGTCATCTAGTCTGACCCCGGCTCTGCTCACGACATGCCTTTTGGGTGCCAGCAATGGCCAAAGGCAGGAGGGGTGGAGCCAACCTATTTCCCCAAAGCTCTCGCTGCCTTACCCCAAGCTGTAGGAGGGCCCTTAACCCTTTTGCACTCAGGTGCAGAGTGGCACAGAAGCCTGGAAGCCACCAAGCCGTGAGCATTTGGGGGACTTGGGGCGAGGCTGCGAGGAAGAGGCGTTGGGCGGATCGACCATCACCCGGAAGCTTCTGGATGGTCTGGATCGACCATCTCCCCATCACCCGGAAGCTTCCAGACTGCCCACCTCCAGCCCTGAGTTGGCCAAGGCTGGATTCGAGCTCTGCTGCTCGGGCTGTTTGTGGCCCCCATCAGGTACTCCATGTTAACACCGATTCCAGTGAATTGGGGTCCCTCTTACCCAGCAGATCCCCAAGACTCACCAGACGAACACCCACTATCCCGCTGTCCAGCTGGAGGAGTGGAGGGCCCCCAAGCAACCATTGTGACGTCAGCACGAGGCTCCTGCAGCTGGCGCTGGGCAGGGGGGGGGCGGTTGTGGAGACACTGCCCTCCCCAAGAACATCTGGCAGGCACCCGGGGCTGCCTTCATTCAGGATACATGGCTTCCTACTTTGTGCATGGAAATTTTTTAGTATTGTGAGCCGCCCCGAGGCTGTTGCAAGGGGCGGCATATAAATATTTAAATAAATAAAATAAATAAATAAAATAAAATCCCACCCACCTTTTCTCTTTCTTTTTAAAGAACTTGAAGTGGCTTAACTGCTCGTCCTCCTGCGCGCAGGCTTATTCCCACAACAACCCTGTGGGGCAGGCTGGGCTGTGCCTGTGCCATGCCCCGTGTCCCCCAGCTGCTCCACGACTGAGAAGGGAAGGACCAGATCACCTGAGTCCCAGTCCTCATCTCACCGCTGCCCTGCAGCGCCTCTCTTCTTCCGTTGTGCTAGGAAATGCCATGTTGTCCTTGGCTCCCTGTATTTGCCTTTTTGTCATTTTAAGAATTGTTGTGAACTGCCCAGAGAATTTCGGCTATTGGGCATTACAGAAATGAAAATGTTGTTATTAATCAAGCAAGCAAGCAATCATTAAACATTAGCAATTATTCCTTATTGAAAGCATGAATAATTACAAATTCTTAGTATATTGATACTAATATTACATGCATCATCATCATCATCATCACTTTGGCCCCCAGAAAACCCCTTCACCACATTTCAGATCCCCAGGAACAAGGCAAAGTCGCATATTCGTTTGTTCCAAGCAAATGTTCCAGGACCTTTCGGTTAACCCCGATCAACCCAGCAAGGGGAAGAAGGTGAATGAAGGTCCCAGGACTTTTATCTGCATGGCAGTGCACTGGGGGGGGGGGGGGAGTTGTGGTTCGGTGTCCTTGAATATCACTCCTCACAGGCTGACACTTCGAGAATCTTATTGCGTGGGAAGTGGCTGAGCTACAAGAATGAGCTGCACCCCAAGTCCACCGACATGTTCCCAACCCCACCTTAGCATTCACCCTTTCCCCCTTTTGTATGCGAAATGTGTGCATGTCTGTCCGTCTCCACAATGGGCGCATCAAAGTGTGCTTGCGTTTGGCTTTCAGCTGGGTGCACTTTCCATGGATACTTTCCCCCGCACATGCAACACACACACAAGGAAGAGGTTCCTTGCGTATCCTGGCCTCAGGCCCAGAAAAGTACAATCGGACCAGCAGATACTACACACGTCAATGGATCAAGCCCACTCAGAACTTTCACTGCAACATTTTGCACCCATCAATCTTTCTGGATGCATTTTCAAAACAGACTCATCAAGAGTCTTGTGCAGTAGATTCTTATGTCAGAGGTTGCTGGCCTCTGTTCCACATTGCGAACAGGCAAAGACCTTTTTATTTAAGTCTTATTTTAATTGTTAGGGTTGTGTTTGGTTTGGTTTATTTGTTTTTATGTTTATGTTGAATTAATGTTGTATTTGGTTGTAGGTTTGTTTTATTTATTGGGTTTATTTACTGGGTTTATTAGGGTTTAATTTAAGGTTATTTTGTTTGCTGAGATGCACCGAGGGCAAGGGGAGGGATAAATTAATATTGTTTATATAACAATTGTATTTTAATTATGTTGTAAGCCGCCCCGAGGCTTCAGTGCGATGGGGCGGCCTATAAATATTTTAATAAATAAAATAAATAAATTTTCAAGGACTTCGCTTGTGGTCCACATGCCATGCCCCAAGCTTGCAAATGTACTATATAGGACTGCAGACCGCATGGGTTTGTGTCCAGTTCTGGGAGGTGCACACTGGGTGAATTCTGAGCAAGGACAAGCTGAAATGACTCTCATATAACCCTAGGAAGTGGGAAATAGTGATCCTCTTGTCAATCCTATTGACCCAAACTTGCTGAAAATGGGCCTATTGGAAGGCAAACATCTGGACACCGTATCTTACAAATGTTGCTGAAAGAGAAAACATTTCCCAACTAAAACTCAGCACTGGGGGGTTTTTCCTTCTCCATCCCAGCCAATTTTCCTTTTGTGATGTGCCTTTTAAATTGCAAGCCTCCAGGCAGCGGCTGTGATTCTTAATCTGTGTAGGCTGTCCTGGGAGCCACCTTTTGGCTGACAAGCACCAGAAAATGCTGCCGCTGGATAAACAGACATGAGTCTCTGCCTCCCGCATTTCCAGACAGCTCTTGTCCCCGCCTGCTGCGTTCACCAGATCTCATTTGCTCAGGCTGATAAAGAAGTCAGGGTTGTTCAGACATTTGATCTAGTGGAGTTAATAGGGAGTGTTTTGTGCAGAGTGCCCGTCTCCAAGGAGAAGCGAGCAGGACCTGGACGAGGAAGCACAACAAAACAGAGCAAAACGTCGGCCAGGCGCTGAGTGAACCCCTCTCCCCCAGTCCGGGAAATTATCATTTTGTGCCTTGGCAGGCGTCCGCAGCCTGTGGTTTCGGGGGAAGCAGACCGGTGTCGCGAGGCGGACATGGGAGATGCAGGCGTTCCGCAGGGCAGGTTCCATCACGCAGCTGGCAGCCAGCGTGACGGATGAGGACAGCCAGGCCACCAGGTGGACAGCGTCTCGGGAGGTCTCTCCAAAGAAGCCGCAGGCTGCCGACGACTTTCAGTGCTAGATGATCTGACCGTGCTGTAAGGACCGGGTGGGCTCAGGGAGTCAGCGGGGCATTTCTTGGTTTTGCTACTGCCCCAAGAGCCGCCAACCGGAGTGCGGTGGACGAGACCCGATGCTGAAGCCGGGGACTGCTCTGGAGTAGCAGAACCTGAATGGAGGTCAACGGTCGTCCTCTAAAAACCCTCGCTCCAGGTTACCTGACACTTTCTTCTGTGCAGCGGAGAATTAGGGCAGGAAGGAATTGTTCTGCGGCTATCATGACACAACCAGAGTCAGAAAATCCTGGCCGGTCCACGCCAGATCCGCCAGAAAGCTGCCAGTAGAGCCAAAGCGACCTCTGGCTTCGGGGAGGACACGCATCCATGCCTTCTTTGGTCCCGAGAGCCGATGCAGACCAGGGTGGCAGGAGGCAAGGGCTAACACTTGGCTTTTGGCTCTTTGGCAGAAGCACTGGGCAGATTCCGTGGGCCTTAGATGCAACTCTGGCAGAGTTTGAAGAGCGTCTCCTCTGTGGGTTCCTTTCTGGGAAGATGTCAGCGATCCAAGAAGCAGCCACGAAAAGCATCCGTCCGTACAAATCAAGCGAGCAGTACCTCTATGCTATGAAGGAAGACCTTGCCGAGTGGCTGAAGGACCTCTACGGCCTAGAGATCGACGTGGCCTCCTTTCTGGAGGTGCTGGAGACGGGCATCGTGCTTTGCCACCATGCCAACAGCATCTTCCATGTGGCCAGGGACTTCGGCCAGGAGTTCCCGGGTCTGGCCAAGAAGATCCAGCTGCCCACCTGCGAGGTGACCTGCAACGACTTTGCAGAGCCTGGGACCTTCCAAGCCCGGGATAACGTGTCCAACTTTATTCAGTGGTGCCGGAAGGAGATGAATATCAAAGGTACACAGATTTGAATGGTGTGTAGAATTGAGACCCCACCTGTGCAAAAACAGCTCCCTGCCCCAAGGAGCTTACCATCTGAAAAAGACAAACAGCAGAAGGAAGGGCAAACGGAGACACAGCTAAGCAGGAGAAGATGAAGTTTCTTCTATGATAGAGCCTCCCTTTCACAAAGAATCCAAAATGCTGGCCCCTTCCCCCCGTTTTATCCTCTCAATAACCCTGTGAGGTAGGTTAGGCTGAGGGTCAGGGATTAGCCAAATGCGATCCAGGGACCTCCTGGCAAAGAGGGCTCCAGGACCTGGATTACCTGAGCCCCAGTCTGGCACTCCAAATGGACTCTCTATACCCATGTAATTAGGTAATGATAACTTCTTTGGTATATATACAAAAACTACCGTATTTTTTGCTCTACAAGACACACTTTTCCCCCCTCAAAAGTCAGGGGAAATGTCTGTGCGTCTTATAGAGCGAATATGTGTGCGCAGTAAGTCTGTCGGATGTGCAGCCCATGGGGAAGCGATGGGGAATGTGCCTGTGATGATGTGCCCATTGGATTCAGAATATTTCTTTTCTTGCTTTCCTCCTCTAAAAACCAGGCGCGTCTTATGGTCAGGTGCGTCTTATAGAGCGAAAAATACGGTATATGGGCCAAGGTATGAGTGACAAGCATGTCGCTCTTCCAGATGTTGCTTCCAGGTGTCACTGGACTACAGCTTTCATTTAAAGAAATACTGTCTAAGTTTGTCTGATATTTTTTCTGCCTAAACCTACATAGGATTGTAGGATTTTCTCCTGTCTAAACCTGCACAAGATCATAGGACTTTTTTCTGTCTAAACATTCTCGGGATGATGGGATTTTTTTCTGTCTAAGCATGCCTAGGATTGTAGGACTTCTGCCTATATTTGCATAGCATCGTGACTGAAAATAATTACTGTATTTTTTGCTCTATAAGACGCACTTTTTTCCCCCTCAAAAGTAAGGGGAAACGTCTGTGCGTCTCATAGAGCGAATATGTGTGTGCAGTAAGTCTGTCGGATGTGCAGCCCATGGGGAAGCGATGGGGAATGTGCCTGTGATTATGTGCCCATTGGATTCAGAATATTTTTTTTCTTGTTTTCCTCCTCTAAAAACTAGGCACGTCTTATGGTCAGGCGCGTCTTATAGAGCGAAAAATACGGTAATTGGAAGATGGACTCTTTGCCTTACCAGATCTTTTCTCATGTCATATAGAGCGTTTTTACTGGGGGAACCCAGTAAATATTTGCAGGACAAAATTGCAGACAGTCACCAGAACGAGAAAAGAAATACAGTATAAATAGGTGCATGTACACAATCTTAGCCGCGTGTGTCGCGAGGCCCCGAGGGCTGGGTGGCTGCAGGGGTGCCACCCGAGTCTCCCATCAAGATTTTGCTCCCCTTCCCTGGGTGACCAGGGGCTTGGGGACCCTTCCACAATTTGGCACCCTTGAGATGTTATTGGACTTCAGTTCCTATCAGCCCCAGCCCGCATGGCCAGTGGAGAGGGATAATGAAAGCTGTGCCTCAGCACAACTGGTTGGTGAAACTGGGACTAAACACGTCTGCTGGGTTCTGCCCATATGTTGAAGCATGGCAAACCCAGGCTTGGTGCCTAGATTGAAAAGGGAGCTGCACTACCTGGCTGTGCATCTTCTCATGTGAGGCCAGCAGCCAGCACGGTGGAGGCTCACACTGGGCAGCTCGCCTGCCGTGCTTCTCCCTCCTCACGAGAGCAATTTAGGCAAAGCAGTTTTGCATGCCATGGAAAGGGCAGAAATGGCTGGAGTTTTCATGGGGGTTTGTTGCCCTTCTGGTGGCAGGGAGGGATAAACATGTTTGCGAGCTGCGCAAGCGTTACCTCGGGTGCCAAAATAACCTGAGCATAACCTGGCCATAACTCCATAACTTGGAGGCCATGCAGCACCAGCCTGAGGTGGGGGAGGGTGTGTGGGCAAGCCCTCCCCACTAGGCTCCATCATTCAGGGGTCTTCTTGCTGGGGGGGGGTCACCCACTGCTTTGTTCCTCACCCACTTCTTCATCATTGGGGGCCGCGTCCTTGCTGGCTTGGCAGGCAGAATTCTGGCAGGCAAGGGGGCTTGCCTGTCTCACCTCCTCCAGGGATGGGCCTCTTGCTCCAGCCTGCAGCAGGCAGACTGCGGCGATGAAGAGGAAGGGATGCCCGGGGGGCCTCTGGTCCGGGGTCCCTGCCAGGAATCAGGGAGGCCTTGACGCCTGCTTTGACGCTGGCCCTGGCGGGGCAGGAGATGCCCAAGAAGGGGGCCGCTGCCGCCGTGCAGAATGGCCTCCCAAGGTGGGGGGTGGACGGGCACTGGGCCCCTGTGGGGGGGGGCCTCGCCAAGCAGACCCACCCGATACGGGCAGTGCCACCTGCCTTGCTCGGCTGCTTGGTCTCATGCCCCTCGGGTCCAGCCCCAGCCCCAGTCCCAGCCCCATGCTCTGCGGTCAGAGCACCAGGACAGCGCTGCCGGATCAGGCCCCCCAGGCCAGCTCCCCGTGCTGCCGCAGGACCCCTCTGGCGAGCGAGGGGCACGGGGCGGCCAGCCGCGGATCGCCGCCTCCCTGGGCGCCCTGCGAGCCCAGCCTGGCGGCGGCGGCCGCCTCCCCTCTCCCCGCGGCAGCGAGTTCCGCCGTTCCCACGCGCTCCGTGTCCCGCAGAGGCCGTGATGTTCGAGACGGAGGACCTGGTGCTGCGCAAGAACCAGCGCAGCGTCGTGCTGTGCCTGCTGGAGCTGGCCCGGCGCGCCTCCCGCTTCGGCGTGCGCGCGCCCGGCCTCGTCCGGATGGAGCAGGAGATCGAGGCGGAGATCCGCGCAGAGCTGCGCCTCCCTCGCGAGGAGACCCCTCTGCGCCAGGCCCGGAGCACGCCCGCCGGCCTCGGGGACGTCGACCAGAGAGTACGCCTCGCCCGCCTCGCCTTCCCTCCCCTTCCCTTCCCTTCCCTGGGGCGGGCGCGGAAGACCCGCTGCGCGGCATCCTGAGGCCGCCGGGGGGCGCGCTGGCCCGGGCTGCGCCCCCCGCTGAGCCCCGCCTCGGCCAGCCGGGAGCCTTCGCCCCGAGGGGACTTGCGCAGAGAGGACGCACGTGTGCGCGCACCCGCGGGTCGAGGGCTCGGGCGCGGGCGCGGCGCCTCCTCCCCCCTCTCTTCCTCGCAGCAACCTTGCGAGGCAGACCAGGCCGGGAGCAGAGCGTGCCGAGGAGCCCCCTGGCCCAGGGGAACTCTAGCCAGGGCCTCCCGCGTCCCAGGCCGGTGCTCTAGCCACTGCTCCTCACTGCCACTTCCCTCCTGTAAGCGCAAGAGCGATTCCACGCATCCTGCTGCGCAGGAAGGACAGCAAGGCCAAGAAGCTGCCCTTGCACCTTTGAGACCTCGCTGGCTTCTCCGGGGGTCCTTGATCCGGACGGGGAAGGGCTCCGGACGGGAGGGGTGCCTGCAAGGGACTTGCTCCCCACCAGCCCGCAAACCCACCCTGCACCCCACTGCGCCAAGGGCACTTTTCCCTGTGAAAATGTTTTCGGCCCGGATGGCTGTCCAGGCGAAATGCAGCCGAAGCAGAAAGAGGGCCAAGTTTTTCCGTAAGCTTACAGAGAGAAAAAAAAGCCCAGATAAAGCAGGGTATACATTCAATAAGCAAAAGAAAGAATAATTTAGTGCATTTGTATGTGGCTTTTTAACAGTAATCTGTTTCCGACCAGCTCCCAGTAAACATTAAGTGAATCAAAGATGACATTTGGGAGGAAAAATCTTTTGTCGTGGAGCAAGTCTATAAAAGAAATCCCAATATTAAAAACGGTTTAATGTAAAAGAAATTCAGGTTTCCTAGGAAATGTCTGGCCTCTGGGTTTTCCTTTCTGAAAGGCTCAGTCCTATGGAAGGTTAGACTGAAAAGGGGCACCCACGCGTCTCCACCATTACAGCCCGTTGCAGCTCTAACCACTGCACTGCACTGCCTGTGGATATATTAAATAGGTTGCCCAGCGATACCTGTGAGCATCTGGACTTGCCAGGTTGCCACCAGGCACATCAGAGTGGCGGATATTGTGTCGCTCTGTCACAATTTCCATCCTTTCCAAACTTGAACAATGGATCCAACTTGGCATAGGGACGTTTTGGAAAACTCTGCTTCCGCTTTGCATCCACCTGGGAGGGGTGAGCGAGTGTCCCCCGACTCCTGCACAGCCTGAGCAAGGAAGGGGAAGGGGCGGCCTGGCCAGGAGGCCCACCGGCCAACTCAGCAAATGCCCAGCGATGTCAGGATGCAGCCCCCTGGGGCTGCAATCCACATCCTTTGGGGCCCAGGATTTCTGGGAGCTTCCCTCATGCCCCGCTACCTGGCGCACCTGCTGAAAGAACACGCTGGGGCCTGGACAAGGCAGCTTTCTGCCCCCAGCAGCTCCACCTCCTGCTGCCCCCCTGTGTCTTTCGGCTGCGCCTTTTTCCTGAAATCAAAGCATCCCTTCTAAAAAGGGGGCGTCCTTTGGAGACGTGGCCCCTTAAAGACTCACAGAGAGCCTTCTGAACCTACGGAGTTGAGCATTCACAAATATGCACATTTTCCCCCAGGGGCCTGAGACCCAGATCTTTCCGTTTGGGGCAACACCCAGTATCTTTCATCGTTCTGATCTTCAAGATTTCTTTATTTATTTCTTTATTTAGACAGCTTATATGCCGCCTCCATTGCATAAGCCTCGGGCGGCTTCCAATCATTAAAATCCTGCATATAAATACAAAAAAAAAAAAAAAATAGAATAAATAAAACTAAAATAAAATAAAATAAAATAAAATAAAATAGTGGAAACAACCTGGTTTAAAATCAACAAATAAACCTTAACAATTAAAATAGCGTTTAAATAAAAATAAAATAAAATAAATAAAATAATAAAATAAAATAAAATAAAATAAAATAAAATAAAATAAAATAAAATGGTCTTTAACAGAGTTACATCCGAATGGTTAATGTCGTCATCCTATTCCTGCCCCACCTTTTCTCCTGCCTTGGGTCTCCACCCTTCTCTTTCTTCCCATTTTGTCCTCACCTGCAACGTAGGTTAGGCTGAGAGGGAGCCATTGGCTCAAGGTCAGCAGGCGAGTTTCATGGCCGGGGGGGGCTGGACCCCCGATCTCCCCAGTCCTATTCCCACCCTCCACCTGCTCTGCCACGTGGCCGGCATCGCTCTGACTCTGATCCTTACAATCCCATTAAGGTCCAGCACCTCATCAGCCGGTGCACCTGCCCAGTCCAGTTTTCCATGGTCAGAGTCTCCGCGGGAAAGTACCGTGTGGGGGACTCCAGCGCACACATCTTCGTCCGGGTGAGTCACCCCGTGCCCGGCTTGTACCTGTAGCGGCACTGGAGGAACATAGCAGGAATGCAGACAGGCTCTTTTTGGGAGCAAACCCGCCTGGGAATGAGTGCCACTGCATGCAGGGCAGCGCACTTCTGGACGGACATGCCCGCATGACACCACGAGGCCGCAGGCCCGGGGCCGGATCCGCTGCGCTGGCAGGGCTGGCGGCGGGCGTCCCGGCCCCTCCGGAAGCCCCGAAAATGGGGCATCTGGAGGCCCTGCAGAATGGGGTGGGGTTTGGCGTGCGAAGGACGGGGCCAGGATCTTCCGCAGCCAGAGCCCTTGCTCTTCCGGAGCAGCCCTCTGCGCTCCCCTGGGAGTCCCTTCCTTGTCTCTGAGAAGACTCGTACAGGGCCCTTCTGCGGTTGTGGTTTTTAATGCGACTACTCAAAAGCCAGAGGAAAAGGAGGGCCAAATATGAGATGGATCGACTTCGTTAGCGAAGACACAGGCTTGAGCCTGCAAGAGCTGAGCTGGCACTGGTGGACGCTCCTTTTGGAGGGCTTCCTTTCACGGGTTCCCTGTGAGTTGGAGACGCCTTGATGGCACCTCGCAACTAATGAAAAACTAATTCAACAGGTTCTAAATAAATAAATAAATATGGGTAAATCAAAGGCCACCATCTTGTTCCCCCCCAGAAGCCAGTCACTCACAGACAAGGCTAGACTGCTCCTACACATGGAGCTTACCTGAGCATTCACGAGTAATGACTGGCGATAAATCACTCCACCCTCCTTGAATTTGGATTATCCATGCTAATACTCTTGCCACATTTTTGCCCCTTCCAGAAGTTTTTTCTCTTTGTGTTCAAAAGAGAAAGTTGCTCTTTTGGCTTTTTCACTCTCACAGTCATGCGTGGAGATAATTTAATTGGTGCATTTTTACTCAACTTCAACCAGAACAAAAAACAGCTTGGGACCTGGATACCTAAAGGAATGTCTTTTTCCCTACATGCCCACCCACCCCTTAAGATCTGCAGCAGAACTCCGGGAACCTCCTTGAAGGAGGTTAGGAGAGAACATACCCGGAGCAGGGCCTTCTCTGTGGTGGCTCCCACCTATGGGATGCGCTCCCTAGAGAGTTCCGCCTGGCGCCAACATTATATGCTTTTCGGCGCCAGGTCAAGACCTTTTTATTTTTCTGCAATTTTAATGTTTAATATCTTAACTATGTTTTATGCTCATCGGTGGATTATTTTATATTATTTGGGATTATATGTATTTATTGGATTTTGACTTGTAAGCCGTCCAGAGACCTGCAACATATTGGATGGGGTAAAAATACCCAGATCAATTATAAATTAATAATAAAGAAAGGATTGCGCTTTTGCTCTCGCAAAAAAGGCTGCCAGTAAGCAAGGCAAGTCGTGCCTGCCGGCTTCCAAGACAAAAGTCATGGCATAAAAGGAAAGGGGATTTGGAGGGAAGAGGAGAAAAGCAAACTGGGGCACGAAAGGCTTTGTGGAATAGTTCGGCGGGCGCCTTTCCCTCACCTCTGACTCTTGCCTGTTCCAGATCCTGCGGAATCACGTGATGGTCCGCGTGGGAGGTGGGTGGGACACCCTGGAGCACTACCTGGACAAGCACGATCCGTGCCGCTGCACTTCCATGAGTAGGTCTCCTCGCACATGTAACCCTTACAGTTCGGCCAGGTCTGCATCAGTAACTTTCAACCCAAAGGTTTATGCCCGACTCTCCTAACATGCTGCTGTCCATGCTGGTGGGGGAGATGGGGATTGTAGTCCACAAACACCTCGAGAGCACAAGGTCGAGGTATCCCATTTATTTATTTATTTATTTATTTATTCGACATATTTATATGCTGCCCCCTTGCAAACAAGCCTCGGGGCGGCTAACAACAAACAGGAAAATATCATTTAAAAGCAATACACAATCTAAAAACATTTCCTTAACCCCGCAATTCACAAAAAGTGCTTTCGAGAGAAATAGATTTTGCACTTATTCCAAAATATTGCTCTGTCTTACTCAGTAGTCCTGGGAGAGCCCTGCCCTCTCGGGCAGCCCAGCCCAGCATGCCTGTTGCTGTGGGCAGCTGGCACCAAGGCCCAGAGCTGGGAAAGGCTGCTCCGGGGCCTTGGGCAGAGATGTGGGGGGGGGGGGGAAGCACTGCCTAGGGGGCGATGTCGGCGGGGCTGCCGAGCCCCTTGCGGGCTGAATGCAGGTTTGGAGGCACCCTGGGGCCGGGGCCGTGATGGGAGGGGCCACAAGCAAAGGGGCGGGGCCAAGCCCACACCCATTGCCAGAACGTTGTGTTGGAAAGCTCGTCGAGAGCGTGTCCTCCTTTCGGGATGGGTGAAAACGGCATGGGAACCGCAAGGCCCCCAAGGGAAGGGACGGGGCCCTTGGTGGGTTGGCCCTTTGGCCGGAGCTTCCGCACCTGTCGTGCAAAGTGGCGCACCTGGCGGTCACCTTCTGTCACGGCGGGACCGTCCACTGGAGCAGGGCAGGAACTGGCCGCACAGCAGGACTCGGACTTCAGACCATCCAGAGTTCGAATGTGAGTCGGCAGGAGATCGCTCTGCAGGTCGAATGGTGTTTCTAAGTTTGAACTGCGAGCACAGTGAAAAATGTGGTCGCAGCAAAAACACCCTCAGTGGTGCACCCAAGTCAAAAAATATATATTACAGCAAGAGACACATTGGCTGAGGTCCTGAACCGAGTCGTCTTGAATTAATTTGTCTTATCTTGAATCCGTTCCTCATGAATTGATTCATCTTGTCTTGAATCCATTTGGTTCAGATTGATTTGCCTTGATTGAACAGATTCATCTTGCTTTGAATCCATTCAGCTTGAATCGATTTGTCTTGTCTTGCATTTACTTGGCTCAAATTGAGTAGTCTTGTCTTGAATCAATTCGTCTTTATCTTGTATCAATTCATCATGAATTGACTTGGCTTGTCTTGAATCCATTCCGAATCATCTTCTCTTGAAACTACTCGACTCAAATCAACTCGTCTTGTCTTGAATACGTTCGGCTTGAATTGATTCATCTGATCTCAAATCCATTCACCTCAAATCGATCCGCCTTGCCTTGAATCCACCTGTCCTGAATCGATTCAGGGCACTGAGGCAGCCACGGCAGGGCAGCTAAAGACGCTCAGGAACGAGGGGGAGCATTTTGGGAGGGATTCATAGCAATGTGTCTTTTACTGTAATAATTTTTTAATTTAAATATTCGTCGTATTTTTTATCATACCTTGTAAATAATCTCCATTTGTCACTTAATTTGTTTCAGAAGGCCGTATTTGCGGGTTAACTTTATCAAAACGGGTATTTAGGGACTGGGAACACATCAATCCACTTTCCATTATTTCTCATGGGGACATTTGACTGGACGGCGGACGATTCAGCGTTCACACGGCCTCCTGAAGCGAACTAAGTTCGAAGTACGAGGCTCGGCTTGAATCATCCCGAAACCACCCCCTGCCCCACTCCGTGGCAGAATGGTCTCCTGCGAACGCGGTCCCAAAGGGGCTGGGCCACTACACTGGTGGTCGGGCCAGTTTTGCAGACGGGACCCCGCTCCTGTTTCTGGCCACGCGTGCTAAAAATGGCCAGAGAAGGGGGACTGACTTGCCTGGGGCAACTCGGTGTTACAGCAAGCGGATAGATGGGGGTTGTAGTCCACACACGTCTCGACGGCACAAGGCCGGCTTGGGGTTGCCTCGCGAGCTGTGGGGTGCTCCTCGTGGTTCGGTGCCTTGGTGGGGTTCGGACGGCATCCTTGCATGTGCCTCGCCTCGCCCCCCCCCCCCCCGAGGCCGGTGCAAACCCTTTGCCGCTGTCACCCCCCCCCCCCGCTCCCCGCCGTCCTTCCTGCAGCCCACAAGCACGCTGCCAGGGTGGCCAGTCCACAGAGGGTGAAGGCCTCGCAGGTCCAGCACGAGATCACTGCCCGCTTGGCTCCGCAGACGGGGAACCCCAGCAAGCCGCAGCCTGCCTTGATCGTGAGCAGAAGCCAGAGCCCACTGTCCCCGGTGGAGTGGATGGCCCTCCCGTCCCGTGGCCTCGGCGCTGGGTGGAAAATTCTGCCCTCGGCACCACCGGACAACAGCAGCTGTCGTGGCGGCAGGAAAACGCCCAGCCTGCCGGTCTCTGAGGACCAGTCAGAACCCAGGCGGCTCCCTTCGTCCAGGTAAGGAGAGGGCGTCTGTGCAGCAGTGGGCAGGACTGGTCCCTTCTCAGCCACTCGGCAGCTTTCGAATTCACACTTCCAACAAAATCGCTCATTCTCACTGGAATGGTGCAACCCTTAAATGCATGAGAAGTCAGTGGCATCCTTTCTTTGGGAAAGAAAGCCCAATTGATGGACCCTCCCCATTCAGAGGCAGTCTATCCCCAAATAATGGCATGCTTTAAAAGAAGCCTTAGCAATGCTTCCTCCCTTGCACATCGGTGTTTGCTGATTCAAATCCTCTTGTAAGATAGTGATAGCCGGGGCGGGGGGTGTTTAATAGTAAGGCCAGCTGGCTGGATTGCATGTCCACGGGACAAACCCCGTCTGCCTGAGGACTCCCTGCAGTTTGGACCCCCTCATAAGAGGCTGACATGCCTCTCCAGTGCTTTTTTTGTAAGAAAAAAGGAGCCGGAACTCATGAAATTATTTACCTTTCGCACGTAGTCAATCACTGTACACACACCCACACATGTCAGTTGTGTAACAAAACGTAACGGTCGCCACCCGCAGTAAGCACTCGGCGCGTGACCACACAACCAAGCACAAGCCTAGCAGCACCATCACAACCAGGGTGAAATACGCATGCATCGGATTCAGCACACAAGCAGCCCGCATGCACCGTTTTAATGATCTCACCGCCGACCTGCTACACCTGACAGGGCGATTCCAATCCACATGGACCGAATATCAAATTTTCAAAAGTTACTTTTAAAAATGGGAAAATCTGTTGAAAAACGGTGCCGGAACTCTGTTCCGGTGCGCTCTATGACAAAAAAGGCACTGTGCCACTCCTAGTTCCCGCTCGAGCTGGTACAGTACAGGGTGATTTTCGTTTGTGCTTTGTCCCTCCCCCTTTCACCCCTGGCCACACCCCTTGGCATGCTGCCCCGCCCACTACAGCGCACTGCCCTGAGCCCCTCCTGTGCGGGATGAAGTAGGTGGGAGAAGGCAGAGTGCGACCCTGTGTTCCGCCAGCGACCTTCTGGCTCCGGCTTTTTCCGCTTGCAGGGCGAGGGAGCGGCCAGCTACTCCGTCCCGAAGTCTGCCAACCGCTGGGGGAAGGCCTGGATCCGAGCCGACTGTCTCTGCCGTGGAAGGGAGCGCGAGGGAGACCGCCCGCACCTGGTGCACCTGCCAGCCAAATGGAAATGCAGAGAGCAACTCGGAGGCACCCACAGGCCTCCCGGGGCCACGGTGTGGAGGGGCGGCCGATCACATCCGGGGGACCCCGCTGTCCCCAGCAGAGGCAGCTCAGAGGCTGGCACCCTCCGGAAGAGTGGGGCAGAGGGACGGAGCCTTTCGGCCGGCAGAGAGTGTCCGGCGAGAAGGCAAGTGCTGCCCAAGCAGGTGTCCTCCCGCTCCGGCTAAGGCCGCCCGGGCCTCCCCTCACCCGCCGGCAAAGGCCCAGACAGGAAGCCCAGCGAGGCCGCAAGAAAGGCACGGTGGGGCAAAGACCCCGACAGCGCTGCGCCCGCCTTCCCCGGGCCAGGGGGGCGAAGTGGAGAGCAGCGGTAAGCCCCCGACCCCTGTGAGGCGCTCTCGAGAGGCCTCTGAATTTAGAAATGCGGGGAGCGCCTTGGCCAGAAGCCAGGCCCCCTTGCCAAGCAGAGCAGCGCTCAAGGACGGGAAGGAGTGGAGGAAGGCAGCCGGTGAGCAAGCACCTCGTCGCAGGTTCCTTGAGGTCCGGCCCAGTTGGTTTGGTTGGGGGCAGAAAGCGAGGGAAAGTTGGGCCTTTGCGGGGCAGGGAGTTGCCCCGGGACACGCCGGTAGACATCGTCCACGGAGTCCTGGGGGCACCCACGGGGTTCTTCTGGAAAGGGAGCCGGTCTGCACGCCCCCCCCCATTAACTTCGCCGAAGAACAAGCCTTGTATCGGAGTCTGGAGGATGAGATTCTGTCCAACATCAGGGAACTGGAGTCTGACTCGGACAGCACCCCGGGTGACCTAGAAAGCGATATCCTGGCCTCAGGTGGTGACAGCCCCTGGGCGGCCTCGCGAACCCCATCCTTCCGGCAGAGCACGGAAAGAACCTTGGCCCACAGCGAGGCTGTTCCCCGGAGCGGAGTGTATGTGCCAGGCAGATCCGTGTCCACGGGACCACGTAGTGCTGACCTGCACTACGACCAGGTGATCCGAGAACTCTCTGTGGCCTTGCATCGCGAGCACCGGGAGAAGAAGGGAAGTCCACCTCAGGTGAACTCCTCCCTGGAGAATGGAAGCCAGGCTCCAAATACCGTTCTAGAGCAAGAAGATGCGCCTCGTGTGAAGCCTGTGGCCCCCGAAGCGGCCTGCACTGAGCCGTCTGGCGCAACTTGTGGAGAACCGGCGGAGGTCAACGGGAACGGTGATGCCTCTCAAGCAACCCCCGGAGAAGCCTCTCTGTCGGAGAGTTCCTCCACCCCGGACACAGCAGGGCTTCCGCCGGATAAGCCAAGGAGGTCTCTGAAGAAGCCGGAGCGTGTGCCGTCCATCTACAAGCTCAAGTGGTGGCCCAGGATCCGGCCCCGCAGGGATAACAGGCCTGGACAGAGGCCCTCGAAGATTCCCAAGCCAGTGACCCACTGGCTCGCTCCGAGAAAGTCCTGCACCCAAAGCCAGGGGAAGTGCCACGGTGCCAAAGACCACACCAAGGGGAGTGTGGCTGATACGAAGCAGGAGAACACGGGGATCCCCACACCTGAAAGACTTTCGGGGTGCAGCCCATCCTCCATGCAGCGTGGGGAGACGTCCCCGTGGGAGGGGGAAATGGGGGCTTCTGATCAGGAGCCATCCTGGGTGTGACACTTTGCTTGACGGGCCCTTCTTCAGTCTTTGCAACCCGCAGCCGCGCTCTCTGTTAGGGGGTGTATCGAGATTCGCACCATGCGAGTTTGCTGCCGGCTACAAGACACCCCGAAGGAAGGGGGGGGGGATGGTACCCCTTGCAGTTCACTCAGTTTCCTAAACGCTCAGCTGAAACAGAGCCCCGTGTTTTGCTTCACATCATGAGGTCTAGAAACTTTTTGCACAATCCAGCTCAGGTTCTCAGGCTCCCGTGTGGCTGAACCATACCTCAGGGGCTTGATTGATGCTCCAGGGGTCCCACTAGCATCAAAGGGGGCCGAGAAAGTGTCGACTGGTTGTTGTGTTTGTGTTTTGCTGGAAAAAGAACTACTTCGGGGAAGAAGCCGCACCTTGGATGAAGACGAGTGTGGGTGCACATCTGCTTGTTGTGTTGTGATGCTCTACGACGCCCCACTGACATCAAGGGGCTTTCTCACAGGTCATTGTGTCCTACTGGTTTGCAGCCCGAGTGAAGGTGGAGGTTGTGCCTGGTTTTGTGGCCACACCAGACTTGCAGTGACTCACTGGTGGTGGCACCATTCTGTCTCGCTCTCCACGAACCAGTATCAGATACCTTCCAGGCCGCCAAGTGAGGCTCAGAGCATGCTAGGGGGCAAATGACTTCACAGCTTCATAATTCTGGCCCTGTGTGACCTACAGCAAGAAAAAATCCATTTGTCTCCAGTGGTTTGGTGGCGAGAATTAACAGAATTTGATGACCAAGGTCCCATTTGGATGCCAGGAAGCACTTCCCAACAGTCAGGACCCCGAGCGTGTGGAGTGGGCTTCCACGAGAGGTCATTGAGGCCCCATCGGTGCAGGTGTTCAAAGACAGGCTGGACGTGCACATGGTGGGCATGTCGTGAGCGGAGCCAGCTGGAGCCGGGGGTCAGACTGGATGGCCCGGGAGGCCCCTTCTGACTCGCTCTGTTTCTATGTTAAGGGGCGTGTGTGTGTGTGTGCGCGCGCGCATTTGTATCCCTATGGACTAGAATCTTGAATTTTTTAGTCTGGAAGCTCACTCCCATGGAATTGCAGGCAGGTTGACCATATCTTGGCAGTTATATGGCAGGGCTAGTGAACCTCTGTCAGCTGGAGGCCCAAATTCTGTTTCAGGATTGCTCTCGGAGTGGTAGGCAGGTCCAAAGGCAAATGGATTTGGGTCAGAAATAACACCTTATAGCCAAAGGCTCTTGCCACCAGCAACTGGTGAGACCTTTTCACCTTTTTAGGAGGGAGAAAAGCCTCCACAGAAGATGTGGGACCATGGAAAATTGCGGGTTGGAAGGGGGCAGAGCCAGATGAAGGGGAGTGGCTTTCTGGGTACCCTTGGCCCTCCTGAGGGCCGCCTTTGGCCCTCAGGTCTGGGGTTGTGCACCCCTGCTCTAAGGAGTCCCATTTCCCCTGGACGAGGTGAGAAGGTTCTCACTGGGCCGCCCATGCGAAGTACAAGGAATCGAGGATCTGGCAGAACTGATAGGAGATCAATACATGGGGCCTTTTAAACACAATGGCTTTGAACTTTATGAAAATTCAAACAAAGGGGTGTTGTATTTGTAACTCCGAGAGCTAGAAATTTACTGTCTCATGATCAACGGGAGGAATGAAAGGCATAATCAAGTTTGGAAATCTTAACTCAATTTTTTATGTTTCTCAGTAACAGAAAGACGTTCTGTACATACAATAAAGAAGGTTTCTGTCTTAAAATGCCAGCTAGTGATTTGTGAGTGTGATGTGTTTTGGAGTGGGATTTATACTGGACAAAGCATTACTTATGGGAAACTACTTAAAAGTGTTCCAGTGCTCCGAGGCGAGGAAGCGGGTCCGGCCAGAGCACCCCCCCCCCACCGCGGCTTTAGCAAACGCCACCCATGTGTCTGCACTTTACTTCACTCCCTCCTGCACAAGAAATGTGACTTTGGAAGTGCACGCAGAGGGCTGCCGGGATGGGGGGCGTGTTGGAGACCCCGGATCTGCGCCCCTCCCAGCATGGCCTGATCTGGAGAACCGAGATGCTGCTTCAAATATCCAAAGCGCTTCGCTGCAGAAGCTGAGGCAGGTACGTCCTTGGAATTTGAACCGGCAACTGTTGCAGGGAAGTCGCAAGTACCGTGTTTTTTGCTCTATAAGACGCACTTTTCCCCCCTCAAAAGTCAGGGGAAATGTCTGTGCGTCTTATAGAGCGAATATGTGTGTGCAGTAAGTCTGTCAGATGTGCAGCCCATGAGGAAGCGATGGGGAATGTGCCTGTGATGATGTGCCCATTTGAGTCAGAATATTTTTTTTCTTGTTTTCCTCCTCTAAAAACTAGGTGCGTCTTATGGTCAGGCGCATCTTATAGAGCGAAAAATACGGTATATATCCCCCAAGCTCATGTGAGAATTGCTGCTCAGAAGGAGGTCCGGGGAGCGAATGACAGCAGTGCCCCCGCAAATGAGAAGGTCCCAGCGGGTCGGTCCTCCAAGTCCCCGCTCTGCCACACCAGCGCTCGGCGGCAGAAAGGAGGGTTCCAGGAAGCTGTGGGCACGTCCACCGTTTTAAACCAAAGCTGAGATCCTCCCGATGTTGAACACCCTATGCAAAACAGCTGCTCCTGTCCATGCTGGCTCAGGATGAGGGGGGTTTTTTGCTCAGTTTTGGGCCCCTCATTACAGAAAGGATATAGCCAGGTTCGAGTCAGTGCAGCGTAGGGCCACAAGGTTGGTGGCCGGTTTGCAGGGGATGCCGTATGAGGCAAGACTGAGGGAACTGGGTCTCTTCAGCCTGGAGAGGAGGAGACTCAGAGGGATCTGTTGGTGACATGCAGGTGTGTGAGGGGGTGTCACACGGAGGTGGGCAGAGACCTGTTCTCCCCTGCAGAGGAAGGCAGGATGCACTCCAACAGAGCAAAGCTTGGAGCCAAGGTTCAATTTGGATGCCAGGAAGCATTTCCTGACAGTTGGGACCCCGAGGGTGTGGAATGGGCTTCCACGGGAGGTCGTTGAGGCCCCATCGGTGAGGGTGTTCAAGAATAGGATGGACAGGCACAGGGTGGGCATGTTGTGAGCGGAGCCGGCTGGTGCCAGAGGTCAGACTAGATGGCCCGGGAGGCCCCTTCTGACTCGCTCTGTTTCTATGTTTCTATGAGTTGTGCTTCAATCTGGAGAGAGCCAGGTGGAAAGCCTTGCTTGAGTCCAAGCCTTCCAGAAGAGGGAGTGTGTGAAGATGGATTCCAAGGGAGAGGGAACTCTGGCGGCTTCGGGAAACCGATGGGGGAGCAGATCCGAGCAAGGGCAGCCACCCAAAAACGGATTAAAGAGGGCAGGGGGTGTGCAGAGACGGGCTTAAGCTCACTGAGAGGTCTAGCGGCAAAGCTGTGGCTTGCTCCCTCATGGACACGGTGAAACCCCATTCACCATGCCCCATCTGCTCTCCAGGTGCAAAACGCGGCTGGGCAACTGCAAGGCCCATCTATCTGCCTCCCTTCTGATGGTTCTCTGTCTTTAGACTGGATTTGGACCAGACAGACCTCCCAACAGTGATTCCGACGTCTCCACATCTGGCTGGGCTTACCTTGAACCTGAGACAACCGACCACCACCTGGTGCAAAGGGGTAGCTCAGCTAGGTGGGCATTAATTGAGGACGGAGGGTCCGTTTGTCAGTCCACACTATAATTTTCGGTCTTTTCCTGCCTGGTGTGCTAAGCAGCCTGCCACAGCTGCGTGGCAATACATGCAGTGGGAACGTTCGTTGGAATCCGAATGGCCCTGCTTTTTTCACAGCTTCAGAGCGGCTTGGGTGTGCTGAGGAGGAACAGCTACAATTTGGGTCTATAAAAACGGATTATTGGTGGATAAATAAGAAGTGCAGGGGTTCAACTAAGAATGGATAGAGAAGCAGAGCATCCAACTCGCCCAGCTTCTCCCAGGCTCCTGAATCTTGCGCTTAATTCAGCAAAATTTGATGTTTGAGTGTCCTGGGTCCCAGAGCATCCTTTGACACAAGCTCAGGCAGTTCTTGCAGGTGGAACAGTGCTAACATGTCTCTTCTTCACCTGTTTGGGCCGTACCCTCAGAGCTGCTTTTGGGAGGAGGTCCTAATTCTGCTAAATCTTGCAGTGGAGTCCTTCAATATTCCAGGCTGGACGTGTTCCTTTGAATTGCACACCCCATCTCCTGGAATTTAACACAAGGTCAGCGCAGACAGATTTTCTGTGCCCTTTTGACAGCTGGAAGACTGCTATTAGAAACATAGGAACAGAGCGAGCCTGAAGGGGCCTCCTGGGCCATCTAGGTCTTCCTCACCCAGCAGATCCAGCAGGGGAATCAGACTCCGCAAGCTGCTATGGAGGGCGGAGATGCCCCGGGGGGATCTGGCACATTCGCAGCAGAGGCAGCTGCACCTGTTATGGGAGCTCCGGGTACCAGCACTGGGGACAAACGGGGACTGCATCGCGCAGCCTTTCCCCACCTGGAGTGTCCCAGCCATGCCACACCCCTTGTTCCCATCCAGCATGGGCTGGGAAGGAAGGGTGCTGCAGTCCAGCAGAGATTGAAGAGGCATGGTGGGGAAGGCTGGGCTATTACCCAGGACAGGAACATAGAAAGATAGAAACAGCGCGAGTCAGAAAGGGCCTCCCGGGCCATCTAGTCTGACCCCTGGCTCCTGCCGACTCCGCTCACGACATGTCCACCATGTGCATGTCCGGCCTGTCCTTGAACACCCGCACCAATGGGGCCTCTACGACCTCTTGTGGAAGCCCACATAACAACACTGCGCTAAAAAAATGCGTGGAAGATTTAATGAAACGTTCCATTTCTGGAAGGGGGCCTTTAGGCATACCCTGCTGCTGAATAAAAATGGTTATTTGGGGTACCTTTGCTGAAGTCTACAGAGAATCATCTTCAACAAGGCTGTTATTGTTCTGCTATATGCCAACATACGGAGACATGTAATATCTATGTTATTGGTGCCATGGCGCTTTTTACAGTTTACCCCAAAAATGAAATGTTTTGATTTTGTTCCTTTTTCTTTCTTCTTTAATGGTGTGCCTTTTTGTTTTGTTTTGTTTTTTTCACAATGAACAATTTTTTTTAAAAAGGAGTTAAGGGGCCTAGAAGTATAAGCTCTGCCAAGGGGTTTGTGCTGGATCCCTACACACAAAATTTCCCTTATTCCCCCACCCAGCCTGTCCATTCACAAAGCTCTCCCTCTCCCTCTCCCTCACACACACACAGCTAATCCACGGAGGGAAACTTCTTAATTGCTGGTACGACTTGGAGTCAGAAATCCTTATCAGAAATCCTACTGAAGATCAGCCACAGACTTACTGGTAGATTATCTGTTCCCCTCTCCTTCTGCTGCACACTGGGGTATGCTTCTGGAGCAGAGGCTGTGTTGCACAGTGGTTAGAGTGTTAGACGGAAAAACAGAGAGATCTGGGCTGTAGTCCCCACTCAGCCACGAAGCTCGCTGGGTGACTTTGGACCAGTCACATACTTGCATCCTAGCCTGCCCCGCAGGGCTGTGGTGAGGAGAAATGGAAGAAGCCTGGGTAAGCCCCCTTGGGTTCCTCCCAAGAGGAGAAAAGGGGAGATAAACATGCGGTAAGAACAGCAACAATGAAAGAGCACGGCTGGCCATGAAGGAGGTGCTGCACGGGCGGCATTTGCTTCTGCTGCAGCTTTGATGTGCGAGCCGACTTCTCTCACTGCAGCTGAAATCTCTTGAAATGGGCAGCTCCGAAAGCAGTAATCTCAGTGAGTCAACAGCCCCTCTTGGTAGGGAGCGTGTGGAAGCTGTCATTTGGGGGTGGCTCCCGGCTGAGAAAGGGGGTGCGGCCGCTTCGGGGGGGGCAGCGGAAGACGGGGGCGCTGCAGCTGTGTGAAGGATCCCAAGAAGCTGGCTGGCATCGAGCTTCTCCAGCTCCGGCACTCCCCCGATGGGGTGGACTACAACCCCCATCCTCCCTGGCTGCCAGCCACATCAGCAGGGCTGGCAGGGGGTTTGCAAGGCAGCAGATGGGGATGAGGGGACGACCCACAGTCTACGGTCGCATTTGCCCACAGGCCCTGAAGCCCGGGGCTGGCGCTGCACTGGGGGCGACTTCTTGCCTGCAAGGGTGCCTCTTGCTCCCGCAAGGGATGCGCGGCGCATAGCCAGCGGGGGCACTTCACATGGCCCACGCTCTGTGGGGACGGGGGCAGCCCAGCTGGGTGGAAACCAGCCACAGCAGGAAACTGGGTACATGTGACCCAACGCAGAGAGTGCAGTCAGCCGAACCAGGAGCAGGCAAGCGAACAAGGCAACGTTATAGAAGCCCAGGAGTCAGGAGCTGCAACAGAGTGTTGCAGCGTGGAAGTTTTCCTCTCCTTCTAGGTGCTCCAAGCTGTCTTTTCTAGGTCCTCTCTCCCCAAGCCAGTCCCCATTCCATTCCTGCAAAGTGTAGATCAGAGAAACACAGAAACAGAGCAAGTCAGAAGGGGTCTTCTGGGCCATCTAGACTGACCCCCGGCTCCAGCCAGCTCTGCTCATGACATGCCCACCATGTGCATGTCCAGCCTATCCTTGAACACCTGCACCGATGGGGTCTCAACGACCTCCCATGGAAGCCCATTCCATGCCCTCGGGGTCCTAACGGTCATGAAATACTTCCTGACATCCAAATGGAACCTGGGTTCCCTGAGCTTTGCTCCATTGGAGCGCGTCCTGCCTTCCTCTGCAGGGGAGAACAGGCCTCTCCCCATCTCCATGTGACACCCCCTCACATACCTGTATGTTGCCAACATATCCCTTCTGAGTCTCCTCTTCTCCAGGCTGAAGAGACCCAGTTCCCTCAGTCTCGCCTCATATTCCATCCCCTGCAAACTGGCCACCAACCTTGTGGCCCTACGCTGTCCCCTAACCTGACATGTTTGGGGTTTGCCCTTCTGATCCCTGGCTGTGCTACCACACTGGAGGGAAATTTTGGCAGGGGAGTTGGGGGGGGTCGCCAGCGGCTGGCCGGACCCCCAGTAGCTCACTGAGGTGTGGTCTGAAACGGGCAAAGAACAACACAGGCGCTGAGTGAGAGAACAGCGAGAAGCGTGCCTGATTTTTCTTTTAATTTCATCTCCAGCTCATAACGGGGGGTGTTTTACAAGATTGGGGGAGGCCCCGACGGTCTCCCAGCAAGAACGAAATCCCAGAACGAGATGGAATCATTGACGTGGCAACCCTCAACATGCTTACCTTGGAGTAATCTCCCGAATGTGCTGGGACTTACTCTTGAGGAGTCATGTGTAGGATCACTGAGCAGAGCTAGAAAACTATTAGCCTCCGTTCCGGATCGTCAGGATCTTGGGAAAAGTATTTCAAACCAAAGCACGCCGCTTCCGTGACCACCGGCTTGCTGGGCATTCGGCCCATTCCCTGAAAAAGGAGCCCCGGGGCTCGTGTGGCTGAGGGTTGCACTCAGAAACAGACAGCCCTTTCCCACCATCCCCTGCTGCCTTTCCTCCTTTTGGACTAAAACTGCCATCATCCCCAGCAGACTGGCCTGGGAGTGATGGGCAGTGCAGTCCACACCTGCAGAGGGGGCCAGTGGGTTGGGGGAGAAGGCAGATTTCCTGATCTGGACTCGGCGGCCCAATTCCCGTGTCTGCTGCTCTTGTGGGAAGGATGGAGGGCCAGCTCTGTCCCGGCACCATCTTCATCTCTACTTGTGGGGTGGAGGAGTCCAGGAGGGAGATCAGCATCCCCACACACACCTGGGCAGAGCCAGGAAAGTGGGAAAGACAGGCCTGTAGGCCCGGCTCTGGGAATCACATCGCTTTCTTTGCATTGCACCTGAGAATTAGGGACCAGAAACTCGGCTTTAAAGTTGGAGGGGCACAGCGAACGCCCCCTTGGTGTTTCTAGCAAATTACCTCCTTCCAAGGAATGTCCCCTGAATTTCTGTGCAGGTGGCATCCTACGCTGCAGCTATCAGAGGCTATCCCGGTCTGCACATTGCAGCAAAAGCCACCCCGCATTTCGTGACACCCTAATCTATCCCAGCATGAGCATTCAGGGACACTGTCCGGGTTCACACATCACAACAAGCGACCCGCACGGCTTCCGTGGTGCACAGGCTTCTGCCTGCATGCGCCTGGCAGGCCACCAGGTGGACTCCACCCTCCACACCCAGTCCTCCTGCTGTCAGCATATGTCCCTCAGCCCCCCTGTCTGGGCAGCTGGAGCAGCTCCCCGACCTGCCACACTTCCCAGGGGTTCTGTGGTAGATGCATACCAGGGTCATGGTGCCCATCATGCTAGGTTTGGACAACCAGAGAACCCGAGGTGGAGCATGGGGACTGAAGAGCCAGACTCTTGCTCCTTACAGTAGTTTCCAAGGCAACCATCCCGTGCCGAAACACCACGGCAGGGTTCGGAGGGACCATCCCGGGCAGGAAGTGCCCCGGCTTGTTGTCGTGCGTGACGCCACCCACTGCTCCGGCACCTGGGCAGGGAACCGCTGTTTCCACACAAACTTCTGCCAGAACGAATGTTCATCTTCAAAGCAGTGCTGAGGAATCTCCTCCAGCGCAAGATCCAGCTTTGCTCCAGAGACACCAGCGGCCCACGTTCCATCAGGGGATGAGGCGGGCGGCAAAAGGCGGAGAAGCAATGCCAGCCTCTTCTAGCTCAGAGCTCCTGCTATCAGAGTCCTATGCCTTTGGAGAGGCGTTTCAACTTCTGAGGATGAGGGAAACGCTGCAGAACGGATGAGAAGCGACCCGGAGATCTGTGCATGCGAGAAGTGGGCATGGCTGGGAAAAGGGGTGTGGGCTGGGAAAGAGGGGGGGACATTTAAGGATCCATAGCGCCAATGGGGAGCCCAGCTTTTGGCCCCCCGGCTGAGGTTCTGCACCCCTATTGCACAGGCTTCCTTTTCAAGTATAACCCAGAAAACAGCTTTTGTTATGCACCCTAAAAGGATAATGTGTGAATTCAGCCTCTGTTTATAGGATTGTTCTTATGGGTGAGTCAAACAGGGTTGCTTAACTGAAAAAGAAGCCTTGAGAAAGTTACTGTCTGCATGGAGATACACTGGAATGGCTTTATCCTAAACAGTCCGTGCCGGGATTCAATTCATCTGAATTCATCTGATCGGGATGCTAAGAAATATTTCACATTTCATGCACCGATCCCAAAGAAAGAGAAAAGAGGAAATGCGTATCCAACATGATGAAGATAATTCTTGCCCAGGGGGATTTTAGTATAACTCTAGAAACACCAGAATCCAAAAGCCGATTACTAAGCTGCTCCCTGCTTTCATTTGGAGTGGAGAGCAAATGACACCTCAAGGCGAGCCAGGTTGCTTTCTTTGGAGAGGCGAGAAGCAGGTAAGTCTTGGACAGACCCCTTCCTGGTCAACCTGAGTGCATAAACAGCACCACTTCCGGCTGTCGGTGGCAACCCCCGTGGCAGAACACTCCAAAACTCAGGAATTGCCATGCACGTAGAAAGCCAGCAGCTCAGGGAGAAGGCTAGCTGGAACTCTTCCCCTCCGGACAAGCCGGTTTTCGAGACACAAGGAGTTCTTTCTTAGTGGTGGCCTGCTTCCTTCTGGGAACGGCCCACCCGCCCTCAAAGTCTGGATCGGTACAGCCTCGAAGGTTTGCCTCTCTGCATTCAGCCCCTCCAGGTTGAAGGCTGCACTTTCCAGGCAGGGTCTGTGGCCCATGCCAAAAATGGCTCCGCACCGTGGATGCTTTAATGCCCAGCCAACTGAGCAGGGGTCCAGCTGCCCCCCACCCCCCACAAATGCTGCTTCGCTGCATCCTGCCCCGCACTGTGGCTGCGCTTATGGAGACACGCTTCCTGGCGCCCTTTGACCCTGGGGAGCAGCTCAGCCGGGCCTGCAGCGTTGGCAGCCAGGTGGGCTAGTGGGATGGGCAGCTCCGGGCACCAGCCTCTCCCCCAGCCAGCAGCCACTGTGGGGACGGGGTGTCCTCCTGGCTCTGGTACAGTCACCCCATCCTGAAAAGCTGAAATGCCGACTCCAAGGCAGAGTTGCTGCAGGAAATGCTTTAAGTGGCTGGTATTTGGGGTGTGATGGCTCCGCCCCTTTGCCCCTGGCCCCGCCCACCCATGCTCCCCGCAAGAGCTTCCCCAAAGGGGCATCACCCCTGAGCTGCACCCCTGAAACAGAGGAATGTCTCGGTAAAGTAGGAGCCACAGCCATCCTACACAATACCGGAACTGACACGACGTCCGGAAGAGGTCTAAGCCCTCCAGTTCACTTTGGGTGAACAGGGAACAAGAACCTCAGCTATAAAATAAAAAAGAATCTAAAACTGAAATAAATAAGGTGTGTCTAAACAAGGCAGTTTAGAATGGCATCATTGACACCTTGCAGTGAATGAGAGGCAGTGTTGCCTAGTAGGGAGAGCGTTGGACTGGGCCAGCCCCTGCCCCTCAGCCTGACCTACCTTGCAGGGTGGCTATGGAGAGGAAATGGGCCTTGTGAGTCGCCTTGGCTTCCTTGTAATGAAGAAAGAAGGCGAGGATAAGTAAAATAATGAAGGAAGCAATGGCCAGTCGCTCTAAGCCCTTGGACAGGACGAAATATGGTGGGCTGAGGCAACCAGGAGGGACCCTTCCTCCCAGGCTTGCTCGTGTGAACTAACCATCCGGCGCTGAGCCACAGAGAGACACCCGTCCTGCCACGGGTACTTTGGAAGTCCTCCCAGGTTCGGGGCTGCTTCAGTCATAGTGGATTATTTTAGGTACACGCCGGAATGTCGTGTAAAACATGTCGGAAAACAGGTGAAGGCAGCCAACACACGCCCTGCACACATGTGCGGATCGTGGGCCTGGGGATCCCCCCCCCACCATTCAGCTGAAGGGATGTGGCGAGCTCCGGATTGGGCTGGTGCGGCCGGCCGGGGGCTTCTGCACACACGATGGACACACCGCCCTTCACAGCTCCTGCACGCGCACGTGCCCTGAGGTATCGTGCTTTCGGGATGCCCTCGCTCCCTCTCCAGCCTTGTTCCGTGCTCCCAGGCCACCCAACCACTCGCGAGGTCACCCTGCTGCGTGGCCCGGGGAGGGCTCCTCCCCATTTCGCATTTCCGTCCTGGTCCCCGCTAAGCCGTCCGCCCCTTGCCCGCACCACCTGCGTCGGCAGCCCCGAGCCAGGGCGCAAGCGACTGCAAACCGCCAGGATTTCACGTGCACGGGGGGGGCCCAGTGCACTGCGCCCCCCATTGTGTCAGTCACCTTCCCATCATCCACAGAGTGGTCCCTAAAATCCCACATGGGGCCAACCTGGCTGCACCGGGCACCGGATGCCCCGCTTTCTCCGGCAGGTCGACTTGGCAGGTCACGCTGTCCTCCAGTTCAGGGGCCAGGCCCGGGGAGGGGGGCCTCCCTGGGAAAGATCCAGAGCCCCCCCAGAACGGAGCGCTGCAGGCGTGCGGCAAGGCACTGAGCGCGACCCGGGGGCCCCGCCGCCGGGGGCCCGCTGCGAGGGACGGCGGGGGGCGCGGGGATCTCATGCGGGCCCCCTCTCCAGGCCGAGGCCCAGGCTGGGCCCGCACGGGCCTCACATGATGGTGCATCGGTTCCTGCGCAGCGCGCCCTGGAAGCGGATGGCCGCGTGCACGTGCTTGCAGTGCGCGCAGCCCGCGCTCTTGAGCAGCTCGCTGAAGAGCAGCAGGATGTGCCAGTTGTACTTGGCCGAGCACTCCACGTAGCCACACTTCCAGCTCTTCTTCACCAGGTTGGAGACATTCCAGCGCGGGATGACGCGGCCGCGCTGCAGGTCCCGCTTGTTCCCCACGATGATGATGGGCGCGTCCGAGGTGCCGATCACCCTGCGCGGGAAAGGCGGGTCACCGGCACGCTCCGGGGACCCCGGAGTGCGTTGCCCGGATCAGCTCCCCCCCCCCCGGGCTCTTTAACGGGACCCCCCTCCTTTGAGAGCCACCTGCCCCATGTCCTCCTTCAAGGAGCCCGGCATGGCGCATATGACCCTCCTCACCTCCATGTCTGCCCTCAAACGTCCCCGTGCTGTAGGCTAGAGACTGTGACTGGCCCACAGTCACCCGGCTGACTCTCAACTGAGTGGGGACTGGAGCCCCAGTTGCTCGGGGCCAACTGGGAGACGCAAACGCATTCTCTTCCCGCTGCGTTCTCACCGTCCCTGCGCACGGTGCCTTGTCTGCATTGTCTCGGCTACCACATTTTGTGTTAGCTCCCACGGACCCAGAATGACTCTCTTCTCCTCCCTGATAGCCCTGGAGCAAATCCCTTCACGCTGTCTCTGGTGAAGGAGGGCTCCATCACGGAGAGCCACTGCGGGGGCTTCCATCTTCCTCCTTCAGCAGCCTCTGATGCGCCAGCTGCTCCTTTCATGGGTGCGCTTCCCCGCTATTTTGGAAGGTGCCCCGAATACCTGTGGCCCCGGGGACCACAGGTGCCATGGCCTCCTTGTTCCATGGCTGTCCACTGGCCAAGCATGATCAGGAGGAGGGCAAGGGGGGGTGACAATGGGGTGGGCAGGGGGGAGCTGCCGTGCCCTCCAGAGCCTTGGACCAGCACTGCCACGGGCGGGTCAAAGCAGACACTAGACTTGGCATATTCAGTGCAAAGCACACATCCTGCTGGTCCAGGGTACTGATTTCACTGGGCTGAACTGCACTCACAGGAATGTCTGTCTGTGGCCAGCCGCCGCCATTCACAGCAGTCACCTGGAGAGTACAGATGCTATCATCCCCAGCCACGATGGCCAGGGGACACGTCAGGGGAGAGCCATGCCTTTTCTTCATCAACACAGGTTCTCTCCTCCCGGAGGCGTCTGGGAACCTCTGCTCTGCGCCTTTTCCCTGGCTTGACCACGCGGTTGCCTCGGGGTGAGGGGCAGTGTGCCAAAGACATTGATACCCAAGGCGGCCTGCATAGTCCATGTTTATCCTCACAACACCCCTGTGAGGTGGGCCAGGCCGAGAGTGAGTGGCCCACGTTACCCAGGGAGCTCCATGGCTGAGCGGGGGCTGAACCGCAGGCTCCCGCTGTCACAGCACACTGCCTCTCGGCCCATGCAAACCCGGCGCTGCACCCCGAGAATGCGGAGCCTGTCTCCTCCGGCATCCTGCAAGTGAGGCTCCGGGAAGGGGCTCGGGGGATGCCGCTGCTCGCAGCCGTTCGCGCTCCTGCTGAGCTGCCGTTTGGCAGGACGCCGGTCTCTTTTTGGAAGGGCTGCACGTGTTCCTTGCTCCAACGCCTGTTGTGCAGCGGTGCCTCGCATTTGGCATCGCTGCTCGGAGGGAGAAAAGGCTTCCATGAAATCTGTTCCATCAGCATTTCATGGACTGTTGGACACCTCCCGTCATCTGTTTGTTGGAAGCCACTCTTTAAACCCGGCCTTTGCTTCGGCTCGCACTGACCTGCATCGCCAGAGGTGTGCATTCACATTACATGCACATGAATAGTGCAAATGCCACACACGCAGCACAAGGGCGAAACGGGTCTGCAAGGAAAGAGCCAGGCTGCTGCAGAACCCGTGGGCCACAGTCCGCTGTGGGATTCCCCAGCATGCCTAGCAGTTGAGTATGGGCCGGATCCAGAAGGTTTGGGTTCTAGTCCCTGCTTGGGCCAGGAAACTCGCTGGGGGCCCTCGCTCCACTCGGTGTCTCTCGGCTCGGCTCCCGGGGTGACTTGGGCCAGCCACTGACTCCCAGCCTAACCTACCTCGCAGGGGTGTTGTGAGGATGAAAAGGGAGAGGAGGAGGAGGGTCAGCTCAGCTGCGCTGGTCCATGGAGGAGCGGCAGAGAGGGCAAGACCTTGATGCAAGAGGCACCCACGGTATCCGTATCGAAAAAGGGAGGGGACTCTGGGGCCACGTGTCCAGTGCGGGGAGGGGGCGCTGCCCGGGGAATGCCGTGGCTGACCCCAGCCTCTCCGCCCCGTCTGCGGTGGGCCAACGGGGCGGCCGCGGAGCTGCGCTTTTACCTGGTTTCCAGGATCTGCTGCCGGATGGTCTTGACGTACTCGAAGCTGTCGAAGCAGCAGATGTCATAGACCAGGATGTAGGCGTGGACGCTCCGCAGGCCCCTGCAGCACACGTCTGCCCACTCCTGCAAGACAGACGGGGGGGGGGTCAGGGCATGCGCTGCGCACGGCCCCCCCCAGTGCCCGGGGCCCGGAGGGGCAGCCCCCGGGCTGGGGTGGGGGAGCGCAAGCGCGCGGGGCTGGGCGGAGCAGCGAGAGCAGGGTGGGGGGCAGCCTGGGGTGCCCGCGTGCGGGGCAGCTCCCTCTGTGGATGCCCGGTGAGGGGGCCCCGGGGGCATCGAAGGCGTCAGTGATTCCACTGCACAGACTCCCCGGAGTCGCTTCTCCCCATCCCACAACAACAGGGCTGAGCCTGCCCCTCTGCCTAGCCCACCTTGCAGGGTTGTTGTGATGGTAAGTGGCGAGGAGAGGACAGCCCTGAGAGCCACCTGATGGTGGGCTCTGCGGCCTGGGCTGGAGATGCAACGCGGCACAGTAGTGCTGGAGCGGCAGCCGCAAGATCTGGGGTCTAGTCCCACTTGAGGCTTACTGGGTGCCTTTGAGCCGCTCCCTGCTTCTCAGCCGAACCTACCAGGGCTGTCGGGAGGATAAAACAGAGAGGAGTGGGGGGCTGGGGAAGCTGTCTTGGGTTTCTTGCATGAAGAACAAGGTGGTACAGGAAATAGAAACAGAAACAGGGCAGGTCAGAAGGGGTCTCCCGGGTCTAGTCTGACCCTCGGCTCCAGCCGGCTCTGCTCATGACACACCTACCTTGTTCATGTCCAGCCTATCCTTGAACACCCTCACCGAGGGGGCCTCAGCCACCTCCCGTGGAAGCCCACTCCATACCCTATAAGATGATGATGATGATGGTGATGATGATGATAGCAGCAACAGGAGGAGGAGCAAGAGCGAAATGGCGGTGAGAAAGCCAGACTCACTGAAGGAGGGGGACCCTTTGAGAGTATCTTGCTCAAGAGAGCGGTCTATTGTCAACCACTCAGAAAGCATTTCGCTAATCTGGATGGCATATAAAATTTTAATAAATATCTGAAGAGAACCTCAAATCTTGAAGCTGGCACTGACACAGCAGCAGGCAAGAGCATAGTATAAGCTACAGACTCCGGCCTGGGTGCCAAAGTTAAGCTTTAGTTTTGCTTGCAAAATAAGCTTCTGGTCCCTATGATTGCACAGGTATGATGGGCAGCGTGTCAGTGTTGCATGGTAAAAGTCTCTCCAAATCCAGCGGCTTTGTCCCATATAGGATTTCCACCAGTTGAGGCAGATTCAATTATGAAAAAAATGGGAGAACTGCAGAATAATATGTAAGATACTGGATAAAAGCAAATGTGCAGGGCTTGTACTGGCACCTGAGGCAGAACTAGCAGCACTTGGCACTCCTTGTTACTGCCCTAGTGTAACAAAATTTGACCTTTGCAATGTTTTCTCCGAAAGAAAGGAAAGGAAAGGAAAGGAAAGGAAAGGAAAGGAAAGGAAAGGAAAGGAAAAAGACAGGAGCAAACTACTTTCCAGACAGAGGGTTAAATAAAATTATTTTGGGAACTTCAAACCCAAGCTTCAAACCCAGTTCAAAATTCTAATTACACTGGCTCTCTGAATTGTATTGTTTGTGTGCATTTGTCCTAGCATGTTTTTATATGCAATTTTGCCTAATATACAGCAGGTTTGCCTGGATTTCTTAACAGAATTCACTTCTGAATGCTGTTTTTTAAATAATAGATTCATGATTGTGAGCACTTTTCCTTAATATATGCATTTTGCATACACATTAAAATTTCCCTGGAAAATACCTTTGCCAAATTTGGAGGAATAGGAGTTTGAAATAGCCAAGCATTAGTTTGTACATTGGTGCCAAAATGAAAAATTAGAGAAACTGAATGGATTTATCCACAAAAACTAGGGCTGTGGGGTTCCAAGAGTTTGATATGTAAAAATCCCAACCATAGCTTCAACAGCAGACTGTTGTTAGTCATGAAGACGTGTCCGACCCATCGTGACCCCATGGACCACATTCCTCCAGGCCCTCCTGTCCTCCACCATCCCCCGGAGTCCACTCAAGCTCACACCAACCACCTCTGTGACTCCATCCTGCCACCTCATCCTCTGCCGTCCCCTTCTTCTTTTGCCATCTATTGTTCCCAGCATTAGGCTCTTCTCCAGGGAGTCCTTCCTTCTCATTAGGTGGCCAAAGTATCTGAGTTTCATCTTCAGCATCTGGCCTTCTAGAGAGCAGTCAGGGTTGATCTCCTCCAGGACTGACCGGTTTGATCGCCTTGCGGTCCAAGGGACTCGCAGGAGTCTCCTCCAGCACCACAATTCAAAGGCCTCAATCCTTTTGCGCTCGGCCTTCCTTATGGTCCAGCTTTCACAGCCATACATTGCAACTGGGAAAACCACAGCCTTGACCATACGCACTTTTGTTGGCATGGACTTGCAGACCACTTGCTTAAAATTTTGCCAGAATGTTATGCAAATTTAGTTATAAAAGTATAAGGAGAAAAACCACTGAACCAAAGCGCACATTTCCCTGCACAGGATAAAGTACACAGAAATGCCGATCTTATTTATCTCTCTAATGTGCACAAACATTTACAAATGCAAGGTCCAGCAATGGGGGAAAAAAGACCCCATCAGTGGCATGAAAGGTTCCAGGAAATACGGATGGAGCAAAATCGGTGTGTTCCTACTGCAGCCCCGCACGGGTTCTCAGCAACCGTGAGGACACGGAGCGAAGAAGCCAAGACCTCCGTGTGGGACCGGGGAGCTCCGAGAGGAAGCGCAGGGGCCGGTCCGAGGCCCTCCGCCCGGCTTACCTCGCAGGGCTGCTGTTGTGAGGATGGAATGGAAAGCGGGAGAACCTTGTAATCTGCTTTGGGTTCCTTGCAAGAGGAAGGGAGGGGGGTTGAAATATCACCCAGCAACAATTACAAGCTGCTCTTGCAGGGGGCAACCGCAGCGCTGCACTTGGGAAAGGCGGCGTCCAAAGCCAGCCCTGCTGCTCATGCAGGATGCAGCGTGGATCCAATGTGCGCACAAGAAAAGTTATTGGGTGCTTTGAGGAATTGGAACTCCCAGGCTCTGGACTCCTGGAGGACCCCCCCCCCCCCCAGACACACAACGGCAGCGGCTGCACAGGCCACAGAACACGGAGAGGAACAAGCACCAGGTGCCTCCGAGTGCGGAACTAGCGCCTGGCTTTCTGTTCCTCCCCTCCCCATCCCTTTCCCCTCGTCTCATGTACCATGTTTTTGGACAGTCAGCCTGTGGGCAGGAACTGCCTTATTAATTCCACATAAGCTACTCTGGGAGTTTTTGGCTGGAGAGCAGGGAATGAATGCAGTAATTTAAAAAACCATTCATTCATCATAAAGGAGAATTAGCTACTAGAAGCTGCCCTTGTGTCACTTCTAAAGGAGAATGGGAATTCCGCCTGCCTTCTCGCCCCGTCTGCTTGCTTTTGGGGCCCCACGGCTGCCTCTCCAGCCCAGCGGGTTCTGCAGCCGGCTGGCCGGCCCGATGGCTTGCCCTTCCCAGGCTGCCTCTCCGCGCCATCTGTGGAGCCAGGGAAGCGAAGCCAGGACAGAGAGATGCAGCATCGGAGGAAATCAGCCAGTCGCGCTGGGACCGCGACGCATCCCCTCCAGTGTGCATACAGCAGGAATAATGGGGGTGAGGCCAGGGTGAGAGCTGTCAAAAAGGCAAACATCAGCACAGGCTCCCTGCTCAGAGCCTCTCCGTTACCGCTAGTGGCTCATTCTCCCCTCTCCCCTCCCCTCCCACTGGAGTTCCCCCCAAACCACCTGTGCTTCCTGCTTAGTCCTGTAAAGAAGAGAAGGGACAGGGTGGTGACCGGCATCTCTACTGGGAATCTGGATTTGCACGCGAGGCACAGAGAAGAGCGATTCCAGCTCTTGCGAGCGGCCGGGCTCGCCTTCCGACCTCGACCACTCGTCTGCTTGCCGCCGCTGCTGCCACCGGTGCTGAAAGCCCAGGGCTGCCTGAACCCAAGTGTGCTTCCCTAGCAAGCCAGAAACTGCACTCTGCACACATACCGAGGACCTCTTGTGTTCCTTCACTAGCAAAACATCCTTCATTGCCTCTTAGAAGTGGCCATGCACTTCAGCGGGAAGAAGCAAAGCCTGCCTTGGCCCCTGCACTGGCACGCAGTTTCTTTCGGGGTGGCGAGTTTGCGCATTGTTTGAACGTTTCCTGCTTTCTAGCTTTGTCCCAGTGAACAAGACGCAGCCCGTTTCTACCCTTGGTCGAATTCCCACCTTTCCCAACCAGAAGGCCTCCAGAAGGGTTGAGTGCAGCAGCCATGATCCCCAGCTAGCATGGCTACTCTGCTTGGGAATGATGGGGGTTGAAGTTCAAAACATCCGGAGGTTGGAGATTGCTGCTCTGGGCCATCACAGGCACATCCAATCTCTCCTCCCAGACAGGCGGCCCAGAAGACATCGACCTGAAAGCTGTTTCCTGTGCTGCTCTTGTCCTTCCCAGTGAGAACTGGAATTCTGTGCTTAAGATGTTTTGACTTTTACTCTTGCAACTTAACCTTGCACGCTTCAGCATGAAGGCGCTTCCTTGTGCAATGTTTGGATGCAAAGCGCACTGAGTGGAGGGAGCCCCACCCCCGCCTCACCTGGCATGTATATTGCACACAACACGCATGCGCACAAGCAAACACACACATGAATCTGGCCACGCAGGTTGCATGCAAACTCGTTTGAATATATTCGCATTCGTTTCATCCATCTTTCCATTGCATGCATTACCTCCATTGCTGACTGATGGGAGAAGAAGCATGTTGCCATGGGGAAGAGGGGAAGTAAACTCAGTTGGCTCTTGTCAGTGGGTCCTTCCTGGGGGCTGCACCCATGGCAAGCACCCGACTGTGCTGCCGCTTGACCTGGCTTTCATGCGGCCCGCTCTTCAGGGTTGTTGTGAGCCTAAGGTGGCCAGCACCCTGAGCTGGTGACCCCTGGGGGCCGGCTTGGTTCTAAAGGGCCTGGACTTCTCTGCGAAGCACAGGGTTGTGTATCACGCGATCCATGAATTGAAAAGGAGGATGTTCCCCTTCACTCTGCACGTCTCTCTGAAGATGCTTCGCGAGAAGAGCTCTCCATCTGCTCTCCCTCCCTCCTCGACTCGGAGACGCACACCCGGTGCAGCAGCCATCTAGTTAATCTCTCCTCTGCCACATTTCCATCTGCCTGCACTGACCTTTCTCCTCCACACGCAAATCCGCGCCGTCATCCTCCTCCGTTCCGGAAGATGAGGAGGTCCTCTCACCCTTCCACAGCCTCGGCGTGGAGACTACGATCACCACAAAGCTTTGGCCCCAAAAGATGCCCGAGGAGTGGGAGCATTTACTGGCCCCGTGGAAGGGCCAGTCGTTCCATCGCGTGGAGCTAGAGACGTGCCCAAAACTGTTGATTTTAAGGGTCACGAAAGGGTTGCTGACGGATGGAACAAGTACAGCAAAATCTGACCCGCGTTTCCTCAGAGAAAGTCCTGCGATTCGATGCATGTTCAGCCAGAAAGGGGCCCTCCATGTTTAGACAGAACAAATCCCTGTTCTCCTGTGCATGATCAACATCCTACAACCCAATGCAGGTTCGACAGCACTGGCAGGGGATGCTGGGAGTCGTGGGATTCTTTTCTACTTAAGCATGCGCAACAATCAGGCCCTTTGATTATGAGGACTGGTTGGAGTTGCAGGTTTTGCAGAAACAATGTGAGCGGTTTCGGAACTGCTGAGCAGCCATTTTTGTCAGTGTGCAAAAGGGAAAGCAGCTTCGCATGCATTTGAGCTTTCCTTTTGGAACATTTCATTCTTAAAATCAGTTGGAGATAAACAAACCAAATGTGTGCCTGGAGCGGAGAAGACGGGAAGGAAACCTTTTTCTCCCTCTCCCATCACGGCAGAACCCGAAGGGGTCAGTCGGTGCAGCTGAGCTGTGGCTGACCCCTTTCTAGCATGACGACAGGGAGCAGTTGTGACCTCCCGTCGAACACAGAAACTGGGGGTCTGGGAGGGGAGGGTCCTCCCCGTGCCCCCCACCCAGTGCGCGCATGCTGCTTTGTCTCCCTTCTCTCAGGCCAGTCGGGTCATCCAAGAACCTCACCAATGGGAGTCGGGTGAAACGAGAGGAACGCGCCACGTCAAACTGCAGAAGTTGCCTCCACGAGGCTTGTGGTGGAAGAGTCTGGATGGCTTTCAAAGGCGAAGGAGAAACTTCATGGAGGGGAAGGCTATGGTTGGTTACTAGTCCTCATGGCTACTTGCCTCCTCCAGTATTAGAGGAAGTGGGCCTGGCTGCACCAGTTGCTGGGGAACATGGGTATTATTGCACTGTGTCCTGCTTGTGGATTGCTCACTGGCGGCCAGTGGGCTGCTGTGTGAGCCGAGGGCTGGATCAGACGGATGCAGCCTCTGAAGTGTTTCTCACAGACATTGGCAGCTTGTCTTTGGAAAACTCAGCTAAATCCTGGCAGGAAAGGGTTGCTTATGTGCCTTTGTGTTATGAAATGCCTGCACCCCTTTCTCAGGAAGCACCCCAAAATCCCGAGCCAGGTTACTGTTTGGCGTGTGCTGTTACTTTAAGAAGTGGGACCTGGCGGCTCCCTCAAGAAGCGGCCGGGGCTGCCGATCAGTCAGGCTGGTGAGGCTGCCAGGTTCACAGCATTGCAATTGCCCTCATTTGCACGCCAAGAGCCGCAGTAACCCCTGTGCCTCAGTGCTCCTTATGTTAACCTCCTGCAATCACATGCCATCGTACGGAGCCCCCTCCGCAGACCTCCCACCTTCTGACTGCACTTCCCTTTTTTCGTCATCAGCTGCCCATCTGCTGGGCCCACATGACTCAGAATCTATAAAACACTCTGTGTATGCATAGGGCCACAAGGTTGGTGGCTGGTTTGCAGGGGATGCTGTATGAGGTGAGACTGAGGGAACTGGGTCTCTTCAGCCTGGAGAAGAGGACACTCAGAGGGGCTCTGTTGGCGACACACAGGTATGTGAGGGGGTGTCACATGCAGATGGGTAGAGACCTGTTCTCCCCTGCAGAGGAAGGCAGGACGCGCTCCAATGGAGCAAAGCTCAGGGAGCCAAGGTTCAATTTGGATGCCAGGAAGCACTTCCTGACAGTCAGGACCCCGAGAGTGTGGAATGGGCTTCCTCGGAAGGTGGTTGAAGCCCCAGCGGTGACGGTGTTCAAGGACAGGCTGGACATGCACATGGTGGGCATGTCATGAGCGGAGCTGGCTGGAGCTGGGGGTCAGACTAGATGGCCTGGGAGGCCCCTTCTGACTCGCTCTGCTTCTATGTTTCTAAAAGCTTGTAGTTGGCGGTGAGAACCACGACCCGGGAGCAGGCTGTCCTAAATCAGTGCAGGGGGCCTGAGTGATCTCACCCATAAAAACGCGGGGGTCCAAGGCGATTCAGTCTTTCCTGCGGGTCCTGGGGATTCAGTCTCGCCCTGAGTAGAGAGGCCCTGACACTGGCAATCTAGGGCTGGAGGAGAGCGGCCCCCCCTCGCCCTGCACACCTCGCACACAAATGCAGACCCTGCCGCCATCTCAGCAGGAGCAACACAGGCGCAGAGTGGTCCTTGGGGCGCACGCCGGGAGACACCTACCTGCAAGGTGTTTACTGGGAAAGAGGTGATGGGCGGGAAGTCCAAGATCTGTAGGTCGTGGACGTGGCCATTCATGACCACAGCGGGCAGGTAGACACGGCGGGCCTTCGTGGGCACGCAGACCTCGCTGAAGTCGTTGTACAAGAACTGGCGGACGATGGCGCTCTTCCCGACCCCTTGAGCACCCAGCACGGCAATCTTGAAAGTTGTCACCATGCCTCCCGGCCGCGGGCCCGCTGCGCGACGTGGTGATCGGCTCCTCGGCGCGGCCGGCTGCCTGTGTGCTGGGAGGAGGGCCCCCCGGCTGCATATTCCGGCAGCGGCGGGTTCAGCCACAGTCAGGAACCATTTCCGCGCTGGCCCGGCCTGTCACTGGACAGCGAGAGAGCTCTTGTCAGGACGGGACTTGCGCCTGTTCTGCAGCAGTGCAGGAAGGCAGGGGGGTCTCCGGCCTCCTTTACGTATTTACTTAAAACTTTGATACCTCGTCCACCACTTCGACGTCTCGGGATGGCTTACAGAAAAAACAATAACACAGCAAAACAGCACAGCATCCAGCAATCGAGATAAAAACCCCAGTTACAACCAAACAAACATTAAAATAGTAGGGAAATAAAAAGGGCTTCACCTGACGCTGAAAAGAATAAAGTGTCGGCGCCAGGCAAAGCTCTCTGGGGAGCATGTACCACCGTTGGGGCGCCACCGCAGAGAAGGCCCTCCTCCGGGTAGTCACTCTCTTAATCTCCTTCAAGGAGGGCTCCCAGAGCAGGGCCCCCACCTCAGATCTCAAGGGGCAGCGGGGAGGCATACAGGGAAGGAGGCGCTCCTTCAGGTATCCGGACCCAAGCCATTTAGGGCCTCGTAGGTCATCACCAGCACCTTCAATTGGGCCCAGACTTCAATGGGCAGCCGGTGTAACTGACAGAGGACCAGCGTTATATGTGAGTATCTGCTGGTCCCCATTAACATCCTGGCAGCTTCGGGCTGAACCAATTGAAGTATCCGGACCGTCTTCAAGGACAGCCCCAAGCAGAGCACGTTACAGTAATCCAACCGGGAAGTTACCAGAACATGTGTCACCGTTGCCAAGCAGTGCTCGTCCAGCTAAGGAAGCAGCTGATGGATCAGTCAGAGCTGAAGCAAAGCGTTCCTCACCACCGCCGGCACCCGGGACTGCAGGGACAGCTCTGGGTCGAGGAGCACCCCCAGGCTGCGCCCCCATCCTTCTTGGCTCAGAGCCCTGGCCACAGAGTCTCCCCAAAGCCTTCCAAGCCACTGTAGGTCTCCCCTCCTCCTTTGCGCTTACCCAGTCCTCTCCGAAAGCCAATCCTCTCGGGTTTAGGGTCCCTCCTCTTGCATGTGGGGGTGTCGTGGAGCTGGGGTGCTCAGTGACGTTGCGCTGCTGCTTTTTTAGCAGCAGGTAATGACTGCCCTTCAGGAGTCCCTGAATTTTGCAAAAGTCTGCACCACATCTGGCAAGTGAGGTAACAGTTGCCGCAAGCTGGCCCTTTTGCAGGCGTTTTGGGGTGGGATGGCTTGATCTTGAAGGGCAATTAAGACCTGGAGGACGAAGCTGCTAGCATCAGTTGGCCAATGTTGTTCAACGCCTCTGTGCAGTTTTGGGAGTGCCAAGATGAGTGTTTGCACGTTGATTTGGAGCTAAACTGGATTGGAAATGAAGGCAGAGCTGAGTTTGTTCTCTGCCAGAAATTCTTTTGTAATCCAGATTCCCTAAATACCTGAGGGGAAAGCGGCCTCCCTTGGAGCATACATGGTGCACAAAATCATGCCTGGCGTCAGGAAAGTGGACAGGAGCCATTTTTCCCCTTTCTTCTAATTTGGGGGTGGGAGGGGGGCAGTCATCCCATTAAACTAACGAAGGGGTGAGGAGGAGAATCAGGGCCGGTGCAAGGAAGTGGAATTCGTACCTGGTGGAATTACCTACAAGAGGACCTACAGCCCTGATAGGGGGAAAGCTTTAAAAAGTGGGTTGCACCAATACATGAAGGCTAACCAAGCTTCCAGTCCTCAAGGCTCCAGGGTGGCTCCAGTACCAGAGGCAGAGGAACCAAGGGAGGAGGGTCCTGCTGTACTACTGGCCTGCTTGGGGGTTTCTTGTGCTAGGTGGGGACTGAATGCCAGACGAGAGGACCCAGCACATTCATGCTCCTAAGAAGGTTGCCGATAGTTCCCACTTTCGCTCAGCCTCTGCAAATGCACATGTCCACCTTCTATTGCCATACTTCCCCCACAGCTGCCACAGAAGGCCTAGTTTGCATCCGCGCTCTGGAAAGTGCTGAAACTTCAGAAGAAGCCACCGGGCCATTTCCTCATCTCCCTGCCAAATCTCCCACGCCTTTAGCTGCTGCCGGATGGAAGCAGCTCAAACAGGCAACTGTGCCCTTTGCCACATGCTTCTCCTGTGGGAGACTGGCCTGTTGCAAAAGCACAGGAGCACTAGCAGAGAAAAAGTTGGCAACCCAACTCTGTCCCTCTCGACTCCATTACAGCTGGCAGCGGCTGGGTTTTCATTGAAGAAACGTCAACCGGGCTGAAGTTAATAAAACTCTCGGTGACGCAGCCCCTGCACGTGCCTGATGCGATTTCCTAGTACGGATCTTTCCAATCTTATCAGGGCAGCGATGTATTAATTCAGGAGGCGGCTGCAACAATCAAGCCCAGCCCGTCACGCCCTCAAATCCCCTTTTCCTCAGCAGCATCTGGGAGCTTGGCTCTAATGGTAGAGGCAGCTCTAAAGGCAGCATTTCTTGCTCCCCTCCACAACAAACAGTTGTTTGTTAGCAAGGCAGGATTTCCTAACACATAACAGAGGACACGATCCAGCGCGCATTTAGAGAGAAAAGCTCCACAGCTCCCCATGCTCCCCAGGCAGCTCTGTCCAAACACTCGCGGGATTGCCCAACTCCGTGTGTCCGAGCGTGCCTACGATCGCTGGACTGCTTTCTGCCTCGATGCATAAGGATTGTGCCTCAACTGTTGCAAGCCGTGTGTGACTGAGCGAGGGTGCCCTCTTGTCCCCTTTTACAGAGGAATGCCCCCTGTTTGAAGGGACATCCAGCCTGAGGCCAGTGCAAAGATACTGACCACCTGAAGGAAGAGCTCTGCCCACCAGCAGCACCCGGTCACCATCATCTGCACGAGGATCTGACGGCCGCACTTCTACTATTACGCCTCCACCCCTCCCCTTCCTGGTGGCTCAAGGCCTCTTTTCCGGCCAGTGCAGAAATGGCCGCCCTCATTTGAGTCTGAACAGCCGCTCCTGCTGTGCAAGAAGGAAAGCGTGCTATTTTGCAGGGCAGTCCTCCCTTGGAAGCTGCCCTCTGCTTGAAAGACTGCTCTGTCCAAGCTTGGTTTGAAAGGGCAGAACTGAAGGCGCACGTGGGCCTAAAAGCTGCCCCAGCACAGCGCCTGAGCAACATCCTCGAAGGCCGATGGGCCACCCAGCCACTTGCCCCCACACGGAGGAAGCCTTCATTGCCTTCCTGCATTGGCGGAACCAGGGTCTCCCTGGGCACCGGCACCGGCATTCACAAAGGGCTGCCCAGTTCTTAAATTAGCAGTTATTTATTTATTTATTTATTTATCGATTTATATACTGCCTTTTTCCTCAAAGGGCTCAAGGCAGCTTACATCATTCTCCTCCTCCATCTTCTCCTCACAACAACCCTGTGAGGTAGGTTGGGCTGAGAGTCTGTGACTGGCCCCAAGTCACCCAGTTGGCTCCATGGCTGAGCGGGGACTCGAACTCAGGTCACCTGAGTCCCAGTCCCACGCTCTTAACCACTGTACCACACTGGAAGTAATTTCAAACATTACTTCCCAGTTTTTGAATGCATGTGCATAGAGGGGTGTCGAAGCCATGCAGCTTCCTAGCAGTTATAACGAGGCCTCCAGCCAAGGCAAGCCAAACAGCGGACGAGCCGTCCCTTTGAAGCTGGTGTCCGTGAAGCACCAGCAGGTCCTCAGCCCACCGCACTGCAACAGCAAGCGTTTCACCCTCCCGGGGCTCCAGGCCCAGCCTTGTGGAATGCCCCCGGAGTGCAAGACTGCGATGCAGCTGGGCATCCTCGCCCAGCCGCTCTCAGGGCAGCCGTCTCCCCTCCTTTCCCTGCACCCGGCTGCCTTCCTGGGGCCTCAGTGGCAGGACTGATGCCTGCGGGTTTGAGAGAACCCTTGTGGCTTCCTTTCCCTGGAAGCTCCCCAGGGCAGTAAGAACGCTCTCCTGGTTGGTGCCGGGTACGTGCCCTCCCTCCACTGCCACCCCTAGTGGGGAGCAATTCCCATCAACCCCAGCCAGCACAGCCAATGACGAGCAGGGACGGCCGTGCAGCCGGTTGGAGCTGTCCGCGGTGCTGACTCTCACCGCAAACCGGGTCCTCAAAGGCTCAGTTCCGGCTCCACCACCAATGCCGGGCAGCCGCCGGTGCGGGTCCTCGGGGCCAGTGAAGGCCACCCTGGCCTACCCAGAAGGGGTGCACTGAGGATGCCTGAGATAAGGAGCGTGCTCTTCGGGGTACGCAATGCAAACCGCATTAGGGAGAGAGAAACTGCGGCCTTGGGGCTCGCAAAGAGGACCCGCACACCAACAGGGCAAATTTGGCCGGCCGGCCTGGGTCCCGATAGCCTTGCTGGGGGGTTTCAGAGGACTCTCCCCGCAGCTGCCCGATCACCATTCATTTGGCAGCTCCTTGACCTTTGTATTCCCATGCTGAAAGTTTGAATTTCTCCCCCGAGATCTAGTTACTGCTTTAAGGTCAAATTTGCTGGTGTTCTGGCCCCGCCCCCTTGGTCATTGGCCCCGCCCATTTCCCATGTGGCTCCACCCCTCTGGCATTCAGCCAAGCCTGCTGATAGAGCATCTCTCTCCAGCTGCAAGAGGTTCGGCACCTGGGTTAGATGCCTGGGCCAAGATCTATGGCATGCGCTCCTCAGAGAGGTCCACCTGGCGCCGTCGTTTGTTTTTCGGTGCCAGGCTAAGACCTTTTTATTTAAAACTTATCTTAATTGTTAATTTATTATATATTTATAGGATTTTAAATTTTTGGCCAAGAAGTTACCTGGCTTTTTAATCTTTATTGTATTTAGTATTATTTATATGTTTTTAATTATGTTGTGAGGCGCCCCGAGGCTTTGTTGTGATGGGGGCGGCATAGAAATGTTTTAAATAAATAAAATAAAAAATAAGATCAAGGCCAGATCACCTGCTCACCTCTTTCAACAGCCTTGGGCAAAACTTTCTGCAGTGATGTTTTCTGGTGGGTTGTGTGAATCAAGGCTCCTGGGCCACGTCTGCCCTGAACAGTGCTGGCCGGCGACTCAGCTCCTGGTGCAATGGAGAGGAGGTGCCACCAGACCCTGCCTCCCAAAGGACCCTGCAGGAGCGCCAGCTGCTGACCAAGGAAGTGTCGTGGCTGGGAGGAGGGTCAGCTGAGGCGGGAGCAGGGCCTTCTAAGGGGTGGCTCCCACAAGGCCACATGAGGCCTGACATATCCTGGGCGCTCCAGAACCAGTGGGGTGGTGCATTGTCTCCAGGCCTCAGTCCAAATTTTCAAGGAGCTGTCCATGGCTTCTAACCTCACTGGGGCTCAGCACCATGGAGGACACGGTCCAGCCTGGCATGGGAACTGTGCATCACTGATCTCAGCGCCACCAGACTCCGTCGGCCAAACTGCTCTTCAGACATGGGCCAAAACACGGCCTTTGGGGAAGGCTTTGGGAAGAGTCTTTCCTTTTGATGCACTTGGATTCCGCCTCCTGCAATCGCAGAAGTGCCCCGTTTGATTGTCGAGTTATCCATGACCTTTCCTCCCTGCAATTTTAGCGTGCTCAGGGCTCGTGAGGAAAATGGCCGCTTGCCACCATGGCTGCTTTATGCAGCGTGGAGTTTAGCGTTTACGCAATGTTTGGCTTGTGCATTGCTGCGAGATCCAGAAGTGCCACAGCAGCTTTTACAATAATGCATAATTGGAATAAAAGAAAAGATTGGAAGACCCTTGGGGCGAAGGCCCTTCCTCCTGTGCTTCGAAAACACCAGGCTCAAGGGTGGTGCTATGTTGTGTCTGTCCGTGTGTTTCTCTCTCTCCCCCTTCTTTTTCCATGAGAGCATCTTTTCTGAGTGTGTGTCTTATTGTATGCATGTGTCTTTCTCTCTATGTGCTTGTGCCTTTGCGTGTGTGTCTCTCCGTATGCTTGTCATTTTGACTGCCAAACAACAATGGGACAAGAAATGTGCAAGGATGCTTTGAACAATCCAAGAGGGCTTGTAGGACCACATGCATGTCTTCTAGATCAGCCAGTTCTGCATTGCTTCTTTGCCTCCTGCACTTTGGGTCTTGGGAAGCATCTGTGCCAAAGGCACAGGCTGGACCAGACCTGCTTCGTTCGATTCCACACCATACGCCCTGCGTTCCGTAAACAGACTACAGGCTTGCGAGGCCTTGCTCTTTACACCTTAATCCTGCTTCTTCTCCTTGAGGAAAACAGAACAGCAGCGGAGAAATCACTAGGCTGGCCTCCTTGTGGCGTCCCCACACCTGCGGAGCGCCTTCCCCACTGAGGCCTGCCTGGGGCCCACGCTGTCCTCTGTGCAGCGCCAGGCTGTGACTTTTCTCTGCTCCCAGGGACACAGCAAGGCTTTAACAGGTCCTGGGATCCTACTCGGTTGCTTATGAAAGGCGGAAATTGGACGGGGCTGCGGGCATCCTACGCAGAAGCAGCATGGAGGCACAGCTCCCCCCTGCGCCCCTCTTGCGCTACCAAGCGGCGAGGGGGCCCATGTCAGCAGTCTCACTGTGGCCGTTTGAACCAGTGGGGAGGGAGCCCCTGTTGTGCCCGGGATGAGCCCTGTCTCAGTGATGCCAGGCTCTTCCTCACTGGCCCCCAGAGTACTCCGTGCCTTCTCACCCCGGAAACCCTTTGGACCTTGGAGAGGGATCCGAGGGGACCATTTTCCCCACCTGAGAGCTGGGAATCTAGATGATCTCATGGCACCCTGGAGAGACGGCCAGAGACTGTAGGATGGCTCTGCTTGCTGTTCGCAGGCCGCTTGTGGAATTTCTAGGTTCTTAATTGTGCTAAACTGCCCAAAGACCTTTGCTTAGTTGGCAGCCTAGAAATGCAAGAAACAGCATGGAAGGAAAGCCGCCCTCTCACTTGCGCTCTTCACCAGAGCAGCTGTTCAGCACTTGAATGCTCGGGGCCATGGACCGTCCACTTGCACACAATCGGCACACACTGATTTCTGGCCCGATAGGCAAATAGCCAAATAGTTTCTCTGCTTGACTTACATTTCACAGAGGGCAAAAGCAGCTCATTCTGGGAAGAGTATTCAGCTAACCCACACTCTGCCCCGGCTAATCCCAAAGCAATGGGGAAAGTTTGTTTCCCCCTGAACTTCGTTGCCAGTGGGGAGATATTTGGGTTGGAAGGAAACGTGCTCCCTTTCCTCTTCAGCTGTAGCCACGCAGTGAAAGTCGCCCACGGCGTGGCTCGTACGTTAAGGGAAACAATCCCTTTACTGGCTTGCGTGGAGCCCAAGATCCAGAGCCAGAAAAGGGAGTTGGGCCGAAGATCCCGCAGTCCCAGGCCGAAAGACCCGCTCATCCCTGCCTTCCTCACTTGCTGGCAGTGGTGAGGGGCTACGGTGTCTCTCCACCATCACCGCCACTGAGGTCTGGCTGCAGCAAAGGTAAGGGAGCAAGCACGACACGAGGGCCGGAAGGAGCACTGCAGTTCCAGGGCCGGGCTGTGGCCCCTGGCACTGCCCGGGCCCCACTTAATTGCCTTTTGCTATCTCTGCAGTGGGGTTTGACCGAACAGCACTTCAAAGCGAGGCCACCTTAACCATGTAGATTGAACAGCACTAGAAACAGAGGACTTCTCCCTGTAAAGGACACGCGGCCCCCCTCAGGGAAAAGGGCGGATGGGGGTCACTTGGCAGGTCCCAGGAGGGAGTCTGAGGAGCCGGAAGTCATCCTCCTGCTGATGGTCCTGAGGACCCAGACCAGATGGGGAAGGTGCTGGAGAGACCAGGCTCCCGCCAAGCCCATAAGATGCCTTGGACTACACCTCCCATAATCCCTGACTGCACTGGCAGAGTCTGATGGGGGGGCAACGCAGACCATGTGGAGGGCGGCGACTCGGGCAGGGCTTTGAGGACTTGCCCATGCCTGCGGGTGGCTGCAGGGCCTCCCCAACACAAGTCCTCCAGTCCACAGACTTCTGGGCAGGGGCTCTCCCCGCCGGCCTTCCCCAGCCCCGGAGCCCCCCAGGTGTGTGAAGCTGAGCTCCCATCAGCCAGCCTTGGGTGTGGTGGTGCACTGGAGCCGGGGCACGTAGGAACCCGTGCTGAGACTCCTTTGCAGCCACGGGGCGCTCCTGCTGCCCTGTCGGCCTCCCCTGCTCCCTCCGAGTCCGGCAGCGACTGTCCCTCGGCTTTGGAGGGCACGGTGTTCGCAGCAGGGCAGTCTAGAAGGGCCAGGAGAAGAGGGCGACCGCTCTGAAGCCCTTCCAGCGGGTTCTGCCGCTCGGGGCCATGGCTGCAGCCTACCCTTGCGGGCAGCCCGAGCGGCTGCATTTCCAACCGGCCTGCGCAGCAAGTCGACACGCTGAGCAGGAGCCAGGGCAGGGCCCCTGCCGTGTGGCTGTGTGCTGCAGAGGGACGTGGGGGATTGGGGTTCCAGTCCCCACTCTGCCATGGGGGAGCTGGTGCGGTGCAGTGGTGAGGAGCATGGAACCGGCTTCTAGTCCCTGCTCATCCACGGAGCTCACTGGGTGACTTTGGGCCAGGCACAGAGACACAGCCTGACCTACCTCGCAGGGTTGTCATGCCAGCCAGTGCAGCATAGTAGAAGTAGGGGCTTGGGAAATGTCCGTCGGAGTCCCCATTTGGCCATGAAGTGCCCTGGGTGACCCTCAGCCAAGCCCCCTTGCAGGGTTGTTGTGAGGACAGAATGCTGAGCAGGAACCCCATGTAGGCCATCCTGGCTCCCGCACAGGAAGGAACAGGCACGGCACCGAAGCCTAGCACTGCGCACACAGTCCATGTTTGCGTGTGGTCTGAACTGCAAATGGGAAGAGCAGCACCAGCTGGTCGTGGACACCGGAAGCCGGCTGGAAGGCCAGGCAGGGGCGTGTGGCCCAGACGGGGCCGGTCCTGATCCAGCATCTCCAGGCAAGCTGCTTTGGCCCTCTGGCTCCCCCTGGCTCTGCTTTTGCGAGCCAGAGGGCCTGGCTCCGCCTGGGAACAGCCAAAGTTTTCCGTTTATGTGACGGGGAGCGAGAGAGTGCAGGCATGCCGGGCGGGTGGAGTCCCGAGATGAGCACATGCCCCGCACGCCCGGGGCACACGCATCGTCAGCCACATCCGTCAGCTGATGCATGGCAGCCTGACCTGCCAGGCGGCGAGTGCAGGCTGCAGACACGCACTCGGCCTGGTGCTGGATTGGGATGCTGATGCGACGGCGGATGCACGCCATGTGCCTTTCCCAGCTTGCCCAGGAAACATGTTTGCGTGGTGGGGGAGGAAAGGGCAGGGCTGAACATGAAATGGACCCCTAAGCTACTGAAGTTGCCACCTCGTGCAAAAGTCCGGGCTGACTTCTCAGAGGTGAATGGCTTCCACAGCTCAATGCCCTTCAATGGCTTTGCTGGCTGGGGATTATGGGAGTCGGACTCCAGCACATCTGGCAGGTGCCTAGTTGGAGAAGCTAATACAGACAACCCCAAAGTTTAAGTAACCCATATACTACTTGGGCGGCAAAGCAGTGGGCCATGACAACACCACGGAAACTTTTCCACCTACACAGGAAATATTTCGGGATGACTCAAGTCAGCAAGCCAAGCTGCACACAGCTAAAGAGCTCTCTGAAAGATCCCAGCACTTATTGACTGGCATGTCATCCAGTCCAGCAGCCAGCTCAGCTTCAACAGGGAGGCAGCAGGATGAGTCCCCCATGCACGACCATCTTCAAAGAGTTCCCGTGGATGCACAGGTCAGCGCTTGGAATCGCAGGTGCGTGTGAACTTCCTCCGGCTCTCTCGCTCCGTGACAAACAAGCAGGCCGAGGAAGGAGCTTGGGGGGAAGCTGAAGTCCTGAAGGCCAGACGGAGCCTGCTGTGCCAGGACAGGAGGTCCAGGGGACCTGGCGGGCTGTGCATGGGCTTCCGCTCAGCTGCTGGGGGGTGGCCTGCTGGGGTTTGGGGCTCCCCGAGAGAGGTGGGCTCTGTTTTCCTCCCATTTGGCCAAAGGAGCAGTGGATTAATGCATCAGTGGCAACACGGAAGAGCTGAAATCCTTTGCATCGGCAAACAGGAGAAGCTGGCTCAGCACACGCACCGCTTCCAGGGCCAATTTTGGAGGGGAACGGCGAGAGCGAAAAATACCCCGAGGTCCAAGTTTCCTTCCACAGTCACTGTCACAAGACCTCCGAACACGGCTCCCCCCGCCCCCCGCCGGCCCCGGCTCTCCGCTGGCTGCTGGCAGCCACATTCCTGTGCTTCCTGCTGGGGGCCCAAACCAGCCCCTTCCCCTGGATCTCTGCAGTTTCGCCCCTGGTGGGAGAAGGCAAGGGAGGGTGCAGGGCTGTTCCTGCAGAAGCCCCCCCTGCCCCAAATTCCCTCATTCTGGGGGCACGGGGTTAAACTTTGGCCGCCACCTGGAATCACGGCGGCCCAGCCCCCGCCGCACTTCGCTGCGTTTGGTCCCGGGAACACCTGCACAGCCCCTCACCTGTGCAACCTCCTCCCATGCAGGTGCACCTGCCTGCGTGCAGTACGGCGAAAAGGTCTCCGGCATTCTCTGCCCCCTTCCGCCCGCACCCCACGGCCACCCAAGAAGGGGGGAGAGAGCAAGAGAGACGCAGCAGCGCGAGCCACTTACCTTGTGATGCCGCCTGTACCAAGGGCACTCTCTCCCCAAAGCGAAAAGGCTCCGGCGATGGATCCCAGATCCCAGGAAGAACTGGGGGTGCCGGCTGGCTGCAGGGGAGGGAAGATATTCCATCCAGTAATCCCACCCAGATCTCGGGAAGGGGTTTTAGAGGGATGGCAGCGGCGCTGGTCTGTGTTTGTAGAGAGCAGGGACGGACTGGCCCTGCTCGTGGGCAGAAAATGGCAAAATAAGGATGAGAGCGGCGAGTCGGGAAGGGCGGTTTCGGGTCTAGTTAAGAGATCGGCTTTTTCATGGCCTCCGGGGTTGCTTTTTCTTTACCATTTTCCCTGTCGCTCCGTAGAGGTGCGTGTGCGCGCGCTTATTCTCCTTTGCGGCGCAGCGAAGCAAGCTCGGAGAAGGCGATGAGGCGTGTGTTTCTCCCTGTGTGCGTGTGCGTGTGTGTGTGTGAGGGAGGGAGGGAGGAAAAGATGGGGGGGGGGGCTTGCCACCGATTGCAGGAGAGCCCCTGGGTCACAAAGCCCGACATGCTCCGGCCATCTCTTCCTTTTTGGAGAACGGGGGATGATCTTCAGCTGCCTGGACGGAGAGGAGCGAGAAGGCCGGGGAGGAGAAGCGATGGCCAGCGCAGCCCGAGCGTGTTCCCAAGCCCTCTCCGCAGCCGTCAGACGGCAGGAGGCGGCGATGCTGCGCAGGGGCCTCGGCTGCTCTTCCCTTCCTGCTGCTGGAAGGACGGAGGCAGAGGAGGCAGGCTGTTCAAAGGGCGGGGGCTGGGGGGGAGAGCTGCCCTGAGGGCTTCGCAACTTTTGGCCTGCAATTGCTGCCATGCCTCTGCGTTGCTTAGGCTGTCCAGGGCTGAGGCGCTGCGGGGTAAACGTCGCCCTCCCCTGGATTAAAGAGGGTGCAGGCAGAACCTGGACCAGCATGGCATGGAAGGAGGGCGCCCGGCTGGAGTCCCCGGCTGAGACAGAGAACTTCCTGGGTCGCTTTGGGCCGACCATCTCAAAGCCAGACCTAGTGGAAGGAAGCACAGCTTAGGTGGTCAAAGCCCTGCTTGGTAAGCCAAAAGCTCAGGTTCAGCTTCTGGCATCTCCAGGCCAAGCTGGAAAAGCTCCTGCCTCAGAGCTTTTGGGCTCAATGGAGCCAAGGCCCTCTCTTAGGTTCCCGGGGTAGGGGAGACTCCAGCTTGAGTCAGGCAAGAGGCAGCCAGGCAAATTAAGCGCGACTTCCCCAGGCAGGCTCTCTAGTTGTTTGGGACTATAACTCCAATCCTCCCCAGCTAGCTTTGCCAATGGCAAAGACATGTGGAGATGGTGGGTATTCAGAGGGCGTGGGAAGCCAAGCCCTGGCATGGGCCGGATGGAGAATTTGTTTGCTCTGAGATAAGACAAGACAGCTTCACTCGATCGACTAGGGCCAGGGGGAGGAACACCCGGGCAATGTCAAAGGGTCCGCCTCTTCCTTCTTGCAACCCAGACCATGAGGAGGCGAGGAGGGAAAGCGGCATGGCCACGGGATCACTGCTCACCCAGGAAGCAACCGCCACGATGGAAGGAGAGAGCACAGTGGGGCAGAGCAACCAATGGGGATGTGAAGGGAGCGAGTCCCTGTCCTGCCCAAGACCTGGAGCTGACATGGCCTAGGCAAGTTGTGGTGGGAATGATGTGATCTGCCTCTTTCCCTGCAGCCCCATCGTTTGTCCTGCCAGAACGCCGAGGCGGAATTAAGGGCTGTCCCTCAGAACCAGCGACTGCTGAAGCGCACTCCAGTGGCTCAGGGACCTCATGCATCAGATCCGTATGAGGCAGACTGAGGGAACTGGGTCTCTTCAGCTTGGAGAAGAGCAGACTCAGAGGGGATCTCTTGGCGACACGCAGGTATGTGAGGGGGTGTCACAGGGAGGTGGGGAGAGGCCTGTTCTCCCCTGCAGAGGAAGGCAGGATGTGCTCCAATGGAGCAAAGCTCAGGGAACCCAGGTTCCCTTTGGATGCCAGGAAGCATTTCCTGACAGTTGGGACCCCGAGGGTGTGGAATGGGCTTCCCCAGGAGGTGGCTGAGGCCCCATTGATGAGGGTGTTCAAAGACAGGCTGGACATGCGCATGGTGGGCATGTCGTGAGCGAAGTCGGCAGGAGCCAGGGGTCAGACTAGATGGCCCGGGAGGCCCCTTCTGACTCGCTCTGTTTCTATGTCTCTATGTTTCTATCCCCCAGATGAACTGGCTTAGCGTGTGCTCCCACAGCCCCACTCTTGAATCTCCCCACTTCAGATTTTTCTCGGAAATCAGATGCCTTCCTCTCTCATGTGTGCGGCATCTCTTTTTGCAAAGAGAGGAGTCCTTTTCGGGCTCCTTTTTGAACACACACAGACTTAGGAGAGCCACCAAGTTACCTTAGGTGGGGGGGGGGGTGCACAGTCTCTGCCCGGGTCACGGACTCGCTCTTGGCACCACGGACAGCACCCGTGCCCGCCTCGCCTGCGCTTACCGCCAGCCGCCTCAAGGGCCGTTCTGTGGCAGAAAGGCAAGCTGTAAGAAGGAATAAAAGTGGGTAGAATAATCAATAAATCGACAGACATGCCCGAGCATGCATAACCAATGGACGGAGAGGCCCCGGTAGACCCAGAGGCCCCGGTAGACCCAGCAACGGACTGTCCTGCTGGGTCGGGTCTCAGCATCACTAACAGCCTCCCAAAAGAGGCAGGTCGGCAAGGGACGAGTCGTCTGTGCTTTTGCACTTCTGAAGCAGCTGGACCTCGGGGCTTCATGGTCTGTTGATGATCGGGGCCAGAATTTAGCGTATGACTGCAGGGAAAGGGAAAGGAAACCTCACGCAGTGGAGGTGCCGGAGGCAGCAGGATGGCTAAGCAAGATCTCTATCGATCAGAGCAGTGCTTTTGCAGAGCACTGAATATTCATATTAATAATAACGGTGCTGAAGGAACCAACATTGTTCTGTTGTGAGGAGGAATTTGAAGAAGAGGAAGGCCGTGGAATCTTCCTTGGAAAGAACCCCAGGCATGTAAGTGCAAAGCTAACAAGAAGTTAACAAATGCACACCCGTTTGATCGTTGCAAGTACTGCAGGCAGCTGGACAGGTAGGAAGTTCTGGTCCCACGTGCAGGTAATTCCTTTTGGTATTCCTGCCCTCTCCTGTCTTGCCTCCAGTTTGCTCACAGTGAGACAAGTTAGGTACAATTCAATGCATGTACAGACCTACAGTCCTACAACTCCCAGCCTGCCTCAGCCAGTCAGAAAATGTCCTACAACTCCCAGCCTGCCTCAGCCAGCCTGAGCAGAGGGGCATGCTGGGAGTTGTAGGACTTTTCAATCTGTGTGCGCACGGGGTAGAAGGGCTTTATTCTGCCTAAACGTGCCAGAATTGCAGGATTTCCCATCTAAACATGGATGGGAAAGAGCACTGTCTGCGCAAACATGCACAAGTTTTCCTCTGTAGCCTCTAGGAAACCTTTTCCTGCCTTTTCTGTTTTTAAGATGAAATGCGATTTGGCCTTTTGCCTTTTGCCCAAAGCAAGCTTGTTAGCCTCCAGCTTATCGCTTCCGGGCCCAGAGATGGCTTCTTGTGAGCTGTGACCCATGCGTGGTCCCGCAGGGTTTGTGTCGGCTGCAATCAGACAGGTGGAAGGTGGTGCCGAATGAGGGTTACTGACCCCAGTGCGTCACTTTGCTTAATTCAATCTGTGATGAACCCTGCTGTGCTTGCGGGACCCTCCTGCTTCTTCCACTGGATGGGGGGCTTGGGGGCTACCCCAAAGCCGTGCTCTGGCAGCCCCACTGCACTGAGGACGAGTCTGCCAATGGTGGGCACCTGGCCCAGAGCATCTGTGGTGTACCTTGTTCAGTATTCTGCAAATACCCACAGTTGCTACATAGTCATGAGTCCTGGAAACTGAGCCTCCTATTTTCTAAGTGAAAGCGGAGGCTCCCTGTGCCTGGAAGCAAACCGCTCTTCTCTGCTCCTGAAGAACCCCAGCACACGCCAGAACAATTTCTGGCCTTACCGGAAATAGCCTCCATCCAATTCAGGAAAACTTTGGCAATGTGGGGACAGTCACTGACCCTCATCCAGGCCTACTTTAAAGAGCTGCTGTGAACATAATATGAAAAGGAGGGGAAACACGGACACTGCCTTGGAGGAGAGGCAAGATATGAATCATAGACTAGCAGAGTTGGAAGGGACAATGAAGGAAAACCCCTGCCTTTGCAGTCACACCATCCCACTCCGAGGGCTGCCCAGTTTCTTCCTGAATGCCTCCAGTGTGGGAGAGCCCCCAACCTCTCCGGGCAGCCGGTCCCACTGTTGCATTGCTCTGGCCGTGAGGAAGCTTCTCCTGATGCCCAGTCTGAATCTGGGTTGGTGTAACTAGAATAGAACATTCCATGTCCTGCACTCTGCTATCAGCAAGAGATCTTGACTTTCCTTTTGTAATAGTCTTTCAGGTACTTATGGAGGGATATCGTGTCTCCCCTCAGCCTTCTCTTCTCAAGGCTGAACATGCCCAATTCTCTTAGTCTCTCCTCACAGGGCAGTGTTTCCAAACCCTGGATCATTTTTGTTGCCCTCCTCTGGACCCTTTCTAATTTTCTTGCATCCTTCTTAAATCTTGGTGCCCAGAACTGGACACAGTATTCCAGGTGATGTCTGACTACTGAGGAGTATAGAGGAACTACTACTTCTCGTGATTTGGAAGTCATCCTTCTGTTAATGCATCCCAAAATAGCATTTGCCCTTTTGGCGGCTGCATCGCACTGCTGGCTCATGTTTAGCCTATTGTCCACAACTACTCCAAGGTCTTTTTCTTGTTCAGTTCTGCTGAGCCACATATTCCCCACCTTGTATCAATGCATCTGGTTTCTTTTTCCCAGCTGGAGGAGTTGGCACTTGTCCTTACTGAATCTCACTCCGTTGCTTTCAGCCCAGTGTTCAAGTGTATCAAGATCGCCCTGGATCTTCATTCTGTCTTCTAGGGTGTTTGCTATTCTGCCCAGTTTTGTATTGTCTGCAAATCTGATTCTCTTCCTCATCTACACCATTAATAAAGATGCTGAAGGGCACTGGGCCCAGGACTGATCCCTGCGGCACCCCACTCATTACCTCCATCCAATTTGAGAAGGTGCCATTGATGTGACCGATTTTGTGACCGATTTAGCAACCAATTTTGGATCCATCTCATTTTGGATCCACCTTTTCCATGAAGTCAACTGTTTGCTAATTTGCTTATCGGAATGCTGTGTGGCATTACGCCAAAAGCTTTGCTAAAGTTTGGGTAGATTATGTCCATAGTGATCTCTCTCTCTGAGAGGTTACCCAATCAACAAGTGAGATTAGATTAATTCCGGCAGGATTTGTATCTGATAAATCCATGCTGGCTTCTATTAATCACTGCATTTTCTTTGAGATGCTTGCAGATGAATTTTTAATAATTTGCTCCAGAATTTTTCCAGGGATTGATGTCAGACTAACTGGTCCATAGTTCCCAGGTTCATATTTTTCCCTTTTTGGAAGATAGGGATGATGTTGGCCCTTCTCCAGTCACCTGGCACATCTCCTGCTATGACAAATATAACAAAACGACATCTCATCAGACATTCCTGTTGAATTTCACATTGTCAGCTCCTGAGGGCAGGGAGCTGATCTTTCGTTTCTCATTCTGTACAGCTTCACAGCTGGAAAGAAAACAAACTTCAACCATAAGGGCTAGAAACTGTTTTTAAAAATTCTTCTCCAGAACCACAATCAAGCCCTCCAAACTGGCAGTCTTCAGGGATGTATGGCTGGCCGCTGATTCGAACAGCCAGTACGCCCAAGATGCCGTAAAACTGGGCACACCCTGAGATTATGGGATGAGTGGAACAAGGTGGGAAAGGAGAAGTCCCTGAATGGGAGGCTTTAGGGGAGTGAGAGAAGTCGCAAAGCCATGGTTAGAAGCAAGAGGCCTGCTGGCTCACTCACAAACAGCAGAACCAGACAGCCATGGGGTGGGGGGGGGGGTTCAGCTACAGCTGCTGCCACCTGGATTCTCCCTGCAGGGGGAACCTGGGATAAAGGAGGGTAAAATGAGAGGCCAGGCAGGTGTCACCTGTCCACGCAGAGCACCTGGACAGCTACTTGGGCAGAGAAGCGGCTCTCAGGCCTCTCTCCCCCACTCAGCAGGGGTGTTCTGTTTAAATGGTAGAAGTTCTTTCCAAATTTGCATCTATAGATCTACATAGATACAGGTGGGATAGACATGCAATGCAATGAAGATGATGACGATGACGATGCAGTTAGTGTGCAAATTACGCTACCCATCCATCCATCCATCCATCCATCCCGACAGAGACAGAGAAAGGAAAGGAAGAAAGCAAGAAAAATTTTATGCCGCCCCATTTGCAAAAAGCCTCGGGGCGGCTTCTTCTAATCCATTTCCACAGGAGCTGAATAATTCCCTCAGTGATGGAATTTCAAACATTATTTAAAATGTTTATTAGTACACTTATATCCTACTTTTTCTCTCTTGCAAGGAATTCAAGGCGGTTGACTTGCCTTTCCCTGTCAGGATAGCCAGAGAACCACCCTGTAAAGTAGGGCAGGCCGAATCAACGGCCATTCGAGTCATTCAATGAGCTGCATGGCTGAAGGGGACTCAAACTCACATCTCCCAAGTCCAGCCCAATGCTCCAGCCACTATGCTACGCTGCCTCTCCTTCCCAAGGGTTTGTACAGCAGCCCTTCCCAATCTGGTGGCCTGCAGATGTCTCGGTTGACAATTCCCAGCAGGGAAGGGGAGGGTGGGATTTGTAGTCCAAGGGACAGAAGGAAGGCAAAGAGTGCTTTTATTTTGTCTGGCCTCCAGGTTTAACTCTCCATCTTCCCCTCCGGCTTCATCTGCACCTTTAGTTCTCTTTATTAATTCTGATATTAAACACTCAGCCATTGTGCTGGGATTGACTGCATTATTAAGAGCCAAGTCCTGCCTTGTTTAGGTTGAAAGGGGAGCTGGAAATATTCTTGCAATGAGCTGTGTCCCAACGAGCGATGCTGCAGGATCGTGGGGCCGATGAGGACCCCTCCGGCACTTTCCTGCCAGATCTAGGAATGCCCTGTGCAGGGCTATCAACGCAGGGTAGAGAAGGCTACCGCTCCCATCATCCTCAGCCGGCAGCGAGGCGCTAGCTTTACCGAGTGGCTCCAAGTCGATAAAGGTAGCTCAGAAACAAGGCCTTTTGTATCCAAACTTAGGGGCTGTTCCTGGAGAGTTCCTTCCCTATCGGAAGTGCGGGAAGGACCAGGCCGGATGGCCTGACTTCGTTGCTGCACCACCGCAAAGTCAATGCTCCCTGGAGAGTTCACAGCAGTTCCTAAACCACCAATACAATCAAACTTTTAACTTTTCCACAGTGCAAGCATTTGAAAACAATGGAAGAGCAGCTTAGAACCTCCATGGTGTAACAACTCTGTGGATGCAGCCCGCTCCTTGGGCGGCGTTCAACATCTCGGAATAGGACTGACAGCTGACAGTGGCTGGCCAGGCAGCCCTCAGTGGGGAACGCATTTGGCAGCTGCGGGGGCCACCACTAAAGAGGCCTTCGGCTGCCACACATGCCGTGGAGGAAGCGCAGAGGTGTTTGTTGCGAGTCTGGGCAGACTGTGCTTGGGAACGGTGCTCTGTCAACTATGTGAGGCTTTTCACTGGCTAGAGAAATAGGACTTTCTCGTTTGACTGACGTGCACAGGGTGGGCATGTCGTGAGTGGAGCCGGCTGGTGCCGGGGGTCAGACTAGATGGTCCAGGAGGCCCCTTCTGACTCGCGCTGTTTCTATGACTTCGCATAGATTTCAATATACTTCTAAGTTATCATAAATGGGGAAAAAAAATGTGGGGGCTGACCCAGCAGGCCCGATGTCTTTGATGATTGATGTTGTTTTTAGTTTTTTTGTTTGTAGGACTATAAATTTTGAATAAAACTTATTTAAAAAAAAAACAAAACCTATGTGAGGCTTTTCAAGCACCCTAAATCGGGGTCGGAAGCAGACAAGTAGCCGATGCCGGCAGGCCAGGCCGTCTCACATGTTGGAGAGGCTGCACCTACTCAGCACGGTCTGCTCAAAGCCTTATGCGATCCAAACTTCTCAGAGTTTTGGCCGCTTGGGAGGCACCTCTGAACACGAGCAAGCTTTCCAGCCACACGTAGCTGTCCTTTGCGGGAGACAAGGTGACCAGGAAGGGAGAGAGCAATATGATAGAACAAGCCGGTTCAGATCGGTGCCTGGAGCTCTTGAAAGCCAAAAAAAGGGGAGTTAAGCCAAGCCTTGAGCCTGAAAAAACAGAGCAGCACCTCCATGGTGCCCTCAGAGCTTTCTGTCTCCAAGTCAGTACCCTCCACCCCACAGGGCACTCCGCGAAAGAGGTAAGACTGACTGGGACGCTCAGCCCCAAATTGCACGGTAAATAGGCAGTGGCCTGGCGCATTTCTGGCACATCAGAAGGGCCCCAGGCGGGGAAGGCTGCATCCTGGCGGGTGCTGTGCCCAACACCTCTTCCATCTTGCCTGGACACACGCCTGAACGCTGGCTCCGGCAGCCCAGCTTTCGGGGCAGGCAGAGCGCGAAGTGGAAGAGGAGTGCAGAAGGACCATCTCCCTTTGGCCAGGGCTGTCTTCAGGCTTGGTGGGTGGGATCGCGGAAACTCAGGCACCGGTCTCGCCTCCCGAGGCGACAAGCCCCGGCAGTGACAGATCTTCCCTTGTGGATTCCCGCAGATCGATTCTTCCGCGCCACATGCTCACACGCGCGAGCAAAACTTTGGATGCTCAACAGGGGAGTGGCCATTTCCAGATGAAGCGCTTAGTCCACACGGCCACAGAGCGTGGCCATGTTGGCCCCCAGTCCCAGCCGCCCCTTGTAGAAACTTGTATCAAATGCAAAGTGACCCCTTCAGCTCAAGGCCCTCTCCCGCCTCGCACCCCACGGATTTTTCCCAAGCCGCAGTTCTCACTGAGGAGAGCTGCAACCATTACAAATCTGAGCTCTGCTTGTTTGTGCGGATCTACCACTCCTTAAAAAAAATTATATAAAAAATTTGGACTATGTACACCAGTCTTCTCCAAGTTGGTTTCCTCTAGATATTTTGGACTACAACTTCTATCATGCTTGCCGGGGCTTATGGGATCAGTGGTCCAAAACAGCTCTGAATGCTAGGCTGGGACATTCGGTCTATGTTTATAAATCGTGGGTGTTTAATAAATTGGATGCATCATTATCAGTTGTCTTTGGACTTTATATAATGAGATAATTTAACTAGGACAGCATTAATCGGGTATTTTATTTTCCTGCTCCGTTGTGGTGTTTCAAGTCCCAGTATCTGGCATAAAAGCATCCTTGCTGCACTAATCGCATTAAGGAAACATCTCTGGTTCATTTCTGGGTTTTAAGCCATGGGAGATAAATTCTCGGCCTCAGTGAGCAATTGGCTCAGACTCTGGCAAGCGTCTTTTTCCTGGCATCTTGACGCACCAAGCAAAGAGCAAAGAGAAAAGATGGTGGCCCAAAAAGGGGGCTGTGGCTCCCACCAGCCCCTGCCCAGGCGGCCTCCCCCCCATCCCCCCCTTTTGTGATCGACCGTTCCAGGCTTTCGTGCACAGACTTTCCCCCAAACCAAATGGTCAAAATGCTTCCCCAAAGGCTGAGCAGCCAGACTAAGAACTGGGACCCAGAGGTCCGATCTTGTAAGGCCGGCTCTGGCCCACCCGCACAGGCTGCCTGCATAATTTCCAGCCCAGGGGCAGGCGCCAGCCTTAACCCGGAAAGCCTCTCACACATGGGACCACAAAGCCTCTCGCAACCCCAACCCACATGGACACAAGACTGGACCCCCGGGCCTTCCTCCAAGTGTCAACCCCTCAAGAAGCTCGGAGGGGGGCTTTTTTGAGGTGCCCCCCATCTCCTGAACAACCTCCCTGCTGCGCCCTGGCTGGCGTCAAATTTGCCATCTTTCTGGTGCCAGGCCAAGCCAGTCCTCTTTTTACTGCATTTTTATTCTATTTTATAACATCTTAACTATTTTAAATTCTTGTGAATGTTGATGATTGTCTTTTATTGTTTTTAAACTTTGCTGTAAACTGCCCAGAGAGTTTTAGCTCTGAAATGAAACGATGATGATGATGATACAGTCGACTGGGATTATTTTGGCATTCTGGCCCCACCCACCCCTGGAACGTGGCCCCTGCAAACTCCCAAAAAGGATTCTGGCCCTCGGTTGACAGGATATGGGATGTGTCCAAATAAGATTGTACCATCAATTCCGGAAGTGAGTGTGGAAGGTCCACATTGGGAAACCAACCCCACTGCCCCAGTGAAGCGTCATGCCCTGGCTGACCGCAGGGCGCAGGAAGGCCATGGGCGGAGAGGCAGCCTGGCCACAACTGGCTCTCTTCCAGACATGGGGCTGGAGAAGCATGATCCGAGCCACTGGGGGGAGCATGCCCCCCGTGGCGTAGTGCAGGCTCAGAGGAACGCAGCACCGCATGGGACATCGCCGGCCCCCCGCTTCCCTGGGGGAAGGGACTTTGCCCCACCCATGTACTGCTCCTTGTTGCAGGATTCAGGGTGGCTCCCCCCTTGGGTGCCGCAGAAGAACAGAAATGAAGCCACCGGGCATGACCTGCAGGTACCAGTCCGTGCCGCCGGCTACCTTAGGAGTGTGGCTACGGATTTCCTGACTTGGGTTCCCGAGGACCCCAAGAAAAGGATGGGCCCTACGGAGCTCACATGCACCACCTTATGGGTCAGTCCACCCCATTTTTGAAGAAAGGCAGCAGGAAGGGGGTCCAATTTGTGTAAATGACCATTTATTGGTGACACAAGGCAAAACTGAATCCCCCCACCCCCCGTCCCACAATCTAATAGCTCCAAATGGCGGCACAGCATGGCAGCAACGGTGAGAACAGAAATGCCCCTTCGCCCCACCCTCCACCCGACACATCACAGCATGCAGACATGAGACACAGCACAGGCGCAGCGGGGAAAGAGGCCGAGGGGCGGGTGAGGGGGCGTCTCGAGCGGGTTGGGGCCCACCTGCGCTTGGCTTCCTTCCAGCCCTGGGACAGCGGCTCAGGCAGGACTGCTTGGGCCAAGCGGAAGAGGGACGCCTTCCGAATTCCCCCCACCGTCCCCAGGACCTCACGCACCCCACCTGTGCAAGAGCCCCGCGTGCTCAGCCTCGCCCTCGCCCAGCTCCTCCTCCTTCCTCCTCCTCGTGCCCTTCGGGAGTGACTTTGGCCTTGCTCGAAGGCAAGGGTGGAGATGATGTGGCAGCAGAGAAGGGGCACCCACAGCGGGGAGGGGCACAGGGGAGCCAGTAAGGCAATGAGGGGGCCGACCAGCAAGGAGGCAGTGGGAGACTGACGCCCCCCCTTCTGCAAGCACCAGCCGCGCTTAGAAGCGATGGGCTGTCGGTGCCGCTTCGCCCAGGGAGACGTCACCCAGGCCCCGCGGAAGGGCAGGGGCCCGTCAAAGACCTGGCGCCCCCCACGGAGCTTGGATGCTCGACTTCCCTCAACCCCAGCCAGGAAGGCCAATCCACAGCTGGGTGATGGGCACGGCAGCCCACACGCCGGGCGATGCTCTGCAGCGGGCAAGCAGGGGCAGCTGCCTCCGGTCTCCAGGAAGCGTCCTGCGCAGGAAGGCAAAGGCGGGCAGGCTGCCTGCAGTGGGCCCTGGGCCTGGAACGTGGAGAGGAGCTGGGGGCGCCGCGGAGCAGATCGACACCCAGCCACGGCTTGCGGCAAGACTGGCCCTTCTCCGAGGCTCCTGGTTTGGCAGCCGGAAAGAAGGTGAATCGCAAGAGGAGGTGAACCTGAAGTGAGCAAAGGGGAGCACGAAGTGGGGCGTGGGGGTGGTCCCCGGGGCGGATCCAGTGCGCATGTTGCGGCACCAACGGGCGGCTCACAGTGGCTTAGAAAACGCAAAGCATTGGCACAAGATGGAGAAGCTCACGGGACAAACGGGCGACTGGCGCGGAGTGTGGAGACGGGACCGGCAAAGTGGTTACAAACGGGTCACGGAGGCGGCGAGTCTCGGACGGGGCGCTCCCCCTACGGCTACCGGCACGCGGACACTACTCACTACCGTGGACTGGCCCCGGCGGGTCGGGCCGAGGGCGAGGACGCCACGCAGAGCCCCCCGCCGGCAGTGTTCCCGGCCCGGGTTGGCCGAGGGGCCGCGGAGCACGCGCAGCCGCCCCGACTCGGACCCGTGCGGGGAGGCGGCAGCTGCGTCGGCAGCTAGTTTTTCAAAATGGCGTCGTAGACCTGGTAGACGTAGTGCGACACCTCCGGGGCCCGGCATTTCAGGGAGAGCTGCGGGAGAGAAGCAGGAGGGGCGTCATCTGGGGCCACCCACACTGGACGGCCGTGGCAGCGGAGGAGGCAGGGCAAGGGGCTGCCCACGGAGGCTCCCTTGCCCAGTTTCCCTCGCCCTGGCCCATCCCCTCCCTTGGGCAGCGCTGAGGAAGCCCTCGCAGAAGGAAGCGGGGCGGGTGGCGACCCGGAGAAGGGCCTTTTTGGCAGTGGTGCCCCGACTGTGGGACACGCTCCCCAGGGAGGGTCGCCTGTGCCACCGCTTCATTCTTTTCGGCGTCAGGCAAAAACCTTTTTAGTTCCCCAACATTTTAACGTTTAACTGGTTTTATCTTTATTGTGAATGGTGGGATGCAGTGTGCTGTTTGTTGGTGGGTCAGTTTTTTGCAAGCCATCCAGAGGCTCTAGCATAGGGCGGCACGTAAGAACTTTAAGTAAGCAAGTAAGTAAAGAGCCCCTTGGAGGGCCGAATGACGAAGCACGTTGTAGTTCGAACCGGAAACCCAGAGAAGCCCCCCAGCAGCCACAGCCCGAGGGGGGGGGCATGCTCCCCCGGGAAACTGGGGAGGGCCGGTTGGCTTGCTGGGCTTGCTGGTGCCCCAAAGCCACATCCTGACGGGAGCTGCAAATTCTAATTCAGCGCCTTCTGGCTTTGCTCCCGATTAAAGCCCAGAGCCACTACAGTTCCTTGGCGATGGTGGGAGGGGCGTGGCCCCCATCTGCTCCAGGGCAGGGGCATGGCCGCCTGTGCGTGCGGGCAGCCCCTTCCCCCCACCCAGTCCCCTCCAGCTGCGTGGGACTACAACACCCATCCAATCCAACAAATCTGGGGTGCTCCAGGTCTGGAAAGGTCCGAGTGGCGGGTGCAGAATCAGCTCATTCTAACGCAGGCTGCAGGGGACGGGAGGTGCAGTCCAGCCTGTCTCAAGAATACGAGGGAAGAGAAACTCATGCCCGGAAACACAAACAGGCGTGTGGTTCCCGCAGAGCGGTCCTCTGCATTTGCCTATTTGTCCGCCCAAGGGACGGATGCTGGCCGGATGCCTCCGGGTCATCTGGAATGCTGACACTGCTCTTTAAAACAAACAAACTGTCCCAGGGAGGTCTGAGCAGGGGGAGCGGGAAACCTCATGAGAACTAGGAACTTCATGGAACGAAGGGTCGCCTGTGCCCCACTCTCCAGTTAAAGCTGGAAACCCAAACCTGCGGGGGGGGCCCTTTCCGCCACATGGGGGCCACTCACCGTGTAGTTGGGGTTGCCCGGCTGAATGCGCAGCTCGGCCAGGATCCAGATGCCATTGGTGAGCTTCAGCGACTGGTAGAGCATGTCCTGGCCTTCCACGTTCCGCTTGGCGATGGTGTAAACGTTGTTGTTCTGCAGCTTGGTGGAGACGGTGTCTTGAAGGGGGCAGGAAAGGAAAGCACGTCAGAACGCGGCAGCCTCTCGAGCCGGCCCAGCGCCACTGGGGGGGGGGGTGACCAGGGGCCGCCTTGAAGGCACCCTGGTCGGAGCTGCGGAGGGGGCTGTCCTGGGGGGCATCGCTGCAGATGGGGGGTGCCAAGCGCCCCACCAGCTCCGCTAAGATGGCTCTTGGGCCGGAAATAGGGTGGGCAGGGCCCAGCTGATGCATCCACAGCCGGTGCGCACAATGGCTCCCAGGCAGCGCCCTTGCAGTACCAGCAGCCGGGAGCATGGCTTTCTTGCGGTGGGCACAGGCCCTCGAGGCCACCGGTGGGGAAGAAGGCGCCCACCCCGAGGAGCTTGCCGTCAACGCATCCACGGGCCCCCTCGTCCAAGTGCAAGGGAGGGCAGGCAGCCGGCTCGCCTGAAGTGCTGGCAGAGCCCACCCTTGCTCCAAAAAAGCTCCCGCCGGCCTCCACCACTGCAAACCGCTGGCCCCAAGCCAAGCACAGGGCTGGACTGGCCAGGACTGGCTGGGGCGTGGCTGAGCGCACGCTTTCCAGCACAAGACCTTCCCGGTTAGCAGGGCATGCCAGGCGGCCCGGGACTGTGCCAAATCTCCTGGCGTGAACCTCAGGCCACGCGAAGCTGGCTCTCAAACCATGAGGATGTTCTTCCGTTCATGGTTGTGGCGGGAAGGGGCACACCGAGGTGGCCCACCCCTCCCGGGACTTGCATCCCCTTCCCTCTATGCCACTCCGTGGCTGCGGGGGACCAGCGGGCCCCGCATGGGAGCCCCTCCCAACTGGCTTCCAAACCGAGATCAGAAGCACGCCACTCGGAAGCGAAGTGGGAGCTGGGAAGCCAGGATCCCCCCCACGGGGACCCCGTTCTCTCATTTGGGCAAAGCCCTCTCGGGGCCACTGTTGCCACCCTGAAAAATCGCATCCATTACGCAAGAGAATTAGGGTTTCCAGAAGCAGTTGTTCAGGCCGGGCTCTGTGTGTGCTCAGAGACACTCCATGCCGATTGCATCTACCCTTGGTGAATAAAAAGCTTTTTGCAAACGAACGCTCAGTCGCCTTGAATCTGCGACGGGAGGCAAGTGCCGGCTCATGGCACCGCCTGCCACCGAATGAGCCTCTTGCGTGGAGCACGTCCAGTGAGAAAGTACAGTGGCAAGGGCAACCTCCGCGTCTTGCAGTTTTGCCAAAATCTGCATTTAAGTAAGCATGCCGCCGCCGCCGCCTTGATGCATGTGCGTTTCCCACCCCACCGGAGCCCTAAATAACGAGCAGGGCCGGGAGAGGCAGCTGGGCTGCTTCCAGGTATTCCAGACTGCAGCGACCCACGGTCCCGGGCTGCCGGTGCCGGCTTGGGAGCGCCCTCAGCCTTCCTGCCCTCTCCATATTGCGCTTGCACATGAGCTGGGGAGTCCATGGCTGGCCCAAAGCCTCCCGAGAGCTTCATGGCAGAGTGGGGACTGGGCGTCCCAGCCCAACACTCACCACTCCACCATGCTGCCTCTCAGGTGCAGCTTTCGCTGACTGACCCACCGCTTAAGCCAGAGGCAGCAGCTCTGCTGGGGAAAGGTCCACCACCCGAGAATTAAACTTTGGGGGTCTCGTACAACCACCGAAGCCGAAAGCAGCTCCGCTCCCGTCAGCAATTGGATTCGAAGCCAGGTTTTTGTTTTTCCTTTTTGGAGGGTGAGTGGTGCTGGCAGTCAAGCCGACTGGAAGCTCCTTGGGGCAGAGGACTGCATCAAATGCACACCTCAACCTGCCCCGCCCCCCATACCTGCTGCCCTCCAGAGTCGTTGGACGGGCTGGGACAGGCTGAGCATCGCAGCCACCGCCTCAGGGCCCCTCCCGGTGCTCCCCCCTCTCATTCCGGCCGAGACGCTGGCTGCCCTCCCCCATTCCCATTCCCTGGCCTCTGTGTGCCGAGGCGGCTGCCCGTTCCTCGCAGCGAGCGCGGTTGCTAGGCATTCCCGGCTGCCTGACAGGCCTGACACGGAAGGCCGGGCGGTTCGGCCACGTGACGGGGAGGCATTCGGCGGTGGCTGCTCGCTTGCGCACCCCCCCACTCGCTCGGGGGCGGCAGGGCCGCCACGCTGGTCCCTCAGCTCCTGCACCTGTGGAGATGCGGCGGGAAACACTGGGGACGGCAGCGCTGTTGGGCTGGGGCACATGCGTGCCGCCGTGCACAGAGGCCAGAGGGCTCAGACCTGGGAGTCGCCGCCTGCAAGGGCGCTAAGCAATCCAACGGGGAGAGGCTGCCTGCGCACACCCCTCGCGAGCGGCCGGCAGTCAGAGGAGCCCATCGCTGGGAGCAGGTGTTGCTGGACTGCAAGTCCCATGATCCCCAACCAAGCCCTGCAACGCCGGAAAGGCAGCCGGGGAGAGTTTCTGGGGACTAAGGGTTGAGCAGCTGGTGTCCCACAGGGATCCCTGATGCAGAATTAATCGGAGCAGCAAGCAAACCAACAAGCTCTGATGTGGGCGGGGGGAGACACTCCACGTGCAAAATTTAGGCAGGCCAGGCCTGTGCAGGGGTACCTCCAAGCCCCCCCACCCACACCGCACTCTACTTTCGCTGCCACTGGATTTACGTAGTGCATCCATGCATACGATCTTACATGCACCGTCACAGCACGCATGCTCTGGAAAGGCGACGTGTGATGTCGCAAGATGAGCACACGGTTCACAATTCGACACACACTCAGAGCATCTGCAGCTCTGGGTTGTGAGTGGAAAAACATGCCTTCTCGCTGCCCTTTAGGAACCCGGCAGAGACGAGGCCACTGGCAGCTGCAAGTAAGGGGCCCCCTGGCTAGAGCCAGGCGGCTCCCCGTGCTTCGGCAGGCCTTCGAGCGAGCGGCTCGGGCCCTCGTGGCCGGAACCAGCATTGGCCGGGCCCGGAAACGGGCAGTGGCCGATTTCCAAAGATGCGGAGCTGGCGCAGCCTGGCCCAAAAGCGGGCGCCCACAAGCGCTCCCGCCGCCGCTTCTGAACCGCTTGCAGTGGCACGGAGGACATCGCTGGGATCCCACCTGGATACGGCCAAGGCACAGGTTGCAGAGGCTCGGCCCCTTCCCCAGGCAGGTGATGCTGGCGAACCGTCACCTGCACTGGCCAGGTATGAGCGCCCCAGGCCATCTCCCTGCGTCCTGGTCAGTGGTGCAGGGCCGGCCACCCCTTTTCTTTTTCTGCCTTCAGCCCGAGCTTCCAGGCACGGGATCCGGTGCAGCCAAGCAGCACCAGCACCCCCTTTGGCCAGGGGGCGCTCCAAGGCAGCCCCCCAAGGAGACGGAATGGCTCTCCCTCAAGCCCCCTCACAGCAACGACCCCACACTCCACAGCAACCAAGCTCCTGCCTCCCAAGCACTCTTCACACGCACAGGAGGAACCCCGGCCGCCTGCTGGCTAAACTGCCACGTTTGGGGCTCTCCAACACGTCCAAGCACTCAGTGCTGGAGGGCAACTTTGGAGCGGGCAGCAGAGGCAGCGGCGTGGGACAAGGCGGGCCAGGCACCGGGAAGGGGGCAGCGGCTGAGGCCCCCAGACGGGGCCACAGCGGCAGGTGGCATGACCTAGCAAGGCAGTGCACTGGCGAACCTTCAGCTGCCCCGGGCAGCTGACGCACAACCTCCCACTTCAGCAACTGCAGGCCTTTGTTCCGTTGTGGTGAGAACAGTGCGCTGGACTCTCCTCTCCTCTCCTCTCCTCTCCTCTCCTCTCCTCTCCTCTCCTCTCCTCTCCTCTTGCACTCCACAGTAACCTCATGTTGCTCGCACAATACATTGGGCGACTGAAGCAAACAGAAAAGCGCTTCCCGATCTTGCTTCCTGGGGAAGCCCGGGCTGCACATTCGCCCCATCCGGCAAATCTGGAGCTTGCCCCAAGAGCCCCCCGCAGCCTTCTGGGCACACGACGGCCGACACGCAGGGCGGGGGGCAAGAACAGCTTCCCGCACGTGCTGCCCAGCCGGGCTCTGGGGTTGGAGGCGACACACACAGCCCGACCGCCCGAGCACAAGGCAGCTCCGGGCCAGGGCAAGAGCCCGGCGTTTCCTCCAGCAAGCCCTGCCCGGAGCGGAGGGCTCTCCCCGGAGGGCCAGGCAGCACCGCGGGGGCGAGGTGCTCCAGGCAGGTGGCGGCCTGCATCCGGCGGCTCCTCCCCGCCAGCGGGAGCGGGCGGCTGGACAGGGGGCCATGGCGGATAAGCAGGACCGCGCGGCTTCCCGCCAGCTTTCCCACGCTCCGGAGCGGTGGCTGTGCTCCCACGGCAACGGCAGCGGCGGCTGCAGCTGCTTTCACTCCTCCGCCCCACACGGGGTGCCGAGAGGGGGAGACGTGACGCGGGAGGGGGCCGCTGGCAGGGACGAGGCGGCCAGGGAGCTGGTGATGGTGCGGGGGTGCTGAAGGGGCCGTGCCGGGGAGTGCCTGGGGGGCTCCTCCAGGTGGACCAGGCTCCATCCCAGGGCCCCCTCCCACCATGCGGAGGCCGGCCCCCGGGGAGCAGGGCCAGAAGCAGAGCGGTGAGGCCCACGGACTGCACAGCTGGGCCCAAAGCTCAGACAGTCTGTTCATTTAAAAAACCCTCTGCCCCAGAGCAGCCCCGGAGGGACGACCATGCCAGGGGCCCCTGGATGCTGAGTGTCTTGCGGTGGGGGCCCTCTCCACGCCGGCAGGCCTGGGGGACCGACACGGGGGCCGGCCCCCCACAGCGCTCCGTTTCAGCCCCCAGCCCATATCGAGGCCCCTTTCCAGGTTTGCCCAAAGCCGTCCGCAGCCCGCGTGGGTTGGTGAGGGGAGGAATAGGATACGGGTCGAAAACCGTCTCAGGAAACCGCGATGGGAGGGCGCTTACGTGGGGAGAGGCGCAACGCACAGTTCCGCCCAGGCATGGCCCATTCCGATCGAGGGGAGAGCTTCAGAGCCCCCAAAGGGCTGCGCCGGACCAGGCCGAGGGCTCGCCTAGCCCAGCCCAGCCTCCCCTTCGCACAAACAGGTGCCCCACAAGAAGGACCCGAGGGTACCAGCACCCTCACGCCCATGTTCCCCAGCAACCGGCGTGTGTGGGCCCACCATCCGGACACCGGAGCTGAAATACAACCCATCCGACGGGCAGCCTTCTCCCAGCAGAAGCTGTCCAGTCCCCTCTTAAATCCCCCACGACATCTTGGGGCAGGAAAACCCGCCATTTCACTGGCGCTGCATGAGGATGGAAGAGGTGCCCCTCTCCCGCAGCCCCTGTACACGCCGTGGCCGGCCCACGGGGAGCCCACGAGAGGGGCACAGCGCAGTGGCCCTCATGCGGGCCAGCCTCCTCTGGGCTGTCCAGCATGACACTGGGCGGACGCAGGTGACTGCTCTCTCGCCGTAGGTCCCGCGCACCAGCCTGCTTTCTCAGGGTGGGGTGGACGAGACGACAATGGGCCCAAATGAGCTCCGTGCAGGGGGTGGTCAGAGGGTTCCAGCCCCCCCGCCAGCCTCGGGGGCAGGTGTACTGCCTGCAAACTGAGAAACGCAGCCAGGTGTCCCACGGGCAAGGCCACCTGGGTCGGGCCCGCCCGGTGCTCCTGCCCGGCATGAAGCCACGCTGCACCAGAGCGCACAGCATGCCCCTCCAGCCACGAAGCGCACTGCCAGGCTGCTTTCTCCCTGAGGCGACGGCCATGCCCGGACATGTGCTCTTCCGAACAGGCAACCCGCGAGGGGGAGACGGGGACAGGCAGGCCCTGCTCTGCGGTGGGGGCATCACTAGGCTGCCCCGGAGCGGCAGCGATGCTGCACTCACCAGCCTTCAGGTGGCACTCCTTGATCTGGAACTGCAGCTCGTTCTCGTTCGGGATGTCCTTCCATGTCGCGAGGAACACCTGGCGCTCTGCGGGGTCGGGAGAACGCAAGCGTGAGCCGTGGCCTCTCTCGAGCTCTGGGCCACAGCCTGACGCCTCTGCCCGGGCCAGCATGTGGGCCTGGCCACTGCGCCAGGCAGAATGTGGGGCAGGTTCGGAATCCGGCATTCCAGGGACGACTGTGCCCTCTCAGTGGGGGAAGAGAGACTCGGCAGAGTCTTCTGCAGGCTGGGGAATTTTGGGAAACCTTGGGCATCTCCAGCCCAGAGAAAAGAGCTGCATGATTCTTATTGTTACTATCTTTATTATGTGATGAGAATGAAACGAACCGACACCACGAGGGAAGGAAACAGGGTTGTCTATTTATACTAATAGATATGGGCACAAAACCTAGATGTGACCAGTGCTACAGATCCTTCTAGATCTTATTCAGAAATGATTGAGAAGAGACATTGAACAGGAGGAACAAGAGTTGCTTCGGATGTTGAGAGGGCTTGGTTCGTGTGCGAGGCTGATGCATCGTTCCACTCCAACACAGCAATTTCGGAGCAGAAGCAAACCAAAGCATGCAGCCGTGTGTTAAGAGCAGGATGAATAGAACTGTATCGATGAAACGCTTGCTGGGCGGACCAGGAAGAGCTGATGCCAGCCGAACCCGCAGAAGGACTGCCAAAGGGGCGTCTGACTGCCCTCCTCAGCCTGGGGCCATGCGAAGGTGCCTCGGCCACTGCTCCTGCCGGCACGGCTCACTGGAGGCACGGGGAGGGCAGGAGCCTGTGCCTGTCAAGCAGCACTGGGCAATCTGTCTCCAGAGGCGCTTGGGCAGAGGCCGGGCAGCCACTTCCCAGGGAAGCCCGTGCGGTGTGTGGCACTGAGACGCCCTGCCTGGCGGGGGCTCTCCCAGCTCCAGGGCCCTCTGGCTGGGCGCATGCGAATCTTGACCCGGGAGCCTCCGGAAGCCAGGGGAGAACCCACTGGAGCTCTGCCTGAGGTGACTACTTGCGAGGAGCACAAGACAGAGAAAGTGGCCGGGCGCAAAAACAAGGGGGGTGCAATTTGTGGGGAAGGAAAGACAAAAGACTTCTGTACTCCGCCCCTCCCCCTTCCTCCCCACACCGCTGCCTGGAGATGTGCTTTGTGCTGAGGCCAGCTTGCCCTTCCAAAGACCGATTCCACCGAGAGGCGGGAGGGCTCAACTCCAAATTAAGACTTCCCCAACACGAGCCCAAGCCTCTACTTTCTCATGCTCCTTTTGGGAAGAGGGGGAGGAAGGCTGCGTTGGAGCGTAATCTGGAAACTTTTCAAACATAAACTGCAAGAAAATCAGCGAAAGGAGCTCTCAGAAATCACCGGTCTGCAGCGGAGGCTGAAAGTCCGGCGCAACGTCAGACACAGCGCCGTGCAGCCCCGCCTTCCCGGCAGTTCCCCCTTTTCCGTGGAGGGCGCCCGGCTGATCTTCCCCGCCCATCCACCCAACCCAGTCTTTGGCCCGAACCTTCCGGTCCAACGCGTGCACGCCACAGGCCGAGGCGAGGCTGCCGGGGCTCCACTCACCCATTTTGCCGTCTTCCACAAAGAGCACGTTGAGGGGGATGAGGCAGCTGAAGTAGAAGACGTCGATGTTGTTCTTCACGGCCACCTGCCCAGGAAGAGAGAGGGAGAGTGGAAGGGGTGAGCTCTGGATTCTCACGCCGCGGGTTGGCCCACAATCATGCGCTGCGCAAGAGCCCATTGGGAGCAGAATTGCCCTGCGCTGCATGCTGAGAGCCAGTGAGAGGGAAAAGCCAATCAACCCTACATCTGGACGCCAATTTAACCTTAAGCAGTCATGAGTTAATCAATGCATTGGCTGCCACTACATGTGAGCTGCACATGACATGCGCATGGTGGGCATGTGGTGAGCAGCGCTGGCTGGAGCGGAGGTCAGACTAGACAGCCCAGGAGGCCCCTTCTGACTCGCTCTATTTCTATGTTCCATGCTTCCAGCTTTGGTATCAACAGTCCAGGGTAGCTGCCCCTTCGAAAGCATTTTAAACAAACTGAGCAGAAAAGGGCCGCGGATTTTTTAAGCCACCCCAGAGAACTGCAATTATCTTCAGAGCTCTGCAGCCCTGACACTGCTCACCTAACTAACCTCCAGGGAAATGCTACAACCAACCCAGAGAGGGAATCCAAAGCTCTCCCTTGAGGACTGGCCTAATGGGCTGGCACTGCGTCCAGAATTGCAGTTAGCTGCGTTTTGGGGTGACTGCTTGAGGAAGCACACGTAAGGAGCCCGTAGAATGGCCTGTAGCCCTAATCCCGCCTGCCGGGGGCTACGGCGGCAAAGGGGGCTGCTGACAGCCATGTCCAGCCTTGGTCCACGGCTGGACAGAGCAGGGCCTGGGGGCGCCATCCAAGCTTTTCAAAACATGTCCTGCCTTAAAAAAGAAAAATGCGCATACGGCATGCTTTCAGCCTTCCGATACCGTGGCCCTTCTTCAGCGAGATAAAAAGGCCGAACGCCACATGGAAACAGGGCGACAGTACAATCACCGAGGAAGGCTTCCTGAAGTAACGATGTTTCCAGAGGCACCAGAAGCAGCTCCATGCTGGCTCCTGCCGGACCTCCAGAGGCAGGCAGCTCTGCAGAAACGGAGCCACCACGCTGAAGCCCCTTCTCCAGGAGAGGTCCAGCTGGGTCCATGCAGGACCACAGGAGCACCCCAGTAATATAAATATATGCCACACTGGTATGTCTAGGAGTTAGACATACCTCACTGTTTCTCGGCCCCACCTCTGCCCCTTGCCACCTGCTCACCTCCTCGCTGCCACCCTCGGGGTTTGCCAGCGCTCTGCCCCTTTGCCAGTTGGTCCCTCCGAGACTCCAGCCAGCCTCTGCGCACCGCTCCTGAGTTGCCACACCCCAGAGCAGCCCTTCGGCAGCTAGCCACACCCTCCACGGAAGCCATTTTGCGGCAGTGCCCACGGCTGTTCCTCAAATGCCCAAAGGTGCCCAGGGGTTAGAAAGGTGGCAGACCCCCGATGTAAATACCCCTCCCCTGAGCAGTTTGTGAGTGTGATGAGGAGGGACGGACCCCAGGGACCTGGCGTTTTTAGATAGTTCATGACTGAACTGGCCATCCCTGATCCGATGCTCTTCCAATGAGCTGTACCCTGAGTCCCAGCATTCTTCACCACTGGCCGGGGCCAATGGGAGCTCATGGCCATAGTGTGAACAAGACTGGGGACTCCGGGCAGCTGCATCACCACCGTTATTCATTAGATTTCTATGCTGCCCGTAGCCAGAACTCACTGGGTGATTTACAACAGGTATAAAAACAAAAAAATGCAACGAATAAAAACATTAACAAGCATTAAAAATTAGCTTAAAAACACACACAGCATTAAAAACATTTTCGAAACATGAAAAGCGAATACAAAGACCCGGTCGAGAAGGCAAGCAGGGCTCCTGGAGAGTTGTGTCAGGCCCTGCATGGGATGCTGGGAACTGCCGCCAAGTGTGAGAAGTGCCAGCACCTTCCACCTCGACCCAAGAAGAATTCTGGAATTCAGGTGTTTCCCGAGCTGCCAAATCGCGGCCGCCCATGCAGGGCCGGCTCGTCAGCCTGCGGGACGCGCCAGAAGAGACTTTCGGGCCGCCTGGCTGGCTCTGTGGGATGCGAACTCCAAAGCACAGCCTGAAGGCTCAGGCGCCGCGGGGAGAGACGGCCTCGGTCAGCAACCAGCTTTCGCGTTGTTGTTTGGAAACAGAGAGCAGGAAGAGGGAACCTGCCCCTTCCGTCCCCTGAGACATCTCTCCGGGCATGGCAGGAATTAATCAGTGTGTCCTGTTGATTCTATTCTCTGTGGCTGCCAGGAGAAGCCTGGAATGCCCAGAAGGATCTTCCCGCTTCCCAAGTCTCAGCCAAGGGAAGGGGAAAGGGGTGCACCCCCCCGATCTCGGAGGCCAGCGCCCTCCTTCAACCCTTGTGTCAGCTATGCGGACGTGGGCAGAAAATGTGCAACGGAAAAGGGAACAGAGGGGCTGCCTGCATGGATTCGACCCCTGCCGCCCCCATCACTGGCTTGTGGAGCCAGGAGCCCCCCGGCCAGTGGACGCTCCCCCACCAAGCACCCGAATGCACTACTCCGCGCTCGGTCCACCTCCCCTCTTAGCCTCTCCCTGCTCCACTCACCCCTCCAATGGCCGCATGCCCTGTGCCTCTTCTCCTGCCTGGGGGGCAGAACTCCCAGCCTGCCCACCCCCCTTGTCACAGCCGCCAAGAGGTTCCCTGCTGCCACCCACTGCCCCCAGGGCTCAATGTGGGGCAGCAACAGCCTTATACTGAAAGAGGCCGCAGTTCTTGACAGCTAGTCCCACGGCTCGAGATGAGTCGAGTTGGAAGAGTCTGTCCAGACGCTCGTGAGCAGAGTGCGGGCCAAAAGCCACCCTCTGCTATGCGGATGCAGCCTGAGCCATGGAGCGGCCTGCAGAACCTTGACAGGAAAAGCCCCACGGTCCACTCGGAGCCGGCTGCTCTGAGGGGGGGCAGCTGGGGCGGAAAAAGCCTTGCGAAAGCACCACCAGAGTGAGAGGCTTTCCACGGGCGACAGAAAGCAGCCAGGGAGGCGCAGTGGTTCAGAGCACAGGACTGGGACGCAGGGCGTCTGGGTGCCAGGTCCTGCTCAGCCACGGAGCTCACTGGGTCAGTCACACGCTCTCAGCCCAGCCTACCTCAGAGAGCTGTTGTTGTGGGGAAACAACTGAGATCAGCGGGAGGAGAGTGATGCAAGCCTTTCTGAGTTCACTGGGGAAAAGCAGGATATAAATCTAATAAATAATTAAATGACATACTCCTGAGAACAAGCTGGCAATCCTGCACTGCGCCTGTCCGGCTGTCCCCAAACAGGCCCCCTCCCCAGCTTTTGGACTGCAGCTCTGGTCACTCCCAGTCAACATGGACAGCAAGGCAGGGGGGTGCCGCCCAGAACATGTGGCAGGAAAGCAACCGGCCACTGCTGAAGCGACACTTGCGCTTCCACTGCAGTGCGCAGGGCCGTCAGCGCTGTGAGAAGGTGGGAGGAAGGTGGGCAGGGACCCGCTGAAGGGCTTCCCTCGTGCCACTGAGAGCACCCGCTGTTCGGAGCCGCTCCTCAGAAGCTCTCTCTGGGCCGCCATCTGCTTCCCTGCCTTGGGCTGACGGCCCTGAAAAGCAGGCAGGGAACGCTCTTTGGGACTCTCCCTCCTTCGGCCGCGTTCTTCGGGGCCCCTGCCAGACACAGAGGGCCATCTCACTGCAGGAGGGCCTGCCCTCTATGGGAGGGGTGAGACCTCCAGCCCCCCGGCGGCACCTCCCCACGCCCTTCCTCTTTGCTTGCACTGGCCTGCCCTGCTGGGAGCCGCGGTCCTTCCGCCACCTGCGGGGCACCCTGACCCACTCTCCACCCGACAGGTGCTTGCTTGGCAAGAACCGCAGTACGATGGTGCCAGAGCGGACCAAAGACCCACCAGCCACAGCCGCCAAGATGCCCTGATCCAGTGGCCGCTGCCGCCACCCGGCAGCCATGAAATCCGTGACGTGGAACCCACCTCCTGCCAAACCACTTTGCAAGATTAACCCCGAAGTGTTCAGAAAGAGGCGGCGGGGGAAGCCCCTCTGTGCCAGCATCCTCGTTTGAAGTGTTATGCGCCAAAAAGGCTCCCGGACTGAGCCGCACCTGCTCCCAGTGATCCTGGGCCATTCCAGAATGGCGGGCTGGTCCGGCCCGGCCCGCACACCCCACCCCCCCCAGCAGCAGACATCATACCTGGAGGTTGTTGAGAGGTTCCATCTTCATGACTGGCCCCAGGGTGTTGAGCGGAAGAGACACGTCGATGCTCTGGTTGGGCATCAGAGGAGTGTGAATGGCCAGCGGGGTGCTGGGGATGACGCCAAAGCTGCAGTGGGAAGGAAGCAGACGGCTTGGCAAGCAAGCCTAACTTTTTGCAGAACAGGAACAGAACATGGGAGCCCCATTTCTGAAACAGCCACGCAGATCCCCCATAGAAACAGGGAGTCCAGCACTTCACTCCCTCCCACATCTGGTGTAAAGTTTGTTCTTCCGCTTTGCAGACAAATTTGCAAACGTCAGTCACTTCTGATCAAAGCATGAACCCAAATTCCCCCTCCTAGCATTCAACCACAGCTCACTGGTGGTGTATCACAGCCCATGGGCTATTTAACCCCCAAATAATCCAGTGGCTGGGTTTGTATGATGTGGCAATGTGCCCCCCCCCCCCGCCCTGGGATGGGGGGCCCTGTGAGGCCCAGTCCTTGACCCAGGACGGAGGTGGCAGGAGAAATGAGCTCCCCGGTCAGGCTGCCTTTGCTGTTCCTGCCCTCTCACCCTCAAATGACAAGAGCCCCCCAGGAGGGCAGCCCAAAGCTTTACTGAGGTGGCAGACAGGCTGTTTCTGGCTCAGAGTTGACCGGGCACAGGGGCAATTCTGGCAGAGGGCGATTTCCCACTGCTCTGCGATCCGCTGAGTTTCCCTGAAGAGAACTGCACTTCCAGGACTGCCTTCAGTTCCATAAGGAATGAGGGAAGGGACCAGCTCAAGACCGCTGGTGCAGAAGCGACCGCCCTTAACCGGCACGGAAATGCACAGAAACGGAGGGAGGAAGAGGCTCCCGCAAGAGCATCCAGCGGCGACCTGGAGCACGGAGACCGGTGGCACAGTGAGGACGCCCCGGCTGACGTCTCACCTGTTCTTGTTGAACTGGATGGCGAAGTCACTCATGTGCTGCAGGGCCTTGTTGGTGAAGCTCATCTCCATGTAGATGTGGCCCTGCCTGTGGCTGAAGGTGCCCGAGATCTCCAGGCCTTTGGCCTTCACAGCCGGCAACCAGACCTGCGAGGCCATCGAGAAACGGCGGTCAGCGCCAGCGGGTGGCAGGCGCCCGGAGCGGCCCTCGCCAGAGGCCTCCCCTGGGCGAAGACAGAGCTGCACGAGGTGGTGGGACGCACAATCCTGCCTCGCTGCTGCGACGACCAGCAACACCATGTGTGTGGCACAGGCAGCGTTAACCCACAAGCGCTCAGCCCGAGTCAAAGAGCTGCAGTCGCGGGAGAGCTGGGCCTGGGGAGCTCGGCATGCTGCGCCAGCCAGACTCGTGCTGCAGCAGGAAGGCCTGGGTGCCAAGCCATCTCCGGATGGGGCCCCTGCACCCTTTTGCACCTGGACCCTCACCTGGGTGCAGGTGGGCCCCTTGGAACAGCCTTCCCCAGGGACCGAGGAATGTGGGCAGGGCTGTTCCAGGCGGTGGGCCCTTAACAGTTGCCGTTACAATCCACTCAAAAAGGACTGAGAAAGCAGCGAAGGGCCCCCACCCCACACCCTTGGCACCAGCCACGTCTTCGACACCGGTGCTCCACAGCAGCTGAGATCGTCTGAACCGTCCTCAGAGCTGGCCCCACAGAGGAGGGGCACCATGATGCCGCTGAGCAGAGCCTTTGGGGACAGCGGGCACATCTGGAAGTGCCACTGGCGCTCTCCTTAAGTGGCTGGCATAGAGGAGGGTGTCTAGACAAAGCCACAACACACAAACGAGTCCCTAGACACGAGAGGGTGAGGCTAGAAGAAGTGGCTCGCCCGAGTCCAAGGCAGAGGGGGGAACCTGAGCTCCAAACACCAGGATCGCTCGTCAGAACCACTCTGCAGCACTCCCGCCCACAGGCCTTTTGTTAATGCTGTTAAAAGAGCGCCTCAGAGCACATGAAAATCAGGAGAGGCCGGTCTGGTGGACCCTGACTGCAAGGGAGCGGGAAGATCGGCCACCGAGACACGCACACCTCAACTAAGGGGCCCTGGCCAGCTTCCCCAGCTGCCCTCTCCAGATCCAGTCAACGCCGCCTCCTGGCCTGAAATGGACGCGAGGGAAAGTGCAAGGAACACGCAGCCGCTTCTCGTCCTCTGCAGCGAACGCTCAGCGCTGCGTGAAGGCCCCAGTAAGCGGCTGAGAAGCCAAAGGCGCTGAGCGCAGCCTCGAGTTTGCCGGCATGTGCAGGTTGCACAGGAAAACAAAACAAGCGAACAAAACGATGAAGGATATTTGCATGAAATGTCTGTAGCTCACTCATGGACCGTGTGCTTTTTGAGTGGCTATTTCTGCAAAGCCTGCCAAATGCTGTAACTTGGCCAAATTGTATGGTTTTGGCAAATTTCCTTCATGTTTAAAAAGCCCTAAGTGAACCATGGCTTGTCTTAGAGATGGAAATCCATGGAAAATGCCCCGATTCATCCCTCACTCATGCTCCAAAGCGCAGGGCTTCCCAACATCAGTACATACCTACGGGTACGGAATGGGCTTCCTCGGGAGGTGGTTGAGGCCCCATCGGGGAGGGCTGGACATGCACATGGCAGACGTGTCATGAGTGGAGCTGGCAGGAGCCAGGGGTCAGACTAGATGGCCCGGGAGACCCCTTCTGATCCGCGCTGTTTCTAACCCATCAGGCGACCCATTCAAAAGGTGAAGCGAGGGGGCCACAATACCGGCACCTACCGATTTGGGAGCCACGAAACCGCCAGGAGCCATGCCAATGCCGGAGGAGAGCTCGAAGAGGTCATTCAGCCCACTGCTGACGACGGCCGGAGTGGGTGAAGGGGCAAAGGTTGCAGGCACTGATGACGGGATGAAGGTTTGCCCCACCTGAAAGCAGACATGGGGGAAGGAACACGTCTCAACGGGCCATGCTGAGCAAGGGTCCTTTGGTTGAATTCACTGCAAACCCAGCCTGGAGCTCCTGCGCAGGAGACTCCTGAATGGTCAAGGGAGCCTGCAGCCTCAGCCTGCCAGCGGGCCCTGCGGGTTCCCCCCACACTCAAGGTTCGTCAGTGGTGCTGCGTGGTCCCCCGTGAGGCGGCTGGACAGTCCTCCGGGCTCTTCACGTTTGTGTGAGAGCATTTCAGAGCACAGCGCAGCGTTCCTGGATAAATTCATCCTGGCATTCTCCCTGAGCGGAAATCCAGGCACCAGGTAGCCACGCACTGAAAGAAGCCAATGCCGCTGACCAGAACTGCCGGAGCACATGGCACAGTCTCAGATCAGGATGACGCACTGGACTGTGCAGCCCAGCATGGCCCCCAGAGATTCCTGGGGGGGGGCTTTCCCAGCCGGGCCACGCACGGGGAGATGACTGGGCCCGAACACTGGGCCTCCAGCCAGCGCAGCAGGGTTCTGCAGCCACTTTGGTGTCTCGCACCTTTCGGCTTGGCAGGTGCAGGTGGGGCTCGCGAGAGGGGCACGCTCCTTCCCCCAGACAAGCGTGGTCCGGGCTTCGGTGCCAGGCGGAGCAGCCCCTGCCAGGGCCGAGGCACCAGCAACGAGTGCCTTCGCACCACTGCACTGGCCCTTCTGTCCCGCCCACCAAAGCACTTTTGCAATGGCTATGCGGCCCAAAACCCCTGAGCCGTGGGGGTGAAGACAGCAAGAAGCAGCTGCACCCTCTCCAGAGGGATCCGAAGCCCCCAACCGCTCGACTTTAATTCCTCCTTAGCTGCTGGTGGCTTTCGGACAGCTCTGTTTATGCTGAGCACCACGGTGCAAGTGGGAGGAGAGCGGGTGCAGGCCGAGGCTGGAACATGCAGCAAGGGCATCCCCTCCTCGGCTGGGGATGCTGGGCCTGCCCCACACCAACGTGCCGAGCAGCCCCTGGCCGTGGACATCTCAGCCCAGCCAGCTCTCAGGATCCTCTGGAGTGGAAGGGGTCCAACTCACACGTCAACGTTCAGCCCTGGGGGATGAGTGCAGGGCCGTGCTGAGGAGAGCTGCATCTCGCAGGGGGCTGTCTTTGCTGGGGGAGGGGGCATCCACATGGCCACCTCACTGGCCACATGGGCATGGAAGCGCAGCCTCGCCCAATCGTGCTGGGGCTACAGTTCCCATGGCTGGTCCACCTGGAGGGCGCCAGTTTGGGGCAGGCGGGGGGGCAGACAGCCCCAGCTGAGTTGAGGGCACGCCCATGGAGAACAGCCGTGCCGTGGAGTGGCCCCCAGTCTCCTCCCAGGGGTCCCTGGATCAGCCACGGCTGTCTGCAGAAGAGGCTGCATCTAGAACTCTACCTAGAACCTGGGGGGGGGGGTCTCCAGTCAGCAGGTGATAAATTACAGCACAATCTTGTTCCCTGAGGGAAGGTGCATTGGGCTGCTCCCCGCAAGCTGGACCCGCCTTCAGAGGCCCCCTACACGGGAACCACAGGCACCCCCCAGCCCCTCTGCAGTGTGGGTTTGAGATCGAGGGCCACCCGTCTATATGCCTTGCAACTCTGGGGGGTGTGAAAGGCTGGGGGATCTATGGGTGCTGCCAAGCTCCGGACGGAGCCAGACCAGGTCCTGCGAGACCCGAAGTCGAAGCCTGACCTGCGTGAAACAGAGCTGTGATTCCCAGGGATGGGAAGAGGTGGGCAGGGAGAACTGCCCCATTCTCAGAAAGTAGTCTGCTGGACCATGCCTGCTCTCAGAACTGGGGGATCAGTGGGTGAGCCTGCCACCCCTCCCCAAGGCTCCGGCACTTTGTGCTGTGCCCGAGTGACCTTCAGCATGCTTCCTACCAGGATGCGTTTCCTCCCAGTGCTCAGCAACAGACCACGCACAACTTTCAGGGCGCCCCCACTTCAAAGGATGCCCACCTTAGCCTGCCTGGAAGGCCAGGATGGGCAGGCCGACCGGCCGCCTTCTCTGGCACCCGACTGACCCTGACGGCTGGCCCTGCCTGGGGACCGGTGGCCACCCCAGCAGCCCGGGCAAGAAGCACTCCAGAAACATTACTGTTCTTTCCAAAACGCTGAAAGAGAGCAAAACTGAACGGAAGACACTTACTGCTGGGCTGCCTCCAATTCCCCCGCCAAGGTCACTGCCAAGCTGCAAGAGAGAGAGAGGGGAGAGGGGAGGGGGGGAGCGATTGAGAGGTGAGGTGAGGGAAGCAAGGGCCCGCTTCAGCCGGGAGGCCTGCAGCCAGAGGACAGGGGGGGCGTGCTTCTCGAGCGACGCCGCACTCGCTCGCCCACCCACCCGTGCACCAGCGGCCCAGGTGAGCGTCGCCCCAGTGAGGACAGATTGCGGCAAGCCCGAAATCCCAATAAAGCCCAGCAGGGGTGGGAAGCCCAACTGGGAGAGGCAGAAGGTTCCCCGTGTGCACCGACCGACAGTGGAGCTTGGCAGCCCTGAGTAAAACTTCCTCCTGGGAAACCTGCGTTCCAAAGCGACAGAATTAAAAGGCACGGCGCTTTCGGCCCATCCAAACCACTTCCAGGGGTGGTGTTGTGCCTGCTGCCATTCCTGCTGCAGGAGGATTGGAAGGATTTGGCAGCTGAATTTGGGGTGAGAATGAAAGTGATGCGAAAATCGATCCCTCCCAAGGAGCAAAAGCCCCAGAAACCTTCGTGTTTGATGCTTGATAGCATTGAGAGGGAAGGGGCGCGTGTACATGACTTTTAAAGTCTGCAATTCTTGTGATCGAAGACTGGCTAAATGTCAAAGCCCAGCCAGGCAGGCAAACACATTGACCTCCTCAACCTGGATGGTCAGAACAGCTTAAAAACCAAAAAGGTGACTCCACGCATTTGTCTGGCCGGCCAAATTCGCTCATGGGATAGAATCCGCCTGCCCTGGGTGTGGAACGGGGACTGCACCTCAGTGGGACAACTCGCACACCGGCGTCTACGCCGGGTGCCTCTGGGGCAGGGCTCCCTTCCAGCCAGCCGCCCCGGTCCTCTTGGTGGCTTGACCTGCTCTGCCGCGATTCGGACAACACAGACACCCAGGTTCTGTGGCTCCGCAGCAGCCCCCGAGTATGGGCGATCCTGCTGTCTGGCCCCAAAGTGTGCCTGAGTCCGTCGACACTGCGCCTGTGACAGCCAACACTGGCTGGCAGGGACGCTCCGGCACTTCGGGCAGGACTTCCCGGTGCCCCTCTAGGAAGGGCTCCTGCGGGTGGGCCCAGGACCGTTGTGAGCCCCGTGGCCATCCAGCCACAGAGCCGTGACCTCTCAGCATGGCTCTGAAGTGGCCACAACAGCAGCTGAATGTGGCCATGCCCATAAGGCCATGTGGCGTAGCAATCCGGGTCCATCCAGGGAGACCTGGCCTCTCCTCCATGCCTGGCCCCAAGACACACTGGGGGAGTCTGGACCAGTTGGTGCCTCTTAGCCGGACCCACCTCCCAGGGGTGTTGTTGGGAGGGCACAGCGGAGAGGAGGGCGGCGTGGCGAAAGGTGGGGGAAATGCAGCTTGTCCACGAGGACCGTGCTGGCGCCCCAGCGAGTGCAGCAACGGGCTCTGGGTGAAGCCACAGGCCAGCGCGACAACAAACAAAGACTGGCTGCTCCGACTGAACTGAGCACTGCTATTTTGGAGGATGAACTATCTGAGCACTTGAGCATTATGACTTTCCCTCCCAAAAGCAATTACGGGCAGCTGCTGCTGCTGCTGGATTTGTGGCCAGACCAGGCAGTGTGGCAAAGGCAGCCCTGGAGTTGGGGGGGGGGGGAGGGGTTGTTTGTGACTCCACCAGAGGCCTGGGGCTTTGGGGAGCATCCCCCAGTGAGAAGGGAGGCGGGAAGCAGCAGCTGCCACCGGGCAAGTGGGGAGTGCGCAGGGAGCAGCATCCACGCAGCTTGCGACTAATTCTGCCTAACGGAGCCAGATGTTTTTCTCTGCTGTCATCCGCCCCCCCCCCCCCACACACACACAAAGCTGCAGGCTGGGAAGCCAACCCCAAAGGGCAGCACCGAGGCTTCCCGGCATCCCTCTCTGCTCTGCAAATCGTGATGAAATGGGGAGCAGGGAAGTCCCAACCGGCCTCAGGTCAACAGCTAGCCCATTGATGGTCTTGGGGGCAGCCTCCCCTGAACCCCGCCCCCCCACCGATGTGTTGAGCTGCAACTCTCCCAACCCCCAGCCATCTTGGCCACAGTCAGCACAGACCCGGTCTGTAGCCCGAGGCCAGGACTGACCCTGGCGAGCTTCCCTGGTCTTTCCAGGCTCCATTCTGGCAGTGGACCTGCCACCTCTCTGGGGCATCCTTTGGCCTCCCCACACGTATTCCGGGAGCCTGGTTCTTGCTGAATATCCCTGGGGGTCCCTGACCCTCTCTGAAGACCTCGGGAACACAGGCTGCAGAACATGCCGGTCGGAGAAAGCCGCCCACCCTCCCAGTCGTACAGTGGCCCCAGAGACTGCTGGGAAACTCTCTGCCTGGGCATCTGCTGCCCCGGGGGCTGCTGGTGTCCCCCTCAGGCAGCCGGGGTCAACCCGGACGGCCAGCGTGGGATCCACCAGTGCCCCCCACTCCCCACACTGCTTCAAGGGGTCTCCCACCTCGGAGGGGTAGACCTGGAGCAGGAAAAGGCACAGTTCTGCCACCGGGCGCCTCTCCCAGTCCGCGGGCGCTCTTCAATGGAAGCAGAGAGGGAGCAGGCGCCGGGTCTCTTCCCATGTTAATGAGGCCCCTCTGACCTTGCGCTTCGTGGCCTCTGCGCCAGCCGAGGGACAGCCCCCCTTTCAAGCCTGCCCTGCACTGAATTCTGCAGTCCCATCGCCTGATCAAAACACGCGCACAGAAATGCACAGACTGGGGGATAAGCGCGCTCAGAAGTGCAGGCATTGAGGCAAATGACGTCAAAAATGCTCAGAAAATGGACGGCGTGCGATTTTTATGTTGGGCAACGCTGTGCTCAAACAAGCACGTTCTGAAAGAGAAAGGCAGGAAAGAGCAACTGAATTTTCATGCGGAGTTTTTTTAAAAGTTCCCAAACTGAGTTGAGCGGCACTTAAGTTGTAGAACGATCTGGCATGGGCAGAAAAGGGAAACGGGCTGATTCGGCCCATTCCAAATTGATTCAGCAACCTGGATCCATTCCCAGATCAATGCATGGCAGGTCCCTGCCCCAAGGTGGCTACACTCAAAAGCCCACCATTGGGCTAGATGGAGACAGAGGGGGACGTGCTGAACACCAGCACTGTAATTGGAGCCAAACCCCCAAAATTCTATGCCCAGGAAACGAGACCAGAAGAACTGTTGTGCTGGACCAGACCGAAGGGCCGTAGAGACAGCACCCCCACCCATGTTCCCCTGCACCTGGCACACAAACGCTGCGCCCCCCAGAGAAAAGCCCGGATTCCGGAAGCTCTGCTATGCAATGAGTTCCCCAAGTGAGCCAGTTGGCCTTTTGGTGCTGGCAGGTTTACAGGGGGGCTTTTGGGGAACCAGGAGTCTCGGGCCAGTGAGACACGCAGCTGATCCCACCCGCTCCAGCAGCCGCGTTTTGGTTTCCAACTGCCCCCCCGGACCCCAACAGTGGCCTGTCTTCCATCCCCGCCTTGGGACCAGATGCAGAAGGCGGCGCAATATTTCCGCTCCCCATTCTGCTAGATGACGGGCCCAGGGGGCAGCCACCACTCGTCTCGGCCCACCCTACCTCGCAGGGTTGTTGTGAGTGCAATGAGGGGAAGCACGTGGCACACTGCCCTAAGCATCCACAGGACAAAAATGCCAGTGACATGCACAGCATCTGTACCGCTTCTCCCGCTGCTTGGAACTGCAGCGCCAGACGGCTCCCTCCTTCCCAGTCCAGGGTGCGAAGAGAACGATCTCCAGATCGCTTCTGGCAGCTGCCTTTGCCTTCCCCAGAGATCGGAGCGCCCCACGCGCCCTTCCCCACGGCCACGAGAACAAGCACGCTGCTGCCCTTTAGCACTACGTCTCGGGGCCCAGTTGAACCTCCAGTGAGAAAGGCGCTTCTTCTTCCGACAAGCAGAGCGACCTTTTCAAAGAACTAAACGGTACTTAGCAGCCTTCTCAACTGCAGTGCCAGACGATGCAGGACTACAACTACCAAGCATGATGGGAGTTGTGGTCCAATGCCACCGGAGGTCATTGGTAACTGCATGGGCCCCCCCGCAGAACTTATTCCGGTTTTATCAGCAAGTTCTTTCCCTGGCAAGACACTGCAGTTTCTTTCCTGGCACAAAAAGAGAGAGCATCATTTCCAGCTTCCGGGCGCTCTGGGCCACCGTTCTTGCAAACGGCAAACAAGGTGGGCAACTGGCACCTGAACTCTACTGCCTCGGACCGAAGGTGGGCACTCACACGGGGGTAAATCATGGTCCACAAACTGCAACCTGCTCCCCAAGCATGGCAAGGCGAAGGCTGGCGGGAAGAGAGCGCTTGCCCCTCACGTGCTAGATTTCTGCTTGCGGGGATCTGGAGCAGGGAGGCAGGGAAGAGCATTCCATGTTCTGCCGAAGGACGGCTGGGGAAGCAGCCTCTGCCGGGGGCACGGGGAGCAGGCCTTACCCTGTGGGGCCGCCTGGTCCCCACGCTGGGCTGCTCGCCATCACTCGGCTCTGTCGTCCCCCCAACAGGCTGATGGGAGTTGTTCGGCAACACCTGCAGGGCTGCAGGCCCCCCACCTGCAAAGTGCAGGAACAAAAACCCTGCACCATGTCTCGGCGCAGCTCAGTCTCCTCCTCCCTTGGCGTCCCAGGCGGGCAGCAGCTGCCGCCCGGATCCTCCAGGGGCCGGGAAGCCCCGCACCCCAGGCTCATCCTGGCAGATCATCCTGGAGGTTGCTGGGAAGACACTGGCAAGGCAGCACCCCCTCCCCACCCGCTCCTCCGTCCAGTGCAGGGAGGCCCGACCTCTGTAAGGGAGCAGCTCTCCTGGGCCACGTGCCGGGCTGGGGGCACAAAGCCCCAGCATGTTTTCGCTAACAGCGCTTAACCGCCGGGCCATTTTAGGGAAGCAGACCTGGGGTGGAGGCAGGGAGCCACCGAACAAGGCCCTGAATGGCTCGGGTCCGGGACACCTGGAGGAGTGCCTCCTTCCCTATGTGCCCCCCTCCCCGCCCGAGACCGGAGGCGGAGGCCCTGCTCTGGGAGCCCTCCTTGAAGGAAGCTAGGAGGGTGGCTACCCAGAGAAGGGCCTTTTCGGTGGTGGCGCCCCAACCGGAACATGCTCCCCAGGGAGCGTCTCCTGGTGCCATCACTTTATTATTTCCAGAGTCAGGCTAAGACCTTTTGATTTCCCCAATATTTTAACAGTTAATTGGATTTATCTTTGATTTGATCATTACTTATTGGATGCAGTGTCTTGGGTTTTTTCTTGTATGTGGTTGTTTTGTTCCTTGTTTCTTGTAAGGCTGTCCAGAGACTTTTAGTGTTGGACAGCATATACAAACTTTAAACAAACCAACCAAGGAGGGGCAGGCGGGGGAAGGAAGGGGGCCGCCCCTGCAGGGCACTCCACCTGCCGCTCCCCATCCGTGCTCCAGCGACATCTATCCACTCCAAACCATGGCCCAGGCATTACACGCGGCCCTCACGCGATCGCTCGCTGCTTGCGGAGACTAAGACGGATAACAAACAGGGCAGGGGGAACAGAAATCTCCGGGCCGACCTGCTGCATTCTGAGCGGGCAGCGTGTCCGGCTCCAGGCCCCCCATCTCTGGCTTCCCCTTGCACCAGGACGGGATTCTGGTCCCGAAGCCCGGATTCTGGTTGTGCGTGGCTGGCGAAGAGCCGGGGCCACGGACCCCGCGGCCGGAGCAGCTCGCGCTGACAGCCCACCCGCAGACACGACAGTGCCGCAGCTCCACTCACCAGGCTGTCCAGGCCCCCTCCCAGGAGATCCACGGCACCCATCTGCATGGAGGAGACCTGGGGCACGTTCACTGGCGGGCCGAGGTCGAGGTTCAAGAGGTCGCCCAGCAGGTCCCCCTGGGACGGGATCACCTGCGGCTGCTCCAGGCCCTGCACGGCCGCGGTCCCCACGGGGCTGTCTCCGGCATCGGCGCTGCAGGGAAAAGGGGCAGCGGCAAAGCGCTGAACCGGCGGCCTGACAAGGAGAGGGCCGCGCGACACACACGCCCCTCCCCTCCGGCGGCCTGCCATGCTGTGGGCGACATGCGGGAGGGCCAGGGCCTGCCCCCGGCCCTGCGGAGGGACGTGCTCCCCCCCCATTGTTCCCCACCCCTTCGCCTGAGCACGGGGGTCATTTTGGAGCACAAGCCTGCAGACGGCCATTGCTGGGCTTTACTGATTGTGTGCAAGTGGCAGGGAAGAGAGTTTTTTTTTAAAATCTGAGGAGCACGAGGAAAAGACTTTTAATTAAAAAATACACTGGGGGTTTTGCTCCCTTTTCTTAGGTTTGCGGATTTCCTGCCTGATCTTCCCCCGGAAAGCCTCCCGCACAAGCACACCAGGCTGGTGGCACATGGCGGGCATTTCCTCCAATGATGGAGCTCCCACAGCCCAAAACACCTCATTAAAATGATGCACCGAAATGAAGAATGAGAAGGCGGGAATTCAGCAAGATTTAACGAGACGGTGATATTAAGAGGGGCCATTTATACGCAGCCGTGTTTCTGGGCTCTGCCAAGCAGCTTTGCAAGAACGCGACCGTTGGCACGTAAAGCAGCCGCCTCCAAATGTGGTGCAGCCTGGACGGGCCGAGCCTGGCTGGAGGACTCGGACTGCTGCTGCCATGCGAGAACTGAGGGACATGAGCCCACACGGCCATTTCTTCCTCTTCCCTCCCCATCACTTTTTCCTTTTGCGACATTTCTTTTTTGAGACAAGGCAGCTGTGCTCTACTGATTAGAAGGCAGCTGCGCCAGAGGGAAGGGCAAGAGCGGCTGGAGCCGCGGAGCAGCAGCGGAGGCAGCCCTTCCGGGGAGCCCCCCGCGCGCCCGAGTGACGCACCTTCCGTGGTGGATGGGCAGGTGCTTGCGATGGATCCCGTGACTGCCCTCCACGAAGGCATTGGGGGGCTTGTGGTAGACGGAGGCCAAGGAGCCGATGTGGCAGATGAGCTCATCCAGGAGCGTGGGTTCGATCAGGTCCGTCTCCTCCGAGATCAGAGGCTTCTCTGACAGGACCACCTCCTTGGCGGTGACGGGGTCCGTGGAAAGGAGGCGCCAGTAGATGTAGCCACGGTCGCGCAGGTCGGGATTGTCGGAATCCTAAAGGCCACACACACACACAGGCAGAAGCACAGGACTTCCCGTCAGCAGCGCTTCACGGTTCTCCCCGTCTGGCTTTTCCAGAAGAACTCGCCCACACGGAGCCTGCCATCCCAAGCAGACTCGGACTGTGAGCCCAGGAAGCCTTCGGGCTGGGGGTGGGGGCCTGCGGGATGTCCGGGGTCCTTGTTCCCTGCTCTCTGTCCCGCTTCCTGGCCACCATGAGCCCGGCCTCCTGGCGAACGCGGCAAGTGCTCGTAGGGGCCTCCGCCAGGAGCAGGGCCCATGCCCAAGTGGCGCCCCTCCTCCGTGCACCTTGCAGCCCTTCTGCTCCGCGGCAGAGGACTGGTCGCTACACAGCCGGAGGCTCTGGGCGAGTCCGCAGCGCCCCTTGCAGCTCCGCTCACTTCCGAAGCAAGGGCCACGCTCGAGAAGCCCGGGCGGCGCAGCGAGCCGGCTCCGAGGGGCCCACGCAGCCCTCCTTTGGGCGTCCTGGGCCGAATGACGCGTCTCCCATTTCTGCGGTTCAATAAAATAGCCCAGGCTGGCACTCTGCTCCATCATCCGTTCGCAGGATATGGCAGCATGGATTCTCCAATTCAAGCACTGTTTTTCATCGGAGATTTGGGAGGAAGCTGGCGAGAAGACGGGCAGGCGGAAGCAAGCGGCTGAGAGCGACCCACGCTGGACGTCACCAGCCCCACGCTGCCCACTGCCGGCCAGAGCAGCCCAGCCTCCCCCAGCCTGGCCCAGTCGCAGGACTGCATCCCTCACTGCCCCCAGTCGCCAGAGGGATCAGTCTCAGGGCCTGCGTGAGAGCAGGCAGGGAAGGCGAACTGTGCCAGACTGAGGCCCCGCGAGAGCTTTTGGGGAGGGGGGAGCAGTCCTTGGGGCTCCACGAGCCCATCTGCAACCTGGGTGCTGTGGGCAAGCTTGCAAAACGGCTACTGGGAGTGTGTGTGTGTGGGGGAGGGCTTCCTTATCCATAAAATGGCTGTCTTGGTGGATCTGGCTGGTCACGCAACCCTCATTTTGCTGAGATCGCAGGGAGACACGAAGGGGAAAGGAAGCGTGCAGGGTGGGGGCTGAGCTACAAAAGCCTCCCAAGGCCCCCAGCACAAAACCTTCCGAAGCCCCCGTTTTCTGCTCCAGGACCTATTCCACACAAAGTGGGCCGATGAGACTCAGCGACCAGCAATGCCGCACGAGACACAGATGGGGCACAAGGTCCAAATGCCAGCGGCGTCTTTGTTTAATCTAATAAAAGGTCAGGGGGTCAGGGAGTGCAGCAGGTAGTGGGCAGGGAGAGCCCACCCCAGAAATGCCTGAGCTCCTTGGGGCAAGGACCACCTACCCACCTGCAGAAACACTCTCCCTCGTCGATGTGGGTGGCTGCGACTCAAAGCGCTTCACGACCCGAGGGGCAACCAGGTGTCCCCCCTGCACCCCGAGGGCTGGGACGCGCCTCGGTCTAAGCCTGCGTGGGACTGTGCCATGAGGGCTACCGCGTTAGGTCACGGCCCTGCCATGCAAAAACGTCCACACACCGGTGCGCGAGGAGCCTGGTTTGGGGGTGGGAGTCCATTGCAATTCTGCAGCTTGGCCTCCCAGTCTCTGGCCTGCTTTCTCTCTGCGCTAAGTTGAAAGGCTGTCACAAAGAGGAAGGCCAGGGTCCTTTGAGATGCAGGAAAATTAGAAAGGGTCCAACAGAGGGTGACAAAAATGATCCAGGGCTTGGAAGCACTGCCCTGTGAGGAGAGACTGAGGGAACTGGGCCTGTTCAGCCTTGAGAAGAGAAGGCTGAGGGGGGACATGAGATCCCTCTAGAAGTACCTCAAAGGATTCCAGAAAGAGGAAAGTCAAGATCTCTTCTCGCTGGTACCAGAGTGCAGGACATGGAATGATCAAGTCAAGCTGCGACAACCCAGACTCAGGCCGGGCATCAGGAGAAGCTTCCTCGCTGTCAGAGCAATACGGCAGTGGAACCAGCTGCCTGGAGAGGTGGGGGGCTCCCCCACACTGGACACGTCCAAGATGAAACTGGGCAGCCCTCTGAGAGGGGCAGTTCAACTGGGATTCCTGCACTAGCAGGGGCTAGACCCGATGGTCTCCTTGGCCCTTTCCAGCTCTCCTCCCCTCCGATTCTACGAAGCTTACCTCACGCCGAGCATTTGCCTGGGCGTCTGGTAGGAAGCAAGCCCAAGAGAGCCCGCAAGGCCACCCTGCACAGCCGCTGCCTGTGCAGCCACTGTGGCTTGTGCGCTTCACAAAGCTGTGTGCACTTTGCACAAAGAAGGGGCTCGCTGGTGTCCCTGGACTTGACCTTGGCTTGGCCTGCTTCCTGGCCAGGGCTGGGTGCAGGATGGAGCCTAGCAAGCGCGAGGACTGGATTCCGGCTGAATCTTCACAGGCCTCGTCTCCTCCTCCTCCTCCTCCTCGCCCTTCACACACTGCAGAGGGCAGACTCTGCCAAGGAGCTCCAAGTGCTTGCAGACAACAGAAGGCGGGAGGGAGAGGAGCAGCTGAGGAGCAGGGAGGAGTGTGCGGGCAAGAGCAAGCAGCGCCACCAGAGCGTGCTGCAGTGCCGGAGGGCAGAAGGAGCGGCTCATTCGAAGGCCTCACGCTGCGGATGCTGCATTCCACACCTTAAGGTGAGCGGGACTGTCCCACAGACAGCCCCACAGATCAGAAATGACACCGTGCGCCCGTGCCCCGTGCCCCAGGAGAGAACCTGGAGAGAGGCCTCGTACGGCCTATCAGCTCGTTTGCAAGGCGTTTCGTGGAACCACAGCCGAGCAGGTCAAGCGGCCACACTCCTCCGTCCCCAGTGGCCAGGCAGGTGTTGATTTCACGGGACCCGCACCAGTTTAACCCTCGCGGGTGCCCAAAGCAGCCTTCTGCAACACGACGCAGTGGTTGGCCTGCAACTCCCATTTTCCCCAGCCAACCGGCAGCCTCCTCAAGCCAGGGCCAGGCACACGCCTTACCTGGGTGGCGAGACTCAAGACCTGCTGGACCAGCTCCTGCGTTTCGGACGGCTTCTTCAGGAACAGCTTCACAATGGCAGTCAGGAGGGTCAGCTGCACCTGGAGTGTGTGGGGGGGGGGACAAGGGTCAAGGGAGGGGCTCGCAGGAGCCCTTGGGGGCCGCATTTCGGCCTTCTGAGGTATGAAGCTCAACACCCCCCTGGTTTACCCCCGGTTGGCTGCAGGTCACTGTACAGGTATCACCCCGATCTTTTTCTGACCCTGAATCTCATTCCTAGGAGTTGCCGCCCTTGATACGCATCTGGAGAGACCAGGGGAGGAAACCTTCGGACCACCTTATTCAGGGTCCATCTGACATGTGACCCAGCAAACTGCAGGTTGTTTTGGGAAACCCCAAGCGGCTTGTTTCACTCCTCCTTCACCTGCGTCCCTCGCCCTAGCCCCTTGGCACTTCAGGGGCTCTGTCAGGCCAGCATGCAGAGCGACTGCATTTCTCGCTCGCGCTCGCGCGCGCTCTCCCTCCCTCCCTCCCCCTCCCTCCCTCCCTCCGTCCTTCTTATTTTACACATTTGTATGCCGCCCCCTTGCAAAAAGCCTCGGGGTGGCTAACAGCAGTAACAACTGCCTGTTTCTGCTCACCACATCTGGGGCCTGCTGAGAGAGCCCACAAACAATCCCTGCTTCTGGGTTCACATGCAGCAACGGTCTGTCACTGGGACAGGACCTCGGGTTGTCTGAACCCTGGGCTGCCTCATTTGCTTCTCCAAAGCACCGTGTGACGCTCTGGAGGAGGGAAGGTACCTGGGTGCTTTCGTCATGGAAGCCTTCCAGAAAGCTCTCCAGGAGCTCATCTGCGTTGTCGATTCGTTCGGCGTATTCCCCCACGATCCAAATCATGGCTGCTCGGGCATCCGGCTCGTCTAAGGAGTCGAGGTTCTCGCACAGCGTGGCGATGATGCTCTCGTACCTGATTCACCGAGGCAGAGTTGAAAGCAGAGCGCAACACGGCTGATCATGGCCTTGTCCGGTGGGAGGTTCAGCCAGATTCCTCTGGTCCAGACCGGAGTCCAGGCACGTGTCTCCTCCCTCCTCCGGCCCCCTTCCTGCCCACCGGGGCATCAGGCAAACAGCTCGTCCGCCCCCGAACAAAAGCCCCGCACTGTGCTGCCAGCAGAGCAAGGGAAACAGAACGCCTGCAGCTCCTGCGCCCAGAACCCAGCTCTCCAGCGGAACTGCTCTTCTGACCCACTCCTGCAGTGAGCGAGGGGGCCTTCCGCACGGACACGGCGGGGACGCCCCATTCCCCGAAGCAGCACTTACTTATTGGGATACTTGCGGAAGATGTCCCGGATGACCACAATGGCCTCCTGGACGACGTAGTTGACCTTGGTCTGGATGAGGTCCAGGAGGGTGCTCACGCAGCGCTCGGCAGATTGCTGCCAAGGGAAGAGGCAGGTGGTCACCCCGCTCCTGAAGCCGCCCTGGGCCCAGTGGAGCACTCCACAGATGCACCCGCCCAACGCCACCCAGGCCGTCTCCGCCAGCGCTAGAGAATGCCAGGACCCCAAGAGGGCCCACGCTGCGTCGCCACAGGGGGCGGTGTTCTTGAAACCCAGGGGTGGGCAACTTCCGGGCCACGCTCAGGCCTCAGTCTGCTGGGGGAGTGCCCCCCCGCCATTTCTCTTCCCTGGGCGCGATCCCATGGCCCTCCCCCCACGGCAGAAGTCACAGGGGAGGTGCCCGGTGTGGCTCCCACTCTAGGAATCCCGGACTCTCTGCTGTGCAGCTGCTACTAGGGCGGTGTGAGGAATTCGCCGTGGGGGGAGCCCATCGGATTCCCGGGCTCGGCTCCCCAGCGGCCCAGAGTGTGGGCTCCTGGCCAGCGCACCCGGCACGTGAGCCCGTGGTCTGCAGGCAGCAGCCCTCACCCGAGCGCTGCGACCCAGCACAGGTGGCTGGTGCGAGGCGCTTGTCGGGAAAGCCGCCCCCGCAGGCAGCGGCCTCCTCCACGCCAGCTCTTGGCAGCTGCCGCGGATGGGGAGGAAGGCTGCTGGCTGCACAGGCAGGAGTCCGCAGGCATCCGTGGGCTTCTTCCCGGTTCGGCTCGCTTCGCAAGACCGGGCTGAGCACAAGGGGAAGCCCGCAAAGGCTTGGAGGAACGGATTCTGACTGGGTTTGTCCCACACCGGAGCACCGCTCAGTCGTAGAGCCCTTGCGCTGCACGCCGAGGCGGCCTGCCAGTGCTGACCATACCAGGCTAGATGGAATCAGGGCCTGACTCCGACTCCTTTAAATCAGACCATGACCCAAAACCAGGCGTGGCCTCTGACTTGATTTTCTCAGGGGACACCTGGCGCTCAGCGGCAGGGCGGCGCCCCATGAGCAAAACATTGCCGGCTCGATCCCCGGCATCTCTGCACAGGGCTGGGAAAGTCTGTGGGGCTACTTGCCTTGATTCCAAGTGGCAGAGCTTCTCGAGGAGGCCTGCACGCTTTCATCCCTTACACACGCTAACCTTTTTTGCTGCAGGTGTTGAGCAAGAGAGACCCCTGCAAGTCCCGGGTTTTGGAGCACGGGGCCTCCCTCTCCCACAGCCTCTGCTGCCCTCCAAGCCCTTGATGCGAAGCGGGCCAGTTGGACAGCAGGGGGGCCCCGCCACTGGGAAGCTCCTGCTCTGCCTAGCAGCTCGTCAGCCTCGGCTCTTTTCGCCAGAGTAAGGGTCATTTGAGGCTGGCTGAGCGGGACACACGCAGCACTTCACAAGCCTCCTGGGAGAAAAGGGGAAGATGCTGCACAACACGGGAAAGATTCTCAGCTGAGGCAGAGGGTGCCTGCGGCCCTGGCCCCGCCGTGTCAATTCAGCACAGGAGGGTCCCCCAAAGAGTACAGTGCCCCTTCCGGTTCCGGACTGCCTTCCAAAACAGCCCTCCAGACCTGCTGGACTGCAACTGCCCTCATCCTTTTCCTTAAAGCTGGTAACTTTTACAATGCCAAATGCCTGTAAGGGAAAAACCAGCCAGTGATGCATTCGCTTTTCTCTTCCTGCCCTATCACTCTTCCTTTTGTGTCATGACTCGTAAGCCACCCCAAAAGCCTTTTTGGCTGAGAAACAGGGCAAGAAGGCTATCAACAAAGATGCACACGAAAGCCGCTGCTCGGAAAACTGCGAGGCACCCCACGCTGATCCTAAACTGAAGCTCCATCAGCCCCAGAGGTAAGATGCAACATCACAAACTGGGAAAGCCGAAAAAGGTGGGGTTCTGTGCTTAATTGTTTACTGTGAATTTTCACCAGAACAAAGACCCTGCCAACACAGCCATAAAGACAGAGGAGGGTCACCTCGGCCAGGCAGAGTCACCTCAATGGAAATTCAGCACGGTCACGCACCTCGACCTTAATGGCGCAGCGGCCGATGGCCCGCACTGCTTTGCGGACAAAGTCCACGTCTACTTCTGTGGCGTATTCCTTCAGCTCAGCCAAAACCTGGGAGAAACACAGAAATAAAAGGGAAGGAAGGAAAGATAAATTTGGTGGCTCTACCACTGGCCATCCCCTCCCCAGGATGATAAACGGATGATGCTCTGCTCCAACAAAGGGAAATCAGTCTCCTCGTCCTCCTCAAAGCTTCTAGTCCTCACGGATACAGGCGGCATTTCCGGAAGACACCCATGAAACACATCACACGGCGAACGGGAAGGAAATTTTCATATGATACGGACTGTGCCTCCCAGGCCCCGCATCTCGCAGCTCCCCAGAACACACGCACGAAGCGGGGCCCTGGGGCTAACCTGAGCAATGTTGGCCTGCGAGGCCAGGCGGATCATGATGTCCAGCTTCTCCAGCTTGACGTAGATGGGGTCGTTGTACTTCACAAAGAACACCTTGATCTCCTGTTTCAGGATCTCCGGCCTGGGGAGGGTAGCGCATGCTTACACCGCGCCATCAGCCCCGGCAGCGCTCTCCATTACGGCCAGAAGCAGCCCACCTGTCACCCCTCCCTGCGGCACCTCCGGAAGAACCCGCAGCCGCAGAAATCCTGGGACTGTCCAGGCATCTGCCAGGGCTGCCTTACCTGAGCTGGAGCCCTTCAGATGGGTTGGGTTGGGTTGGGGAAGGCCCGCTCAAAGATGGGTGCTGTAGTCCAGCACTGTGGTGGCCGTGTGCGCATAGCCCCAGTGCTGGCAGCTGCCGTCTGACCCATGGGAAAGTCTACCCCAACCTGATCCCTCCCTGGGGGGAGTTGGACAACAGCTCCCCGCATCCCCCAGCATGGCATCAGCCGGGAATAGAAAAGCTCAGGCGAAGCGACCTGAGAGTTAACCTTTGGAGTGTGTCTGGCTAGGAGTGAATTCAGATGTACAGAGGATCCGGCAAGCGCTAACTTTGGCACAGCACCTGCTCCTCACTGGGAAAGGGCCGCCACTACAGGGAGGGGAGGCCGGCCCACCCAAGCCCTGCTGGGTTTCCGGCACCAACTATAGACGTAACCGAAGGGAATTGTGTCCCGTGTGGGTGGCGGCCCCTGGAGAACCCTCAGGATTCGAGGCCGGCTGCCCAGGGCCCCATTTAGTCATCTGGCTAGTAGACTGGGACAGAAGGCTGCATGTGTGGGGCAGAGTGGGGGGTCAGCTATGGGTCCACACAGCCCCGTCTCGTCACATGATCCCCCCTTCAGGGCGGCGATTCCGCCAAAGGCACTGCCGGCCCTGCCCGTCCCCGCCGGGCCGCCTGACCTCTTCTGCACAATGAGGTTGATGTTCCGCAGGGCGACGTACTGGACCTCGGGCTCCCCGGAGAGCAGGGTGACCAGCGGTGGGGCAAGCTTCTTCAGCAGCATGTGGTGGTAGTCCGAGTCGCGGGGGAGCAGCTCCAGGAACTTCATGAGCACCTTGACGGCTGAGAGCACCACGGCCGAGTTGGCGTGGGAGAGGCGGGGGGTCACTCGCTCGCAGATGCTGCCGAAGGGAGAAGAGGCGGCGGCAGCGGCTCAGGCCCCGGCCCGCCGCCAGACAAGTGCCACCACCACTGCGGGGGGCGGGGGGTGTCTCGGCTGGAACAGGTGACCCCGAAGCAGCCATCCCTGGACGCGCTTCTCTCTGCAGGAGGCCACCCGCGCTCCCTTATGTTCGGCCTTCCCCAGCCTCACCCCCAGAGCGCTGGGGATGCCCCACCGGCACTGCAGCATCCCTCCTCCCCGGGATCGGACTTTCTAAAAGCCCCTGAGGGTGCCAGAGAAGGCCCGTGCGCAGCTGGCTGCAGTGTGCAGAGGCCTGCGTGTGGTGGGGAGAGGGAAACGGCGCACGGGAAAGGTGGGGAATCGCGCCTGGCTGAGACTAGATCGGCCTCTGGCCTGAAAAACGCCCTGCACATGTGCTTTAGAAGGAAAAAAGGAAGGTGGAGATCTCATTCTCCCGTGGTCAGTGCCTGCTAGCAAAGCTCCCTTCCAGAGCCATTTCGGTCCGCCCCGCAAGACTGGTGTGCCAGTGGCCGCCAAGAGGTCCTGCGACGAGCAGCTCAGCAGGGCAGGTCTACCACACAGGAGGGGCCCCGTCCGCCTGCCGGACCTAGCGGCCAGCCCACAGGGGAGCAGAGGGTCGTGCCCCCAGCAGAGGGCCAGCCGGGCTACCTTTGGGCTTCCCGGTCATCTTTTGGGTTGTAGTTGGACAGGCAGTCCAGGATGAAGATCTGGCCCCACTCCGTGCACTCGTTCAGGGCGGTGAGCAGCTTGTTGATGTTCTGCGGGTTGAGGTCCAGCAGGTTGCTGTTGGGGTGAGACTCGCTGATCTCGGACAAGGCTGCCACTGCGTTGGCCACCACCTGCGGGGTGTGGGGGGAGAGGTGGCTCAGTGGCAGGGCGCCCCCGGGGGCTCTGCAGGGGCCCAGCGCATGCTGGCAAGCCGGGCTGAGGACCAGAGCGGTCCGGCCCAATCTGTGCCATCTCTGGCTGCCTCTCATGGTTCTGGGCTGCCGGCACAGTGGGAAGTTTGAGCGCGTGCCACGAGTTCTCCCACGAATCTGCCATGATGGTGGGCGCAGCCAGGCACAAAACACGGACTTCTCAGAATGCAACGCTGGTGAAACTCAAGGAAAATTAACTTGCCTGAGAATCTTAAAGGCAAAAGCGGGGACTCAGCTCTGCGGCACAAAATTGCTAACTGGGACCCCGCGGGGCAGCTTTGCACGATTCCGGCCCCACCCCCGGTTTGCAAACCATTTTAAGAACACATCAAAACCAAGAGAGGCAGGGAGCTGCCGAGAGGGGAGACCCCAGCAGCAAATCAGGGGCAAGCCGTCTTACCAGCCCCCCCACATGAGCTGCGTCGGAGCCCAGCTTCCCATCAAAGGGTTCGGCATCAGAAGGTCTTTGCCAGAAGACGTGCCTCTCTGAGCAGGACCAGAGTCCCCCACCCATCACACACTCACACAGAAAGTACAGGGTATTCACGAGCATCTGTGAACAGAAGCACAAACGCCACGTCCAGACGACAGCTCTCATGCAAAAGGGCGACGGGACAAACTCTTGTATCTTCAGCAGGAAGAGTGCCATGCAACAAGACCCTGCCACTGACTCTTCCCCAGTTTGGTGGCTGCTAGATACTCTTGGACTACATCCCCCATCAGCCCCAGCCAGCAAGTAGCCCCAAACATGGGGTGGTGAGCGAGTTAGAGGTGCCTTCTGCACCGGGCTGGGACCGGAGGAGTTGAACCCTTTGCAGCCCAAGAGCTGAATTCCCTTCCAGGGGCTTCTTGGGGGTGGGATTCGAGCAGCAGGTGGGACCAAAGCCGAAAGGGGAGAGAGCCAGAGCACAAGGCGCTTCCAGACTAGTGGGGCCTTAATGTGCTCCCTGCCAGGCACGGATCCTCTGCTTTCTGAAGCAGGCAGGTGCAAAAGCTGCCAACGAGCCATCCCTGGCCGAGGGAGGCGCGGAAGAAGCTGCGACCACCGTGGGGGCGCCAGAAGGCTCGAGTGGCCGATGGACAGGCTGCCGGCCGCCCCAGGAGAGCACGTCTACCTCAGGAGAGCAGGCAGGGTGGGTCAGCCATCCAACCAAGCCTTTCTTTGAAATACACATAAAATAAAATAAAATAAAATAAAATAAAATAAAATAAAAGCAGTGACAACCCCCAAAGCAAAGCATTGGGCGTGTTCCAGGAGGGGGGCACTGGTTCCCAAGCCACTTCTCATCCGCTGCAGTGAAGAGCCAACGGGGGGCTGTGAACGTGGCACGTGCCCCCCCTGAAGCCACCGAGACGGGCAGAATGCAGGGAGCGCGGGGCCTTGACGAGGGAGGCGGACGCGGCCTGCGTCCTCCACCAAGCGAAAAGGGAAGGACCAGACTGGGCGGCGGACAGAGCAGTGGAGAAGCAGGCGCGGAGCAGGGCCACAGAGCAAGAGGAGCAATTAGGCTGCTTCGCTATCATCTGGGGCTAATTGGAAATTAAACCAAGTGTGGAATGCGGCTAATGGGGCAGAGCGTCCCGCCATGCGGCACACTGCATCTCCCGCCTCGCCTTCTGCTACTTTCCAGGAGGGGAAGGGGGCTGCGGCCGGGGTGGGGCTGGGGCAGGAGAGGCAGGGAGCCCGGCCAGCATCGCCGGCTTCAAGGGGTTCTGGGGCCAAGCTGCTGCTTCCCCGGAACCCAACAGGATCACTGGCCGCCTGAGCAGACAGCGGTGGATCAGACAGGCCGTGGACCTGATCCAGCGCAGTGCCGGGACAGGGCCTACTCCTCCTGCAGGCAGAGGAGGCAGACCAACGCCCAGGAGCGTGCTGGCTCCAGAAGTCAGCTCTGTGGACAGGTAGCTGCCCCGGCCCGAGCGCTGGGGAGTTTGGCTACAGGGCCGGGAGCGGGCTAGTCCGCTCACATCAGTTCAAAACCAACTTCCCACCGCTGCTGTATTACACGAATAGCCGATTTCTATAAACAGCCAACGCAGCCCTGCTTCTTTTGTGTTAGTCATTTCTATGGAAGGCTTTATCTGCAACCTACAGCCAGCAGCCAGATTGGCTGGCTCGGAGTTTCGCATAATAAAAGCCTGTGATTAAAACACAGTCCTTGCATGTAACTCCTGGAAGAGAAGGCGGTTCCTGGGGCTACGCGGAGGTTGGGGCAAAGGAAATCGGGATCTTGGGTCCCAGCTGATGGGGATAACCCTTCCCTCCGCCCCAAACCCTGAAGAGTTGCTGCGCCAGCCTCTGGAGATTTCGGGCTCCGGCTGCTTTACAGCTGGCCGGGCTCTATAGGAGACGCGAATTGAGAACACCTGGATGGCCCAGGCCGCCTTCCCCAGCTTTGCGCGAGGCGGACTCCACACATCTCCCGCCAGCTCAGCTTGGAAGGCCCTCCTTATTTTCAGAGGCTTGAATTGTTTGCAAATCTATACATGCCTAAGCCAAGTACAAAAGAAAAATACCAGGCCTTATATGAGCTGCCTAGAAGTATCGATTGAAAAGGGGAAGGCTTCAGCAAAGTGGCAAGAACCCAGAAGGTACAAGTACCAGAGGACAGACACTGTTGTAAAAGCGTCTTATTCTTGGCCGTGCAGGATCAGGCCTGCAGAAGACGAGCAGGGAAGCAACGGAGCCGCTGCGGAGCAGGGAATCTTTTACATCCTTGACCCAGAGTTTAAGGCTCCGCACACCACCCTCTGGGAGGCGGCCGAGCCCACGGGCACAGCTAGCCTTCAAATCTGCACAGTTTGGGGAGTATCTTGAATCTAAACACCTACGGGAAGGTATAGGGCCTTTACCGATCAATGGTGGAGATCACACCCTTTAACGCAGGGATGGGGAAACGCTTGCAGCCCAACGACTGAACTAAATTTCAGACAGGCTCCTCTGAGAGATGTCCCAGCAGGAGGCAGGGCCGAAGACAAAATTGTGGGACTGAAATAGTTTTTAAAACCCCATCACTGCCGCTTAAAAACTCCCCCCGCCAGTAGCTAAGCCTTTCAACTATGCAAAGAGAGAGCCAGCGTGGCATAATGGTCTCGGGCAGTCCAGGTCCTAGTCCCTGCTCAGCCATGGAGCCAACTGGGTGACTCTGGGGCAGCACAGAGTAGCCTACCTCACAGGGTCGTTGTGGGATAACATTAAAGGCAGGAGGGGGAGAATTATGCAAACCGTTCTGAGCTGTTTGCAAGAAAAAAGGAAGGATATAAATCTACTAAATCAATAACTGAGTGAGGGGGAGATTGCACAAAAGGCAGGAAGGCACCAATTGCCCTTGACTGAGCGAAAACAGTGATGAAGCGGGTGTCAGCTTTTGATCTTCTGGAATGGAAGGTATGATCGAAACACGCCGACCTGTATTTTGGTTTATTCACGGTTCATTGCAGGGGAAGGGAGCACAATTACTCAAAGGTGGAAATCACCATCATCTCAATTGCCTATCGCTCTGCTCTCTTTGCACTGTGCAACTGCCAAAGGAAGAAGTGGAACCCTTTTAGAAAGAGGCTTTTCAGGACACAGAGGTGAGAGCAAAAGGCAGCAGAAAGAATGGATTCTTCCTCCCCCTGCTCGGCCCAGCAGCCAGCAAGTGCTGACTGTTACCGCAGGCGCGTTGCCAGGAGAGGGAACTCACAGCTGGTGCCGCCGCGCCGCAGCCGGGAGGAGCAGTCGCTCGGAGAATGGGCACTTTTCAAAGCACGGCCTCCGTTCAGCATCGGGAATGACAGGCTGCGGGCAGGCGCCTGGCAGGCCGTGGGGGAAGTTAAGGGGGCGCCTCCGCCTGAAAAGGCCGCGGCGTTATTCAGTTGATTGGCCAGCTGGTTGGCCGGCCGGGGGGGGGGCGTGCACCTGCCTGCTCAGCCCGTTCTGCACGGGCTGACAGCGGAGAGACGGCAGGCCTTCTGCCCGGCGGGAGGCTCCCCTGCTTCCGGCAGGGTCGCAGGAGTGCACCAGTGGGCGCAAAGGTGGCCAGCGCAGTGCCCAGGGAGCCGCTGGGGGCCCTCACTGGGCCTCCCATCCCAAGCAGGCTGCGTGGCGGCTCGGACAAAGGCCTCCGGGTTGGGGGCCTCCCCTGCACTTCTGAGCTGCTCAAGGACTGCAGCTTTCCAGGTGGCAGAACTGCACCACATGGGCCTGTAGAAAACTGCCGCCTGAAAGCGATGGGCGGATGAATCCGAAAGACCAGAGGAACGACTTACAAATGTAAGGTGCTGGTGATGACCTATAAAGCCCTGAACGGCTTAGGACCTGGACATCTGAAGGAGCGGCTCCTCCCTACGTGCCTTCCGGCACCCCCCTGGGAGCCCTCCGTGAAGATTAGGAGGGTGGCTACCTGGAGAAAGGCCTTCTCGGTGGTGGCGTCTCGGGCATGGAATGCACTCCCCAGAGAGGTCCGCCTGGTGCCATCTCTGTATTCGTTTTGGTGCCAGGCTAAAACCTTTTCATTTGCCCATTATTTAAGGTTGATTAGGTTTTAATGTGGGTTTTATTTTATTGGACTAACTGGATGCTATGCTTCATTTTATTCTGTTTTTACAGTAGACAGTCCCACTCCCAAGCCTGACAGTTGAAAGCTTTAAATAAATAATGAAATAAACAAATAAAATTCCTTGGCACAAGATGTGTCCAAGACCAGTGCTGGCAAAGTTCAGGCTACTGCTTGTAAGAACCTTCCCCAGCCTTTGCTTGGATTCCTCAGCGGATGAGAGCCCTCCCCTCCCCTCCAATCGCCATGCTAGAAAAGCAGGGATGATGGGCATTCTAACAAGCAAAGTGACCCAGTCCTCAATCACAAACACACACAGAATTTCTGACTTAGAATTCAGCAACAGACACAGAAATATTCGTTTAACCATGTATTTCCAGTTTCAACCAAAATTTAACTTTTCTTTAAACGGAAAAGCTTTACAGGTAATTGTTAATCCCAACCAAAAATGGTACCCAAGCAACACAAAGTACTGAGTGCCCCCTAAGCTACTTCTACATCCTGACACCCTTGTCCATATGAAAATGGCAGAAAAAAGAAACCTCATTTTTCAACCAATGGACCAACTTGTACTGGTTTAACAAAACGGCCAGAGTCGCGCCTGCATGCAGCTTCCCCCAACTTGCCACCTTTCAGATCTTTTAGCAACAATCCCCAGAATTTCTGATGCTTCAGGATCCCCAGCCAGGTCTTCCTGGAGGCACCCGCTTAGCTGATGTAGAAGGAAGGACAGGCCTGAGGGCCTCCAGATGGAAGGACTGTGCTAACCAGCAGCCGGAAGGCATCGTGCAGAGAATCCAGCTTTTTCCTATTATTAACGCTTTTCAGCAGTGAGAAAACCAAGACTGAAGCAGTGGCAGGAAAACAGGGGACCGCCCTGATGAATCCCACGGACAAGGCAAGGCTTCTCTGCCATGACCAGCAGCCAGGACTCTGGGCCGGTTCTGCTTCAGCAGGGCGTGATGGGAAGAGCGCTTCCCTTGATCCGGAGACGCAGCTCCATTAGCAAGGCAGGTGGGACCCGCCTGTGGCCGGGCATCCCCCACATCACTCATGCACCACCCAGGAAGCCGGGGCATCAGGCACCGCGGCTCGCAGCGGGGCAGGCAGATTTTCCGCTGACAGGAACTGCTCTGGTTTCTGCGGGGGTCCCTGTGAGGCTCACTCGTGCGGGGCGGGTGCCGCAGAGGTGGCAGGGAAGGGCAGGACGGACGCCCTCCTGGGAGACGCCGGCCAAACCCGCTCAGGCTGCCCTCTAGGTGGGATTCTCGGCCGTCCGGCAGTCAAGACTGCCCCCTTGTGGCTTCTCCCAGCCAGAGCCGGCCCGGCCCCAGACACACGCTCCCCGCCTGCAGCACCGAGTGGAGTTGGGGGGGGGGGGCTAGATTCAGGGGCAGGGGGGCGCTGCGATGTTCCTGGAAGTGGGATGGAGGTGTGGGGGGAGGGGGTCCTTTCCCAAAGCACAAGCGCTGACGAGGAAAGACACAGGCGGATCGCCCCACAAGCTAGCAGGAGCCGGAGAGCCTCAGAGTGGCTCACCTATTCTCTTGGGCCACATTTTTCCTGCCCCCCGAGGCCCTCCATACCCCCGCATGAAGATCCAGCTCGCCTGCCTCCAGCCCCTTCTCCCAGCCCCCCTCACCTCCGGGGCTTCGGTGACGTCACAGCCCTTCCACAATGGCCAAGAAGGGCTCGGAGAGTCACGCCAGAGCAGACGACGTTTGTGTGTTTTCAAGTGGGGGTGCTGAAGGCCGGCCCACCCCGGGATGGGTTCCATGGATGGGGTTGGGGTGGGGGAGGGGCTTGTGGCGTGCAGGGTCAAAGCAAAAGAGGCAAACATCTTTTAGCCTAAGTTCTTGCTGCAGATCACTCAGCCTGAGAGGAAGCCTTTCACATCTTTTAGGATGGAGAAAGAACTGCAGGAAAACTGGGAAATGGCCAGACTTTGGGGAGCTGGAGCAGGGCGGCGTGGCCTGGATCTGGCTCCCCAGGTCCGAGGCTTTGCCCCTCTGCTTTAAACTCGCTGGAGCTGCCGTTTGGCAAAATTACTCTGCTGAAAGTAATAAAATAAAATAAACACACGCACACTCTTTTAATAGGAGGCCCTGTTCTTTCCCCTGCTCATTCTCCGGATAAAGATTCTTTTGTCTCTGGCCCTGAGGATAGTTAAATAAATGCTACAAAAGAACAGGAACGGGAGCCTTCCTTCTGCTCGCTCACCAGAGGAGCCGGGGGCGAGAACGCCGCGTTTCTGAGATCGTCACTGTTCACAGCGAGGGTGCCTGCACAGAGCCTCGTTGGAGGGATGCCCGTGGCAAGCCAGACAGGACATTGTGTACTCTGTGGGGAGCGCAGAAGGAACGGCGCGCCTGTGGACTCCACTGGTGCCGTTCCCTTGGGAAGACCACAAGGCCAGCCACAGGAACTCTCAGGTCCTCCCCAGGGAGGGACTTTGCCCATCTGCCACGGCCTTCCACTCCCGGGTGCCCTCGGACAGGGTGGAACAAGCACCGCCTGCACCCCCCGCCAGCAAGGGAAGCTGGGAGATCCAGATGGACCCGGGGTGGGGGGAGGCCAAATCCAGTCCTCGTAATGGGGAAAGGGAACCGGGGCTTGCAGGGATGGGGGGCTGCTATTTTTAATTAATTTCCACTTAATGCAGTGGAAGCGCTTATGTCTGTACTTGCCCGCCCGCCCCTTTTGATCAGCGGGAGAGGCCCTTCTCCGGGAACCCTCCGTGAAGGAAATAAGGAGGGCGATTACCCGGAGGAGGGCTTTCTCTGCGGTGGCGCTCAATTTATGGAATGCGCTTCCCAGAGAGGTCCACCTGGTGCCGTCGTTATTTGCTTTTCGGCGCCAGGTGAAGACCTTTTTATTTAAACGTTATTTTAACTGTTAATACTATTTATCTATTTTAATTTTCTGGCCAGGGCGACTCAAATTATATTTAATTATACTGCATTATTTATTTATGAATGTGAGCCGCCCCGAGGCTTCGGCGAATGGGGAGGCATAGAAGTCGTCTAAATAAATAAATAAAGACAGAAAGAAAGAAAGAAAGAAAGGTGGCACAGCCGCCCCGGATCCCGAGGAAAGGCTGGTCCTTCCTAGGCCCCCCACCCGGGAAGCGTCCTGCCAACTGGGGAGGAAACCACTGACTCTGGTGCACAGAGCGGGGGCTGGAACATGCTGCATGGACTGCGCAACACGGGCGCTCTTCCAAGGGCCAAGGCGGGGGGGCGGGGGCAGGTGCGTTACCATAGGATTGGAGTCCGCGATGAGGTCCCGCAGGGAGTCCAGGAAGCCCTGGTCCTCGACCATCTGCGCGTTGATGTCGTGCAACTTGGCCACGCAGACGGCCGCCGTCTTGCGCACGTACGGGTCCTCGTCCTTCAGGCACTTGCGCAGCGGCTCACACAGGTACTCCGTGATCTTGTCCACGCGGATGCAGCCCATGGTGCGCACGGCCAGGGCACGGATGAGGGGGTTGGGGTCCTCGCAGTCCTGCCGAGGAAAGGGGGAGGAAAAGAGGCCGCTGGTGAGAACAGGGGAGGCACCGTGCAGAAGTACAGGGTTCGAAGCGCCCCCGAGTGGGGGAACGCAGGCAAGCGGTGCTCGGATGCAGTTTTATACTAGCAAAATGTTACTCTCTCCCAAGAGGCCCCAAACTGTTGTGAAGAGGCCGCTGCGAACAGTTTGGCCCATTAAAATGCTGGAAGTGCCACAGCCAACATCACCAAAAGTTCAGACACGAAAGGCTACCCAGGAAGCGACAGCCGCAGAGAGCTGTGACTCCTATTCTTCCCATTTTCTTAATAGCATTGCTATGCCACCCAATAGCAGAAGCTCTCTGGGTGAGCTGGTCATCAATGCAGGGCAGCAGAATTTAGCTGGGCTGCAGGAGAGAGTCCTTGCAGGCTGTTGGGGAAGAAGGGGCTGCGTTGTGTGTGTGTTCGGGGGCGCAAGAGAAGCAAACGAACTGGTAATAGTGGGAAGGGACGGGGCAGCAGTAAAGGCCTGGATCAGATGCGTGGATTAGACTACGGCCAGCCTTTTAATGTGGCTGAATCAATGCCTGTATTTTTGATTTTCCACCAAGAGAAAGCCAAAAGATTCAAAGTGCTTTTCTGCCTAAGCACCTGGGGAAGAAGTGCTCAGGGTGGGGGGCGCCTTTCCATCGCCCGCGTCAGGCAGCATGGCAGATTTCCTCCTTGCAGCTCTCGCCGTCCCCGGAAGGGATTTTGCCAGCTGCTGGGAGACACCAGGGGTATCGGGATTCCCTCAGAGAAGGGGAGGCGAGCAGGTGGCGGGAGGGGATCAGGGCAGGGTGAAGTGGTGCACGGACTCCGAGGGGGCGATGGGGGTGCATCTCCGCACAAGCTCACAGTAGCAGCGTCGCCCAAGCCCCGACCCAAGTGGAACCTGCCACGCTCACAGCCTCTGTGGAAGGGCCATTTCCTTGAGGAGGTACGGCATTTGAAAAGGGGGAAGGCTGCGAGGCGAGGCCAGAGGGCTGCACTCAGGCCAGCCCCCGGGGGCTCTGGTCACCACGGGCCGGCCGGTCCGCGTCCTCTTGCTCCACGCCGGCCACGCTGAGAGTGCCACGAAGGGAGAGGCCACGGCTTCGCTGGAGGGGCCCTCTGGCGCATGAAGGGCCCTGTGCACCAGGAGGCATGCAGGGCACAGCCGGGGTGTCCCTGCGGGAGGGGGTCCCACTCCTTGCCGTCGTGGGGGCGGCGGCCACTGTGCTGGGGCAAAAGATCGGGCTGTGGCGGCCGAGCACCAGGTCACCTTCACGAAGCTGTTCACAGCCATGATGGCCATATCCGGCTGGCTCTTGGCATAGTTCATCAGGTACAGGTAGACCAGTTTCTTCAACTCCAGGTTGTCGGTCTGCATGCAGTTCACCACGTCCGGGAAAAGGGAGCTGGCGAGAAACGGGGGGGGGGGGGTCAGGTTGGGGCAACAACCTGGAGGCCAGCGAGGCCACCTGGCACCCCTCCCCGGGATGCAGATTACAACTCCCATCACCTCATCTAGGGATGCAGAGACTTGGCGACATCTGTTGCATTGGCATTTTGTGGGTTGTCAGGCACTTTTTGTTTCCAGGTGTGTTCCTAGGATTTTATGCAAATGCATTCATGCATGTTTGTGCAAATCCACATTTGTACAAATCTGTACACCCAAAAATGCATGCATGCATGTCTCTCAAATACCCAAGCCCCCCAAAATGCACATTTTCAATTTTTTCTTTTTCTTTATGGCTAAGCTTACAGAAAACGATGGAATGTGAAAAACACGCAAAACCCCAGCCTGCAGTTCTGTGATACATGGAAACGAGGAAAAGCCCATCGTCTGCAGAATCCAAGGGTCGGAGTCATAAAAACTTGCGCTCATCTCAGTGTGAAGGATTCTGTGACTGGCAGAGCCACCTGGCACAACTGGAAGTTGCCACCTTGTGGACTGTTCTCCCGGAGGAGAACGGCTCCTCAATGGTTTGTTTTATTTGACGTTTTTATATCCCATCCTTCACCGAGGCTCCGGATGGTAATATTGCGGGTCACAGTCCCACAGCTTGCTCTCTGCGGCCCTCTGAACAGCGGGCAGGGCGATGCTCATCCTCGTCACAAATCACGTGGCACACGCCCCATTTGCAACCCTGAACAATAACGCAGGAAGGAGCGTTTCGGCCCACGGGGAGGAGCAAGGTCACCCTTTATCGGCAAAGTCTGCATTTTTCCCGATCAAAAATGCCCCAGGGGGCAATACCGAGATTGAGGCAAACCCAGCTTGGATGACAAAATCTGAGAAGGCAACGGGTGCGAAAACCGCATGTTCATTCACCCCTGATCCGAAGCACCCGAGGCCGAACCAGGCATCTAGAGAAGCTGGCACCGCATCCCTGAGGGACAGGGCTTTCTCCGACAGAGGCTTTTTTCGACTTTCCATCAGAAAAGCTGCACCCTCTTCAGAGCGCTTCTCTTCTAGAAGGGATGGGGGCAGCCCAGTCAAAAGGAATCCCCCCAGGCCAGGCAGAGGAGCAGCCCTGCTGCCTCAGACCAACCAAGCGAGAGCCCATGCGGCACCTGGGCACCTCCCGCCCAGCCGCCTTTCAAAACTGCTGTGGCCGGACCACGTGGCACGGAACCCTCCCAGCCCGGAGCCCCGCGAAGAAGCCCTCCCGCCCCTCCCTTCTCAATCTCCCACCACCTCGCTTTGTCAATCTCCCAGGCTGCTGACGGGGACTGGGTGTTACTCTCACGTAACCCCAGTCCTCTACCAGCTTCACTGGCGTCCCATCGCAGCCCGGGCTGGTTATCACCTATAAAGCCCTTAACGGCTTGGGTCCTGGGTACCTAAAGGAGCGCCTGCGTCCATATATACCCTCCTGCCCGAGATCGGCAGCAGGGGCTCTCCTCTGGGAGCCCTCTGTGAGAGACATCAGGAGGCAAAGTACCCAGAGCAGGGCCTTCTCTGCGGTGGTGCCCCATCTGTGGAATGAGCTCCCCAGAGAGGTCCGCCTGACGCCGTTGTTATTCGTTTTTCGGCACCAGGCTAAGACCATTTTATTTCAACAATATTTTAATAACTTTTAACATCAGCTATATAGGTTTTAATCTGCAGCCAGGGTGGATCTAGATTTTATTTGTATTATGTTTTATTTTATTTTCCTTATTTGTGCAAGCCGTCCTGAGGCTGTGCGAAAGGACGGCATACAAATACTCTGAATGAATGAATGAATGAATGAATGAAGGACGGAAGGACGGAAGGAAGGGCGGGCGGGCGGGCTCCGGATTCAAGTATTAGGAGAACAGATGAGACAACACTGTCACCACTTTCTCTACATGGAGTATTCTTTTATAAATCTCCAGCAAGGCTTTCATTCAGCCTCATGTCCTCCAGATGTTTCAGGCCACAACACCCAAGATTCCTGACTGCTGACGGTGCAGGGGTTGATGGGAGTTGAGGCCCTAAGCATCCGCAACACACCGGATTCGGGAGGAAGTTCTCCCCCTGCCCCCCACCGCCCCCATTCTTCTACACTATGGACCTGCGTTGATGAACCAGGCTCCAGGCTGGACCCAGAAATGACGAGATGTGATCTGGGTGCCCGGGCTGAGAAAACATGGCCACCTCTCCTAAACCTGCCGTATTAGCACTGGCAGCTGTGGGAATTACCTTTTGATGGGCTCGGCAGGCTAGGAGAATGCTTTCCGGGAGAGCCAACCAACCAGCCCCTCCGACGTGGAGGGTGGCAGAAGTGGGAAGGTTCAGACACAAGGGGCTGAAAGAGCGCCTCCTCCGCTATGTGCCCTCTTGCCCCTAGAGATCTGAGGCAGAGGTCCTGCTCTGGGCGCTGTCCGTGAAGGAGAGCAGGAGGGAGTACCCGGAAGAGAGCCTTCTCTGTGGTGGCGCCCCAACTGTGGAATATGCTCCCCAGAGAGGTCCGCCTGGCGCTGATGTTACATTCTTTTCGGTGTCAGGTAAAACCCTTTTTATTTTCCTGCTATTTTAATGTTTAATTGACTTTAACTGGGGTTTTAGTGTATCAATGGTTGGATGCTGTGGGGTTTGTTTTCTTTTACTTATTTATTGTAAGCCGTCCCAAGACGTTCTGTGGGGGTATAGAAAAGCTTTTAATAAATGAATAAATAAGACCAGCAGAAGGAGAAAAAAGCTCACCTCCCACATGCATGAGGCCCTGGCCCCTTCGTCTACTCCCCACAATATTTTAAAGCGCAACCAGACAGTCCAAGTTGGTGGGTCCCGCTCCGATGGAGGTAGTGAAGCAAAGACTGGCTAGTTGACTAGTTGGCAAGGGGCGGCATAGAAATTTGTCAAATAAATAAATAAATAAATAAATAGACAGTCTGCCAGCCATCGGGGCGCTGCTGCCTACATCAGGTGGGGGGGCCGGACTGGAGGACCTCCAGGAGTGCCTTGTGATGAGGATTCCCCTTGGTCCTGGCCCCACCCTCTAGCCCAGTTTCCCCAACACAGCTCCTTCCAGAGAGCCTGGAGTACAGCCCACATTCTCCAGCCAGCCACGCTTTAACCACTAGCTGACACTGTCCCCCGAGCTAAATATATTAATGCTTGCTGAATCCCTGATGCGTTTGCTGCAGTGTTGTCCCTCTAGACATTTCCACAGCGCTTCCTTCTCAGGCGTAAGCCCTCAGTGGGGCATGTACAGGATGGCGGGTGTGGCAGCCCTAGCACAGGGTTACCTGACGTCCTTGCCTACAGTCATGGCTGCGATGACCTTCTTCACCGCCTCTTTTCTCTTCTCCTTCTTCTCATTGTTGAGCTCGGCTTTCAGTTCGAAGATCTCCCCTGGAAAGAAATGGAAGGCCAGGTAAGGAGGGCCGGGCAGGATCAGACCCAGGACTCTGCTAGCAGCGGACAGCCAGAGAGCTCTGCCAAGCTCACACCCAGGGCAGGGAGCAGCCTTCCAACACCCAGGCCTCATCCATCTCCCAAGAGAACAGGGGCTGCTGGGAGGCTACCCGCCCCCCACTAGCCTTGGCACTGCAATTATTGCGTTCTTCTTCCCTCCCCATCCAGTGTTCCTCTTATGTCATGTCTATTAGATTGTGAGCCTCTGGGAAAGAGGAACCTTATTTTTTGACAGATGAACTGCGCTTCACAAACTTTAAGAATTCTGTGAGCGTCAAGTTCTAGTCTTTGCTGTTGGTTTTGTCTTGGTTTTATTCTGTATTATCTTTATTTGCTTCAGTGTTTGTATCTTGTTTTTACTATACTGTCCAGAGAACTTTGGTTGTTGGATAGTTTAAAAGTACAGTAACAAATCAAGTGGATAATTCCTCACGGCTAATGCTGAGGTCTGAATAATCATTTCCACATGAAACCTTCCCAGCAAGCCAACAGTGGCCACATGTGGCACACCAGCAAAGTCCGTCATAGAAACACAGAAACAAAGCGAGTCAGAAGGGGCCTCCCGGGCCATCTAGACTGACCCCCGGCTCCAGCCAGCTCCACTCACGACATGCCCACCATGTGCATGTCCAGCCTATCTTTGAACACCCTCACTGATGGGGCCCCAACAACCTCTCGGGGAAGTGCTTCCTGGCATCCAAATGGAACCTTGGCAGTGGGACCTGCAGCCCAAGAGGGACACCTGTCACAGGTAGCTAGGTGTGCTGCCCATCCTTTCACATCTCCACAGTGCCTTGACATCAAATTGCTCTGGGGAGTTATAGAAAATTCAAATGCCTCCCAGATTTCCTGGCAACACTGCAGTTATGCCTGGCTCACCAGCCATGGGCCGACCAACAAAGACTCCAGAACCCTAGAGGCTATTTTGCCAAGGACGGCTACCAAAACAGAAACACAGAAACAGAGCGAGTCAGAGGGGGTCTCCTGGGCCATCTAGTCTGACCTCCAGCACCAGCCGGCTCCGCTCACAACATGCCCACCATGTAAACATCCAGCCTATCCTTGAACACCCTCACCGATGGGCCCTGAACTGCCTCCCGGGGAAGCCCATTCCACGCCCTCGGGGTCCTGACTGTCAGGAAGTGCTTCCTGGCATCCAAATGGAACCTGGGATCCCTGAGCTTGGCTTCACAGGATCATGTGAAGCCCCTCCTGAGTCAACAGCCAATCCGCTTCATGGGACAACACCAAGCTTCAGAATTATGAAAGTCACCCCATGAAAAGCTGATGGGCAGAGAGTTCAAGAGCGACAAAGGAAACGGAAGAAATGATTCTGAATCTCAGGGGGTTGTGGTGGTCCAAGAAACAGCTCAGGGCTCCAGGCAGGCTGGTTGCTTGGGTGGGAGAGTGAGGCTACAGCGAGACGCGCGCCTCTTGCGCAGCATCGTGTCTGTTCAGTGGGGAAGGAGCAGGTCCTTTTTCAGGTTGCGATTCCTTCCAGGGTAGTGTGGAAAAGCGTGAAACTAACTGTGTGGTCCGAGGAAAGGGGGCAGAGGCGGGAGGAGACTGAGCTGCGGTGACGGGCCAGACCTGCTTCCCCTCTCCCCGGCTACGGCCCCGATCACCAACACCAGGCTAAGACGAGGAAACAAACCTTTTTTGTTGGTGGTGAAGTATTTGGAGTCCGTCATGACTTACGATCACACCTGCAGGAGAACAACAACAGAGACTTAACAGAGTTTCCCCTCTATTTGGGGTAATACTGAATAAACCAGAACAGGGCTCGAAAATGCTTCTGTGCGGCTTCTGCTGGATCCCGGATCCTCCACTCTGTGCACTTTCAGGGCGGAAAGATATGGCGAGTCAAGCTAGAACAGCTTGACAAAACAACAACGCGTTCTCAGGGCCTCCACGCCGCCCATGAATAGTATTACTATTTTGTGTCTACACCACCCGACAGCTGAAGCTCTCTGGGCAGTTCACAACCAAGCTGAGAAAACACAGGCTGCCAATATAGCAGCATAAAGCAAACAATGTTTTAACAGACAACATTTAGAGCAGTTCGACAGCTAAACCCATTTCAGTACAAACTAGACCGGACAGAAGTGTCCCACTCTGCCGTTAAATACTTTCAGAAGCATGGGAGAAGCGCATTTTTCTGCCTAACGGTGTGTGGGATTGGGTCCTAAAGAGGGCAATCCTTTGACTCCCCCCCCCCGACTTCACTGGGATTCTTTGGAGATCAAGCACAGGGATCTGCTGACTGCCTGTGCCGACCCCTGCTGCTGGTGCAGAAACAACCAGGGCTGTGGAGCTGGCCCATGGAACCTGTGACTCCAAGCCCAGTTCCTCAATTTATGGTACCTTCGACTCCAATTCCCTTAATTATACAGCAATATGCGAAATAAGTGCACTAGTTCTTGACTTCCTGTATTGACCGAAAGCGCTCGACCTACAGAGTATTTCATCACTGCCAATGCGAATCATCCAGCTACTTTTTAGGACCCTCACCTGTTAAAATACATCCCAAAAAGACAACCTGAGAAAAATAGGTTACCCAGCTTATTACCTGCGAAACAGGAAACTTTAACATATTATTTATAGTACAATTTAAATTTATTAAGCATCCAAGTTGGTACATTTTTACCAACTCTGACACCAAAGCCCCAGAAATACTGTGCTAGGTGTCTCTTCCGGGATAGAAATGCACCTGGGAAAAGGTGCGTGGCAGGGAGGGGAGGAGGCCGGGCCACTCCATGCCCAGGCTCATCTCAGAGGCTGCGGCCCGTGGTTCCTGAGGTCCTCTCTGCAGCTCAGACGCCGGTAAAGAGTGAAGGAAGGAAGATCCGACATGGCAGGGACCGCGGCAACGAGCGATACACAAGGCGGAAGTGCGGAGCCCAGCATTCGTCCGCAGGGTGGCCAACCAGTGGGAGAGGTCTGGACTGCCTCTTCTGATTCTGGCTGAATCAGGTGGCTGATTCTCCCTGCCAGGCTGTGGGGAGGCATGGGGCTATTTAGCTGCCAGATGTGTTGGGGATTGTGGGGGCTGCAACCCAACACACCCGGGAGCACCAGGTTGGGGAAGGCTGACCGGGGGGGGGGGGAACCCAGCGCTGCTTTCCCGCAGTCCAGCCAGCCTCTGACCCATGCCCTTGGAAGCGAGGCTTCAGCCACCAAGCCCTCTCCTCAGCCTGAATGGGCCGCTTCTGGGAGCCAGCTGGAGAAGAACGGACTCGTGTGATACAGAAACGGTGCTCCAGCTGGCCCAGGCCCAGTGCCCGTTCGCCATGCGGTGCTTCCTCATCGTGGATCCCGCCCCCCAGCGGCTCAGCCTGCATCTGGCACGAGGAAGAGTGGGCGCATCAAAGCGGGGTGACCTCTCTGAGCACCGTCCAGCCAAAAAGTCCCAACTCTTGGCAGGGGGGAGTAGGAGCCCCCGTTTTAATCAACTTTCATTGTGAGTTTCTAGTAAGCAAAAGCAGAATGCAATTCTACATTGGGATGAATCACAAACCATACATATCGAATACGTACCAAGGAAAGACGATGAACAGGCACATGGGAACCTACTTATCAAATGATGTATCACTCATCAGCGTCAAGAAAGGCACTCCAAATGTCATATATACCCAAACATACGTACATCAACTCGCCTGGTTAATGCAGAAGCACAAACAGGCATTTACGGGGAAAGCATGGGGAGGAAACCCATCAGCTCAAGGAGACAACTGGGGCAGCAAGACAGAACCAAAGCAGAAAGACTACCCCATGTACTTGGAAGTAAGACACACAGCACGGGCAAGTGTGAATCCAAAGCAGCCCCTCAGCCGCTATGCACAATGCTGGGGATTAAAATGGTGCCAAACCCCAACACGGGACACTGGTGCCCAGAGATTCGGGATGCCCTCTGAGTGGGGAGGCTCTTCTGTTTCTCAGGCCCAGCAATGCAGATGGCCGTGACTGCCTGGGGCAGACTGCAGTCCTCTGGATGGAGGGAGCTACGACGCCCATCAATCCCAGCACCACCCTGGGCTCTGCCAAAGCTTCAGCCAAGCTTGAAACTGTGCACCTGCCAAGCAAGCAAGACTCTGCTCCAAACCGAGGCCTCTGAGTCTTCCTTTGAAACCCACCAAAAGTGGTCGGGAAAGGAGGTTTCAACTAGACCAGGAACATGTAGGCTGGCCGATTCACAGGGCCACGACCCAGGTCAGTGTTGAGGAGCGGTTTGCCCGTGGACCTCTGAGTGCTCTGGCTGAGAAGTTGCCCACCCTGGTTTAAATCGAACTCTATACGTCGATGGTGTTCCTGCACCCCAGAGAGCAATCGGGGCTGCCAGATTCGCAGTGTGAGATCAGCTCCATCTCTTCCCTGTTCTTGGTCCATCTCCAAGGCAGGTGACCAGTATTGTCTTTTGCAAAGATCTGCCCACCCCACCCCCGGAAAGCTCTTCAGGACAACTCACCCATCCGCTCACAGCCCCACAAGGCTGTCTTTGCCCCGACTCAGCGCGGGACCCGTCCACAACACTGGTGCGTCCCCTAATCTCCCAAGGGAAGGGGGAACACCACCTCCTCCACATCGAAGCTAGAACCCAAGTGGCGAACGCTTTGGGATCCTGGCTGAGTACCGTTCTAGGTTCTAATCAGCAATGCCGAAGTTCCCCAACCTCTCTGCCCTGTGGCGGGGCGGGGGAGACACTGCAGTGGCCGCACCACAAATGGCACCCACTGAGCATACGCTCGCGATGGCTGTGACGGGGCCTGGCCAGTCCGAAGAGAATTAAAGACGAGGAAGAGAGAAGGCGATGCTGGAGGCTGGGTGAGGGCGAGCCAGAGAAAGTGGTGGGGGAGAAACAGCTGGGGTGGGGGGAAGGCGAGCAGGGCAAGAAGGGAGAGCCACAAGAAGCTGAGGAAGTGGGGGGAGCAGCGCGGCAGAAAGTGCCATGCCCTTAACACCTTGGGTCCCGCATACTTGAAGGAGAGCCTTCCCCCCTTGTGCCCTCTTGCCCCTGGAGATCTGAGGCAGAGGTCCTGCTCCGGGAGCCCTCCTTGAAGATTAGAGAAGGGGAAGGCCTGGAGAAGGGGCCTTCTCTGTGGTGGCGCCCCGACTGTGGAACATGTTCCCCAGAGAGGTCTGCCTGGTGCCAACGCTTCTTTCCTTTCGGTGCCAGCTGAAAACCTTTTTATTCTCCCAATATTTTAATTGCTAATTTGTTTTAATCTGCGGTTTTATATACCTAATACTGGATGCTGTGCTAGTCTTACTTTTATTGTTATTCTATCATACTGTTGTTGCTGTGAACTGTCCCAAGACGTCTGTGATGGGATGGCACACAAAAGTTTTAAATAAATAAATATATAAATGAAGGCGGAAGAGGGAGTGAGAGGGCCACGCTAACATCCTCCAAAGTTTTTAATAAAAATGTTCTAAGGGGCTGGGAACTGGGAGCGGCCAGAAGTGCCCCTGGACACCACGCTGCACCCCCCTCTCGCTCCTGCCTGCTAGCCAGGGGCCAGTTTTCCTTGCCTCCATCACCAGACTCCCTTTGGAAGGCTGGCCCACTTCGCAAGACCACCTCTCTCTGGGGTCAGCTCGGCCACTCCAAGGCACCCCACCCGGCCCCTTGCCCTGGCCAGCAGTTGCTGCGTCTTCCCCCCCACTCGAGAAACCCTCATTCCCTCGGCGCCAGCTAGGCCTCCAGGCCCCCGGTGGAAGTGCCGAGCCCCTTTCTCCCTCGGAGGCACTGCCCCTCGTCCTAGAACCCCGTTTCCACCTCTGCCGTCTCTCGTGCTGCCTCCTAGGAACACATCTGCTGAACTGAATGCTTCTTTCTTGCCCCACGGCTTGTTCAGCCCCCCTTCCAGCCCAGGAAGACCCAAAGCAGCCCCCCCACAGCTGAAGCGCCTCCCCCGCCCCGCTTCCCAGTTCCACGGATTTATTTATGCGTTCGTTTCATTTCTATCCCAACCTGCAGGCAAAGCTCCCCGAGCAGTTTACACAGTCCAAAAATGCACTACAGTAATTCCAAAATGTAATACAACGCAGTATCAGAATACCAGAAAAAATACTTAAGAGTTTCCCCATGGGGGCCTCTTCCGCGCTCTGCTTCATGCCCTGCCCATCTCGGGCTGTGTCCCCCTTGGGGGTCGAAGGCTCGCTTGTCAGGAAAACGCAGGGGGAAGAAGTGGGGGGCTGCGAGGGCTGTCCTGCCCCCTCCCCCAACCTCGGGCCCACCCTGCCCCCATGTCCCATGAGGAGGATGGGAGGAGCTCCTCCTGCAGCACCACAGGAGGGTCTCCACGCTCCTCAAACGCCCCCCCAGCCATCCTCCCCCCCAGCAGCCAGCTGAGCCCCAAAACAGACCCCCCCCTCCCCGATTTACAAAAAGGCTGTCTGATCTGCAGTAGCGGGCAGGCACCCCTTTGTTCCACCCCTCCTCCCCACGAAGGCCATGGTGACGATTCTGGGGGTCTCTGCCGCAGCCCCCCGGGACTCCCCCTGCCCTTCCCCCTCCCCCTTCGTGGCCGTCTCCCGCCAGGCCACCCCCCCCATCAGAGGCGAGCCACTCTGGGGAGAGGGAGGCTCGCATCTGGCCCGCCGGCCCCCCGCCTCCTGCCCAGAATGAGGCCGCCCCACCTGCCGCCCTCCACTCCCCCCCCACATTTCAAGCCCCCCCATTCGCTCTGGGGGCGGGGCCGCCGGCCAAGGCGCCTCCCCCACTCACCGGGGGGGGCCTATCCGGGGAGAAACGGGGGGCCAACCGGGCGGGCGCGGGGCACGTCGGGAGCAGCGGCCGCCGCGAGCCGCGAAGACTGCCTGGCTGGGAGGCGGCCGGAAACCGGGCTGGCAGGAGGACCGACCAACGGCGCCTGCCACGCCTTCCTGCCTAGAGCGCCCCAGAGAGAGGGGCGCATGGGGCCCCGGGCTAGAGCGACGCAGCAGCGCTTCCGGCGGGAGCATCAGGAATCCATAGATAAACGAAGGGAAAGAGAAGCACTGACTAATGCTACTATGGTGTTTGCCTGCGCGGGATACGCAGAAGCCGCCGTCCCTCGATCCGGAAAACGGAGCCTTCCTGCATACTTTTAACTGCCGGCGCGAGGTGCTGAGCGGGAGAGAGAAGCACGCGGGAGGGAAAGCTGAACATAGAGGCGCGGGCCTTAGCGCGGCCCCCTCACACGCCAATGGCGGCTTTCTCCGGAAGTCCCCCCTCCGAATGCCTTCTTTCTATTCCTATAGGCCCGCTGCAGCGCACCCTAGCTCTATGGCTCCTTGGATATCCGGTAGGGGAATAGAATAGTTCAGTGCACCAAACTTCCGGTAGGATATCGGCGCAGACAATGAGGCCATAGGCGAAAGGAGGCAGAGGTAGGGGGCGGGGCGAGGGGTGTTGGACTGAAGACCCCCCCGGTTTTGCTTCCCGTCTCCATGGGAGGGGGGCGTCCTGCACCCCCGTCCCCTTTGAAATGGGGGTCCAGCTCTGAGTTTTCTCTAAACGCAACTGGGGGGTGGTTGACCCTGTCCTAATAAAGCACGCTCCCCCAAGGTAAAATAGGAAAGCGGCGCTGCTCAGATGCTGCTGGACTACAACTCCCATCATCCCTGCCAAGTGGCTGTGCTGATGGGAGATGCACCCTGGCAACATCTGGTTGCATGTCAGGTTTCTCCATCCGGTATTTAAGACAAGTTTTTTGGACGCCTCCCCCCCCCCACCCCCCACCACTTAATTCCGTTTTTTTCCCCATTTTCTCCTTACGGATCCGGGCTGGGCCAGCACCCTCTTTGCTACTTGTGTGCTGCAGGGTTGACCCCACAAATGGCGACAACCCCATCCCAGGGGGGTATACATCTAAAGCCATTGGCCAACAGCCATCCAGGCCCTGGATTCCATGTCATTGGTGCTGTATTGTGCCGTTCGACTTACGGTGATTCAGTGACCAAAATTTCCTGCTCAACTCTTGCAAATTCAAGGCTGTGGTTTGTCGTTTTTAAAATACAAAACTGCCTGCATCTTTGTCAATCTCAGTCACTGCAAAACACTAGGAAGTCCCCACACAACGGTGTATACTCCAAGGGGCCTTAATGTCCTCCATCTAGGTGATGTTTCTTGGAGTCCTAATAAGGAAGGATTCTGGTAACAAACTGTTTTATTTGCAAAAGGGTTTGCATAACTCTTGCAAATTCCCAGACGAGGCCATGGCAGAGCGTGGGGCGCACCTCACCGCTGCTTCCACCTCTGAGGACAGACCTTCCATCTTTGAAGTTGTCGCCCAGGACAGCTTGATGTCTGCAGTGAGACCTGCACTTCAGCACGTGGCCAAGGTGAGAAGAAAGGCCCCTGGAAGAGTCCTTATGGGGGCTGTTGCTACTTCTCTGCATTTGTCCTAAGGTCGCCTAATGGCCAGGTGTGGGAAAATGGGGAATGGTGTGGGTGGAAAACAGAGAGCTTGCCACTCTATCCTAGACGAAGTACATATTCTCTGGCAAGAAGAATACTTCATGAGCATTTAGATGATCCTCTGGAACAAAAAGTGCGATAGAAATTAAGGCAGTTCCTACAGCTAAGCATGGCCCTTTCCCAAAAGCCTCCCACTGGTGGTTTTCCGGCTCTTGTGCAGTGTTTCCCCACTCATTCCAAAGTGAACCAGGGGCCTTCTGCCTGCAAAGCTGTGTTCTGGTGCATACCCAGGCCAAGGATCCTAGGAAGTGGCTGGTGGATTTCTTTGCACATGTCGGGCTGCCTGTCTTCCGTCTTAGGTGCTGGCCGAATCCAACCCCGGTCGTTACGGCTTCCTCTGGCGCTGGTTTGATGAAATCTACGCCCTCCTAGACCTGCTGCTCCAACAGAGCTACCTCTCCAGCTGCAGCGCCTCCTTTCCCGAAAACATCTATGGCTTGAAGCGAGTCGTTCCGAGAGGTGGGGGTGCTGAGCGGCCAGGGCGGCTGGCCACGGCCGGGCTGCCACGGAGGCAGCACTGGAAATCCCTTTGCTTGCTGGTCTTCGTTCCCTATCTGAGGACCAAACTGGAGAAACTGATCTCCCGACTGCAGGAAGAGGAAGATTACTCCATCCACCCTCCGAGGTCCTGCTGGAAGCGCTTTTATCGAGCTTTCCTGGCCGCCTATCCCTTTGTGAACCTGGCCTGGGAAGGCTGGTTTCTGGCCCAGCAGCTGTGCTACATCCTGGGGGGTGCTCAGCACCACTCGCCCCTGCTGAAGCTGGCTGGCGTGCAGCTGGTCAGGCTGACGGGCGCAGACATGCAGGCATTCGAAGACAAACTGGCAGCTGCTCGCACGGCCCCACAGGCGTCCGGCAGGTGAGTTGGAACGGAAACTGACACGTTCCGTAGTGCCACACACAGTGCTGGAGCTCCCTCTGTTGATCAGCACGATGGGTCAAATGGTGGCATTGAAAACCACGTGGTGTGGCCGACAGGAGCGTTGTGGGAGCCCCTGGAAAGGGCAGCTCAGATGCTCCAGGGCTGCAGCCACTTCTCTGTGGGGAAGGGCTACAGCCTCTGGGATCGTTTCGCCTAGCCAAAATGCGCGGAAGGGCAGACGCGATGGGAGTGCACAGCATGTGGAGAACCTGGGCGGGAAGCTGTTTTTCTCTCACCGCCCTACTGCAGCCCAACAGGGCCATCCCATAATTCCGTGGGAGATCCAGGGACACAAAGGAGGGGTGGAGCTGCGTGATAGAGGTCGCTCCCGGGAGAGGATGCTCACTCAGTTGGAGGGCATTGGAAGGGGACTGGACACATCCCTGGAGGACGTGTCTGTGCTACTAGTCCCTGGGCCCTGTGCTGCCTCCAGGGCCAGACGCTGGGGAACATGGGTGGGACATATTGCCGCTGCTGTGCCTGGTTTGGGGGCTTCATACACGTGGGCCAGTGCATGAACAGGTTACTGGACTCGGTGCATTCAGGGGCTGATCCAGCCGGGTTCTGCTGATGTTCTGAGGGACTCCAACACACCTGGGGGTGCCAGGGTGAAGCCGCTCGCCATGTGCAGTGCGGCGACAGTTCCATTTTGGGAGAGCTGCTGCTGGGAACTGGGGAGGCTCAGCCCACGTGCCCCAAACTTAAGGCTCTCGACCACAGAGACGACGAGGACGAAAGAGGCTTGTTTCACTGGAGTGGTTCCCCCAGGCTCTCTGGCTCTGAGATTCTGGGCCACCCCTCTTTAGGGCGGCTTTAAAAGGATGAGGATGGCCACAGTTGTTAAAATTGTTGCATGGCGCACTTCAGGGCTAGGCTAATGCATCCCTGGGGAGAAGTGTCCGGGAATCCAGACGGAATTTCAGCCACAGCTGAGCTCCAACTGGAATCCAAGCGCAGGGAAAGCACGCCAGCTCATGCCTCCTGTCTCCCTCTCCCTCCTGCAGCATGACAGAGCGAGTCTGGCTCACCCTGAGGAAGACCTGGCACGGGCTGGCCTTCTCCCTCTCCACCGGCCTCTCCATGAGCGTCTTCTTCCTCCAGTTTCTGGAGTGGTGGTACTCCTCTGAGAACCAGGAGGCCATCAAATCCCTGACTGCCCTGCCGCCCCCGCCGCCCCCACTGCACCTGGACCTGGGGGCTGACGCCCACCTCCTGCCCAGGCTCAGGACCGTGTGCCCCCTGTGCCGCAAAATCCGCTCCAACGACACGGCCCTCTCCACGTCCGGCTTCGTCTACTGTTACCGCTGCGCCTACAACCACGTCAAGCGCTACCAGCGATGCCCCGTCACCGGCTACGCCACAGAACTGCAGCACCTTGTCAAGCTGTACACGCCAGAAAACTGAGGGGTGCAGCTGGCCAGCGTCCATCTCCGAGCTCTTCCGTTGCGCGTGCAGAGAGCGTCAGCTGCGGTTGCAGGCGGGCCTCCCGTGACTGGATTCTTTGCTTTGTTTCAGCAGGTCAGGTGGCCTCTAAAAGTTTGCTCAGCCTTGCTATTCGCAAAGCAGCCCGCTCTGTCTACAACTCTTGCTTTCTCGCTCAGCTAATCTCGCAAGGGCAGATCAGCCGAGCAAGATAGCCAGAGGGGGAAAGCACAGCCCTCGTGGAGTGACGTGGGGGCACAGTTCCGCGGTGGACCCTCGTGCCGGGAATCCTGAAGGCTTCCCTACAAGTCATTTTTGGAAGAACGGTGAGGGGGCCTCACCGGGAAGGAGTGGAAAATAAGGGCTGTCTCATTAGTTACTCTGTGCAGCTAATTATCTTCTGTTCTTCAGCAGCTGGGAAAACTTTGCAGTTAAGTGCTTGGCTGTCTCACATGGTGAGGATAACATGCACCCGAGTTCTCGACAGCTTCTCTACGAGGCGAATGTAATTAAAGCGTGAGGCAGAGCTGTGGTGATGCAGCTTGACCTTAAGGGGCTTCCAGTCCAGCCCTTCTCTCTCTCCTCCCACTTTTCCATCTCTTCTCCAGAGGCCAGCCAGCTGGAAGGAGGAGGGGCCCCTTGGTGCCTTGACCACAGCCTTCTCCTGCGGGGACCCTTTCCATGTGGGATGGCAGTGCAAGATGTTGCAAGACCATCCCGACAGACTTTTCCGGTCCTGCCAGCTCTCACCGCCACCTCCAGTTCAGCACCCCCAGCTTGCACAGGAGCAGACAAGGCCAGGTAGAGTCAGCCCTGATGCCAGGGGAGGGGTGGGCCCACCTCGGCGGCCTGCTTGCAGGTGTTTCCCTCGTGCGCGCCCGGTGCAAGACGCCCTGCCGAAGCACCAAGTGCTCCATTTTCCACCCAAACCACAAGGGCAGCTCTGCCCAAGGAGGCTGTGCAAGCCAAGAAGCCGAGTGGCTCTTCCTGCACTCAGCATGTCCCAAACTTTCTGCACCTGCAGCAAGACGCAGAACAAGGTACCGAGCAGCCCTCCTTTCTGTGAAGCTGTTCATGGAGAAGGTACATGAGCAAACAACCTGTCCGTGGAGTCCTTTCTGGGGTACTTTTGGGGTACGGCGCATAGCTAGATATTCTCATGCAAAGAGCAGCAGCACCTGGCCGGCACTAACTCTTCGAACTGCGTTAGAGGGTGAACAAGCATGCCGAAGGGCCAGATAAGCTCAGGTGAGCTCTGCCGGGACGCCGGGCATCCACACCTCCGAGCTCAGACAGCCGCCCTTCTGAACTGTGTTGTCATGAACGCCAGAACTCTTGAAATATATAGAAACCCTTTATTCCGAATAAACAATTGACTATATTCCTAAAACTTCTATGAAATGGGTGAAGTTCCAGAGGACTGGAGGGTGGCATCGGTGGTCCCAATTTTCAAAAAGGGTAGTAGGAAGGACATGGGGAATTATAGACCGGTTAGCCTTACGTCCATTGTAGGAAAAGCAATGGAAAGGCTCATAATAGAGAGAGATCTAGTGATGCTAGATAGGGAAGGGAGGCTGACAGCCACATAACACAGCTTCCGCAAAAACAGGTCCTGCCAGACAAACCTTGTGGGATTCTATGACAAGGTTTCAAGATGGCTAGATGGAGGGGATGCAGTGGATGTGGTATACCTGGATTTCAGCAAGGCCTTTGACAAAGTGCCCCATGATATCCTGGTGGAGAAACTGAGGAGTTTTGGGATACACCAAAGCACTGTCCGGTGGATTAGGGCATGGTTGACTGACCGAAAGCAGAAGGTAACCAGTAATGGGGAATCATTGGGATGGCGGCCAGTGACAAGCGGGGTCCCCCAGGGCTCTGTCCTGGGGCCGATCCTGTTTAATCTTTTCATTAACGACATGGAAGAAGGGGTGAACAGTCTGCTGATCAAATTCGCAGACGACACTAAAACTGGAGCAATGGCCACAACTGAGGAGCAGATACACCAGATCCAAAAGGATCTGGACAGACTATGGAAGTGGGCAGGAGACAACAGGATGGCGTTCAATGTGGATAAGTGCAAGGTCTTGCACTTGGGGCATAGGAATAGCTGTCATAAGTACAGGTTAGGCGACAAGTGGCTGGAGAGCAGCACTTGTGAAAGGGACCTCAGGGGGCTGGTTGACCGCAGGCTGAACATGAGCCAGCCGTGTGATGCAGTGGTCAAGAGGGCAAATGCCACCCTTGTTTGCATAGCCAGAAGTGTGGCTTCTAGATCAAGAGAGGTATTACTACCACTCTACACGACTTTGGTGCGCCCGCAAGTGGAGTATTGTGTTCAGTTTTGGGCCCCTCATTACAGAAAGAATATAGCCAGGTTGGAGTCAGTGCAGCGTAGGGCCACAAGGATGGTGGCTGGTTTGCAGGGGATGGGGTATGAGGCGAGACTGAGGGAACTGGGTCTCTTCAGCCTGGAGGAGACTCAGAGGGGATATGTTGGCAACATACAGGTATGTGAGGGGGTGTCACATGGAGATGGGGAGAGGCCTGTTCTCCCCTGCAGAGGAAGGCAGGACGCACTCCAATGGAGCAAAGCTCAGGGAGCCAAGGTTCAATTTGGATGCCAGGAAGCACTTCCTGACAGTTAGGACCCCGAGGGCGTGGAATGGGCTTCCACGGGAGGTCGTTGAGGCCCCATCGGTGAGGGTGTTCGAAGACAGGCTGGACATGCACATGGTGGGCATGTCGTGAGCGGAGCCGGCTGGTGCCGGAGGTCAGACTAGATGGCCCAGGAGGCCCCTTCTGACTCGCTCTATGTTTCTATGAAATTCAGCAACTTCTGTTTTGTACAGATCAAGAAAACAAACCGACAGGCAATGCCATTTACCAAGCCCCCCCCAGTGGCAAAAAAGGGCATCAATTGTTTCGGGAAAGCACTCTCTTTTGCTGCTTATGTATGCAAATTAGATATTTTGTGCCCTCTCATCCCCATTCATGGCAATCTGCTTTCAGCAGGACAGACCGGCCTCATTTGCATTGCAATTAATACTGAAACGACAAGTAATAGAAGGGTTTTTTCTAACTAGCCTACCAAGTGTGGCCAAAATAGTGGCCAGTTTTTCCATGTTGGCCACGGTGTGAGGACCCAGCCAGCATAGAAATGCTCCCAGCAGAGTAGTGAGAAAAGCTCTGCAGGCTAAAAACGTCTGAGGGCTTCTTTGGAAGGGTTCTTGTCTTTACCATTCTCAGCACCCACCTCTTTGCTGAGAACGCGCCTTGCAGCCAGTTACGTCCCTTCAGGCGCTGGGTTAAAACAGGGCTGGCCAGTAGAACTTCTCAAAGGGTTGCGCTCGGCAGAACTTCTATTTTGTCCATCAATAAAGCTGAAACTGAATCTGGAAACAATATGAAAAGGAAAGCATGTTTGCTTAGAACAGAAGATATGTGGGGGCTTCCTTCCCACCTAATGCAGGGTTAATACATGTTGGTTACACATGTTCGGTACAGACACGCTGAAACAGAATGGCTCACATTCCAGCTCCTTTGGGACAGAGCAAACTGGCGCACCGTGGCTGCCTCCAACCCAAGGCTCCAGCTATCCGTCTCCGTGATGTTGCCCTGCCAACACGTCCCATCCTTCACTGGGTCACTGAGCCCTTCAGGCCAGCTGCTGCATGACCTTTGCACCCGTGCACCGTGGAGGCCGCGTCCTTGTGCATGTCCCCCCTTTGAAAGCAGGCAGCTTCACACTCGGCTCCTTCCTCCTCCAAAAAGCCAGCCGCTCGAAGTCCTTTCATATGGCCAGCTTCATCTTTCTGGCTGAGAGGGTTTGTCCCGGGTCCAAGGACTGTTTCAGGAAGGCAACCATACAAGAAACTGGCCATGACCATTCATCTTCAACCCTAAAATGATTAATCCTTTTTTTTATATTTGAGCAAGTACCGTATTTTTTGCTCTATAAGACTCACTTTTTTCCCCCTCAAAAGTAAGGGGAAATGTCTGTGCGTCTTATAGAGCGAATATGTGTGTGCAGTAAGTCTGTCCGATGTGCAGCCCATGGGGAAGCGATGGGGAATGTGCCTGTGATTATGTGCCCATTTGATTCAGAATATTCTTCTTCTTGTTTTCCTCCTCTAAAAACTAGGCGCATCTTATGGTCAGGCGCGTCTTATAGAGCGAGAAATATGGTATGTTAACCGAGCACTGATAGCAGGTGTTCGCTTGAGCCAGGTGCATTCAGTGACTCGTTCACATGGTATCCAGCTGCCAATTCTGGGATCCTCCAGATGTGTCCCTGGAACATCCAGGACAACACTCTGATTTTAGCAACGCACACCCTCCTCCCTGCGTCCTTAGCAGCGGGTCTGCAGCCATTGGATTTTGCAAGGTGGCTTGTCTTACCTGGGAACATTCTGTTATTCTTGCAGTCTTATTCATAAGTTTTCTCCAATAATCTGCCTAACTGCAGATATCTAAAAGATCTGCTGCAGCACCATACCAAGGAATGAATTTCCTCTCTCTAGCTAGGTGTCTTTATAGCATATTCTTCCTTTTGTGCTTGGGCCCAAGCCTCACTAGCTGGACACCTGACATTTCTGATTCTTCCCTTCAGTAGGTTATCTTATACTCACATCCCTGGGACAATTAATCCCAGCTAATACAACCCACTGCTGGAATCACTTTGTAGGCTGTGTGAACCCAGCTGTGTTAAGAAACCATGGTTTGCTACCCACACACAACACACAAGAAGGGCTGATGAACTGTGGTAGGACACACCAGTGATAAATGGCCCTGTGAGGATTAAAAGCCAACAATGAGGGGAACAGTGCACCCTGACAAAGACAGCCAAAATCTGCTCAGAGAGAAGATTACGTGATCACGTCCTGGTCAAAGCCAAAACGTCCTGGTCAGAGCCAGGAAGCTGCAGCAATACCAGGTCAGACTAGACTTGACTCATCATCGCCTTCGGCTTATCTCGCATGGAAGTCACTGCCTCAAGGAGGGATGGCCCCCAGTTTGGATGGCCTGGAAAGGGGTCTGGATACCTTCATAGGCTGTCAAGGCTTCTAGTCCTCATGGCCAGATGTCACCTCCTTTGTGGGGTGAACCAGCCTCCCCACTCTAGCATGGCACTCTTCAGACACCTTGGAATCATGCAGCTGGAAGGCCATCAGTCCTGCTCAGTTCAGGACTCGAGTCCGCCATCCAGATTCTAACTAAGGCTGACACTGCTTGGCTCCCAAGGTTAGGCAGGATCAGGCACTTCCGGCTGGCTTGGACTACAGCTGCCATCATCCACAGCCAAACAGCTTCCCCCACTAGGGCGCCAGGCTGAAGTCTTAATTTAAGTGAAATTTCCTCCTATTACTTTTTTTACTTCCTCCTTTCTTTCCTTTGCTCTTTCGCTCTCCTCATTGCCACCCGTTTTCCAAGCCCGGGCATTCATCCATTCACACAACTACCCCGCTCTGCACGCGTCTCACCTCCAGCACCCAGAAAGCCCCGCGCCGCCATCTTGCCTAAAGAAAAAATGGCGACAACGGAAGCTTCTGCCCTCACTCTGCCTCCGGCCAATCGCAGCTCCGGGAGTCAAGTCAGGTGACACTCCCCGCGAAGGTTCAGGCAACGCTACCGCTCCCCAGCCCCCGCCCCTTCGCGACAGATTCTAGAGGAAACGTAAGACGAGCGCTTTCTGCTCACCACCATACTTCGGGTTCCCGTTCTTCGCCTCGCTTTCTAAGAAATCACTCTCCACAGAATGGGGGGAGGGGTGGAGTTGGGCATGGATCCATTTTTTCTAACACATATCTACGTATTTGCGATTGCTTTATTATTCTTATACCCCGCTCTTCTTCCCTCAAGGAACTCAAGGCGGCTTGCAAAATTCTTCTCTCCATGTTACCCTTACAACAGCCCTGTGAGGTAGATTAACTTGAAAGTCCACTCATCCGGTTTCGTGGCGAAGTAGGGACTCGAGTCCAGTCCAACCCCCTCCAACAATAGACTAAAACTGTCTTGAAAAGGCCCGCACACCAGATAAACCGCCCCCTCCTTTGGGCCCCGCAAATGTCGGCTGACCAAGGGCCTGGGCAGAGTCCAATGACCGATGCATACCACTGCGGGTGTTTGAATCGGCGTCGGTCCCCAGTAAGCACAAAAGCACCCGCACTTCCGGCTTTCCTGCCTTGATCCGCCTGTGCTTGCTCAACCCTAAGCCCGGCACTGACTCGTGAGCGGCTGAGCTTTGCACCCTGCCCAGCACTGCATTCATCGAGTCGAATTGCTGAGGCATCCTGGGAGTTGTAGTCCAACCCACCCAGCGGGTGACCTCCAGCTCTGAGGTTGTTTGGCTAGACATGGAGCTCAGCCAGAGCACAAGGAGCAGGCAAGGAAAAACTGGTTTCTTCGTATCACTCGGACAGCACTGAATTTAACCCTTCTACGCTGAGACCTTATAGCAGGACAAGATATTGCGGAACACAACACTGAATTCTTACTCAGTGGAAGAAGGAAATTGAGATAAATTAAGAATTAGCTTTGGTCCGTGTTCACCCAAGAGGGGTAACTTAACTTGAAAAGAAAAAGTAACACAGTGAGGGAGAAACAAAGGAGCCATTAGCTTAGCCCTGAAGCCTGCCTGAAGGAATGTGGAGGGAGAAAAGGATAATCAGCTTGGAAGAAAGTGTTCTGCTTCCCATCTCAGCTTCCCAGTTGTTTTATGGGATGGGACGGGAGGGGGGGGCAAGGTGAAGTCAGAGAGGAGTGAACCCGTAAACTTGCAGCTACAAGCACACAGGCCTCATAGATTGATGCATATTAACTTACCCGCCCTGAATAGACAATGAGCTAATTATAATGCACATGTAGTGCGTTGCATGTAGATGTATGCAGTGCTTTTTTGGGGGAAAAAAAGGTGCCGGAGTCAGACTTTTACACTCAAAAAGATTTTCAATTCACCAACTTTTTTTGAAATAAAGAACGTATTTACCTTTTGCACGTAGCCAATCACTCTGCACACACATAAACATAATGGTCGCCGCTGGCAGGAAGCACTTGGCGCGTGACCACATGACCGATCCCAAGCCAAGCAGCATCCCAAGCCGAGCAGCGCCCTCACAATCAGGGCGGACACACAAGCGGCCCGCAGGCGATTCAGAATCACTCCATTGGAAAAATCCGTCAAAAAAAGGTGCCGCAACGCGTTCTATGACAAAAAAAGCCCTGGATGCATGTAATGGGATGAGACAGGAATTGCATGAAGTAAGCTGACCGTAAGGCCGTGCACCCTCCAGTGCCCAGCAAATGGGGAAAAGGGGAGGCTTCTTGTGGACGGGGGGCGGGGGGGGAGTGTAATAAAAAGAAACGGTGAGCAACGCTTGGTGGGCCCGCTTGCTTGGGACACCCATTTTGCAAAACGCATTCAATGTACTAGTGCTGCTCAGAGTTGTGCTGTGTGGCAGTGGCTGGAGAGGTAAATCCACTGCTCACAACATTTCCTTCCAGGCAAAAACATTTGACATATTTGTTCTGAACAAAGGGAGAACCATGTGCCCTTTTATTAGTAAACCACCAGCCTGTGACAGCAGTTGAAGAACGGTGAGTCTACATAAAAAAACCAGCTTTTCCCTTTGACAAGCCAAAAATAATACATAGATGGTGAGCTTAATATGTGCATAAACCTCTAAAAATCAAATGTGCTTTCTATAAAAATATTTCACATGGCTTTGAATGTGCTGAATTTACCCTACAAAGCCCTACATGGGTTGGGACCCTGATACCTGATGACCTGACTCTTCGGCATCTGAAGTCTTCCTCCAAGAGCCACCACCCAGGAAGGCTCGTCAGTGGCGGGAACAGAGGGGGCCTTCCCAGTGGTGACTCCCAATTACAGAATGATTTCCCCACTGAGGCTCCTCCTGGCACCAACTCTGTTGCCATTTCGGCACCAGGTTATGGGTGCCTTCTGCTCTCAGGAACTGCATAGTATTTAACACAGCTGGGTTTTTATTGTAATTGTTTTTAGCTGTTTAAATCACACTGAATTTTGTATATCGAAACTTGGTGTGATCAGTATTTGTGTTCATACTTTTATGAATTGTTGTTAACCACCCAGACAGCTTTGGCTGCAGTACAGAAAGAGAATTAATCAATAAAATGATGCTGGATCCCACTCCTGTTTCCAAAGAACGCGAATCAGCAATTCAGAAAAGAGCCTTTCTTCACAGAAGTAGTGTCCAAGGGATCAATTTGATGGCAGTGTATGGTGTGCCATTCTCAAAGTTGTGGAAACACTGTTAGTTGTTTTAAATGCACATTCAATACATAGTCAATCTCCCCCTACCCTGCCTTGCCCACACACACACAAACACACACACGCCTCTAGTCCTCATCGTCTTGGACTGCTGTGGCTTCTGCATCCCTAAGGCTGCGACACGGGCTTGATCAGCCCGTGGTCCATGCACTTCACGAGGCAATCGCGGGCCACGTTGAGGACGGGCTGTCTCTTGGGGTCATCGGCCTGCTTGCCGATGACGGTCAGGATCTCCAGCATCTCGCTCTCCACCAGCTTCTTCGCCAGCTCCTTGTCCGCCTGGACCAGGTTATAAACGATGACCAGCCCGCGATGCTGAACGTCCAGCCTGTCGTGCAGGCAGAGCCTCTGCAGGATCTCCAGCCACTGGGTTGTCTAAAGGAATCGGGACGGTTAGGGCATTTCCCCCAGGAAGCTCCCGCATTGGCCGATCGAGAGGCCGCAACTGTTTTCACTGACATTGTTTTAGCTGCTGAAGCGGTTTTAAATTGTGTCTGCTGGGAGGGTTGTGCTCATTTTGTTGCCTCTGTATTTTATGCTGCATTGCATTCCTGTGTGTTTGTCGTGGCTTGTGAATTGTGGGGAACTGCCCAGAGAGCTCTGGCTACTGGATGGAATAGAAATGGAATAATAATGATTACCCCTTCTCAGAGGCAGTATATCTATCTGCAGCAATTGCTGGGGAACATGAGTGGGAGGGTACCATTGCACTCCTGTCCCGCTTGAGGCTTTTGGGCATCTGACTGGCCTCTGTGTAAACAGAATGCTGGAGAGTCAGTGCAGCGCAGCGCCACTAGGATGGCTGTACGAGGCGAGACGGAGGGAGCCGGGTCTCTTCAGCCTGGAGAAGAGGGGACTCCGAGCGGATCTGTTGGCGACATGCAGGTGTGTGAGGGGGTGTCACACGGAGGTGGGGAGAGGCCTGTTCTCCCCTGCAGAGGAAGGCAGGACGCGCTCCAAGGGAGCCAAGCTCAGGGAACCCAGGTCCCATTTGGATGCCAGGAAGCACTTCCTGATGGTTAGGACCCTTGGGGTATGGAATGGGCTTCCACAGGAGGTGGTCAGACTAGATGGCCCAGGAGGCCCCTTCTGACTCGCTCTGTTTCTATGTGTCTGTATTACTATCTGAGAACAGAGCAGTGCAAATGAGGCAGGTAACCCTCAAAACTTATGGAATAGATTTTATCTACTAACTGAGCTGATTTCACACTAGGAACTTTCAGGGCTGTTTTTCTGCAACCAGCTAAATGTAAAATTAAAACATTTGTTTTACATAGTGTGTAATTACAGGTTATCCAGAAAGTTATTTCCCGTAGCTAAGATCCTTCTAGTCAGTATTTCATGAGCAGAGCTGGCTGGAGCCGGGGGTCAGACTAGATGGCCCGGGACCCCTTCTGACTTGCTCTGTTCGTTTCTGTTTCTCATCAGTACAACACATTCAGTAAAAGCCCTCCATAACTCTGTTGCTTCTGCCTCTGTTTCCTGTGAAGGGCTGCAAAAGTGAGGTATTACTCAGTCTCTGGTTTCTTCCTCAGGCATTAATTGTTAGTTTCCTCTCATCCCCCACTCTTTGCTAATTGCTATAATCTGTTTTGCAATAGAAAGGAAACAGAAGAGGAATTCGCTTCCCTAATGAAACCTCCTCCTTCCCAGTGGCAAAAAGGAACAAGCAAGGAGACAACTATGCTGAGCAGGCAGCAATTAGAAAAAGAAGCTGGAAAAGGGAAACTTCTAATTAATGGCATAGTGGCCCCAAAAAGCTTCCGCAGGACTTTGCAAATGCATTCAAAGTGGTGAGAAGCAGGGGAAGGTAAGCGAGCAGAAAACGGATCTTCGGATGTTTTGCGCTCCCAGCATTCCTAACTATCGGCAATTTTGGCAGGGGCTTGTGGAAGCAGAAGTCCCAAGTGGTGGAAGATCTTCCTTTGGCCCTTGCCTGCCAGTACCAGGGACACGTCTTGCAGGCCTTTCTCATCTCAGTCAAGCTCTAGGGAAGTCCTAAGTAGCGGGAGTGCATTTCAAAAGTGCCAGCTTTGACTCTGTCCAGCAAATTCCCAGCTGCAGCACGGGGCGGCCCTTGAAGACGTTCCGGGAACCAGCTGCAGCGGGTCCCGGGTGCGCCTCCCTCCAGAGGCTGCTGGGGCCGGGAAGCCTGAAGGCTTCAGCCGGTTCCGTGCCAGCCAGTTTCCAGGCCCAGTTCAAGGACTCGGCCAGAACCGTTACGGTCCCGACTGGCTTGGGTCTGTGCCCCTTTGAGGACTGCCTGCACCCACACCCTGCTGCCCCTGTGCTTGGGCTCGCCAGGAGTCCCAGAATGCCCCCACAGAGCTGTTTCTGATGACAAAAGTCACTTCGGAACCCACAGGCTGGTGCCGAAATGCGAATGGAGCCTTACCACTTCGGTCAGCTTGAAGCAGAGCCTCTTGTGCGCGGCTGTGAGCATCGCCAGGGCGCCGGCGGCCGCGTTCTGGACTTTGTCGTCGTCCTCCCCGCACAGGAGTATGACCAGCTTGAGCCTGTCGTTCCCATCGGCGACAAACCTCTCCTGAACCTGGCAGAGGAGAAGAGGGGGATTAACCCAGGGGGGCCGGAGGCGCAGAGCAGGGCTGACCACCGGAATATCAGCCTGGGGCAACCTAGTTGTTCATGCCGCTGGGAGAGGCATTTCGACCATTTAAAGGAGGAGGTGGAATTGCACAAAGGGCAGGACTGGAGGAAAGGGGGTGGCAGGGAAGGAGGCTGGGCCCCCCAGCATTCCCCCAGCGCCCTGCACAAGACAGGCAAAAATGGCCGGCTGAGGATTGCCCGGTGGAATCTGGGAGCGGCAGCCCAGTCCGTCCGGGAGCCACCCGGTCGGGAGAGCCCAGCCTGCAGCACCGGGGTGGGTGGGTGGCTGCCGTACCTCCTTGTTGACGACGAGGTTACACATGCACTCCGTGGCCGCCTGCCGGAGCTGGTCATGCTTTTCAAACATGTAGTTCTCGATGTCTGGCAGGGCCTTCTCTTTGATGATCTTCAGCCTGGAAAACAGCGTGCAGTGCAGGGTCGGAGAGGGAGGCCACCAAGCGTGCGGTGGGGGAGCCGGTTGCGGGTGCCTCTCCCAAGGACTGGACTGCTGCAGCCAGGCTGGATCGGGCCGTCCCTGAGCGTTCGTACGTGAGGCACCCACAACTGACCACCGGCATAATATTTTTAATATTTTTTTAAAATATTTTTAAATATTGGATATGTTTTTGTATTGTGAGCCGCCCCGAGGCTGCTGCAAGGGGCGGCATATAAATATTTAAATAAATAAATAAACTGACCACCGGCAGTTTGCATGCACCCCGCGCCACACTCCCCCCTCCGGGGCCCTTCCTGCGCTTTGCAAACGCGTCTGCATCTTGTTTTGCCTTTAAGAGGGAGGAGAGTGCCGCCGAATCTCAAATGTGGGCATGAAATGCTCACGTCTTCATGCAGTCCTGCTCCACGGCTGCACCACTGAGCGAAGGTGACATGCAGAAAGGCAGCGAGAGGGAGTTTCCTGGGGAACTCCCAGGAAAAAGAGCCTCTCAATGTGGGTGAAGGAGGACAGCGCAAAAGTTGGCTTGAAACTCAACATTAAGAAAACTAAGATCATGGCATCCAGTCCTCTCACTTCCTGGCAAATAGATGGGGAGGAAATGGAGGGAGTGACAGATTTTATTTTCCTGGGCTCCAAGATCACCGCAGACGGGGACTGCAGCCGAGAAATTAAAAGACGCTTGCTCCTGGGGAGGAAAGCTTTGGCAAATCTAGACAGCATACTAAAAAGCAGAGATATCACCCTGCCAACAAAAGTGCGTATAGTCAAGGCTCTGGTTTTCCCAGTTGCAATGCATGGCTGTGAAAGCTGGACCATAAGGAAGGCTGAGCGCCAAAGGACTGAGGCCTTTGAGTTGTGGTGCTGGAGGAGACTCTGCGAGTCCCTTGGACTGCAAGGTGATCAAACCAGCCAATCTTAAAGGAAACCAACCCTGACTGCTCTTTGGAAGGCCAGATCCTGAAGATGAAATTCAAGTACTTTGGCCACCTAATGAGAAGGAAGGACTCCCTGGAGAAGAGCCTGATGCTGGGAACAATAGATGGCAAATAGATGGCAATAGATGGTTAGACTTCTGTAACGTGCTCTACGTGGGGCTACCCTTGAAGACGGTCCGGATACTTCAATTGGTGCAGAATAGAGCTGCCAGGGTACTGACGGGGACTGGGCGTGTTCTCATATCACCCCAGTTCTCCGTCAGCTACACTGGCTTCCCATTGAAGTCCGGGCCCAATTCAAGGTGTTGGTTCTTACCTATAAAGCCCTTAACGGCTTGGGTCCTGGCTACCTAAAGGAACGCCTGCGACCATATATGCCCTCCCACCCCCTACGATCGGCAGCTGATGCTCTCCTCCGGGAGCCCTCCGTGAGAGTAATAAGGAGTGTGAATACCCAGAGGAGGGCTTTCTCTGCGGTGGCACCCCACCTATGGAATCTGCTCCCCAGAGAGGCTCGCCTGGCGCCGTCATTATTTGCTTTTCGGCGCCAGGCGAAGACCTTTTTGTTTAAGAAATATTTTAATTGCTAAATTATTAATTTTGTTATTTATTATTATATTTATATGTTTTTAAATTTTGACCTTGAGATGGGCCAGTTTTAATATTGTGTATTGTTTTTAGATTGTTTTTGCCTTGTTGTTAGCCACCCCGAGGCTTGTTTGCAAGGGGGTGTCATACAAATATGTTAATAAATAAAATAAATAAATAACAGAAGAAGGGACGGCAGAGGATGAGGTGGCTGGACGGAGTCACTGGGGCTTGGGTGGACTCTGGGATATGGAGGAGGACAGGAGGACCTTGGAGGAATGTTGTCCATGGGGTCACGAAGGGTCGGGCATGACTTTGCGACGAACAACAACAAAAGCCTTGGCAAGAGCAGCCCCACCTAAGCTGCAGGTTCCTGAAGTGTCCCTTCTCTTTTCTCAGGATTAGTTCTGGTTATGACTGATTGCTTTGGGCTATTTGTGTGATTTCCTGATGTGGGCACTGGATTGTAATATTTATTGTGATCATCAGGAAAGACTGCATAATGTAGCATGTAAATTTATGCAAATACATCCAGAAAAGCGGCCTCCGCACTCCCACACCCTTTGATTGCCGGGTGACTGTGAATGTTTCAGATTTAATTGAGCAACCCTGTTCATCCATCTTATTTGCCTCCCTGACTTTTTTGTTGACTTTATGCTGTTTGTATGTACATTTATCGTAAAGCTTGTAAAAATGGCCACGTCTTTCAGGTGCCGCCCGATGCTCTGTTGCCACACACAAACCGGGTCACTTTCCCTCTGGACACAAACGCAGACAGTCAGAGGGGAAAAGACAGGCAACGTGAAGCAAGAAACGCAGGGAAGACGCCAACATAAAACACGGTGGTGAACCGGGAAAGGTGCGCGGAAGGAGAGTGAGGTTGTGAGGAGCGGGAGTCGGGGGGCATTGCTGGGTTGTTTGTGCCACTCACCGGAGCTTGTCGCTTCTTCCAGAAAAGTTGGTGAGGCCCAGCAAAGCCTCGTAGTTCTGCAGTCCGTCTCGCTCGGTGTTCAGTAAGCTGACCAGCGGCCGCACGACTTCGTACACCTAGGATAGGGGAGAAGCGACATCCGGGGATTGCCTTGGCCAGATGCCACGTGGCCAAGGCAGCCAGCGGGGCTGGTGGGAAGTCAAGCCCAACCTGCCTGGCTGGGAGCAATGGGAGTTGTCACCCGCCGACCCTGGAGGACGCCGGGCTGTGGGAGGCTGCCCCGGGAGAGACCAGTCCCCGGGAAACGCCCTTGCTGGGACCGTTGCCACAGACACGCTCCCGAGGAGAGCCCCAGAAACCCCCAGACTCACCGCACCCATGTTCCCCTCCACCAGAAGCACTTCTTTTGCGAACCTGACGACTCCTAATTACCCACCAGAGACCACGCACCCCAAAATATTTTGCATGGCAACAGGGGAAAATATTTCTCCTTGGGAATGGGCTGAGTTGAAGGCCTGGAGTGTCCTTTCCTGGAGAGCGATCTTCGCAGGGGTGACGGGACGCTTAGGCTACTGCAGGGGGCTAAGTGTGGGGCTGCCCCCAGAGCTGGGGTAGAAACCGCAACTGGGCAGAGCCCCTTCACTCCAAGTTACCCTCCCAACAGCCCCGCGGGCCAGGTGAGGCCGAGAGCCAGGGGCTGGCAGAAGGCAGACATCCCATAATCATCACTGCTGGCTGCGAACTAGACCTGGATCTCCCACGTCCAAGTCCTACACTCTAGCCATTGCACCACACTGCCTCTTGCACGGATGGCAGCAGCAGCCCCGTTAAACAAAGATTCGGTCCCTGGACTCTCCAGCTGAAAGTGGCCACGAGCGGGTCTGGGACCTTTGCTGCCGGCCAGAGTCGTCACAGCTGGGTTGGACCAAGCGGGGCTTTGAGCCCGTGCGCAGCAGCCCTGGGCGCTTCTCTCTCTGTCCAGCTAAGGCAGCCCAGTCCGTTCCACCACGGCGGAGTGCGGAAGGTGCTCCCCGAGCAGCGACTCACCCGCTCGCCGGGGAATGCGATGTCTGGATTGGAGATGGCAGCAATTTTGGCCAGTGCGTGGGATGCTTTGATTTTGCCAACCTCTGTGCCTTCCAGCGCCAGTGGGATAAGGGCCTAAGGGCACAAGAAAATAAGGCACGAAGGCACGGTAGGGCACGAAGTCATATTTCCACAGTAGCATCCCCGAAGCATCAAGGTAGTTTCTCACAGTGCAGATGTACCAGGGGGGCAGCCATCTCTCTCTCTCTCTCTCTCTCTCTCTCTCTTTCTCTGACTGGGTTCAGACAGCACACGAACCACGGTCAAGGGCTGAGAGGGGTTTGCTCTTGAGATGTGAGCAACCGTGTCATCTCTGAACCCAGCTGCACTGGCACATCACCGCTTTTTAACCTGGAGCAACCCATGGAGAGAACCAAACCCTGCTTTGGTGTCGGGGTGTGGATGGTGTGTTGTTTGTGGTTAACAAACCATGGTGCTGGTTAACCTGTTGCACTGTGCTTGCATTCCTGGAGGCCTAAGAGACCCAGAAGAAAAGGGAGAATCAAGGAGCATGATGGGACTGACCAAGACTGAGGTATTTTGCACAGCAAAAACGAACGCCGGGAGTGGTTGGAGAGTGGAACATGATAGGTAAGATAAGCCCATAAGAGAGACGTACCATCCAGAGAGGGAATGGAATGTGGTGAACATGTTTTTCCGTGTTAAAGGAAGACCAGTACCTCCCGCAGCTGCTTTTGCCCAGATGAGCTCACTGTTCGAAGCAGTTTGGACTACTGAGGTATAAAATGCCCAGTCCCGTGTGTGCCAGGACAGCGCTGCAACCGGTCACGACAGCCCTCGGCACCGCTCGATCACCGCTGGAGGAGGGTCCGCTGGTTGCGTGTGAGTATTGGATGGATGCGCGTGTGAACGGGGCCTTTTTTGATAGTGTTGCTGATGATCGCTAGACTATTCTTTTATATTCTTTATATCATAGAATAAATGTTACATGCATAGTGTTTAAAACCAGATCTGGCGTTCAGTCTCTCTTTGATAAGGGTTTTCCTGGGAAACCTGATAGTCTCCTCTTGACTGGATCAAGGAATGTTTCATTTCAGTCACAAACACACACTGAAGCCATGCACAGACTAATGTTGTCTGAACGCAGTCTCTCTCACTCTCATTCTCTCTCTCTCTGAGTTTCAGGACATTTTTCTGTCCACGCATGCATAGGTTTGCACCCTAAATAAATAAAATCCATTACCTTTCCACCCCCTTGAGCAACAATGGTGCCACGGTCCTTGGAATCGTCACACAACGCAAGAAAAACTCTGCCAAAAATGGAATAAAAACGTGCTATGAACATCTGCCGTCAACATTCCATGGCGAATGAGCAAGACCAGTTCTTCACGGGGTATTTTGGGGCAACCTAGCTCCCCTTTGCTTGTCGTTCTGAGATGTTCCAGGCCCAACAAAACTTTCCTGTTTGTGGTGTGCAGCTCTGGATGGGGTCTCTTTCTGCCACACAGCCCCACACGTGTGCAGCTGTGTCATTTTCCGCTCTTAAAGCTGAAATTTGTGACCTAAGCTTGGTGGTTGGGCAGGGGCCCGAAACCTTCCCCTCCTCCTTCGGCAAACCTCAGGCCTCCCGAACAAGCAGCTCCCTCTTCTTTTGGAGTCTGCTGTCCCGATGAGGTGCCGAACGGGCTTTGCTATTAATGCCACCTGCCTCGGCCCTAAAATATCCACCAAAGGTATCCACCAAATATCCACCAAAATATCCACCATGGTGCACTTTGACCATGAGATTCCCAAGCGGTCACCCGACATCTTTCAAAGGTAACGTTCGCATCCGTGCCTGCCCGACATTTCAGCCTTCACGAAAAGAACTCCCCTTCGTGGCCCTTCATGTCCGGAGGTATGTCAGCCACGCGAGAGCTGCGTGTTACCTGGCCAAGAGCTCTTTGGTCTGATCTGTCGAAATGGCACTCTCTGCCTTCACCATGCAAACGAGTGCAGAGACGATGCCGGCTTTGATCAAACGCTTCACCCGCTTGACAACGAAGTCCTTTTTGTCCTGCAGGAGGGGCAGGGAAGAGAACGGAGCAAGAGTTACGCCTGCTCTCCTTCTCGGGCTCCAGGGCTCCAGAACGCGTGGGCAGCAGGCTGGCAGCAGCCCCGCGGAGCGAATCTGCTCATCCGCGGAACCGGTCGATGCTAAAAGCAGGCTGCGTACTTTCGGATGCTCCTCGGGGACGTGCTGCTTCGAAAACTTAGCCAGCTGCACGAGCTCCGGGATGATCTCCTTGACGTCGTAGCTGTTGGTGCAGTTCACCAGGACGGAGGCCACGGAGTACAAGATGGTCTTGTCGCTCGTCTGCATGCAGAAAACCTCGTTTCATTTTCAGGCCACTTAACAGACATCCACACCACCCAACAGCGAATTTGAGAAAGATCAACAACCTTACAACTATAAATTAAGATCAAAAAACTTAAAACTGTTTAATATAAAACCCATGGACATGCAACCATCCCGGATCACAGCACGAGCACATCCCAACAACCACCAATAACAATCCAGAGCCCAATTAAAGCCCTTATTAAACGCTTAATGAAGAGACGAATGTTGCTGCTGGAAGGCATTGCCGGGGGGGGGGGTCGACTCATTGGGAAGCCTCATTGGGAAGTTCCAGGACTCCCCAGAGGAGGCGCTGGGAGAAGGGCCTTGATGATGATGATGGTTTGCTTTAGATTTATATCCCACCTTTTCTTCCTCTTGCCAGGGGAAGCATAACGCTGTGCATGGGTGGGTTCATAAAAGGGCCACTGGAAGGATCTACACTCTTCAGTCCAGGGGGTTCCTCCTTTGAGCTTCACCTCCCCTGGCATCCTTTCCTCCTCGGTCTTGGGGTGCTGACTCTTCAAATTGCATTTTGGAAACGACCTTCCGGTGGCAGCCAAGGCGAAAGGATGAACCACCCTCTTGCAAGCTAAGCGATCCCTGGCAGCGAGCAGGCTCGGGGGCGGCAGGGTGGCCTTCCACAGCTCCCCAAACAGCTCTTGCCTTCAGCTTCGCCCACTGAGAAACTGCATTCAGCTCCTGGACTGAATGGCATTCACTATACGCACGGGGAACGCCATCTGCAAACGTGCACCGTTCCGCCTGGGGCAGTCGGCACGTGTGTTGCCCCAGTGTGTGCGCTGGCGGCCCGCCCTACCTTGGCCAGGTCAAACATGGCTTGCATGGCTGGCTCGTCTTCCACAAAGTCATCCTTGACGTCCGCATCCAGGGTCAAGTAGGCAAGTCCTTCGATGGCCCACTTCCGAGTGCGCGTGTCAATGGCTGGATTGCAAAGCCACCTAGACGGCAAGAAGGTCGAGACTCTCCCACATTTTGGAGGCTTCACTGGGACCAAACCCGACCCGCCAAGCAGGCAGCTTTTGCCGCGGGACCCTTTGCACCTGAGCCCCCTGCACAGAGCCCTGGGCCACCACACCGCTCGGGCTGCCCCTCCTATCTGCCCCCCGCCCCATTCCTTTCAATTTTCCATCCCTTGGGCTCACATGAGTGGGCATGTCGTGAGCGGAGCTGGCTGGAGCTGGGGGTCACACTAGATGGCCCGGGGAACCCTTCTGACTCGCTCTGTTTCTATGAGCGACTGGCACTGCCTCCCGCATGTGCTGCCGCTGCAACCGACCAGCAACAAGGTCTGGCAAGACAAATGACTCCAATTGTTATCATCTGGCCTGCGGAAAAGGGCAGGACTGCTCGTGCGCATGCATGTTTTTTAATGCAGGTATTCCACCAGCCTTCCTGAGTTAGGGCTCTTCCAGATGTGCCGGACTACAGCTCCCAAGATACCCCAGCCAGCACAGTGTCCCCCGGCTGAGGGATTCTGGGAGCTGTAGTCAACACACCCAGGGGGCGGGGAAGGCTCTCTTGCAGAAATCCAGGTCCTGGAGTCCAAAGATGGCCATCACTGCTACCTCTGACCTTTGCAAGAGAAAGCAGCTGTGTCCGCGCCAGATCAGAAACCTCACCTGTGGGAAGGGGCAGAAGGGAGAGAGCGCAGACATGCGGAATCAATTTTGCCCCCCAAGACGGGCCCGCCACTCACTTTCGGCACTGTCTGGCCAGCTTCTCGGTAGATCCTTCAGCAAATTGCCGCAGGCCGTAGTCGGTGCCGCCGGCTGAGCCAAGCTTGCAGAGTCCCTGGCAAGAGAATTGGGAGGCTGTCTGTGCTCTCAGCACTGCGGGGGGAAGAGCCGCTTACCCAGTTCCAACGCGGGGTGGGGAATTCGATTCTGCAGAAGCTCTCTGGGGGGGGGTGGGTACAGGCAAGGGTTGAGCACAGGCAGAGTGTGGGTTGTTGTGGGACTGTGGGTTATCATGTCGTCTGAACCCAGTTGCACTAAGAAACCGTGGATTGTTAACCATAAAAGACCCGCAATACAAACCCTAACAACAATGCACGGGTCCTTCTTATGGCTTGTTTGTGCTTAACAGATCCTGGTGTGTTAACACGGCTGGGTTCAGACAATCAGTAACCCAGTTCAGCAAACGACCCACCAACCAGCAACCATGCTCAAGGCCTGAGTGCGGGTGATCATGGTGTGTTCAGACTGATCCAAAAAGCTCATTATTTTTCAGAAAACAGCACTGTTACCCATAATCCACTGCCCAGGAGCAACCCATATTCCACTTCCAGCTTCGCGGCACAGACCACGAACATCAGCTCGCTCGAAGATCAAGAGCACTTTAAAGCCCCTGAAAGAAGGCAGACCAGGAGCCGCCCTGCGAGCTCGTGCCCCAAAGGCCCCGATCCAGCACCCTGCGTTTTGCAGGATCCAGCTGGAGGAAGCCACGAAGTCCACCCCCCGCTGTTGTTTGTCTCCCCATAGCTGCAACCTAGATGGCTGGACCAGGCCCAACCTGCCTGACAGAGGACAGCTCCCCCATGAAGCCGAGGCTGGAGAACCAAGCTGGGGAGCGGTGGGGCACACGTAGCCCTGCCCACCATGCCACCTGTGGCTGGACGGAGTAGGGCGCATGCTCCCAAGCAGCCGCGTGGCCTGGCCCGTTTCCAGCCTTCCCACCACGAGAGGCCAGGATGCAGAAAGCCACACCCTGCAGACGCCCCGGGGCATGTTGGGGACTTGCGCATCCGCCCCACGTGGGTGATGCGCTGCACATGGCGTGCCAGGAGGCCTGGCTGGCGTCCTCCACCGTCATCTGCCCACTATGATTGGAGGGAGCAGTGCGAGTTCCCAGCACAGGACCCCGGAGCCACGACAGCTCCCTGGGGAGGAGGGACCTGCATGAGCCCAGCTGGGCAGGAGGCGCAGCTTCGCCTCCCATCCCTGGAGCGCCGGGGCTGGCAAGCCTGAGACAGCTCTCCCTGTGCCGGGTGCCTCGGGTCGCCACTGCCAGGCAGCGCCAGGCAGAACCGGGCTCCTCCGACCCCCGGCTCGGTCGGCCTTCACGCAAGGGTGGAGCCTGTGCTTGTCTGCGTGACAGACGCTTGCCTCGCAGCCGCCACAGACGTTTTGTGCGTGATGCGGATCTGAACCCGAGTAACGCCCCGGCTGTTCCACCGTGGAAACGGCCTCACTGCTGCCTCCTGCATCCAGTGCCTTCCCGCTGCGCCAGAATACCCTTCCCATCACTCCCTGGGGGCTGCTGGGGAGGACGACTCGGGAAGAGGCACCCTGCCTCCCCGTGGGACGGCGTGCGCGTCAACGGCCGGGGGGCTGCAGGGGGAACGCTCACCACCAGAGCACGTATCTTGATTTTCTCGTTCTGGGTCTTCTTGTAGATTTCCTTCAGCAGAGAGATGCCGTTGGTGATGATGAAGGTGGCGCGGCTCAGCTTGGTGGACGCGTGGATGAGGGCCTCCACGGCCACCAGCTGGTCGATCTCGCGCTCGGAGCCGCACAGCGCGACCATCATCTCCATCACGCCCTTCATGCCCAGCAGCTGGTTGCCCAGGTCGAAGGGCCCCTGCAGGATTGCCGACACCATCTGGATGGCGTGCAGGGTCTTGTCCATGTCCTGCGGGTCGATCTTGCTCCTAGGGGCAGGCAGAGGCAGGGAGGGAGGGGGGCACGGCCCCCCGGGTGAGGACAAACGCAGAAGGGCGTGATGCCCCCCCACTGGACAGTAATGCGCTTCCCGCACCGCCAGAGGCGCCGCATGGTGTGCTGAGTGCCGTCACCACCACAGGCACGCTCGGTGTGGGCCTGCAGGGCCATGGAAGCAGCACTTTCTAACCAGGGGGGACAGTGGTGTGGCCCGCGCCACCCCTTTCAGACCCCCCCCCCCAGGCTGGAGAGGCAGGGCAGAGGACAGAGCCAAGCGGGCCCGCCACAAGCCTTCGAGGCCCTGGGAGCATCACCTGCATTGGCCCATTAGAGCAGGCTGCAGGCTGAGCCCGAATTCCCTGCCTCATCCTGCAGCTGCAGCCTCTCCCCTTGGTCTATGAGCTACTTCCCCACAGAGGCCTTTGCCCTGGTTCTCTTGCTTTGGCGTACGCGTCCTGATGACGATCTGCGCCCTCGCTCCGTCTTGCAGCTGGGCCACCCGTGCAATCCAGTGCAAGAACCATGGAGCTGGACTCACTTGATGTACTCTTCACATTGCAGCCTGAAATTTTCTCTCTCGGGGTCACAGCGCAAGTCATCATAGAGTTTGTTTAGAAGAACGGAAGCGGTCAGCTGGGAGTTCTCCGTCAAGGGGAGGCAGTTGGGCATGTCTGGAATCTCGCCAGCAACTTTGAGGATCTTTTTTAGTCCTGTGGGAGGGACAAGGAAGTGGAGACAGAGGGGACACCGAATCAGCTCGAGTTCAGACGAGTTCAGTTTACCCCTCTTCCCTCCCCATTCCCTTTCCTTGTGTGTTGTGTCTTCTTGGAATGTAAACCTGTGGGCCAGGATGGCCTGATTTTATTGACTGGGTGTAAGCCTTTCCAGAAGATGTTTTGTCAGAGAAGCAGGATGAAAACACTGTAAGTAAGTACATGCAGAGACACAACCTGCCAAAGCTGACGGTCTAAAGGAAAAATCGAGGCAGGCGCAATGCTGGCCTCGTGTATTAATCACAGTCGAAGGTGGCAGGGGCGCCCAGTGGGAGTGGCTGGGGTCTTCCTACCACTTTGACCCAGAGCCACTGTGGCCTGGCAAAACATCGCATGAACCGACTTCTGTTCTGGGTTCACACATAACAGCAACACATGGTTTAAACAACCCACAGTTCACAACCAAACAAGAAGCCATGAGCTGGTTCAAGTGTCATGCTTTAACTCTGGGTTGTTTTAACTTAGTCATTGTTGGCTGCAAGTTACATGATGAGCACGTGGTCTCCTGCTTCCACATCGTTTCTATTTCAAATAACAATCCAATAAATCAAGAGCAAGTGCTGGGTGAATGACTCAGAGCTTCCAGGTTTGCAGGCCACAAAACCACCCAGGAGTGATGGGCTCACACGAGGGGGAATGCTTATGCTTTCATTTGCCTTAAGCCATTCCGAGTTTAAACAGTGCAATCTGGTGCGTGAACTGGTTCTCCTCCTGAGTTGACAAAGCATTTGTTTGTGAGGCTGGGTTTTCACAAGACATCAACCCAGGACTCAGCAACCCATATCATGGGTCAGTGTTATGTGCAAACCCTAGCGAACAACACACAGCAAGAGAGCCTTCAATGTATGCATACCATTATCAATCACAAACAGGGTACGGCTGTTGTCAGGATGTCTCTGGTCCTGCCTTGGCACATTCTTATTCAGTAAGTTGAGTGCCCGATCCCGACCTTGTCCAGACACCTTTTTATTAGGAAGCATATCTAGGAGGTGAATGGTGATTCCCCTAAGATCCTTCTTTGTGTCTGCATGAAAGGAGAAAGCAGCGCAGGGTGGGAAAAACAAGCAAGAACAATGCTGTTGATGCGCACATGTGACTCCCAAGGCAGGCAGAAGGATAGTTCCGAGTGCCAGCTGAGCTGCCTCCAACAAGAGCCATAGGAGGACGTTGTCTCAGGAGGGAACTGAACCCAGTTTGCCTTGTGCAAACTGACGAACTGGCACTGTCATCAGGTCCGGCTCGCCTGTGGGAACCGAGCAAGCCCTTGCCTGCTTTTGTGGCTAGAGGTGTCCATGTGGCCGGGAGGCGGAGGCTCAGCCAGGGACACCCTCTGAAGCAGAGGCGGGTGGACGGCTGTGTTCGCCAGGCAGGAGCTCCGTGAGCGCTCTGCCCTTGAGGAAGTAACCTGCACCCCCACCCTCAACAGAGCCCCCGGTGGAAGGTCTGAATGCTGAGGACGTGGCAACGTGCACGGGCCAACTCTTGCTCGCTTCACGTGAACGCTCTCTCCCGGCTTGAAAGAGCCGCGAACCTCGGTCACCCGTGCTGAGCTGGTGGAGGTAGTTTCCACGAAGACAGGACAAAAAGTTCGAGGGCTTTTGTGGTTGGGGGCTTCAGGAGAGGGCTTATTCCAGGAGAGCCAGCAAAAGAATACAGGCTGCCAAATATAATTAATTTAATCATGTTTTATTTTAAACAACTCTTTATTGCATCACACTGAAAATCTATGGGGGCCTGGTGAATTTATCAGCCCAGCTGTTCAGATCTGACCCACAAGCCAGAAGGGGATTCTGATGGAATCAGCGCTGGCACCAGGAAGAATTCACGCAGCAATTAGAGGGATCATCGGCTCATTGCTGTTTCTTGCTAATGACTTTTATGTTGCTCACTCGGTCTTACGAAGCCAGCTCGACTTCAGAAAAGGCTGAGCTAGAACCCTTGTGCCTTGATCTGCGAACAGGAGTAAGGGGGGGGGGGGCTTGGCAGTGGCAGAAGAGAGAGAGGGCGGCAGCACAGAGAAGGAGTGCAAAGAGAGGAAGTGACAGCCCGGTGGCGCTGGCAGCTGCTCCCGGACAGGTTGTCCCCAAGGGGAAGGCACCGCTTTCTGGCCGCCCAGCGTCCCGGAGCTCACGGAGAATCCACCCTTGGAGAGTCCCTGAATGGCGGAGAATGCTAATTACCCAGCACCAGGGCGTCCTCCTTCCCGTGCTCTTCCTTCTTGCCCTCCCCGGCCAAAGAGTCGATGACGGCCTGCAGAAGGTTGGAGACGGCCAGCGAGATCTCCTCGTGGTCAATGGACATCCAGAGGCAAATGTTGTCGATTCCCAGCGTGTGCAGAATGGCAGTGGCCTGTCCAAAAGGAACGATACAGCGTCACTGGCTGACAGGCACGTCCAGGCGAGGGTGTCATCCAGACAACGGCGCCTTCCTCCTCGAACCCTCCTCTGCCTCCCCATCACGAGGTCCATCTTCTTTCCTACTGTGGAGAACCCAGTAGGAGGACAAGCCAGAAGGGTGCAGGAGACCTGACACATAGTGTTACTCGCCCGCAGTCCAGAAGTACCCCGTGTTTTTTTCAGGTTGAAAGCAAAAAAAGACTGACTTGATCCTTTCTAGCAACAGAAAGCTGAACTCTGTGACATGTCTGCATGAGTGTAATGGAAATAATGCCAATTTTGCACATGTGTTCTGTGTGATTTCTGCATTTACTTTGCTAATGTGTTTTCCCGCTTTTAGGAGCACAGGAACTCCTCCTGCAGAGTCACACCACGGCTCCGACGAACTCTGCTGTCGACACTGACCGACAACACCGGCTCGCCACATTTTCAGGCAAGCCTTTTTCTTGGAAACTGGACAGCCATCTGAGTGGAGTGGTATCAATCAAGCAGCAGGCGGCTGGACTTGATGGCCTTCATGGCCCCTTCCAACTCTACTGTTCTACGATTCTTGCCCTGCTGGCGATGCCACCAGAGATTGGATCTGGAGACTCTGTGGGACACTGACACCAATCGTTTCATAGAAACATAGAAACAGAGCGAGTCAGAAGGGGCCTCCTGGGCCATCTAGTCTGACCTCCGGCACCAGCCGGCTCCAGTATGACAGGTGGATGTCTTGCTTGGCAGCCGCCGTTTCACCCAGTGTCTTCCACGTCTGTGTGGTCTGTGAACCTGCAGGTCTAGAAACTTCCTGCTCTTTTGAAAATTAACCCCCTGAAGGAGCCAAATTTCCATGCCTGATACCAAATTCTTTCCCATGCATTTGTAGATTCTCAATATACATGCAGAAAACTTGGTTTTATCTCTTCGGCTGAACTGAAGGCCACCCACACCAAGCTGCGGCCACACACCGCCGTGAAGGCCAGAAGACTGTTAAGGCCACCCCGGGCTCACCCGTGCCTTGTGTCCCGCACACATCCCTGAAAGGGTCCGAACTGCCGCGAGGATCAGCTCCGGGTTTTTGGTCTCTATGAGCTTCACGAGCAGGTGAAGTCCGTTATTTTGGAAGATCCTCTCTGCTCCAGCTTCCTCCCGACCGAGGACGATAAGATTGTTCGCCGCCTGGTTTGGAAAAAGGGCCAAAGAGATGGAAGGAGGAGCAGAACAAAGGAAAGCTGAAAGCTACTCTTAGCGTTCCAATAATCGCAGCAAAGATGGTGTTTTGGGCCTGATTTGAAGCATCTCACCTTCTCTCGCTTCTCTTCCTCACTCTTCTCATCCAACAAGATTTCAAACATTTGCTGAACCCGGGCATCGGTGGAGAACTGCAGGCGGAGCTGCCTCGGGGATGAAGGAGAAGGCTGTCATGAGTTAGTGCACACTTCCCCAAGCTAGTGCCCTCCAAACGTGTTGTTTTCCTCTTCCCTCACCACCCTTCTTCCTTTCATGCTGCATCTTTATTTGGAAAATGTGCAGATGGAGACTGCCTTGTTCGGCACTGATCTCACGTGGCTGCCATGGGCCACGCGGCCTGGCACAGTGAGGGCTCCAGCCAGCATATCTGAGGAAGGCTGGGCGGGAAGGGCTGAAGAACTGGGAACGGAGCAGAGACGATTTCGCTTCCTGTGCCGGCTCAGCCCAGAGGCTGGTGCCCGCCAGGGAACCAGGTTGGTGCCTCCTGAGTGGGACGGAAGGCGGACTGATCTGATGGATATCCTGGCTTTCTACCCATTAAAAAGGCACTCAGTGCAGCTTAACAGGCACAGAAAGTCGATGAATGGGGCAGTCTTGGGCCTGCTGAGGTGCAGAAGGGCCCACGGCCGCCTGCTGGGGAATGCGGCCATCGGAGGGCCTTTCCTCCCACATGTTTGCCCCACCTAGCGTCACCTTCTCCTGGAGGCTGGCTCCCAGACGGTGAAGGGTCTCCTGGAAGCTTTTGTTCCGTGGCTCGATCGTGGCACACCGCTGGATGTCCCTGAACGCGTGGTCCAGCTTGCCCAGCTTCTCCATGGCCTGGCTGCGTCGGTACAAGGCCTTAATGTCCGAGGCATTGATGTCGATCGCTGGGGGGAGAAAGGGCCGAGCGGCTGCCTCCTGGAGCAGGAAGGGCCGCCCACTCCACCGGCTCGGCCACTGAGCCACTGCCCCCTCCCGTTGCTCCGGCCTGGCCAGGGGCTCAAGCGACCAGCCACCGACCGACCGACCGACCGTGCACCTTCGAGGGCAGGATGGGGAACTGCTGGCTTCAAGGGCCAGGGGTTCCAGGGGTGGGAGGAGGCCAAACTGCACACCCCGCCTGCTGGAAGCTTGTTACCTGTCTGAGGAACGTCTCCTTCTAAAATGGGGGAACTGCCTAAAACAAGAACCAGCGACTGAGCAAAGCCTTGAGTCACGGGGCACGGCTGTGGCACGCCAGACTGGGCGCCCAGTCAGGCAACCTTTGACCTCTGGCTGCCCACCCAGGATCTAAGGACTGGGACCTGCCTTTGCGCATCTTCCTCTTCCCTTGCCATCCCTTGTTCATACGGTGTCACCTCTCACAGGTATGGGCAGAGACTATCTTGCTATTGAACTACGCAAGCCACTCTGGGAGATTTTTGGAGCTGAGGACGAGGGTGAAAATGCTTTCAGTAAATAAACACGATGCGCACAGTACTTTACAAAGTACAACAAGCAGTGAGGTCTCTGCCCCGAGTGGCTTGCAAGCTGTAAGAGCAAGGCAAGAGAAGAAAATGAGATACAGGGAGACTGCAGGGGACGAGCAGGGGGAAGTGTGGGGCACCTGTTTAGGCTTAGTTACCAAAATTCATATCCAGCCTCAACAACCACATGGCAAAAGCGTGTTGATTCTCAGCCATGTTTCAAATGAAAAAGTCTAGAGCCAAATAACTTTCACGCCTCTGTATTTCCTCACAGCTCTCAGGCTCATTGCCTGGCAGGTCGAGAAGTGCATCTGATGGGAAGCTCAGACTTTCCAGCTGCAGGGGGAGGACCAGAGGCCTGCTGGGTGCTGCGGGACTTCAGTTTCCATCACGTTCCCGCCAGCATGGGTGGTGGCTGGGAACGGGGATGCTTCAAGCCCAACAGCACAGCGAGTCTACCCTGGGTTGACATATAAAGCTTTTATATTTTTTTTAAAGGTAAAAGCCTTTTTCTAAGGGCTTGGCCTCTTTATCAGCATTTTTGAAACTATGCAGGTGCTTTGACACTGCGCTACTGATGCTCAAATCCAAGTCCCGGTGCAGCCGCCACTGCCCCAAATCCCAGGTGCTCTGGCGCCCACTGTTGGGCTTACCTCGCGATGCGTCTGCCGCCGCCTGGGGGTAGTTCTCCTGTGAATTTGGAAAGAAAGGGAAAGTGTGCACTACTGATCCCGAAGGCTGGGCCTGGGGGCCTCCTTTACCCTCTCCCCACAGCCACGTCTCTGCCCCGCCTTGCTGACTACCCCGCAAAGCAGGGGTGCAGAAGGCCTTTCCGGCCGAGGGCCAAAGGCTGCTGAGGAGAGGCTCTCGGGGGCCGCATTGCTGGGTTGGCACGGCCAGTGGGGACAGGGACAGGAGCAGAACTTCCTGGTGGCCCCTCTGGCTATTTTCTCAATAGGGACTCTGCCATTCCACCCTCCAAGCTGTGGCTTCAGAGGATGGATGCCGGGTCGGGGGAGGGGGGCGTTGCAGGGGAGCAGATTCTGGCTACTGCATGGCAGAAGCTCCCTGGCCGCATCCCGCAGTGGGACAGGCACCCCCTCCCCAGGTGTTTAAGCGGAGGCTGGGGGGATGCCTGTCAGGATGCGGCTGCTGCCAGCCTCAAGACTGGATTGCCGCAAAGCCCTCTCCGTGGGGCTGCCCTGGACGCAGCTCCGAAGGCTGAGCTGGTGCAGAATGCGGCAACTCGGCTGTTGCCAGTGACTGCCCCTTGGCAGCATGCAGCGCCTTCGCTGAGGGGGCTGCCCCACAGCTGCTCACTCCAGGCCAGCCCTGGGGTTTGGGGTTCTGGTGTACAGGGCCCCCAGGTCCCCTGAAAGAGAGCCTCTCCCTCCCCAACCTGCCTGGCCACTGAGGCTACCCGAGACCTGTGCCTGGCGCTTCCATGGAGACTCGTGGCCCAGTGGGAAGGGCCCTCGCCGTGGTGGCCCCACTTTCCCGGACCCCTCCCTGCCTCCAGGGGTGAGGCAGGCTCCAAGGTTGCATTGCCTTTATTCCAGGAAGCCTTCCTCGTCGCCCAACCACAGTTTTAAATGTTTTTGCTCTTCTATTTCTTTTCTTGTTTACTGTTCACTGGGACACCACCGTCTAGCACAGAACCCGGACTGCGCAGTGGGCTGGACTAGATGACCTCCAAGGTCTCTCCTGATTCTGTGCTTCCATGAGCTTCATCCCCTTTTGCGGGAGGTTTTCTCACCCAGGCGCTGTCACCCCTCTCTGTTTATGAGGCATCCTATGATGGCATCCATGCTGCTCCCATCAGCTCACCTTTTTCAGAAAACATGCTGCGCGGTTTCGATACAGCAGAGCCTGGAGCGGTTTGTCCTTGTTAAGCTTAAGAGCTCTGGTGTAGCTTTTAATTGCGTTCTCAAAGTCGTTGGCTTGGAAATACCGATTCCCTTCCTCCTTCAGCTGCACAGGGTCCTCCATCTAGGAAAAGAAGCCCAAAACGCATCAAGGAGCAGCAGCGATTTCGGGTAAAAACTCATTCCTTTAAAGAAAATATCACATTGTCCTCCATCTTCTGGAGGCAGCTGCTGATACAGAAGCTCAGCCCAAGTGGAGAATTCCTTCCTCCATGAATGCTTTTGGCACTGCTGTATCCTGTTGCTTCATGTTGTCCCTAAACAGGCCTCCCGTCCTTCCAGTGCAAACTCCTTGGGGCAGAGACCTCTTTCTCTCCTCTTAGGTTACACGTGTTCGTGCATGCGTGCGTGTCTAAAGGACCCTGCCTCTTAAGGACACCCCCATTATTAAAATGGGCAAGTGGACAACAGGGAGGAGGGGACTGAAAAGAGAAGGTTCAGGGAATGGCGGCCGGAGATGCAGCCCATGTGGGCCGAGAGTCAGTGACTCCAGGGAGACCAGGTGCAGGAGAGATGAGAGAGAGAGAGAGAGAGAGCGCGAGAGAGAGAGAGAGAGAGCGAGCAGGGCCCAGGTCTGTCTTCCAGCACAGTTCCCTGGGCAGCCAGCACAGGACCTTCCAGAGACTCAGTGAACATTTTGGGGCTCCAGTCCTAGTGGGTCAGCCCTAACACCACCTCTGCACCCCATAAGGTAAAGGTTTCCCCTTGACGTTACGTCCAGTCATGCCTGACTCTCGGGGGCGGTGCTCATCTCCGTTTCCTGGCCGAGGGAGCCAGCGCTTGTCCGCAGACAGTCTCCGTGGTCATGTGGCTGGCATGACTAAACACCGAGGTGCAGGAACGCTGTTACCTGCCCACCGAAGTGGCACCTTTTCATCTACTCGCATTTGCATGCTTTCGAGCTGCAAGGTCGGCAGGAGCTGGGACGGAGCAACGGGAGCTCACCCCGTTGTGCAGATTCGAACCGGCGACCTTTCGATCTACCAGCCCAGCAGCACAGCGGTTTAAACCACTGCGCCACCTGCAGTCCCCTGCACCCCATACATTAGGATATATGCAAACCGACAAGCCTGCTACCATAACTGAGGGGTTCCCAAACTCACAAGCCTCTTCAGCTGGCTAGGAGTGCTAGTCGAACCAAGTCACTGCGCACGGGAAGAAGCGCCTTGTGGAGGGCAAGCTGGCACAGAGGCCTGCTGCTCGTCCAGCTCCTTGCCCTCCGCGAAGCTGGCAACCCTGGGGGACATGCCACGGGCCGCCCAGAGGTCCGGATCGTGACCTGCCCGCCCCTACATTGCAGATCTGGTCAGCATTATTATTCTGGTACTGAAGATTACCCATCTGAGGATGCCGGCACGTTGCTGAAGGCTGCCTTGGGAGACGCACGCTGTCGTCTCTCCGCGGACTGGCTTTTGGCACAGCTGGCGTCAAGCACGGCATGTCTGGCCCCCTGCCAACGGTCCACGCCCCAGCCGGGGCCACTGGCACGAGTCCCCGGCACGCTTCGCGTTTTCCCCACCACAGCCGCGTCTTGCCTGGCAGTGTGGGGCGGGGAGGGGCAGAAGCGGCTGTGGCCCACCTACAAACTGGGGTTTGCCTGCCAAGCGAGCGAGCGAGCGAGCGACTGCCATGCTGAGGAAGAGGATGAGGAGGGAAGCAACTGGGGGAGTTGTGGTGAGGAGGAGGACTCAGGGAGGGAGGTGCCACATGGAACAAGGTGTGCTGGGACCCTCCCAAACCTGCAGCCGGCATTGCTCAGGAGCATCCAGGCTTTGTCACGGGGCTTTGTCGTGTTCCGGGCCCTGCTGGCTGGGGAGGCTGGGAGGTGCAGTCCAGCACCTCTGGGGGTTGCCAGAGGGCAGAAGCAGGTCCCAGGCCTTTTGCCCCATTCGCCTGGAAAACCGAAGGCCACCCCGCTCTTGTGCTGACGCATCCGTGGGCCACATGAAGGCTGCGAGAGGCAGCGCAGTCAAAGGTCAGCACCGCTGGAAGGAGGAGAGGGCCGCTCACAGGGGCTGACTCCTCTTCCCCAGCGCAGCCTCCCTGCTCGCCTGCCTCCCGTTCTGGCCAGACAGCGGTGGTGGCCACCTCCAGCTTCCATGCCGGCCCTCTGCCTACCCAGCCGGCACAGGTGGCCACAAGGAGAAGGAAGAAGAGGGGCACAGGCAGCCGGGGACCATGGTGGGGTCACGCAGGAAGGGGAAGCACAGCAGGCTCCTCGCTCACAGACCCTCCCAGAATCTTATCTACCTCCTTCGAGTGTATAGTCTCCCTAACTGTATCTGGACAGCTTCACGGATCTGAAGAAGGCGCCAACTCTGGTGCGCGAAACGTGTGCCACAGAAGCATGCCTGTCTTTTACGTGGGTGCGCAGTGGGCCCCGCTGGTGTCGCATCCGCCCCTCGGCTGACCGCATTTGGGCAGCCGTACGTGCCTCTGGGACCTGTCGCGGTCACCTGTCGCTGCGATGAGGAGCAGGAAGGGTCCCCTGCCCAGGGCCCTCCCACTGGGCTCCATCCTTGGGGATCCCGTTCTGCATGCAAGCAGAAGGCAGAATAGAGGGCGGTGCCAGAGCAAGCCGGGGGTCTGTGGCGAGACCTGCCCGTGCCCCCCAACCAAGATCTTTTGGTACCTTCTGCAGTTCCCGAAGCCTTGAGATGTTCGCCGGTGTGGCGCGTTCCCCTGGATCGGTCGGCTGTGGCCACTCGTCTCTCCCCGTGGGGTGTGCTGGTACGGATGCCTGCCGGGACTTTAGACAGAGAGATATTTATAGCTCAATGAAACCTCCGGACGCCAAGGACCACTGCACCAGGAGCAAGGCCTGAGGGGGGGCCGCCCGACTTCCAGGAGGGCCACATGGCTTAAAACCCGGTGGAAATGGCGCACCCGAATAATGCCCTGAAATGCGCGTTTCAGAATGCGCTCTGGTCCGGGGTAGGGAGAACCGGTGAGCTTGTACACGCACAAAGGCCAGTAGCCACCCTGGCTGGACCACCTGGCCGAAATGCACAGGCCCCTTCCCTTTCTATTTAAGGAAGTGTGAGACATTCGAAACCCGGGAACAACTGGTTTCCCTCCAGAGTCCGAGGAGAATTCCTGCAGCAGCTGCCAGAGATAAGGCACCTCCAGTAGCTTCGAGAACAGAGCACTGGAGAAACTGCCTTCAGAAATGACATTCCTCCCTAAGCGTTTGGAGGGATTCTGGAAAGCTTACTGAGGCTACATACATCTCTTATAAGCATGGAGAGGCAGAGTGGTGCAGTGGTTAGAGCATGGGGCAGCCATACACCAACTATCAGTCTGTCCTACCTCACAGTTCTGTTGTGAGGCTACACAGACTGGTTAGAGGAGCATGTATGTCACTTTGTGACACACAAAAGAAAAAAGGTATCATATAAACACGTGCATATATTTTAAGATGTTATAATCTAGTGTTTGGTTTTAAAAGTGCAAAACCAAAGGAAATACAGAGATGCAAATTAATTCCTGCAGAATTGGTTCATCATGGAGAACGGCTTACCAAGGCTTCAGCTTTGTTTTTATTAATTAATTAATTATATTCCTATAGAGCCCAATGGCTGAAGCTCTGTGTGCTGTGCAACAGTTTATAAAATTACAAATGACAAATAAAATATTCCATGAACATTTCAATATAAAATTTTTTAAACAATTTAAACTGCTAAAAAGAGTATCAATTAAAAAAAACTTGGCAATGGTAACAGATATAAAGGCTCCATCATATGACATAAAATAACACTGCAAACTTGGCCAGAGCAAATGGAAAGTAATCATTTGCCCTGTGCAGCTCCAACAGCATCATGGCTGAAGGTATCTGTAAATTTTGCCCTACGGGTCACTATCATTTCACGTAACACTGAGAGCCGGTGTGGTGTGGTGATGAAGAGCACAGATCCGGACTCAGGTGATCTGGGTTCTAATACCAATTTCACAATGGAGCCAAGTGAGAGCCAGTGTGGTGCCGTGGTGAAGAGCCTGGGACTGGGACTCAGGCGATCCGGGTTCTAGTCCCCGCTCAGCCATGGGGCCGACTGGGTGACTTTGGGCCAGTCACAGACTCTCAGCGCAGCCTACCTCACAGGGCTGTTGTTGTGGGAATAAGACTGCGAGTAGTAAGCTGTAAGCCACGTTGAGTTCTTTAAAAAAGAGAGCAGGTGGGATATAAATCTACTAAATAAATAAAATATAACATGGCTGAGCAAGCTAGAGAGATGTGCGAAAGACGTGCATGTTGACGTGCAAGTTAGAATGCTGAATTCGGACACTGCGGTGTCAGGCGGCCTCTGTGCAAGGAAGGCAGGGAGGAGAAGGGCGGGAGGAAGCAGGGCAGGAAGGGAAAGGGGCCAAGGAGGCAGGCAGGCAGGCAGGCAGGCGAGAACAGGGAGGGAGGGAGGGAGAGGAGAGAGGAGGCGGCCAAGGAGGAAGAGCGAGGCGGGCAGGGGGCGGCGCTGCGCGGAGGCGGTGCTCGGCGCTGCGCGGCGTGCGCGGCCGGCGGGGGGCGGGGAGCGGAGGAGGCGCGCCGGGTCTGCCTGCCCGCCCGCGCCTCCCGCTCCCGCCTCGCCGCCGCCAGCCTCGGCTGCCCCGGCGCCGCGGCCCGCTCGCTTGCGGAGGCGCCTGCGGGGCGGGGGAGGCGAGGCCGATGCGGCTGCGCGCGGGGCTGTGCCCGGGCCTGACCGCCGAGACCGTGCGGCTCCTGCGCGCCACCGGCGTCCGGACAGGTGAGGCGCGGCCCACCTGCTGGGGCGGATGCGGGACCGAGGCCCGGCGGGCCCAGCTCGCGCCCTGCCAAGGCGCCCTTCCCGCGGCCCCGAACCCCGCGCCCGGGCGGGTGAAAGGGAGGGAAAGCGTCTGTTGATCTGTTGGAACCATTTCTATGCCGCCTCGGGCGGCTTGCAGCGTAAACAAACAATTACATAATTAGCCTTAAAAATCCGGAAATGTCTCGCTACGTACATAAAAACCCAATAAATGCAATCAATAAATTAACAATTGAAATGACATTTAAATAAAAAGGTCTTGGCCTGGCGCCGAAAAGCAAATAACGACGGCGCCAGGCGGACCTCTCTGGGGAGCGCATTCCACAGATGGGGCGCCACCGCAGAGAAGGCCCTGCTCCGGGTACTCACCTTCCGACTATCTTTCACGGAGGGTTCCCGGAGAAGGGCCTCTGCCGCGATCACAAGGGGCAGGAGGTTGTCCCTGTCACTTTCTCCACACCATGGATTCTTTTGTCCGTATCTCCCCTCACTCGTCTTTTTTTTAAAAACTAAGCAGCTCATGCATGCTGGTGCTGGTGCTGCTTCAAAGGTATCCCCAGGTGGGTCAGGAGCTGAGCGGTCAAAATAAAGGTTGCACATGATAGTATTTGGGAACATGTCCAGCTGAGTCTTTTTCCTTCTGAAAATCTGCTTTGCAGTGGTGGACCTCGTCTCGTCAGATCTGGAGGAAACTGCACGGAAGTGTTCCTTGTCTTACAAGGTGAGCTGGGAGTGCCGCTCCAGAGGGAGGGACGGTTGGATTTTTCGGCAGACGACCTTCTGCATCGGCTCCCCAGGAAACAAGAGCCTGCCAACGTTTGCTCCAGATGTCATGGCGCCGGGCACTGAACGCTGGGTGATGGTGTAGCTGCCTGCAGAGCCAGCAACGCTTTGGGGAACGCCACAGATCACCTCCCGGAGCGGAGACTGGGGCTGGCTTCGGATGCGTGTGGCGCTTGCAGCGGAGCCCGCCTCCTCCCAGGGATTCAGCTGGGGGCAAGGAGCAGTGGCCCCCGGGCGCCTTGCCTGGGGCTTGTGGAGTCACCCACGATGTGAATGCTTCCCTTCCGTCTTCAGGAGCTCCATTGCACTGCCTTTCCCAAGCTGGCACACTCTGGATGCACTCGACTCAACACACATCATCCCCCACCTGGCTGGGGATGGTGGGAGTTGCCACCCAACCCTCCTGGAGGACCCCAGCTGGGGAGAGTGCTGCTTGCTGACGCATGGGCCTGTGTCCTGGGCCCTCAGCCAGTCTTTGTCCTTCAAGTTCCTGGCAGTGCCTCTCCCTGCAGTTCAGGCTGAGGCGGGCTTTGCGGGGGGTTTCCCATGGCAGGCCTCGCGACGCCCCTCTGCTTCCTTCGCAGGCCTTAGTGGCGGTCAGGCGCGTGTTGCTGGCACAGTTCTCCGCCTTCCCAGTCAGCGGGGCTGATCTCTACGAAGAGCTGAAGACCACCACGGCCATCCTTTCTACCGGCATCCAAAGGTAGGGTGGGCCACTCCGCCTCCCCGGGGCTCTCAGCCCAGAATGGGTCTGCTACCATAACTTCCAATTCCGGGATATCAGGATTTCACCACAGGGATGCGGAGGGATGGAGAGATGCCTGTGGCAGCTTTCCTCTCTTCTTCCGCAATCTATTTTCCTTTGTTGTGCCTCTTTAGATTACAAGATTTATGGGTTGACTGGGTTCAGAAAACACGCTCAAAGGTTAGGTGTTGGTTGTTGTTAAAGCATGAGTTACGGTGTTGTTGGAACCCAACTGAGATAACAAGCCGCAGTCATAGCCCACAGTTTACAACCCAGCAACAAACCATGGATTCTCTTCATGGGTTGTTCAAGGTTAACAAACCATAGTTTGGTAGCACAGCTGGGACCAGACAACGTGATAACCCATGTTTCAACAACCCACAGTTCAATTAGTGTATTGTACATTGCAAGTACGTTGTTCTGGGATCCCTTCTGGGATCCCAAGGAGCAGGATAAAAGTGCTTTAGATCAATCCATAGACCATTTAAACTGGGTAGAACTTTCTCCAGAGCAGCACCTGCTGAGGCCCTGCCTCAGTTAGAAGTCAGGGTAAACGGAGAACTTTTTGGCGCCTACTGAATGCCTGCTGTGGCACAGTAGAATTGCCTAAGTGGGGGGACCACTGCCAAGAAGGCCCCGTCCCATGTGCCGCCTTGGTGCTAGGCTTCTCTGTCTGAGGCGAACTGCAAAGCTGGCTTTGTGGCGCTGGCTGAGGACTCTGCCTTTAGGCATGAGGACAGCCGTGAGGGAGGGAAAGGCAAGAAAGTTTGAAAGGTGAAAGTGTGAAGAAGGGGTCAGACCGTTGGACTGTGGCTAGCAAGATCCAGGCTCCAGTCCCCACCTGGCCATGAAACTCACTGGGCAACTTTAGGCCAGTCCCGGATTCTCGGCCTGATCCACCTCACAGGGTTGTTGTGAGTATATGACAAGGGCCTCAGAGGCTGCCTTGAGCTCCTTGGAGGAAAACGCGGGATATAAAAGTAATAATAAACATGCGAGAGGGCTTTCTGTGTTCTGAAGCCCTTGTTCTCTTTCTTTCTGGCGTTTAGCTTGGACAAGCTTCTTGACTCTGGCTTGTATACTGGGGAACTGACGGAGCTTGTGGGGGCCCCCGGCACCGGCAAGACACAGGTAGACCCCGCTCGAACGGCGCACGGAGCTGCCACTGTCGTTGCGCTCTGGGCCTCTGCGTCGTGCTGGTGAAAGCCTTCAACAGGGGCGACTCCAGCTCCGCTCAGTGTCCGCTGGCGTTTCCTTGTGTTGCTTGCAAGAATTTAAAAAGGCAGGATAGAAAGCCGCACACGGCCCAGGTGGCTTCAGCCATTGGGCTGCATAGGAACAAAATAAATCTGAATACTAATAGCAGCCACAGTACGCATCCCCTCTTCCTAGCCTGCCCTTTATTGCCCAAGAGGGTCTTTGAACAGTGGGGAGGTTTGTCTTTAATGTCTCTGAGCGGCACTTTGGACTGTAACCCCCAGGATGCTTAGCTTTGGCTAGGCGTGCAGAGGCTGATGGGAGTTTAAATGCTGGTTGTCCGGAGGCTAAGCATTGGTGGTCTAGGGAGAGGTGAGGCCTGGATGTGGGTCACATCTGATGTATGCAGGTGGTTGGAGCCTGGTTTCCAGCAGCCCCAGCCAACATAGCCAGTGACAGGGGATCATGGGAGTTGGAAGCCCTCTGTGGAAACACTTCAGGGATAGGAGGAGTTCAGCCCTCCGTGCGATTTTACGGGACCCCCAGCGACCTTCCTAAGTGTGAAAGGGGGGTGTGGCATGTTTGCACGCAGAGCCCACGAATGGCCGGATCCCTGCCTCGAGACTGCGGATCGCCTGCACACTGTTTGGTGCTTTTCCAGCACTTTATCACGTTCCAAGTGTTTCCGAAACCTCTCCCAGACCTGAGTTGCCGCTACTGGGAGCTTTAAGCTGCCAAAGGCTAGGGGCAGGGTTGGTATTCTTGCCGCACTTCTTTGGGCTTTGGGCCCACCCACCCCTGGAATGTGGCCCTGAGTGTCTCCAATTGAATTCGGTCCTCAGGCTGATGGGGGTGCCCCCCACTGGCTCAGCAGGTGTGTCTGCATGAGTCCAGGACCTCTACCACACGAGGCAAAATGGGTGGCCAGAAAGAGCAGGGCCTTCTTAGTTGTGGCGCCTCTCCTCTAGCACCCGTTTGCTCTATCTTCTATGCCTCCGAGGGGAAGCACTTCAGTAGAGCTGTGGGTAGTGGCATCCTTTCTTGGCTGCTCCCAAATCCGCTTTGTCTTAAGCAGTGGGGCAGAAGCCGTGTGACTGCTGAAAAGCAGCATGGCAGGGGAGGCCCTCCGAGGGCGGTGGATGCCGGGAGCAGAGCGGTGCGGGCAGCGGTGCCACGCAGCGCCAGCCCTCCCTCTTGCCTGCATTTCAGGTGTGCCTCAGCGTAGCCGCCTGTGCTGCCCAGTTCCTCAAGCAGAGTGTCCTGTATGTCGACTCCACTGGGGGCGTCACGGCCACCCGCCTGCTGCAGCTGCTTGAACGCAAGACGGAGGACAAGCAAGAGCAGGTCAGTAGTTGCCAGGGAGAGGAGACCCCCAGCGTGACTGCCATTCTGCATTGAGATGAGGAAGGCGCCTGTGGCTGTGCGCAACTGGGGCATCCCAGGAGGGGCAGGATTGCAGGACCCACTGAAGTTCTCCAAGCCAGTGTGGCCTCGTGGTGAAGAGCCTGGGACTGGCACTCAGAGGATCTGGGTTCTGGTCCCCGCTCAGCCACAGAGCCCACTGGGTGACTCTGGGCCAGTCACAGACTCTCAGCCCAGCCTACCTCACAGGGTTGTTGTTGTGGGGATAAGATGGAGGAGGAGATGTAAGCTGCCTTGAGCCCTTTGTAGGAGAAAGGCAGGATATAAATCGAAAAATAATAAATAAATAAACAAACTCGCTTTTGTTGTGGCCAAAGCCAGCCTTCACCGATCCGTTGCCCTCCAGGCATTTTGGACTTCAGCTCAGCCCTGGCACACCGTCTCTGCCGCAGGATGTAGTGAGTCCTACACGGAGCCTGCGACTGGGTTTGAACAACACAGTTACTCAAAGATTGAGAGTGGGTGGTGGTTGGAGCATGGGTTGGTGCTGAAATGTGGGTTATCCTGCTGTCTGAGCCCAGCCATGCTAACAAACCACAGCTTGCTAACCATGAACAATTCATGAAGGGAACCATGGCTTGTTGTTGGGTTGTGAACTGTGGGTTATTCATGGTTAACAGACTGTGGTTTGTTAATGAGCCTGGATTCAGCCAACATGAGAACCTGCATTTGCACAACAACCAGCACTCAAGCCAGACTCAACCTTAGTCTGTTAAGGTTGAACCTTAGACTCAACCCTCCCCCGCCGCCCCAAACCTGAAATGTGGTTCTGAGCTGCTCCAGATAGAATTCGGTCCTTAGGCTGATGGACCTGGCTAACGGCTCCTTTCCCGCCCACCTAGGCAGAGGCCCTGCAGAGAATCCAGGTGGTCCGTGTCTTTGATGCCTACAGATTGCTGGATGTTTTGCAGGAGTACCGGATCAGTGTGGCCCAGCAGGTGAGAGCGGTGCGCATCATTTCTGTGCACCTGACACCTCCATGATCTTCCTTGGAAGCTCAAGGTGTGACATCCCTCACTCCAGGACAGGCTGTAGGGGTGCACCACAGGTGGAGAACGACACGGGCAAGCTGGGAAGGGACCAGAGGAGGGCAGCACGGATGGTCCGGGGACTGGAGGCAGCCCTGCGAGGAGAGCGTGGAAGAGCTGGGCCCGCTGAGCCTCGGGAAGAGAAGGCGGAGGGGCAGTGGGATGCGCTCTTCGAGTCCCTGAAGGGGGCTGTCACAGGCCGAGGGCCTCGCTCTCTCCTCGATCATCCCGGAGTGCAGGACACGGAATAATGGGGACAAGTCCCAGGAAGCCAGATTCTGGCTGAGCATCAGGAAAAACTTCCTGACACTGAGAGCTGTACAGTCATAGGACCGGGGACCCAGGGGGTGGTGGGCACTCCCTCATCGGAGGCGTTGACGATCCAACTGGACAACCCTCGGAGAGGACTGGTTTAACTGGGAGTCCTGCGCTGAGCAGGGGTTGGACCTGGTGGCCCTCTGGCCCCTTCCAGCGCTGTGATTCTCTGAAGCTGTGCCAGGTGCTCCCCAGCTTTGGTGAGCAGTGAGTCTTTCTAAGCAAGAGGGCAGATGTGGGGAGACCTTTTTCAGCCTGCGGGCCGGATGAAACTCATCCAAGTGCCCAGCGCCTGTGCTCGGCTGCTGGTGTGGGGCCGAAGGCGAAGGCGGCCGGCACAGACACGCTCGGCTTGGCTTAAAGCTCTTGGTTTTAACAAAAACCGTAGGAGAGGTGGTTTGATTTGTTCAGAGTCAGGAATGGGGAGGCATGTCTGGAAAAGAAAACTGATCTACCGGAGAACCCCAGAGTGGCAGATTGGGACCTCAGATTTGCCACCTCAGTAAAGCTATGGTGACTAATAATGCAGTTGAGATGGCCAAACTCACAACCAGCTCGGACCGCCTTGCCCTGTGCAAGACCCGCCCTGGTTTTGTGTCCTTGGGAGGGTACGGACCGTGCAGACGTGAGGTTGCAAGCTGCAAGGGTACGCAGTGGCCAAGTGGGGTTTTGGGGTGCCTGGTGTTTTGCTAGGTCTCGGGCATGAGTGTGGGTGTCCCCCGGCCGGGGCCGGCAAGGGTGGGGCAGCCGTAGGTGAGGATCGGGCGGCAGAGGCGGCCTGGGCAGCCGGAGAGCAGGGTGAGCTGGAACTGAGCGCACTGCAGCGGTGCTGAGGCCAGAGGCGAGGGCAGGGTCTGGCCCGCGGTGGGCCAGGCAAGGCGACAGCACGATGTGGCCTTTGCAAAAGTGGGCAGGAGAGCCCCTCGTGCCCTTTGGCCAGCTGGCCAGAATGGACAGTTCTCCGTCCTGGAGCTTGACCCTGTGAGTGTCCGTGCTCATGCCGCCTGGGGGAGGCACGGGCTGAGCAGCCTCATCCTCCCCGCATGAACAGCCTCTTTCATTCCCCTCCCCTCCCTGCCCCCCTTCCTCTGCTTCTGCAGATAACGTGTGCCGCTGGGCCAGCAAAGGTGGTGCTGGTCGACTCAATCGCCGCTGTTGTCTGCCCTCTGCTGGGATGCCGGCAGCCCGACGGTAAGCCCCGCAGGCCTCGCCTCTCCTCTGCCTCCGGGGACACGGCTTTCGCGCTCATGTTTCGCGCTCACGCTGCTGGGGTGTGCGGCCCGGTCTGACTCCCGGGCTCACGTTCGGGGCAGCGGCCTTCCCCTGCCCTGCATCTTCTCCCTTTGAGAAGCGGGGCGGCGGCACGCAGCTGCAGTTGGAGCGGCAGCCCTGAAACCTGGGCTGTAGTCCTCGCCTGGCCATGAAGCTCTCCAGATGTCCCTGGGCCTGTCAGTCCAGGCTACCTCGCAGGGTTGTTGTAAAGATAAAATAGAGGAGGAAGGTGTCAACTGCCTGAGTTCTTGCAGGAAAAAGGCATGCATTAATCCACTGATGGTTCATCAGGCCAGTCTTAGGGGAGTTGCAGGTTTGACACAGTCCGTGTTGCTGGACTCCCACAGCATCCTCTCCCCCCCCCCCCCCAGGCATGGCCCTCATGATGCAGGTGGCCTGGGAGCTGAAGGCCATTGCCAGAGAGTTTGGCGTCGCTGTTGTGGTAAGTGCCCGAGAGCAGCTCTTCCGTGGCTGGGCGGGGGGGGGGGGCGTGCAGACCGAGGCCTGTTCTGGCCCCCCTGTGGTGGGTGGGGGGGAGTGCTGGCGGCAAGCGCCTCCCGCGTGGAGTCACACCGCCAACGCTTGCAGCAGTCGGGAATCGCGGCCCCTGGGCCAGCGCAAGGGTTGGACTCCCCCGAAACTCCCCCCCCCATCGCCACTGACGGCCTTTCCCACCTACTCTCCAGTGCACTCACCTTCATCTGCTGAATCTACCACCAGCGAAGCAAATCCTGCTTTAAACTGGCACCTTTCTAGCCCCATCTCCTTACTCCTTGTGGTGATTTCGGGGTGCGATGTGACGCCTGTTTAGACGGGGAAAAATTCATGCAATTTTTGGGTTTTTCTTGCGTAAATACGTGCAGCGTTGTAGCTTACTGACATTTAGCTAGGTTCCTGTCCTGCCAGTGCTTCTGCCCCTTTCCACCATCGGGAATGGCCCCAGGGCAGCGCATTTTCATGCCGAGCCTTTCATGCTGCCCAAGGTCTCAGAGGGAAGCTAAAGGCACAGTCCAGAGGGGATGCCCCCCAGCTGCGGCGCACAGACATGCCATGTGGAGCAAGGGGAGCCTGGAGGCCATCTGGACCGCCTGGCTCCGTGCACCTTGCAGGCCCACTGGGGCACCCGTGCCAGGAGTCCCTCGTGCGCCTTCCGCAGGCTGGTGCTTCTGACGGGGAGGCACCCGGTGTGGCTTTTCCAGTGTGGCCGCAAGGCGGGGGAAAGACCCCTGTGCCAAGGCCTGGCTGCAAGGAGAGCTTTTCTCAGGCCATGGAGAACCCTGTGCCCTCCAGATGCTGCCTGGGGGCCCTGAAATTGCTCTTCCAGGCGGGGTCATTGCCACAGGCGAAATACTGAAATACAGGTTTTAGTCGCCTTGGCACTGACGCCTGATTTTTAATTTCAGGCCTGTCAGTGATGCAATACAGTTTCGCTTTTTTTTGCATGTGCTACCTCCGTGACTGGTGGCTGAGAAATATTGTCAGCAAACAAAGCAATCTGACCAGCCCCGTCTTTTCCAGCTGACCAATCATGTGACCAGGGACACCAGCAACGGCTCCCTCAAGCCAGCGCTGGGCCGCTCCTGGAGTTTTGTGCCCAGTACCCGGGTGCTGTTGCAGGACAGCAAAGACTCTTCTGGGAAGGCCACAGCTGGTCGAATCGCCTCTTTGGTGAAAAGTCCTCGCCAGGTAAGAATTTATTTATTTATTTATTTATTTTTGGATTTATATCCTGCCTTTCTCCTACAAAGGGCTCAAGGCAGCTTACATCATTCTCCTCCTCCATCTACTCCCCACAACAACAACCCTGTGAGGTAGGTTGGGCTGAGAGTCTGTGACTGGCCCAAAGTCACCCCGTTGGCTCCATGGCTGAGCGGGGACTCGAACCTGGATTGCCCGAGTCCCAGTCCCAGGCTCTTCACCACGACACCACACTGGCTCTCACACCAGGTGGTTGTCTTTGCCCCTGCATCTTGGTAGACTGTGGGGCAGCAAAGTTTAGGATCTGGACTGGGGAAACACTGATGGCCTCATTCCATTCCTCACCATGTGCTGGAACTTATTTTGAGATGGAGCTGGGATAGGATAAGACGTGAAATAAAGACACAGCATACCCAGACAAAGTAACCGGATTAATTAAAAATGCAAGTCATTTGGCAGAAGTTAAAAAAACCATCCAGTGCAGTTTTGTGTTTGTGTGTGGAGTGCACACACACACACACACACAACTTGCTCCCAGTGGGCCCAGATAGCAGTTATGGAAAATGGAATTGGAGTCCAGCCACATCTGGACATCCAAGGTTCCCCTGCAGCAAATAATCAACTTTTTATGTTGAAACATGCAGAGGCTTTTACCTTAGATTTTATTCTGTACAAGCCAGAGAATGAAGCCTTGCTCCTTTGGTGTTACAAGGTTCTCTACGTAGCTAGAGTGCAAACAAGTTGCATCAAAATATTTTATTGCCGATTTCATTTTCATACTGCCCAACAGCCAGAAGGCTCTCTTGCATATTACTCGTGAGTGCCTGGGTGTTTCTGCTCTGAACGCTGCAGCACAGCATGCAGCCTGCCACCTTTCCCGGGCACTCACCTCCTCCTCTCTGTTGCCCCAAAACCTGTTTGCTGAAACTGCGTATTGGGCCGGTTCCCTCCACTGGGGACTTGCTTAGGGGCTCCTGTTAGGCCACTTCTCAGTTCTGCGTGCAAATGTGGCATTCCGCGCCTGCCTTTTACAGCCCACTGAGACTGAGGTGGAACTGGACCTGGGGAACGGGGAGCTCACGGAAAGCAGCCTGACGACATCTGGAGAGTGACCCTCGTGGAAAACGCCCATGAATGATGTGGCCTGTTCAGTCGCCGGCCCGGCTGCCGCTTGCAGATCCAAAAGCAGAGCGAGACAGAGCGGTATGATTTTCAGGAGACAGGGAACGCAGACTATTCATACTTAAGACTTGTCTTCCCAGTCAGCCACGCCGAGGTGGTAATCAAGCCAGCATAAATTGCCCTGTTCCGGTCCCCGTACGATGGGAATATTGTTTGCCAATAGGCCATTCCAGCTTCCGCTTTTTATAAATGAATGCTCTTTGTCCAGACAGTGAGAAACCCAGGCGGCCTCTGTGTTTATTCCGAATTTTGCTGCATTCCACAGTCCTGATTCTCCTGCGCTGAATACCCTTGCCTTGCCTACTTGGAAAAGCCTCTGAGGCTGGACCTGGCAGCACCCGCCTTGGATGCTCTTTCTGGGCTGGATGCGGCCCCCAAGCTGCAAGGGCGACTTCGCAGCTGGTGCTGGGAGGAACGAGGTGCTGTCATCCTGCAAAGGTGGTGCTTTCAGTTCATCTTGTGAGCTGGTTGGTGTAAAACTTGCAGGCCACATTTGGCAGAGGACGCGTGCTCCGAAGCTGGGGTCTTTTGCAATGTGCTTTCCCTATGTCTCCAGCTTTTCCTGTGGCCCTCTAGGCAGCATGTAGGGGGGCCAGGATCCCATCCTTCTAGCATTATATTTCATAAAGAGTGCTGAAGAAATATCGCAAAGGATGCAGTCGTCCCGCAAAAGTGCTTCGGAGAGTCTTGGATTCAGGTTTGCCGCAAACTTCTCTAGTAAAGCTATGAAGACGGGCTCTAATGCAGCTTTATGTCATATTCTCAAAGATGCACTTTGGACTCGATGTATGGAGGTGCCTGGTAGCAGTGTCTTCATCCGCAGCATTTGTTGACCAGTGGCTTGGGAAGTTGCCTTTAGGGGCAAGTTCAGACAACCATGCAGGCCTGAAGCAGCTCCACACAAGACTGTTGCCTTCAAAAGTAGACATGAAAAACAGTTTCGCTTCCGGCACAGCGCAGCAACAAACCATGGTTAACTGCTGGGTTGTTCCCCCTTAAACAACTCAGTCTGCGTTTTGATGCCCGTGGAGGGGATGTTTGTGGGTTGCTGATAAAAAGTGCTCAGCCCATGCTCTGTGCTCTTGTTCTGTGTAAACCAGGCCTGTGTAGAGATCGGTCCAGGGTGACGACTGTATGGAGGGCCCAAAGAGCACGCCTCTTAAATCACCTTGACGGGACTTTTTCTTGGTAGAATAGCGGGGCAAAATGGCGGAAATGAATCATCCAAATAAGAATCGTGCTTGTTGCTGGGCAGGGCATTGTCCAGGGGTATTTGGGAAAATGCGGCTTGTGTGAATTGGTTACAGAGGTGCATCGAAGGCGGCTTCTGTTTCCTGGGCGGAGACGGGTTGGGCTTGGAAAGGCTTCCCAGATGCAGGCATTCCCAGCTCATAGCCCCGCTGCCTGAGGAACGCTGAGCTGTTGGGCTTTTCTTAGCCAAGCGGCATGTAGGACTTGTGTCTGCGCGACTGTCGAGCATTGCACCTTTAACCTCTTCCCCGCAAAAGCGAATACAACGAGGCTATGAGAGAGGGAGCTCTGAATGCAAAACCTGCAGGATCGGGTGAGATGTTTTGTGCGTAGCGTTTCGAGGCGGCGGGGCGGGACACGCGTGATGGGCTCGTGCGTCTCCGCCGCGGGCGGGATTCGAACCGGCGCTTTCCGCGGCCGCTCTGGCCGCTCGCCGGCCCCCTCTTTATGGCGCCAGGGCCCTCCGTGCGCGCGGCGCGGCGGCGCCGCCTCTCCGTTGCCATGGCAGCGGGCGCCGCGAGCGGGGCGGGCGCCGAGGGCGGAGTCGGGCGAGGGCCCGCCCACGGCCCGCCGGGCGCCGTCAGTTGGAGCGCGGCCTGCGGCGGCGGAGGAGGAAGCGCGGCGGGTGGCAGAGGCCGCGCGGGGCCCCGCTGGGCTGAGGGGCCACGGCCGGCCGGGGGCCCGAAAGAGAAGGTCTGAGGCGGGCGGGGCGCTCCGGGTTGGCGGGTGGAGGGCGGGGCTTGGTCCGGAGGGGCCTCCGGAGGCGGGGAGCCCGGCGGCCGCACTCGCAGGGTTGTTGTGAGGCCGTGTGGGAGCGGGCCTGGCTTGGCGGAAAGGGGGCGGTGCGCATGACGAGCCCGGCGGTAAGCAGTGGCGAGGGGGGGTGCTTCCTGCGCCTTAGGAGCGGGGCCCAAGTTTGGGGGGTGCTGAGGAGCAGAGGAGGCTCCCGAACTTCTTTGAGGGAGGGTCTGGGCGGGGGGGGGGTTGGGTTTAGGGCCTAGTTGGGGAGGTCCGGAGAAGCTGGGCGGGGGCAGCTGTTGCGCTTCGGGCAGCGCTTGGGGAGGTGGGGCTGGGGCTGGGGCTGGGGCGGGCGGGATCCGTGTGTAGAAGGGGGGCAGGAGTAGCTCTGCAAGGGCCTGAGGCGCGGGGGGGGGCAGGCGGCTGTTGCTGTTGGGACGCGAGCAAGACTTGGGCTGGGGCGGGCGGGGGTCTTGCCTCCGGTGGGCCAGGTGTGAGGTCAAGAGGAGCGCAAGGGTGGGCGACCGCGGGAAGAGAGGTCCTGGGGAGGCAGGATGTGGGGGGTGTCCGGTTGGAGGGAGTGATGCGGGTTGGCTCGGATTGGAACAGCTGCTGCAGCCGGATAACTTCGTGGTGTGAGAGCCTGGGCTGGCTGAGGTGAGGAAGGGCTGGAAGGGAAAACCGAGACAGCCCCCACCCCGTTCCCCGTTTTGGGGGTGAGATGAGCTTTGTTGTGGGGTTGCCTTGGGGGGAGTGGGATTTTCCAGAAGTACTGTCTTGGCGAAAACAAAAACAAATTCTTGGGGCATGGCTGTTCAGAGCTATGGGAAATGCCTATTGTGCATGAATGGAGGGAGAAACCTTGTGTTAGCAGAGTTGGTGCACACCCCACACAACCATGTGCATGTTGCCATCTTTACTGTCCTGTTGGGTAGTGGGTATAGTGTGGAACTTTGTTGAATGCTAAAATAAAGTTAGTGGTGTGCATTCCCAGGCATATTCAGACAGACAGATGTCTTAGAACTACCAGCATGTTTTTTCTTTCTAAAAACACATGGGATGGTGACCTTTGTTAGATGATTTAAAATGTCTAAATACTTGCTGTGTATGAACATTTTTTGGTGCAAGGGTTAGAAATGTAGTATCGAGGCCTCAACTTGGGCATGTGTAGAAGCGCCATAATGCATCTGAAATCTTACGCACACTTGCCGGGCAGCCTGCCTCACTGAAACTGGCAGAACTTATTTCTGAGTAAACATTTGGTATTATGCATGGCATGTTGCTTGTTTTAAATTGTGTTTTTAAGTTTGCACTCCACTTTGTAACAGCTGGTAGCAAATACTTGAAAAGGAAATCCTCTTCCCACCCCAGCAGCCAATTGAGAAACAAGCGTTTACTTCTTCTAAACTGAAAGAAAGAGGATCGATAATAGGGTGCTCTAACAGGAGTGGAAACAGTGAGTCAGGCTTTAAAGGCGGTTACAGGTCCAGAGAAATGTGTGTCAGCACAAAGGTGATTCCTTTGTGTGTACAGAAGGACTGAAAATAGCCACCCATATTGCATTGTCCTAGGCAATAGATGTGCAAAGTGCAAACAGGAACTGGATGAGTGTCTGTTTACATCGAGCACATTCTGCTCTAGGAGAAAATCTATAGCGGTTTTAACCTGGAGTCCTGCAAATGTCTTTGACTTCAGCTCCCATCTGCCCCAGCCATCACAGCCAACAGTTAGAAGCAGTCGGGGTTGCATTGTAAAACATCTGGAAAGGCAGGGCATCAGGTTGGAGAACACTAAGCTACGTACTTCCTGGGTTCCAGCTGATGCCATATCTGGCACCCAAACGGACCTTCTTTCTGGTCTTGCTCTTGTACCCTAGTGACAACTGAGTCAGGGACCTTTCTTGGTCTTTGCTTAGGTTCCTCCCATCACTCTCTGTGATGAAAAAATAGTTTGTGAAACAAAACAAGGGTTGGCATGCAAACAGTGACATTGGTCCTTGTGGCGACATCTTCTCATCATTCTGTGTCTGCTGCACTGGAAATTCCTCCCGGTGCTTTCCTGCTCCACCAGCCTCCCAAGGTTTCATGCTGTCACTTTCCCATCAGTCCTAACTGGCACAACCACTAGGTAGGGATTATTGGAATTGTACTCCAAACCATTCTGCTTTTGGGAGGGCTGCATTCATCTGTTCTTGAGGTGTGTGAGGGTGTATGTGAGCAGCAAAGATGTTCTGCATCCGGATAAACGCATTTGCAGTTTGTGGCTAAGCTAATGTGCAGCTTTCCCTTGGCATTAGCCATGTTTTCATTTAATATGTGTTGAAGTGCTTCTGGTGTGAACTTCCATTCTAAGTGGCATTTAAATTGTTCATCCCTTTCAAAACCCTGGCTTTACAGAGAGCCATGGTCTCTGAGCCGCAGCCTCCTTTCTTGGAGTATGCCCAAGGCAGCTTCTCTTTTCCTGACAGTTTGAACTTTACCAACTTCAGAACATTTCAACAGACATGGGCTTTGGCCTCTCAGCGTTGAGTTATACAACGCCTTCCTTCCGCCTTCCTTGTGCTCCTGGGTAATGCAAATAAGGAACAAGAGGAAATGGTTCTTGGGTTTCAGCATTCTCTTTAGCTGGTTGTGGACTGGAAAATATGGTGTTTGTTTACCTGGGGCTGGCTGCAGCGGCCTTGAGGGCAGTGATGCCCTGCCAAGCTCCAGCAAAGGTGAGGATTTTTTCTTGAGGCCATGCAGACCATTTGCCTGTGGACGTCACTGGGGATGTGGCTCATACAGCGTGAACAGGAGACGCAGGAATGTATGGCGCTGTTTATATTTATTTATTTAAAACACTTGTATGCTGCTTATACTGAATCAGCCCTTGGGTCCACCCAACCCCATCTTGTCAGCAGGGGCTGGCACTAACCGCTTTCCAGGGTTTCAGGAAGGGTGTTTCTGCAGGGATTGATCCAGGGGCTTTCTCAGTCACAGCCCCCATCGTCAGAGAGCCGTCAATGGCTCCTGATAGCAGTTAGATGTAAATGGCTCATGGTCTGTACTGCGAAGTGCGTCGTGTGTCCATAGAGGATTGCACAGCTTTGTGAGGGGAAACCGGCCAAGGAGTCTGGCTGTGTCCGCAATGGCTGTGCTGTCGAAGTCTGCTGCCTCTGGGGCCAGAACCTTGTGAGCCCACACGAGCTAATGGGCTTTCTGTAAGACCAGCATGCTGCAGCAGAGAGCGCAGCCCCTCCTCAGTTGTCCTTGAGCTTCGATCTGGTATCTCTGAAGCGCAGCACTGGGAAGCATTCCAGAACAGCGCTGGCATCTTTGGAGGGATGGTATAACAACTGTTTGCTTGACATTAAGCATTGTAGTCTGGTTGGTACATAATACTTTCCCATGGTTTACTAAACGCATGGTTAGCTCATGGGTTGGGCAGTAGATGATCAACAGACTATGGTTGTTCGGTTGTTTTCTCAGCCCCTGGGTTGTTTCCTCTCTTTGTGCCCATTCTGTATCTCAAATGTCTTCATGATGCTATAGTGCTGGTGAGTGTCAGGGCTGTCCGGACAGGAGACTTTGTAGGTCATTCAGTCATAGGATTGCCGTAAGTTGGAGACAATGTGATGATACCTAACAGCAGCAGTGTGGGGTGCTGGATATTTTTACTTACTGCCTTTGTAGCCTGGAAAAACAATACATGGATAACTCACAGTTCTTGTCACAATAACCCAGAGTTCAAAATGTGTAACAACCTATGACTTCTCATCCTGGATTGTTTGTGGTTAACAAAGCATGATTTCTTAGCATGGCTCTGTCATTACAACCCAAAATTGAACAACCCATAGGTTAAGTAAACCATAGGCTACCATTATGTACAAAGCAGGTCAGTGTCTTACCATCTGGAACTTGTCTGCTGCTTCAAAACTTACCTGGCCTTGTAGATGCCTAACTAAGGTATTACTGAGATGGAACTTGCTGAGCAGGGACAATGCCAGATGCTACACTCCTAAAAAGAAATTGATGTTGGGTTAATTCCAAAAACCTTTCCCTCTTAAAGTGGTTATGTACACATTTGAAATATATCTGGACCTTGAAGATGAGGATGGTGGGAAGAGGTGTGTCTGGGGGCCAGTGAGTGAGCAGGAAGCAGCTTCAGGAGTAAAAAAGATGAATTAAGAAAAAAACAGGCAGATCACTGGTAGGCATTCCTTGTCTGTGGCAGCCATGTCTGCTGTCTGTGCTACGCCTTCCCCCATCTTCTTGATGTTGTGCTCTGTGGACAGTGTCTTCCCTTCTGTGTGCTCTTCTATTCCCGTGGGCCCTTTTGGTCTCAAATGGCTGTGGCGGAGCCGGAGTGCAGGAGAGGCAAGACTCCTGACGCAGCATCCACCAGTCCATTCGGTTGCATCTCTGTAAATCTCAGGGTCACAGCTAAAGCCCTGGAAGTGAGTCAGAGCAGTGGTCCATCTGCTGTTGTGCGGCTGCTTCCAGGTGCTTTTTTTTTGGATTTATATCCTGCCTTTTTCCTACAAAGGGCTCAAGGCAGCTTAAATCAATCTCCTCCTCCATCTTATCCCCACAACAACAACCCTGTGAGGTAGGCTGGGCTGAGAGTCTGTGACTGGCCCAAAGTCACCCAGTTGGCTCCATGGCTGAGCGGGGACTAGAACCCAGATCGTCTGAGTCCCAGTCCCATGCTCTTCACCACGACACCACACTGGCTCTCACCACACTGCTTCCTGGTGATACCTCACATGAGCCCGCCTGGAGCTTCAGGGCACCTTGTCAGGGAAGGCTGCCATACAGGCCAGGTCTCCACAGTTTGTCTGCCTCTGAGAATTAGGAAGCCTTGGACATCCAGTATGAGGTGTGCGGACTCCATGCGGCTGTTTCCTGATCGGAGGAAGAGTTTGAGTGTGTGCATTTCACGATAACCCTGGGGCCAGCAGCAGGGACGGCTGCAGATGTCATCTGCGATAAGTTCATGATGGTAATTAACGCAACGGATGGGTGGGTGCCTGAGAAACGCCAGTGCCTTGGTGCGGTTTGTGTGTCCAAGAACACCTCGGTTGTTTTTGACTGTGGCACGTTCTGAAGGGAACTGTCTCATTGCTGCAGCAGGTGTGCAAATGACTGTTTATCTTTTGGCGAGTGGCACAGCCTGTTTGGAAAACAGGGTTGTGTGTCATGGTGATGTTTTGAATGGAATGTTCTTTCACGGTGCCTTCGAAATGGTCTGTCTTGCTAAGGTTGTGCAAAGTATTTGGAGCTGATAACTGGACAGACGTGTATTTTATTCAAAGCACTTTTATCCCACCCCTCAGCTCAAAAGGCTGCTGTACCAGCTTACACATCGTCCATCAAACAAGACAGTACCTGCCCACAGGCTTATCCTCTGCAAAGTCACAACTTGCAAGGAAAAATGAATGGGAGGGAGGAGGAAAAAGTGGAGCTGCTTCCCACCCTGTGGCTCTCAGGAGCACATGTAGGACGGCTCCATTTCTTAGTCATTGCTGTTAACAGCTTGTAGACATTTGTGTTCCCAGAATTCATGGGGCACTTCCTTAGGAGCAGCCTGGCTGGATCAGATTAGTCGGGCACCCTGCTCTGTGCCCTGGCAAGCAAGTGCCCCCCGGGGCTTGAAGGCATCCGCCCTTCCCTGCAGTCCAGGTTCAGAGGTGATCAGGGATGTGTAGCACTGCTGCTCACCCAGTCAGCAGGGGATTTCCATGTGAAACGGGTGCAGCCCTTAACTTGGCCCCTCTCTTTCCTGCTGGCCCTCAAAGGGTGAGGCAGGCCTCTCTGGGGAGCAGTGGTCGCTTCCCGCCAGCCACATCCTCCTGTCCCTCGATGGGAAAGGATTTTAAACAGCGGCCCTCCCCGCTGCCCCGTACCACCCCATCTGACGCAGCAGCCCATTCTCCAAAATGGCTTGCTCCAGATCATTTGGGCTATAACTCCCGCTAGCCCGAGCCAGTATGGAGAAGGACTGCTAGTTTCCCAAGGCGGGAGGCCCCCGCCGGGTGAGTCAACCGACCTGGAATTTACAGTTTATACAGAAGCCAGCAAGGCACACTCCTTTCCCCCAGCGTGTCCTCCCTTTTACGGCCAGTTGTTCTTCTGTCCCACAGGTCTGTTTCATATCCACTGGCATAAACTGGAGCCTTTGTTTGCCCTGCAGGTTCTGCTTGGCACAGAGCGAAAGCTGTTGTGGAGGTGTCGGACGAGGGACATGGGCTCGTGTGACCACGGGCTGCCATGCGCCAGTGTGTGGGAGCAGCAGACGTGGGCTTATGGGTGTCCCAGGCTCCCACTGGACTGGAGGTCCCTTTGCACAGGGGCAGCTACTCAGGCTGCCGGCAGCTCTCCAAGGAGGGAAGCAGGGTAGCGTTTTCCCAGCCATGATACTGAGAAGCTCTTGAGGACTGAGCTCAGGGGCTTCTTGGACCCTGGGGAGTGAGCTGGGCCCATTGAACTGAATTCTCTTACTCAGCAGATGGAGAGAAATGTTTCTTCCTCCCCCAGGCTGCTCGAGCCCAAAGGACACATCCCGTGTGAGCGGCCAGTAGGAGATTCAGCTTGGATCAAAGAAAGTGCTCCTGTACATGCTGCACAGTGGAACTCACTTCCACAAGTGTTGTGATGGCCACCAATTTGGACAGCTTTACAAGGGGACGAGGCACATTCATGGAGATTAAGCCACCAGTGGCTACTAGGCCTGCTGGCCACAGGCTGTCTGCAAAGGTGGTGCTTCCCGTCGCTGGGGAACCCGCCCAGGAAGGTGCTAATTGTGGACTTCCCAGAGGTGGCTGGTTGGCCTGTCTGTGACCAGAATGCTGGACTGGATCATTCTCCAGTCTGGTCCATCCCAGACTGGCTCTGCTTGTATTCCTATGTTCTTAATGAAAGTACAAAGAGCAGAAGCAGCTCTGATGAATGAAAGGCTTCCAGCTGATGTGGCGATAATGCCTGCCAAGGCAGGGAGAGTTGTGAGGTGGGGAAGTGAACCAGCTTCTTCTGCCATGTTGGTTTGCAGGTCCCATTGGGCTCCTGTGGGTTGGTTGTAATATGTTGCTCATAGCAGCTTTTACCACACTGTTGTTTTCGCTTAAATGGCATGTAACTTTTTTTTTTAACAAACATGCATGGAGGAACCCGATGTTTTGGTCAAATAGCTTTAGTGCATTTGGAAAGCCTTCAGGTCATGCTCCAAACGTGGCAGATTTGGGGTGCTGCTAAGGAACAGCAGGGCTGGATCCATGAAACATGGCTCCTTGTGGCAGGGGGTGCTTGTACAAGTCCCCATTGCAAAGAAATTAGTGTGATATGGACAGTAAATCATATTACTTTTCCAGTGTTGAGAAGCTCCCTTTTTCCTTCACATAAACTTTGCCCTTTTCTCTCGTCTGTGTTGGGGAATTCATCCGTCACCCCTGCAGAAGTCTTCCTCCAGCTACGATACTTTCAAAGCAACAGGGGGAAAAGTATTCCGAACGTTGAAAAGTCTTTTCTTTTGGAGGTTAGTGAGGGGCGATGGTTCTGCGTGGGGCTGAGCTAAGGAGGCTGCCCTTTGAGCAGCCAGTTGCTCTGGAGCTCAGATTCAAGCTCCAGGCTTCTTCTGACCTGGGCAAAGTGGCTCCTCCCCATTAAGTCCTAAAGCAGACTGACCTGCCGCTCTGCATTGCTTGCTCGGACCACAAACACTGATGGCTCCAAGTTCCAGCTGGATGTGGCTCGTGCTCTGACATGGCAGAAGGAAGTGGCACAGCCTTGGATTCAGGCAGGAGATAAGATGCAGAAACGTAAATAATACATACCACTCTGTGCTGAATTCATTTCTGGCCGCAAGTACTAAATGGCTGAGCTGCAGGCTTTTGCTGTTCACTTGCACCCTTTCTCCTCCACCTTGTCTCGGTGGCACACTGGTCCCATGATGCACAGGCTAGCCAGGAAGGTGCCGTGTGCATGCGCTTCCTGCGCTCCGCTTTGAAGCAACCCTGACCCTTAGCTGTTGTGCTCACAAAATTGCCCCACCTTGAGTTGGATCAGGGCCCCTTGAGAGCTTGGCCTGCGAGCACGTGAGGCTGCTCCCTCTCTGGTTCTGGCTGAAATAACCTGGACAGCACCTTGTGCCAGGAGAGGAGCTAGCTCAGCCTTCCCCGGGTTGTGCCATCTAGGAATGATGGGAATTGCAGTCCGGCACATGAGGAGGGCATGTGGCTGGGAAAGGCTCACCTAGGCCAGGGCTTGTAAGGACTTCTGGGAACGTCACCCCCCCCCCACCCACACTCACGCACAATCTGGAGAGCCACCTTCTGCCAGTACCCATGTGGTTGCACAAGGAAAGAGGCCGGAAGGAGGGTGCTAGGAATGCACGTGGCCTTGATTTCCTCCAGGACTGGGGGCCGAGTGGCACCAATTTTGGCCACTTCCATCCGATGCTGCCCCCTCCACCTCAAGGCAAAGAGTTGCACAGCGCTCAGCCCACCAGTTCTGTTGCTCCTAGTCATACCTCAGAGACCTGTTTCTGTGAGAGCAGTTTGTGCTGCTTCCTTGCAGAAGGAAATTGAAGGGCGTTTGGAGGTGGGTGGGCAGTGGGCCCGGCTGCGTGCTCAGGAGGAACTGCGCTTTGCCTCTGGTGCGCAGCTGACCACTGGGATGAATCAGCCGAGGAGGAATCAGCCGAACCTCTGTGGCGCAGCCCGAGTTTTCCTTAACTTCCTGGGCTTGTGTGCAGGGCCCGTGTGGGTTGATCTGCCTGCCGTTTCTGGCCTCCCGCCAGCTTCCTGTGCTGTGTGGCACAAACCATTTGGCGTTTGTACAGTGTTTTCCCTGCTGCAAGCATTTCCTGATCAGACTAGCGGCAGAGCGGATGAGCAGCAGTGCCTTGAACTTTCCTCTTTGCGTCACTCAGGCACGAAGCTTGCTGGGTAAACGGCGGGCCAGGGACCACTGCTCAGCCGGATTTCTTGTTGGAAACCTCAAATGGAAAGGAGGATCCTGCAAGCCACCTTGGGTTCCTCGCAGGGAGAAAAGGCGGGTTATGATTGTCCAAAACGTAAATTAATAGTGGACATGAAACGCACCCATTTTCGGGAGCGTGCATCTCTGATTGTCCCTGTGGTGCTGTGTGGCTGTTGCGGGCAGTGTGTGGTTCTTCCGATGCAGCTTTTGGAATGGAAACAAAAGTGGTGGAGTATTGAAAAGCAGATGGCAAGCCCAGAAATGGCTCAGAGGTGGGTGGAAAGCAGCACCTGGAGGGGTGGGCGTAGCCGGACATGTCCAAAATAGGGTTTGGCCGAGGCCGCAGGCACAGGTGCCTCCCCTGAGGAGCTGGGCGGTTGGTTCAGCCTAGGTCATGCTCAAGAGAACAGCCCAGGAACATGGGCAGCAGCTGGGGCCGAAGTAGTCAGTGGGGGAGGTCCAGAAGCGTGAGACGGTGGTTGTGATGCTGCTGGCAGTGGTGGATGGCTTTGGAGGAAGAGGGCGGTGCTTGTGGTTGCACGATGGGTGGAGAGGCACCCACTTCCCTCGTCACACTGGCAGGAAGTGTCTGGGCTCCCTCCCCCCGAGAGCATGGGCTCTGGCGTGGAATGACGTGCGCACGTAGGAGGTGCCATGGTACCATAGCCCCCCTCCGCCCGTGCTCCCCAAGGCACGCATACACAGCCAGGGCCTGGCCTCTCCGGTGCAGCACTTGCTTTGCCTGCAGAAGGGCCCAGTGTGATCCCCAGTGCCCCCAGGTGGGGCTGGAGAAGCTCCGGAGAGCACCTGCTGCTGCTCTGCATCAGCCCCTCGGGGCGCTGCCTCTTTTTGCCCTCAGGGATATTGGCTGAGCTGATGTGGTGCTGCAGTTTATCCACTCCCTCCTCCAGCAGAGCCAGAGGACGCAACCGCAGCCCGCCACAGACTGCCAGCATCTTACCGGCTAACCCTTTGCGAGCACTGGAGTGAGGTGATGCTTGGGAGGAGGAGGCAGGCCTGTTTGGGCCTCTCTGGACCTTTCTTGCCCAAAGGGGGGAGGGAACCCCAAAGCACCCCCAGTGTCAGAATTCAGCAGGATAACTTGAGTGCCTTGCTTTTAAAAATTCCATAATCGCAAGGGTAGAATGCTTGGTGCTTTTCCTCTGGCCCAGTGGTAGCAATTTGTAGCCCTAAGTTTTGACTTGCAGATTCCATGAGCCTTATCTGGTATAGTGAATGTGTGAATGATGTCTTTATTTTTGTCTCAGAGCAGGCAGAATGCTCATGGGAATTCTTTGCCACAGGAAGTAGTGATAGCCACCAATTTGGGCGGCTTTAAAAGGGATGGGACACATTCATGGAGGAGAAGGCTCTCCATGGCTACTGATCCTGTTGGCTTCCGGTACTGGGTCAGGGTTAGGGATTGCCCGCCGAGGGATCTGACTGGACTGGATGGTCCCTCGGTCCAGCCCAGACTGGTTCTTTTTCTATTCTTATGTTCATAAGTTAAGCACAAAGAACAGATGTGGTGGATTAAGAACAATAGATGAGAAATAGGGGTTTTGAAAGGAGGAAAACATATTTTTTTTCCTTATATGAAGTGAGGTTTTTTTCAAGTCCTGTAAGATGAATCATTCCTTCAGCAGACCAGTCCCAGATCTCCGGAAGATCATCTCGGGGAGGGTCCTCAGGAGAGGGAGAATCAGGCTGCCTGAAATCTCTGTGCAAATCACAGGCCAGGAGTGCATGACCAGCAGGCGGCATGGCTGTAAATTAAGGGACTGCAGTCCAGCATAGTCGGAGGGCACTGGATTGGAGGAGGCAGCTTGATCACGGCTTTTAAGGCAAGGGCTCAAATCAGTGATTTCTCATGCTTCAACTCCTTCTCCTACCCCAAGAAAAAAGCAGCAAGAAAATGTAGAAGGTGAAATGTGCAAATGAAACGGGGGGAGAAGCGACTGTGAAATAGGGCGAGGAAGGATACGGAGGAAGGGGCGAGGAAACCGCTAGCGCGTCGTGCTTGTTTGCCGAAAGACATTCGCAACATGGGAAGGAGAGCAAGTCAGGGCACAGGCCCAGCTGTGCATGCAGGGGTTTCCCGGTTTGATTCTGGGCACCTGCTGGTAGAACTAGGAAGTCCTCTTGCGTTAAACCCCAGAGAGCCAGTGCTGCCAGCCAGTGTTGGCGATATGGGTACCAAGCCAGCCTGTGTAAAGGCCGCCACTGGCCAAAAGTGCTACCGGCTCGCAAGAGCCTCCAGAGGTTGGTGAAGCGCTGTGTCCACCGAGCCTTCTCTTTGCACATGAGGCATTGTTGCAAGAATAAGATGGCATGAGCCCCCCATGCACTGCCTTGCTCGGTGGCATACAAAATGCAGTGAACAGAGGGAGTCTGTGTAGCCCTGAAGATCAAGGAGAAGGTGGTATTAATTCTGCCTCTTGCCCTGGGAGCCAGAACTGAGCCTGGTGGGGCTGGGCAGCAGAGGATCCCTTCCTTAATGAAGCACGTGAGGCATCACGTCAGACTGGAAGTGCAAGGCTCTGGACTCGGTTTCCTCGTGAAGCCTCCCATCTAGGCGGAGCTGTAGGATCAGTGCACCTGTAAACGGAGACCCCTTTGGAGCACCCCGGCCCTCCTCTTGGGGCCCCGTTCTCAGCCCCACAGTGCAAAGCACAAGAATACCACCCTGACTAGGTCTTGTGCTGTCATCCCCGGGCTGGGTTAGGTGGAGGGAGCCTGCCAAGTCCAGCCGTCTGTTATCACAGGTGATCAGCGGTGGCAGTCCTGCATGCACCTGCCGCTGAGGAGCTGGGCAGGTGGAGCTCTGGCAGCCCACCTGCCGGTGGGATCCTGGGAGCAGCTGGTGTGCCGCCATGCGCACGGAGCGCTGGACCGGCTGGGGCCTGGGTCTGTTCTGTTCTCATGCTCGTGAAGGGTCTTGAGGCGGCCAGCTCCCTCTGCCCTCTTGACTGACCCCAGCGCTCTTTTATTCCCCTTCGCCAGTTACCATGTGGGCAACATGCTGCAGCTGGTTTTGCCTGAATGGGCAACCTGAGGAGATTCAGCATCGCCCACAGCCAGGCACTCGAGCCTATGCCAACGCCGGCTACAGCTCCTTCCCGTCTCCCACGGGCTCCGAGCAGAGCTGCAAAGCCTGCGGGGCCCGTTTCAGCAGCACCTCCCTCAAGGTGAGTGGTGAGCGCCATCCTGGCTCGGCCCAAGGGAGCCGACGCGTCGGAACTGGGATGACGGTTGAGCGCCGGGGCTGACCAGCTTTCTGCACAGGCAGTTCTGTGCAAATGCCCTCTGGGCTGGTGACGAGGGTGAGGCTGCACGCGAGGGACTTCTGGCTGAGGGATCTTGATGGAATGGTCAGTTGCGTGTTGCCCTTTGATGACCCCGCGGTGCTGCTGTGGAGCGAGAGGACGGCAGTCTCCCCGCCCTGCCTGGGAGCTTCTTGAAGGCAGCTGTTGGCTGCTTGGAGGGGGTGGTGGGCTGCTGGCTCGCTTGGAATGAAGCATGAGGGCAGCTCTTAAAATACCACAGATGCGGTGATTGAGGGCTGGCTGGCTGGCTGGATGCATGCCACCCAGCCCACAGTGTCCTCTGGACTGTCCAGACTCCATCAAGGAAGCCCGAAGTCGAGCAGAACAGCATCGAGGCTGGAGAGCAGAACTGCCGCCTCGTTGGTCAGACTTGTCCCTCACACTTCCGTTTGTCATGGCACCCCAGTCCCTTGCCTGAACGGGCCGTCTTGGGAAAGGTTGCCTTTGCCCCGGAGCCTGTTGGCTGGCAGAGTGGAGCCCCGTAACCACGGGCGCCTGTGTGGACAGGGCGGGAGCCCATGTGCAGACGTGCCCCCAGCGCAAGCAGCATCCAGCAGGCTGTCCGTGAGAGCCAAGGCTGCAGTTGGGGTGCTTCTGCAAGAAGCAAGGGAGAACCCCCTGGGCCGTTCCCTCCCGCCTTCCCCCGTCCCGCCGTGCGCCTTTCCTTCACAAAGGAGGCTGTGGTGGCACTGCCCTTTCCCTGCGGCCTGGCTTCCCTTACTCACCGTGCCTTGCTCACCGGTGCTCGAGTGTGCTGCGGCCCAGAGAGCGAGGCAGGTGGGCAGCGTCCGTCGCCCGAGGGAGGCTGCTCCCAGCTGTCGTTCTCCCTGGGAAGGAGGGGGCCGGCGTCCAAGCGCTTCGTCGTGGTCTCTGTGTCACACAGGGGGCCCTGTTGTCGGATAGAGGGGCTCCCCAGCTGGGAGCTTTGGCGGGGGCCCCACCCCCTTCCCAGCAGCCCCTGCTCAGACCAAAGGGGGCAACGGGAGCGTGGGGGCAGGTGCAGGCCCCCAGAGGCCCGTGTGCATGCCTGCTTGCCCCAGGGCCACAGGCAGCCTGCCCCTCAGGGCAGTTTCTGGGAAGTGGCAGGAGGGAGAGGCATGGCCCTTGTGCCAGAGCAGCAAGGAAGCTGTCTTATGCTGACCCCAGCCTGGCAGCCCTCTCCAGGGTGCCAGGCTGGCTTCTCTTCCACCCTGCCTGGAGATGCCCTTCCTGCCCCATGGCCTGATCCAGCCAGAAGAGGTGGGCTTGCGTTCCCCAGAGGTATGAGGTCTGCTCCTGAGCTGCAGGTGGCTGGGGGCAGGTTGTGGTCAGATGGACGTGACATGCAGAAAATACAGACAGAGCCTTCCCCAGATGTGTATCCAGATGCCTGGGTGACCTGCTTGAGGCACCCGGTATATTTTGGATTCTGGCGAGGCATCGCGTGTTCAGGCTGTGCTTCATTTGGACCCAGCCCGGAGGTGGATGTGGGCCAGAGACCCGCTACAGGGGCGGTGCTGAAGAGCTGCCGTTCACTTGCTTTTAAAAAATCAAGCAAGGGTGCAATCATTGACCTGTTCAGACAGCAAAAAGAACCTACCGTCCCCAGCATGCCCTGGGGCAAGTGGGTAAGAGGGCCCCTTGAGCTCAGGAGAGGCAGGGTGCCTGGCAGGCATTAAGGGCGTGTGAGGGGGGCAGAGGTTCGGCATCGCAGGCCCCGGGTTTGGATGGCCATTGCCGAGCTGCGCCGCGGCGGTGGGAGCGCTTTGTCCTCCTCCTGACCCTCCTGCCTCCCCCCCTCCCCCGAGCAGCGCATCTGCTTGGACTGCAAGAAGGACTTCTGCCCCGCGTGCTCGCACCAGCCCGAGAGCGGCCCCTGCCTCTGCCACCTCTGCCAGCGCTTCCGCGCCACGGCCTTCCAGCGGGAGGAGCTGATCAAGATGAAGGTGAAAGAGCTGCGGGACTACCTGGAGCTGCGGGAAATCTCCACCGAGCTGTGCCGTGAGAAGGACGAGCTGGTGTGCCTGATCATAGGCCAGCGGCCTGCTGGGGCCCAAGGGGACCAGCCGCCCTGTGTTCCTCCCGTGACACCCGTCCCCTCTGCCCCGGAGAGCTGCTTTCCTGCGACGGCCTCGCTTGGCTCCTTCCTGGAGCAGGCCCCGGCGGAGCCAGCCTCGCCGACAGCACAGCAGCCGCAGGTATTTGGGCCCGCTCCCTTCTGGGGCCTGGCTGGGCCCCTCGCTTGCAGGCGGATTTGCTGCTCAGGGCGCGGAGCTCTTTCTGCCCAGGGGCTGCCTCCCCTTTCTGAGGCTCCCAGGGCTGTGGTTCAGGGAAGCGGGGCAGGGGCAGAACCCCCAAACAGTGCCCGCCTGGTCTGGCTTCCCGCCTTCAGGCTCTTCCCTGATCATTTTGACCTTTCAGAATGGGAAGGAAACAAAGTGCCCCCGGTAGGCCAGGTTGAACGGGGAGCAGCCCCCGCAGATTGCGGAAGGGCTGGGCGTGGCCCCGGCCGAGGTTTTGTGGCTCTGCCGTAGTTCTTGGGGACCACGCAGCCTTGGGCTGCATGGGAATCTCCGTGCCAGCAGGGCCACAGCGCAGACACCACCGAGGCCCAGTTCACTGTCCTGGCACCTTCATGGCTGACGAGACTCGTGGACAGTCCTGGCCGTCGTTGGGTTCGTTCAGCCTTCCCTGCGGCTGGCACCCCACAGAGGGCCTGGGCAGCTGCTCCCGGCCTTCCTGGCCACTGAGCCGACGGTCAAACCAGAAGGCGCCACGTGGGGCCAGGTGAGCTGGATGGCGCAGGGCTAGACAGAGCGGCGGGGCTGAGCACGCCCCAGACTCCCCCGGGAGGGCCCTCAGGGTGGATGCGGGGCGCTGCCATCGTGGCCCGCCTCCCAGCAGGGCATCAGCAGCTCGGCTGGCGAAGGGCACCTGGCAGGCTGCGCCGGCTGCCCTGTAGCGCGTGGGGCGGCACATGCTCTTGGCAGCCAACACTGGGGCAACGTAGAGCCGGCCCTCGCCCAGCTTTCTGGACAATTCTGCTTTGTTCTCACGCTGGAACGCAGCAGCCGTGCCCGTCCCCCACTCCTCGCACTGGCAGGATAAATTGCAGCCGCTTCCCCCCGGGGGGCGGGGGCTACTAGCAGCATGGAGGGAGCGGCTTCTGTGAGGAAGGGCCTGCCCCTCTCCGGCCCCACGGGGCTCTGGCCGTTTGTGGTGCCGCTGGGCATCCGCTGCCGGGCCGAGCACTGCGAGAAGGGTTATGGCTTCGCTCCCTCTGTGAGGAAACACGGAGCCACTGAGGGGCCAGAGCTCACGCATTTGCTTGTGAGGCACCACGTCCGGGAAGGGAGCCCCAGAGCTCACGGGGTCCTGCTCTGCCCAAGGCCCTGGCGCCCGGCTGCAGGTATGACTGATGCCCCGTGGTGCGCAGCCCGTGGCGGGGCAGCGGCTGGATTATCTTCCAGGGGCCACAGCTCCGTGGAAAAGGGGCTGGTGCCAGGCTTCTCCAAGCAGGATGGGCTCGGAGCTGGCTGCTGGCGTTTCCCATTTAAATCCATCCGGGGTGGAATCACGGGGACTGGCCGCTTACTTCTGTCTAGAAGAGCCAGATGCTGCTGCGGGGTATCGATGGCGCCGGCCCAGGGGCACCCACGGCCCACCTTGCTCGAGGGCAGCTTCCAGCACTCCTCTGCCCAGCTGGTACCCCGATGGCAGCCCTTCCCTGAACGATGCCCACGCTCCTGTGTGGTGCCTTGTCCTGGCACTTCGGCCTGCAGTCTCCCGGCCTCTCGCCCACCCGTCCTTCCGTGTTGGGCTGGGAAGCGCACGCCTCCTCCCTGGGATGGGCGTGCTCCTGGGCCGGCAACACAGCATGTCACAAAAAGCTGGGCCTGCCTCGCGTGCTCCATGACGTCGCACTGGGTCACAATGGAGGGCAGCGGAGTGGGCCGGGCCGGGGCACACAGCACTGTCTCTCGGCGGCCCTCTGCAGCTCAATCATGGCTGGCCCGGGGCCTTGCTGCCCAAGCCCTGGCGGTCCTCGGCAGCTCCACCAGCAGTGAGGTGAGGGTGCTGCAGCCCGTCCCGGGGCCCCGTTGCCAGCTGCTTTCCCTGGCTGCCCCCCAAGAGTCCTCCAGCCTCCTCCTGCTCTCCTGAGAGGAATGGCGGGACTCAGCGGCGTTTCTTCCTCCTAGGCAAATGGGCACGTGCCCCCGAGCCAGCAGGACATGGCGGAGGTTGAGAATGCGGTGGAGACGCTGGTCGAGGAGGAGACGCAGGTAGGGCATTCCATGGCTTGGGGGGTGGTGGCTTCGTCCCGCGGACTCATGCCTGCTGTTTGGACTATGCTCAGTCCCAGCTGGGGGGGCAGGGGTGTGCTCACAAAATACACAACACATCCATGCATGCGTACATCCCATAATGTGGCATCGTTAGATTTTTGACTGTACATAACAAGGGGTCTGTGTCCTCCCAACACAGCCCCCCACCAGGGGATCCCCGTTGCCTGATCTCTCACGCAACGCTGGCCTTCGTCCCCGGGGCTTGGCTCGTGGCCGGAGCACCATTTCACTCCCGCCACTGTGCGTCTGGAGCCACTCTGGCCACGGCGAGTGGGGTTGGGCTTCGGCCTTGTTCGTTGTCTTTCCTGGGTGCTGCTGGCCGACCCTCCCCAGAACAGAGCCGGCCAGCCCAGAATCTGCACTTCTCTGGAGCCTGACTCTGAGGAGAGCAAATTGGCAGGCCGCCTGTGCTGTGGTGGGGCCAGACTGAAAAGGTACCGCAGGCGGAGAGTCGGCCGGTGCTGCCAGGGGCTGAGAAGGCCCGGGAGCCTCACGCCCTCACCGGGGGCACTTTGTGACGCACCGGGTTGCTAGCGTGGCCGTGGCTATGTTGCAAGAGGCATGTCCCAAGGAAGCGTGGCGCAGGGAGGTTTTGTCATAGATCCCCCCACCCCCAAACAGTGGGGGCAGGTTGAGAGGGGCAGGCCGCAGCCTCACCTCAAGGTAGCTTTGCCATTCTGGCAGCCTGCGTAGCCCCGAATGATTAGGGGCGAAGGCATGGAACAGCCTGCCCCATCACTGAAGTCTTCAGGGGATGCCTCCCTGGTGGTTCTGTGCGGCCTGGCTGGGGCCCACCGGGGGAGCTTTGGGGGGGGTGCCCCCCCTTCCCGAGCTCCCCGCTTCTGGAGGAAAGGCAGGTACCTGCTCTTGGCTGCTGCTGAGGCGCCCTTTGTGCCTTGCTGACCAGCTAGCTGCCTTTGTAATGGTACCCTCTTTCAGGCTTGTGTGTGTGTTTCTTGTGCCTGTCGCACCACCTTTGCTTTCAGCTCTGGAGCAGCTACAAATTCTGTGGATGGATGATGGGATTTATAATCTGCACAGCTGGAGGGCTGTGGGTGCGGGGGAGCAGGCTGGGTTGTGGCACTGCTGCTTCAGCACCCCAATGTGCTCTCTTGCAGTCCACTGACTCTGAGGACACTCTGGTGGCAGGACGGAGGGCCTCCCTGTCTGACCTGACGAGCGCAAGCGACATCGACGGCCTCTCGGTGAGGCAGCTGAAGGAGATCCTGGCACGGAACTTTGTCAACTACAAAGGCTGTTGCGAGAAGTGGGAGCTGATGGAGAGGGTGACCCGCCTGTACAAGGAGAAGGACCTCCAGCAGCTGGGTGGGTGGCCTAAGAGCATCCCAGTGAGACACCGGGCTTTGCATTGGTGTGCCAATGTTTTAAAGATGGGTAGCCAGAGGGCCTCTCTGGCCTTGAAGACTGCCACGGGGCACGGGGAAGCAGCAGCATGTGGGGTGCACGGGGGGCTGAGCTGTGGGGCTCTGCAAGTCCAGGTCATCTCGGCCAGAAGCACCACAGGGTGCTTGGGGCCATCAGTGATTCCTCCCTCCACAAGCTCCATCGCAAGGCGCCTCCCTTTCCCGCTGAGCAATTTTCCCGCCTTTTCACTCCGCCTCCTGAGAGCTGGAGGTGCAGGGTGCAGGGCTGGGAGCGTGACGAGGGGCCTGTGGATTGATCTTGAGCCTGGCCACAAAAGATCTCACTCGCGTACTTCTCCTTTTCTCTTGCAGTTTCGGACACAGATGATCAAACTGGTACGTGGTGCCTCATGATTGCAACAGAGTCCCGGGGAATTATCCTGTCGGGGGAATTTTCTGTGCACGCACCTTACTTTCACTTCTGGAAAGCTAGCAGGTGTACATCTGCACGGATCGGTGCTGTTCTCCCCATTCCTACAGCAGGTTGCTTACGAGTGCTCCCATTCAAGGAGATAATCCATCCCACTTCCCACCCTCTGCCAACCCCCTCTGTAACGGGGGCAAAAGGCAGTTGGCAAAACACCCATCTTTTGCCCACACAGCCAGAACCCGGGTTGCCCTTTCGGGTCCCCCGGTTGCTTCACCTCCTTTCCCCCAGTCCCCCTGAGGCTGTTTTCCTGCCTCCTCCAAGTCCAAGAGGCTCAGGTGCCTCTTCAGGGCTTCGCTAGTGTTGCTCATCAGGCTCAAATGTCCTGTTTCTGGGTCTTGTATTTTTCTCTATTTGTGCCCCACCCCCGAATTGCACCCCCACGAGCTTCTCCGAAATTGATCCTGCCTCTTGGGCGGAAAGAAGCTCCCCACTGTTACGGCAAGGTGCCCTCCGTGCTCGCACGGCCGGGCCTTCCGGTTCTGTTGGGGTGATGCAGAGCCTCTAGGGCAAGAGCTCGTTCTGCTTGATGGTTTCGCAAAAGGCAGCCGTGGCCCCTTGGGATTCTTCCCACCACCGGGTGTGTAAGAGCAGCTTCAGCAGCTGCCCTGGGCAGAAAGGCCAGCAGAGGTCAGAGCCCAGGTCCTGGTGGGAGGGGGCGGGTCGACTGCCATTGGGAAGCGGGGTGGAGCCCGGGTGCAGGAGGTCCTGGCCCCATGGGCTGATTCACCCCAGCGAGATCCTCCCCGTCCTCCGAAACGGCCCTTTGCCCTACTGGCAAAAAAGAGGGGTCTCCACCCCTGCGTTGCAGGGAGGCCCTGAAGGAGCTGGGCGGGCGGCGACACCGCCAGGTCACCATGGGGCAGGGGAAGTGTCAACGGGGCCTGCAGGGGGTGCAGGGAGGCGCCCGTTCCTGGGAGTGGCCCCCTTTGGAGCCGCCTGCTCAAAGCCCTCTCTCGCCGCCCCAGCTCTGGCGGGGAACGCCGCCACGCTCCCCGGCTCGGAGGAGAACCTCTGCAAGATCTGCATGGACTCCGTCATCGACTGCGTCTTGCTGGAGTGCGGCCACATGGTCACCTGCACCAAGTGCGGCAAGCGCATGAGCGAGTGCCCCATCTGCCGCCAGTACGTGATCAGGGCCGTGCACGTCTTCAGGACTTAGAGGCGCCCGCCCGGCACGGAGCAGGTACTGGTCTGAGGAGACGCTTCCACTGCGATGCACGCGGGGGACACCCGTCGCGGCTCTCTGGCCGCCCTTGCGAAGACGCCCCGGGTGCTGGGCGACGTGCGGGACGCAGGACTGAGCTGCGGTGGGCCCGGCGGGGCGCTGACCGTGCACTCGGCAGCCGCAGTGCCCGGGGCGTGGGAGGCCTTGCCCCACCGCCCGGGTCTGCCCCGCTCGCACCTCTCCCCCTCTGCAGTGAATAAACCAGGTGGTCCTCAGCGGAGGGGGTGTTGCTGCTATCCGTTCCCCACCTTTCTCTTCCTCTTGAACTTCCTGAGGCCTTCAGCAGGGTCTTCGCTTTGGAAAGCAAACCCGGGGACTGGATCCAGAGGAAGGCGTTTGAGCGAAGTTTCCTTCCCGAACTGGTTGATGAGCTAGTCAGCCTCACAGTTCAGGCCGCGGTTCACCCGTGCCCGTCTGCAGTTTGCACATGGGGTAAAGCCAGCTCTGTGGTGTGTTCCGCAGTGCAGCGCCCACCATCAGTGCCGGGGGGGCAGGCGGGCAGGAGATTTGCCCCATGAAGGAGGACTCCAGTGGGTTTTCCACGCCCCGCTCTGGCATTCCTGTTCCAGGCGGCTCCTTGTGTGAGCGAGCGCCTGCGGCTTTTGGAAGGATTGGTCCGCCTTGCCCTTTCCTGTTGAGGCCCCCCCCCCCCATTTCCGCTGGATCCTGCCTGGGTGGTTCAGTGCGCGGATGGCAAAGGCAACCCCCGTTCTGTTGCACAGCTCTCCGCGACGTGCCTGATGCACGTCCGTTGCCCTGCACTGTGCACCCGGGGGTGGCGGGGGAGCCTGCCCCTTCTCGGCCGCTTCCAGCTCTGCATCCAAGGATTCTGTGAAAGTGCCTCTGTACGAGCCTGCCTACCATGCATGATGCTCTGCTCTTCCCATGATGCTCAGGTCACCCGGCCGCAGTGTCAGGGGCAGGGTTTTGGAGAAGCCTGGCCAGCCTGTGGCTCCTTGGAAGGGGGCTGCTCCCTGTCCTGTGAGTGAGAGCCTGCCTCCCGTCAGTCACGGTGGAGTCGCTCAGCAGCCCCTTGGAGGCCGTGCTGTGCCATGCGGGCAGCTGCTGTGCCCGTGGGCCCCGCCGGGGGCGCACGATTCCAAAGCCTTAGGCGCCACCGCGCTCCCCTTTCAGCGACTTCCTGCACAGCTGGGCCTTAGCGCTCAACTGGAGCTCGTGGCCTGGCTCAGCTGAATGACTGCCTTGTTCTCTAGGTGACCAAATGCCTCACGCTGCTTAAGGGGGCGTTAACCTGCCTTAAATGTGTGAATGGCGCACGCATGTGTGTGTGTGGTGTGAGGTAAGTTTCAGGGCTCTGGCAACTGGTGGTGCCAGCTGGGGTGAAGGTGTGGGCAGGGCCCCTCCTCTCCCCTTCAGTTCCCCAGCCCTTTGCAGGAACTGGTATGCTTTCCGTTGAGTTTTCCAAAGATACACCCCAGCCTGGTGGCACACGGGACGCTTGGAGGTGCAGTTCTGCACCTCTGGGCCACCGGGGGGGCGTGCTGATCGCATCCTTGCACTGTGGGCATGTTCCAGCCCCAGACGCCTGACCGGGAGTTGCTCTCGCATGGGGGAACACTCAGCCTGTTTGCAGGTGGTGTCTGTCCTGGCTCCTGGCTCGCTGGTTGTCCTTGCCATTCGTGCCCCTTGGCATCTGCCTCTGCTCCCGGTATGTGCCTCTGCAGCTGGCTTTTGTGGATGGTGCAAGTGCTCCTCTGGGGATGATTCCAAACCAAACACCTCCTCTAATTGACTGCTGCCGAATTACTCACACACTGGAAGTGTCACTCCAACCTGCACTTGTGCCTCCAGTGGCTCGGCAGAAAAGAAGTCACATCTCAGCCACAAGCCATAACAGAGTAACAAACATCTATTTAAAAACAGATTTTGAGAGTGTTCTTTCAGTTTAGGGCAACAATTAGGAATCTTATTGGAGTCCCTTCCCTTTGCTCCTTTATTTTTCTCCTCTCCTGGGGCTGAAGAATTTTCACAAAACCCACTGTGGTGCTGGACACTTCAGTGGCACGGAGCGTGTGGCCCACACTTAGCTGGCGGCCTTCCCCGCCAGCGTGCTGTGGAGTCTGGGAGTGGTGGTCTGGCACACCTGTAGGGGCACCCTGTTGGGGAAACCAGCGAGGAAGTTATGGTCAAGTTCATACTTAATTGTAGCTTGAAGAACCTTTTAGGGATGTAATCCTGCATAAGGGAAAGTTGGCAGCAGGAAACGCAGGACAGGAATGAGGATAGATAGTTGGTAACTGCATTAGGAAAATACCCAGATCTGCCCGGGATCAGTTAAGTGCGCTGTTACTCTTACAAAGGAGTGCCTCATTGTCTGCAACAACCTCTAGGAAACTCAGCTGGCACTCGACCGAAAAAGGCTGTGCCGTGTGCGCGCGCGACTCCCCCTCCAGTCGCCAGTAGTTCAAGTAGGTACGTGCCGTCTCTGTAACAGATCGCAAGGTGAGAGTGTTGCATGGAGTTACAGTCACGGTACCTCTTCCTCCTCCTGCCCCAGCTCGATTACACGGTTGGGCATTCTCCATGCCTCTGACCAGAAGATACTCTGGCGGAGCAGTGCTGGGTCCCGACTGGTAAGAAGTGGTTGTTGGTGTTGCACTAAAACTGTGGATTGTGTTCTTCAGAAAGCATATTTTTGTATAGCGCCTCTCTGTGCAGCATGGAAGTAAATACCATCTGTGAGACAACTGTCTTGTTCAACAGGTCTCACTGGCACAGAGCACTGCTTTATAATTTTATAATAAAACGGAAATGTGTTTTAAAAATGGCTCCTGTCCTCGCTGTGTTCCCTCTCGGCGGTTTTTGCCACGGCGTATCTGGTGCTCTGTCAAACTCACTATTTAACACTTTTCAGATCTGCACTCCTTCTAGCTTCCCTGGCTAGACGGAGTGAGAATGGAGAACTCCAAGAAAAGCAAGAGCTTGCTCTTTTTTTTTGCCTGTGACTGGGCAAAGGCATCTCAAAGACAGAGAGGGGGGACTTCAGGCCTGAGGTCTCATCCAGCCCCTTCCCCTGATCTCCCCCATTCCCTGGCCTTTGAGCTGTCCCCCCCCCCCATTCTGAAAGGTTGAAATCGCTCTCCTGAGGCTTAGGGCTTGGTTATAAGAGCACCGTGCTATGTGGATATTTTTGGGCTCCACAGATGTCTGGAATGTGCCCCCACTCCTCCAGAATGTCTCCAAAACTAAGCATGTCATGAGCAGAGCCGGCTGGAGCTGGGGGTCAGACTAGATGGCCCGGGAGGTCCCTTCTGACTTGCTGTAAGTTTGGCCCTTGGGGTTAAGAGGGCACCTGCTCTGGGAAGCCTGAGGCTTGGGTCTGTGGTTGTGTTGCTGGAGAAAGGGGAGACAAGGCTACACGAATTGGGACAAGACAAAGGCTGGCACCCCACTGAAGCACAGGGTATCCGGAGAGCGCTGCGCAGGCAGAGGCCCACCTTCCCCGCCCCACCCATCTTCCTGCCTTGCACCAGATCAGCCGAGATCTCATCTCGCCCATCTCAACCTCTCTCTGGCACGCACACTGAAGCCGGCTGCTTGTCTTGCGTACGCCCCTGAAACGGAGGCAGCTCCGTCTTCGGTCCCCGCTGCGATGGCCTTTTGCCCCGGAGATGGGAAGCGGCAGCACGGACTGAGCCATAATGGCACGATTGGGAGAAAGCGGGGTTAGCCCCTCCCGGAGCTGAGATTGCACTGCAGCGCTGGGCCTCTCACCCGGTGCACAGGACTAACCGAAAGCTGCACAACTGCTCTGAGCAAGGCGATTCTGTGTGCAGAGGTGGCTTTCAGAAGCACCTGAATACAGGCAAGTGGAAATCATCTGACGGAGCCGGGCATTAAAGGTCTTTTCTATGAGCCAAATGCAAAAAGGTTGATTTAAATGCCAGGCCGGCTTATTTCTACAGGCTACAGGTGCTTGGTAATTGGGAACGGTTCATGGTCCAAGCGATGAGCTGCAGGGCACTTGCTTCCTGAGCGCCTGGCACTTGATAGGTGTTCTGGAGCAGCCCAGCCATCATGCCGGCAGGTGGGTTTTGCAGGCGTATTGTCCCTATTTATTAAAATATGAACAGTAGAGCAATCTAGCAGTGGTGCAATTAAGTTAATCTTCATGTCAGTTCATTGATCCCCATATGGGTGGTTCATAGGTATGAATTTCATTCCAGAGATGTCGATTTCTCCAAAAAAGACGTGGTCCACACGGTCGTGGATGCTACTGAGACTAGTTAAGAAGAGCTGAGCAGTATCTTGGGCCTGTGCACTAGGCCATGTATGACCTAGCGAGGGGCGACCAGCCTCCGTTTCCGAATGCATTCCCAGATCCAGTCAGGGGAGACCTGCTTGGCAGTGAGGTTCTCCTCCACATCCCCCATCACGTGTGTTGCTGAGGCAGTATCAAATTCTTGGACCAGGTCCCCATCGTAGGCTATGAAGTACCGCCTAATTTTGCTGAAGCCCTCCACTGAAGGAGGCAGATAGAGCTTCACCCCAGTGAATATGTCCAGCAGCATCTGTTGTTGGACAAACAGCAGAAAAACAAGGGAACAATAAGCAGGGATGTGAGGTTTTGCTTGCTTGTGAGATGCCCTGAAAAGAAGGAAAGCTTTAAGGGGCTCACACTAAGAGGGCGAAAGCCCGTGGTGTGGTTCACATGTAACTGTAGTTGTGGCTGCGATCTTTTGAAATCGTGGCTTGTCACTGTCTCCAAGTCCCTCCATGCAACAAGACACAGTGGCCATATGAAATCATGTCTGTCTAGACGTGGGCTTTTCGTGTCTTAACCCAGAACCACGGTTTCTTTGTGCTGCTGGAGCAGCCCAGCCAAAGCAGCCAGAAAGAGGAAACCATTCTGAAGGTCAGAAGCAAAGGGGGAGAGAGGAACAAACCAGGATGAAAGAAAACAAGCCACTGTTTTGTTGGCTAGTCTGCAACACTATTCATGGCTAAAGCCACAAACCCGGTTAGATGACCGCATCCGTTGCAACCATTGGAGCCCTTACAGAGCACGGAAAATGAGTGCACCATTCTGTATCCAGCCGAAAGATGACGATGGGGGACGTTCTCAACAGAGGAGTCAAAAGGACTTTCTTTAAGGGGAAGAAAGCAAGGAAGTGTCAAAAGGTGTGTGTTTGCCCAGAGACTACTAGAATTTAAGGATGCAGTTCTATGCATATGAAGCAGCATAAAGTTTCTCTAGAAATGTTTGCTGTGTCACTTGGGGCACACTGGGACTTTGTCTATAAATATGTAGGATAAAGATAACCAGCAGCAAAGAAATCAGCCACGCTTGAGTCAGCAGGAACGTCTATACTTTAAAATGTTCTGTCCCTCCAAGTTGTGCTAACACCCAACACACACTTGGCCAGTTTCTTCAAAGTCCTCCAGCAGATTCCCCACCAGGCCAGTTCCGAGCAGCTCAGGAAGGATGGATGGTGCTCTCAAGTAGGTTAAATGAGCTCATGGCACACGGTGCTGAAGAGAACTGGTCCAGCCAGCTTTTTCAGGTGACAAGCAAGACTAGGACAACCTGTTTGTTCCACATTAGTCTTTTAATAGCTTCTAGCCGTGCTGGCACGCTGGAGACTGGGCTAGCGCTTGAACGTGGCCTGCCGCCCTCAGTGCCTGCCTCTGCACGAGAAAGTTGCCCTGCCTGCTATTGCTCGGATCTGCCACCTCTGCAAGAAAAACACCAGCTGGACTGAGGAGTCAGCCGCATCCGGTCTGGCACGCTGGGGTTTCTGCCACCCAGCCGGCCTCTCTGCACTGAGCACGGCACCGAGAGGCCGATTCACCTGCTGCATCAGGCCAAAGGCCTCTCTGGCTGACCAGGAAAGGCTGATCTAGTTCTACATTCCGCTTCCAGAAGCCGGACTCCTTCGCTCCACAGCGTCAGGCAACCTGAGTGAGACAGCCTTCCGAGTGAGCAGTCCCACTGGGTTTTCCTGGCCAGACACCGCTGAACTGCCTTCCCTCCAAGGAGCTGCCGGAGGGAGTGTGTGTCTGTGATGCACGCTTCCCCCGCAAGATCCTTCTATGTGTTGGTCTACGGCAAAAGCAGGTGTTCCTCATGCTTGTATTAGGGTGTATTTAATAAACACTAATTGTTTATTAACTAACACAACTAACATTTATATGCCACTGGGCATGCTTAAACATCTCAAAGCAGTTCTTAGACTACAATATCCATCTGCCAAAAACCAAAGATATTAGGGGAACGTAATCTAAGGGTCACACAAGGCTGCCCAGCCTTCTAGCATCTCCACCCTAGGTTTTAAAAAATCCTACAATTCAGACTGCAAGATCTGATGAAGCCTACAAAAGTAATGTTTGTGCACAGATGCCCAACATGGAAACAAAGGGGTTTTGTTCTCAGAATCTGCGCATTTTGCACGATTTGGGGCTGCCGCTTACCTTTCGCTTGTCTTCCTCCAGCTCAACTGCTTTCCTCTTCTCTCCTCGCTTCTCCTCTGCTTTCTTCAGTGGGGATCTTTCAGCTGGTTTGCTGGCTAAAAAGATACAGTTCTCTGCTTCAGTGATTTAGGATGCACAGGGAGAAAAGGGTTGCGTTTGTCAACAACAACAACGGGCAACAAAAACGGTCGGAATTGATCCCATTCAAGAGGCTTGGCAGGAAAAAATGCTTAAAAATACTAAATGAAATATTTAATAGCACAATCCAATGTAGCAATTCCTAACTCTCCAGAGCTAGAGGATCATGGACAGCCTGTGCAGAGCGCTTCTCCATCCTGCAGAACTTGTAAGACGATTCCTCTGCATGCTGGGAGAGCCGGTCACCTATAAAACTCCACCCACATGGGGATTTCTGCCCCCCCCTCAGCGCTGGCTCCAGGTGCCCCTCCTGCCACCTCACCTTCAGGCTTCTTGGCTTTTGCAGGTGACTTGCTTGGGGGTCCCTTTGCAGCCTTGTGTGGGGTGGGCGGCCCGCCCTGCCCCTCGTTCTCCCCACTGCTGCCGGTAGTGGAAGCGTCGTCCTCCGTGGCCGCCACGACGAAGTCAGACCTCTCTTTGGACAGCTGGTACAGCTTCTGCTCCCAGAGAAATTCCGGCTGGAGTGGGCTCGCAGCCAGTGGGAGTGCCCAGCCCTTCATCGTGGCCCCCTTCCAGGGATGCAAGGGGCCACACTCTGCCGTGGTCCCCAGAATGCTTGTCCCCATCCTGGCGCCCTTCAGACTACAGTTCCCACCATTCCTGGCCAGTCAACCTGGCAACAAGCAGTTCTCAGAGGGCTGGGGATCATCCAGCACCCCCAACCAGGCGCCTGCCAGGTGTTCTGGACAACCACCACCACAATCCCTGGCTACTGACTGTGCTTGGGGCTTATGGGAGCTGTGGTTCAGAACCAGCTAGGCTGCATGTCTGTCTGTGCCACCCAAGGCAAACTGGGAGCAGCAGCCAAGCGGCAGGAGATTCTTGGGGGAGGGCGGCACGCTTCATTTGCTGCCCCGAGCGGTTTTCTCTCCCCCACCCCACATGTGGGTCCTGGGTTTTCAAACTGCACTTTCACTGGGGCTGCTGTTAAGCACTGACGGGGTTCAAGAGTTTATCCGGCCCATTTATACCCTGCTAAACATTTTAAAGATCCCTAAAAGCTGAGCGTGGGCTGTTGTCGAGACGTGTGTTATTGTGATGCCTGAATGCGACCAAGAGACACACTCTCAGTTCACAAGTCGTGGACTCCCTTCATGGGGTAGGATAAAGAACCACAAAACAGGAGCACTGGAAGGGGACGGGGAGGCCATCAGGGCAACCTGCCTGCTCAAGGCAGGCCTCCACCTTCGAGCATTCCCGACAGATGGCTGTCCAGCCCGGAGAAGGGCCGCAACTCCGTTCCCTGCTCCGGAAGCCCCTTTCTGGTGGAAGCGAGGAGCGAGCGAAGTACGCTGCAAACAGAACTCTGCCCTGCCGCCTCAGGACGCCGGGAGTGACCAACTCACCCTGAGCTGTGGGAGGGTGGTGGCCGTTGTCCAGTCTTTGTCGTCCCGGATGCGGGTGCAGCGGGGGAAGCGGATGGAGATCCCGTCGGCGGTGTGGGCCTCTGCTTTTGAGAACTCGGCGCCTGTGATCTCCCACACTGACGCAGCCTAAGAAAAGGTTCAACCAGCTCAGTGCGAGCCAGTTGCTGAATGCCAGGCGGTCAGACTGGCGGAGTCCTGAAGCTGGAATGGGATTTGGTGTTTTGGCAACCCTGGCTGCCGTTTTTGTGTGTCTCAAACGTTTTAGAGAAAGCTTCTAGTCCTCATGGCTACAAGGATGAGCTTGGAAGTCAATGCACATCAGTTAAACTGTGTGCTGGTGCTTTGGATTGTTTAGCACACAAATCCAGTCGCACTCTGCACACTTTCCCCCTGCTCCAGATCTTCCTGTGTGGACATCTTCTACTGGCTGGGTCAGAAGATCTGAGAGGGGCCGCGAGGCCACGTGGGGCTGTCCTTGAAGACAGTTCAGCAGCTGCAGCTTGTGCAAACTGGCGACCGGACTGTTAGCAATCCTGGCCCGCTTGCGCCACATACCTGGATGCTTCCTAGCCCAATTCAAGGCGCCAGGCGCAGGACTGCCCAACAAAAACCTGCCCACCCACTGGGTGGGCACTACCTGAGGCCCTTCTTTGGAGGAAGCCTGGAAGCCAGCAAGAGGAAGAGGGCCTTCCGGGGGTGGCCCCCGAGCTGTGCAGTGCTCTTCCTGTGAAGCACGCCGGCTGCTGCCAACAGTGCCATCTCTCAGATGTCGGCTCCAGATTTTTGTTCACTCTCAAGCATGTCGTGAGCAGAGCATGTCGTGAGCGGAGCCGGCTGGTGCTGGAGGTCAGACTAGATGGCCCAGGAGGCCCCTTCTGACTCGCGCTGTTTCTGTGTTTCTAAGCATTCCATGGAATTTTAGCAGGTCTTGGGATTTTTGTTGGCTTTGAATTTCTGTATGTGACTTGTCTATATTCTATTACGTTCTTTTTTAATGGCTTTTATCTTAGCAAACCACCCAGAGGGCGCTGGCTATGGTCGACAATATAGAAATTTAACCAATGAATGAAGAAGCAAATATGGGTACGGATTAAGCTGCGCTAGGGCCTGCTCAAGGAAGACCTGCTCCAGTGGTCCCAGTTCCATGCCTGCTTCGCTTCAGCATCCCGCAGCAGCAGGGACTCCCAGACTGCATATGGAACCCCCCGCCCCCACCCCATGGGGAAGCCCCATGCTAGTGCCAGCACCTTTGTGGAGGAGGTATTCCTCCTGCACACCTGGCGGCTTACCTTTGGGTCTGGAACAATGAAGTCTGGGTAGTAATTCTTGTTTATCTTAAGCCATCCTGGAATTTTACTGGGATCCTAGGAAGGAGGCAGAGAGCCACTGTTAGGGCAGGCTGGCAGCATGGCACCGCATGACTACTGAGCAGTCGCTCAAGCCAGGACTGGTCCCAAAACACCTCCTGAGGACCTGTGGGGGGACAGCCTGCTGCCCTCGAGCAACCAACCATCTCAGTCCTCTGGCCAGGCCCGAAAGCCCCTTCGCAGCTCTGGGGATCCAAGGCAGCCACAGTCTTCAGGGGTCTGAACCAGTGACCGTCCCAGCAACTCAGCTGGTCAGGGCCAGCCTTAAATTGGGGCCAGCCAACACGGCACTGGCCACAACCTCCACAGTCCCCAACCCCTGGCTTTGATGATTTTTAAGTACATCTTGTACTATTGTATTGCATATTTACCGCCTAAATATATATTCCCGTGGCTTTACTTTTATATGCCACTGTAAGAGGACTGTATTCTTCAAGGTGACTGAAGAATAATTTCAAGTCGGTACCTTTCCCAACCGCAACTCTGATCAACTTGTTTCTTCCACCTTCACGCAAAGCCTGGTGGGGGCAGACACCAGTGGGGAGGTCCCGCAGTGGCACCCCCTTGGCTGCAGGATGACACCCCGGGCAGCTCACCAGGTTCTCCTCCTCTCCATTTGACCCTCACACCAAACCCTGCCCAATGCTTCTCGCCTGGAGTCCGTCGACTGATGTGCCACACGGTTTGGCCCACAGAGCTGCGCTTGACTCCTCGCAAGAGGAAAACAGCAGGATATAAATGTAACCCTCAGCAGGAAACAGGGAAGCCCACTCCTGCACTCACTCGGAGCAGATGCCGTGTGGGCGTGCGCTCTAGCCTGTAATGCTGCTGCAATGCATTATTTATTATGTGACGCAATGGGAAAAAAGTCCTTGAGAAATAAATAAATACGTAAATAGCAACTCCTCGTGCTAAGAGAGAGGACCGGGCAGTTCTGGAAGCAAAGGGAGGGGCGAGCCTCTGGTTCGAGTCCCCGCTTGGCCAGGAGGCACACAGGGTGACCTTGGAACTGCTTCTGTATCAGCCTACCCTACCTTGCAGGGTTGCTGTGAGGATTAAAAGGAAAGGAGGAGGCTCCTTTCATGCATGCTGCCTTGGGCTCCTTGGAGGAGGAAAAGGAAGGACAAATAAAATAAGCACCCAATCCCGTACGTGTTTAGAGAGAAAAATCCTACAACTCCCAGCATGCTCCATGGCTCTCCATGGAGTGTGGAGAGCTGTAAGGTTTCAGGGCAGTTTCTGGCGGAGTCACACACGACTGAGCCTCAGGTGACTGATCTGCTGCTGGCCTCCTCACCTTGCTGATTTTCACCATGTCCAGCTCCTTCTGCAGCCGGGCAAGGGTGGCGTCGTCGTGCCCCCCAGCGCATTTGGTCACGGTGCACCACCTCTGGCTATCGGGATCATAGCAGCCCATGAGAAAGATGGACATCATCCCGCCTGGAGGGGGAACAGAGAGGTTTGGGGCTCTTGAGAATTTTCCACCAGATGTCTCATGATGTTTGTCTAGATCGGCCTTTTCAAACCTGGTGCCCGCTGACGGTTCGAGAGGAACACCCATCAGCCCCAGCCAGCGCTCAGCAAAGTTGCAAAGGGTCTCTGAACTCTGCCCCAGGGGAATTAGCAGGTGGGCTTCCTCCAGGGAGCTCCAGGCCCTGCACACTGTCCCCTCTGCTCTGTTTTTCGCTCCGCAACCATCCTAGGAGGGAGGGCCAAGGCTACCCAGCGGAGCCCCCCTGCCCCGAAGGCAGCATCGCTGCCCCCATGGAACACGGACCCTTTGCTCTGACAATCCCCACAGGCATTTCTGGAGGTGGGCCACCCTCTTCACGCCCCACCCACACGCTGCCTCCTTCGGCTGCTCAGTGTGTGCCGCGGCCCTGTGCCAGCCCTTCAGACACCTCCGGCTGACATCAGTCAGGCAGGCCTGACAAAAACCGCAGCCTCGCGGGGCTGTGGGGGAACTGATACGTGCCACCCCCAGGAAGAGCCGTTTCGCCTGCCAGGGCCAAACAGCTCCTTCCCAGCCATCTTGCTTAGGCGAGCTCATGGGCAGAACACACAAGGTTCGACACTTTCCGGTGGGACTGGGTGAGACCCCTGCATGAAATCCCGGGGACTCCCCGCCATCGGGAGCAGGGTGGGAGCTCTTCTCAGCCAGAGGGCCGACTTCCACGTAGGGAAGCGCTCAGAGGCCCGATTCCGCTGGTGAGTGGGGCCCAAGGCACAATGATGGAGATCCAAAAACGTAAAGAATTCTGCATCATGCAGCTTAAACCAATGTTCACCAGTAACAGAGCTTCAGAAGAGGTATTCTGAGTGCGGAAATCGTCGTTATGGGGGACTTCAATTTCCCTGAGCCAAACTCTGCCAAGCATGGCCCCTTGAAGAGATTCCTGGCGGGTGTTGCTGAGAACTTCCTCCGGCAGAAAGGAGGAGGAGGAGGAGGAGCAATGAGAGGTGCAGCTTTACTCAACCTGATCCTAAGCTACGGGGAAGACCTAGTGGACAACGTGGCAGCTACAGGAACTCTGGGGGAAAGTGACTGTGCCTTACCGGAATTCTCAATCACGAAGGAAGCTAAAACTGAACGCAGTCAAATGTGTACCCTGGATTTTTAGAAAGCCAACCTTAACAAATTCATGGTAGACAAAGTCCCATGGCGAGTTGCTCTAACTTGGCATAAGGCGACTTCCAGGTTCCTAATCGATAGCCAAAGAGCCCTCCAGTGACCGGCGTGTTACTTCCAGACACTCACCTTTGCTGCCTTGCCCATAGAATGCACCCAATACCACCAGGTCGGCCGTGTCGGCCATCGCGCCCTCGTTCAGGTAATCCTTTTTCACTTTGAGCCAGTGGCGTTTTCCTGGCTCGTAGGTGCTCTGTGCAAACGAACAGGAAGGAGGAGAGAAGCATCAAACAGAAAGCATCGCGCTTTCTCTGCCTGCTGCACAGCGTATCCACAGCCACGCACCCCAACGGCAACAAAACCGAAAGTCCCTTAAGCCGCCAGTCCTGACGGTTCACGCACACGCGCACACAAAAGGGCATGGCCAGGGCTTGTTGCTGTACTGCGGCAAGAGCGGTGGGGGCGGCCAGAATTGCTAGGTGCATTTTTCCCATTTTCACAGCCATGTGGAGCAAGCAAGCACCTCAAAAACAGAAACCTGCTTGCCTTTATGTCTTTCAGCACCAAACCCTCCAGCCCTTCACGGATGACCCGGTTGATCATATCGGCGAGGTCTGAAGCTTTCTGAAAGAGCGAGGAGATCACCAGGTGAGTAACAGAGGGGCCGAGATTCAGGCCCAGCCGAGGATTTCATCTGCAGCAGCCCAAGGAAGGTTCACAGGGTGCTAATAAATGGGTTTCTATGGGTCACGGGGGAATAGCATCACTTCCCCAGACCAGAAACTTCCACTTCGTCTCGTGTCCTGCCTGCACTGCCGGGTCAGCCAGGAATCCCAGACTGGGGGCTCCGGGTTGCCTGGAAGACTGTTGGAGGCTCCTTCTGCACAGCCCACTGTGGACACACACCTGTGCCCTGCAGCACCAGCATCGGGGCTAACACACCCCAGCGGGGGTCATGGAGAGAAGCCAAGGTGCTCCCCCGCCACAACCTGCTTCTTCAGTCCCTCTTGCTCTGGCTCAAACAACAGACCCGCTGAGACGGAAGGGCAGGAGGTGCTGCGGCGACCGTGGTGTGAAGAGAGGCCGAGGAGCAGGGGCAGCCAGGCTCGGTGGGGGCAAAATGAGCGGGAAGAGGGCCCTCAGCAGTGTGGGGCCTGCGCTGCCCCATGGGTTCGGTAAACCGGGCAGCCGAGCGCTGATACCCACCGCTCGGGCCTCGTGTCCAGCTGCAAGCAGCTCTCCAGGGCCGCAGTGGAGAGAAAGGCCCGTCCCCAAAACTATTTGCTCCTTTCGGCTGGAGACCCGGGTCCGTCGGCAGTGAAGCAGACGCGCCCCGAGATGCCTTATTCTGAGCCCGGTGAGGGGTCTCGCTGGCAGAGGGTCAGCAGCAGCCCACCCACTCCTTTCCCCAGCTCTGCCATGCCAGATGCCCCTCTTAACAGGGGATGCCAGGAACTTCGCCCCCTTCCTGGTCCCTCCTAAGCACAGCCACACTCTCGCCCCGCTCTGTCACCACGGCAGAAGGACACGGCTGCCCCCAGCAGCCCCGAGAATCCCAAGCACATCCTTCTGTGGGGAGGGGCCCCAAGGGTGTGCAGCCGTCCACCCGGACAGCGGCCAGCTTCTCTGAGCCACCCCAGAGCCTGCCAAACATGGCACCCACCGTGACGTGCTTCATCTCGGAGAAGAGGATCCGGTTCGGGATTTCCACCATGTTGTCGTGGAGGAACTTGCGGCGCTCACGGAAAGGCCTAGGGAAGGGGACAGAGAGTTGCAGGGGGGGTGGACTCCTGAGCGGGCTCCTGAAACAGCCCTGCCCGCTTTGTTTGAGACACCCTGTGGAGAAGCTGCAAGGCCGTCCTCCGTGCCTCAGTGCCCCCACTGCAGTCCCGACACATCGGGAGGGAGAGGCTGGGCAAGGCTGCCCCCAGAGGCTTCCTGGGGCCTCCGTGCCCCGCTATATTCCCTTTCCCACCCAGGCTCAGAATCCAGGAGACGCGGCCTTGGATGCAGCGACTGCCCGGGCCCAGCCTGGCCTACCCAGTCTTGGCAAGTGTTGGACAGGCGGTGCCGGGCGGGCCACCTCGTGCCGACGCAACACCCCGGGCCCCTCTGCTGGCTCCCGATTTGCAAAAATGCTCTAATCCCATAGAGCCCCCTCCAACCAGACCAGATGAAGGAGGCATTTTGCTGCGTCACGCAGGCTCTTTTGGGAGAGCGAGTCTGCCCAGGGTGGGGTCTGCCCCTTCCCTTTTGCCGCTTCCTGTGTGCCCCTCCTGAGCTGAGATACGCTTTTTGAGCGGACTCTGGGTCTAGCCCAAAGCTTGGCCTGCCCGTCTCCACCCTGTTTGGACCTCGCCAAGTATTCTACTCGACTCTGTGCTGGGCAGACCTCACCTGAGCACCAGGTCCAGTCTTGGACACATTTTGAGGAGGAGTCAGATAAAATGGAACGAGTTCAGAGAGGGCAGCGGAGATGATCTGGAGACTAGGACTAAGTCCCAGGAAGAAGGATGGAAGGCGATGGGGACACTGCCCTGAGAAGACTCAACTACCTCAACGGAAGTCATGCTGAAGAGGGCCGCAGCCTCTTCTCCGCCCCAGACGACTGCCAGACAGGAAGTAACAGGCCCAAGTTCCAGGAAGGCAGAATGGGAGACGTTTGCTGGGGCTGAGAGCAGCCGGATAACGGAGCTCGCTCGGAGGGAAGGGGCACACCTCTGCCCGCACAGGCACTCCAGCAGAGTGGGCAGCTGTCTCCCGGCTGCTGGAAGCAAGGCCTGCACTGAGCAAGGGAAGGGCACAGCAGCCCCTCCGGCTCGAGGGATCCAGGATTCTTTGGAGGACTGGTCCCAGGCGGCACCAGGCAGCGTCTGGGGCCTCAGTCAGGCTGGGCTTTGCCAGCAGTGCTCCTCCTGCTCAGTGCGAACGCACAAGTCCAGGCCATGGGGACCTCGCAGCTCCTTGCCGGGCTGGTGAAGGCTGCAGCCGTGGCTTGCAACCGCCACGTTCTCAGTGCTCCGCCTGGCACCCTGTGGGACAGGCGGACACACGTGCACACGCACGGCATCACCCCCACCTGTCCATCAGGCTGACGTCGTTGAAGTAGATGCAGTCAAAGACGAAGAGGCAGACATTGGCGTCCTGGAAGGCGGCTTTCTGCAAGGGGACACACGGAAGCCACCTCACTCGGTGCTCAGCAACGGGAAAGTGGGGTGGGCTCTCCGTGGGGATGAGCGAGGAGTCGAGCTGGGGGGCAGAGCCTGGCCCCAGTGAAAAACCTGTTCGGCTCTCCTACTGGACCTCTCAAGCACATGAGCAGAGCCTCGGGTCCGGGGTCAAACCCAGCCCTGCAAAGGGTCCCCGACCCCCCTTGGCCGAGCGCCAGCTGGTGGGAGGTTTCCAGGCTGCTGAGCATGTTTTGTTTCAAGGCCGAGCCGCTTCACCAAAGGCTGAGCTACCAGCAAACAAACCTGAATGAGCCCTAACGGATGGCGGCTTTTGGGGGTTTGGGCCAAGAGCCTCTCAAGAAAAGCTATCTGGCCCCCTGGCAGGAACAAGTTTGGAGCCCTGCCTTAAAGCGAGGCATCACCACAACGTGTCTGCCCGCCTGCTCACCGCTTCACCAGAAGCCATCGCTTGGGCCGCTCGCTGCTGCTGGTACTGCGTTGCGTGAACTGAGCCACCCGTGTGGGCTGCCCTCCGTGGCATGGCGGAGATGGCAGCCGCCACGCCTGGGCACTCGGGCCCACGTCAACAAAGCCGGCCAGCTGAGCGAGGGCCCGATTCAGCGCAAGGCGGCTTCTTTCTGCACAGCGGGGTCCTTTCGCTCCCACGGCGGCCCACCACGTGCCCCGGGCAAGCCACCAAACGGGCACAAAGGTAGAGGGCCTCTGGCATCTGCTGCTGGTTGGCCGGCCTGGTCCAACCCTCTTCCTCCACACGCTCGCCAAACCCTCTTTCCACCCCCCGACCCTGCGGCCATCACGTCCTGAACAAGCGACTGCGTGACGAAGAAAGTCTTTCTGTTTATTCCTCTCTCTCGGGCAGGACCCCCCCCCCCCACTACGTTCTTCACAGCATGCAAGGGAAGGCAACTTGGCGCCCTGCAGATATCTTGGACTACAATTCCCATCAGCCTTGTTGTGACAGGCCATGCCGGCTGGGACCGGTAAGAGTTGCAGCCCAACACATCTTAGGGGGTGCCAGATCGGGGGAAGCCTGGGCCAATCCAGGGCGAGCAACCGTGTGGGGCCACGGGCTCACCCACACTTGGAGAGCCTGCTTGGGCACCTCCACCTCGCGGCTCACGGGAGGCGTGGCAAAGGATGCGGGATGCCCAGGGGAGCGAGGAGCGGGCAGAGGTGGCGGCTGATGCCCAGAAGACCAAGCAGCTCCTCCGAGCCCGGAGTTTTCAGCCCCAACGGAAGCCTGTTTTGCAGCGACCTCGGCTGATTAAGGGAATTTGGGCGGGCCAGGAAAACACCCGACCAGGAGGGCAGAAGGATCGCTGCACCTACCTTATGCACCCCAAGTGTCCCGAAAGGCAGCGGCTTGCTGCTTCTGGTGTCAATGAGCAAGACTTCGGCATCCAGGATCATGCTGTGTCCTCCCGGGAAAGCCCTGGGGATGAAGTCCTTGAAGTGGGCTACCTGGCATGGAAAACCACACACACGGCTCCTGCTGACGACCGCGGGTTTCCCGCCTCATCGCCTCTTTGGGGGGAGCTCCCTTTCCTCTCGTTTCTGAACGTTTGCTTGCTCCCCAACGGGCAGGCACTGTTGGAGCAGCTCCCCACCAGAAACCGCGGCGGCGGCAGCAAAGCGGCAAGCCAAGCCGTGGATGCTGCAGCAAAACACCGCGAGTCCCGGAGAGCGAAAGGTGCAGCCTGGACTGCTCGGGCGGCTCCCAGCATGCCTCAGGCACGGGCTTCCCTGCTGTTGAGCCGCAAAGGGCTGCAGGGCCTCTTCCTGTCTGCACGTGCCCAGGACGGCTTCCTGAAGGCCTCGGGAAGGAGGGAGGGAGGGAGGGGGCCTCAGGGCTCACCTTGTGGGGAAGGACGGGCTTCAAGCTGCGGCTGAAAAAGCTGAAGTGGTCGCCCTTCTTGTGCACCTGGACGCGCTCGCCGTCGTACTTGATCTCCGCGTACATCCCGTTGGGACACTTCTTCATGGCGTACTCGATCGACTTGCAGGCTTCAGCCTTAAGGAAGCAAAGAGGGGGCGAGGGCGGGGGGGGGAGGAAATGCCCCACTTCAGAGCTTGCGAAATTGCCAGCTGCTTGACTAAGCCTGCCTCAGACAGGATGCTCTACCCTTCCTGTAGTGCCGCAAACGACAGCTTGCATCGTCCCCTGCCAGCACTGCCACTGTCTCAGGATGATGGGGGTCGCAGTGCAACAACCCTGGAGGGCAGCAGTTTTTGGGAGGCCATCTGAAAAGTAATTTTAAGTCAATACCAAGCAGGGAGGCACAGGGTCCCTTCCACCCGGATTCTGCAGGCTGCTGGGCATCATTTGCTCTGCTATGGGACCTGATTTTTTCTATTTGATTGTAAATCTGTACTTGCAGGAAGCCTCTCTGAAAGTAAAGAACCCGTCTGCATGATTTGGAAAAAGCTGAACGGCTGCAGAATTTACAGAAATGCTACCTGTCTGGATGGCCTGTGTATTTCTCCATCATCTCTAATACCACGGACAGATCTGGGGGCAGGGGGAGACGGGTGAAGACAACAACTCAAAGGGGATATAAAGTGTGTGTGAAAAGAGCAGTCTTTGCTAAGAGACCAGAGGCTGCTGGATGCAGCCAGGCAAGCTGGTTGGGGGAGGCTGTAGAATCGGGGGGGCTGCAGCTGAGAAGGCCCTGCTGCTCAGCAGGGACGTGCTTACCAGCATGGGCTGCACGGGTGTCATCAGCGAGGCCTGCACGCTGAGGGTTCTCTTCAGGCCTGGCACCTTCTGGGCTTCCTGCTGGTTCCGCAGCACCCTCTCCACCACGTCATGGAGGTTGCGGGACGCTTTGAAGGCCTCGTACGCATTGGGGTCCAAAGCATCTAGCCTGGGCAGGAGGAAAACACAAGGGAACATTCCTTAAAACAGTTAATTGCCTCCACCCACTGGAAGCCCCATCATCCTTCACCGCTGACCATACTGGCTGGGGTTCAGGGGAACCAACACCCATCCCCACCGGGAGAGATTCTCTGGTTGGGAAAAACGGGTTTAAGGCATGCTGGAGTGGTGGCCCCTTCCTGAAGAGCAGCAGGAGACTCCAGCAAGTACGTTCCGCCTGCTTTTCGAGAAGAAGCTCCTTTAACCCCTCTCCAAACTGTCAAAGTAATTGTTGTTGTTGTTAGTCGCGAAGTCGTGTACAACCCATCACGACCCCATGGACAACACTCCTCCGGCCTTCCTGTCCTCCTCCATCCCCCGGAATCCACTCAAGCTCACACCAACCGCCTCTGTGACTCCATCCAGCCACCTCACCCTCTGCCGTCCCCTTCTTCTTTTGCCATCTATTGTTCCCAGCATCAGGCTCTTCTCCAGGGAGTCCTTCCTTCTCATTAGGTGGCCAAAGTATTTGAGTTTCATCTTCAGGATCTGGCCTTCTACTGAGCAGTCAGGGCTGATCTCCTCTAGGACTGACCGATTTGATCGCCTTGCGGTCCAAGGGACTCGCAGGAGTCTCCTCCAGCACCACAATTCAAAGGCCTCAATCCTTTGGCGCTCAGCCTTCCTTATGGTCCAGCTTTCACAGCCATACATTAACACCCCCGTAATACAAAGACCAGAGCAAAGGGCCCTTCCGTTCAGCTTCGGTATCCCAAAGTGGCTGGAGAGACGCTTCTGGGAAACCCACAAGCCCAATATGGGGAGATGCCACAACAAGGCAGCATGAGGCAGTTTGGTCAGCCATCAAATGGCTCTCACCGCCGTGTGCCACGAGCCGGGTCCCGCTTCAGGGAGCGCTTGTGGGGAGAGGAGTGTGAAGATCGGAGCATGGGGCCTGATGCAGGGTTCCGGGCCGGAGAGGTGGCACAACACTGCACACTCCACGCATCCTCCGTCCTCTGGTTCTGACGCCACCAATGCCTGAGCCTCTCTGGCGAGGCCGGCACAGCCAAGGAGAGACTGCGCCTAGCGGCAGAAGCTGCCGGAGGTGCGGGCCCAAGAGCGGGCAGGATCTGGCTGCCGAAAGGCCACTGTGGGCGGCGACGGTGGGCTGAGGCGACAGGCCAACCCGCCCTGTCCGTAAAGCGCGAGAAGCTGCCCGCACGAGTGAAGTGTATTACATTCTCAGAGCTGTGTTACAAAAGCTGCTCCCAGGATACACATGGGTTTCTTTTACAGCAATGTTTTCAGCATTTGGCATCCAGTATGGAAATGCCTCCTGCTTACATGCAACTTACACGTGTTTTGCACCGGCGTTCATTTTCAGATCGTGTTTAATCAGCCTGATGATGCATTTCAAGTCATTGCCGGTGCACCTGAAAAGCAAGAGGCTATTCAAATAGAGGACCATCTTCCCATGAAATCAGGTAAACCAGTAAACAAAGTAAACCAGTAAACAATTAATTGTATAATTGTTATATTTATATGTTTTATTTATGTTGTGAGCCGCCCCGAGGCTTTGTTGCGATGGGGGTGGCAGAGAAGTGTTTTAAATAAATAAATAAAAATAATAAACGAACAAACCAACTGCAAGAACTGGGCTTGATGAACTTTGCCAGCCTGGCAGGCCAACACACCTGGGGAGCCCCAGGTGGAGCCAGGCAGAGCTGGGGGGTTTGTCCTGCAAGGAAATGCATTGCACCGAACACCGGGAACAATTCCTCTGAAGTCCTCCTGTAGCTCTGCCCTCTCCGCACGGGCGGCTTATGCTTTTGGCCACAGAAAGAAGATGCGTCTGTCACCTAGTTACAAGCAGCTTTTTGGTTTCATCCCTACCAATGGCCAGGCTGTCTGTAGATAATGGGGATTCTATTAGGAAGGGGCCAGGATGGAGGAGGGTAGCCTAGTGGGTGGGCACACCAGGGATCGTGGACTTCTGGGGTCAGCAGGCATCCTTGTGCTTTTGAGAGCTCTCACAAAATGGCGGCCTTCGTGGGGAATGAGGAACCTGCCCGTTCTTAAAGGCACTGTTGCGGTGAGCACGGCTGGTTGCAAAGCTTTCCTTTCCCGGAAAGCCGACGGGAAGAAGGCAAGGTGAAGTGACTAGGAAGGAACGAGAGAGCACAGGTGAGGGTTGGGCACTTTAATTTACAGCATGCAACCTTGCACTGAGGGAATCGAGATCAGGTGGGCAAGCAGTGCAGGGTGCATTCTGGGGGCACACGGTGCCTGCCGTGCACATCGGCATCTTTTTGCCAGTCATCCCAAATCTGAGCAGGAGCAACACCTCTGTGTGCGAACACAAAATGAAGCAAGCCCCCGGCACCTTCAACACCTTACAATGCGGCTCACAATAAGCTTCCCATTTTTCATTAAATTCTATGGCATGTCATGAGCGAAGCTGGCGAGAGCAGGGGGTAGACTAGATGGCCCGGGATGCCCCTTCTGACTAGCTCAGTTTCTCCGTTTCTATTTATAGAATTGGCTAATTTCCCCATAACTGCCTACTCCCCTAGCTTATTTTTCCTTCTTTGGTAGTTGGGCAGTCTTCTGCTTTCCACTTTGATGGAATTGCAACTCTTGCTGCTGTTTTATTTAAATAACTCTAGCATGCTCTTTGGAAGATAATACTTCCAAAGTATAATACTTGACAACATCAAAGGAAAATTTATTTGAAGATTTTTTTGCATTTCCATGTGTTTCTGCTTCCAAAATCTTCTAATTTTGGAATGTCCACCACATATGGTTAAAAAGTCCCATCTACTTCTTTACATTATCCATAATCCATTTTCTGAACATCTCTTGGGGGGTAACAGACCACCAATCCCCCCCCCCCCGCTTTAATACCAGTTTTCTCTTGATGCTTGACTGGCTGTAAATTATATTTTATATTATATCCTTCATCTGTAAGACATTCCATTGGCAGGTATTCCTTCTTCAAAATTCTGCATCCAATTTATCATACATGGTTTAACTTGTGAGTTTCAGTATCAAATTACAGCAATTGTTTATAGATTTGTCCCAATAGGTGGTCTTTTATGTTTAATCATAATTTCAAAATCCTTTGGATCTATCATTGAACCTTTTCCTAGCTGTATTTCCTTTTCCATTCTTGAAACCAGCTGATAGAAATAAGTCACTCTATATTTTTTCCCTTCATCTTTTTGTTCTTGCCAAGCTTGATTTGTCCTTGTTGGTCAACCTTGTCTCTGTATGTTATAAAATCATTGTTCTTCCTTAAATATTTTCTATAATATGCTTCTATTGGAGGCATCACAGGAGAAATTGGAAGACTGATTCTTATTCTCATGGAATGCCACATTTTTATTAAATCATCTCTACATTCATGGTTATTATTTGGTGTCAAATCTTTTGTAATAGATTCTTCAGTCCAAAAGGAATTACGTATTCCTTCTTCGAGGAAGCAATTTAATTGATATTCAAGAAAACCGAACTTGTCAAAATATCAGTGAGCTTCATCTTAATGCTAAAGATGTTATTTATAATTAGTTTGTAAAGACTGAACAATTACTTGATTTAAAGACCTATATACTGGAATAATTTGCTTACTTGTCTTAATTAACATAGAAACATAGAAACAGAATGAGTCAGAAGGGGTCTCCTGGGCCATCTAGTCTGACCCCCAGCCCCAGCCAGCTCCACTCACGACATGCCCACCATGTGCACGTCCAGCCTGTCCTTGAACACCCGCACCGATGGGGCCTCAGTCACCTCCCGTGGAAGCCCATTCCACGCCCTCGGGGTCCCGACTGTCAGGAAGTGCTTCCTGGCCTCCAAATGGAACCTTGGCTCCCTGAGCTTTGCTCCATTGGAGCGCGTCCTGCCTTCCTCTGCAGGGGAGAACAGGCCTCTCCCCATCTCCATGTGACACCCCCTCACATACCTGTATGTTGCCAACAGATCCCCTCTGAGGCTCCTCTTCTCCAGACTGAAGAGACCCAGTTCCCTCAGTCTCGCCTCATACCCCGTCTCCTGCAAACCGGCCACCAACCTTGTGGCCCTGTGCTGCACTGACTCTAACCTGGCTACATCCTTTCTGTAATGAGGGGCCCAGTACTGAGCACAATACTCCAGTTGCGGGCGCACCAGAGTTGTATAGAGTGGTAGTAACACCTCTTAATTAAGAACTGGTTGACTTAACTGTAGGCAGAAGAGATAGACATTTTTGCTTTTTTGTGAATTTTTCAGACGTCAATATTGTGTACTATATTTGTGTAATATCCCTGAATATTCTGGTTGTTACCTTTTTTTCCTTTTCTATTCTCTTCTATCTTACTCCTTTTTAATGAAAATAAGGAAAAAACTTGGCTCAAGTAACTTGGCTCTGCTAAATGTGATGATGGCACCAAGAAACGATGCACAAAGCAAGAAATGCTGCTGAGCAGCTGGAAGTCCTGCCTGCAGAACCTGGCACGCAGTAGAGGCACGAGCGCGCCAGCAGTGTGTGCTTCAGAAAGGAATGTGGAAAGGCACCTGGCCAGGGCGTTCCGGAAGAAAACTGAAGCGAACGTGCTAGATTTCAGAAACACGACCCTGGATGTCTTAAAGGCAGGTCAGAAACATGCGCTGGTGCAGAATGCGGTGCTTCACCTGCTAGTGAGGGCCACCCGTCTAGCCTGCGCGAAGACCCTGGTGGCCTCCCAATACGCTTCTGGAAACAACGGGATGCTTTCTCCCATGCAGACTTGCTCAGGAGTCAAGGTTTGACCCAGGCTCTGTGCAGCAGTGCAGGCGATAAGGCCCAAACAGGCAGAAAAGTTGATGGTTGGGGTGTGGGGGGGCAGAGTTCCTACTTCTTCTCCCGCTTTTCCCATGTTAAGCTGACGTACGAATTACCGCTTCTCTGGAAGCAAATGAGTATAGCTCCTGGCTCTATATATGTCATGGCACACTAAGCTCCGCTGTTGCTCCCTGGACTTCCCTTTTTTCTCCCGACCAACCTTTTTGCCAGCTCTTGCAGCAGGCTTTGCTGATCGTCCTCTTTGGAGAGTCTGGAGAGCCGCGTTAGGAACTCTTCGACTTCCTGGATCGTCAAAAGGCTCTTGGCCGCAGGAGGGCACGATTGGCTTTGCTCAAAAAAGAGCCGCACTGTCTCAGAAACATCACCCTGGCAAAACACAAAAACCGTGATCCACCGAGGACTGTGGACTGGCCCGCTAACAGGTTGATGCTGCTAAGCACGAACCTCCGCTTTGGTTTCATTCATACTAACGAAACCAGCCGTGTGTCCACCTCTCCATCGCTGCCCCAGGGCCAAAATCCAAGCCGCTGAAACTTGGCAGGCATGCCATTTTCTCCCTTGGTGTTTTCCAAATGCATTAATTGTGCTTATTTAAATGTGTCCTCGGGGCTGAAGCCTGCAGCCTTCCCACACCAGGCACAGTCCATGAAACGTGGGTAGCCTACCAGGCTGAAGGGCAGAGTCGCAGGCCTGCCCTAGCACCGGTGCCACCGCAGGGCAGCCCCCCTCGAGGAAAGGGGCAGAGTCGCCTCCAGGGACGGTGCCCGGGGTGGCAGGCGGCACGTTACACCAGGCAGCACCAGGTGCGCAATGCGGCCTGCCATCATGCCAGCTTGTTCACAGCCTCTGGAAGAAGCCCTTCCCACGCCCGCCCAGCCGGCCCGTCTGACTGGCTGCCACCAATGGGAGACGAGCCTGGAACTGTGTCCTCCTTGGAAAAGGCCACCAGGGAAGTGGCCGTGCCGGCAAGGCCTGCTCCGTGGCAGTTGTTCGCCTGCGGCGAAACAAGAGGCCCCCTTGTGCAGCTTGGGAACCCAGGCAAGCGCTTTGCGGGGTGCAGGGGCCACAGGGAGCACGGCAAGCAAGAGACCACCCGGAGCGCATGCAGAGGGCGAAGAGGAAGGGCTTTTTTCCTCCCAGAAGGTGCCATCGGCCATCTCCAATGGCAGCACGCACGTGAATGGAAGATGCACAGGCGTTGGCGCTCACATAGTGAGAAGCCCCACCGCTCCCAGCATCGCCGGCTTCCTGCCTCAACATGCACAGGGCTGACGCCAGCACCCGCAGCCTCTGTACTGACCTGCTCCAAGTCACGGACCATGTCTTCCTGGCTGCAGCTGAATATCCTACTAAAGAGCTTGACGATCTGCTTGTCGTTCAAGTTATAGACGCTCTTAATGACTCCTGGCAGCAGCAGCTTCACGGTCAGGTAGAGGTCGCCACGAAAGGCATCTGGAAAAGCCAAGACCTGCATCACGTGTGAGCAGACGGAGGCCAACCTTCCCTCCAGCACTGGGTCGAGCACACGCCTGGGCTGCGCACGGGCCATTGTCCAAACGTGCATTTTCGTGCTGCTTGAGCAGCGAACCCACAGTGTGCAACCCAGCAACAAACCACGGGTTTCTTCATGGGTCATTTGTGCTTCATGAGTCATGGCTTATTAGTGCAGTTGGGTTCGGATAAATTTCTAACACCAGGCTGGCTGGAATATTGAGCATTGTAGGCCTCATTTCCATCTAAACGTGCAAGCAAGTTGTTCATTTCCCTTCCTGCACAGAAACGCAGGCTTGGCCTATTTCTTTCTTCCCACTGACTTTCAGCAACCTGCTTTCAGCCACGTATTCCTAGCTGCTGAAACTGTTCTGAAAATACGCATCGATGGACCCAGTAAGAGTGAAGGTTTGTCATGTGCTGCTGGGTGAGAAGAAAGGAATGGGTGGTGCTAAGCCAAGCTCCATCTGTCAATACACCCACAGCACGGACTCCTTTGGGGTTACCCTTCACTTTAAAGCACAGATCAACCATTTATTACTTTTATGATCAAGCTGCACCCTTGACAGCCTAGGCCAGTCTCCCCCAACCTGGTGCCCTCCAGGTGTGTTTGGCCCTGCTCTGGGCACTGCATGTCTTGGACCTGGCTGGAAAGGGCCAGGCCAGGGTTGCAGGGATATATACACACAATACAATGTAAAACAATAAGGACAGGAGGAGGGAGAAAGATCAAAAACGTACCGCCATTGCTTCCCTTCTGCAAAAAGTCCTGGATAATCTGGGTTTTAACGTTGTAGCTGGGCTTATCTGCCACCATGGTGCAGAGCTTCCTGAATTCCCGCAGCAGACAGTCCTTGTGCTTCGGGTTGCACTTCTCGGCGGACAAGCTTGGCTTGTGGGGAGCGCCGGGGGCTGCGTCTTCGGAACTGCCAGGCTTGGCTGTACAAACAAAAGGAGGTCAGTGGAAGACGCCACGGGCTGAGGCCTTGCCGGCTGCTGTGACAAAGGCCGGCTACAAAGGCATTTTAAAAAGGAGGATGAGACAGACGGACCGATGGGGAGACTTAGCCAAGGCTGCTGCCTGCCCTGACTGAATGGCTCCTTTGTGTATTCCCTTCACGTCCGAGCCAGCGCTCACTCGGGCTGGATTCTCACCTCTACCCCGCTGCCCCCTCACAACGGAGCTGAACCTGCAGCAAAATGTCACACGCAGTTTCTCGCACACCTGTAAACCCTGAAAATTTCTTTGGTGACGGATCCGAAGGGGCCCCTGGCATCTTCTTGGGAGAGGTGATCTGTCCCCCGGGAGAAAGCTTTGCCTGGACGACCACCTTTTTCTTGGGTGTGCTCACAGCTTTCGAAGTCAGGTCTAGGAAAGGCAAGAGTTACACGGTCAGGACTGAAGGGCTGTGGGGCACACCTGGACTCCAGAAAGAGTTTTGTGGGCACTCAGCAGTGGGGGTCTCGGGACTGGTACCTGCCCTTTAGAAATCCCACTTGTGCCCTTTGGCCTCATGCAGCATGTGTCAGATGCTTCCTGAAAGCACACCTGTTTCGCAGGCTTTTCCTCGCTTAAAGACCCATGTGGGGCTGTGGTTAGGAGGGAGGGGCTGGGACTCGGGCGATCTGCGTTCCGGTTCCCGCGCAGCCATGGGGCGCTCTGGGCGACTTGGGGCCAGTCACAGACTGAATGGGATGCGCGAAGAGGGAGCGGGAGGAGGCTGCCTTGTGTCCCAAGAAGGCCGATCCAGGGTCTGATCCCATGCAAATGCTCTGAAAGGCCATCCCTGCCCCACAGCTCACCTGAGATGTGTTGGTTTACCAGCTCTTTCTCAGCATCCTGCAGTTCCTCCCAGCCTTCCAGGTCCGTGATGTCCTCAATCCTCTTGGTCGTGGCCCGGGCCCTTTCCAGTTTCTCAAATATGCACTTGACGTGGTACCACTCCTTCATGTCTCCGCCGGACTCCGTGAACGGGTTGGGCACGACCTTGCCGATACGCACCAAGCCTTTGAGGATCTTCTCCTTGCACTTCTTGCATCCGGCTGTGCCGCGCTTGGCATAGTCCACACAGTATCGCTGCTCTGCCATCGTTGGCTTTGGGTGCGAGAGGGGCCAAAGCGGGGGAGAAGCCGAGCCACTGGCCCACGGCCAGCACCACCGGACAGCCAAAGGCAGGAGAGGAGCGCCTTCCCACAGCCAGGCGCACCCAGGAAAGGCCCTGCTGCTTCTGGAGCAGAGGACAGGGCAAGCCTGAGCGACCAGTTTCTTCCTTCGCCCAAGGGTCCTGGCTACCTGAAGGAGCTGTGCCTCAGGAAGGAAATACATGCAGCTTTCCCAGTTTAATTTGGCGCTGTGCAGGAGAGAAAGGCAAAAGGGGAAAGAGTTCAGTTCCTCAGAAGGAAGCAAGCAGTATTGCACCAACCACGAGAAAGTGGAGGCGGCACGCCCTGAGTGAGTAACACCTGAAGGACCAAGCTGTGCAGGGCCACCACTCAAGCCAAAGTGCAGCAGTTGAAAGCCAGCCTGGTGGCAGACAAGAACGAGGAGGCCCAGAGTCATGGCCACCCACTCATTCACGAAGCACTTTGGGGGAGTCACTGGGCCTCAGCTTAACCCACCTTGCGGAGTTCTTGTGCGACTAATTCTTAACTGATTTTTGAAATGCCCAAGAATGCCAGCCACCGCAAGCACCACTTCCTTGGGGAAGAACAAGGCGCAGGTTGAATAAACCGGTGAGGTAGTTTTATTTTTTATTTGTTTATTTAAGATATTTGTATGCCGTCCTTTGCGAGAGCCTCAGGATGGCTTACACAAATAAAATAGATATACATAAAAGTATAACATAAATAAATTAACAACCCACTCTGGCTGCCATTAAAATATGATAATAAAATTCAGTATTAAAACTTGTTAAAATATTGATTAAATAAAAAGGTCTTAACCTTAAGCTTTAAACCTTAAGCTTTAGAGGCCCTGGAATGTGTGTCTTCCCCAAGTCAGTGTGCTGGACTTGGGAGGCCGTTTCCAGAGGACGGTCCTGCCCCCGAAGGGCTCTCCGGCCCAAGCCCAGTCTAAAGTCAAAGAGCCCTTGAAGGGACGCTGGCTGCCTGGTGAGCACTGGGACAACCGACCACGGAGCTGCACAACTGCTTCCTCTTCAGGCAGGCTGCTTAGTCCAGGAAAATAGTCATTTTCCTCCACATTACACCCATGCACTGAGGTTGATATATGCAATAATGCAAACGGATCATTCCTGGGGGACGCCTCCTCTTTCGAGGAAGGGGGTAACAGTGCATAAGCATCCATTATCCTCTCTCCAACCCCACCCTGCAGCCTTGCAGTAGGATCCGTGTGTGTTTCCTCAGAAGGAAGCCCTACAAGGTTTGCTCCCAAGTCACCAGGTCCAGCCTTTAAGCCTCTCTCTGACACATAAACTGTAAACACTAACCTGGCATCTTGCAGAAACTTTGGATTACAACCCCCATCAGTCCCAGTGATCGGTAAACTGATGAGAGATTATGCAAATTTGAGTCCAACAAGGTTGCTTGCCACTGAGCTACAAAATAATCCAGCCCTGCTCCCTCCCAGTAGACTGGACTATACCTATTAGCATGCTGGTGAGGGGGATGCTGGGAACTGGAGTCCAACACATTCAGGAGGCGTCAGTTTGCCTACCTGTCAGCTAAATGGCTACTAGTCCTGATGGCTCTATGTTACCTCCAGAATCAGAGGAAGGGTGTTTGTGTGCACCAGCTGCTGGGGAACATGGGCAGGAGAGCACTGTTGCATCCATGTCCCATGTGTGGGCTTCCCATCTGGGCACGCCACTGTTGCAAAAGATTCGTGGTCTTTTGCGGTTCGTACAATCACAGCAACAAGGTGACAGCAGAAGCTGCCTTGTACTGCCAGATCCTTGCTCCGCATCATCCAGGACTGCGGACACAAACTGACTGCAGCTCTCATGGGCTCCAGCCGCTCTGCCTGCCCTATCTGGAAATGCTGCCAGGACTCAAAACTGGGACCTTCTGCACGCAAAGCAGGCGCTCTACACCAAGTCATGGCAAAAACCAGTAAGATTCTAGCCTTCATGCTTGTGAGTTAAGTACTGACTAGAGAAGACTACGAGCTGTCAAACAGTGAGCCAGGACTGTGGTCCACCTGTCCCAGTGTTTGACATGGACTAGCAGCAACGACTCTCTAGGGACTGAGCTTTCTGCGCGCGAGCAGGGCCCACAGCCTGAGCCCTGGCCCTAAAGGCGCGGCAAGGGACTAGTCCTCATGATGGCAAGTCCCGGAGCAGTCGCAGCGGGACACAGCACGCGCGGTCGGTGCTGCGGGGGGGGGGGGGCAGGCAGAGGTGCCCCTTCCGGCGGGGCTCAGGGGACCAGCCTCGCGCGCCCCCCTCCCCTCCCCTCCCCTCCCCTCCCCGCGGCCCAGGCCCCTACCTCGGCCTCGCGCCCGCCCCTCCGCCGCGGCAGAGCCCCTCTCTCGATCCGGGTACCTCCCTCGCGCGAGCGACGCACGCGCAGTGGGACGCGGCCACGCACGCACGTGGACAGCCCCGCCCCGCCCCCGGCCCCGCCTTCCCAAGCCCCCCTACGCAGCCGGAGCGGGGCGAAACCACGCCCCCTCCGGAGCCAACGTGCCCTGAGCAGGCCTCCGCCAACGTAGCGCCCTCGCGTGGGCCCGGTTCAGCATGCTGGGAGTTGGCGTCCGACCCGCCCGGAGGGCGCTGGGCTGGGTTAGCGCGCCGTTTAGGCAGGGGCAACCCGCCACCCAGCGGGTATTGTGAACTCCAGGCCCCTTAAGCCCTCCCCTTGATTGGGGATGATGGGGGTCGTAGTCAAAAACTTCTCGAGGAGGCCGGGGCCCTGCCCCAGCTGTGGATTAGTTGTTTGTGTGCTGGGGAGAGGCTTCACTCCCGTTCCTGCTTGCCTGGGAGTGTCCGTCCCGTGGATCCACCGCACGCCGCAGGTCGGGTCGGGGACAGGATGATGGGCACGCATGCAGCGCTGCTCCCGGGCTTGTAGCCAGGCCCCAGAAAGTAACTTCTGGATTGGGGCCACTTCTGCATGGCATCCTGCAGATTCCTGCTAATAATTCCTTCGGGGGAAGAAGCGCATGGACAGGGGAGGTGCATCTGAAGGTGACTTCCATACGTCCATCACGAGTGGAAATAGCGCAGCATGGCGGGCGGGAAGCATCGCCGTGCCTTTTGAGAGAGAGCAAGAAATAAAACAGGGCAGGATCATGCCCAAGCTTGTGTAACAAACAGTCGTTAAAAGAAACGTTATGTAGGACGGATCCTGCTTTCTCCCCTCTAAAAAGCCGCCCAAGTGGCTTGCAAGGTTTTCACATGCAAACATCCCACTTCCAATAGCAGAGCAATAGGGCACGGCCCTGTTTTCCTTCTTGCAGGGTGGCCAAATGCCCATTTTAGAGAGGATAGTCCTGCATCTGAAGGTGCCCACTTTTGCAAGGGCTCTCTAATCCAAATCTGGTTTAGGGGGCAGTTCTAGGAATGCTTCGACAGAAAGAAACCCTTTGACTCCCAGCGTAGCCCCGCTAGCCATGCTCAGACCGAGCTTCCTGTCTAAACATGCGCAGGACTGAAGCCTTCAAGGCCCTGTGGCGGGACAGTGTGGACCATGCAGTCTTTCCAACACCATAAAGTATGCTGTATTCATATTCCAAAGATTTTCATCTTTCAAAAATTCCCATCTAGATGTTTCTTAATTTTCACCTGGATATCAAAATGTTATGTGTTGCACAAGTGCCCCCCCCCCCCGGCATGGGGTTTTTCCGAATTTCCCTTCTGTTTGTTACAAGGGGAGAGAAATGGGCATTTGGGCAGGAATAGGTGCTGGGCCAGAGAAGGGGGACCATCAGGGGGTCTGCAGGACTTTCATCGAGGCAGGTGTCCTTTCCTTAGACCTCGGGGTCTTTCTCCCCCTTGGATCACCTCATGCACATGGAATTCTCTGCCGGCAAAGTGGAAGCCTCTGTCCATCACCAGCAGAAATCGGAGGGCCATCGCTACCAAATCCTAAACGCACCCCGCAAGCAGCATCACGGAGATTCAACCCTGATGGGCACAAAGAAAAGGAACAATGATTATGTGTTATTTTTCTAACTACTGGGATGCTCTCTTCAGTCTTCTTCAAAATCATGGCAGATTCATCATCCTTATAAATAGTTTCCCCATCACCCTTCCCTTGAATTTGAAATCGTTGGCTGTTTGGAAGCTTAACAATAGAAAATGTTTTTCATACCTGCCTCAATTGTGTGTCTATTTCCAAAAGTAGCCGGCTGCAGGTATTACTCTTTACCATTACTTTGGCTGCCTTCAAAAGCATCTGCAAAATTACCAGGAGAGGAAATCTTAAATATCCGCAATTGAACATTTGGGCCTGATGTTTGGAGGGAGCTGCTTGGATCCGCTTTGACAGCTCCCACCTTTCCTAACTTTCCCTTGCTATTTCCTGTGGAAACGTTGGCTAAAAGCTTTTCTGGTTTGTATTTTTGTGGAAAAGAAGTTTAAAATTAATATCCTAGAATCATAGAATAGAATCATAATACGTTCTCCTTCTCTTCCTCCCAGAAATTTCTTTCATTTTATTCTGCCCACATTCCCTTGCAATTTCAACCCGCCAACTGCATTGTTCTTGAGCAGTAAAAGCCATTTTGCTAGCTACTATTGCGGGCAGGAGAATCAGTCTGTGCTTGGTGCATTGCAAAGATGGAAGCAGGATCAAGGCGAAGGGGCATCAGGGCCCCCTTCTGTCGGACTGCCTGCCTCCCCAGCCCAGGAAATGATTCCACTAGCCCTGCTGGCAGCCTAATGGTTTCTTCCTGCCTCATCCCTTTTCCTCTTGTGTCGTGTCTTTTGAGATCCCAAACCTGTAGGTTTTTTCTTCTTTGCTGATTGCAAGCCCTGCTGGGAACCTTTTGAGGTGGGGAGGGAAAATAGGATAAACCTACTTCAGATGAATGAATACAATTATATAAGGTGTGTGTGGGGATTAAGCACTGAATTCAGTAATTTATCTTCTGGATTTTTATCGGCTCTTTTTCTACAGCAGCATGGCCTGTGATGATGGGGGAAGCCGTGGCTTGCAGAACACAAAGTCCAAACATAGAAACAGAGCGAGTCAGAAGGGGCCTCCCGGGCCATCTAGTCTGACCTCCAAATACGTTTCCATCTGCTGTGGGTCTTGCTGAGACCCTCCTCAGAGCTTCGATGCTGGCCAAGGCAGGGGGCGAAGACCACCCCTGCTACCGCATGACCTGATCCGCCGGGCAGGCCCACGACACGCTCTGTGTGCACAAGCCGGAAGCAGAGCTGGGAAGTGACCCTCCAGGTGGAGGAGGCGAACACCTGCGTCGAGCAGAACAGCACCAGCCCAGGTTCGGGGGGGCTGATGCGGGGAGCCCTTGGATGGGCCCCTTGAGGGCCACTTTGCTCCGTCATCCCCCCCGCCTGCCCCCCGCTAGTCACCTTTGTACCGCCATCACTCCCAGCCGCCTTGCTGCTGCTCCTCTTCCTCCCCGTCGCTCACAGGTGCTGGCTGGGCAGGCATCTTTGCCCCCCCTCCCCAGCCCAGGCTGGGCCAGAGCGAGAGGCAGGCGGCATGTGGGGGCCGCACTGGTGCAGGGGGAGCCCCTCAAGGGGTCTTGCAGTAGGTCCCCACCGAGAAGGAGGCTCTCTGGAGATGCCAAAGCACCCCTGGATCCCCAGATCCCAAATGGCCTGGCCGGCCATTTAAAGCCACCTTGAAGGACGGCAGCAGGGGCCTGAGAGTGAGCAGAGCGGCCGGCTCACCCGGACACCTTCCAGGATGTCCACACCGGCATGTTTGCCTTCTGGTGACATTCCCGCGTGGCCCAACGGGGTGCCGTTTCAGTTGTCTTCCTTCCACTTCTGGCTTCGCGCCCCCCCCCCCCCCCCGGTGCAGCTGCCCCACATGATGCTCACTTGTGCGGCTGGGATGAGAAAAGGGTGCCCACGTTCATGCAGAGCCCGGCTCCCCCACATGGTCCTTGCGCCTTTGGGCAGCACCTGCGGCAGGAGAAGGCTGCCAGTGGCTTGCGCAGGCCCCCGTCCAGCGAGCGGAAGAGGGCCGCGTCTGCGGGAGGACCGATGCGGTCCGAATGGGGGCGCTTGCTTTTGGGGCGCCCGACGCGGAACGAGGCAAGGAAGGCGGTGCGCCGGCGGGCAGGAGGCAGATCCAAGGGGATCTGATGTCTCAGGCCTTTAGGAGGGCGCAGGCAGCAGTGGTGGGGCAAGTGGCCCCCCAGAGATTCGGGGCTCCAGTTGCACTGGCCCTTCCCCAGCACCGCCTCTGGCTCTGGGACTCCCTCGGCCTCATTTCTGCACACTGCAAAGCTGCATCCTGAGCGGGTGCCAAGAGCCTGCCCAGGAGCCCGCCAGCTGTAGGGCAGTCGGGATTGCAGAAGTCACTTCCCGAAAGGTAAAGGTGCCGAGTGGCCTCAGCCCCCTAAAAGCACTAATTGTAAGGTTCTGCTTTCTCCCAGGTACCTGCTATAACGGGTATTAAATGGCCTGTCCCAACGAGGGGGAGGGGGACTCCCCCACACGCGTTTTAAACACTGCTCTGCCATTCTGCTTGATAGTATTAATGGGAGAGTTTGCAAATTGATTGTTAGATTAGAAAGATGCTTGATCGTTAATTGATTTTAAATTTGGGAAGTGCAGCAGCGAGCAGTGAAAAATGGCCGCTCCCTTTTAGCTGCGTGCTATTAAAGCCCCGAAAGAGAGAGGCACAAATTACCCAGGGGATGGCAGGAGACGTGATGGATCTGTATTACGTTCCACATCAAACGAGCAATTAAAATGAGGGGGGGTTGCTTGCCTCCTTGGAATTGCTTATCATGCCATGGCGCTCCTCCTGGACCAAGGGACTTGTTTGGAGAGGAGCAGCTGCCACACTCAGTGGTGTAAGGAGACAGGGATATAGGGAAACAGGAGCTGCCTGTGTCCTGGGCCAGGCCCCGGGTCCACCTGGCCAGCCCTGCCAACCCCAACTGGCAGCTGCAGCTCCCCAGGCTGTCAGGGAGGGCTTTCTCCTGTCCAACTTGGAGATGCTGCCTGGGACTGAACCTGCGAAGTAGAGGCTCAACCACTGAGCAATGCTTCCTCCCCCCAGACAAGATGCTAGTCCTCATAGTGGTGAATGAAGAATTGATTGAAGCTGGAGCTTCAGAAGCTCCCTTCTGCTAAGCCCTTGGCCCGTCTCACCCAGTGGTGCCAACACGGACTGGCAGCAGCAGCTCCCCAGGCTGTTGGGGGGATTTGCTGGCCTGCCCTGGAGATTCTGGAGGTGGAAGGGAGGCCCTGCTGTGAGGCAGGGACTGGGGGCAGGGTGGGGGCTCTTTCAGGGAGCTGCTCTCTTAGCAGCCTCAAGAGCCACTGGACAGCAATCCCAGCTGGGGCACCTTGAGAATTATCCATCCCCCCCTCCCTGCAGTGCGCACACAGTCCTGTGGCACTACCCGCAGCTCTCAAGCCTTAGCATCACCTCAGCATCGCTGCCGGCCCATCCCTGGTGCGCAGGAGGCATTGGGGGTGCCACCCTGGCTCCCCCCGGCCTGGCTCTCGGCCTGCCGGGCAAGCCAAGGGGAGCCACAAGGAGGAGAGGGGCAGAGAAGCCCTGGGGGTGAGAAGGCTTCAGGAGGCCTCCAAACCGACCCGGAGCCAGCACCGAGGGGTCCAGATCCATGCCCATTTCTCAGCTGGGGTGCAACAGTCACCCCAGCGCCTCCGGCAACTGGTCTCTGAGCTCCGGCCACTCATTTTGGGTCGTGCACACATGGAGAGGGGGTCGCAGGCAGACCCCGGCAGGCAGTGGTGCTGTAAGCCTTTGAGCTGATGGGTGGTGTAAAAACAGGCAGGCAGGCAGGCAGGCCTGATGCGAAGGAGGATGAGGAGCCAGAGCAGCTGGGGATGATGGTGGCAGGAAGGTGGCTTCCCTACAGGAGGGAAGCTTTGCCCAAGAGCCCTGCAAAACTTGGTGCTCATGTCAGCACCGATGTTACTTCAGATGACCGAGAGCTCCAAGATCTTGACATCCCCAAAAGCTCCCGGTTTATTTCTTGCTGTAATTCCCACGTGTGGGTGGGTTGTAACATTTCACCCCCCCGTTTTGCCCCCCTCGGACTATCTTCTACTCCAAGGAAGGAACAGACTCAAGGACACGGTGCTCATCATCCACGATCACCGCTGACCGTGTGGCGGTGAGAGCCGTCCGGAGGCCATGGGCTTGCAAACCATGGCACATGAATGCAAAAGGAACGGCCCGTGAGCTTCGGAAGAAAAGCCCTGGCGTTTTTAATCCCAGAGTTACGCATTTCATGGCTGTTGTTGTTGAACGGTTTAAGCAAACCTGAAATATTTGAACGCTTTCAAAGCATTTGTGTAAAAACACCCCAGGTTTCTACTGGGACGTAGCTGTGGAGCTACGATGGAAGCTTTCCAATTAATTGAGGCGGCGGCAAAGATAATGGGTTTATGGAAGCGGAGGGTTCCTGCTGCAGGGAGCCGGCAAGCCACAAAAGCATTTGTCTTAATGGGATTTTCTCCTTTCTTTCTCGTTACGTTTGCTTTATTGCTTCCTGTAAACCATGTTATTCTTCCAGACCTTTTTGCGACTCTGAAGTGGAGAGCGCGAAGATGGACACGGTATTTTTAGAGCTGGGCGGCTGCTCTGGAGCCGTTTTCGGAGCCGTTTTCAGCTTTAGCTGGGGTGGAGAGGTGGGGTCCTCCGCTCTGCAGACCACACTTGGCCCTCCAGGGCACCCAATTTGCCCCCCCCCCGGGTTCCTCAGCTGTATACACCCCTCCCCTCCCCTCCCCATCACGGAGTGCGGCAGGGGGGTTTCCCTGCTTTAATAATTCTGAAACGATTGCTATCGTCGTGCATTTAGATCCCACCGTTTCCCTTTGGAGAGAAGCCCAGCGTAGCCCACGCAGTTCTCCTCCACTCTGCCTTTATCCTCACAACAGCCCTGCGAGGTGGAAATGCCTCCTGGGCAACATTTGCCGGCAAGGAAGGCCCCAGGCTGAACGATGTGGCTCTTCATGGTATTTCCGGCTTTCTGCCCTGCCCCGTGGCCCCCGTGTGGCCCCCCAGGGCTCCTCCCAAACTTGATTCAGCCCTCGGGCCGAAGGAGTTTTGCCGCCCTTGCTTTAAGCATCGCGATTTCCCTCTGGCAACCAGCTCGCAGGGGAGGGGACAGCTTCACACTTGCTCTCGCCTATGATCGGAGTGACACCAGCCTTCTCCAACCTGGGTGCTGCCCTCCGGATATGCTGGACTTAAACCCACATCATCCCCAACACCATGGCTGGGAATGATGGGATCGTTATTCCTCAAATGTAGTGCTGCAGAACTGAGATGACGAGAACACTGCAGGCCTGTGGAACGGGAGTCGGGGTGGACCTTTTCCCCATCCTCGTGAGGTGCAACCCGTCCCTTGCCAGAAGTCCATTGGCCAGAAAATGAGTGCCGTGGTCGAGGAACCCGAAGCGTTCCTTCTGGCACCACACCCTAAGCCAGTCGTTCACCTCAGAGGCCCTCCTGTCCCTTCCTGGCCCAAATCCCCGGACAGGTAAGATTGACGAGAAGGCCACTTGGGCCTTCAGCTCCCTGAGTTTCTTCCCCAAGGCCTCAAAGTCCCTGGTGATCCTGACCACACCCTGCCTGGCCACGTCGTTTGTGCCCACATGGATCACCAGGAGCGGCTGGAGACCCCCGGAGTGAACAAGGCGCTCCACTCTGTCCTTCACAATGCCTCCGATCCTCCAAATGTGGATGCTTATGGGTATTGTCGTTGGACTGCACCCTAAAAAATCCCCAAAACATATGCAATTAAGAAAACAACAAATGCATAAAGGCAGCACCTGGTCTGATTGGAGCAGCAAACCCTGGTTAAACAAAATTATTTTTGCCTGCAGTCAGAAGGACAATGGGGTCCAGGCCTCCTCAGCAAGGAGTTCCACAGCTTAGGCGTGGGCAGTGAGGAGGCCTCCAGCGCCTCTGAAGGTCATGGTCTGGACAGAGGGACCTGTCCTGAGTATCTCGAGACCGGGACAGTCTTGGATGGGAACGGCAGTCTTTCCCAACCCTTGTGGGACTTCTAGGGCTCTCTGGTGCTTCGGGTTGTCCTGGAAACAGACCTGTGGCGCTGCTGCAACGGGGGTGACACGCTCTGTCCCGCTTGGATGCGCGACGTGTCGGCTTCCCCACAGGGCTGGAAGCACCTCTATTGCTCGGGGGCCTCACCTTTCCCAGGGAAGGAAATGGCGAGAGGTCAGGGGTTGGAACTTGGCTGTGATATTCAGGGGACAGGAGTCAGTGATGGCGATGCTGTAGGTCTACTTCTGTGTAAATATTGCCGTGTGGGGACCACCGAATCCCTTCCTGAACAGCTTAACTTTGGAATCGGCACTTCCCGAAAATACACGGTAGCAAAGCAATGAATCCAGACATCAGGTTGGGCTGCGAGGTTTACTATTAGCATAATCTCTCAGATAACACCTAAGTGCTCTTCACCTGAAAATGCAGCGGCAGATCTCCTGTTTTTGGGCTCGCTCCTGCAAGCAGATTCCACGCCAAGCGCCTGCTCTCCGCATGGGGCTCACCCCTTGTGAATCCGAACACGCACCTGGGATGAGCGCGGCTGTGCGCATCGTTGTCCTTTCCACTGTACTTCTCAGAACATCTTAATTGGGGATTTGAAGCCACGACGGGCCCAGAAGTTCTTCCCTGATTTTTTCAAGCAGCCTCATTTGGAAGCTGCTTCCAAAGAGAAGCTCAAAGGGGAAGACATTCGGGGGAACACGGAGGGGCTTGGGGCATGCCTTACTGACGAGGTGGCACGGAGTGTGCGCCATTGCGGCTCACCTTGGCTTGCTGCACTTCCTGGCATCAGGAAGGAATTCCTTCCAGCGATTAGGCAAGGTCAAAAAACACTGAGCAAAGGAATTCAAAATCCATTAAGAAACACCCTGAGCATAATGCAGAAAAACGGGAGCCTCTTTGCTGGGGGAAGAAGAGATTCAGGGGGGTGGCGTTCGGCTTTTGGTACTGCACTGGCACCCCTCCTCCCCGGTGCATGCAGGCAGCCATGCGCGTTTTTCCTGCCTAACATGCTTCGGCTCGCCACCATAAGGATCTCTGCTTGGTTTGGCTGTGACTGGGATCGGCAGTCTGGAGTCAAGCTGCGCCCATCCCTGCGTGGAGGCCTGCGGCTGCCGGCTGAGTTGTCGACTGCAGCTTTGCAAGCCATTCGGCCTCCTCCAAGGGAAGGCAGCGGCTCTGGCTTCCCCCGCCTTGCTTTTCGTTGCTTCGCGCAAGGCGTGCCTCCGCGGGTTAATCAGCTCCTGCTTGCACAGCAGGCGGCGGGGGCCCAGCGAAGCACCTAGTGCTGGCGCCACCGTGCTGATCCTGAGCTGTGATCGGGTGCCCCGGTGGTCTCGGGGAGGGCGACTCGTCCCACGCTCCTGTGTCCGGACCCTCTCTGCGGGATGCTTTGATTTTTTTCTCTGCGGGATGCTTTGATTTTTTTTTCAGCCTCCCTTCCCTATCTAGCATCACTAGATCTCTCTCTATTATGAACCTTTCCATTGTTTTTCCTACAATGGACATAAGGCTAACAGGTCTGTAATTCCCCATGTCCCTTCCACTGCCCTTTTTGAAAATTGGGACCACTGACACCACCCTCCAGTCCTCTGGAACTTCACCCGTTCTCCACGAGGCCTCAAAAATGGAGGCCAGCGGGCGTGAGAGAACCCCTGCCAACTCGCTAAGTACGCTCAGGTGTAACCCGTCAGGGCCTGGCGCCTTTGTAATGTCCAATGCCCTGAGGAGCCCCTCGACTTCAAGGGGGGTGACTCTAATCTCTGCCCCTAAGTCCCCAGCCTCATCCAATCTCCTATACGGATATCCCCCGTCCTGCTTTGGGGAGAACACAGAGGCAAAATAGTCATTTAGCATCTGTGCCTGTTCCCTCATATCAGTCACTGGATCACCTTCCTCCTTATTTAGTGGTCCCACCACTTGTCTCCCCTTCCTTTTCCTATTTACATGCTGAAAGAAGCCCTTTTTGTTGCTCTTGATATTCTTGGCAAGTCTCAGCTCATAATCAGCCTTAGCCTTGCGAAGAATCCTTCTGCAACGGGCCTCCTCCTCCCGGTATACCCTTTTGTCTATTTCCCCCAGTACCCATTTCCTATGGAGGTTCCTCTTTTGTCTAATCCCCCTAACCACCTCCTTTCGCATCCATGGCGGCACTCTCCTCCGCCTCCCCACCTTACTGACTAGAGGTATCGTCAAGGCTTGCGCCTGCAAAACCTCCCTTTTGAGTGCCATCCACCCCTCCTCAACTCGCTTACCTATCCAAGTAACCTATCCCAGGAGACTTTCCCCAGCCTGGCCTTCAGTTGGCCAAAGTTGGCCCTCTTGAAGTCCCAGCTTCTAGTGCCCGCCCTGCTGCACGGCCCCAGTCCCCTGATCTCAAAGCAAAGGATGGAGTGATCACTCGCATCCAGAGCTCCCCTAATCTGTACTTCATCTATCAGCTCCTCCCTATTGGTCAAGACCAAGTCCAGGATGTTTCCCCCCCTCGTCGCCTCTCGGACCCTCTGGGTGAAAAACCCTCCCTCTAGAGCTTCTAGGAAGCGACGTGACCTGGCTGTCACCGCCGAGTGAGTCTCCCAAGTAATATCCGGGAGATTGAAATCCTCCATAATTACTGTGTCTCTCCCCCGAGATATCCTTAGAATCTGGCCTGTCAGGACATCATCCAGGGTCTCAAGTTGACCTGGAGGGCGATAACATACCCCCACTGTCAGGTCCCTTTCCCTGTCAAAACCCCCAAGTTTCACCCAGACTGCCTCTACCGAATCCCCATCTGTGCCGCATTCTATCTCACTGCATCCTATCCCTACCCTGACATATAAAACTACGCCCCCACCTCTCTTTCCCTTCCTGTCCTTTCTAAAAAGGTGATACGCTTCTATGTTCACATTCCAGACTTGCCTTTCATCCCACCAAGTTTCTGTGATTCCCACCAGATCATATCCTCCTATTCCCAGGAGAGCTTCAAGCTCTTCCTGCTTATTACCCATGCTCCTAGCATTGGTGTACATGCACCTCAACTCCTTCCCAGTAATGTAAGCTGCCTTGAGCCCTTTGTAGGAAAAAGGCAGGATATAAATCGGTAGATAGATAGATAGATAGATCGATAAATAAATAAATAAATGTATGTTTGCTAGAATGTTGTTTGCATTTCTGACAAATCCATATTAAAAATGGGGTTCCCATTGGAGAGTCATTTGTGGGCACCCTTGGAACTGTCTGTCATGGGTGCTGCATCAGGGACCAATCCTGCGAGGAGGCAGAGACAGGCCTGTGAGCACCTCCATTCAAGTCCTGCCTCATCGTCTTCGCGAAACCAAAATGGTCCGAGGGAAGAAAACGCTTAGCAAACGAGCAGGTCGTGGGGAAATCAGAGGGTTCATTTCCCCGCTTGGCCTGCAGGGGGCAGGCTTGTCACGGGAAGCGCCTTGGTGCTGGACCCGAGAAGCGCTGATCTGACTTTTCTCCCGGCGCGGCGAGGAAAATAGAATTGGCGGGGAGGGGAAGCGAAGGGGAGCAAACGCAATGGATGCGCCACTATTCGCCTGTCTCCCCCGCCCGCATCTGAGCAAACTGCCCGCAGGATCCCAGGCAGAGGGGCGCAGCTGACGCGCAGGAGCGGCGGGAGGAGGGGGGCCGGGCGGGCAGTGCTGCGCCTGGGCAGGTGCGGGCGGAAGGCGTAGGACGTGGGCTTGGCTACCCTGGTGAGTTGACAAATGCTCAGTTTTGCAAACATGATCGCCAGCACTTAATCTGAAAAATTGCCTCTCATCACAGAACTGCGTGTGACACCCTATTAGGGGATAATAGAATTCGAGGCAGAAGCCATGGGAAACCGGTTCCATGCGATTAATTTGCAAAACTGCCACAAACCACAAATCTCTAAAGAGTTTTCAGTGTGTTGCTTTCTCTTGTTTCTGTTCTGCACATCTCTTTCTCTTTTGCAGCATCCCTGAGAAAACAAGTGATTGCATAAATCTATTTGTTTTTGCAGGAGGATGGGCTAATAGGATTAATATCCCAAGTCGTTTGTGTGTGTGTGTGTGTGTGACAAATGGAAGACTGTCAAGTGGGACGTTATTACCGAATAATTCTTAGGGTAGGGTTGCATGCGAGGCGGGAGAAGAAGGATGGGCTCTCTCGCTCGCTGCCTTGGCGGAGGGGGCTCCGGGGGTGGGTGCCTGGCTTTTGTTCCCAGTGCTCGCTCATGGTGGTGTAGCAGCACCATGGCTGGCAGGAACGCAGCGCTGGCACCTCTCCTGTGCAGGCACGCCAACGTCACCCGCCACCTCCTTCAGCCTTTCTCTGGCCTCCAAGGTGGGCTGCACTCCTCACAGAATTAATGAACTCGTTAATTCATCGTACGCATTTCTGATCTGCCCAGTAGCTGAAGTGACCAACTTGCCCATGTGTGCTCAGCTGAAAGTTCTTCCATACGGAGCCTGGCTCCCTGTAAAAAAGAGAAGGCGTGTGCACGACGCCAAGGTGTGTTTTGGGAGCCCTTGCTCAGAGTCACCTGCCCCCTGTGTGTTGATGTTGCGTGATGTCTCTTTATTGGCATTCCTTTCTTATCACCTCAGTTCTAGACCAGCCAGTAGCCAAAAGCTCTCTAATAGAATCTCCACAACGATGAAAGTGCCCCTTTAAAATACGGTGTGAAAAGCAGGTACATGCAAACTTAAGAACGCAACACACAAATGGCAAAAGAGAAGGTTGAGCAAGCAGCAGCCAGAAAGTCCCCAGCCTTGACGGAAGCGTCATGCGGTGCTGCCACGTGACTAAGGGAAGAAGGTTTAACCCAGTGCCAGAAGGACAACCCCGTTGGTGCCCATGTGGACCTTCTCGGGGAGATTGTTCCACAATGGGGGCCACCACGCAGAGGGCCCTGTCTTTCACCGCTGCCGCCTGAGCCTCCCCTCAGAGGAGCCACCTGGAGGTAGGACTTAGACGAGGAATTTGGCACCTGGGCAGGCTCATGCTGGGAGAGGCGCTCGACCTGGTGTCGTGGTCTCCTGTTCTGACACAAAATCATTCAGGGAGGCTTTGTCTGGAATGAGCCATTAGAGCGAGCCCCTCGGCTCTCCAAGAGGCCGGCTCCGGGCAGAGAGGAAAACTCCCAGTGCAGGGGTGTTGGATGGCTCTACACTGGGCCTCCTCGAGGGGGCCGGGCGAGTGTTGTGATGAGTGTCCAGCTGCTGGGGAGCATGGGCAGGAGGGTGCTGGCTGGCCACAGTGTGAACAGAAGAATGGACCTGGAGAGTCCTCACTCTGACCCAACAAGGCCCTTCTGGCGTCTCCGTGTTCTGGGGAGCATGTTCTCCTGAATCCTGGGATGGGTGCTCTGACCTTGCGGGAGACCCAAAACGAGGGCAGTTGGCTGCTGGGTGCATGTGGGGCAGGCTGGTCGGAGTCCCCTCTTTCTTTGTAGTTTTGGGTGCCGCCCCACTCCCTTTGGCACCGAGGGGCCGACCGGGGAAATGGCAAACCCTCCGGTAAGGCTGGCTATCCTGCCCAGGGTGCCTCCCGCAAGTCCCGGTGGGTGCACTTTGTACTACCCCATTTCTCCTTGTTCTTCTCTGACGTTGCTTGGGAAACAAACCGCGTACATCTCTCTCTGTTTTGATGAATCGAACCCTCCACTCTCACTGACACTTACATTCATTCCAGATAACGGATTGCACCCCGCAACCTCGTTGTGCGTGCGGGCGCCTTTTTCTCTTTTTCCAGGGCATCTGATAAAAGCCCATCTGATAAACGCTGCTTGCTGGCAGCTCCTGGCTTCTTCCTATCCTTAGCACCCACCACCCAGATGTCCTCCATGAAAATCTTTTCCTTTACATTTTTTTACCCCCGTTGAATGCTAGGATTTTTCAGCCATGAGTATTGGAGCAGGCTAGACAGACCGTAGGTTAAGGGGCTCATCCCAGAAGCAGAGACCCAAATTTGTGTGGCAGGCTCTCAGTTAAGAATTTAATGCCTGCAAGTACATGGCTAATTCATTCATTTCAGTAAATTTCTGTGCCATCCAATAGCTCAAGCTCTCTGGGCAGTTTGCAACAATTAAAACCATAAAATACAACATAAATTACATTATGCACATTCAAAAAGTTGAAACCACAGTATGAAATAAGGAGTACGAACCCAAAAGAAATGTGAGCAGCAAGACAAAGATTTAAAATACAGTAAAGGCACTTGATCTGCAGAAAAAGCCCGGCAGCTCCCAGCACGCCTCAGCCACACGTTAACGGATTTTAACTGATCGAAATGGACAGCCTGCTCTGCCTGGGGATACTGAGAGGGGCTCTCCGCGCACAGGGAGGAGTGCAGTGTGGGCGCCAGGCGAGTCTTTTGGGACGCTTCTTCCACAGCTGGGGGGAGGTCTTCCATGGCGTGATGGCCTCCAGCAGCGCTGGAGCACCGAGCTCATCATTCTCAAGCAGTGCGACTTTGGGGATGGTGCGCTTTGTATTCTGCTGGAAGCCCTTGGGCTTTGGCAGGGTGGGGAGGTCAGGGCCGGGGGCCGTTTTGAGCCCAAAGCGCCTGTGTCCAGTTCTGCAAGGTCCCAAGGGCCGGTCGGAGGCGCTCAGCAGACCACCCTCCCGGAAGGCTGAGCCCACCCAGCCAGTGTCTGTGGCCAACAGAGTCTTCTGGGAAATCCACTGGCCGGCTATGGGCGCCTCTCCAGTCTCTCCCTCCTCTCCGTCGTCCCACGGCATCTGATTCTAAGGCGCACACTGCTGCAGAACACGGGGGGGGGGGGTCAGTGGCAAGTGCTTGCTAAATGCCCCCCCCCCATAGATCCTCAGAGGTGGGCAGACTTCACGTTGTTGTCTTACTGGAGCTCTTGGTATCGGCCCACTGGAGCCTGGACATCACGCACACCACAGCGGGAGCCGACGCCGAGACGGGTGTTCGCTTTCGGTAGCCGAATGGGCCGGGCCAGGCCTTCCGTGCTGGGGGCCCCCACCTGCCTCCTCCACGCCATTTCCACGGCAGCCCCTTCTCATGCACTCCGGGGGGGAGGGGTTCGGCAGTCCAGTGCTGCTCATTAGTGCCCCAGAAGAGTTCTGTCCGAGCGGTTTTGTTTCTTCCCGTCTCCCACCCGGGCCAGCCGCATCCTTAATGGCAGGCAGCTTCCTGGACTGTCCGCTTCGCGGTGAGCATCTGTTTAATTTCGCCCCCAGGCACCGGAGTTTTGTGGACTGTCTAGACGTTACAACACTCAGCGAAACAGCCGGGCAACCCCCCCCCCCCGGCACGGCTACCTGGTTGATCTTTCCAGGAGCATATTCTTGTCGCAAAGATGAAGCCACATGGGCGCAAGCACGTGCGGGAGCTACAGTGACATGCGCATGGTTCCCTGGGAAGACTCCCCAAAGCGTGTGGCTGCGCAAGCGTGCAAAGCAATGCATTAGCAACACAACCCCGGGATGCACGGATTTGATTTAATGGGCTCCATCTGCGTTCTGCAGGTCGTCCAGCATTTTTGCTCACACACAGAGCCCAGATCGTTTGAAAATGTCATTCTACTTGTGCTGATGCACCTTTGCACGTCTGTGCATCAGTGCAGGTGTGCATTAGTGCTAGCATGCAGGTGCGCTCCCGCAGATGAGTTCAGGTGCGTTCACTGATGAGAGCGCATGCTAACGCGAATTAAGGAAATGCCCCCACCTTCCCAAGGCAGATGCAACAGTCCAAAATGACTCAGGAAAAGCCAGTTTGTTTGGGAATCTGCTGGCCGGATTCTGGCATCCTTGTAACCAGCTGGTCGGTTTGAACTCAGAGAAAAAAATCCAGTCTGTTTAGGGTAAAAAAGAAGAAAAGAAAACCTCACTGCTTCTCTCTTGCAGTGCTGTGATTAAGTTCTCCCCCATGCCTTAAAAAACACCCCCATAGGATCCTATTTTAATTATCCACCACCGCCGGTTTTTCCGCCGAGCAATTTCGGAGCCTCCAGCAGGGCCCGGCAGCCGGTCTTTCATCTCTCCCCGGCTTATTGGGGAAATAAGCTGCATTAAACATCTTTAATCCTTCTTTGGATGCGCTACCTTTGATCACCTTTGCATTTTATACACCTAGGCAAGTCTGCAGCAGCTCTTCTCCAGCAACTTCATTAACGTCCATCTGGTGCCTGGGACACGATCCGTCCCCTGCACGGAGCACACGCACCCCTGGCTGACCTGAAGGTCCCTCAAAGCGCGGCGTGAGGCGGGGGAGGCCAGCCACCTGCCCCAAACTGGGGCTCTCTGGACATGTCTGAGGGCAGCCCTTATCATCCCCAGCAACACGGAGCTGGTTGGGGATGATGGACACCGTAGTCCAGGGCATTTGTAGGCCCCCTGGTTGGGAAATTCACCCACTGGGATTGTTCCTTCGGGGCGGGAGAGAGGCAGGGCCATTTTACTGTCCTGAAAGCACAGGTGTGCAGGCCCTGCGCGCCCCCCAAGCCAGAAATGCCTCTCCCAAGGGGGGCGAAGATGTGTCCCTCCCCCTCCAAAGAGCTGGGACCCTTCTGGATGTGTCCATGCGCACTTTCCCTTGGGATGCTGAGCGGCTGGCCAGAGCCCTTTGTCCCACCCGCCCCCTGCTGCTTGCTCAGCACCTCCCTGGGTGTGTGCATTTCTTGGTTCTCATTCGAAAATGCCCAGAGGCTTCCCTTAAGGTGGAGCAAGGCTCTGGAGCCACAACAGGCTAGTGAGGTGGGCAACTCCGCCCTGCCCCTCTAGCCTCCAGCTGCCCCCTGGAACGTGGCCTCCAAGAGGCCTCCCCAGATGGAGGCTCAGCACCTCACCCCATTGTCCGGTGCATTTGCCCCGGAGGAATGACTGGATCTGCCCCATCCTGCCAATTATTCTCTCAGCTTCTTTCTTTGTATTATAATTATAGCCAATCTTTTTTTCCTCCAAGGTTGGTGAGGTAGGTTGGGCTGAGATGGAATGGCTGGCCAGAAGTCATCCAGAGATGTTTCGTATTGGGACAGCATATAAAAACTTAAATAAATAAATATAAAGTCTCTCCATGAGCTTCAAAGCTGAGGGGAAGCTCTACATCCCAGTGCAACACTTTCAGCACTGCGGCGTCTGGGATCTCATTTAGAAGATACCTTTGTTGGCTTTTGCTGGTGGTGCTCTGGTATCCTGCATTCCACAGAGCTGGGCAGAAGAACTGGAACGCATTATTTCGGGTTTGTTGGAATGCTACCCTCGTGCTGGAAACAGATTCGAGTTCTGAGCTCTCAGGAGCCCTGGCTAGATCTCTATCCGCTGCGAAATGAGGCAGAAATAATTCTATTTCCCCCATGTTCCTTACAACTATAATTAAAGATAAGCCTATGAAATCAGCTTTCTACTGCCAGAAGAGATCTTCATACAAAACCAGTGCCTGCTTCAGGCATCATCCTTTTCATTGGGGTGGATGGATCAGGGGTGCTGCCCAGGAAAGCGCAAAACCAGGTAAGCTTCGGGTTGAACGGTCACACAGGCGTTGTGGTTGCAGCCCAAGCCAGAGGAGTCTGAGCATCCTGTGCAAGGTGTGTGTGTGTGTGTGGGGGGGAGCATTAGGGTGATCCCCACACCCTGTTTTTGCTATCCTGAAAGTCAGGCAAATGGGACTTTGGCTGATTAGCTGCAGTGCTTCCAACGGGGACGGGTCATTCCTGTGTCCCTTGGACTCCGTCTCCATCGCAGGTTTTCTGTGAAGCTTCTGGAGGCAGCTGGATGAGGGGCATGTGGCTCAGCCCTCAACTCCCACAAGGCCCCCCAGCAGGGCTGCAATGTGGAGGAGTCCCCTGGAAGGAGGCCCAAGCACTGTTGGGGATCTGTGTACCCCATACCCCATCTCCTTCCCTGCCTGTCCCCAGAAATGCCCCTGTACTGCTTCTCCGAGGTTGGTCTTACGACCTTGGAAAAGAAGCCGGTGCAGCGCTTCCCATGCCCACAGTGTGAGTGGAGTGCACTCAAAGCAAGGCTCTCCAGCTCCAAGGCCGGAGCTTTTTCCAACCCCAGATTCAGGACTCTGAAGAATTCGGTGCGTTCCCTAGAAGCCCAGAAGGTCTCCCTCTGTATTAATGATTTCATGTATTTAATAGGGAGCCATCCATCTCTGCCTATCCATCTATCCGTCCATCTATAATGGCTTGATAGATCAAACTGCTTAACATAACAAAGTCACTTATGTATGTAAGCAGCTTACGCACAAATATTAAAAATCTTATTTAACATATATGGACACTTTCAATTTCTGTATCAAGAGAAATCATCTATGAAATACAGGAGCTAAAACAATTCTCATAACAATTCTAATAGCAATACAATTTTACTTTCGAAAGGCCTTGAAGTAGAACACCTTGCCCCCAACAGATGCAAATGTGGTTATTCTCCCCATGTACAAATAAGAAAGCATGAAGAAAAGCTGATCAGCATTTTTTAAAAAAATTTAAAAACCCAAGAACAAAACAGTAAAATAAAAAGCCAAAACAAAACACCCCAAGGCTTCCAGTGAAGAAGAAAGCAGAAAGAATTTACAAGCCATTCCTGCTGAAATCCATTTTTCCTATCTATATAAATAAGTCAGGGCATAATCCTGTTTTCTTCCTTTATTTATTGTGAATTTCACCAAAACAAAACAAACTGAAACCGTGAACCTGCATAAAAACACACACAAAAGAACGAAGGGACACAGAGAGAATAAAAACAAGAACCCTTCCCAAATAAGAAAATTCTTGTTTGTAAATATCCACATTATAGCATAAATCCAAGTGTATCGATTCTCCACAAGTTTCTGCAAAGGCAGGAAATGGTCCATGTGAGACCCGCGTCTGTCTGGTGTCCACGCAGGTGTTGAGAGCTCCACCGAGTCCTCGGTCGGCTGCATGAAAGGCACCCCATGCCGATTTTTCCAGTCCTGCCATGTCAGTCTTTTGTTGGGGGAGCAGAAAAAAAGTCCTACGACTTCTGGCATGTCCCAGCCAGGAAACTGTACAAAAGATGGGAAATTAGGACCCCGAGGGTGTGGAATGGGCTTCCTCGGAAGGTGGTTGAAGCCCCATCTGTGAAGGTGTTCAAGGACAGGCTGGACATGCATGTGGTAGACATGTCATGAGTGGAGCCAGCTGGAGAAACATAGAAACATAGAAACAGAGCGAGTCAGAAGGGGCCTCCTGGGCCATCTAGTCTGACCCCCGGCTCCAGCCAGCTCCGCTCATGGCATGCCCACCATGTGCAAGTCCAGCCTATCCTTGAACACCCGCACCGACGGGGCCTCAACCACCTCTCGTGGAAGATGTCATTACCGTCCAGTTTTGCTGCTGGGTCTAAAGAGCACTTCTGGCGAGGTGTGTGCGTGTGTGTTTTTTTAAAAGTGCAGGGAACTTGCTTGGACTCCATTCAGGCCTCCACGCAGCAGGGGAGGGCTGTCTTTTGCTGGTTTGTGCCCCTCCGGCATCCCCACCCATGGCTTTATTGCAGCAGCCGTAGCCTCCTCGACACAGGTGGCTTTGTGCTCTGCTCCTGGGCATCCCCAGGCCGAAGACAGGCTGACTCGGCTGGCCAGGCCCTGTGCCCTGCAGCATCCTCCTCCTGGTGCCAAGGGCTGCTCTAGCAAGCGCATGCAGTATCTCCATTACACCAGCGCGGAATGTCGGCACATGCGCAGCTGCCAAGGCTGCCTAATTTCTAGCAGGGTTTTCCTGACTCTTATCTGAGGATCATAGATAGAATCCTAGAACAGCAGAGTTGGAAGGGGTCATGAAGGCCATCCAGTTCATCCCCCTGCTGTTGCAGGACGCCAAGTCACACCATCCCACTTGGAGGGCTGCCCAGTTACTTCTTGACTGTCTCTACTGTCAGACAGCCCACATGCCCCTGCCCCAAATCACCCCCCGCACCCCCACACAAGCATTTTTCCACCACCTGCTTTTTCTTCATCTTCCCGACCTTCGTATTTCTGGTCTGTTCACCATGAGTTCTTCCAGTGTCCTTCTGCACCACCAAACGCTTGTGGCCCGGAAGAGAGGACTGTGAAGAGCAGAGGACCTGCGTGTGGTTGTGAGAAGCCCTCCCTTGGTTTCCCCGTGCATCAGCCCCGGCCTCGGACATCCGATAATGTCCCAGTTCCTCTATGAGAATGTCAGCAACGGAGATGGCACCACCAGCTGGGACCTTAGCAGAGCTCCTCCGTCTGGTCCCTCGGATAGTTCTGCTCCAGCTCTTTCCGCAGCGGGGGGCCAGCCTCGCCTTGGCTCCGGTTATGCTGCTGAAACCTGGGAGCGAAGAGATAAACGGGTGAGAGGGCCTGGGAAGGGAGGCCACGTGACTTCCCTTCTGGATACCCACGTTTCTCCGGTCTTCCCTCCCTGCTTAGGAAAGTCTGTCAGATGCCTGCGTTGCTAGCCAGCTGGCTGCAAAGAATCAACCTGTGGAAATTTAATTCCGAGAACCCTGTGGGATCTATACCAGCATGGCGATGAATTATTCAGGAATCCTGGTGGTGGAAGCAACCGGATTCCTTCTAACCATTGCAAATATTTTCTGTAAGTGTTCCAGGGCACCACTGAAATAGATCTGATGCCATCTCTCTCTCTCTCTCTTTCTCCCCTGCAGCCAAATCTCTTTGTCCATGGAACTTTCACCCAGTAATTAACACAGAGGCCGAACTCTGACATCCAGGAGGGAGATCAAAGGCTCCTCCACACCCCCTGACACCTGTCCAGGGCCTTGAGTATCACCTGTACATGTGTAGGCGGCTGCTGGGAGGATCTGCGCTTTGGTCTAAAATTAGCTGCACTTCCCTTTTTCTCTCTCTTACAGCAGGTGATTAAACGAGGGTTCGTTTGGAGGCTCACCTCTCTGGATTGATGCTTTCCATTATATATAAAAAAGCCCCATGCAGGGTGTGTGTGAAGCATGGCTACTGCTCAGGTCATGTGTTGCTTTTTATGTAGATTGGTCCCAGCCAGCGGAGAGATGATAGATGATTTCCATAAACTTGGAAACTTGGGGACTACGACCGGATGAGCGAGTTTCCCCTTCTACCTGCTCATCTCTCCACAATTCTGAGAAGGGCCATTTATCAAGCCCACGGAGAGGAGGTGCTCGGGAGATGGTGGGCACACTCCCGCAGCTAAATCCCTCTTTTCGTTTAATCTGAAACTGCTCCTGGCAGACTCAGAGCATGGCAATCCAGGGAAGGCGCTGGGCGCCAAAAAGAGTGGGTGCTCAGGCCCTCAGGACAAAAAGCTGAAACAAAACAGCCAAGGAAATGTGTCCATGCTGATTTGCATGTCCCCTAAAGTCGGTAAAAAACACCATCTCCTAAGGACATCCCGAGGTTGGAATCGGTGCAGCGAAGGGCTGTGAGGATGGCGGCCGGTTTGCAGGGGAAGCCGCATGAGGAGAGACTGAGGGAGCTGGGACTTTTCTGCCTGGAGAGGAGGAGACTCAGGGGGGATCTGTTGGCGACATACAGGTATGTGAGGGGGTGTCACATGGAGATGGGGAGAGGCCTGTTCTCCCCTGCAGAGGAAGGCAGGACACGCTCCAGTGGAGCAAAGCTCAGGGAGCCAAGGTTCAATTTGGATGCCAGGAAGCACTTCCTGACAGTTAGGACCCCGAGGGCGTGGAATGGGCTTCCACGGGAGGTCGTTGAGGCCCCATCAGTGAGGGTGTTCAAAGATAGGCTGGACATGCACATGGTGGGCATGTTGTGAGCAGAGCCAGAGGTCAGACTAGATGGCCCGGGAGGCCCTTTCTGACTCGCTCTGTTTCCATGTGTCTATTTATATGGAGAGGAGAGGGCATTTGGGTCTGGGGAACAAGCCTCAGGCAGAGCAATTGAAAGGGTTGCCCCTCCGTCGACCAGAAGGGGTCATGCTAAGGACCCCTCGCCAGAAGAAGGGGATGCGAGGCTGGCCTTCCATCCCAGGGCAGAGTGTGGACGAGTGCCGGCTGCAACGCCAGCAAAGGACCGGAGCACCTCTCGAAACACCGCCTGGGTGTCTTAGCAGCCGACCTCGCTTTTTCCTCGCATGCCAGACCTTCAGGAAGGGCAGCTTGGAAGCAGCCCAGGGCAGCTGACAAGCAGGGGGTGGGGGGGGGGAGGCTCTGGGACCAGCGCAACAGAGCTGCCGGCGAGGCAGGGCCCCAGAGCAGAATGGCAAGTGCACACCCTAGTCGTGGCACAGGCCGGGCTCAGGACCAGGAGGATGCATGAGGGCCGAACCAGGATGTGGCCAGGAAGCAGCCCAGGTCCGGCAGCAGGGGACAGGCAGAGGTGCAGGTGCCTTGGGCAGGATAGCAGAGCGGGAGGTCTGTGCTACAGCAGGAGGCACGAGCAAAGAGGAACCAGATGCAACAAGGCCGGACAGGAGGCAGGGCCGGAGCCGGGAGCGGGAAGGGTCTGGCAGGGCGCAGGGCCCTGTGCTGCTGGGGCAGCAAGGCCGGGTGGGAGGCAGGGCCGGAGCCGGGAGCGGGAAGGGTCTGGCAGGGCGCAGGGGCCCTGTGCTGCTGGGGCAGCAAGGCCGGGCGGGAGGCAGGGCAGGAGCCGGGAGCAGCACTGCGGCAAAGAGGAGGCCCTGCACTGCTGAGGCCAGCTCTGGGGGAAGAGCTGGCTCAGGTGCAGCTCTTCCTCCAGGACTCCTAGCTGGTGCTCCCCGGTAGACAGAGCTCCAGCAGGGCCTGGGACTGATCCTGCAAAGCCTGAGCTGGTTGCTGTAGTTCTGGTTGCCAGATCAGCCCAGATCCTGGCGCTCCCCCAAAACAGCATCTCGTCTCTTCTGATGCATGTTGTACATTTGAAAGCGACCTGGTGGGAAACCGGGAAATGGGAGAGGCGAAATCAGTTTGTGAACAGTCGCTACAAATATTTTGCAATAACGCCAAAGCAGAGAGGCGTTTGTGTTTGAACCATGTTTATTTTTTCTTTTCATTTCAGATTTTTAATGAACGTATATATACAGTACACACACACATACACACACATATGGCAAAAAGTATCTGCGAGTTCATCTAATTTGCCAAGATGTGGCTGTAGCCAATTCCAAAATGGCAGTTGGCCAAGCGTGCAGCATGGTGGATCACTTTCATGGGGATTTCTGTCTTTTCTACCGAAGGAAAAGCAGAAGTCCAAGCTCACAAGGGTTCAATTTAAATTTAATTTTGTGTGAGCCTTGTTCCTGTGTTTCAGCAGATGCTGTTCAGAGACTCTGATGTTGGTTGTCATTGGCCCAAGAAAACATGGACTTTGTGTCCCAGAGGAGGAGGAGTTCCAATTTTTTTTTAGAGAGGGCCAATGTGCTGTTATGTTTGAAAGGCCGGGCCTGTGGGATGTACATGCCAATTTCAAAGCCAGTGCCTAATTTCAGAGGGAGAAATACTGGAGTGTGCTTGGAAGCCACTTTTACTGGCCAGGAATCTGTGTTCTGTATCTAGCAATATGTGATAATTTCATTTTCCTTTGCAAAACATGCAAGCAAGCCCTGTTTGAAGCTTGGAGGAAGAACAGGTACCTGCTGAAAATATTTGTGAATTGTGAATTTGTCTCATTCCAGATTCCCAGTTCCATATGCACACATTTCCCACTGTGTGCAAATGTGCACTGAAAGATAGTTGTGCAAATCTCGGGAAGATGTTTGCAAATCTCTCTTAGATGGCCCGGGAGTCCCCTTCTGACTCGCTCTGTTTCTGTGTTCCTGATTTGCACGAGTTGCCTGTTTGTGCAGAGCAATTGCAAGCATGAAGCGAAAATCGGCACAAGAGGTGCGGCAAGAATCCTAGCGGCCTTAGGCGCGGCTCATTCACTCTTCCCAGACGTTGCTGCCTACTGAGTGAGAATAAGGACCTCTCCCCATATTTAGTGGGGCGAAGCCGCCTCCCTTCCATCCGAGCAAATTAGACAACAAACAAAAAAGGGACACACCAGAGTCTGAATTGAACCCTGGATTTCGTTTGCTTTCGCGCTTTGTCTGGTGTGGCAGCGATGGCCCTTCCGGGCCAGGGAGCACTGGCCGCAGTGACCCCTGTCTTTCCTTTGGGGCTGCCCTGGAGGGCAGTTTGGGAGCTGCAGCTAGTGCAGGATCCAGCGGTGAGCCACAAGCTGTGTCCAAGGTGTTATTTTGGCTTTGTAGAGCCCTAACCAGCTCAGGACCGAGTTACCCAAGGACGTCTTCTTCCCTGTCAGCTGCCCTATGCATTCTGGGCAGGAGAGCTGACCTACTGAGGTTCGTTCGGCCACGGCACCCAAGAGGGCCTCCTCTGCAGGGTGCCCAGCATGTGGAATGGCCAGTCCACACAGATCAGGCAGGCCCCTGGGCGGAGTGTCCCTGATGAGGACTGCAGACACCTGCCAGACTGGTCTTTCCCCAGGCTGCTAATTTCTTGCTGCCCCCAGTTATTTGGGGTGCAATCCCATGGGGATGCCCAGCAGCCTCTGAACTCAGAGAATGGTGGCCATTCTCCGGAAGGTGGGCTGAGTTTTGGAAGTGAAGGTCACCTCTGTGCTTCTCACGCTGGGCAAAGCACTTCGAGGGGGGATTTTGGCTGTCTATGTGGGGAGCTTTGGGGCTGGAGGGAAGATGATGGATGTGCCACTGGGAAGCGTCCTAACTTGGTGGCGCTGGTGTCCCATCCCTGCCTGCAGACGGGGTTGTGCTCGTGACCTCAGGGAAGCAGCCGGCATGGCTGTGCATGGCCTGCCAGGGGATGCAAAGGTTTGCCAACCTCTAGCTGAGCCCCGGAAAAATCCTTTGGTCACCGCAATCGGTCTGGCATCCTTCAGATTTGCAATGGCCTTTGGAATTTTATCAACTTCTCCCATTGCATATTGTTCTAATCATTGGCTTTACTGCATTGTATCATCGTGGGATGGGTTTCTTTTCAAATGAAAGGTGGAATAGGCATTTTTGACATAGGAAAACAAAATATAATACTATGGGAGATCCTCCCATTTTAGAAACAAATCCTTCTGCTTCTTCGGATCCCTCCAGTGAGCTTACTTCTCGCCTCTGAAGTTCTTCTGGCTGCGGATGAAGCTTGGCTCTTCCTCACTTTATAAATAACTTAAACCTTCCAACCCCCAAATTTCCCAGATAAATTTATATTCCAATGGTGCTTGCTACTCAACAATTGTTTGATGAATAAATAATACATTGCATGAATCTGTGTTGAAGGATTGTTTTCTTTATATATAGAAAATTATGGGAGAGAAATTGACCGCGGGAAGTGCTAGACTGAAGCACCTGCCAGTGTCTTGCCCTGCCCATGTGGCTGTGATCGCTTCCTTGGAGCTCAATGGGCTTGTGTGTGGCTTGTGCGTGGCTTGTGCGTGGCGAGCCGGCCGAGCTCCCCCGCCCCCCGAGGGCATCCTGGAAGCCGGCAAGGGAGGAGATCTGAAGGGCAGTGGGCGCCTGGTTGAAGCGAGCCAGGAACTGGAGTCTGGGCCAGAACAGACACCTGGAAGCCATTCCTGGGGATCGGCTCCACCATTCGGTCCTTTAGCCCGTGGGACCCAGGAGCAGTCCTGCGCAGATGGGGCAAAGCAGAATCCAGGACAGGGAACAAGCCAAGAGTTGGGAGCACAGGATGTGTCAGGGCTCAGGTAGCCCTTGCTGCACAGGTGAAGCTCCGCCAAGACAAGAAGCACTCTTAGCTCTCAAGGAAGCCCCATAGTTACGCCCCATGTGCTGATGGGCATGAGGGCCACGTAGGTATTGCTTTAACCCTTCAGGAGAAGCGCCCTCGTCTTCAGCCACGGTCACCAGCTCATCTGCGCCAGGGGCCAACCAAACACCATCCAGAAGTGCTGAAACATCCCTGCACAGGGCCCGTGGGCAGAAGGGGCAGGGAAGCAGGCTGAGGCTGGACATTCGGAGGAACACCCTGCAGGGAAGGCCAGTTTGACGGTGGGACAGGAAGGTGGGGGCTGCCCTTCCCCTCTGCCAGAGTTGGGCAGGCCTCTGCCAAGGAGGTGGTAGCCGGGGCTCGCCTCCCCATATCGCAAGGCTCGAGTTTCAGCAGAGCTCTTTGCACCGTAATCCCTGTAGTTGGCTCTGAGCCCCTTCCGTCCCCCTGGGGAAAGCGCTCTCACAAACGCCTGCGATGCCACTGCAGCCCTTCCGGGGCCGGCAAACGCCAGGACACGGCCCAGCAGCGCCTTCTGCTGCTCCCCTGTCTGGGAAGCCGGGTCCTCCGCGAAGGGCTGGTGCCCAGCCGTCCCCCGCATCCTGCGCCTCCCAACCCCTCTGCGGGCTCGGCAGCACCCTGCTCCATCCAGAAGGGGTTGATTGGACGGAACGGATTGCTCGTCAACCAGCTAATGCTCCAGTGACGGGCATTTTTCTTGGCAAGGGAAAAACATCAAGACAGGAGACTCGGATCATTAGGCGAGGACCAGGTGGGCGGAGGGAGGAGTTGCTTAATGCTTTTCAAACCAACTATTTTTCCTCTCCAAATTGCTCACCCGCCTGTCTGCTCTTCACCTGCCAGGAAGAGGACTGCCTTCTGCCTGCCGTGGAGCCTGCGCTCGTGAGAGGAGCAGGGAACTGGCTGCCTTGCCCTGGATCCCAGAGAGCCCCTCCAGGCTGAGCATCCAGAGGGATGGTGGTGCAAGAGCCGGGACTGGACGCCACACGCCTTTGAAGGCACGAGGCTTTGGGTCACGCCCTTCACGCCCACTAGCAGGGCAACCACTATCTTATGTTGCTGTGTGGTTGGCGGGACCGGTAACAGAGCCGCTCCGCCTCCCCATCTTCCCACCGAGACGGGCTTCTTGCGAGTCTAGCAAAAGCGTCTTCGAAGGGGAGGCCTCCGCAGCCCCCTCTCATCAGGTCATGCCTTTCTCCCGCCTCGGAGCTGGTGCGGGGCAGGGGCAGGGGGTCTGGCCGCCACCTCAAAGCTGGGATCCAAATATTCCGTGGCCCCTCAGACGCTTTGCAAGCACCACAGGACTGGCTCCTAAAGCGACAGCTGAGGAGTTTGAGCTGAGGAGGCCCCTTCTGACCCGCTCTGTTTCTATATTTCGATCAAGCTATGGCCACCTATTTGGACAGCTTTAAAAGGGATTGGACACCCTCCTGGAGGATAATAAAGCGTCTAAAAGGTGCCGGTCCTGATGGCTGTTCGGCGATGTGCAACATGCGCCACTTGTTGGGGAACATGAGAGGGAGGGTCCTGCCAAGCTCATCTCAGGCGTCTCGGCTTTCTGTGAGCAGCTGGTTAGCCTCTGTGTGGAGCAAATGTGGGGAGAGGTGAGCCTTTAGTCTGGCCCGGCCTCAGGGCTGCTCTTGCATTCGTATAGCCTGCAGTCTGGTGTGGCCAAGTGACCCTCTTTGCAGAGCAGTGTCCTCTCTTTTGAAGGCATCCTGTATTTGAAGGGCTGCCCGGCTCACGTCCAGTTGGGAGACTCCAGTGCTGGCCACCGGTTTGGGTGGCCCGGACCCTCCTGCCCGGCTGCTGGGCCGCTTCGTGAGCCAGATGCCTGGTCCAGCGTGGATCTTCTCCGCTCTAAACCAGTTTGAGCTGATGCAATTGAGACCGAAGCCTCGACAAATCAATCTCGAAGTGCGTTGCCTCCTGGTCCAAGAGAGGGAGTTGGCAGGCCTGACGGGGAAACGGGTTCGACAGCGCCGACGCATCACAGCAAGAGTGTCACCCTCCGTTTGCGATGAAAGAGGAATTCTTGCTTTCAGATCCACCGAGTTTTAGTCTGAGTGGCAGAGCGGCCCGCGTGGAATACTAGAAACAGTTTTTAATTATGTATTGCAGTTCTCTTTCTTTTTTAATTAAGCAAACACGGTTGATTTTCTTTGGGCATGCCTTTGCCATGTTTTGCTCTGTTAGTAATACCGTTAATTAGAAGGTGCTCCTGCTGTAGTTCTTTCCTTGCCTGATGCTCAGATTAAATTTGCATCAGGTCATTGGAGCTGAAAAAGAAGCCTGAGGAGGGACGGATGCAGCATGGAAAAGATGGTGGATGCCCTGGCAGGGTCACCTTCGCACCAGCCGGAAGCTCGTCCAGAGGAGCACTTCGTGGGCTCTCCTGGGAAAGAGCAGGGCACCAGCAGGGAACTCCTGGCCCAGCCTGCGTTCAGCCCGTGAAGGACACCGCTGTGTCAGGATCCGGGCAGCTCCAGGGCTCCATCACTGGGGCGAGTGCCAGAATGAGGGCCCCAGGAGCCGCAGGATTATTCCTAGACCCTGCTGCAGCTGGATGAGCACCATCAGGGAGCCCTGTGGGAAGAGCTTTTAAGAGCAGGCTCTTCCCTCCGGAAGCTGCCTCGGAGCTCTGGTCTTCAGCATGCTGCAGCTTACTCCTGCATCATGCTGGGCTGCTCCCGAACCTGTTCCTGCTTCACCTTGCCCTGCTTCCTTGCCTTGCCTGCTGCACCTTGCAGCTCCTGGACCATGTTCTGAGAGAATCATAGAAGAGCAGAGTTGGAAGGGGCCATGACGGCCATCGGGCCCACCCCCCTGCTGTTGCAGGACACCAAGTCCCACCACCCCGCTCAGGTGGCTGCTCAGTTTCTCCTTGAATGTCTCCAGCGTGGCAGAGCCTCCCACCTCTCCAGGCAGCTGGTTCCACTGTCGTATTGCTCTGACAGTGAGGAAGCTTCTCCTGATGTCCAGCCTGAATCTGGGCTGTCGCAGCTTGAACTGATTATTCCGTGTCCTGCACTCTGCCATCAGCAAGAAGAGATCTTGACCTTCCTCTTTGTGACAGCCTTTGAGGGACTTGTGGAGGGATATTCAGCTCTCCTGCTTCCAACTCCACGTCTTCTGGTTCCTGACCTCACCTGGTGTGGCCACCTGGAGCCTTTCCTGTCAGGCTCCCCGCTGCCTTGTTCCATGACATGCTCTTGCTCCCGACCCGGCCCTGTTTTGGCTGTGATTTGAGCCTGCCACTGGACTTGCCCCGGGCTCTGGATCTGTCCTGCCCGGGTCCTGGTGCACCTGCCTGGTTTCTTGCCACCTGACCGGCTCCTGACCAGCTGTGTTCCCATGGGGAACGAGGAAGGAGGAGTGCAGGGGGAGATCCCCTCCACACTCCCGGCTGTGGAGCTTCGGAAGGGGTGGGACGGAGGCTGGAGCCCTGCCAGGACACATCGTGCCCCGATCTCTCCCCTCCCTGCCCCCTGGAGTGCCCTGCTTGCCCCTTCTGCAAGGCCGTTCTTCACCCTCAGAGACGGAGGGAGGGGAGGCCCATCGCTGTGGCCCAGTCTGGGGCTCCAAAACGTCCGCTGGAGGCTGCCAGGGGACGGCTCTGTGAACAGTGACACCCTCCAGACAAGGTGGCCACACGAAGGGGATGCATGATGGGAACTTCGCCCAGCTCAGCAGAGGTTGGAGGTGTGAGGGACTCAGCATGGCTGCACACAGACCCATAAAGCTCTTGACTCAGGAGCAGAAAGCGGGCCAGGGAGTTGCTTGGACCAGAGGATGATTCAAGCCGGATAAGGAGGTTGCAGCCAAGCCGAGGGACTTCTTTCCCTTATGGCTGGAGATGTTCAGCAGACACCTGAAGTCACCAGGGGTCTCGCGGCGCCTTAAAGACGAACATGCATATTCTAGAAGCTTCTGCAGACTGCCATCCACTTCCTCAGAGGCTTGGGATATTACGGAGAATTTCAGGTTTTATATACTGCAGAAACTATCCAGAGAACACACCATAGTAGTGAAGAGATCAGGGAGGGAAGAAATGCAAACATGAATGTAGAAAGTGACAATCAGAAAATTAATAGCGGTCGTTTCCAGTAAACTTGCTGCTGGTAACACAAATACTGCGGCAGGCACTCGGTAAGCCAATTAGTACTTTCAGTGTGATAAAAATCCATTATCCAGATTCCAGCCTCTGGCAAGAGGATTGAACATGTTGATGAATTCTAACTTGGCCATTTCTCATTCTTATGTTCCTTTGAAGTCCGCAATGGGCACGTTAAGGTCAGCGGCCAATTGTCTTGGGGATTTCAGATTTATATTCCCAAATTCCCACCCTTAAGAAGGCGTTAAAAATGTATTTCTTGTGGCAGGCCTTCCCAAATTAGTCCTCTTGTCAGTTTTATTTAATACATTGGCTTAGTCGATATTACTCACTGTTGGTTTTAATTTCTTGTAAACCGCCCAGAGCCTATGGGAATGAGGTGGTATATAAAGATAAATCAAACAAACAGATAAATAATACATATGTAACCAACTGCAAACGGTGAGGCCAGAATACCACCAAATGAGGAAGGTACTGATGGGACAGTCAAAATTAATGTGGTCTTTTGCACACACTGGATGCTGCAAACCAGGCATCTTGGCACTCAGCACAAGGACGAGTTCAAAGCTGTGGCAGGTGGATTAGGCCCTCTGATGACTTTCAAGCTGGTTGTTTCTTGCTCTCATCTCCCTTTGAAGCTCCTTTGCTCCCAAACAGCCGCTTTAAGGTGGCCAAGTGGATGACCTGTCCAGCGGGTTTGCGCCTGCGGCCATTTCGGAAGCCAGAGCCATCCTTTGACGTAAAGGCCAGGCTGTCCTGAAGGAAGATGGTACGTGTCACATAGGAAGTGGGGCAGGGAAAAGGCCCCCAATGTTGTGGGGCACTCTCAGGGCTGGAGGATTGAGCCTTGTGGAACCGGACTCATGCAGCTTTGTCAGTGAAATTGAGGGAGGCCCAGGACTCCCCGGAGTCCTCTCGGTCGCCTCAGGCCGGAAGCGGTGGGTGCTGCTCGAGGTGACCTCCTGGTCCCTCCCACGAAGCACAGCACCTTTGGGCCAAATCTGGTCCTTCCTGCAGCAGGAATAGGAGGTGTCCCTGGCGCTCCATCCCCCAGATGGGGGGGGGGAGCCCCATGGGCAGCTCACCTGAAACTCAGAAGAAAAATGGCAGTGCATGAGGGACCAGGCTCCCCTGAGTGAGGGTTGAGTCCCTGTGTGCAGCGGCCAGCCCTGAGTTTGGGTCCACGTTCCAGAATTCCTGATCGTGGGAACTCTGTGGGACCCTGTTCTGGTGTCCAGGCCACAAGGAGGAAGAACTTGCCCTGTTCTGGAGCTCCAAATGTCCCTGCAAAGACCAGGAATGGAGCCGAACTGATAAGGGCAGCAAAGCAAGGCAATTTAAGTTTGAGAAAGCAAAAGCAATTACAGGCTCAAAAGGAATAATAAGCATCAATTAGCAGCAAGTATCTTCACTGACAATGGAAGCATTTCGAGTACCCGGACTGCAAAATGAAGGGAGAGAGGAACTGGGTGCTCTGATGAATTGCGGCAGGGATGGCAGATAAAGGGGTGGTGGTGTGGGGGAACGGGAGATATTAAACAATCACTGAGCACCAGCCATGGAGCAAGTTGCTCTCCCTGGAGCTGCAGCCTCTGAAGGGGAAGGTGGGGATGGGGCTGCAGACCAGCCGTCCCAGCGCCCGTGGGTAGCCGCATCCAGTCTGGCCTTCAGCCTGACCCTTCAAGGAGCCATGCTTGGTGCCGGTTCCCCCAGATAAGTGCAGCGGGGGCGTGACATCCGGAGCGGATGCAGCGCCGCACGGATATCAGAGCTGACGCTGCAGTAGAGGTTTGAAAGGATCACTTTTGCACCATCTCTGCCATGGACTGCGGCTGAGCGATTCCACGCAGGGCCAGAGCTCTGAACAGGTCAAAAGCTGGAAGGGTCAGCCACCCGTCGGTGTGGGAGACCTCTCTGATGGGTCTCTCCCCGTGGGGAGTCTCCAGTCAGGCCGCTTTTCTGACTTGTGGGTCCTGCAGGGTCCTTTTATGGCATTTATGACAACGTTAGGGGCCGTGGGTTTGCACGCACGGGCATCTGTGCCCCTGTGCAGTGCCACTCAGGCGCATGTGCCGACGAGCTGTGCCCATGGAAATCTGGTCTTGTGCTAAGTCTTTTTTTTTTTTTAAGATTTTTATTAAGATTTTTAAACTACTACTAAAAACATCAGTCATCAAATGCATCGGACGTACTGGGTCAGCCCCCCACTCATATTTTTCAACATTCCATAGTCATCATCAAATCCATTTATAACAACTTAAAGACATCTTTAAATCTAAGCCAGGTCCCGTTTTTCCAGCCAATAATAAAAAAGTTCCCATATTTGATACAAGTCAGTATCATCTTTCTCCTTCAATGACAAAGTCAGTCTATCCATTTCTGCCCAGTCCAAGATCTTTTTTAGGATCAGTTCATCTGTGGGTAATTCCTCACTTTTCCAGTGTTGAGCAAATGCAATCCTCGCTGCGGTGATTACATGTAACATCAAGTACATTTCTTGTTTGTTAGTATCTTCCGGTATAAAACCTAATAGGAAATCGTCAGGTTTAAAAGTTAAAGGGTTTTGTAGCATTCTTGTGCCAAGTCTTGACCACCCTCAGGGCCGGGCTGATGGGATGGAGGACGGTGGGGCAGGGGCCCTGAACTGGAGCAGGGATTTTGGCTGCCCTCCCCGTTCCCCTCTCAGCATGGGCAGCTGCACCCACTGAAATGCGCCCGCCCGTGGCAGGGGCTCTGCTCTTCGCCCCCCGCTCTGGTTGTTTGCCCTGACAGAAGTGGATGACAATTGTTTTATCCAGTGACCTAATTCAGAGCTGGTTTTGAATGATTATTTTAAAAAAGCGTCAAGTGTGGGGGAGATAAATTCAAAGACAAGTGAAATGTGCTTAAGGCTGGACAAGAGCTATCATGCCAGGCAGGAGATTTAAGTGGAAAATTTAAGGGGGAAAATTAGCAACAGAGCATGGGAAACCGAAAATATGATCTATGGAAATGGCTGATTTGGCAAAAGAAGTTCCAAAGAAAACTAATTCTCTCTTGTCACCCCCAGACCACCCGCCCCAATGTAAAATCCTTCGTAGCACTTTTAAGAGTGTTCCTAACACATTTTGTTTAATTAATCAAAAGCAACTTATTGAAGAGGTTCAGTTCTTTCAGTTTTCTGCTTGTCCCTGATTTTATCCAGTGGTGTCTATTTTTGCCATTGATATTATTAACATTAATTATTAAAAACCAATGATTAAAATTATTTAAATGGATAATAAACTGATTATTAATAAATTAAATATTAAAATGAATAATTATACTAATAAAGATAGCCCACCTTGTCTTCCTCTTTCAACCCAGAGCAGCTTACTGGGTCCTTCTCTCCATTTTATCCTCACAACATTTTATCCTCACCTGGCAGGTAGCTTAGACTGAGAGCCAGTGAGAGGCCCGAAGCCGCTCATTGGCTTCATTGTCAAAGGGGAACTAGAAGGCAGACCCCCCACCCCAGGTCCCGATCCAGCACACGGTCTCCCCCTTAGTGAAAAGCACCCTTTAGTGGGAATGGCTAGAGCTCTCCTCGCTGGTAGCGAGTCACCAAATGCAGTTTGCATCCTTTTGAGGCTAACATTTTCTCACAAATTCCCGTCTGAATTTTGCCTACGATTAGCCTGCAACACGATAAGAGTTCCAAGGAAAGCCAGGCACGAGCACTTCTATACCGCCAGCGGTGGCTTCTCAAGGGGGAGCTGTGGTAGCTTGTGCGGGAAAATCTCCTGCAGAAGTGCCCGTTTCTCGTCTGCGACACACGCCATGCGGGTGTTTGAGCCTGCAGCATTTAATCCGCCAACGAAGCAGCCAAAAGACAAAGAGGGATCCCTTGTTATTATTGCTCACTGATTAGAAACCAATTAGCTTTCAAGATTGCAGATACCTGGTTTTACTTGGGTTCCAACCAAAGTCTTGAAACACACATTGCTGATTTAATCAGGTATGGATTAATTGGTGTGGCCCACGGTGCACATCAGAAAATGATAGATTACCGGGAAGGAAATTCTGCTTCATCCAGCAGAAGTAATTGTGTCTAGCGATGTGCAACAGCAGTGGGATGCCCTTGTCGCATGTGGAATCTTTGGGGTACAGGATTGGGGGCAGAGAGGCAGTGGGACATGGGCTTGCTGAGCATCGTCTGATCTGAGGTGACGCTTGGAGTTCTCCACCATGAGTGCATTTTGTTCTCAGTCCCCCAGAACTTTGGGGAAAGATTGCTGCAGAGTCAGACGGCTCCAGCCTTGGCGGATCGGGGCCTGGGATTTTGCTGCTGGGACAGCAGTGGCCCTGTTTTGACAAAGCCACATTACTCCGGATGGGCCAGGACTTTGCAATCCCAGATTCAGCATCTCTCTTCAAAAGCTCAGTTTAGCCCAGGCCATCCTGCCCTGAGTCTGGGGCTGGTTTTCTGTTGAGGGGCCATGTGGTAACTTCTTGCTCTCCTCCTGCAAATCCCGCTTTTCCCCTGCTTTGGATCCCTTTATCCTCTGCACTTGGTAATAAATTCACTCTTGGAATATTCAGCCATTTCCTCATTTAAGTAATGACTCCGAGGAAGAAAGCTGCCATCCTGGAAGCACCAAGAAGCCATCTTATGACTTTGGTGGACTGAGGACTCCATCATTTCTTAAAAATTCTGTCACTCAGTCAAAAACTCCCCCGGGCAGCTTCTGACACTGCAAAGCAGACACAAGAGATGTGGTGTAGTGGAACCAGGGCTTTCAGGGAGGCGGCACCAGGTTTTTAAAAAATTCATGCGGTGGTGGCATCATGTGCTAGCTGAACATCCCCATGAATGTAGACACAGTTCTTAAGTGCGACAGGAAAAGAATTCGAGACACCAGCTCCATCCTCTGCTACCAAATGCACAAGAAAAGAAGGCCTTATCCTGGTGCTGAAAAGGTAACAACGCTGAGCCTGGGAAGATTCACCAGGGAAAATTTGCAGAGTTGCAGAAGCACCACCACGAAGGCCCTTCTCCTTGTTGCTGCTGTTGAAGCTTTCTGCAGCGCGAGCACCTGCAGGAGATATTCCGGTAACTGACAAACCTGCGCAGTAGCTGGGGGAAAGTGACTTTTCTCAGCAAGAATAGATCCGGTTTGCTTTGCAATGCAAAGTATTTTGGGCTGACACAGTTGTGAATGGAAATTAAGACCCATCCTTTCGACCACAGACCGGATAAAAATGATGGAAACTGGCTTGCTGATATGGGTTGATGGGAGTCGCCTGTATCTTTGGGCCTCTCCTTGGAGACAGGCCTGGGTGAAACTGCCACGCTCATCACCTGACATTCCAGATTTACCACTACATGAGACAAGGAGAATGGGATGAGGAGGGTAGAGGAAAACTCCAGGCAGGGCTTCCTCTGCTCATCCCAGACCTTGCTCCTGCTCCTGCTCCTGCTCGCATTCCTGCCCAGTCTGAACACCGATGTACGCAATGGAGACAGGGTGGAAAGCGTCTGGATTCCCTGCACTTGGCTGGTCTTGCAACATATAAACCACACCGTAATGTAGCCTTGATAGAAGAAAAGGTATTGTTAGCAGAAAAGATAGAAGAATACTGTTGCGTGAACTGCCCAGCTCACCATGGGACTGCATGCCCACCGATGCAACGCTGGTCTCCTGAGTACAAGTGGGCTTCTTGTCTCGTGAATGTATTTAGGATCCTTAAAAAACAGCCTGCTGAATTTTGTTGTTTGCTTTTCCAACCTCTCAGCTAAATATCCGATTGTTCAAATTTCTTTTAAAAATAATGGAAAGTCTAGACAGGTAGCAGGGCAGAATTTTCTATTTCTTTCTCCTTTGTTAGGTTTGTACTGTTCCTTTAAAGAGGTCTCAAAGCTATATTGAAAGCATAAATCAGAATGGAATGGAATGGAATTAGGAAGACTTGATAAAATGGCTGTTTATTCATTTCCCCCATCTTCATTATTTGAGCATTAAGCCCAATTTGCATACCTGCATGCATCAAAGTTATTGTTGTTATTTTTAAACAGAATGCTGTCTTAGTGTGCTCGTTTCATGTAAATGCTCATTTCACCTAAATATCTTCTGTTTGTAAGCAACTCACGGATTTTCTTATAATTCAGCATTTCCAACCTTCTGAACAAAAGAAAAGAAAAAAAGAAAAGAAAAAATGTGGAATTTTGACAATTACTCCTTCCCTTGACCATAACTTAATATTAGGAACTTGTTCCTGGCAGAAGACTCCAGAGGAAAGATACCGGAGTCTGGAGAAACAGTGGCCTCAAGAGGCAAGCTCTCCTTCCCGGGTTGGTTCCTTCCACCCTATTTATTCTTGCAGGATCTTTGGGAATCTTTGGAAGGAGAAGCAGGACCTCAATGTTAGCAATGAGAGGGCTACTGGCTCCCTGGTTCCAGACCCTCCACTGCCTTCCCAAATGTGCCTTCCTTGAGTTATTTCTTGTTTTGCTTTTAAGTCCTGTTCATTGCCCGGCTCCAGCAAATGCGACCCCTACCTGTCTTCCCAGCAGCATGGTATGAAAACAGGAGATCAGATGAGCTCCTGGAACAAGAGAACAAAGCAATCCCTGATGAATTGCATTGCACTTCTGTTTAGATGGTAGGCTTTCTTCTCGCCATGTTTGTCTTTTGGCTCTGGCCTCTTGGCGGAGCAGCAGAGCAGCAGAGGCACAGGCTGGGAGAGAGGGTTGAGGGTGCCCCCCGGCCTGAGGGGCTGCAGGGGGGCAGGAGCAGGGGGAGGAAGGGGGTGCCCCCCGGCCTGAGGGGCTGCAGGGGAGCAGGAGCAGGGGGAGGAAGGGGTGCCCCCCGGCCTGAGGGGCTGCAGGGGGCAGGAGTCATGGCCCTCTGATCAGGCGTCATGCGCTCTGTCCCTTTGCTGTGGCCTGGGCTGCCCGGGGACTCCCTTCCCTGTGGGGGGGGGGGGAGGGATTTGTTTTTGTTTTATTGCTTTGTTTTTCTTGGTTTGTTTTGTTTTTGTTTGGTGCTGTGCTGTGTTTTGCTTTGTTTTTCCTCCAATTTAAATTTTATTTTCTCCTTGCGTATGTGTGCATGGGTTTTTGACTGGGAAAACTGGGTGAGGGGTAGTATTTTTATATTTTTTATATTTATTAATATTGAATTATTTATTGTTAATTTTGAATTATTATTATTTTTTATGTATGTGAGCCGCCCTGAGGCTTCGGCGATGGGGCAGCATAGAAATGTGCTAAATAAATAAATAAATACTGCAGGACAGACAAGGCAGGGGACCAAGGCAAGGTCTTGGAAGGGATACCGATGGCAGAGCAGGAGATGGCCTGGGCGGGAGTCACGGGTGTTGCTGCCGCTGCGAGAGCTGCGACATGTTTGCCCTTCTCCCCCAGGAGAGGCAGGGATGCACTGGCCCTCGGTGCAAGATGGTGACCCTGCTAGAGGAGGAGGTGAGGTGCCTGAGGGCCGAGAGAGCTCTCCAGGCCCCCCCGGAGCAGCCCCCCTCCGGACAGAGGGTCTAGGGAGAGACCATGGGAGGAGCAGCCAGGGAGACATGGAGGTATGTCACCCACAGGAGGGGGAGGCCAGCACGGCCCCCTCCTTCTCCTGGCACCAATCTGGAGCTGGGAAGCAGGTTCTCTCCACTTGGGGAGGCTGGGGCAGACGAGGCCTCGGGGGACCAGCAGGACCCCCAGCCTGGGACGTCAGGCGGCAAGGGGGCCGCTGCAGGGGAGGCGAGGGCCAGGGCACGGGAGATTTGCTGCCTGCCGGGCGCACGCATCTGGCATGTGAAGGACAGAGTGGAGCGTCTTGTTCACTCTGGGGGTCACCAGCCGCTCCTGGTGATCCATGTGGGCACAAACGATGTGGCCAGGCAGGGGGTGGTCGGGATCACCAGGGACTTTTTGGCCCTGGGGAAGAAACTCAGGGAGCTGAAGGCCCAAGTGGCCTTCTCGTCAATCTTACCTGTCCGGGGATTTGGGCCAGGAAGGGACAGGAGGGCCTCTGAGGTGAACGACTGGCTTAGGGTGTGGTGCCAGAAGGAACGCTTCGGGTTCCTTGACCACGGCACTCGTTTTCTTGCCAATGGACTTCTGGCAAGGGACGGGTTGCACCTCACGAGGATGGGGAAATGGTCCTTTGGAGATGCTCTAGCGAGCTTCATCCGGAAGACTTTAAACTGAGCCAGTGGGGGGTGGGTTCAGGCCCCCCAGTAACGTGTCTGCACTGGACAAGTGTGCGGGGAGGATCGGGGCTCTGGGAGCAGGGCTTTAGAGATACTGCAGGGATTGACAGGACTTCTACGGAGAGGGGCCAGGTACCAGGGAGGATGGGAGGAAGGAGGATGCTGGGGACTCCAAGGAAAGGAAGCGGTGGGAAGGAGTTGAGGCGCATGTACACCAATGCTAGGAGCATGGGTAATAAGCAGGAAGAGCTTGAAGCTCTCCTGGGAAGAGGAGGGTATGACCTGGTGGGGATGAAAGGCAAGTCTGGAATGTGAACATAGAAGGGTATCACCTTTTTAGAAAGGACAGGGAGGGAAAGAGAGGTGGGGGTGTGGCTTTATATGTCAGGGTAGGGATAGGATGCAGTGAGATAGAATGCGGCACAGATGGGGATTCGATGGAGGCCCAGAGAGAAAGTTTCCAGTGGACTGAATGAAAAGCAAATCTTTCTGTTGTTCTCTGCAAGAGTCTAACCAGCTTGTCCTGCCTCAAAGGAGAGAGGGAAAAGGCTGGAATATGCATATAGATAAGGTCAGGTGGGGACCCTCTGGAAGGAGGAGGAGCGGTTGCTGGCGAGGCTTGTCCTACAAGGACTTGGCATCTCCTCCCCTAGCGCTCAGGCCACTGAAGCACACTGGGCCCCTGTGATCTCTGAGCCCTTGGCAAAGCTTTAGGGCCTCCCGAAGCTTCGATGGGCAAGCAGTCCGCCTTGCCCGGCCCTTGATGTGGTCTCCAAGTGGCGGGTGCGGGGGGGGAAGCTCCTGCAGGCCTTAAACACATGGTGGCAGTGGCACAGGGGGAATCCCAGGTTCCAGACCTTCGATCCATCCGTGACCTACCTCACAGGGCTCTTGTGAGGCAAAAAGGGCGAGGAAGAGGCTCACGTAGGCTGCAAGAGAGGGAGAAATGCTGGGGTGCAGATTCAGGGGCAGATTCATAGATGAATGTGCCTTGTGCAGAATGAGCCTGGAAAGGAGGTCCTCAGAGGCACCGCGAGGCGTCTCTCCCACGGGGGCCTTCTCAGTGGCCCCTCCTGATACCCCCAGTCTCCTGGAGGCCAAGTCCCTGCCTTGGAGGAGGGTTCCTGGACCAGGTGTGCTCCAGCAGGTGGGACCAGAGTAACAGTTTCCAACGGCAAGAACGTGGAGGTAGCTTAAATGTGAAGGAGCACTTCCGGATGCCCTGAGTGATTTCACGTGTCAGAATCCCGGAATCTCAATTTGAGAAGAGGAAATAAAACTCGGGGTCGTAGGAAAGATCGATCGTTATGCACCCCCGTGTCTTTATTGTCTATCCCAGGTTCCAGCGGTTGGTTGACTCATGATAATGCATTACTGTGCTAGCAGAGAGAAACTCGCTGCAAAGCTTCAATACCATTACAGGGCATTTATAGGTACACAGGTCAGAATGCAGAGATTACAATAAGATTCTGAGTCATCACTTACAGAACAGATAAAGGAATGTCAGTCAATCACACAGGAACAATGAGATTACAATATTTCTAATTTGCCTGTATTGACACTTTAGTTGAGTAACTTGAACCCATCTCCAGGTCTGCTCAGACATGCAAATTCAAGCTACTAGAAACTATTCATGATAAGCTCAGACCCCTATCTAGACATTCTGAATGACCAGGGCACATGAAGCCCTCTGGGCTCTCAAAAGATTATTGTAAACTGAATTCCAACAATGACTATTTGGACTGAGTGGCCTGTCTCCTGTAGCCCACAGCTAAAGGTGAGAGAAAGGAGCGGGGGAGGAAGGCCATTTTAAACAGTGACAGCTTGGTTTTGAGAAGGAAGACAGGATTTGATCCCACAATACGAAGGCACACAGAAGTAATGCTTTTCAGGCAGGATTTATCCAAATTTTCCCAACACACTCCTCCCAAATTCATAACAGAGCTGAAAGGCTGAAGGTGGGGGTGGGGTTGCTAATTCTTAGCTCCGTTCCTCATTTCATTGCCAGTTTTAGGTACCACTCCGGCTTTCAAAGCCACTGGCTGTAAAACCAAATTCAAAACTATCTCGAGCAAGATAGCAAAAATGCAAGCTGAAAGTAGCCGGGATGGACCTCAGTGGAAGCCATCATCCCCTGAGGCTTTGCTGACAATCCCTTGTGCTCAGTCCTGCCTCGGAAAGTCGGCCCAGCAAGGAGGGAGTCTTCCCGCAATGCGGGGCTGCCTGGAGTGAGCATTGTGCAATGGACCCGGGCAGTGCTTCTTTTGTAAGAAAAAAGGTGCCGGAACTCATGAAATTATTGACCTTTCGCACGTAGTCAATCATGTACACACACCCACACACGTCAGTTGTGTAACGAAACATAATGGTCGCCGCCCGCAGTAAGCACTCGGCGCGTGACCACACGACCAAGCACAAGCTGAGCAGCGCCATCACAACCAGGGTGAAGTACGCATGCATCGGATTCAGCACACAAGCAGCCCGCATGCACCGTTTTAATTATTTTGCCGCTGACCTGCTACGCTCGACAGGGCGATTCGAATCCACGTGGACTGAACATCAAATTTTCAAAAGTTACTTTTAAAACTCGGAAAATCTGTCAAAAAAAGGTGCCGGAACTCCATCCCAGTGCGTTCTATGGCAAAAAAAGCACTAGACCCGTGTATCTGATGGCTCCCACGTCCCATGTGACACATTCTTTACGAAGCCCGACCCCCAAATCAACAGGAAACAGGAGCAAAGTTCAGCTGCCTGAGCCATTGTCCAGGAATCGCCTTCGGAGCTCGAGGTGGACTTAGCCGGGCTCCAGCGTTGTCTGGGCAGTGACGTCTTGCCAGGGTTTCAGCTCAGGTTCCCATTACTGGCCCCACCTGGAGTGCATGACGAGGCCTCAGCTGACTCAGTCTTCGCCCTTCAGCAGAAGCTTGGCTGATGGAAGCAGAGCGAGTCAGAAGGGCCTCTGGGCCATCTGGTCGGACTCCCGGCTCCAGCCGGCACCGCTCATGCAACCCGCAGCATGTGCTGGTCCAGTCATTCCTGGGCACCCTCCCTGATGGAGCCTCCACCACCTCCCATGGAAGCCCGTTCCATATCCTAGGAAGTCCTTCCTGACATCCAGCCTGAAACCCGGTTCCTTGCGCTTTGCCCTGTTGGAAGGCCAACAGAAGCTGGTAAAAGGCATTCATAAGAAAGGGATACTTCGAACTCTGCTGGATCCGACCAGAGGCCAACCAAGGATGTGTGGAGTGCCGTGTCCATCTTGGCATTGTGTTTTAAGAACGATGCTGACCAACCAGACCGTGCCTGAGCCAGGATAGTGAAAGGTCTGCAAACGAGTTTTCCTGAGGAACAGCTGCAGGATTTGGGTGCATTTAGTCTGGAGAAGAAAAGATTTAGAGAAGAGAGGACGCTCAGATATCTGAAAGGCTCTCATGAAGAAGACAGAGTGCCATTTTTCCTACAGAGAAGACATGGCTGGAAGTTTCCAAGAAGCCAAGTACGGCTGCAAAATCGGGCAGCGTTTTCGGCAGCAAAGGCTTATCTGGCAGTGGAAAGGGGGTCTCAGGGGTCATGGGAACGCCTTCTCTGGAGGTGTTGGAGCAGAGGCCGGGTGGCTGCCAGCATGGGGCTGCTGCAGCTGTTCTCTGCATTGTGCAAGGGGCTGGCCTAGATGATCTCCCGGGGCCCTTCTAACTCTGATTCCAGGCCTGCATACGAGCCGACCAGATTGGCAAGCCTCCAGCCTGGGCACGGGTACAAATGGACACCCTTCTGTAGGCACTGTGACCTGCAGCTGTGGATGGGAGGGCTACGTGCGGAATCCATGCTGGGAACCTGTAGAATTTCTGGGTCTGGTTTCCGCAACTCCAGCCTGCTTTCCCCGGGCTGCAAGCCTGACGTGCTGGCAAGTGCGCCCAGCGATGGCAGGGCGATCGCCAGGGGCTGTGCAGGCGGCGACTCCCATCCCATGGCCCGGCCGAGCACCCTGGTGCACTAGCCGGCTGCTCAGGATCGCAAATGGGGAAATTTGCACAGGGGGCTTCCCAGGGCCCATCACATTTTAATAAGTAGCAAGCTCATTTATACCACGGGGCATTGCACCTAACGATCACCCACCTGTGACAAATGACACGTTTTCTCAGTGCCAAGATTAACAGTGAAAAGGGGGTGGGAAGGTGCTTGGGCCACTAGGCTGCATTAAAAATAATTTTAGTATTACAGATCCCATAAAAAAGTTCCTTCCACAACGAATGCATCTTGCTTTTTCGGGACAGTTTTTGCAAAAGAGCCTGCATAGAAACGGTGTCTGAAGCCCATCCCTGAAGCATATGGCATCCACGGTTGCGGAGCTGTTTTGGGAACGGGTGCAGCGCTTTGGATCGCTCCTGGAAAGCTCAGAAGGCAGGCAGCGATGCTGCGCACTCGCCAGGCGGGAAGGGGGCCCAGTGCGGATGAGGCCATCCCTTTCGGACCTGCCCCACTGGCGCCTGCAGGCTTCCCCTGGTGCTCGGCCTGTGCCGAGGCATGAGGGGGCCTGCAGATGCTTGTGGGGCGCAGGCACTCCCTGCCTGCTCCTGAGTGGGCATGCACCTTCTTCCTCACCCACTGCCGCCAGCAGGCACAGAAGGGGCCCTGCTTGTGCTGTGCATGGGACTCGACTCTGGGGAATGCTCCACGAAGGCTGGTCGGCTCGCCCGGAACTTGTGCTCTGGGTGGCTGCAAAGTTGACCGGATTCCACGGAGCTGAGCGCAGGGAAGCGGACGGATTCCCACTCCAGGCAGAGTCTTCACACGTCCTCAGTACGGACAGTACTAGAGAGCTCTCCCAATTTCCTGGACAGCCATTTCTGCCGGGTACCCCAAGGCCAGCCTGGAACGTTCTCGAGCCAGGAATTCCGATGAAGAAAGCGAACTTGCGAGCTTTCCTGGAACAGACCCTTCCCCACTGCTGGGGACCCGAGCGGCCAAGGAGGACCAGGGCCCGGCAAGGTAATGCCAGCGTGGGGCCCTTAGAGGTCAGCTCCATCCCCATGTGTCGTTCTGGTCACGAGGAGACGTGCGCTTGGCAGGTTCGCCCCGGCTTCAGCCAAAGTTTGTTCTCACCTGAGTGCCTGCCCGCAGCCCTGGGCTGCTCTCCTTTAAATTGTTTTGCACAGCAGGTCTGGTGTGATGCTAATTAAGGTTCTGTCAGCTGTTCCATCTCTCACCTCTCCAAGATGGCACTTTATCACCCGTTAGAGATCCCTGCAGCTGGGAGATGGAGAACGACCCCGGGAGAGGGGGGGGCGCTCCGCTCCGTGTGGAGGTGGCGGCTGTGCAGGGAGAGGCTTTCTTTAGCTGCAGGAAGATATTTTTACAGCGCGAGAAGAGTCACGGAAAGGTCACCCCATTCATTCCGCTTCCTCGATTTATCGTCTCAGGGAGATCGGAGGCTTCCTTCGGAGCCGGAGAGAGTTTGCTGCATTCAGCGCGTGCCGACTCGGGGTGCGGGGAGGGATGCGGGACCGTCCCTCTGAGCATGTGTGGCGGGTGGCCAGACGCCCTGGGCTCCGTCCCTTGTCCGCTGATGGAACTGGAGTTGCGCAAATGCGCACGTGCTCCTTTGTGCAAGTTGGTGTGGTGCAAAGTTTCACTCCAGGAACTGTGCAAAGCCCTCCAGAGAAGCCAAGTAAAATTTCCCCAGCTGAGCGAGGTAAACAAGGATGAAGGAGGGGATGAAAGCCCGGAGCAGCTGGGGGTGAGAGAGAAGGCGGCAGACGTGCTGCGCAAGGCCCCCCCCTCCCCGAGACTGACTCGCCCGAGGGACACCCGAAACCTTGTGGCGCTGGAAGGTCCGAGGGCTCTCTGGGTCTGTCGGAGGCTGCCCAGTGGTTCCTCTTGACAGGAAGCACCATTGAAAAATGGACCCCGCTAAGCAAAAGCAGGAATTTCTCCCCTCCAACAGTTACTGGCCTGCTCTGGGTTCCCCCTTGGTGTTTCCCTGCATCCCCGTGTCTCTTGTATAAGTCATAAGAGGTTTTAAAGTGTTCAGAATGAATTGGCATCCAATGTCAGAGCTGAGGATCCGAAGAACCCCTTGCCTCTGGAGGCAGTTTCTCTGTCTGTCTGATTTATATCCCACCCTTTTTCTTACAAAGCACGTCGTCATTCTTCTCCTGTGGCTCTCCGTCTCATCCCCACAGCAACAGCCCCGTGAGGTAGGCTGGGCTGAGAGCCTGTGCCTGGTCCAAAGCCACCCAGAGGGGACTCTAACTCGGACCACCTGAGTCCTGACTCTTGACCACTGCACCACATGGGCTCTTTACTGGGAGGGGTGGCTCCATCTGGCTCCTTTTCTTTCAATTTCATTCCTGCTTGGAAAACTTTTCAATTGTGGCAAGTTCTTAAAGAGGTGGGAGTACCAGACCACCTTATTTGTCTCTTGAGAAACCTGCATACGGGTCAAGAAGCGACAGTGAGAACTGGACACGGAACCACTGATTGGTTCAAAATTGAGAAAGGAGTTCGGCAAGGCTGTATACTGTCACCTGCCTGTTTAACTTATATGCAGAGCACATCATGAGAAAGGCAGGGCTAGATGAATCACCAGTTGGAATCAAGATTGCTGGGAGAAATATCAACAACCTCAGATATGCAGATGATACCACTCTCATGGCAGAAAGTGAAGAGGAACTAAAGAGCCTCTTGATGCGGGTGAAGGAGGAGAGCGCAAAAGTTGGCTTGAAACTCAACATTAAGAAAACTAAGATCATGGCATCCGGTCCTCTCACTTCCTGGCAAATAGATGGGGAAGAAATGGAGGTAGTGACAGATTTTGTTTTCCTGGGCTCCAAGATCACTGCAGACGGGGACTGCAGCCAAGAAATTAAAAGACGCTTGCTCCTGGGGAGGAAAGCTATGGCAAATCTAGATAGCATACTAAAAAGCAGAGACATCACCTTGCCAACAAAAGTGCGTATATTCAAGGCTATGGCTTTCCCGGTTGCAATGTATGGCTGTGAAAGTTGGACCATAAGGAAGGCTGAGTGCCAAAGGATTGAGGCCTTTGAGTTGTGGTGCTGGAGGAGACTCCTGCGAGTCCCTTGGACCGCAAGGCAATCAAACCGGTCAGTCCTGGAGGAGATCAACCCTGACTGCTCTTTAGAAGGCCAGATCCTGAAGATGAAGCTCAAATACTGTGAGCAGGCCACCTAATGAGCAGGAAAGGACTCCCTGGAGAAGACTCTGATGCTGGGAACGATTGATGGCAAAAGAAGGAGGGGACGGCAGAGGATGAGGTGACTGGATGGGGTCATTGGGGCGGTGGGGGTGGGCTTGGGTGGACTCTGGGGGATGGAGGAGGACAGGAAGGCCTGGAGGAGTGTTGTCCATGGGATCACGATGGGTTGGACACAACTTTGCGACTAACAGCAACGACTTTTCACACCCACAACTGCTTGCTCACTTGTTCTGTTATGCTCAGAATGGGGTGGGGGCAGACTCCCTCCACCCCATCTGAAGGATCCTGCACTTCAGGTGCCTGTACAGGAGGGGCATGGGAATCTGTGGGCTTGGGTCTGTGTTCCAGGGGCGAGTGGGGCCAAAGTTGAAAAGGGCCGAGCCAAACTGTGAACTAAATGCAGCCTCTTTGCGCCTGAAGCTCTTGCTGTCAGCCGGTCAACTTTCAGGGAGGCCTTTTAGAAGGGAGAGAGGAAACTGCACCAAAGCCAGAAGACCAGCTAGTGATGAGTGGTTGTGGGAAAAGGCCACTGGAGGGCAATTTGGGGACCCCCCCCCCCGATTCCTCTCACATCCCCAGGGCAGGGTGTGCATCCGGGAAATGCTGTAGGGTTACAATTTGACTGCTGCCATTCAAGCCTGAGACCCACCTGGGCCGTCTAAGCCAAGAGCATTTGGGGGTGTCAGCAGACCCTCTCTAGAGATCGGAGGCGCACGAGCGGGGACCATGCTGGTCTTTCCCAGCACTTTAAGGGGCGTCTCTCTGCCTATGCATGGGTGTAAAAACCTCAGACTTTATGGAAGACCGGCGGGGCTCCTTCCAAAGGGAATCAAAGTGAAGCAGGACTTCTCTTCGGAGGAGTGGTGAGCATGTAAAAATGCCCCGCCAACCCCCCGCCCCCGAAGTTGTGCAAGAGAGGAGGCCTCCTTCCAGCCCCCATCCCTGGTGCTCTTTTATCAGGATCGTTTTTTTTTAAAGCAGCACATAAACTTGCCATCTTCTTTTATTGTTGCTGTCGGGCAATAAGGACGTGGGGAGTTATCACCAGTCTCCAGCGGTGCTTAGCTCTTGATGTCTCCCGGAGGAAGCGGCATGGCATTAATCTGCTCAAGGAGTCAGGGAAGTGCGAAGGGAGTCAGGTGTGTGTCCCTGTCGCTTTGGATCCTGCACGGGCCTCTCCAAAGGAGGCGTGACTTGCTGGTAGCTCTGCCCGTTCTGCTGTGCCGCAGCGAGAGAAATGGCCGAGCGTGTCTTGGAGTCGACACGGGCGTGATCACCTTGTCTGAGCTCAGCCGTGTGAACAAAATGCAGCCCCTGCTCAGCCGTGAAGCGCATGGGGTGACTTTGAGCCAGTCACTCACTCTCAGCCCAGCCTACCTCACAGGGTTGTTGTTGTGAGGCTAAATGGCGCTGTGGAAGCTGCTTTGGGTGCCTCTCAAGAGGAGAAAAGGCAGGACATAATGGTTTCTTGCTGGGTTGTGAACTGTGGGTTGTCTGTGATTAACCAACTATGGTTTGTTAGCGTGTCCGCATTCAGGCAGCAGAACATGCATTTCAGCAACCCATGGTTCGACAAGCTCAGTCCACATTCAGCCCCCAGGAGTCAGTTAAAGTGTTGTCTGATAGAGTTGGGATGAGCGCTCCTCGAATCCATCCTTCCAGCACCTGTGGACTTCCTTTCATTTCCGGTCCAGTCCTGCAAAGTGAGCCAAACGGAGAGGCAGCCTGGGAGCACTCCTGGACGCCCGGCAGGGAACGGCAACCAGCCCTGGTCCACTCGCTGCCGCCAGCAGGCACAGAAGCGGGCCCTGCGTGTGCCACGCGTGGGGCTCGCTTCTTGGCAAGGGGGCCATGGGGCACTTTTGGGGAACTTGGTCTCTGGATCACTGCAGCGGAGAGCAGGACCTGGGGAGCTGAGCTGGGGGGATCCAGCGGACTCCCACCCCAGGTGGATCCCTCGCTCATCCCTCATCTGATGGGGTGAGGCCGATGAAGACATGGGGGTCTGGAGAAAGGGGAAACGCACGCTCCTTGCGCTTCACTGCCGGCACCCTTTGGCAATGGATATGTTGAATTAATCAATGGCAATCCCTCTGTGCCCTGGTGGGAACCAAGCTGAGAAGGAGGGACGCGTCTCCCATGCGATTGTACAGACTTTTCTGACATTTCCTCCAGTCAAGAGGCTGGCTGCTTCCCCTAAGGGCTTTATGCTCAAATAGGCTTGGCTCTAAAAGTGTTTTCGGCCTGTGGACACGCCTCTTTGCATGCAGCCCTCTGAGAGCTTCTGCAAAAAGGAACGTGACCTTGGGCTGGGAGAGGCTCTGCCCCACTGGGACTCTGGTCCAGCTGAAGCAGCTTTGGTGCTCTGGTGGCAGTGCTGCTGTTCCCCGTATGGTGAAATTCGGGCACCCTGAGATGCGCCGTGGAATCCTATAAGCGGTGCCTCAGCTACAGACTCTGCCGTGTCCGTTGGGTCTTTCCCCACAGAAAGTTACGCATTCCATCAAACTAGAGAGTCTCTCTAAATTAAAGATTGGAGCAGCCCTCTCCAAAGGGACGCCCATCCAGATGGCTGGGGATGATGGGATTTGCAATCCAGCAGTTGGCAGGAGCCGCCGTTGTCAGATTGGAGAGCCTGTCAAAGTGGAGGGGGCCTTCCAGCCTGAGCATGACGAGGGTCCCGAGAGGTCGGACACGGAGGCCTCCTTTTCTCCTGCCTCGTTCCCCGCAGTGGCAGAGAGATGCTTTCAGGAAAGCTCCTGCAGACACACAGTGGGGACAAGTTCTCCCTTTCCTGGGCAAGGGGCAGGTGCAAGTCAGGAGCAGAACACCAAAGGTTTCTCCCGGGCATCTTCCGGTTCGAACGCCTGACTCTCCAGCAAGCCAAGCCTTTGCCAGCCGGAAGAGCCCACATGGAGCCAAGCGGGCCAGAGGGCTGCGCTCACTCGTCTTCCGTGCTGCATTCGCTCTGTGAGGAATGGCGTGTTTATTCCTGTCCTCATCCAAGCACGGCGGAGGAACGGAACATTTCTTTTTTAAGGCTGCTTCTAATGAATGGTTTTGAAATTGTAATTAGTTGTATTTATTGGCTGCTTGGCTGTTTATCACGTTATTCTCAGCGTTCGATCTTCTTTTCCTCTGTAATCTGCCTCGCGAGGGCAATATGGCCTGAAAGGTGGGTTAGAAATATAAATAAAATGAAGCGAGCGGAGCTGGGGCTATATCAGGCTTTTATGGTAATAACAGGAGGCATGAATCAACCTGCTGTGGCTGAGATGAGGAACCCAGAAAGCAGGGCTAATAGCCAGGCAGTCACAGATGCCAGATCTGTGCCAGAATCTGGGCTGATCTAGTGGTCAGAACCACAACAACCAGCACAGTCTTTGCAGGATCAGTCCCAGCTCTCAGTCTACCGGGGAGCACCAGCTAGGAGTCCTGGAGGAAGAGCTGCACCTGAGCCAGCTCTTCCCCCAGAGCTGGCCTCAGCAGCACAGGGCCTCCTCTTTGCTGCAGTGCTGCTCCCGGCTCCTGCCCTGCCTCCCGCCTGGCCTTGCTGCCCCAGCTGCACAGGGCCCCTGCGCCCTGCCTGACCCTTCCCGCTCCCGGCTCCTGCCCTGCCTCCCGCCCGGCCTTGTTGCCCTCCCGGCTGTGGCTGCTGACAATACGGCTGCGCCAGGCAGCTGCACTTAAACGGCAAACACAGTTGTAGAGAAGTTCTTGGGCACTCTTTTCCAGCACTGGGGACCCTAGAGCTGCAAGGGGGCAGATCTTCAGGGGTGGGGGCCACTTACCAAAATATCACTCTGCTGTTTAAAGTTCTCCGTGCAAGCCGGAGATGTGTGAAGGACCTGATGGATTTGTCCGATTCGGTCTGCCGGTTTCTGGATGGCTGGCCCTGGCAGGCTTCCATCTCTAGACAGCCTTGATTTGTGCCTGTGGACAGGGCAGGGGAGCAAAGGAAATTTGCATAAAATTTGCATAAAATGAATGTTGTGAGCTGCCCCGAGGCTTTGTTGCGATGGAGGCGGCATAGAACTGTTTAAAACAAACAAACAAACAAACACAATCTTCCGATTGGCAGAACTCCCCCCCCCCTCGCCCCAGCACCAACATGTGGTCCTCACAGGATCCATGAAAATCATGCTAGGGCTTCTGGTTTGTTTCCCACATGCTGATTTGCATGAAGTGTGCAAGGCACCATGATTTGCTCAGATGGTGCAAAGATGCAGAAAGTGCCAACTGATTGTGATTTGTGCAAATTCCCACAGCATGTTAAAAACACAGGTGGGCCACGCTGCACATGCCAGATCTAAATCAGTGGGGAAAAGAACGATGATTAGAAGCATGCCCAGATGGATGGTGCACACAAGATCCGGATGTCCACGGAGCGGGACCCCCCCCCCCCCCAATGCCACTCAGGGAGACTTACAAGGGCATTTTCACTCCTTAGAACAGGGACATGTCACACAAATGTCAGGGAAACACCAAACGGTCAGCAGGGGGTGAAAGCGAGTGCAGCCAAGACTGTCCAAATCCGTCTGTTGAACAGGGATGAGCTACCTTGTGACTTCAGTGTGCATTTTGTGCAGCTGCCCCGGGACTCGTTCCAGAAGCTGTGGCTCCCAATTAGCGGCTGAGCCTCATTCGAGGTTTTGCTGCTAGTCTGCAAAGCCCTGAGCCTCATGGGCCAGGATGCCCACTAGGGTGGATGCCAGGAAGTACCTCCCAATGGTTAGGACCCCCAGGGTGTGGAATGGGCTTCCACGGGAGGTCGTTGAGGCCCCATCGGTGAGGGTGTTCAAGGGCAGGCTGGACATGCACATGGTGGGTGTGTCGCGAGCGGAGCTGGTTGGAGCCGGGGGTCAGACTAGATGTCCCGGGAGGCCCCTTCTGACTCGCTCTCTTTCTCTATGCTTCCTCTGTCTCTATGCTTTTCACACCCAGCCAATCCCTGAGGAATCCTGAGGTTTTCCTGGGTGCTTTGTGGCCAAGAGAGCATTCCCAGGAACAGCTTGTTGGCAGGTCTTCTTACGGGGGGCACCTGAACCCTCGGAGACATGCTTTCATGCATCGCTTAGGAGCTGGGAAGTCTGCTGAACTTTCAGCAACGCTTGAAGACGCCTTTGCTTGTGCCTGTTTTCCCTGACTGGTCATGAATTTCGAGATGGCTCTGCCTCCATGTTCTTGCCTTCTGGTAATCTTACAAGGACTAGTTTTCATTGTTCTTTCACTGTCTTATACCAGTTTTAGACTGCATTTGTGTGGCTCTGTCTCTACAAATCTATAGTGAACTGCTTAGAGATCGCAGGATAATAAGCCGTGTAGGAGCACAATCCTGTTCTCCTCTCCAGAGAAAACAGTCCTGCAAGCCTATGCATGTCTCCACAGAAAATGGCCCTACAATCCTATGCATGTTGAAGCAGAAAACAATGTCACACGCTCTCAGCGTTCCCAAGATCAATAGAGACATTGACTGCTTAAAAGCAGCAGTGAGGCCTAATGGCAAGACCAGACAGCATTCCAGCAAGTTCCCCGCCGTATCATCCCATCGCTCAATTCTTCTTGGTTTGTTATCCATCACTTTGGATACTTCCTGAAAAAGCTTTTCCTGTGCTTCGCTTGAGGGGAAGGGGATATGTACGATCAAAGGCCCCCGCTTTGGGAGCAGCTTTTCCCCTTTCACTCAACTAGCCGTTCCAAGTAGGTCCCTAAGTCCAGCAAAGACAGTAGTTGAGAGCAATTCAATGAGGGAACATTGCAGGGCGCTTGGCTGTCGTCTGGCTGGTCGTCCCCACAGCCCATCTCAACAAAGGGCTTCGGCTGGAAACCCGTCTTGCCACAATGAAATTGCAGGCAGCTGCTTTGATGCACCCTCAAGACATCCCCCCTCCCCATTCATGGCGTGCGGTGTGTGGGGAGGGGAGAATGCACACAAAGAGAAGAGCTGCATCGGAAGCACAAGGCAGGTGAAGCCCCCCCGCCGAGAACGGTGCCTCCACCCGGCACAGGCAGCAAGGGCAGGGCGCTGAGCTGGCTACCAGGCTGGGAGGGGGCTTTCAAGGGGCTGCCCGTCACCTGAAGCTGAAGGCCACACAGAGAAGATGCACTAATGGGAATATGGACAAGACCACGCCGTCTGCACTGCAGCTCGCCCTCTCGCTGAAGAGCTTTCACAGGCTCTTCATCTCCATTTCCCCCTCTTTCCTTCTCTCTTTACTTTCATCCTTTCCCTGGTTCCTTTTTCACTGTCTTCCGCAGCGCTTCCCTTCTTTCTCTCAGCCTCTTCCGTTGTCCTTCATCCACTCTCTCTTTCACCCTTTCCAAAATGTGCATTTTGTCAATCCATATTTCTAGTTCCAGGGCAGCAAACAGGTAATGTGAAAAGATCTTAAAGGAACAAATGTAAAAGAGCTTATTGATAAGGATTGAAGGGTAGTGAAAGCAGGAACCGCTGTGCAGAAAAGCAAAGGTTTTGACCAGCGTTGGAAAAGGCAAAGGGGAAAGCTCTTTGCCTGGCATGGAACAAACAGCAAACAAACACAATCCTTGTGGAATTAAGTCTTGGTTAAAAATGCCCCTTTCTCTGCCTTTTGCCTGTCTACCTTCTGCAGGCCGTGCAGAAAGAAGCGGGTCTTTTCGGGTGTGCATTCAATTTGTTGTGTGACTGGCCAGTGTTTGTCCTCCTGGCAGATGGGAAAGAGCATTTTGCAGACACGGGAGCCGGTGAGTGAGTGAGAGTAGGCTGATTGTTATTTATTTATTGATTTCTATCCTGCCTTTTTCCTCAAAGGGCTCAAGGCAGCTTACATTCTCCTCCTCCTCCATCTTATCCCCACAACAACAACCCTGTGAGGGAGGTTGGGCTGAGAGTCTGTGAATGGCCTAAAGTCACCCAGTTGGCTCCATGGCCAGGCGGGGACTAGAACCCAGATCGTCTGAGTCTCAGTCCCATGCTCTTCACCACGACACCACACTGGCTCTCAAGACTGTTCCTCCAAGGAAAGGAAGCGGTGGGAAGGAGTTGAGGTGCATGTACACCAATGCTAGGAGCATGGGTAATAAGCAGGAAGAGCTTGAAGCTCTCCTGGGAAGAGGAGGGTATGATCTGGTGGGAATCACAGAAACCTGGTGGAATGAAAGGCAAGTCTGGAATGTGAACATAGAAGGGCATCACCTTTTTAGAAAGGACAGGAAGGGGAAGAGAGGTGGGGGTGTGGCTTTATACGTCAGGGAAGGGATAGGATGCAGCGAGATAGAATGCGGCACAGATGGGGATTCGGTAGAGGCAGTCTGGGTGAAACTTAAGGGGTTTTGACAGGAAAAGAGACCTGACAGTGGGGGTATGTTATCGCCCTCCAGGTCAACTTGAGACCCTGGATGATGTCCTGACAGGCCAGATTCTAACGATATCTCGGGGGAGAGACACAGTAATTATGGGAGATTTCAGTCTCCCGGATATTACTTGGGAGACTCACTCGGTGGTGACAGCCAGGTCACTATCGCTTCCTAGAAGCGCTAGAGGGTGGGTTTTTCACACAGAGGGTCCGAGAGGCGATGAGGGGGGGAAACATCCTGGACTTGGTCTTGACCAATAGGGAGGAGCTGATAGATGAAGTACAGATTAGGGGAGCTCTGGATGCGAGTGATCACTCCATCCTTTGCTTTGAGATCAGGGGACTGGGGCCGTGCAGCAGGGCGAGCACTAGAAGCTGGGACTTCAAGAGGGCCAACTTTGGCCAACTGAAGGCCAGGCTGGGGAAAGTCTCCTGGGATAGGTTACTGGAAGGTAAGCGAGTTGAGGAGGGGTGGATGGCACTCAAAAGGGAGGTTTTGCAGGCGCAAGCCCTGACAATACCTCTAGTCAGTAAGGTGGGGAGGCGGAGGAGAGTGCCGCCATGGATGCGAAAGGAGGGGGTTAGAGGGATTAGATGAAAGAGGAACCTCCATAGGAAATGGGTACTGGGGGAAATAGACAAAAGGGTATACCGGGAGGAGGAGGCCCGTTGCAGAAGGATTCTTCGCAAGGCTAAGGCTGATTATGAGCTGAGACTTGCCAAGAATATCAAGAGCAACAAAAAGGGCTTCTTTCAGCATGTAAATAGGAAAAGGAAGGGAAGACAAGTGGTGGGACCACTAAATAAGGAGGAAGGAGATCCAGTGACTGACATGAGGGAACAGGCACAGATGCTAAATGACTATTTTGCCTCTGTGTTCTCCCCAAAGCAGGACGGGGGATATCCGTATAGGAGATTAGATGAGGCTGGGGACTTAGGGGCACAGATTAGAGTCACCCCCCCTTGAAGTCGAGGGGCTCCTCAGGGCATTGGACATTGCAAAGGCGCCAGGCCCTGACGGGTTACACCCGAGAGTACTTAGAGAGTTGGCAGGGGTTCTCTCACGCCCGCTGGCCTCCATTTTTGAGGCCTCGTGGAGAACGGGTGAAGTTCCAGAGGACTGGAGGGTGGCATCGGTGGTCCCAATTTTCAAAAAGGGTAGCAGGAAGGACATGGGGAATTATAGACTGGTTAGCCTTACGTCCATTGTAGGAAAAACAATGGAAAGGCTCATAATAGAGAGAGATCTAGTGATGCTAGATAGGGAAGGGAGGCTGACAGCCACACAACACGGCTTCCGTAAAAACAGGTCCTGCCAGACAAACCTTGTGGAATTCTATGACAAGGTTTCAAGATGGCTAGATGGAGGGGATGCAGTGGATGTGGTATAGCTGGATTTCAGCAAGGCCTTTGACAAAGTGCCCCATGATATCCTGGTGGAGAAACTGAGGAGTTTTGGGATAGACCAAAGCACTGTCCGGTGGATTAGGGCATGGCTGACTGACCGAAAGCAGAAGGTAACCATTAGCGGGGAATCGTTGGGATGGCAGCCAGTGACAAGCGGGGTCCCCCAGGGCTCTGTCCTGGGGCCGATCCTGTTTAATCTTTTCATTAACGACATGGAAGAAGGGGTGAACAGTCTGCTGATCAAATTTGCAGACGACACTAAAACTGGAGCAATGGCCACAACTGAGGAGCAGATACACCAGATCCAAAAGGATCTGGACAGACTATGGAAGTGGGCAGGAGACAACAGGATGGCATTCAATGTGGAGAAGTGCAAGGTCTTGCACTTCGGGCATAGGAATAGCTGTCATAAGTACAGGTTAGGGGACAAGTGGCTGGAGAGCAGCACTTGTGAAAGGGACCTCGGGGTACTGGTTGACCGCAGGCTAAACATGAGTCAGCCGTGTGATGCGGTGGTCAAGAGGGCGAATGCCACCCTTGGTTGCATAGCCAGAAGTGTGGCTTCGAGATCGAGAGAGGTATTACTACCACTCTACATGACTCTGGTGCACCCGCAACTGGAGTATTGTGTTCAGTTTTGGGCCCCTCATTACAGAAAGGATATAGCCAGGTTGGAGTCAGTGCAGCGTAGGGCCACAAGGTCGGTGGCCGGTTTGCAGGTGATGCCGTATGAGGCAATACTGAGGGAACTGGGTCTCTTCAGCCTGGAGAACAGGAGACTCAGAGGGGACATGTTGGCGACATACAGGTATGTGAGGGGGTGTCACATGGAGATGGGGAGAGGCCTGTTCTCCCCTGCAGAGGAAGGCAGGACGCGCTCCAATGGAGCAAAGCTCAGGGAGCCAAGGTTCAATTTGGAAGCCAGGAAGCACTTCCTGACAGTTAGGACCCCGAGGGCGTGGAATGGGCTTCCACGGGAGGTCGCTGAGGCCCCATCGGTGAGGGTGTTCAAAGACAGGCTGGACATGCACATGGTGGGCATGTCGTGAGCGGAGCCGGCTGGTGGCAGAGGTCAGACTAGATGGCCCAGGAGATCCCTTCTGACTTGCTCTGTTTCTATGTTTCTAAGTCTTGGAACCAACTTTTCACAAAGGGCAGATGACATCCTCCAAAGGAATTTCAAAGGCTCTTAATTAGGGGTGTCGAACCTCCTTCAATGCCAAGGCTCAACTTCAGATCAACAAAGCTGACCTAGGCAGGCTGGATTTGACCCGTGGGGCAAGCATTTTATCTGTGGATTGACTCCGTTTGCTCTGGGGCCCAAGTTCTGGCTGGATATCAGGGTGACTTCCTGACTTTTAGAACAATATGGCAATGGAACCCGGGCCTCGGCAGGTTCTGGGCGCTTCCAGGACGCAGCTGGGCAGCCCTCCGCCGGGGGTGCATCAATGGGGGGCCTGCACTGAGCAGGGGCTCTTGGCCCCTTCCCACGCTCCTGTCCGAGGATCCTGTTCCATTGCCCCTTCTCTGGACTCAAGCTGCAAATGTTGCAGTTTGAATCAAATGGAGCGGGGTGGTCTCATGGTGCGCTGGAGGGGCCATTAAACTGTAGGCTAGGAAGAAAAAGGGAGAACCAGTCCAGCTGGAACTTTTCCAAAGATTCATTAGACACAGAGGACAGTTGATTTTTTCCTTTCTTCCAGTTTCTGGCAGCATGCCAAGAGTTGCCACCAGCCCTCGGGGCCTCACACAGTCCCCTGGAGATATTTTTTATTCGTTCTCTTTGTGACCAGCTCTTGGTCTACAGGAGATGGACTGAATTTATTTATTCATTTATTCATTAAAAGCCTTTCTAACCCATCCTTTACCAAGGTCTCAGGACAGTAGTAAAAAAAAAAAAAAAAAAAGCATCGAATAACAAGTAAATAAACCCCATTTTAAAAACTACACCAACTCTTAAAATATTGGGAAAATAAAAAGGGGTTGGCCTAGCACCTCTCTGGGGCACATATTCCAGAGCTGGGGTGCCACCGCAGAGAAGGCCCTGCCCGGGTAGCCACTCTCCCAATCTCCTTCAAAGAGGACTCCCGAAGAAGGGCCTCCGATCCAGATCTTAGAGGCCAGGCAGGTATATATGGATACCTTATAATGTCTGGTATATAAATTACCAGACATTTCAGAAAATAGTCAGAGGATGGGATATTTTACAGTGGAACCAACTGCTGGGACAGTTTTCCTGTGGACACGTCATCCCCTCAGTCCAGCAGGCAGGCAGGAGCAGTCGAAATAAGAGCAGAGGTCAAGGCAGAGTTAGGTGAGGGGATAGTTCGCACAGCACAGAAGCAGATCCAGCGCAAGTCCAAGAGCAGGGGCTTAGAGCCACAGCAGCCAAGGCAAGGCCTGGGGCACGAGGCGGAAGGTGCTGGAGCTGAAGATCCCGTGGTGTCCAGCACTCCCTGGGCAGCCAACACCAGCGCCTGTGGAGCCCTGCCCAAGGCTCAGCCGCAGGAGACCAGGAGCTGCTCGCGAGGAGCTCCGAGTCGTCCCTTCGTACAACCGAGCGTGCTGTGGGCGCCTCGCCGCCTCTCTCGCCTTGCTCTTCAGCCTCCGCTTTGGATGACTTTGCAAGGAACTTGCACAGATTCCTGGGGGATTTATGAAGTCTCACGGCTGTGTGCTTCCTCTCGAGGCAGTGCCAGAGGCAGTGTGCCTCTGTCCACCCGTTGCCAGGGAAGATGGGTGGCAGGGTACTTGCTTGCAGGTTTCTCCTGGGCAGGACACCGTGTGACCAGAATGCTGGACTAGGCAGCCCTGGTCTGATCCGGCTGGACTGTTCCAATGCCCCGACTTCTTCATTCAGTGCTTCCTTCATCAAATGACTCAGGATCTGCTCGTATGCTCATTTTATTGAGTGCCCCTTGTTGAGATTTCACTTGGCAAGATTCCTGGAACAAAATCCGTCTCCTGTACTGCAAACAACCCAGTTTCTATTCTAAAATAAACATTTGTAGAGGAGGGGAGCAGTCTCCCCGCACCACACACTGCATGAATAATTAGTGGATTGAACAAAAATAGCTCAAAAATGGAGGGCAGGCTGCTATGTGTTGTGACTAGAGTTGGATGTGCCTCCATGTATCCATGTCCTTGGATACGTCTTCTAAATATATCCATGGACTTGATTTGGGTTTGGATAAGAAGCCAAAGAGGACTATCTGAATTAGTCCTGTCCATGGCATGTAACTGTTTTCAGTACCTCCTGTAATTAGGTCCATGTTAGAGAACAATGATTGTTTCAGGCTCACCTGCACGGAAGACAACGGTGAGATGGTAATTCGACGCCGGGCTGGTGGTGACGCGGGTTTGCATGGTGGGCTTGGACAGGTCTCCATGCTTCCCCCGGGAAAACCCCGCTTGCCCAGATCATGCTGCGTGCAAAACGGGGTGTGTGTGAGGGTTCCAGTGGGGTGCGGGTAGTTCTGACCAAGGCCGCAGCTCGCTCGCTCTCTGGTTCCTGTTCGCCAGCCCTGCGCTGGCACTGCCTCACAGTGTGTCAGCTGAGCAGTGTGCCTGGTTTCTGTCGTTAAGAAGGGCCCTGGATTGTGCATTGACAAGAAATGTTCAGGAGATTTGTAGAAAATTGGCCAATGCACACAAACCGATGATTTTATGCAAATCGTGCTAGATCCGCATGCTTTCTGGGCGCCGCTTTCCACGAAACATGCAAAGTGCTGTCATTTGCAGATTGCATAAATTTGTGAACTTCTCCTTTTCTCCCCGCAATGCACAACCCGTGATGCTCATGGAGGGGGACGTCTGTGCACACCTCCCAGCTTGGCCCACTTGAGGGCTTGGAATCAGAACTGTGGGCGGCAAGGCCACCACTGGGCCACCGCACAGCCATAATCCGCGGCTCAGAAGTGCTTCGAGTCCTCAGAAATGCTTCTGACAGTGTGACAGCTGCATCATCGAAAGTGCATCATTGGATGGCGAAACATTGGCGTTGTGGGGAAAGGCGGAGACCAAATCCCGGGAGGCTGGAATGACTGCAGGAGATTCGGGACGTGGTTCACAGGCATGTTAGCATATCTGGCATGTAGAGAGTCAACTACCCTCCTCACATGTGCCGGAGTCCAACTCTTACCCCAAGGATGTGGGCTGGGGATGATGGGAACTGTATTTCAAGGAATCTGGAGGCTGCAGGATCGAGGAAGGCAGACTTCCCCCCCTCTCCTGTTTCCACAGCAAATCACTACGAAGGCACAGGGGTATCCTGATCCGTGTGCCCCCCCCCCCACTCATTAGAGTTTTGTGTGGGTTGGAGAAAAATGAATGATCTTTTCTAATGACAAAGCAAACAAATACAGTATTGATCTCCTAATCCTTCTTGGACCGTTGGCCAGCAGAATATACACCCACGAACATCCAAACGCGGAAGCCATCACAAAGAGGATGAAATGACACAGCAGGGCGGGGGGGATTCTAGTCCAGTGTTCTGTGACTTCTCTTCAGTCTCCAGCCTGTGCTGATGGGAAGCACCAAGCCCAGCCCTTCCTTCCCCATTTTGGGGTTCTGTATCTTTGAACAAGGGGTGCGGTGGCGCAGTGGGTTAAACCGCTGAGCCGCTGGGCTGGTTGAGCAAAAGGTCTGCAGTTTGCATCCGCAGACGGGGTGAGTTCCCATTGCTCCGTCCCGGCTGCTGCTGACCTTGCAGCTGGAAAGCATGCAAATGCGAGTAGATAAAAAGGTGCCACTTCGGTGGGCAGGTAACAGCGTTCCTGCACCTTGGTGTTTGGTCATGCCGGCCACATGACCACGGAGACTGTCTGCGGACAAGCGCTGGCTCCCTCGGCCAGGAAATGGAGAGGAGCGCCGCCCCCGAGAGTCAGGCATGACTGGACTTCACGTCAAGGGGAAACCTTTTCCTTTACCTTTAAACTAGCCTTCCTTAAGCGGGTAGCCTCCAAATGTGCAGGAGAGCAGCTCCCAGAATCCCCTGCTATGGAGGATTCTGGGAAAGGCAGCCTGATGTTTCTCAAGGGATCCAGCTGGGGAAGGCAGAGCTAGCCCATCAAAGAGGCAGCCCCCCAAATAAAGGGTGGGACACCCCCCCCCCGTCTGCTTATATTTCACCTACCCATCCCTTGACAAGATAGCTCAGCTTAGTGCATGATGGGCACCGGTGTGGTATCCCTCGTTCCCCCCCACTTTCCCAGACTTCACTTGGAAAGTATTTATTACACGTCAGCGTGATAAATGAAAAGTCATATTTTACTGTGAGTTATTTCAGCCCCACGGTGCAGCTTGGATGCATGGCCTCAGAGAGTTATCAGCTGCAGAGAACTGTAAAAACCTCATCTTTGCCTCCCTCTCCTTACCCCACAGTCCCAACTCCGCCAGGAGCGGGTGACTGGCATGCGAGATGAATAAATAGGCGTGGATTATGCGATGCAAAGCAAAGCACGAGCCCTTCCATGACCCAGCAGATCCACCTTGTGTCGTGCTGACAACCCCCGAAGACTCCCTGGCAGGGCAGTACTTGCTGGGGATGCTTTCCTTCCTTCCTTCCTTCCTTCCTTCCTTCCTTCCATCATGCTTCAAAAAGTCACAGTGGTGGGTCAAGGAATACGACAATGCAAACCAAACTGGTCCAAGGTATTTTGCTTTCTGAGCTTCGCCTTCAGGCCAGCAAAATTATTTTCCTAGCCACTTCTGGAATACGACATTCAGATTTGAAGTCTGACATCAGAGTTTAATCTTGGAATGGAAATGTGACGGCACGATTCCAACCGTGACTGCTTCCCCCTTTTGGCTTAGCTTTTTCACAGGGCTGCCCCTGCTCTGCTCAGCTGTACTAGCACAAGGTTTATGCAGTGCCAGCAGAAGTCGGCTGTTGGATGCATCTGATGCCAAGTGCTGTAAAACATTAGCTATCAATATGTGATATCCATACAAAGGGGACATAAGAATATAGCATTACTGGTAGGCTGAGAAAAAGCCATTGTGGCTGAACCTGCTTCCACCAGCTTTGCTTATGGAAAGTTCTCAGTTCAAGCCTGCCATGTCCAGTCAAAAATGCCAATTAGGAGGTAACTGGAGAGACCTGAGTCGGAGCAGGACTCCCGGAGCCAAGCAGACAAAGTTCCGAACTCCCTGTATGTCCCTGTTTCATACCTCTGCCCCCTTCTCTTTTGACAAGCGCTAATGGGCGCATCTTTCAAGCCAAAGCCATTTTTGCCAGCCAGTCTCTCGCCTGCAAATGGGAGCGATTTTTCTGGCCTTACACGTTTTACCAGGTTTCCAAAAGATCAGCACAAAGAAGCCGTCGTCCTTCAGATCAAGAGTCCATAGAGGGGGGCAAGGATTTGCCAAGAGTGTTGCGACTGATTTACACAGCTCACCTCCAGCGACATCGACAATCCCAGTGTTTTGTCAAAACAAGGTAACATCGAGCAACTTGAGCCATAAATTCAGGGTCCCGCTTATGCAGAACACCTTCCTCTTTCCCTGGAGAATTGGGCAGGGCCTGGCACAGGTCTCTTTATTTATCACATATGAACAGAGCTATTTAAGTTGACAAGCCAGGCTCTGCTCAGCTGTGATATACTGGTTGCTATAAAAGAGTGGCTGGAGAAACTTTTTGCATATGTCCTTCCAGCATAAAGTCAATTTTTGCATGGTTGGGAGCTCTGTGCTTCCACCAGCTGGTGAAGATTAGTGTGAGCTGATCCATCTTCCCCTGCGTGCGACAGATGAGCAATGCGGTAAAGGAGGCCAGGTGCTCGTTAGCAAAACGAGTGGCATCTTCAAGAAGAGGGTTATTCCTTTGGCACAGGTGTGTGGGGTGCCTGGAGTGTTGCTCCAGGTGTTGCGGGAGGGAGGAGAGAAGGGAGGTGTGTGGGAGACCAGGAAAGGGCACGGAGTGGAGGAACCCAGAGCGTGCGGCTGGGTGCCGCACGGAGATCATGGCCACCCCTTGGGATGCCTGTGTCAGAATCCTGGAATCTCAATTTGAGACGGGAAATAAAACTCAGGGTCGTAGGAAAGATCAAGCGTTGTGAACCTCCGAGTCTTTATTGTCTATCCCAGGCCCCGCGGGTTGTCACGATAAGGCCTTACCGGGCAAGCAGAGTTAAGCTCGCTGCCAAGCTTCAACAGAAATACAGAGTTTTTATACATTCCCAGTCACATACAGGTACAGGGCAATTGATGACAGAATGTAAAGATTACAATAAGATTCTGAGGTCATCCCATACAGAACAGATAAAGAAATGTCGGTCAATCATACTGTAACAATAAGATCACAATATTTCTAATTGACACTTTAGTTCAGTAGCTTGAACCCATCTCCAGGTCTGCTTACACATGTAAATTCAAGCCACTGAAACTATGCATGAACTCAAACTCTTATCTAGACTCTAAACATTCTGAATTGACCAGGGCACATGCAGCCTCTGGGCTAGGAAGATACTTTCTTGTAAAACTGAATTCAAACAATGACTATTGAATCATTGTGAAGGCATACAATGTAAATTTGGACTAAATGGCTTACCTGCTGCAGCCCACAGCTAAAGATGAGAGAAAGGAGTGGGGGAATGCCATTTTAAACAGTGTCAGCTTGGTTTTGAGAAGGAAGACAGGATTTGATCCCACAATTCAAAAGCACACACAAAAGTAATGCTTTTCAGGCAGGATTTACCCAAATTTTCCCAACACCTGTAAAAGAGGACTGGATAGATCCCTGGCAGAGAAGGCTCACGATGGTCACTAGTCCTCATGCTGCATGCTACTCCCAGGTTCAGAGGCGGGATGCCCATGTGTGTCAGTTGCTGGGGAGGATGGGTGGGAGGGTGCCTGCTGCACGAGGCTTGCTTGTGGGCTTTCCATGGGCTGCAAAGGGCATCCTGGCCTGGACGGGAGTGGGCTCTGATCTGGGGTGGGGGTGGGGGGGCTCTCTTGATGCTCTCCTGATGCCCTCCCCTCCCCATGACTCCTCCTGGGAGATATTGCTCTTGGCCTCAGGGGGGAGGAGGGAAAAGCCTTCCAACCCCCAGCCTCAGGCTCAGGAGGAACAGAAATAGGCACTGGAGCTCAGCACTGCCCGTAAAGGGCTGGAGACTGGGGGCAGTAGACGACCATGGCCTTTCCCCCGTGGCCAAAGCTGAGGCCAGGGCTGCTAGCCCGATGGAAATACAGACCAGTCCCTGGCCCTCTCCCACGTGTACCCTCTGTGGGAGGCTTCGAGGGCATCAGCAAGGGACAGGGCCTCTTTGTGGTGGCCCCTGGACTGTGGAGCACGCTCTCCTCCTCGTGTCAACATCGCTTCTCCTTGGGTTCCGGGGGCATCTTTTCTTTCCTCCCAGACATGGGGCAGCATGCACTTAGGGGCTGAACCCCCCGATCCTGGGGTTTCTTTTGTCAATACCTTTTCACTGAACGTAACTCAGTGTTGGATTCTGTTCTATTCTCCACGGTTCAGCTCTAAACCGCCCAAAGGACTTTGGCCGTAGGAGGGGGGGCTCAGCGCAGTGGCAGGGGACCTGCGTCACCCTTTCAGTTACAGGCGGCATCCTCAGGTCGGGTGAGGCCACGAACTCCAGGGTGGCATGTCTCCCCATCACTGTTGATGCCCCAGCTAGCAGGACTCCGAATGACGCACCTTTGAGTGTTTCCTGCCTCATAGGGAGATGTAGAAGCTCACCTGTGCCCCGTGGCACCCCAGTGCCTGTGTACCTGAATCACAGGAATGGTCTGGCCAACCCGCAGCTGCTGCTTCTCCTTTCTTCCGCACCTGCCGTAACCTTAAATTGCAACACTGGCCTGCATTTTGTTGTTGTTTGCTGCTTAGAGAGCCCTGTTGGGTTATTCGGCAGCCTGTCAATTTGAAAATAAATATTTAAATAAGCCACCACACGGGAGGACTCCCCCAGATCTTCCCTTCCTGTTTCCTCCCTGCATCAAAATTCAGACTGGAAGCTCCTCGGGGCAGACACGCTAGCTAATGCAGTGACCACAGGCCACTGTTTCCCTCACATTCTGGCTCCCGAGCCCCCTTCTGCTTCCAGCAAACATCGGGAAGCCCCGCTGAGTGCCCACCTTAACACCGCCTCTTAATAATGTATTTACTGAAGCTGAGAAGCTCTCCAGTTATGCTGGATTAGGGCCATAATGATAGCATTGTGCTGTCTATGAAATTAGGTTTTCCTTCCTCCCCCGCTGCACAACTTGGCCACGTCTGGATGCTTAAGTGTGTGTATCAGAAGGCACAATCATGATCAGAAGCATCCGGCATCTCTCTCTCTCTCTCACATGTGCACACACACGTCCGCGCTGTTGAAAGACGCATTAGGACACGCTGCAAAGAATTAAATTCTCTCCTGCCTGATAGAGACAATTGCAGCAACTGTACGGAGGTGAGAAATAAAGGCGGTAGTTAGCTCGGTTAAATTGAGGATTCAGATGCAATCTGAAATGGAATATATCACCCGAAGGGAACGCGCTTCGTTTTCCATTTCATTTTTCACAGGTGGTGGGACGCGGAGTCCACCTGGGCATTTCTCTTCTTTCTTCTCCTTCGGCAAGAAAACCTCCAGCACCAGCCTCTTTTTCTGGGGTCGGATCCGGCATGTTGGAATATTGGACCTGGCAGGATCCATAGAATCGCAGAAGCATAGAAGGGTAGAGCGGGCAGGAGCCTGAGAGCTGCCAGGTCCAAGCCCCGCTCCGGGCAGGACGCCAAGTTACCCGTCCCATCCAGGAGGCTGTCCGGGTGCCTCCAGCGAGGGAGAGCCCACCGCTTCCCCAGGCAACCGGTTCCGTTGTCCTACTGCTCGGACAGTCAGGTGTCTGGTCTCAGTCTGGCTTCTTTTACCTTCAGTCCTCCATCCCGTGTCCTGCATTCTGGGAAGGAGGAGAAGAGAGCCTGCCCTTCCTCTTTGCGACAGCCTTTCTGGTACTTGTAGGGTGCGATCAAATCCCTGCACAACCTTCCCTCCCTGAGGCCGAACATGCCCAGTTCTCTCAGTCTCTCCTCAAAGGCCTTTGCCTCCAGTCCCTGAATCATCCTTGCTGCCCTCCCCTGTATCTTTCTAGCTTTTCTGCTTCCTTTTAAAGCTTCGATGCCCAGAACTGGACACAGGACTCCAGGTGAGGTTCGACTAGTGCTGAGGATAAGGGGATTACTATCTCATATGTTTTAGAAGTGATGCTTCTGTTAATGAAGCCCAAAATAGCATTTGCCCTTTTAGCAGCTGCTTCACATGGTTGGCTTATTTAGCTTGTGATCCACAACAACCCCAAGATCCTTTTCATTTGCAGTGTTGCAGAGCCAAGTGTTCCCCATCTTGTAGCAGTGCATTCAAATTCTTTTTGTTTGTTTTGTAATTTGCTTTAGGATTTTTCCAGGGACTGATGTCAGATGGACTGGTCTGTAGTTCCCAGGTTCATCTTTCCCCCCCTTTCTTGTAGACGGGGACTTAGCCCCTCTCCAGTCGTCTGGCACTTCTCCCGTCTTCCGTGAATTCTCCAAGATGGGAGATGGCGGTTCTGAGAGTTCTTCTGCCAGCTCTTTTATGACACTGGGAGAATTCATCGGCCCTGGAGAGCCGAGCTCAGTAGCCCCACCAGAGGCTCCTTGGGCGTTGGCCTGCCAGCCTCGGGCTGCCCTCCTGCCCCTCCGGCTTGTCCTTCCCCTTCGTCAGGAGGCTTCTAGGTCTTTTGGGAGAAGACTGAGCCAAAGGAGGCGCTGAGCACGTCTGCCTTTCTCTGCTATCATTTTTCTGTCCACGTCGGGTAGCTGAGCCCCCTTCTCTTTCATCTGCCTTTTGCTTTGGGCGTATTTGAAAGTGGCTTTGAGCTCCCCTTGCGAGCCTCAGTTCATGTATCGCTTCAGCCTTCCTGACATCATCCCTGCAGCTCCTTGCTACTTGCTAATATCCTCCCTTTGTAGTCCACCCTTCCTTCCGCCTCCTGTACATGCCCTTTTTGTTTCCAGACTATCTCTCAGCTTTTGTGAAGCCATGCAGGCTTCCTCGGTTGCCTACTGCTCTTTTTCCTTGTTGGAACGTTTTGTAGGTGTGCCTTAAGCATTCCTTTTTTAAAGATATCCCACCTTTCATGGGCTCCTTTTCCCTTTAGAGCGGCTTGCCATGGGACTTTGTCTACCATGAATTTGTTAAGGTTGGCTTTTTAAAAATCCAGGGTACACGTTTGGCTACATTTAGTTTTTGCTTCCTTCGTGATTGAGGATTCTGGTAAGGCACAGTCACTTTCCCCCAGTGGGGAGAAGCCAGGCCAGGGTACTCAGCTGCTTCTGCTGGATCTGTGGTCGCAGCAGGAGCTGGCGAAACAGGAAGAGAGTGCCACCCCTGGGACATCTTTCTAGCCTCCGCAGCAGGTTATTCCTACCTGAGGAATAACCGCGCAGCAGGGCCTCTTCAGTTCCATGATCCAGGCGTGCCTCTGTTTCCAGCATAAAACCGCATCTCCTTGTGCCGTCAACACACCGCTTCCTTCGCAATAATCTCATTGTGCGCGTCTCAAGACTATCTCCTCCTTTCTTCCTTTGGTGTTGTCCTTTATTCTAATCTCCCTTTTCATTTGCTTTTGCCTTTTCATAAATGAGTATCATATTATTCCCCGCTCATTTCTTTTCATCCCACTGTTCCTTCTCGGCGGCTCTCCTTTTATCCTTCTTTTCAATCCCTCCTCAGCTCATTCCCACTTTCTTTTATATCCATCCCACAGGGTTATTTTATCGCCTCCCTTCTTCCTCTCCATGAATGGATTATCTTTATTAGCTCCTTTGTGTGGGCCTAATTGACACGCAGCTTCCCAAATCTATTCGATTTCTGCAAAGGGACCTTTGCTTCCTTCGAGGAGCAGAATGTCTCTTGCAAACATCTTTTAATACAGCCAATTCTTGCCTTTTTTCCCTAAGGAGAGAGCAAGGAAGACGGTTGTGAATGAACCAGAGAGCAAAATTTCTACCCATCACAAAGAGACGGCGCCTGGCTTTTAGTGCTGTGATTTATGGGAGCTGCCTTGGTGTGGCAAAGGAAGGCAGCTATGGAGATTATCAATACACACCTTCATAAGAAAATTCAGGGATCAGTACTGAATATTTTCCTCTTCTCTCCACACTGGTTTCCTCTGATGACATCTCTTTTAGAGCCACGCTCCATGGAAGTTTTGCTGCTCCCACAGTGAATACATTCAAAGTGGTGTGCACACATTTTCCACCAAATGTGCACAGAGAGCCGGTGCAGGCAGTGGGTAGTTACCTGAACACAGCGCTTGTCCTCGTTTGCTCTGTTCTGACCTGGTTGCGGGAAGGGGCTTGTGTCACTCGAGCTAGTACGGCTGGGGTTAAAAGCTCCCACTATGAATGGGAATTTTACCCAGGTTGGGGCCAGCCAAGTTTCTCAGGGAGGCAGGAACAGGGATAGATGACCAGGGAATCCTAATTTCTATTGACATAATGCAGCTGTCTTTATCCCTTCTCCAAAGCAGCTGAAAAAAACCTGTTTTCAGAGTAGTGGAAGTGCCAGGAACTGTTATGCAATGAAAGCTCAAGATATCCCCTTGCTGGTAAATAAGAAAGGGCTGATTTGGTAACTCCATGTGGAAGTATTTCTCAACCTGTAAATAGGGTTCAGTTACTATTGGGGGGGGGATTTTCCTGTGGCACAGGGCAATGGAGAGGAGAAGCTTTGTGCTTAGAGTCAAAGAGGCACCTTTCCAGTTACCCTGGAGGGCTCCGAGGGGAGCTGGGGCTGGAAGCCCAGCAGACCTGCTCCTCTGCTGCTCCAACACGGAGCAGCTCATGCACGGACCCCTGCTTTGGGTCTGAGGCGGTCTGCCTCCATCCCTACACAGGTGAAGGCTGTTTCCCGCAAGGGGGTTGGCTTTATTTTAGCAGCTTTAGGCTGCAGCACCTCAGGGATCACAACAACAGGTTGGAGCGCTCAGGATAATAATTGGCATCTCGGAGTGTAAAAGTGGGGCCAGTCCTTGGGGTCCCTTGGGGGAAAGTTCCAAGGGGTCCAAGGGATGCCTTTTGGTGGCCTAGTCTTTCCCCTGCACTGTCAGCTTGGGGGTCTCTCATGCTGAAGGTGAAGTACCAGGAGCCCCTCCGGCCCTGCTGTCCGGCCCAGCGGCCCTCGAAGGAAGCCGCTGGCAAGAGCCTGAACGTCTCTTTCCCCTGCAGAACACAGTCCCGCTGCAAACTTTCCGCATGGCCACGTGTCCTGCACTGCAAAGGGTGCTCCTCTCTCGGAGGTGTGGGCAGAGGGCTGCCCACTGCATCGAGGCGGCATTTGAAGCCCGGGTCTGGGTTAAGATGAAGAAATGTACAAAGGGATAGGAGAGGCTTTGAAGTCTCCCATCAGTCGTCAGCGTCTGGAGATCAGACCGGGTGGGCACACAGCTCACAAACAGATCCTCGCTCTGTTTTGAGAGCGGTGTCTTCTGTTAAGGGAGCCTTCCTCTTCTTTAGGGGCAGGTGTAGGGCAGAGCAGTGCAAGTGACCATCTGCTTCCTGCCAGGGCCAAGCAGCAGCTCAGGTCTACATGCGCATGTGTGAATGTACACCAGACCAGGGTCTGGAAATGGAGGGTTGTCCAGCCCAGCTGCACTCCCATCGTCATGAGACCCCTGTTTGAGGATATTAAGGGAAGCATAGTTCCCTAGATTTTGTGAGATCCCGTGGAGCAGTCAGAATAACGGAGCAGAAAAACTCAGTGCTGCATCCGAGAAGTACAGGCTGTACTTCCCTCACAAAGACTACTGGTCCCAGAATGCCTTGCACACAGGCAGGAAGGAGGGGAAGGGGCAGCAAACACCACCACACAAGTCAGGGAGGTTCATCCCAGTGACCGTGAGAACCATGCTGCCAGTTGGGACACGTGAGGAATTGACCTCAGTTCACTTTGCTCAGGATTTATGCAGCTTCCAGAACAACTGCAAACTCAGGTGCCACCGGTATGTTTCCAGGCCTGCTGTGTGAGGAACACCCGCCCCCTCCTGCCCAGGCATCGGATGCCAAATGCACCCTTTCGAAAAATGTGTGCAAATGCACTTTCAGCAACGGGAGAAGAATGGATGCGGCATCACACTGCACGGGGGATGCAATTCTTTGGAGACCGTGCTCATCAAATATCAGGGGAGTTTCCACGCAAGAGGCTGGCCGTCTCGTAAGGGACGGGGCGTCCAGATGGAGTCTGGAGAACCTCATAGTCAATGAGCTACTCCGTGACATTTGGGATGCCCAGCGGGCTCCATGGTCGGTTGGAGACCGGCAGGGGAGGCGGACGGCTGGGTGTCCCGGTCCATGGTCGTTTAGGGCCTTACACGACAATAGGATAAACCTTGAACACGGCTTAGTAGCACCATTTGCGCATTTCCAGCCGGTCGTCTCCACTGGGGTGGCAGTTTTAGCTCCAACTGAAGGGAACCACAAGTGGAAAGTCGTCGCTGCAGCTGATATTCTCTGCGCTCGCTTGAACTGATGGATGAATCGGTGGGCATCACATTCGTACCTCCGCAGCAGCTTCCCCGCCACCGTCATCGCCGCCCACATACCCAGAGGTCGATCCGTTTGCTCCTGCAATGCGGTGGCCGGGCCCTCGCTGCATTTCCGGGAGGCCCCAGCTTAGCGATCCGGGGCGTGTGCCCAACAGCCTCTTCCAAAGATATTCTCGTTGTCATTTTAATGGGCTAATTTCCTCTCCCGAATGACCATAATTCAAATTTAATGAAACATGCTGCATAAAATTAAAACAACAGCAATCACAACAAAAAAGCAATAATAAAATGAAACACACCATTAAGCTTGTGAGGAGAAAATTCGATGGATGTACAAACCGGAGAACTCCATCCGCTGTAATCAGAGTGCCATTAAGTTCTACGTCTGGGGCAGGGATGGGCAGCAGCAGAAGCCTGAACTTTACCAGGGCCTGGACCCATTTCCCACATCCCCGAGAGGCGGAAGAGCCTTCTAGGGACGTGGGAATGGAGTGGGACTTGGGCCAGGAGGAAAGGTGGGCTCTGCAGTGTGGCTGAAAGGCCGGCTGACCCAGAGACGCGTGGAGGCTCGCAGTCCGGGGAAGCCAAGCGGAGGCCTCAGCTGAAGTGGCAGAGCAGCCGAGAAGCGGCAGGGCTGCGGATGGACAACCTGAGTGTGGAAAGGAAGAGGGCTAGGGGGCCAACTTCTCATGAGGAGGCCAGCATTCCTGCTGCGCTGGTTCCTTGCTGGTCTTTGCAATATGCTTGATTTGCATTTTCAAGCCAGTCGGATTGGCTTGGGTTGGGAAAATTCCGCTAGATCCTGGCAGGAAAGGGTTGCTTCTGTGCCTTCGTGTTTTAAAATGCCTGCACCCCTTTCTCAGGAAGCACCCCAAAATCTCGAGCCAGGTTACTGTTTGGCGTGTGCTGTTACTTTAAGAAGTGGGACCTGGCGGCTCCTGCAAGAAGCGGCCGGGGCTGCCAATCAGTCAGGCTGGTGAGGCTGCCAGGTTCGCAGCATTGCAATCGCCCTCATTTGCACGCCAAGAGCCGCAGTAACCCCTGTGCCTCAGTGCTCCTTATGTTAACCTCCTGCAATCACATGCCATCGTACGGAGCCCCCTCCGCAGACCTCCACCTTCTGACTGCGCTCCCCTTTTTTCGTCATCCGCTGCCCATCTGCTGGGCCCAGAATCTATAAAACACTCTGTGTATGCTCTAAACACTTGTAGTTGGTGGTGAGAACCACGACCCGGGAGCATGCTGTCGAATGGGGTCCTGGCTAAAACTGCTGAGGTTCAAGGCGGAGGAGTCTTTCCTGACAGAACCTGGTCATTCTTGTTGCTGCTGCCGCAGAGGCTGCTCAGCACTCGCAGTAACTTAAAGCCCTTACTGAGAATCCCGCTGGCTGGGTCTGCCTGGGAGGGGGGAGCAGCACCGCCCTGGCCCCCAATTTCCCTCTGCTGCCCATCTCCATGTACCCTGCGACTCCTGGAGCCGGAGAGGCCCTGGGGGCTTCGAGTTCAGCCGATTCTGGCAGAAATGAGCACATGTTGCTGAGCAGCTGACAGAGCTGTGCCGCTTGGCAAGTTGTGAAAGACCAGCTGGGCAGAGTGCACACCCTGCTCTCCAGCAGCTCTTCTGCTCTGAGCATACCATGGGGCTGGGGAGAGGTGCCTGTACACCCCCAGAGCGGGAGATTAGGGGCTGGGAGGGGGCCAGGTGGTGCCCCAGCCTTCCAGTCAAACTCGAAGATCAAGGGGCTTTGAAGCTTGGCTTCCTGTGCCCATCCAGACAATGGCAGGAGAGGATAGAAATGCCCCCAAACGCAGTTGCCAGCCGCTGCCACACTTTGGCTCTGCAGGATGCATGGAAGAGACCGACTAAGATTAGAGGTGTGCTTCTTTGTTTCTCTGCTTCTGGGTTTGCTTCTTTGCTTCTGGGTTTTACATTTGGGTCCTGGCAACTGGCCAGATGGATAATATTCTGGCTGAGGGAAAACACACAGAGTCCACCTTCCTGGGAGTGGTGGGAAAGGGGAAGGTTTGACCGGAATCTCTCCCGTGGAAGGCTGGCTTTCTGCATGCAGGGCACCCACAGCTGCTTTTCCTACTGCCACTTTTAAGGAGTACCGTGCAGCCCTATCAAGGTGTAGCTCAAGATTAGAGGTGTGGGAAAAATCCCCCGTTCCGTTCCTTTTGCTTAGGACACATATCCATTGCCTGCATCAAACTCAGAAACTGAACAAGCAAGCCCGACAACGGGGAATTCCTAGCATGTTGGTTCCACCTTCAAAACAAAGCCACGCAACTTGGCACTTTGAAATCCAGAGAGAAACCGGGAGGAAGGAAATGTCGGGGATTGCTTCTTTAATGGCGTGCTGGAGCTCTGAGTTATGGGAGAGGGAAAATTGGAGGAACTGGCGCACCAGCAGGAGAAGCTCAAAGGCTTGTCGGTCATTGATGGAGGAACCCCTGCGATGTGCAATAAAAGTTTAGTGTTTACACCTGTAAATGTCTCATTTTTGAGCATCCATCTCCAGGTTGTTTTGTTGGGAAAAAAATCTAACCTCTGTGTGAGGAAAAGCAATTGAAGGGGCAAAATTTATGAAGGACCCGCAGTAGCTCCAGAGATTAATGTTTTCCTTTCATTCCATGACCCTGGTAACTCCGTGTTTCAAATTAGATATGGCTTGAAATATATCCCATCCGTGTTATCTGCAGTGGGCTGGAGGAGGGGGAGGAGGGAGAGCGAGATGAAAGGGAATGCGAGTAGCTCCTTGGCAAAGAGATGCTGGAGCAGGAAGATGGATGTCCGTTACCTCCAGCCTCAGCGCCACCCCGGCCCCGGCCCGGCCCGGCCCGGCCCGGCCCCGGCTCGGGAAGGGAAGGGAAGGGAAGGGAAGGGAAGGGAAGGAGGAGAAGAGGAGGAGGAGGTGCTGGGAGCAGCTGAATGCTGATAGGGAAGGAGAACATAGATTCACCTTGAGGTCATGGAGCCAGGTAGCGGGGAGAGAAGCCTTTGAAAATACACAGAAGCCGAACATTGTGGCCATCTCCCCCCCCCCCCCCGCTGCCTTTGTGTGTGTTTGCTTCAAGTCTGAAGTTCAAACACGAGTTGCGAGCTTCAGAGTGAAAAAGTGGCTTCTGGCTTCATGGACACGCTGGCAGGCTCCTAGGGAACTGGAGGGGGGGGGGTTACTTCGTGTTGCCTTAACTTTTCCTGCTTTTATTTCCCTTTCAACATGGCCGGCCCTTCAAAGGCTGCCCCTTCCTCCTTTAATTCCCCTCTGGCCCCCCTCAGGCCCCCCACCAGTAAGCTCCTGCTCGTGCACAGAGAGTAAGGCGCCCCGCTGGAAGACGGATGTGCATTCGTTTATGCTTCTTTGCAGCAGGAGGGGAAGCCGGCGGAGAGCGATGGCTCCTTAGCAGGGAAGAACCGGTATGAAGAGTGACTTGCAGCCCCCAGTGCTGGGAAGAAAACCATGGCGAGCGATATCTTAGCATTTGGGGCAGCGGAGGTTGAGGGAGGTTTCTCTCCTCCAGGGAGAATGAGGAAAAAGCTCTGCCTGAGAGCACTGCTTTTCCTTCCTGTGCCAACCCACCCCAGAGAACACATATGGGGGGTTTCAAGTCCATCACCACCACAGAAAGCCTCCCAGGTGCTGGCGCTGAAGGGCTGTCACGGAGCTCTGGCGTGAACGGAAGTGACGGGTGGCGGGGGCTAGCCCAAGCCCTCACCCTCGTTGGGGACAGGTGCTTTGTGCAGAAAAGGCATGGAATCGTGGAGGCCGTGGGCTTCAGCAGAATTCCCTCCCTCCTGTCTTAAGAGTAAATGCTCAGGCTGGCCCGAAACCCATGGCTCCCCGAAGTGGAGGATAAGCCGCAGCTCCCATGACAAGTCTGGCTGCTGACTGTCCTGGGAGCCGAATCGTAGCCCATTGAAGTGCGCGCAGCTGAGGGTCACCTCCGTGCTTCTCCCCTGCCAAGCATCCAGAAGGCCCGTTCCTCCCTTTCTCTCCTCCTTCCATCTTTGAGAGCTGCAAGGAAACAGGGGCGCCTTGGCTGGCACTTAATCTGGCCCCTAGACCTGTGCTGTCGGCCGGACACTTCCTGATTTGCCTCGCGGACCAGAGTGGTGGAGCGTCATCCCCAGAGGATGCTGACTCTTGTCGTCAAAAAGGCTCCAGAGCCCGGGGAAGCAGCTTGGGTCGCTAGCAGGCGGTGCGCAGACCCCCGGCGGGGATCCAACGCTCGGTGCAGGTTGCCTCGACAACGTCAGCCGCTGAGCCCTCCAGCTGCGAGGACGCCCACCTGCCTCCCACAGGCTCATCTCCTTGCAGCTGAAGGCTGCCACAAGAGGTCAGGACCCTGTTAAGAAGCAAAGCTTTCGTGCGGAGGCAGAGCCAGCCAACCTAAAAGCACTTAAACCCGCCCTTGATGGCAGTCTCCATGTGCTCCTTGTCGGATCCACACACAGCTCCCTCATCCAGCCTTCAGCCTCACTTCGACTCTTCCATCCTGCCAAGATCTGCCCAAGTCGCTCCCCTGTGGAACCTGCCCCAGCCTGACCCTTGCAAACACCCTCGCCATGAACGGAGCTTTTCAGACCGCAGTGCCGAGAGCCAGCGGGACCTGTGCTCTGAACACGGAAGGCGCTCGCTCGCTTGGAAATCGGGTGAACGTCGGCAAATAAAATTTGCTCAAGCATTCCTTCCGTTTAATTTCTCTCCACACCCCCATCTGTTGTGGAGAATCCATCATCTCCTCTGGGCAAATTCTCTTGCAAGTTTCTAATTCCCATGCACGATAATGCTCTCATAATACGCAGATCTATTAGGAGGAGACGAAAGCTCCACTTTGCATTAGCTTCCCCTTAAACAGCTGAGGCAGAAGATGGCTAAGCTAATAAGAGGCTGTTCGCCTAGTCAAACAAGTGTTCACTTTCAAAGCAGGCCCTGTGTCATCATCAAACATCACCTTTCATCTGCCTACAATGTTTGGATTCCTCAACCTACTTTTGCTTCTTCCTTCTATTTGCCGAAGTGTTTCTCTCCTTATGTATTTAAGCTGCTGTTTGGAGAGAGCAAAATCCATGGACTCACCTCTCTGCTTTTGCCTCTCCAGATCCCATGCAGCTTTAAGGATGAAAGGTGAGCTTTCTGGGAAAGATTCGCGTGGTTCCGAATCCGACTTGCATCGTGGAGCAGCCGGAGCTTCTGCAAAGCCCACGGGGAAGACGCAAAGGCCGTGGCTCTCCCACGGAGCAGCTGCTGAATGAGGAGCGATCGGGCAGCTGAGAAGGTTTAGCTCAGGAAAAGAGGGAGTGATGGGAGACGTGGCAGCGGGGTACAAATTCAAGCATGTTCAGGAGGGAGTGGAGAAGGAGACCTGTTGGCCTCCTGTCCTCCTTGTGGCTGGCGGGCCACTCGCTGAACAGAAGGACCTTCTCCCGAGTTCAGGCTGTGGCTGCCTTGATGGAGCCCGTCCATCTCCTCTCTGGGCTACCTTTCCGTCCTCTGACACGAGGGTCTTCCCCAGGTAATCTGGTCTTCCCATGATGCATCCGAAGTACGACAGCCATGGTTTTGTCATTTTTGCCTCTAGGGCTAGATTCGATCGCACTTCTCTGTCTCCGTGCCGGACCAGCTATTCACCAAGCTCTCCTCCGGCACCATGTTTCGAATGTGTCTTTCCTTCTTGTCGGCTTCCATCACTGTTCAGCTTTCATACCCATCCGTGATGAACCAGAACATGATAGTACGGATTTTTTAATTTTAATTTTAATTTTTAATTTATTTTTTGATTTATATCCTGCCTTTTTCCTACAAAGGGCTCAAGGCAGCTCACATCATCTCTCCTCCTCCATCTTATCCCCACAACAACAACCCTGTGAGGTAGGTGAGGCTGAGAGTCTGACTGGCCCAAAGTCACCCAGCTGGCTCCATGGCTGAGCGGGGACTCGAACCCAGATCGTCTGAGTCCCAGTCCCATGCTCTTCACCACGACACCACACTGGCTCTCTGGTATGGATGCTCTAGGCCTTGCTCTCCAGTGAGATGTTGTACCCCTTTCTCAAAGTCTGGAGGAAGCTGTTTGAATGCATGATCAGAGAGGTCAGGCAGAACCAACTTCTGTTCTGGAGGACTGGCGAGGAAGCAGAACGCAAGCACGGCACTGGGGAGCTTCGTAGCCCTGAAAACCCTGCCAGGCGCAGGACACACTACGGACAGTGCAGATGGCTGGCGGGGCTCGATGCAAAGGGAGAGCATCTTTTGCACATGTTTTTCTTCCTCCCCATGAATTTTGTCCCCCGATTTCAAGAATTTGCAGCAGTAGCTGTGGCCTCCATTGTACTGTTTATTGTTCCCTGCACTGCTCTCTTGTTATTTTTACAGTAATTGGAATTGTTTTTAAAATTGCATTTTAAATGTGATTTTAATATTTATATGTAACCCCATAAGGGATTAAAAAAACAGTGCAGAAATATTTTGAATAAATACATGGCAATGAGGGGCAAAGGTGTTTGCAGTGTGAAGCCTATTCCGAGTGAGAAGAACGGCTTCTGCCTTCTCCTGCCCTTGCCATTGAGCCAAAATGGATTAAGGAGTTAGAGCAAATGGCACTGCATTTCTCACATGATCCCTGACTGGCTGGGGCCAATCAGGAAAAGCAGGCAACTGATGGCAGAAGCGGCTATGGGCAAGGCACAGAAACATTGACAGAGGGACAAAAAGATGTGGGCAGTCAGGGATGAGAAAGCGTACAAAGGAGGGAACTTTCAAGAAACATCGCAAGCCCCCTCCCCAAAAGCTTCCCATTTCCCAACAAAACATTCACAGATGAATATTCAGCTGTAATAAATAATGAACAAAGAAAAGAACTTCAAACCCGCTTCCCCCGCATTGGTGGCGCTTAGAGAGTTTGTCATAAAACACCACAATAGAATAGAATAAAAGAGCATAAAATTCACTTTGCAGCTGTTTGAAAAGAGAGAGGAGAGGCGGGGAGGGAGGGAGTGGGAAGAATGCCAGGGAAGGGCTGAGCCAGCTACTCCCCAGCAGCATCAAGAGCCCCTGGAGAGGGTAAGAAGGACCGCCGCCTTTCCAAGACTCTGGGAAACAGAAGCAGCATCGAGCAGGGCCATGAAAGGGCTCGATCCTGGATGTTCCTGCCCCACCTCATCCGTCACAGTCTCCCTTAGGGGCCCTTTCCTCTTCTGACCCCCTCCCGTGCCCAGTGTGCCCAGGGCCTCTGCAGCCTGTGTCATTCCCCCTCCCCTCCATTGCCTCCCACCATCTCCACTTCTGGGGTCTCCCCAAAGGGAGATTGTTCGTGCTGGTCAGGCAAACCCCGTGTGTACTGGGGGAAATAGACAAAAGGGTATACCGGGAGGAGGAGGCCCGTTGCAGAAGGATTCTTCGCAAGGCTAAGGCTGATTATGAGCTGAGACTTGCCAAGAATATCAAGAGCAACAAAAAGGGCTTCTTCCAGCATGTAAATGGGAAAAGGAAGGGGAGACAAGTGGTGGGACCGCTAAATAAGGAGGAAGGAGATCCAGTGACTGACATGAGGGAACAGGCACAGATGCTAAATGGCTATTTTGCCTCTGTGTTCTCCCCAAAGCAGGACGGGGGATATCCGTATAGGAGATTGGATGAGGCTGGGGACTTAGGGGCACAGATTAGAGTCACCCCCCTTGAAGTCGAGGGGCTCCTCAGGGCATTGGACATTACAAAGGCGCCAGGCCCTGACGCGTTACACCCGAGAGTACTTAGAGAGTTGGCAGGGGTTCTCTCACGCCCGCTGGCCTCCATTTTTGAGGCCTTGTGGAGAACGGGTGAAGTTCCAGAGGACTGGAGGGTGGCATCGGTGGTCCCAATTTTCAAAAAGGTTAGTAGGAAGGACATGGGGAATTATAGACCGGTTAGCCTTATGTCCATTGTAGGAAAAACAATGGAAAGGCTCATAATAGAGAGAGATCTAGTGATGCTAGATAGGGAAGGGAGGCTGACAGCCACACAACACGGCTTCCGCAGAAACAGGTCCTGCCAGACAAACCTTGTGGAATTCTATGACAAGGTTTCAAGATGGCTAGATGGAGGGGATGCAGTGGATGTGGTATACCTGGATTTCAGCAAGGCCTTTGACAAAGTGCCCCATGATATCCTGGTGGAGAAACTGAGGAGTTTTGGGATACACCAAAGCACTGTCCGGTGGATTAGGGCATGGCTGACTGACCGAAAGCAGAAGGTAACCATTAGCGGGGAATCGTCGGGATGGCAGCCAGTGACAAGCGGGGTCCCCCAGGGCTCTGTCCTGGGGCCGATCCTGTTTAATCTTTTCATTAACGACATGGAAGAAGGGGTGAACAGTCTGCTGATTCAATTCGCAGACGACACTAAAACTGGAGCAGTGGCCACAACTGAGGAGCAGATACACCAGATCCAAAAGGATCTGGACAGACTATGGAAGTGGGCAGGAGACAACAGGATGGCGTTCAATGTGGATAAGTGCAAGGTCTTGCACTTGGGGCATAAGAATAGCTGTCATAAGTACAGGTTAGGTGACAAGTGGCTGGAGAGCAGCACTTGTGAAAGGGACCTTGGGGTACTGGTTGACTGCAGGCTAAACATGAGCCAGCCGTGTGATGCGGTGGTCAAGAGGGCGAATGCCACCCTTGGTTGCATAGCCAGAAGTGTGGCTTCTAGATCAAGAGAGGTATTACTACCGCTCTACACGACTCTGGTGCGCCCGCAACTGGAGTACTGTGTTCAGTTCTGGGCCCCTCATTACAGAAAGGATATAGCCAGGTTGGAGTCAGTGCAGCGTAGGGCCACAAGGTCGGTGGCCAGTTTGCAGGGGATGCTGTATGAGGCAAGACTGGGTCTCTTCAGCCTGGAGAAGAGGAGACTCAGAGGGGATATGTTGGCAACATACATGTATGTGAGGGGGTGTCACATGGAGATGGGGAGAGGCCTGTTCTCCCCTGCAGAGGAAGGCAGGACGCGCTCCAATGGAGCAAAGCTCAGGGAGCCAAGGTTCAATTTGGAAGCCAGGAAGCACTTCCTGACAGTTAGGACCCCGAGGGCGTGGAATGGGCTTCCACGGGAGGTCGTTGAGGCCCCATCGGTGAGGGTGTTCAAAGACAGGCTGGACGTGCACATGGTGGGCATGTCATGAGCGGAGCCGGCTGGTGCCGGAGGTCAGACTAGATAGCCCGGGAGGCCCCTTCTGACTCGCTCTGTTTCTATGTTTCTATGAATTCGACATTTATCCAGGAGGACGCAAAGCTGGCACAGTGAGCTCAGCAGGGCGGCCTCTGGCTTCAGCTGCATGGCTTCTTGGGCTCGGACACCATCTTGGGAGCCTCTGTTGGAATTGTGGCATTTGGTGTCACCGTGCGGCCACAGGCCGGATCAGAGAATCAGGCTACTTCAGTGCGGCCTGCTGGGGTGGGAATATCAGGACCCCGGGAGAGCTGAGCTAGAAGGGTCTGCAAAGGCCATCTGGTCCACCCCTGCTCAGGGCAGAACCCCAAATGACACCACCCCTCTCAGGGGCTGTCCAGGTGCCCCTCGAATGCCTCCAGTGGGGAGCGCTCACCACCTCCCCAGGCCTTGGGTCCCATGACCGTCCTGCTCCACCAGGCAGGAAGTTCTTCCTGATGCCCGGCCAGATCTTGGCTTCCCCAACTTGAACCCATTATCCCCGTGTCCTGCACTCTGGGGTGATGGAGAAGAGACCCTGGCCCTGCTCTCTGTGGCAGCCTTTCAAGGGTTTGAAAAGCACCATGCTGTATCTCCTCTGTCTTCTCTCCTTGAGGCTGAACAAGTCCAGTTCTTTCCATCTCTCCTCATGCGGCGTTCACGTCGTATGATGTGCAGTTGCCACTCACTGCTATGCAAAGAAAAGACTCCTGCTCTTATTAATTAATTAATTAATTAATTAAAGCATTTCTATGCCACCCCATCGCAATAAAGCCTCGGGGCGGCTCAAACAGTAAAAATTTAACACAGATAACTTCAGTTAAACCCCCCCCCCACCCCCCCGGTGCATCTCAGCAAAACCCCTTAAAAATACAATCTAACTTAAAAATATAAATATTAAGCAAATTAACAATTAAAATATGATTTAAATAAAAAGGTCTTCACCTGGCGCCGAAAAACAAATAACGACGGCGCCAGGCGGACCTCTCCGGGGAGCACATTCCATAGACGGGGCGCCACCGCCGAGAAAGCCCTCCTCTGGGTACTCACCCACTTAATCTCAATCACTGAGGGTTCCTGGAGGAGGGCCTCTGTTGCTGACCTCAAGGGGTGGGAGGGCATATATGGGCGTGGGCGCTCCATTAGGTATCCAGGTCCCGAGCTCTTCCCTCTTTTGGAGCCGGAGCTGTGGAGACAATGAGAGCTGTGCTCTTCCAGTTAAGCAAACCCACCGGGAGCATCGGCAGAAAATGCCATGGCGTAGAGCCTCCGTACACACGCCGAAGCGCACGGCCAGCTGTGCCCTGAATAAAGTAATCCATCAGCCCAGCGCACCGCAGCAGCGAGTGCCGTGAGTGCGACGGCATGTGATTCGTGGCGAGATCAGTAGCCTCGCGAGCCGCACCTTGCGTTTGGCCTCCCGGCTCATCGGGCATGCAAGCCTGCCTGCCCACGCTTGTTTAGTATTCCTGAAACCGGTGGTGTTTAGTAGCACATGGATGGTCTTAGAAAAGCCATCTTGGGCTTGGCAGCGCTTTTCCATCAAGCCGGGCGGCGTCCTTGGATGCTCGCTCGAGGGAAGAGGCTCCGCTGATTGGCTGGGAGTAGCCCAAGGATGTGGCCGCAGGGAGCTTTGGACTGCAACTCCCGAATATTGGTGCTTCTGGTTGTGGCTGATTGGCAGTGTAGTCCCAAATGCCTAGAGGTTGAGAAATGTACCACACATTTCCACCAAGTTTAAGGCAATATGTATGCCCTTCTCACAACAGGGCTGTTATTGTAATATTATTTCTCACAGGTGTTTGTTTATTTAAGACATTTGTATGCCGTCCTTTAAGAAAGTATATCACACCTTTCTTCAAAGCTATCCAAGGTGGTGCCTGTGGTCCTATACCTTTTCATTTTATCCTTACAACAACCCTGCAGGGTAGGTTTGACTGGTCAGTGACGGGCACAAAGTCACCCAGAGAGATTCATGACTGAATGGGGATTCAAACCCAGATCTCCCAAATCCCAGTCCAGTGCTCTAACCACTATATCACACTGCCTCTCTTGCTTCAGGCTCCTTGATTTTACTCAACTGTTGCAGCCTAGTTCCTTGACGTGGGATCACATACAGAAATATGACATTACAGTGTCCACAGCCAATCCCATTCGGAGACAGGGTGAGGTCACTGAAGGTGAGGTTTTATGTATTTACTTAATTTTTATACCGCCCAACTGCTAGAACAGTTTAAGGAAGATTTAAATGAACATGTGAACACTTCTATAGGCATGGCTGAAAAATAAATTAAGAAAGGAAATGCTTTTCAGCCCTGCCAAAAGTGTTTGCAGAAAACATTAAGAGTTTCAGCCTACATCTAACTCAGCTTTTCCCCTGTTTTATTTTTCTCCTGAAATTGTAATGTTTCATTCAAAACTTGGAAAGTATCAATCAAAGACTTCCAGCATGTTCTCTTCTTGGATGAGCAGTAAATGGATTTTGAAGAACATCTGGTTCAATTTGAGAGCTGCCCATCAGCCCAGAAATGAAGAGATAATTTTGCACTAAATTGTCTTGCCAAGGTTTTTTCTCCATCCTGCTCGGTCCGGGATTTAGGAATGAAAAGTGGGGGTGGGAAAGTGGCAGATAACCAGCCTGCTAATGGAGCTTGATGGGCCCGGGCGGTGGGGGGGGGGGCTGGAGGGGCAGCAGCGCTTGCTTTTCTAAGCAGCCCCTCCTGAGACGTCCCAGAATTTCAGGGGAAACGTTCGGCGCAAAACAGTCCCTGGGCTCCCCCGGGAGTGGGGCGCTTTCAACTTGGTGGGGCTTGTTCCAGGGGGAGCTTGTCCTGTATCACTGAGTAGACCAAGTGTTGCCAGTGGGGTCATGTACTCACTCCGGGCTTCAGCCTGAACTGGAAAGAAGCAACCTCCTTCACCCGGGCCTTCTTGTGCTGAGCCTAACCAAGGGGCGGCGTTCAGCACCATGGACAACTCCCTCCAAGTCCTGTCTCCAGCCCTATGCCAACAGAAGACCGAATGAGGCATTGAAAGACAACGTAATTGAGGCATGTCTTATACCCAGTACCATGAACAGGAGGCAAAAGGAAGCTCTTTTAGTTGAGGATTGATAATTGATTGGAAGCGACTGGGAAAATTTGTCAGTACACAGAATAATAATTCCCTTTTTTCTGAACTTCCATAGTACATTGAATGATAGAAAGAAAGGTATTTCAGTCTCTGAAATTTGTGGGCTGAATATATTGGTTGTACTTGTTCAAAATCCCTTGGCGATTTTATTTTACATGCACGCACTTTTATTTATTTATTTATATTGCGATTTATATCCTGCCTTTTTCTACAAAGGGCTCAAGGCAGCTTACATCATTCTCCTCCTCCATCTTATCCCCACAACAACAACCCTGTGAGGCAGGCTGGGCTGAGAGTCTGTGACTGGCCCAAAGCCACCCCGTTGGCTCCATGGCTGAGCAGGGACTCGAACCCAGGTCACCTGAGTCCCAGTCCCACGCTCTTAACCATGACACCACACTGGCTCTTGTTTTCTTTTATTCTGTATTCTTTTTGTTTTTCTGCATTCTATGCCCAGAAAATAATAAAAGTAATACGTTTTTTAAAAGTTCTGTCTAAAACCCAGATGGCTCCACTGCTCCACTAATGCTGCTGTTGGAACGGGCATTGAAAGGGGACTCACTGGACAAGTGCCCTCCGCGTGGCCCTGGGACAAGCCCTTCTGGCTGTCCTTCCTCCGGAAGGCAAGACTCATGTGCTCAGCCTGGCCCTGCAAGGTGAGCTGAGCCGAGAGGAAGGCGGCTATCGCACAACTGGCCGCCTTCCCGTCAGCAGGGCGCTGCAAGGGGGCACGCCAGCCGCCGTTCCCAGCGACCGGCCTCCTTCCCGCTTGCTGCTTGTGGCAGCAGCCGCAGAGCGGAGGAAAGGTGCAGGTGTGTGAGGCTTGATCCCTGGAGCACCGGCTGCGAATGCTTTGCGCAGTCACCAGGAGCCCAGGCTCGAGGCTGCTGCAAAATTGGGAATGTTTAGCCAATTCGGAGAAGCTAAATTGTGGAGCTGGAAGAGGCCGGAGGGCCATCGGGTCCATCCCTCTGGCCACTCCTGGATTCCCAGTTGACCCACTCCCTGGTCTTGGGTTCCTTGGCTGCACTGCTCGAACAGCCAGGGAGTTTTCCTGATGCCTGGCCAGAATCTGGCAATCAGACCGTTATTCTGTGCCCTTCACTCTGGGATGGACGAGAAGAGATGCTGGCCTTGCTCTTTGTGGCAGCCTTTCAGGTGCTTGTGGAGGGCTATCATAGCTCCCCCCAGTCTTCTCTTCTCTGCGCTAAACATGCCCAGTCCTCTCCATCTCTCCGCACGGGGCTCTGCCCCCAGTCCCTGCGCCATCCGTGCTGCCCTCTTCTGGGCCCTTTCCAGCTTTCCTGCATCTGTCTGAAACAAAACGGATTCCCCGCAGAGTCCCAGTCTATAATAGCGAAATGCCATGACACACTCCTTCATGGATCACTGCCTTGTCGTGGCGAAGGGGCTTGCGTAGCTCAATGAAGCTATGAGCGATGCCATGCAGGGCCACCCAAGACAGACAGGTCATAGCAGAGAGCTCTGACAAAACGTGATCCACTGGAGAAGGAAATGGCAACCCATGCCAGTATCTTTGCCATGAAAACCCCATGGACAGTACCAAAAGGCAAAAAGATATGACGCCGGAAGATGAGCCTCTCAGGTCGGAAGGTGTCCAATATGCTACTGGGGAAGAGCGGAGGGCTAGTACTAGTAGCGCCAGAAAGAATGAAGCGACTGGGTCAAAGCCGAAAGGACACTCAGTTGCCGATGTATCTGGAGGTGAAAGGAAAGTCCGATGCTGCAAAGATCTTTACTCCATAGGAACCTGGAATGTCAGATCCATGAATCAAGGCAAGCTGGATGTGGTCAAACAAGAGATGACAAGACTGAACATCGACATCTTAGGAATCAGTGAACTAAAATGGACAGGCATGGGTGAATTTAGTTCAGATGACCATCAGGTATACTACTGCGGGCAAGAATCCCTCAGAAGAAATGGAGTAGCCTTCATAGTCAATAAAAGAGTAGGAAAAGCAGTACTGGGATACAATCTCCAAAATGACAGGATGATCTCAGTTCGAATCCAAGGCAAACCATTCAACATCACAATAGTTCAAGTCTATGCCCCAACCACTGGTGCTGAAGAGGCTGAAGTTGACCAGTTCTATGAAGGCCTACAACACCTTCTAGAATTAACTACAAAAAATGATGTCCTTATCATCATGGGGGATTGGGATGCTAAAGTAGGAAGCCAAAAGATAACAGGAATAGCAGGCAAGTTTGGCCTTGGAGTACAAAATGAAGCAGGGCACAAGCTGGTGGAATTTTGTCAAGAGAATACAATGGTCATAGCAAACACTCTTTTCCAACAACCCAAGAGACGACTCTACACATGGACATCACCAGACGGTCAACACAGAAATCAGATTGACTGTGTGCTCTGCAGCCAAAGATGGAGAAGTTCTATACAGTCAGTAAAAACTAGACCAGGAGCTGACTGTGGCTCAGATCATGAGCTTCTGGTGGCAAAATTTAGGCTTAAGTTGAAGAAAGTAGGGAAAACCACTAGGCCACTCAGGTATGACATAAATCATATCCCGGATGAATACACAGTAGAGGTGACAAATAGATTTAAGGAATTAGATCTGATAGACAGAGTTCCTGAAGAACTATGGACGGAGGTTTGCAACATTGTACCAGAGGTAGCAACTAAAACCATCCCAAAGAAAAAGAAATACAAGAAAGCAAAATGGCTGACTGAGGAAGCTTTACAAATAGCTGAGGAAAGAAGGGAAGCAAAAGGCAAGGGAGAAAGAGAAAGATACAAACAATTGAATGCAGAATTCCAGAGAACAGCTAGAAGAGATAAGAATGCCTTCCTAAATGAACAGTGCAAAGAAATAGAAGAAAACAATAGAATAGGGAGGACCAGAGATCTCTTCAAGAAAATTGGAGATATGAAGGGAACATTTCATGCAAAGATGGGCATGATAAAGGACCAAAATGGCAGGGACCTAACAGAGGCAGAAGAGATTAAGAAGAGGTGGCAAGATTACACAGAAGAACTATACAAGAAATAGCTTAACATCCCTGATAAGCATGATGGGGTGGTCACTGACCTCGAGCCAGACATCCTGGAATATGAAGTCAAATGGGCCTTAGGAAGTCTGAGTAGCAACAAAGCTAGTGGAGGTGGCAGTATTCCAGCTGAGCTATTCAAAATCCTGAAAGACGATGCAGTTAAAGTGCTACACTCACTATGCCAGCAAATTTGGAAAACTCAACAGTGGCCACAGGATTGGAAAAGGTCAGTTTACATTCCGATCCCCAAGAAGGGCAATGCCAAAGAATGTTCAAACTACCGCACCATTGCACTCATTTCACATGCTAGCAAGTTATGCTCAAAATCCTACAAGCTAGGCTCCAGCAGTATGTGGACCGAGAACTGCCAGAAGTACAGGCAGGATTTCGAAGAGGGAGAGGAACTAGAGATCAAATTGCCAACATACGCTGGATCATGGAGAAAGCTAGGGAGTTCCAGAAAAACATCTACTTCTGCTTCATTGACTACGCTAAAGCCTTTGATTGTGTGGATCACAACAAATTGTGGCAAGTTCTTAAAGAGATGGGAGTACCTGACCATCTTGTCTCTTGAGAAACCTATATGCAGGTCAAGAAGCAACAGTGAGAACCGGACACGGAACCACTGATTGGTTCAAAATTGAGAAAGGAGTTTGGCAAGGCTGTGTACTGTCGCCCTGCCTATTTAACATATGCAGAGCACATCATGAGAAAGGCAGGGCTAGATGAATCACCAGTTGGAATCAAGATTGCTGGGAGAAATATCAACAACCTCAGATACGCAGATGATAACACTCTCATGGCAGAAAGTGAAGAGGAACTAAAGAGCCTCTTGATGCGGGTGAAGGAGGAGAGCGCAAAAGTTGGCTTGAAACTCAACATTAAGAAAACTAAGATCATGGCATCCGGTCCTCTCACTTCCTGGCAAATAGATGGGGAAGAAATGGAGGTAGTGAGAGATTTTATTTTCCTGGGCTCCAAGATCACTGCAGACGGGGACTGCAGCCAAGAAATTAAAAGACGCTTGCTCCTGGGGAGGAAAGCTATGGCAAATCTAGATAGCATACTGAAAAGCAGAGACATCACCCTGCCAACAAAAGTGCGTATAGTCAAGGCTGTGGTTTTCCCAGTTGCAATGTATGGCTGTGAAAGCTGGACCATAAGGAAGGCCGAGCGCAAAAGGATTGAGGCCTTTGAGTTGTGGTGCTGGAGGAGACTCCTGCGAGTCCCTTGGACCGCAAGGCGATCAAATCGGTCAGTCCTAGAGGAGATCAACCCTGACTGCTCTTTAGAAGGCCAGATAGTGAAGATGAAACTCAAATACTTTGGCCACCTAATGAGAAGGAAGGACTCCCTGGAGAAGAGCCTAATGCTGGGAACAATAGATGGCAAAAGAAGAAGGGGGCGGCAGAGGATGAGGTGGCTGGATGGAGTCACAGAGGCGGTTGGTGTGAGCTTGAGTGGACTCCGGGGGATGGTGGAGGACAGGAGGGCCTGGAGGAATGTTGTCCATGGGGTTGCGATGGGTCGGACACGACTTCGCGACTAACAACAACAACACCATGACACAACAGCAATGGAAGGTGCCTGGGGACCCTCGATTTATTTGGAGTCCCGACTCCAGAGCTCTTCCCCTCTTGCATCCAACATGGCAGGATGGTGCTGGCCGCCCCCCAGGTTTTCCACAGGGCCTTGGAGGGTGAGGGGGTTTGCTGGGGAGCAGGAAGGGGAGCAGCTGGGGCTGTGGAGCTGGGCAGATTCCCATTGATGCCTCTGCCGCCTTCTCTCCCCGGGGAAAACTGGCTAAGATGGGCAAAATCAGAAAGGAGGAGACAAGAGATGTGTGGAGTGCAGGCAGGTCTGCAGAAGATCAGTGGGTTCGTACACCGTGATCAGCCGATGCGGTAAGAGAATCGCAGGTCTGTGTGGCAGCAGAATCTGTTCCCGGTCAGCAGACACATCATGGTAGCAGGTCTGCCTCCCAGTGTCCAGGAGGCCCTAACTGGTCCCACAGCCCTTGAGGGACCCCTCCTTTGCATGTTTCTGGGGAGATCACAAAAGGCTGCTGTTCGCAATCTGCATTTTTTGTGGTGGTCAGTCCTCCTGCTGGAGGGAGCAGAGCCCTGGAGGGGCTGCCCTGCCTGTTCTCTCTTTTCTAGAGTCCTGCTGGCACCCCTGAATAAGCACAGATATTTGTGGACGCTGCTTTTCAAAAATAGATTTTTGGCCACATGGGGTGCTAGACCCCTTTCAAGATAAGGGCTGAATTCAGCTTTGGAGGTGCTCTCAGGACTGCGTTCCAGCAGTGGGTCGGGACTAACCCCAAAGTGGCAGAGCCAAAGGCAAAGGGGGTGGGACTGACCCCCCCCCCCCAAACCCAGGATATTCTCCTTTCAATCTCGCACTGCTCGCTAAGTCTTAGGGCAGGCAATTTAACCCTTGAAAACGGGGAAACACCTGCACAAAAGCTGTGGCTTAGCCACCGATTGGCGGATGGGGAAAGGGGTGGAGCCAGGCAAAGTGCACGGCAGCGCAAGGAACCCTGGGCCTCTTCGAGAAAATGAAAAAAGCTAAGTGGGCCGGGGACAAGAGGATGGCGTTGGATGCGGAGCAGTGCAAGGTCTTGCATTTGGGGCATAGGAATGGGTGTCATAAGTGCAGGTTAGGGGACAAGGGGCTGGAGAGCAGCACTTGCGAAAGGGACCTCAGGGTACTGGTTGACCGCAGGCTAAACATGAGTCAGCCGTGTGATGCGGTGGTCAAGAAGGCAAATGCCACCCTTGGTTGCATAGCCAGAAGTGTGGCTTCTAGATCAAGAGAGGTGTTACTACCACTCTACACGACTCTGGTGCGCCCGCAACCTGAGTATTGTGCTCAGTTTTGGGCCCCTCCTTACAGAAAGAATATAGCCAGGTTGGAGTCAGTGCAGCGTAGGGCCACAAGGATGGTGGCTGGTTTGCAGGGGATGACGTATGAGGTGAGACTGAGGGAACTGGGTCTCTTCAGCCTGGAGAAGAGGAGACTCTGAGGGGATATGTTGGTGACATACAGGTATGTGAGGGGGTCTCACATGGAGGTGGGTCATGACCTTTTTTTCCTCTGTGGTGGAGGGCAGGACATGTTCCAGTGGAGCCAAACTCAAGGAACCAAGATTTAGGGTGGATGCCAGGAAGTCCTTCCTGATGGTTAGGATCCCAAGGGTGTGGAATGGGTTTCCACGGGAGGTGCTGAGGCCCCCTCAGTGAGGGTGTTCAAGGACAGGCTAGACAGGCACATGGTAGGCATGTCATGAGCAGAGCCAGCTGGAGCCGGAGGTCAGACTAGATGGCCGGGGACCCCTTCTGACTACTCCGTTTCTATGTTTCTGATGGACATCTGCTAGAAGATTGAGCCCCACGGCCATTTCTGGGGCTGACGGAGACAGCTTTTTGCATTTGAAAGAGGATGGCAGACTCTGCCAGAGTGGACAGATTCCATTCATCCCCTAATATGGCGAGTGGTGGCAGCGTTTTGTGAGCGAGGGAGCCCTGCCAACTCAGGCCAACGACCTGAGAGCAGATGATGATCACGCCTCTCCTGGGCTGACTCACTTGGGTTGCCGTTTCTGTAGTTAATGTCAAGGTAGCTGGCCAGCTTGCCGGGCAATGCAGGAGAGGTTGCCAGTCTCCTCTTCAGGTGGCCAGTGGGTTCCCTACGTGGACAGCTAGAGCCGTATGTCCAGGCCTTGTTGCTTCCCTGTGTGAACGGGCCACCCATTCATTCATGCTGAGATAAATAGGATGCAATGTTGAGGTCAGGGCTGCTGAATCGCATGACCCCCCCCCCACAGCCCATCCCACTCCTCACATCACTGTTTGTGGAAGTGCTGAGGCACCGTCTGCGACTTGGAGGCCCTGAGTAAATGAAAGGGTGCAGTTATTTGTCTAATAAATGATGCACATTTACATAAGAAATTTCCTCCATCGTTTTTAATGGATTACCTGACCTGCAGTTCCAGGAGTGGCGCATGGGAGGGGCTGTAATTTGTGGGTGGATATGTGTGCATTTCTGGGCTTGTGGCACATTCCACCAAAGGGAAAAGCATTCGGCAACACGTGTGCCTTTGAAACTGCACGCCAAATGCCCCCCTCTCCCGGCTCTTGCTTAGCTGTGGCCTCCTTTCCTCCCTCTGTTCGCCTTGTGAGAGATGGTGGGTCGGTCATCCCTGTGGGTTCAGCTCCCTCCCTGGATCTCTGGCAGAGACGGCAGCCCCATCTCCCCTCCTGGTGCTTTCGCATGGTGCTGGTCCCGCCGCTGAGCGCCGTTTTGCACCACTGATAACATAATCACAGAATCTCATAATCCCCCTTAAGACAGTCACACACTTTTAGCGAGCCTCGGGCCAAAAGGAGCCGAGCCCTCTTCACGGGGAATCGGGTTTTGTGCAGGCCACGGCAGAGTTAATCCAGAGTTCCCTGGATTCATGAGCCCGTTTGCTCCACCGCCTTCCCCCAACCAGGGATGACTCTCCTGCTTTCTGGAGGAAGAAGAGAGCCCAGAAGCAGGAAACCGACGGAGACGCCGGGGGGGGGGGGGCACAGGTGGAAGCAGAGAGAGGCTTGTGCAGAGATGTGGAAGGGCTGGAGTCCCTGAACTGGGCAGAGCAGGACATGGCTTCCCCATGGTTTTACTCCCCAAGGCGGCTGCAAAGGGAGAAGTCTCACTTTATTCAGCCACAGCAGGCTGCGGTGGCCAGGGGGAATTCTGCAGGGGATGCCGCCCCCTTGGACATGGGCACAGGGGACAGGGTGGTCCGGAGGAAGCTCAGACGGCTCTGGGGTGCCTAGAACTTGGCAGCACCCCCAGCGGCCTCTGTCCTGGGTGTCTTGCGTGAGGATTGGCAAGAAGGGTGGAGTTGTGGCCCAGAGAGGCTGAAGGTCGCCCAGCGGGACTTCGACTGGTGCAGAGGGGACTGTGCTGGCCAAGGGGATCCCCCACTGCGACCCCAGAAAGCCTTCCCCATGGGCAGCCTCTTCTGGCCCTGGGATCGTGCCCTCACCGGGGCTGATGGGCAGGGCAAGGTTTTGTCGCCAGCACACAGAAGCTCCCTGGCAGCCAAGCGGTGAGCCCCTTGGGACCCAGAGTGGCCTCTAGTTCATCTTATCATCTGTCATCCGGCTTTTCCCCTGGATGAGTGCTAATTGCAAAGAATTAAGCACAGGTGAGCAAAATATTCTCTCCAGGTTTTCCTCTACCCCCCACCCCGCCTTTTCTCTTACTCCTTTGAAAGCATTTGCCTCTTCAGCTCCCCCCACTGAACGCTCAGGCAAACTCTGAGTTACTGGAGACACGACACCCTCGTCGGGGGCAGCGGGGTGGTAGGCACAGAGCTCCTGTGGCAAAAATGGTATTTTCATTGATTGGATAGTCCACAATGGCACCCGTTGCTCATCGCTCCTTCTGAAGTATTGTCCATTTGTGCTCATAATTTTATAATTATATATATAGTTATATATTTTAGCGCTGAGTGGCCAGGGGACTGGCACAGGCAAGGTAGGAGCTGGGCAGGTGGGAGCAGAGGTCCAGGAGCAGCAGAGAGGGAGGGGGCGGGGCCAGAGAGCGAGAGCAGCCAGGGGGAAGCAGGGGGCGGGGCCACTGGCCTGAGGGACTGATAAGGCCAAGCTCAGCCACTGCAAGCCCTTTTGGCTCTGGCCTCTTGGCAGAGCGGCAGAGCAGCAGAGGCACAGGCTGGGAGAGAGGGCTGAGTGGCCAGGGGACTGGCGAAGGCAAGGCAGGAGCTGGGCAGGTGGGAGCAGAGGGCCAGGAGCAGCGGAGAGGGAGGGGGCGGGGCCAGAGAGCGAGAGCAGCCAGGGGAAGCAGGGGGCGGGGCCACTGGCCTGAGGGACTGAGGAGGCCCAGCTCAGGTGCAGCGCGTCAAGGGCATCGTCCCTCGTCTGCATCCCTGAGCTGCGGTCCGGACGGTCCAGAGACTCCCTTCCCTGAGACACAGTTTGATTGTTTGTTTGGTTGGTTTTTTTTGTTTTGTTTGTGTGGTTTTGTTTTGTTTTGTTTTGTTTGCACTTTGCTTTGCTTTCTTGTGCTTTGTTTTTTTTTTTTCCTTCCAATTTAAATTTAAGTTTATTTTCTCCTTGTGTGTGTGTGTGCAAGTGGGGTTTTTGCCTGGGAGAACTGGGAGAGTGAGAGGAACTGCAGGACTAACAAGACAGGGGACCAAGGTAAGGTCTCGGTAGGGTTACAGATGGCAGACCAGGAGATGGCCTTGGCGGGAGTCACGGGTGTTGCTGTCCGCTGCGAGAGCTGCGACATGTTCGCCCTTCTCCCCCAGGAGAGGCAGGGATACACTGGCCCTCGGTGCAAGATGGTGACCCTGCTAGAGGAGGAGGTGAGGTGCCTGAGGGCCGAGAGAGCTCTCCAGGCCCCCCCGCAGCAGCCCCCCTCTCGACAGAGGGCTGAGGGAGAGACCACGGGAGGAGCAGCTGCGGAGACATGGAGGTATGTCACCCACAGGAGGAGGCGGCCAGCACGGCCTCCTCCTTCTCCTGGCACCAATCTGGAGCTGGGAAACAGGTTCTCTCCACTTGGGGAGGCTGGGGCTGACGAGGCCTCGGGGGACCAGCAGGACCCCCAGCCTGGGACATCAGGAGGCAAGGGGGCCGCTGCAGGAGAGGCGAGGGCCAGGGCACGACTGCCCACCAGCACTGAGAAGGCACGGCGGCGGGTGATAGTTGTTGGGGACTCCCTGCTGAGGGGCACTGAGGCGGCGGTGTGCCGCCCCAGCCTTCAGACAAGGGAGGTTTGCTGCCTGCCGGGCGCACGCATCCGGCACGTGAAGGACAGAGTGGAGCGTCTTGTTCGCTCCGGGGGTCACCAGCCACTCCTGGTGATCCATGTGGGCACAAACGACGTGGCCAGGCAGGGGGTGGTCGGGATCACCAGGGACTTTTCGGCCTTGGGGAAGAAACTCAGGGAGCTGAAGGCCCAAGTGGCCTTCTCGTCAATCTTACCCGTCCGGGGATTTGGGACAGGAAGGGACAGGAGGGCCTCTGAGGTGAACGACTGGCTTAGGGTGTGGTGCCAGAAGGAACGCTTCGGATTCCTCGACCACGGCACTCGTTTTCTTGCCAATGGACTTCTGGCAAGGGACGGGTTGCACCTCACGAGGATGGGGAAAAGGTCCTTTGGAGATGCTCTAGCGAGCTTCATCCGGAAGACTTTAAACTGAGCCAGTGGGGGGTGGGTTCAGGCCCCCCAGTAACGTGTCTGCACTGGACAAGTGTGCAGGGAGGATCGGGGCTCTGGGAGCAGGGCTTTAGAGATACTGCAGGGACTGACAGGACTTCTACAGAGAGGGGCCAGGTACCAGGGAGGATGGGAGGAAGGAGGATGCTGGGCACTCCAAGGAAAGCAAGCAGTGGGAAGGAGTTGAGGTGCATGTACACCAATGCTAGGAGCATGGGTAATAAGCAGGAAGAGCTTGAAGCTCTCCTGGGAATAGGAGGATACGATCTGGTGGGAATCACAGAAACTTGGTGGGAGGAAAGGCAAGTCTGGAATGTGAACATAGAAGGGTATCACCTTTTTAGAAAGGACAGGAAGGGAAAGAGAGGTGGGGGTGTGGCTTTATATGTCAGGGAAGGGATAGGATGCAGTGAGATAGAGTGCAGCACAGATGGGGATTCGGTAGAGGTAGTCTGGGTGAAACTTAGGGGTTTTGACAGAGAAAGACACCTGACAGTGGGGGTATGTTATCGCCCTCCAGGTCAACTTGAGACCCTGGATGATGTCCTGACAGGCCAGATTCTAAGGATATCTCGGGGGAGAGACACAGTAATTATGGGAGATTTCAGTCTCCCGGATATTACTTGGGAGACTCACTCGGCGGTGACAGCCAGGTCACGTCGCTTCCTAGAAGCTCTAGAGGGTGGGTTTTTCACACAGAGGGTCCGAGAGGCGACGAGGGGGGGAAACATCCTGGACTTGGTCTTGACCAATAGAGAGGAGCTGATAGATGAAGTACAGATTAGGGGAGCTCTGGATGCGAGTGATCACTCCATCCTTTGCTTTGAGATCAGAGGACTGGGGCCGTGCAGCAGGGCGAGCACCAGAAGCTGGGACTTCAAGAGGGCCAACTTTGGCCAACTGAAGGCCAGGCTGGGGAAAGTCTCCTGGAAGGTAAGCGAGGAGGGGTGGATGGCACTCAAAAGGGAGGTTTTGCAGGCGCAAGCCTTGACGATACCTCTAGTCAGCAAGGTGGGGAGGCGGAGGAGAGTGCCGCCATGGATGCGAAAGGAGGTGGTTAGGGGGATTAGACGAAAGAGGAGCCTCCATAGGAAATGGGTACTGGGGGAAATAGACAAAAGGGTATACCGGGAGGAGGAGGCCCGTTGCAGAAGGATTCTTCGCAAGGCTAAGGCTGATTATGAGCTGAGACTTGCCAAGAATATCAAGAGCAACAAAAAGGGCTTCTTCCAGCATGTAAATGGGAAAAGGAAGGGGAGACAAGTGGTGGGACCACTAAATAAGGAGGAAGGAGATCCAGTGACTGACATGAGGGAACAGGCACAGATGCTAAATGACTATTTTGCCTCTGTGTTCTCCCCAAAGCAGGACGGGGATATCCGTATAGGAGATTGGATGAGGCTGGGGACTTAGGGGCAGAGATTAGAGTCACCCCCCTTGAAGTCGAGGGGCTCCTCAGGGCATTGGACATTACAAAGGCGCCAGGCCCTGACGGGTTACACCCAAGAGTACTTAGCGAGTTGGCAGGGGTTCTCTCACGCCCGCTGGCCTCCATTTTTGAGGCCTCGTGGAGAACGGGTGAAGTTCCAGAGGACTGGAGGGTGGCATCGGTGGTCCCAATTTTCAAAAAGGGTAGTAGGAAGGACATGGGGAATTATAGACCGGTTAGCCTTACGTCCATTGTAGGAAAAACAATGGAAAGGCTCATAATAGAGAGAGATCTAGTGATGCTAGATAGGGAAGGGAGGCTGACAGCCACACAACACGGCTTCCGCAGAAACAGGTCCTGCCAGACAAACCTTGTGGAATTCTATGACAAGGTTTCAAGATGGCTAGATGGAGGGGATGCAGTGGATGTGGTATACCTGGATTTCAGCAAGGCCTTTGACAAAGTGCCCCATGATATCCTGGTGGAGAAACTGAGGAGTTTTGGGATACACCAAAGCACTGTCCGTGGATTAGGGCATGGCTGACTGACCGAAAGCAGAAGGTAACCATTAGCGGGGAATCGTCAGGATGGCAGCCAGTGACAAGCGGGGTCCCCCAGGGCTCTGTCCTGGGGCCGATCCTGTTTAATCTTTTCATTAACGACATGGAAGAAGGGGTGAACAGTCTGCTGATCAAATTCGCAGACGACACTAAAACTGGAGCAGTGGCCACAACTGAGAAGCAGGTACTCCAGATCCAAAAGGATCTGGACAGACTATGGAAGTGGGCAGGAGACAACAGGATGGCGTTCAATGTGGAGAAGTGCAAGGTCTTGCACTTGGGCATAGGAATAGCTGTCATAAGTACAGGTTAGGGGACAAGTGGCTGGAGAGCAGCACTTGTGAAAGGGACCTCGGGGTACTGGTTGACCGCAGGCTAAACATGAGTCAGCAGTGTGATGCGGTGGTCAAGAGGGCGAATGCCACCCTTGGTTGCATAGCCAGAAGTGTGGCTTCTAGATCAAGAGAGGTATTACTTCCACTCTACATGACTCTGGTGCGCCCGCAACTGGAGTATTGTGTTCAGTTTTGGGCCCCTCATTACAGAAAGGATATAGCCAGGTTGGAGTCAGTGCAGCGTAGGGCCACAAGGATGGTGGCTGGTTTGCAGGGGATGGGGTATGAGGCGAGACTGAGGGAACTGGGTCTCTTCAGCCTGGAGAAGAGGAGACTCAGAGGGGATATGTTGGCAACATACAGGTATGTGAGGGGGTGTCACATGGAGATGGGGAGAGGCCTGTTCTCCCCTGCAGAGGAAGGCAGGACGCGCTCCAATGGAGCAAAGCTCAGGGAGCCAAGGTTCAATTTGGATGCCAGGAAGCACTTCCTGACAGTTAGGACCCCGAGGGCGTGGAATGGGCTTCCACGGGAGGTCGTTGAGGCCCCATCGGTGAGGGTGTTCAAAGACAGGCTGGACATGCACATGGTGGGCATGTCATGAGCGGAGCCGGCTGGTGCCGGAGGTCAGACTAGATGGCCCAGGAGGCCCCTTCTGACTCGCTCTGTTTCTATGTTTCTATGTTTCTATGTTTCTATATTTTATATATAATTGTATATATAATTATATATAATTTTATATAATTCCTCATAATTTTATTTTTGCACTGACTTTCTGGTGGCCTTCACACATCGCCTGCCCCTCCCCTGCCCCTCTTCCTCCAGCTGAGCTAATTCCGTGTCTTCCTCAGTGCATCGCCATCCTTAATGTGTCTCCGTGGCTGCCCATCACGCCTTGCACGGCTGGCCTATCTTGCCGCGTTGTTGTCCTGTCTGTCTAAATTTAGCAGCTGAACTGCGTGTTTCTGCAGAGCTAATCCAAGAAAATTCCAGCGATGTTTCCTGTTCTCACCTTCCTGAATAAGCAGGCCACTTGGCAGAATTTCCGCCCCGGTTTGCCTGTGCTCCATGCTTCCTCTCTCCTGACGGTGCCCCGGAGAGAAGCTGCAGAGCACGGACAGCAGTGCTCAAGCTGCCACACAACAAAACTTGAAAGCACTTAGAGAAACGAAGAGGGGGACGTGCTCCACACTCAGTCGCTGTTTCTGGGTGAGTCTCTTTCTCTGCTGAAGAAAACTGGCGAAAGTAGAATGAGCTGGAGAATTTCCAGGGGCTTTCTGCACACAGCTGGAACCAGGCTGCACGTTTTGTGGATCTGCACACCTTCCTCATGTGCAACATTGTATTTTTGGTGAGGGGGGGCTCTGATAGGTTGGGAGGGCATTACTGCATCCTGGATGGGGTCACACTCCCCCAGTCCGCAGTCTGGGGGTGCTCCTGGATCCTGGTCTGTCCCTGGAATATCAGGTGGATATTTTTCCAGCTGCGGCGGATTTTCCGGCTCCACCCCAGTCTAGACAGTGGGACCCTGAAGATACTTGCTCATGCCCTGGGAACTTCCAAACAGATTATCATCATGCGCTCTACGTGGGGCTGCCCTTGAAGACAGTTCAGCAATCGCAACTGGTGCAGAATCGGGCCACTTGGTTGGTGACTCGAGCAGCCCATAGAACGCCAGAGATGGGAATTGGTTGTGGCTGTGGGGTAGGACCACCGCTTGGCACGTGGCAGTTTTGACTCCTGGGAGAATTCCGGGCAGCCCTTGTTGCTGTCTGGAAATGGGACACAGCTCGGCAGAGACAGTGGGCCAGGCAAGTCAGGGTTCCCGTTCATTGCAAGTCAGCTTCTGGCATTCCTGCTTCAATCAGACCTTTCTAAGCACTCATGAGGACCAGAATCTTATTCCGTTTTACGGGGAAGAGCCAAGCTGAGCACAGAACCCCAGTTCTTCATGCAGGCATTTCCAGGGTCAGCCTTCCACAGCATCTCTGGCAAAGCCTAGGAACTCCCTGTGGATACTTTGCTGCCCCTCCGTGGTGCCCACCGTGGGCTACGTGGACCAGAGTCCACCTCAGCAAGGTCTGCTTGCTCTGCAGAGGGGCATGATGAACCACTTGCTTCCTCCCGCCGGCTCCAGTGGGGATTCTGCCAGCATGAACAGAACTGGAGAGCATCCGATGACGACCAGGGAATCAAGAGGCCAGCCCAACGGATGCTGAGAACATGTGTCTGGTTTATGCCAAGATGTGGCCCTCTGCATGTCAAGCTTCTGGGGTTCGGGTTTCCATGTACGCCTGCCCCCGACCCGAACCCTGTGACTGGCCTAAGGTGAGACCTGCCACAGGGGAGTCAAGGTGGGGGAGCAGCGCTCTCCCTTGGGCAGCCCAGGGGCACCCAGAGCCGATCACGCAGGGCACAGAACCGGGGAAGCTGCACAGCTGCAAGGGAGGCCCCGCAGCTGCTGCCACGGACGTGATCGCGCGGCCTCCGAGTCCGCAGCCGGGAGCCAAGCCGCACGTCCCGTTGCAGCTCCGCAGCAGGTGAGGGGGCTCAGGTGGCCTTGTGATGGAATGACGCCGGCACATTCTGCAGTGTTTGGTATGCAAGGGAAGAAGCGGGCTTGCAGCGAGCGCCGAACAGGACAAGACTCCCCCGAAGGAGATCTTGTCTCTCTTTTTATTTCCTGCAAATGTCTTATCAGACGGAGATGCGCGCCTTCCTGAAGCAGGCATCAAGGCCGTGTGAGTCATATCAGGCCACGCTCCGCAGCTCCCTCTCTTCACGCTGCTCGGTGGACACACATGGAGAGAGGCATGGATGCTTTTCCTCTGCTAACTAGGCAAGGCGCCACAAGGAGTCCGAGATGCATGTGACATATGGGAGCCATTCCCCCCTCTTCCCCCCTCATTCCCTTCTCCTTGGATATCCTTCTTTTGCAAAGCAGGTGCTGCTCCTTAAACTTTGTCCTGCACTTAGAATATGAAATGTGCATTGTGACAATCTATAGGGTTTAGCCGTAATTTTAGGTACTGGTTCTTGGGCCACCAGGCAGGTGGGCTGGGTGGCAGGGGCTTAGGCAGGGGCAGGAGAGGAGGGCAAAGGGGGTTGTGCAGGGAGGATCCGGGAGGGGGACGCAGGCTCACCGAGGGGGTCTGGGGAAGGGGAGGGACTTTGCTCGTCAGGCTTGCTGTGGAAACAGCAGGGCCCTCTGGCATCGGATAACAGGGACCTGAATAAGTGGGGCTGGTTTCCAAGTCTGCTGAGCAGGGTGCAGGGGCAGTCGGTCCCCCAGCCCAATCACTAAGCTAACAGGGGAGGGGTGAGCCTCTTCACAGGGACCCCGCTGAAGCCTCCGTCTCCAGGGGCAGGAGATTCCGAGCAGCCAAGTTGTGCGGAGAGGCGGGCAGAGCGGAATATAGGCCAGAAAGCGGGAGAGCAACTCTGTGAGGCTGCTGCTCATCGTGAGCTCCTCTGCTGAGAGCGGTGTCTCTGCAAAGCCAACCCTCAGCACCAGCATCCAGCGCTGCCTGGAACGAGAACAGGAGCGTGTGCCGGGATTCCCCCGGGGGGACGCTGGGTGGGGAATAAAGATGCTGCCCGGCAGCATCAAAAGAAGGAGGGTGTTTTCAGGCTGATGTTTCTTTCTGGGAAAGTTACAAAAGGTTGCATGCAGCCTGGACTCAGTGACGCAGGATGCAAGCGAGTGTGTGCGGGGCAAAGATTCCTCTTCCACGATGCCTCCTGGGAGACGTGAGGAGGAAGACCGTGTGTGCAAGAGAGGCCCAGCCACGGAGCCCCCGGGTGGCCTCGGGCCAGGCGCAGACTCTCAGCCCAGCCTGCCTCACAGGGTTGTTGTGACGGCAAGATTAAGAGCAGGAAGAGGAGAATGCCTTGTGTTCTTTTGAAAGAAAACAGGCGGGATAGGAACCTTATGGATAAATAAACGTAAGAGGGAAAACATGCAGCCTCATCTTTTTTGGCAGCGCTGAAACAAAAAGGACACAAGCGGACACGAAGATCTGCGTGGGGTTGCATCAAAGGTGTTTTCCTTTGCCAGCGGCCAGCGTTCCCTTCCCACATTCAGTCCACACGGTGGCCAGCGAGCAGCCCACGGGAAGCCCACAAGCCGGATGGGCGCGCGGCAGCCCCCTCCTGCCCACGTCTCCCAGCAGCTGGCCTGGCTGACTTCCCCACCGCCTCGTTTTTCCCACTTGTAAAGGGGCCTGTTGAGTCCTCTTCTTCCTCCTGCCGTGTTCTCTTCACAAGGCCCCTGCGAGGCAGGCTAGGCTGAGGGCGCCTGCCCAGAGCCACTCACAGCCCTGCAAGACTGAGCGGGGACTGGAAGCCAAATCGCCTGCAACTCTCGCCGTGACACCCGATCCCACAGATTTGCCCAGCCCTCTCTTAGAGCCGCCCCGATGGGCGGCACTCAGTGGGCGGCCTGTAACTTGCGCACCCCACTTTTGTCTTTGTCCCCTCAGAAGCCGGCTTCCTTGCTTCCTCGGAAGCATATCTTTGCGATTCAAAAATCGAACTGGGCCCTGGGGCAGCCCAGCTGCTGACTCAGCAAAGCAAAGAAGGTGCTCAGAAGGTGAGCCACCAGCGTGGGTGCGAGATCCCACAAGCTGGCAGAGTCCGGGCTGGGGAAGCCTCTCCTTCTCGGACCAAGGAACAAACCCCGCCCCCCGTTGCTGGAGGGCGCGGTTAGATGCAGGTGCCCTTCCAGCTCAGGCAGACTTGAATTTGCAAAGGGTTCCCTATTTAGAGCAAAAAAGAATTCTCTCTTTAAACAAATAGTTTGTTTATTTCTTATTGTGTGGTACCACATGAATCCAAGCCACACCTGAAAAGATAAAAGGACCTGCCCCGCCCCAAAAATAGAACCATTTTTGGACAAGACTTGAAAAGATCCATAATGCTAATGCCATTTATGGTGCATTTCCCTGTAAAAAGGAACGTGAAAAACAGTGATGCATAACCTTCAGCAAAGGCAGTCCGAAGCGCCACGTCCATTTGCAAATAATGCCTGAAGGCCACCCATTCAAAAATCGAAAGGTTCATTAAATCTTTGGCCCAGCGTGTTATCGCAGGTGGCTCTGCACCCGTCCAGTATTCGCCCGTTAGCTGCCAGAAGGGCACGGAAAATCCATTAAATGAATGAGGGAGAAACCCAAGCGGACAGATTCCCCCGGTGGATTCCACCGAGTTTGTGCTGGATGGGGGACCACCTCTTTTTCCTTTCTCGGATGGACAGGTGCATCTGAGGGCCACCGACCTTTGGTGCTGGGCTGGTGCAGATGGCTGAGAATGCTGTTTGCATTCATGCTTAGTCCACTCTGTGTGCATCTCATGGATTGTCAGGCGTGTGCTGTTCCGTTGCTCATTCACAGATGGAAACAACTTTCCTCACTTTCTCAAACCTGCACTGGTGTGCACTCCTGCTGTTTTGCAATTTGCACTTCTGAAAATATCCATGTCCCCTCAAATGATGCCTCTCCCTGCAGAATATCAGCAAGTGGCTACCAGAAAAATGTGCAGGGGCATCAAATACCGTTGGAGGTGGTGTTTTAGCATTAGGTAAGTCCGAGGGGCTGGTAGCATCACAAATGAGATTATTCTAAGCTCATTGGTTCCTGCTTGGCTCATCAGAGCAAAATAAAATAGCAGGTAAACAATGAAAACACAAGAGGTCCAAGTGCTAGTTTTAACTGAATCTCTCAGTGAATGGGAAAATACTTTTTGGCACGGAGTGTGAATGTATGAAGTCTGGTGTAAAACAGATCCGGGAAGTTTAAGTCGGGGACTCTTGGAACCGGTGCAGCAAATGTATTCAGCCCTGGCAGCGAATGAGGCATTGCTGGAATGTAGGGAAAGAGACGTGAGGCGTTGTTTAGCGGCTGAATCGTGAGGCATCTCCGTAGGCATGTCTTTCTGGGTGTAAAACAGAGGAGCTGCAGCCTGGCTCTGAGCCACCAACTATGCACAGGGCTTAAGTGGAAAACATGCGAGAAAGCGCAGGCAGGAGCATAATTTCGACATGCAGGCAGCACTCACTAAATTGTCTTACTCACAGTTCATCTTTTCGGTTTCTAGTGACTGCCAGCTTACCTAACCAAGGACACAATGTACTTGCTGGAGAAGGGACAGTCTGCCTTTACGGATTCTGCACTCTTTGTCCACATGGCCTTCACCTGGAGGACGACTTGGAAAGCTTCGTGTTCCCACAGCCCTCTTCCCCCTGACCCACCAAGATTTTTCATCTCTCAGCTTTCCAAACAGTCACTCTTGAGCTCTGTTTAGCATCGCAGCATCTGAAGAGGGCAGAACCCAACGTGTCTCGCACTGAATGCAGTTGGAAATTACTCTGTTAGTCTTCCTCTCTATATGAATCTGTGCTAGGCTCTTTTGTTTGGGGGAAATGAAGTACTGAATTGAGAAAGTACAGTTGTTAATCACATGAAGATGCTCTCATCCTTGAGACTGTATTTTGAGATTTTCTTTGGTTTTTTTTCTGGTTTGCCACAATATCGGCAGATCACTTTGCACAAGCAATTTGAGGAAATTTCTGCACATTCCCACCATAGATTAAAACTTTGGTTTGCTTTGGTTGACTGAGGAGATTTCTGGAAACTGGGACATTTGCACACATTGGGAACAAATGAATGGGCACATGTGCTTGAAACACAGAAACAGTCAGAAAGGGCCTCCCGGGCCATCTAGTCTGACCTCTGGCACCAGCCGGCTCTGCTCACGACATGCCCACCATGTGGACGTCCAGCCTATCCTTGAACACCCTTACTGATGGGGCCTCAACCACCTCCCGTGGAAGCCCATTCCACACCCTCGGGGTCCTAACTGTCAGGAAGTGCTTCCTGGCATCCAAATTGAACCTTGGCTCCCTGAGGAAGGTGTATTAGAAACATAGAAACATAGAAACAGAGCGAGTCAGAAGGGGCCTCCTGGGCCATCTAGTCTGACCTCCGGCACCAGCCGGCTCCGCTCATGACATGCCCACCATGTGCATGTCCAGCCTATCTTTGAACACCCTCACCGATGGGGCCTCAACGACCTCCCGTGGAAGCCCATTCCACGCCCTCGGGGTCCTAACTGTCAGGAAGTGCTTCCTGGCATCCAAATTGAACCTTGGCTCCCTGAGCTTTGCTCCATTGGAGCGCGTCCTGCCTTCCTCTGCAGGGGAGAACAGGCCTCTCCCCATCTCCATGTGACACCCCCTCACATACCTGTATGTTGCCAACATATCCCCTCTGAGTCTCCTCTTCTCCAAGCTGAACAGACCCAGTTCCCTCAGTCTCGCCTCATACCCCATCCCCTGCAAACCAGCCACCATCCTTGTGGCCCTACGCTGCACTGACTCCAACCTGGCTATATCCTTTCTGTAATGAGGGGCCCAAAACTGAACACAATACTCCAGTTGCGGGCGCACCAGAGTCATGTAGAGTGGAAGTAATACCTCTCTTGATCTAGAAGCCACACTTCTGGCTATGCAACCAAGGGTGGCATTTGCCCTCTTGACCACCGCATCACACTGCTGACTCATGTTTAGCCTGCAGTCAACCAGTACCCCGAGGTCCCTTTCACAAGTGCTGCTCTCCAGCCACTTGTCCCCTAACCTGTACTTATGACAGCTATTCCTATGCCCCAAGTGCAAGACCTTGCACTTCTCCACATTGAACGCCATCCTGTTGTCTCCTGCCCACTTCCATAGTCTGTCCAGATCCTTCTGGATCCGGAGTACCTGCTCCTCAGTTGTGGCCACTGCTCCAGTTTTAGTGTCGTCTGCGAATTTGATCAGCAGACTGTTCACCCCTTCTTCCATGTCGCTAATGAAAAGATTAAACAGGATCGGCCCCAGGACAGAGCCCTGGGGGACCCCGCTTGTCACTGGCCACCATCCCGACGATTCCCCACTAATGGTTACCTTCTGCTTTCGGTAAGTCAACCATGCCCTAATCCACCGGACAGTGCTTTGGTGTATCCCAAAACTCCTCAGTTTCTCCACCAGGATATCATGGGGCACTTTGTCAAAGGCCTTGCTGAAATCCAGGTATACCACATCCACTGCATCCCCTCCATCTAGCCATCTTGAAACCTTGTCATAGAATTCCACAAGGTTTGTCTGGCAGGACCTGTTTCTGCGGAAGCCATGTTGTGTGGCTGTCAGCCTCCCTTCCCTATCTAGCATCACTAGATCTCTCTCTATTATGAGCCTTTCCATTGTTTTTCCTACAATGGACGTAAGGCTAACCGGTCTATAATTCCCCATGTCCTTCCTACTACCCTTTTTGAAAAAGGGTAGTGTATTAATATTTTTGGCAGTCCTATGTTCATGCTGGCATGTTTTGCATGGAGAAAATGGAATTTCTGGTAGAATCTGAGCCATTTGGTAAATTTAACCAGGGTGATGGTTCTGATAGGAGAAAAATAATGCCAGAGAAGTATCATTTTAGCTTCTTTCAATGGTGCTGAGCAGCTGGAAATGAGGAGAAATGGCCAATCAACCCTAGCAGACCCCTGAAACCCCACAGAATCTTTCTAGAGAACCTCTGTCTGAAATGCTTCTGCACGGCTTTGTCTGTAAATAGGGTGGGTGGAGGTCTAATGTTGTGTATTGGGAGCGAATGCATTTCATTTAGCCTCAAAACTCAGAGCTGGGGGAAATTTCTCTCTCTCTCTCTCTGACACAAACACGCACACACAGAAGTTTTTATTATCAAAATAACAAGAGAGAGTGAAATTAAGCACCAAGATTAAGGCTTTTATTCAAATTCATTGAGTCCCCTCCAATGGCCCAATTTGGCGTTGTTAATGAAAACATGTGTAGCGCTCCACTCCTTCTGGGTGAATTTTACAGGGAAGAACAATTCCAATCTAGAGGTCTAAGATTTCATGTTAAATTAATGTAACGGATGGTTAAAAGCTTTGCTAATTGGACATTGTTATTAATGGGATTGTCAGGTGAATAAAAATAAGCCCCAGAGCTGACATTTCACTTGCATGAACCCTGGTGTTTGGTGCTCAGTTTGTCGCATGCTGCGGGGGGGGGGGGGGTGTGCAACACGATCGGAGGCGTGCAAAAGATCCCCGTGTCCGAGCTGCTGCCTCCGAAGAAAGAAGGTGCAGACACTTCAGACATGCGAGGAGACTGGCGCAGGCTGCCGGCTCTCCCCGCTCTGCCTCCCTGCTGCGGCGTGAAGTTAGTTGCTCGCCTCGCGTGACCCAGCTTTGTTTACGGGTCGTCACACGTGATGGGGACGCTCCAGCGCTGTGCAGAAAGTGCCTTCTGCTTTCGCTCCACCAGCAAAGGGCTGCTGACGGTGGTTCCCAGAGGACCAGGCTGTGCGGGTTCGCACAGACAGGCGCAAGAGCCCTGGCTGGATTGGAGCCAGAGGCCCGCTAGCCCGTCCTCAGTTTAATTGGGAGTGGACTGGAACACAGAGCTGCCCAAAGCTGCCTTCCTTTCCACAACTCTTGGATGTGGCCACACCTGGAATGCTGTGTTCTGTTCTGGTCACCTTACCTGCAAAAGGACATTTGACGGGGTGGAAAAGGGCAACGAAAATGATCAGGGCTGGAGCAGCAACGGAGACTGTCTGGCTTAGAGGAAAGGTGAGGAAGGTGGGACAGGGCAGAGGGGCTTAAAATGACACGCGGAGAGGGAGCAATGTCTCTCCTCTCCCACAACTCTCGTATTCAGGGACCTCACAAGAAGCTGACCGAGGGGCAGTTAGGACAGGTAAAAGCAGGGAACTGAATTACAGGACTGGCTGTCGAAGAAGTGGCAGTGGCCGCCACTCTGGGTGGCTTTAAAAGGAATAGCCGGGCTGAGGGCTACCACGACGTCTTCTGGAGGAGAATTCCCTGGTTTAGCTTCATGCTGTGAGAAGAAGCCCTTCTTTGATCTACCTGGTGGCACTTGTGGGGCACTGAGAAATGGCGCTCCTGCACTCCACACCCCGTGTAGGAGATTTTGAGCAAGTCTCAGCTTTCTGCTTTGCTCTCACCTGCTTGTCTGAAGGCGTCTTTCCTAAAGACTAAGCGCAAAGCAGCTCACAACATAACAAATGGATAATAAATAATAATTATAAATAGTATAAATAAATAAATAATAAATAAATAAAGTAAATAAATAGTAATGAACACAATGAACAGCCTATCAAGCAGCAGGAAATTGTTATAGATCACAAGCTGGGTATGAGCCAACAACGTGAGGTAGTGGCAAAAGGGCAATTGCTAGTTTAAGCATTAACAGAAGGACCACTTCCGAATCGTGCCAAGTCCTGGTTCCGCTTTACTTAGCACCGGTTAGGCCTCGTCTTGAGTCCTGCCTCCAGTTCTGGGCACCAAGGCTGAGGAAAGATGCAGAGAATCAGAGAGGCTGGAACGGGTTCAGAGGAGGCGACTGGAAAGGCTCCCTGCGAGAGAGGTGGCACGTTCAGCCTCAAGAAGAGGAGACAGAGGATGGCGGTCCTCATGTCCTTGAAAGGCCGCCACAGAGATCAGGGCCAGGGTCTCTTCTCCATCACCCCAGAGTGCAGGACACGGGATAATGGGCTCAAGTTAGGGGAAGCCAGGTTGGAACATATATTCAGGGTTTAGTATATACAACCCCCCCACCAGACTAACCTAATCCAGCACTAGACAGAAGAGAGAATAAAGTGTAATACGGAAATACCAGAAGTATTCCTGACAAGGATAAACAAATCTTGATTCCATATGGATGCCCCACAATTAGCTTACGAAACAGTTTGGCTGGCAGTGTAAATTGGTTAATTCAGTTTTATAGCTCGCGGGTTTCACGGAATTACCTGAAATACGTAGCAAGTTGGACTCCTGGTGCATGAGGACCACATTTCTGAATATCCCAATACTGTTGCAGGTCCCATTCCACAAATAGGTTTGGAGAACAAGCTGGAGGACGCCTGGGAACCGCGATGGGGGAACCAGCATTTCCGAACAGTGTCACACAGGAGCTCCATTGCAAACTGAGTCCGTCTTGTTTCTCCATCAGTCTGTGAAACTCTTAATTAATTAATCTTTGTACACCATTTGCAGTAAGTGAATAGGCAAAGCTTGTTGGGAGTGAGAAATCAAAGCCCATTGGGAGGGTGAAGCCCCTTGCGAGCAAGATAAGAAGAGAGGTTGAGGCAGCGAAGAGCACAAGGAAGGCAGAGGCAGGGGCGTCAGAAGCATCGCTGCTGCGAAGAACAAAGAAAATCTGTATCGTCTGTGTCCTGATGATGAAAAATGAGTTTTTCCGCAGTACATAGATTTAGATTCGGGAGTCTCATGCAGCAGATCTGAGATGTCGGGAAAGGGCAGTGAATTAATGCATCATGGTTGCATTTCTACTGCCAGGGCGCGCTGTCTCAGGTGCCAGAATAAACAGGACAGCCCTGGGTACCACACACTAGGAATGTTGGAGAAATCTGCCCCAGAGTGGGGTTCCTCTGGATCCCACCAGCCCTTGGATCCCACAGTTGGCGGGCCTCCCCCAAGTCGTGGGGACCCTGTAGATGCTCTTTCTGGAAGTCTGCGCAAATTTAGTCCCCAAGCTGCTTTTTGGAACATTTTGCCGCTGAGCAGAGTTGGGGCGCTTGAAAGGCTTATGCGTTTGTTGCCATCTGATGAGCCGGCCCAATGAAGCTATTCTGTGTAGGGATTCGGGCACTTTTCTCATAGCTGCCCTTTGTGTTCTGGCAACCAATTTATCATTCCCATGTGGGCGTGCATTATCCATTGGCTTCCGGGTGAGATTAAAATGTTCCATCAGGCAAAGGGTTTGCTGAGGATGCGTGGAGTGCGGGGAGGAGGAGGAGGAGAAAAAAGATGGTGCCAATTCGTCTATGCTCTCACTCTTTCAGCCGGATGCAAAGCCTTAGCAGAAGGTATGTGCGACGGCAGGCCCAGCTCCTCTCCTGCTCCCCACGTACATTGGCAGACCGTCTTCCCCATGTGCTGAGCGAGTCAGGGTCAGTTCATTCACTGGCAAAAGCAAAAGTGCAGCTCTTTTGCAAGGTGCATCGCAATTTTTCAACATTTCTCTGGCATAGGTTTTGTTGTGGATTATGCTCTCCATTCAGAACCCTGGCCAATTATTTCTAAGCAATAGAGTAAATATATTAATTGGCAAAGGCCTCAATCCCACCTGGGAGCAATATGCAGGGCAGGGAGGGAGGGAGGGAGAGACATCTATGCTGCTGCAGATTCGTGTGGTAGCACCAAAATCAGCCAGACTCTGGAACTGGTCTAGTCCTCCAGGCCAAGGGCTGGCAGAAGGTAAGTCTTGTAGATGCGGGAACGCCATGCCGAGAAGATGCTGCCGGCATGGCCAATGGCAGGGCCGCATCCAAACGGAGGATGTGCCATACAGCGCACGCCCCGTTTCCACTCCAAATGCAAGCACGAGAGCACGTCTGATGAAAATATTTGCACATTCCTCGGCGTAGCCACATTCGAGTTCCCTGTTCATTTTGTGAGAATTTCCAGACTTACATATATGTCCAGATCAGGTTTCCTGCAGTCAAGGGGGGAAATTTGTTTGACTTCAGACATGGGCACAACCCGGGGAGGTTTGCATGGCTTCCGTGTTGGGTCACTGGACTCCACATGGTTTCTCCAGCAAAACAAGGCAATCAGCACTCGTAAATGTGGACAGTCTTGGGGATTCTGTGATTCTGTGCTCAAGCATCACTCATTGGCCCAACTCTCGCCAGTGATCAGGAATGCTGAGCCTTGACGTGTGAAACAGCAACCTGTCAAGCAGAGTTGGGTACTACGGATGCGTGACTTTGGGATACTTGTCCAGTTCTGGCCTGAGGGACTTGCAATAGATTTTCAGACAACAATGGCTCTCTTTTCCCAGCTTCTGGGAAATTATTCGAAATATCTGTGCAAAGCTGGAGCTGAGAAGTGTGTATCCCTTGCACAGCTGGCAATGTATGCCAAAAAAAAAAAAAAAAAAGTCAATTTGTTAGATTCCATGCATTGGTTTCTTGTTGTTTTTCTTATTGTATCATTTAACAAAGACAATTTGAATGCATTTGCAGAGGGGAAGCCAAAACTTTACACACGTTTCCCGGCCTTTCCCCCTCTCAGTTACACACATTTAAAAAACAGAAGGGTCATTAGGCATCAGGTTGAGTTGCCCCAGTGCAAGGCTGAGAGAAGCGGGGCTGAGCTGAGAAATACTGCAGGGCTGTCCCGCAAACATCCACTTTTCTCCTCCACTAGCAGATCCTCACACACCCTCACCTGGGAACTTCCGTACCTACCTGGAGTGATTTTTTGTACCTGAGTCTACCTGAACACTGATCCAACATCTGAGGCCTTGGAAGGTAGTAACAAAGAAAAGGATCTTTTCAGTGGTGGCCCCAATTATAAAGCGATCACTGCAATGAGGTCTGCCCAGTGCTAGCTTGGTTGTCTTTTCTGTGCCAGGTTAAGTCTGTCCTCTTCTGCCAGGTATTTAATGGCACGGGAAGGCATTTGATGGCATGATGGTGAATTTATGTCAGGCCAAGTTTGTACTGAAATCGTTTCAGCTGCTGAATGGTTTTTGAAGTTTGCTTGCTTATTTATTTATTGCAATTTATATCCTGCCTTTTTCCTACAAAGGGCTCAAGGCAGCTTACATCTCCTCCTCCATCTTATCCCCACAGCAACAACCCTGTGAGGTAGGTTGGGCTGAGAGTCTGTGACTGGCCCAAAGTCACCCAGTGGGCTCCATGGCTGAGCGGAGACTCGAACCCGGATCGTCTGACTCCCAGTCCCTTGCTCTTAACCATGGTACCACATTGGCTCTCTGAAACTCTCTCGGCAGTGTTTTATTGCAGTCTGCATTTGTGTGCAGTGTGGAGAACTGCTCAGACAACGGTAGCTATCAGGCGCTATAGAAATAAACAAACAGTGGCGTTCTAATCCAGAGATTGTGATGTGCTAAGATAGGTGTAAATAGACTCTAAGGATTCTGGAAATCATGAGGACTACATTTCCCATGTTTCTAAGCATCCCTAGCCTAGATGAGCATGCATATGAATGAATGTGTCCCCTTTTCCCACCAGGTGTTGTCCACATATTTTCAAATTTATCTTTCCAGTCATGAGGTCTAGGAACTTTGTTGCTGTTTTTAAATAAAGCTGAACTTTTTCAGACTTCTGGATTCCATATTGTGCATTTACCCCGACCCCCGAAGGCCAGGTCAACCAGAGCCAACACCCTGGTACGGTGTAGCACCTGGAGCATAAGAGACAGGCTGAGAAGATGGGTTTCGATGCTTGTTCAGTCGAGAAGCTCCCAGGCTGTTTTCGCATGGTCACGATGCATCACCCTAACCTACCTCACAGGGTTGTTGTGAAGAGCAAAGCCGTGACCATGTGAAGGTTCTTGAAGTAAGGTGTGGGATGATAGTCAGGGAAATAATAGAAATATTGGCTTGGGATTTGAGCTTGCTATGGACGACTCACCTTGTTTTTCCTCTTGGACAAAGCATTATTCAAACACATCACCAGACAGAGCCCGGCGCGGCTTCTGGGCAGGGTCTCGTTCTTTCTTCGCATGCAGCACAGGCTGGCTCTGTTAGCAGCCGCACAGGCACATTTAGTGATGAGCGCCCTTCTGCCGTGTGTGGGAGCACTGATGATGCATTGTTCTGAACGAGACGGCTGAGCGCCGGTTTGCAACGCAAACGCCACGAGGAATACAAGCCGCTCATCACTAGGTTGGGGTTGAGAGACTCTGACCCTTCAAGCGGCAGGAGAGGAAAGAAGCAAAGAATAGCAGGGATTCCATGCGCTCTTTTCTCAAGCATGAAATGAGGATTTAAGCCTGTCCTAAAGATGTCCGTTCCGATTTTGCTCGAGAATGGAGAACTTACCTGGAGTAAATATGCTATTTACTTCGAAAGTAGCCAATTTGTCCCTGTGTGCCCAGAGAATTCTTCTTCAGGAAGAAATCCTGTTTTACGTGTACGGGTTTTTGTGCATGCAGAATGTCAAGGGGCGTTTTGGGACCTCTGTCTGGGGTCAGACGGCGCAGCATTACGCACTGTGGCGTGCGCTTCCTTTCTGACTGGTTGTTTTCCTGCGCTGTGCCTGTGGGATGAAGTTCTGCAATGTTGATTCGCCAACACTGGTATTCATTTCATTTCCACTTCCTTTGGTGGCTTGCAAAGATGAAACCCTTAAGGAGACATAGTGAAAACCATATAATACAAACCAATCAGCATGTAACATACAGGGAGACACAAAGAAACATAGAAACAGAGCGAGCCAGAAGGGGCCTCCCAGACCATCTAGTCTGACTCCTGGCTCCAGCCGACTCCGCTCACGACATGCCCACCATGTGCATGTCCAGCCTATCCTTGAACACCCTCACCAATGGGGCCTCAATGACCTCCCCTGGAAGCCCATTCCACACCCTCAGGGTCCTGACTGTCAGGAAGTGCTTCCTGGCACCCGAATTGGACCTGGGTTCCCCGAGCTTGGCTCCATTGGAACGTGTCCTGCCTTCCTCTGCAGGGGAGAACAGGCCTCTCCCCATCTCCATGTGACACCCCCTCACATACCTGTATGTTGCCAACATATCCCCTCTGAGTCTCCTCTTCTCCAGGCTGAAGAGACCCAGCTCCCTCAGTCTCGCCTCTATGTAAGAACAATTTTAAACAAGGAGCAGACAAACATCCAAGACTTGATTAAAATACATTCTGCGCTACCAGATGCATGGGGGAAGAAGGCAGTCTTAACTTAGAAACATAGAAACTTAGTGAGCCAGAAGGGGTCTCCGGGGCCATCTAGTCTGACCCCTGGCTCCAGCCGGCTGCATCATGACATGCTCACCATGCGCATGTCCGGCTTAACTTGACCCTGAAAAGTCCATGCTGCACCAGGCAGGACTCACTATAGAGATCTTTCCATCCGTGCAGGGCGACCACTAAAAAGGCCCTGCCCTTTGTAGCAAGCATCCGAGCCTTGAGTTGGCCTTGGAATCATAAAGGCCGCCATTGCAAGCAGGAGAGAATTTGGGTTCTGTATTTGGACCTTCTGCTTCCTTTATCAGTCTGCTCTGAAGACAGAACCTACGTAGTCATTTGCCATCAGTTTCAGGGTGACTGGTCTTTTGGGGGTGGGGGAAGGGGTGAATCAGTGTACTCAGTGTAGCACGCATGACGCTTGCCTGCAGCTCCAAACACATTGCTGCAGGAATGCTCCAGAGGTGAACATTATGAATGGACCCATGTTGGCTGGCAAACCCCACAGGATTGCTAGAGTTCACCTAGCTTCGTTCAGGGGGTCAGCACCCCATCCCTTCAGTGAAAAGCAGGGAGTCTTTCCACACACGGGTGTTCTCTCTTGTCTTGCAGTGGGCAGCATCAAAGCCACACATCCATCGTGCCGCTCATTCGCGAGGGTGAGTGTGCACGAGAGAACAATTATTGCCATTCCAGCAGTCTTTCCTGCCCATGCGTGCTCCACGGTTTTGGATCTGCAAATCCGTAGCCAGCATGGCCAGCTGCGGTGGGACCTGTTACTACAACAGCATCTAGGGGGCCCACGGCTGGAAAGGTGGGTGCTTGCTGCCACTGGCTGTGGAACTTCCCACATTCCTTGCCCAACGTTGTCATTCTGGCTTTGTGATTCCGAGCCGCTCCTGGCCTGCGCCTCACCCGCTTATCTCTCTGTGCAGGCTCAGAGCAGCACCCTGCCGAATTCCTGGCGCCACCACGGCTTGGAGGCGGTGCGGTTGGGCTGCTGCCGGCCGTGTGCTTTCCCTGAGGACAGGCATGCTGCTCCTGCGCGGTGGGCTCCCGGGAGCTTCCACCGGCCTGGAGGAGATGGGTGCTTCTCCAGGGGGCCGGGGATGCAGCTCTCTGGGGAACCGTTGCCAAGGAGACTGCCAGGTTCTTGAGATGGCGTCCATGACCTGATGCTGCCTGCCGGCAGCTGAGCTGCTCTGAAGCGGGGCTGTTTCAGTCCAGCCCGTGGGGTATAAACGGTGGCCACAGACTCTCTCCCCAGGTGTCGACTTTCCCCTTGTCTGCTTTCCTTGACTGGCGGCCTCCCGGCTTTGGTGCAGCTTTTCCCCATTCGGGACGGTGGACATGCCCCTGCAAAGGAATCTGGCCGGTGGGGGCCACTGGCCCCGGGGCCAGAGGAGTGGTGAGCGCCCTCGGGGCCAGAGGTCGAGCACTGGAGTGAGGATGAGTTGGCTCCGCAGTTCGAACAGTGCGCCTACGTTTGAACTGCGGGGGAATGAAAAATGAGGTTGCAGCGAAAACGTCATTGGTTATGCACCCAAGTTGAAAAATAGATTACAGTAAAAGACACCTTGCCATGACGCCCTGAATTGAGGTGTCTTGAATCCATCCGTCCTGAATCGATCTGTCTTGCCTTGAATCCATCTGTCCTGAATCGATTCAGGGCACTGAGGCAGCCACGGCAGGGCAGCTAAAGATGCTCAGGAATGAGGGGAGCATTTGGGGTGGAGGGATTCATGGCAAGGTGCAGAACTTCCTGCCCCCCCCCCCCCACAGCCAGAGAAGGAAGCTCTCTGACATTTCCTGTTGCAAAGAGCGGGGTGGGGCTAAAAACATATTCATGGCTTTTCCACTTTCACGGGGCTCTGTGCCCCTGACCCCCATGCATGATCCGACTCGTATATACAAATTCGACTTAAAGATGGATTTCCATTTTCTCCGAAATGGAACTCATCTGCAACGGGGGGCTGCCTGTATTTGAAAGGCTGTCACGAAGAGGAAGGATGGAAATGTTTCTTGGTCATCCCAGAGTGTGGGATATGGAATAGCAGGCTCAATTACAGGAAACCGTGCGCTGGCTAGACACCCGGAAGAACTCGGTGGTTACAGCAGTACAAGGATGGGACCCAAGACCTGGGGAGGTGGTGGGCTCTCCCACCCTGGTGGCATTCCAGAGGCAGAGAGGGATGCTTTCGTGGGAGTCCTGCCCTGGTCAGGGGATGGAACAGATGGCCTTCCGGGCCCCTTCCAAGTTCGCTATTCCAGCTCTTCCTGAATCTGCCTGATCTCTTTGGCTGCCACCGGAGGTCATTTCTAGCCTGCCTCAGATTCTTCATCCAGCCCCCAGCCCACTGCCCACTGCAGGGGGATTCACGGGTTGGGAGAGCCCAGTTCATCGAACGGAAGGACAAAGGAGCCCATGTGTACCTGGGCAGCCAGGTGAGATTCCTGGCTTGCTTTATGGGAAGACGACCCTGGCAGCCCCAGGTAGCTGTTCCATTGTTCCTTCCTGCTTGCCAAAACTGGTTGAACGCAGGTGCTGGCAAAAGATTTGGAGAAAACAGAGGAGGGGCAGAGGCCCCGTGGATGCCTCTGTTGTCACAGCCACCTTGGTTGCCCATCCATCCCCCTCCCCTCAGCTGATGCTTCCGTGGCTTTAGTGGAACGAGCAATTAGCAATGCTAATTCCAATCTCATTTGCTAATGAAGGCTGTCTAATTGCACAATAATTGGCAAGGGACAATAGCAGAAAATAAACCATGAGCCAATGGTATTGCAATGACTTATTCCAAATAGCCTGGAGTGAGCAGGCCGGGGGCCCATGACTGGAAATGGGAGACAGTTTGAGAAGAAGGCAGAGCAGGGGGCTTGGGAGGGAGTGGGGGCGGTTTTTTCCTGCTGCAGACACGCCACTTCTGGCATCAGGAAGGGTTCAATGAGAGACTGAAATTCCCAGAAAGCTGTAAGGGAATTTGTTGGCACCACGAAGCAAGTCGTATATTTAAAGAGTACAGGTAGCCCCTGGGTTACTAATGTCCGGGTTAGGAACAACCCATTCTTACAAAAGCACCGACTGCCACAGACCCTAGCCAGGTTAGAGTCAGTGCAGCGTAGGGCCACAAGGATGGTGGCTGGTTTGCAGGGGATGGGGTATGAGGCGAGACTGAGGGAACTGGGTCTCTTCAGCCTGGAGAAGAGGAGACTCAGAGGGGATATGTTGGCAACATACAGGTATGTGAGGGGATGTCACATGGAGATGGGGAGAGGCCTGTTCTCCCCTGCAGAGGAAGGCAGGACGCGCTCCAATGGAGCAAAGCTCAGGGAGCCAAGGTTCAATTTGGATGCCAGGAAGCACTTCCTGACAGTTAGGACTCCGAGGGCGTGGAATGGGCTTCCACGGGAGGTCGTTGAGGCCCCATCGGTGAGGGTGTTCAAAGATAGGCTGGACATGCACATGGTGGGCATGTCATGAGCGGAGCCGGCTGGTGCCGGAGGTCAGACTAGATGGCCCAGGAGGCCCCTTCTGACTCGCTCTGTTTCTATGTTTCTATGTTTCTAATATCTCTTGCAAGAAGCCATGAATAGCTCTGGCAAATCTCTGTCTCTAACAAAAAGCTGTGAATATCTCTAGGGAACCATGCAACGTGTCTCGCGGTGGCTGTGTAGTTCTCTAGGGATAGTCAGGGAAGACAGCCCTTGCCTTAGGCCAAATATTCTCACCTTCCCCAACAAGCTCTTCAGCACCTCCGGCAACACATTTGCCCCCCTTCCGCAAAAGCCTTGTGCTCCGTCAGGAACTGGAAGCTGAACGAAGGCTCAGCCAGCTCAGCCCCTGCACCCACTGAGACTAATTCGCCGGGGATTATGGTGTTCTGAATGAAATAAGCAGGCTGGGCCGTATTGCCCTAGCAGTTCATTGTCATAGGACTTCAGAAGACAACGCGGGACTGGTAAATTCCCTTTAAAGATCCAAGTTGTTTTCTATTAGGCTTACATTAAAATTAAAGACAGCCAATGTAGCTCAGACATACATTAAGCCAGGCCTAAGAGGTAATTGACAACAGTTTTTTCAATACCACATACTTATATACATACGGGCAGATTTTCTCTCTCTCAATTCACTGCTTGCAGTTTATTTATGGTTACTGTATTAATATCATTATTGCAATGCTGTATTGTGTTTAAGATGTTTTAGTGAACATGGAAGTGTTTCTGGGGGTCAGACTAGATGACCCTGGAGGCCCCTTCTGACTTGCTCTGTTTCTATGTTTCGGTGTTCTATGTTTCTTAAGTGTTTTACATGCGCAGAAAGGTAAAATATATACATATACTAAGACAAATGTTTGACTTACTCGTGTGATCTGACTCACATACCAATTCGACTTAAGGACATTCTCAGGAAGGGACCTCATCCGTAAACCGGGGATTACCTGTAGTTGATTTCTCTTTTCCTCAGCAGTGATCATGGGTGGCTCACTGCCCATTTGTTTGGAAATGATACTCGGTGACTCAAAACATAGCGGAGTGGTTCCCACGTACTCGTGGGGCTCCCTTAATATGCAGAAGCAGAGCATTTTTAAATAAATGCAGACAGAATTGGGGGTTTGTGGTGGGGCAGTGAGCCCCCACGATTCTGGCCTGTCTGGTATCAACTCCCTCCCAGGCAGGGCAGCAGGGAGGGCTCTGTTTCTGAAGCGCACCGTGACTGGCATGTTTTTCTGAAAAGGCTGAAAGATGTGTGCAAATCACAACCACAGATGGAGCTGTTTGTGCAAAGGAGAGCCATCTTTTATGCAAGTCTCCCTGCCTTTAAACATATGCACATGGCAGCCTGCTTTAAAAATCTGTGTTGCATCTTGCGCCCTGCCCCGACTCCGCCTGCTTTGGGCTCGTGAGGCACTGAGACCACCTCTGAATTTGCATGCTCTGTGTTCAGGTTTCCCGACGTTTCTGCCAATTTGCCCCATTGCTGGTCCCTGAAGGGGGGTTAGAAATGCTCCCCGCCTGCCTTGGGATATTGCAGAAGGAAGGAAAAGTCCAGCACGGAGGCAGCGAGCATGGGTGCCCTTCCTCTGGCACTGGGGCAGCACCGACTGTCGGGCTGAAGAGCTGCTCACGTCCTTTCCAAAAACCCCCGCAAAGCCACCCAGCCTCCGTCCTGGGCATCTTGCACTCTGGGGTGGAGAGGAGAGGCGCCTCTGTCCTGAACCTCCCACCCCTCCACTTCATGGAGTGACCTTCCTGGCTTCCAATATTATGAGGCAAGAAGGAAAATATCCGTCTAGCATCTTTCCTGCATTTTGTGCACCCTGTCCTGTCCTGTCCTGTCCTGGCTCACCTTACTTGCCTGCTTTGGAAGCTAAAAGCTAAAATGGGGGAGATTCTCCATCCCTGGATCTCCCCAAGTATCTTGTCTTAAGAAAATGGCTGTCTTTAGTCCACTGAAATTTTGTGCAAATTTCAGAGGCAGATTTAGTGGCAGAGCAGTGGAAGAGGGAAGTGGGGTTGTAAAAATTATTAAAGCACATTAAGTAGCGTGTTGTTAGCCGCCCCGAGGCTTTGTTGCGATGGGGCGGCCTATAAATGTTTTAATAAATAAATAATAATGATTGACTTCTTTCCGTTTTAACTTATGTTGAATGTCCAGAGAGCCTCAGCTACTGGGTGGTATAAAAATGAATGAATGAATCAATCGGCTGGCCAAGAGATGGGCAATGGAGCCAGCGGATCCCTGCTATGCACGAGTACTTGAGATATGTCCCACTGAATTCCATGGGACCCAATTCCAAGAATGCAGGCACAAGCAGATACTGTTTGCCCTTTTCTTTTGAAGACAGTGCCCCATCAGCGATTCATAAAACATAGAAACAGAAAGAATCAGAGGGGGTCTCCTGGGCCATCCAGGTGGTTGAGGCCCCACCGGTGCGGGTGTTCAAGGATAGGCTGGACATACGCATGGCGGGCATGTTGTGAGCGGAGCCGGCTGGAGCCGGGGGTCACACTAGATGGCCCGGGAGACCCCTTCTGACTCACTTTGTTTCTATGTTTCTATGTCACTACAGGTCCCATCTGAGTCTCCTCTTCTGCAGGCTGAAGAGACCCAGCCTGGAGTCTCTTCAGTCTCGCTTCATACCCCGTCCCCTGCAAACTGGGCACCAACCTTGTGGCCCTACGCTGCACTGACTCTAGCCTGGCTATATCCTTACTGTAATGAGAGGGCCAAAACTGAGCACAATGCTCCAGTTGCGGGCGCACCAGAGTTGTATAGAGTGGTAGTAATACCTCCCTTGATCTGGAAGCCACACTTCTGGCTATGCACCCAAGGGTGACATTCGCCCTCTTGACCACTGTGTCACATGGCTGGCTCATGTTCAACCTGCAGTCAACCAGCACCCTGAACTCCCTTCCACAAGTGCTGCTCTCCAGCCACTTGTCCCCTAACCTGTACTTATGACACCCATTCCTATGCCCCAAGTGCAAGACCTTGCACTTATCCACATTGAACGCCATCCTGTTGTCTCCTGCCCACTTGCATAGTCTGTCCAGATCCTTTTGGATCTGGAGTACCTGCTCCTCAGTTGTGGCCACTGCTCCAGTTTTAGTGTCGTCTGCGAATTTGATCAGCAGACTGTTCACCCCTTCTTCCATGTCGTTAATGAAAAGATTAAACAGGATCGGCCCCAGGACAGAGCCCTGGGGGACCCCGCTTGTCACTGGCCGCCATCCTGATGGTTCCCACTAATGGTTACCTTCTGCTTTCGGTCAGTCAACCATGCCCTAATCCACCGGACAGTGCTTTGGTGTATCCCAAAACTCCTCAGTTTCTCAGTTTCATGATCTGTATTTCTCCACAATCCAGGAATTTTTTTTTTTAAACTTGTCTGCAGTGCATGGAATCGGAGACTTGGGAAAAGTGGTCAGGATCAGGCAGATTGGATTCATAAGAAACTGAACTCGCTGCATCCTTTCCGAATAAAATGCTCCAGCACTCAAATGCCCGATGCTGATTTCCTCGTGCAGAACGGCCCCTCGCTGCAGGGGACCTCCCTCCTTGGTTGAGCCCTTTGGATTCTTCTCGAACTTTGAGATTCTTCTCGAGCCCTTTTTCGAGGCGCCAGTTTGATTATCCTGCAGGAAACCTTGACTTCAGAAAATAAGGAATCTGAAGCCACGAAGCTTCGGGGGACCTACTACCCCGGACGAAAACTCAACCGACTCCGAACACTGCGTTGCTTTGAGCAGGAGCTGCCCGGTGCTCAATTCTGGATTCCTTCCGTGGGTTGGGCAACTGGAACGGGAGACAGTGCAGTGCAGGGGAGGAAGGCCAGCCTGAACGGCTTCATGGAACAGTTGCCAGGACATAACACAAAGGAAAGCTTTAAACCACGCCGAATGGAAGCGGCCAGAGTTGTCCATCTAGGCCCGGTGCGGAGCCTTTCGCTCTTAAAAGTCTGCATTTGAATCCCTGTGTATCCAACCATATAATTGCTTAATTAAGTTGGCCGCTTTTTTTCTTTCTCTCCCCAGTGCGCTGCTCATCGTTCGCACCCCACGGCAGGGGCTCGCTCCACGCTGATTTGGCCGTTGCTTCCTTGTCGCAGTTTCTGCTCTGGGGAAGAGCGTGAGCGGGCCTGGAGACCTCCCTGCCTTATCCTGGACGGAGCCCCTTCCACATAGAGGGACCTGTGAAGAGCAGCAACATGAACATGGGAAGGGGCACCGAGGAGCGACTGGAAGAGCTGCTGGGCACGCCCAGCCCAGAGAAGAGGGGCCTGAGGGGAGATCAGCGTCCTGCAATGATAGCACTCTACAAGGTCACAAAGAGCAAGCCCAGGGTACCTTCTGGAGCATCCCAGGCTGCAGGATGCAGAATCGCAGGCTTGGGTAGCAGGAAGCCGGGCTCCGGCTGGGCATCGGGAAGACCTTCCTGGCTGTTAGAGCAGCACCTCCGTGGACCTCAAGGCCCGGGGAGGTGGCGGGTGCTCCCGCACTGGAGGGATTCGAGGGGCGGCTGAGTAGATGCTTTAACTTGGAGGCCTGCGCTGAGCGGGGGCTGGACTCAGGGGCCTTGTAGGTCCCTTCCACCCGCCCCCCATTCTGCGTTTCTATAAGTGCTGCCACCCCGAAATAGATCTGAGCAAACAGGAGCTTTCCCACCACAACGCCCTGCCCAAATTAACGCTGGGTGTTAATCACTCCTACATATCATGGTGCCAATCAAAGTGAATCTAGAGTGGCAGAAGCAGCAGGTGGTGTGAGAATTTCTGGCGACGTGTGTTTCCAGGAAAACCGCTCCGTGTGTCGCACATATCAGGAGGGGGGCACAGCGTGCTCGCATGTCACTCAGCGCTGGGGTCCGTGTTGACAGATGCCGATGGCTCCTTTCCAGAGCACAAAGCTGCTAACCCTAATTTTTTAAATGAAGCCGTCAAGACGATCTGTAGGCTGATTGGGTGACTGTGGCGCGTCAGATAAACCATGTGGAAAAACATCTAATTAAAATGGTCAAGTGCCAAAGGGAGGTGACGGCGTGGCGTGGCTGCCTCAGCCACATCGCAGGAAGAAGGCGGCACGGAGGGAGGCTGCAGGGAGAACGCTCCTGCTCACGCGTGGGAGGAACGTCTGGATCGCCCTGCTGGGGGGCAGAGGGCACGTGCCGCTCAGCCGGATTTGCCGCTCAGCTCAGCTCAGCAAGTCCAGCTCCTGCTCTATAAAAGGGGAAGCTGTGCTCTTCGAAAACTGAAGCTCAGTTCCGATTTTGTATTCCTCGTGTCCTGGGAGGAAGCACGAACCAAATACTGTTGTGCCAAAAGCCATCCTGAGAATGCGTTTATGTGTGTGTGTATGTATGTAATTTCTATAGTGTCCTTTGGTGACACTTTTGTGCAAACTCCTGTGCTTTCCAGCTGTGGCTGGCGATGTGTGTGCGTGTTTTCGTTCAATTGCACTTTTCTCCATCAGTCTGTGGGGGAAAATATGAGAAGGTTTGCATTGGCTTTAGTTGGAGTACAGAAAGTCCCTTGCCTGCCTCATAAGTAAGATTAGCAAGAACCCCATGCCTCCCGTGAAAATTTCACCCTCATGTTCATCTCTTTTGGGGAAAAAATCCAGAACAGGATCTTGGTACCCAGTGGATCAAGGATGGTGGGACGCAGGGAGGCAGCTCTCCCACTCGCTAAAAGGCCCGCCAATCCCATTCCCCAGATCTCCTGGTGGGGGCAGGCAGACAACTGCAGTGAGCGGGTGGGTTCCCTGGCTTCTAGGCAGCCAAGCCTCGAGGTCTGGAAGGGATCCAACAGAGCAGTGAAAATCCCACGATTCAGCTTCCCAAAATTTGGCTCATTAGCTCCATTCTGGTGCCAAGTTGCCATTGTGTGAAGTGATCCAGTTTGAGACTTGCATGCCCAAAACGGGCCAGCATCGGTTCCTCTTTGGAAAACACCAGAGAAATTTCTGCAAGTTTGTTACTTGTGCATATTATGATGATTGTGGCAATTGAGGACTGAGCTGTTCTCATACGACTTGCTCAGCCTTTTTAGTGTGAAAAAAACCCACTTTTTTGTGTGTTAAAAAGGTGCCAAAGGCAGGCCATTGCGGAGACAGAAATCAACATTGTCGGCTTCCACAAATCATGGGTAGAAATGGCTCAGGCAAGCCAGACTTCAAAGAGTCCGCACATCCACTGCCTGGAAAAACGCATGTTCTGAGCCAGGGAAATACAGATGCCCATGCACCTGCTGCTTGAGACCAGGCAGGCGGAGTTCTGCAAATTCTCTCTTGCTCTCAGCTGTGGTACGGCAGGGAGGCGGCCTGGGAGACCGGCAAATCCAGCTGAACATGCCATCCCGTTCCTTTTTGCAGGGAGAAGCTGGAGACCCCAGCTGCACCTGGTGTCACCTGGATTCCCTTTCAGACCCGTGAAGGAGCAGGCTCGTTTCCACCCGTCACTCAGGCGCTGATCCATTCATGGACCGGTCAAATTAGGTGGGCAGCAGGAGGGTCCGCGGTGGCTGCTGGAGGAGCGTCAAGGGATGGTCGGTGGAGATAAGAATTGGCACCTCTTCCCTGCTTCAGCAGCTGAGAGAACTGTTAGCTCACAATAACATCTCAGGGTGTTACAAATTTTGACGGCTACAAGCTGTGGCATTTTTGACAGAATAATGCTCTCACTTTAGCAATCACTCCGATTTTTTTCGGACAAAAGGGAAAGATAGGAAATTAAGAAGAGGCTGGCTCCTTATCCTTGCCCCACTCCCTGCAAGGGTCTTCTTTGTGAATGCTAAAACAAATTCCAGTAGCAGCAAAGGGGTGGGGGAGGCGGGCCCTGCAGCTCTGCCTCGGTGAGGGCCGAGGGAATGGCATGTTCTGCGGGGTTTTGCCTCCTGCACCAGAGCATCTTACTCCTCCAGGCCAGGCAGCAGCTGCGCCAAACCAAAACGTTGCTATAGGAATAGCTCTGTTTGCAGAACGTGCCTTATGGAACAGCGGTTCTCGCAGGCAGAGCAGATGCACCCATCTGGATGGTGGTCCAGGCACTGGTAACATCAGCGTCGCTGCACTGGGGCCCTTGCGATGGACTTTCCAAGGGGCGACCCGAAATCTGTCTCTTTTTTAAAGCAAAGAGTCCTCAGCTCTGTGACCTTCCTTCGCAGGGGCTTCCTCCAGCTCTTAGTTACCGTATTTTTCGCTCTATAAGACGCGCCTGACCATAAGACGCACCTAGTTTTTAGAGGAGGAAAGCAAGAAAAAAAATATTCTGAATCCAATGGGCACATCATCACAGGCACATTCCCCATCGCTTCCCCATGGGCTGCACATCCGACAGACTTACTGCGCACACATATTCGCTCTATAAGACGCACAGACATTTCCCCTGACTTTTGAGGGGGGAAAAAGTGAGTCTTATAGAACAAAAAATATGGCAATTACTGTTCTCTCTTTTCTGCACCTTTTCTAGCTGTATAATACTGTACTTCATAATTTTCTTCTGTCTGTCCCAAATGATTCAACTTCATTGCTTGCCTGCACGCTCTAGAATTAGGGAATTCTATGTTCTTTTTAAAGGACAGGCGGAACTGCCGTTCTCTTTCGGTGTGGTGGCTCCATAGATTTGAACCTGCCCTCCAAACAAGGTTCTTCTGCCCCTTTCCTTTTCCACAGGCTTTGAGGACCTTCTCCACCTTTTTTGAATCGGAATGATTACAAGGTATTTTAAGGCGCAGTTCTTTCTACATACAATGTTGGGAGACTTTTTCTGGGTCTGAGGGAACATTCTGATCTTGGTTTTAATTAATGTTTGTTTTTATTTATGTTTTTGAATGTTTTATGATATAAGCCATCTTGATAAAACTTATGCTTGGAAAGACACACATACATTCCGAAAGAGGGAGAAAAAAGAAAGCGGGGGAAAATACCAGTGAGATGAGCTGTATGTCGAGAGATTTCCCAAGGGCGGCTGCTTTAATCTACCACAGCAAAAACAATAAAGAATTTTCATGTACCTTAAAGACTAAGATGATTATTAGACTAATAATCTTAGGGCACAATTCTATATACTTTTAGACATAAATGTAGACCGAGAATGGGCGGGGGATGTTGCGCTCTGTAGAGGTTTTTAATTTATTTTTGATCCTTATATGCCTAGAATTGTGTCTTACAAAATAGAAGTATTTCTCTTGTTGTTTGTTTCTGGGATGCATCAAATATCGTTCACATATCCCTGGATTTCTGACATTTGAATTAACTGCTCTCATGTTCAAGAAGTAACGGATATATTTGGAATCCTATTTTTCTCCTTTATTTCCAGGTCTGCACGTATTTTATAGGCAGCATGCGTGTGCAAACTGCACAAGTGAACCCTCATCCTGACATTACGAACTATGGATGATTGTACCTGAACCCAACTGGGATGGCAAATCCTGGTGAACAACCCCCAGTTCTCAGCCCAACAACAAGCCCTGGGTTCTTTGGTTAATAAGCCATGGTTTGTTAGTGCCATTGGGTTCAGACGACACAACACCCATGGCCAACCCTTGGGTGTGCGCTAGTGTGTTGTCTGAATCCAGTCACCAGTACTCATTTGGCTCTGTGTCCTGCTCTCGGACAGCTCACTGGCTCTTCTGTCTGGCCTGAATGGGTTCTTCCAGGACCGAGCTGAGCAATGCTCCACTTAGCCCTCTGCTCACGTGTTTGCTCTTTGGGTCTTTCATCCCCTCCTTTGGCGAGAAACGCACTGCCAAGTTTGGCTCGGCAGTCCTTGGGCCAGGATTCCTCCTCGGGGATGCGGTTGCCGGGGAGCAGCAATGGGTTGGCCGGCTGCTGCCCTCATGACCCTCTTGTCGGCTTCCTGGTGGCCTTAGGTTGGCCACTATGGGAAACTGGTAGTGGATTAGGCCAGGCTTTCCTAACCAGGCACTCCCGGTGGCCTCGCCCCCCCATTCAAATGCCCACATCCATATTCCTGCTGCTGAGGAGCTTGGGCAGACATAGAAATACAGAAACAGAGCGAGTCAGAAGGGGTCTCCCGGGCCATCTAGTCTGACCCCCCGGCTGCAGCCGGCTCTGGAGGTCCTGCATCCATCCTGCTGGAGGAATCCTGCGGGCAGCTGGTTTGGCAACACATGTTTGGAGTGGTCTGATCCAGCCGGACTTTTCTTATCTTCTTTGGTGTCTTGAACTACAACATTCATCATCCTCAGCCAACACAGCCACAGCCTTCCCCAACCTGATGTTCTTCATCTGTGTTGGGCTACAGCTCCCATCATCTCCAGCCATGTTGCCTGGGGATGCTGGGAACTGTAACCCAACACATTGGTATTTGGTGGTCCTTTGCCCAATCCAGCAGCGCTCTCAAAAGGCTCTCGTCACCCTCGTCATTTACACAATCCACAACCCATCGCATTCAGGTAGCCACGAAAATCTCCACCACACCGGAAGGGCCCCGCCTGCCCCAGGAAGCCTCAAGCCTTCTCCGAAAGCATCTGCAGCCCATCTGCATCTTTCCCAGGGCCTCCGGCAAGATCAGGGCTGCCGAGGGAAAGGTGCCACGCGCATTATCTTGCTGTGAGATTCCACCTTATCTGAATTATGAAGCTGCTAATTTGTATTTTAATATCCCCCCTGTGTCCTGTCATCCGTAAAAATGAAGCAAATTCAATCAAGGGCCATTCCTTATCCTGTCCGTGTAAGGCATTTTGCTTTGCAGTCTTCGATCCGCTACGCCACGGCCGAGAAAAGTAGGGGGAGAATTCTGACCGCCTTCCCAATGAGGCAGCGGAGGGGCTGCCTCAGATGGAAGATGGGGTGTCGGGCTCCTCCTTGAATCACCAGCGAACAAGCCCAGACCCACTCCCAGTTCGCAGAGTAAAGGGCTCCCGCTGCCGTCGAGGGGCAAGAGTTCGGGTTCCCTCGGCTGTCGTAATGGGTACCCTTGACGCCTGCGGGAGACTCGATTTCCATGCTTCTGGAAGCAACTGCATAAAGGCAGAGTTAGGGCTGTCCTGGGACCTGTATTTCCGAGGCATCGAAGATTAGTCTGTGTAAGAACCTGGGCTTTTTGTTGTTAATTATTGCGGATTTTTTAAAAGCAGGTTGGGAGGACAACCTCTTAAAATTGCTTTTAGATCTATGTGCGACTCCTTGCCTCACGCACTGATTGCATGTACATGGTATTTATAGTGTGTTGCTAAGGTTTTAACCACTGTCAGCTGTCCAGAAAATGCTACCTGTTGGGGGGAATAGAAGCAGAACCCCTGAAACGAAACCTGCCCAGATCAAACAGGGAAGCCAAGATTCGCTCCCAGCTTCCATGGAAAGCTCCCAGTCATAAGATGACGGATGACAACTGAGCATATTCAAAACCTTCCCGGACATGCATTCTGCAAAGTGAAAAAGACCCCAAATCCAAGTGTATCCTTTTTTTTCATGAATAAGTTTTATTATTATTTGAGAAATTATAAGTCTAAAAAAACAAAAACAAAAAAACCCCTACAAACAAACAACATCTATCATCAAAAACTTCAAGCCCGCTGGGTCAGCCTCCCACACCCTTCCTTTTCCATTTGTGATAACTTAAAAACATACCATATTTTTCGCTCTATAAGACGCGCCTGAGCATAAGATGCATCTAGTTTTTAGAGGAGGAAAACAAGAAAAAATACTCTGAATCGAATGGGCACATAATCACAGGCACATTCCCCATCGCTTCCCCAGGGGCTGCACGTCTGACAGACTCACTGCACACACATATTCGCTCTATAAGAGGCACAGATATTTCCCCTTACTTTTGAGGGGGTGGGGAAAGTGAGTCTTATAGAGCAAAAAATATGGTATTTAAATCTATGCAAAGTCCCGTTTCTCTAGCCAATAATAATAATAAAAAAAAAATCCCAAATTTGATAGAAGTCAGTATCTTTCTTCACCTTCAATGATAAGATCAATCAATCCGTTTCTGCACAGTCCAAAATCCCTTTTTTTTTTAGGGTCAGTTCATTGGTGGGTAGTTCTTCACTTTTCCAGTGTTAAGCGAATACAAGAGAACAGAGCAAGGGGAGAGAGAACAGAGAACAGAGTGTTAAGAGGACAGAGCAAGGGGAGAAAAGGGGGCTGGAGCGACTTCTGGTGAGGAGCAGCTACAGCCACTGGGAGTGTTGGGCTTAGGAAAAAGGCAAGGACAGGGAGACATGGAAGAGGCGCTTAAAATAAAATAGCACATGGAGTGGAGACAGTGGAGAGGCAAGGCTTCTTCTCCCATACGGGTCAAACCCGGGGTCATCCCATGAGGCTGCCTGTGGGGAGGCTTAGGACCGATAAAAGGGAGCACTTCACACAGCATGCAGCTGAACTCTGGGGTTCGCTGCCACGGAAGGTGGTGGCGGCTTTCAGAGGGGACGGAGCAGATTCACGAGGGAGCAGCTCTCCACGGCTGCCCGTGTGGCTGGCTCTGGGCCACGGCAGGAGGGGCAGGAGGGTTGGGGGCCAGAGGCCTTTCTGAGAAGGGAGGCGAGAGAGGGAGGAAGAGGCATGCCTTGGGGGGGGGTCAGGGTGCTTGAAACCCCAAGGAGAGCCCGCGCACAAAAGGGAGGTTTCCTGCCCCTGGAAAGGCTGAAACCGAATGGGAGGGGTGAGGTGTGCATGCTCCCCCCCCTCCAGCAATGCCCCCGGTCTCACGGCCCTTTGCAAGCCTTTGCACCCTGAAGAGGCAGCATCTGCAGAAGCGGTGCGGAGCGTCCTGCCGCAGGCCCTTGGAGACCCTTCCTGGGCCCAAGGGGGCCGCACCGACGGAGGCGAGCCACTGTGGCAAAACGCAGCGCTTTTCATCGCTCTCCTAAGGGTCCTGCCGGCGCCTCCGCTCAGGGGTGCTTGCATCGGGAGGCCGGTGATGAAGAGCGGGGATCTCTGGACGGTGCCGCTCTGCTCAGTGTTCTGCTCAACACAAACTCGGGAGGGGGCTTGAAGGTGATTCAGAGCTCTGCCTTTCAAATTTGCTTTAGAAATTGATAGCTCGACTGACCGACTGACCGCCCGAGGGCACAGCCAGGGCCTGCCATGGGCTGCGGGGAGAGCCCTTGGAGAATCCTGAAGACTGTGGCTCATCGCTCGCCCGCCCACCCCTGGCTCTGCCATGCCCCACTGCCCCCCACAAAAGTCCATTCCACCCCATTTTGAAGAACGTGGGGCCTCTGGCCAGCCGGAATTATTTGAGAGGGTTCCCTTTGGAACGTACTCCAGTGGGGCACGGGGGCGAGCGAGGGATCCCTTTGGGGGTGGGCGTGGCTCCAGTGGCCCTTGTGGGGCGCTCACCAGGAATCAAGCTCCATGCACCGCACAAGCAGCGCCGCCTTTGCCCATGCGCAGATGCTGCCACTGCAGCAGCACATGGTGAAGAACCTGTGGGCAGCACCCACTTCCACACCCTTCGAAAGGTTGCGCAAGGTGCCAGCTGCAACGGGGGCTCCGGGCTTTCTCGGCCTTCCCCTTGGCTTGCTCCACAGCCAAGCAGGAGAGGAAGTCTGCAGGAGCGAGAGCGACGGATCCCGGAAGGGTTTTCCCAACCCTATCGAGGGATTTGGCTTCCAAATTCATGGGATCACAGGAGTCCTGTGTAGAGCAGGGAAGCATGGAGAATACGCATATCTTCAGCTCCTCACAGCTCCTGCCCTGCAAAACACCGAGATGGCCGGTTCTGAAGGGTAGCTGGAGGGCCATGGACCGCACAGTGCAGAGGGGAGAGCCTGCCAGGATCCAGTATGCCCAGTGGTTCCAGTCCCTGCTTTTCTCCAGGACCCTGAGCGGTCATGCAGCATCAGGATCAGGGGAGAGATCTGAGTCTGTATCCTATTGGGTGGGATAGCAAATATCCCGGAAGGCAGAAACGGGATTCAAGGTGATCTTGATAGGATGGAACCCTGGGCTGAAAGCAACGGAATGACATTCAGTGGGGACACAGGCTGCGTCCTGCGCCTGGGAAAAGGGAAGCAAATGCATTGTTCCAAGACGGGGCATCCTTGGCTCAGCCAGACTGCATGTGAGAAGCGGCTTGGAATTGCTGCCGGTCACCGAGTCAACAGTGCAATGTGGCTGCGAAAGAGAGAAATGCTATTTTAGGTTGCATTAATAGAAGGCTCACTTCCACATCCCATGAAGTCCGAGTTCCCCTTACTCAGATCTGGTTAGACCTTATCTGGAGTCCTGTGTCCAGTCCTGGGCACCACAGTTTAAGAAAGATGTGGGCAAGAAAGATGCGGCGCCTCGGGAAGAGAAGGCGGAGGGGCGGTGGGATGCGCCCTTCGAGTCCCTGAAGGGGGCTGTCACAGGCCGAGGGCCTCGCTCTCTCCTCAATCATCCTGGAGCACAGGACACGGAATAATGGGGACAAGTCCCAGGAAGCCAGATTCTAGCTACATATCATGGAGAACTTCCTGGGACTTGTCCCCATTATTCTGTGCAGTATGGCAACGGGACCGGCCCCCCCGGGGGGCTCTGGCTCGCCCACACTGGGCGCGTCCAAGAGGCAGTTGGACAGCCCCCTGTCGGGGTGCTCAACTTGGCATCCTGCCCAGAGCAGGGGCCTGACCCTGTGGCCTTCCTGGCTCCTTCCGATGCCAATATTCCAGGGTTTGCAGCTGACCTCTTCTGACCTGGCAGCTGGGCATTCCAAGCATCTTGCTGCTCTCCGGATGCTGCCGGGGGGCCACGGGTTTGGTCTGCCCATCTCTTACGCTCTTGATTCCCAGGGGATGAAACCTTGGCGGGGGGACCTTCCCTGGTCTATGGATACACGACTCCCAGGCCCACTGTAGGACTACTCTCTGAAGCTCAAGGTTTCCAGGAGCACACCTCCTTCTCCGTTGTCAGAAAGACAGACTTAACTAAGGAATCCAGGGCTATTCTCAAGGATTAAAGGGTGGGAAACCTTGGGATTTGGGATCAGGGCCCCAGGATCTCCCCAAACTTCAAAGCTCTTTGCAGAAGAGTGCTTTTAACATCATCAAAAAGTTTTTTCCCTTGAAGTCCCTCCCTTCCTTACTACCTCGGAGTCTAACATAATTGCTTTTGGTCTCCAAGGATCCGGGTGAGGATTTATGTAACACACCAAGCAAGACAGCAGCCGGCAATTTGAAAGGCTGCTTTCGGATATAAGAACTTAATGCTACATCGGCCTTGGGGAGAACGAATTGAAATCCTCCGGCATTTACAGCCTGATGTTTAAGCAAAATTCTGCGGGTTGGTGGGGAAGCCTCTCTATTAATTCTTTTCTGCTTTCCGTTCGCCCCTTTTTGAAAGGAGAGATGCGAAGATGCTTTGTCTTCAGGCTACCAACTCATTTCTCCAATGTCTCGTTATGTTTTCCAGTTTTACCTTGAGGGGGATTTGAAAAGCAGCTGGTACATCTCAGCAATTTTGAGACGGAGTGAAGATGGGGGGGGCTGTTCTGTGCCCCCCCCCCCCGCTCTGCCTGCATCTCCCATCTGTTTGCAGAGGTGGGGAAGCCGCTACCAGGCTCGGAGCTTCCACACCTGCCACCTCCCCTGTTCTTGTGAGATGCATGGTGTTGATGGGGTTGCCAGCAGGGAGGGGCGGCTCAGGGGCGCGTATTTGAGGGATGCAAAGGGTTCCAGGAAGCCTCCTTATTTTTAAGCCTCCCCAAGGAAGAAGGCAGGGAACAATATTGAAAGATACTGCCTTTGTGTGGAGGAGTGGGATATGGTGGATCAGATAATATCCCAAGGGGCCCACCTGAAATGCAAGGGAGAAGAGGGCAGGTTGCTAAGGAATCGGGACGCCTGAGAAAGGGGCTTTGCATCCTTTTGGAGCAGAATTGACTCTGCTTGCAGGAGCGGAGCGTGTGCAGACGCTGCACAAAGGGCACCCCTCTTCTGACCACAGCAGGGGGTCTTCAAGGGTCTGTGCACCTCTTTGGCCTTCCTGGCCCGTTTCCTAAGCCAGGGCCGGGCATGAGAGCAAGTCCAGTGAGCAGAAGGAGCTGCGTCCTGAGAGGATTGGCACAAACTTGGCTGGGGCATGGAAGCAAAGGCTGAGGGGGCCACGGCGCGGGAGAGCTGGAGACGCATCCTGCAGCGGGGGTGCATGACTGCATGTGTGCATGCATGTTGGGAGGTTGGACCAGGTGAATTCTGATGTCACTCCAGTTCAAATGATCCAGACCCAGGGAATGCAGGAGGTGTCTGAGGAAAAGGGCGAAGGGGACTCGGGAGGGAGGACTCCGTTCTCTAGGAGCTCCTGGAGGCAGGAATAGCTGGCAGGGGGATCATCTTCCTTGTCCTGCTCTGCCTTTCTGAGGATCGCATCGTGAAGTGGCAACAGCGCAGAGCCTGGGAGAGACCAAAGGCACGTCTCGGGATTATCGGCTGCTCGTGGCCAGCCGAGGCGTCCGCCCAGAGCGGCATCGATTCCAAGCAAGGCCAGGTTAATTTGAACGGTTTTTCGCACCCAGCCGGTCGTCTTGTGACAGGTCTAAATATGAGTTACACGTGTATTATAGCATATGCTGTGAGTCCCATTCGTTCGACTCCAATCCCATTTACACAGAAAAGTACAGATGGACTGGAATCCTTGCTATCCGCATTTCCAGGCACCCTCCATCCCGCCATCTCACTCCTTCATCAAACTGGGTGGTTTTTTCAAACTTCTGAACTTGGCTTTGCTTGCACTTGCACAAAATCTGAAAACGCAAAATCTCTCAAAATGCCATTGTCGTGCTTTTCCTATGGGATCATGCACATTTTTTTGCTACTTAATTGCACACATTTTCCCCACCAAATTTGCATAAAATTCTGGAAAGTACAACCTGCGTGTTCTCTCCCCACCTCCCCTGGCTGATGCTTTTCTCAGTTCCCCAGTCCAGCCTAGCAACCTGGACCGTACTGTTCTTGATGTGTTCTGCTTGTATAAAGCCCAGTTCATTCAAGGTGAATTCCAAGGTACCTTGGAATTATGCTCTGCAGGGTGCAAAAAATGGCTATTTTCAAGGCACTTGCTAGCATACAGAAGGGCTCATTCATGTTCAGCTGTCTGATGTTTGTTTTACTGGAGGAGCATTCAAGGACAACTAAACTTTTGTACATTTACAAACCTTTATAAGCCAATTCCAGGCTTCCTTAGGTCTTTCCATTATTTTATTTTTATTTTATTATGTCTCTAGCTGTGTGCATGAAGGCAGGAAGGACCAGGTTCTTTTACCGATTTAATTTCTTGGCTCTGTCTCAAGCGCTGCAAAATGGAATTCTTACTTCCTTAAGAAATTGGCGCAGCAGGATGAGCTGGGTGTTTATACTTCCAGCAGCAAATAGATGTTTAGTCCTTAACATGTCATTAATTAAGGCTGAAGATGATTATTCTGTCTCAGGAAAAAGAGATCAGCTCTTTTCAGCTGATCTTCTCTGATGCCTTCTTTTAGAAATCTCAGGGGCATAATGGAGCTTGGTGAAGGCTGCAGCGAAAACTATTCTCAGCATGGCAGTTGGGGCATACAAGGAGTTGGAGCGGCCCGTCTCCAGCTACAGGATTGGGCCGCTGGTCCCTCTTTACAAAACATTCAGTCACAGAAAATCCAAGTACCTATAAACTGCCTTTGACCTGCATAGCAGAGAAAGCTTTCTCCTCTGGTCACAGAATTGCAAAATCACAGAACTGCAGAGCTGGAAAGGGCCCAGAAGGCCAGTGGGACCAGCCCCTGCTGCTGCCGGACACCAAGTTACACCGTTCCTCTCAGGTGGCTGTCCATCATTGGATCATATCTCAAGAGCCAACTTCCGGTTGGTTTTAGGAGTAAAGGGGCGATCAAATGGAGGTGCTGAACAGGCACCAATTTTACAAGCATATCAGGTTGCTCTCAAATGTCTCCCTTCAATGCAGATAAACTCACAGACGATACTAAAACTGGAGCAGTGGCCACAACTGGGGAGCAGGTACTCCAGATCCAGAAGGATCTGGACAAACTGTGGAAGTGGGCAGGAGACAAGAGGATGGTGTTCCATGTGGATAAGTGTGAGGTCTTGCACTTGGGGCATAGGAATGGGTGTCATAAGTACAGGTTAGGGGACAAGTGGCTGGAGAGCAGCACTTGTGAAAGGGACCTCAGGGTGCTGGTCGACTGCAGGCTGAACATGAGCCAGCTGTGTGAAACAGTGGCCAAGAGGGCAAACGCCACCCTTGGTTGCATAGCAGAAGTGTTGCTTCTAGATTAGAGGTATTCCTGCCACTCTATACGACTCTGGTGCGCCCGCAACTGGAGTATTGTGTTTAGTTTTGGTCCCCTCATTACAAGAGGGATCTAGCCAGGTTGGAGTCAGTGCAGCGTAGGGCCACAAGGTTGGTGGCTGGTTTGCAGGGGAAGCTGTATGAAGAGAGACTGAGGGAGCTGGGACTTTTCAGCCTGGAGAGGAGGAGACTCAAAGGGGACCTGCTAGAGACATGCAGGTACATGAGGGGGTGCCACACAGAGGTGGGTCATGACCTTTTTTCCCCTGCAGAGGAGAGCAGGAAGCATTCCAGTAGCGCAAAGCCAAGATTCAAGGTGGATGCCAGGAAGTTGACCCCCGGAGTATGGAACGGGCTTCCACGGGAGCTGATTGAGGCCCCGTCGGTGAGGGTGTTCAGGGACAGGCTGGACATGCACATGGTGGGCATGTCATGAGCAGAGCTGGCTGGAGCCGGGGGTCAGACTAGATGGCCCGGGAGGCCCCTTCTGACTCGCTCTGTTTCTGTGTTTCCATGGCGTACCTTTCTGGGACCGAATGTGAAGAATGAGTCATGGTTTAAGGCAGCTCCTTGGAATCCACTGAACTGAAGACACAGCAATTATCATGGTCACCATGCTAACCAAGGGTTCTTCTCCGCTTTAATATGTTAAGTATTTCAGTTTTTCACAGCATCCTAGAAAAGTAGAGTTGGAAGGGGCCAAGAAGTCCGTATTTCTGACTCCTCCTCATCACAGCCTTATGGTGCACCTATCACCCTTCCAGCTTGGCATTCCCAGGTGTTCCACATCCACGCCACCCTCGATTTAATCCATGAAGGCTGCAATCCCTCCCTTAGAGGCCACACTCAAAGGAAAGCCCCCTCCCTTTCAATTTATTACGACACCTGTATTAATTAAGCTCCAAATGATGGCAGCGAAGGCATTTATGGAAGCTTGACAACAGCAGTCTCTTCGGAGACAAAGGACTGAGCAATTGGCTGGCGTTTCACGTACCATAACCATACCATTAAAATTCAGTTTAAAGGTAGCGGTAATTCCGGTGCTTTGTCTATTGGAAACCAATTGGACGCTGGGCAGAATTGTGCACGGGAGACTCGTAGCGTCAGAAGCAAAGCCGTGAAGCCTCCCAGAGAAAGTTCAAGAGGTGTAGTGACATTCTCTCCGTGCTTTGCGGAATTCCTGCGGTTGTTTCCCCTCAGAGCTTTCAAGGATCGACCGGCTTAGGGTTCAGCCGCATGCAGCTGCTCCTCTACAGAAGCACGAAACCTCCTTGGAAGTGAGGGCCAAGCCATTCCGACCCACCGAAGCGCCCTGGGCTTCTCCCGGCTTTCCTACAGGCGTTGAAAGCCTGCGGGCTCCGTCAAGGGCCTTCCTCTCCCTCACGTTCCTGCTGTGGGTCGTTCTGCCCCATTTCGCAGAGGCAGCCCCTTCGCGGTCGTCCTCAGAGGGGCCACGCGGGGACTGCTTGGCAGGGACCCAGCCTGAGGACGTGGCCCCTTCCCTCCCACTCGGTCCACGCACGTGATTTGGGGCAGAGGAGGCCTTGTGCCACAGGCCGCTTTTTCCACATGCAGTCCAGGGATGTGTGGGGATCCCTTTCGAGTATGAATTTGCCCTGGCTTTCCCGTCTGAACAGGAGGCGGCAGGCGTCCTCAGACTCTCAGCAGGGGCTGGTTGGCAGGTGCCAGCAGTGGGTGCGGGCTGGTGCGGGGGCACGCATGCGAGGCCAGGTGGGGACGGGGGGGGAGCGCATGGGGCAAGGCTTGCTCTCGAGGAGATGGTTTTCTCCCAGCGTGTCCAAGACGACCTCCCCGTGAGCAAGCTGTGCGCCCATGCGCCTGCACCCAGCAAGTGCAGAACCTGTGGGGTGGGCCGGTCAAAGGGCCTGGCGGGCCGGATCCAGCCCATGGGCTGTGGTCTGAGGACCCATGGGATATGGAGTGGATGCAGTTCGAGGTAGACGTGGGTCAGTTGTTGGTGCTTGCAATGCAAAAAGGCCGCACACATTTGAAAAGCAACGGCAGCCTTTGGCCAATGCACACAGAGGCGCTTTGATCGGAGGGAGGTGAATGTGGCCAGGGATTGCCCACATTTGCAAAACTTCTCTCAAAATGTTGCATGGACTTATTTATTATTTATTTATTAGAGAAATTTCTATGCCGCCCCTTGCCAGCTAGCCTCGGGGCGGCTTACAGCAGGTCCATATAATACAAAATACAACATAAAGTTGAAACACAAAACGACCTACCGAATTCCAATTAAAAACTGAAACTAAAAACTAAAATTGGCCCATCTCATAGTCCCAATTAAAACTAACAAAAACTAAAATTCAAAACTAATAAATAATAAAACTAATAAATTAATAAATTAATAATTAAATTAACAATTTAAATATTTCTTAAATAAAAAGGTCTTTGCCTGGCGCCGAAAAGCAAATAATGATGGCGCCAGGCAAGCCTCTCTGGGGAGCAGATTCCACAAGTGGGGTGCCACCGCAGAGAAAGCCCTCCTCCGGGTACTCACTCTCTTCACCTCCTTCACAGAGGGCTCCCAGAGGAGAGCATCTGCCGCCGATCGTAAGGGGCGGGAGGGCATATATGGTTGCAGGTGCTCCTTTAGGTAACCAGGACCCAAGCCGTTAAGGGCTTTATAGGTAAGAACCAACACCTTGAATTGGGCCCGGACTTCAATGGGAAGCCAGTGTAGCTGACGGAGAACTGGGGTGATATGAGAACCACGCCCAGTGGACTTGCATCTAACGGGGAAAAATAAGCTCACCAGCTGCGATGGACACCGGTGGGAGGAGGTTCGAGACGGGGTGCAGAGCACGCTCTGTGCGCCCAGCTCCTGGCGGGAGCTGCATGAATGCCGGGAGCGCCCACCGGACGCTTAGACTCACTGCAGCCTGGGCAGCTGAGCCAGATCTGATGGCTCCCCCACCCCACATGGATTCCTCCGTGTCCCCCCTGACCTGGCATGTGCCAGAGACTCCTGGAAGGTGGGGAGGAGGCTCCTCGGCCTGTGTGTGGCACGATGGCCGGGCTGTTGGGCTGGCTCGGGAGGTGCAGGTTCTCATCCTTCTCAGCCACGAGGAATCCGGACCCGGCGATGACGTTGAGTCTACTCCACAGGGCCTTTGTGAGGAGGACATGGAGAGACTTCTGCAAGCTGCCCTGGGCTCCTTGCAGGCATGAAGGCATGTTGGCAAAATAATAGACCTTGGAAGGGTCGTCTGGTGTAGGGCTGGCTTAACAGTGTCGAGAAGCCTTGACGGCAGCCGCAGCAAGGCTGACCAGGTTCGGTCAGGAAACACCCCTTTCTCCGCAAAGCTCAGCAGTTTCGATGCACTATCACCCAGGTGCCCTGCAGTGACTTGCAACAGCATGCTCCCGGAGAGTGGTCTCCATGGCCAACTGCAAGCGTTTGGAGCATACACAGAGTGTTTTATAGATTCTGGGCCCAGCAGATGGGCAGCGGATGACGAAAAAAGGGGAGCACAGTCAGAAGGTGGGAGGTCTGCGGAGGGGGCTCCGTACGATGGCATGTGATTGCAGGAGGTTAACATAAGGAGCACTGAGGCACAGGGGTTACTGCGGCTCTTGGCGTGCAAATGAGGGCGATTGCAATGCTGCGAACCTGGCAGCCTCACCAGCCTGACTGATTGGCAGCCCCGGCGGCTTCTTGCGGGAGCCGCCAGGTCCCACTTCTTAAAGTAACAGCACACGCAAACAGTAACCTGGCTCGGGATTTTAGGGTGCTTCCTGAGAAAGGGGTGCAGGTTTGATGTTATAACACAAAGGCACATAAGCAACCTTTTCCTGCCAGGATTTAGCTGAATTTTCCCAACAGCAGCAAGAACCACAAGGAAAGGAGAACAGGCCGGCCTCAGGGTAGCTGTCAAAGAACACCTGGACCACCGACTGATCCGTGCACGGCTTGTCTGGCTATGGGCTTCCCCGAGAAGGAGAGATGCCTCGCGTTTCTGTTCACAGCGTGTAAATCTACATGCATGAGAACATAAGGCGAGCCATGCTGGGTGAGAGCAGCCAGCACTGCCTTTGAGCTTCGGTCCCCACTGTGCCAAGCAGATGCCCAGTGGGGAGCCGAGGTGCAAAACGCAGTGCGCACAGTTTCGACCCACGTCGGCACGCTCCCTCGCTCCCATCCTCTTTTGGCAATACATTTCCTCTTTTCTGGCAGCGTGTTTGCATGCTCTCCTTTCTTAGCATGTTTGCTCAGTAAATTTAGCACTGGCTGCTCTGCATTAAATTTTAGGATCAGTGTTCTGTGTGTGTGAGAGAGAGAGAGATTGGGAGAAAGAAAGAGATGTAACTTATTGCAAACGTACTGTGCATGTCCTCGAAAAAAGAGAGCTAAGTACCCTGGAGGCCAGCATTAGGGAAGGATTTGAGATGAAAAAGAGTTGGCAGTTTCACTGGAATTAAGGGCAGGCTGGTCTTGCATGGCAGTGACTTTCAGCAGCTGGAGGGCTGCTTGACAGACAAGCTTCAAAGAGGAAGTGTGCGGAATGATAGCCTAAGCACGAAGGGTAATGCCGCTGGAAGCCCCGTGGCGCCTTGCCTCGCACAGAGTGCGGAAACTGTATAAAGTTGGGCGTGTGCATGTGCATGTGCTCCGTAGATCAAATAATGAAAAGCGTGATCTTCCAACCCCCGGGATGCTCAAAGGGCGCCTGCTTCAAATTGAGGCAACCTGCCCAGATTCTCCATTTCAGTTGTTTAAAGACCCAGGAAAGCAATTCCCTGGTGTTCTCAGTTCCAGCAGTACCAATTAATACTACTACTAAGAAAGGATATTTATTTTGTTTACGAATTGCGCTTCTCTTCTGCACACCAGGCAAAGCTCTGTGGGAGAGTCGCACCAGCTAAAACTTTTCTGAGCTGAAGACTACAGCTTGGAACCAAGAAACAGTGTAAATACCTAAGCTGTAATAACAGACTGAAAACAGCACACACTGAAAAATCAAAATTCCTGGAAAGAGCTCCAGGGGAACCAGGGCTGAGTGGGGCCAGAAGGGCTCCCTCCCGCAGCTGCCCACCTCACGGCCTTTGCTGGGGGCACCTGGAGCCAGTTTCAGCATCCCTGGAGCTGCCCCGCTGCTGCTCCTGAGCAGCTTTCAGAGCCAGCCCCACGCAGGGCTTCAGGCTGCCAGGCAGGGCTGGGGAAAGCCAGACTTGCACCCCACCCAGCCATGGAGCCGCGGACCCTCAGTCCCAAGAGCTTGACGGGGCTGTGGTGAGGAGAAGACAGGGTGCAGGAGAACCTCGTGCACCGCCTGGGGTTCCCCGCGAGGAGGACAGGCGGGCTACGGCTGCGGAGTGAGGGCAAGAGAGCGTGCCAAGGCAGCCTCCGTGGGATGCACGGAGGCCGGTGTGTCCACGGCCAGATGAAGTGTGGGCAACTGTGCATCGGAGGCGAGCAGTCAAAGGAGCAAACGCCCCGTGGGCAAGGGTGGGCCGAGGCTTGCCAGGGCCACCGAACGACAAGGCTTTAAGAAAATGCTTCCGCTTTGTGGTTTTTGAAAGAAATGTTCTTCAAGCATGCAGACAATGTGCACGTGGCATTGCCCGCCATCCCTGCCCCATCCCTGCTGGTTCTCTGCCACGTGGCATTTCTCTCCTGCTTTCCGGCTCCCCCCACACGCATCAGGACACATTTTCAGTCAGTACAATAACCGTAATTGCTGCAATCATTTTTAAACAGATTAAATATCTGACACGCTCCTTAGTTACAGTATTAAAATATATAGGAAGCCATAAAACATCAGAGTGCATAAAAAAGGATGACATTTGGGCTTCTCCCTTGGGGGGGATACAGTTACTGGACTAATTTGCATATTTAATACGCTGCCTCCTAAATATATGCCCCCCAACATATTAAAATGGGTATGGGAGCTTGCAGAAGGCAATGAGACGCTGGACGCCGAAGTTTGTTTCAGCTCCACAAAGTAACTCAGGACGGACGAGAAAATTCGCCGCAGCTCATTTTGGATTTTTGCCGCAAGATCCTATTCATTTATTGTGCATGCATGAAGTCCTCCCGTGTTTAAAGGAGCTTACACTTGAGTAACTGCAAAGAAGTTTGCACAGCTGGATGGGATGCTTTTTTCAGACCGTTTGGAATGACGGCACCTTCCCAAGGGATGGCCATTTGTGTACCAAAGTCTGGATTATTTTGCAATTCGTTTGAAATCCAGGGAGAAAGGAGACTTAAAATACTTTTGCTGACCTTTTAATCTTCCTGGGAATGAGTGAACGACTGAATAAGTAAAATTCTGCCTGCAATTGCATCTCCCACCAGAGCCTGCTGTGTTCGCTTTGCTTTGCTTTGCTTTGCTGGATGGATGGGTGGAGCCTGGTGAACCCAACACGGGGGTGGTAAGCTTCTTAGTGGGGCTTCCCGCTCCCCCAGGGGCTTCCCTGAAGTTGCTTTCTGGAACAGAGCAGGCGGACTGCAGCCCTGCAACCCACAGGGTAGAAATGGTGCATCAGACAATTAGTGGAAAGCAATTGTCTGGTCGTTTGGTCGAAGACAAAACGTTATTAGGAAAAGATGGGGTGCATAGAAGCTGTACCGCAAGCGCTCTGGGCTCCTGCAGGATCGAATTGGGCTTCCGGGCTTCCAGGCTAGGATCCGGGCCGTCTCAGGGGCAAGCCTGAGATCAGTAACAGAGGCCCTCCTCCGGGAACCCTCAGTGAATGAGATAAGGAGGGTGAGTCCCCGGAGCAGGGCCTTCCCTGCAGTGGCGCCCCGTCTATGGAATGTGCTCCCCAGAGAGGTCTGCCTGGCGCTGTCGTTATTTGTTTTTCGGCGCCAGGCGAAGACCTTTTTATTTAAATCATATTTTAACTGTTAATTTGCCTATTGGGGATATATTATTAATTTAGATTGTTTTTCTAAGGGGCTTTTGCCGAGATGCACGGGGGGGGGGGTTTAAATGAAATGTATGTTTTTTAATTTACTGTTGTGATCCGCCCCGAAGCTTAGAAATGTTTTAATAAATAAATAAAAGAAGCCTCAGAGGAGACCCCCACAGGCGGCTTCATCTATGGTCCTCTGCCAGGGGTCTTCTGCCAGAGAAGCTGGAGAGGGGCCATGGCGGGGAGGGTCTTCCGCCTCCCCAAATACCGCAAAGCCTCATCAGCCAAGCCCACTGGTGCCCTTAAAGGAAAACGGAGCCCTTTTCGTCATTCTTGCTGGAGGCGGCACTGCAGCATCTCCGCAGGCACGGAGACAATGAACGTGGCTTGCATGACGGGGGCAGGCTGGCTGCACCTGTCGGCTGCTGGAAGGCGGAGGGTGGCACAGGCCTGCTGACTTTGGGCTTCCCGTTCTCAGGTGGCATTAGAGAGGATGGGGAACCCCATGGGTTGCCCAGGGAGCAGGGGCATTTTGCCAGGTCCCGGTGAAACAAAACATTCCTGCAGGTGTCCCCGAAATGCATCGGATGGCAGGGGTGGGAGTGATGGAAGGATGGCGGTGCGGAGGTCTCGGATGTGCGTGCGGCACCGTATCCATCAGTCCCCATGTGGGTGCTACTCTGGCTCCAAAGGAGCCGCCTGTGTCCCCATTCAGCCTTGGGAGACCTTGGCCCTTCACTGACTCTGAGTATGGCCAACCTCGCAGGACTGTTGTGAGGAAAAATGGAGAGGAAGAGCACAAACATGTGCGATACAAGAGGGCCAAAAAGTGGAAAGATAAAGGGATGAAAAGGAAAGGGCCGTTCCCTGTTCTTCATTGCCAGAAAATGGCTGCGGTTTGGACTGCGACTGGGGTATTTCAGGCTACTGGCCACCACAGCTGCTCCTGAGCTTCAGGGGAAGTGGCAAGATTGTGAAGCTCGTGTCCTGCAATTGAATAGATGGCACACTAAAAAGAAACGCCATGGTTTGAAGACGCCGCACGGATGCCACACTTAATGGCACGGGGTAAGCATTCCTTCGCATGCCTGTGGCCTCCGTGAGGGCTGGGGGAGACAACCTCCTGTCAGGTTTGTCATGAAAATTTGCCACGCCGTTGAGGCGGCACACGAGCCAAGACTTGGCTGCGTTCTGAAAACTGCGCTTTCCCGAGAGGGCTTTGTGAAACAGGCGAGGGGATGCCGAGCGGAAAGCACATCTCACCGAGGAGCGAACACAGAGCGGCACAGATGTGGGGTGCTGAGCTGGGACACGGCCCCGGGCTCCCCCGCACCCGGCCATGGGCGGTTTTGGGCCAGTGACTCGCTCCCAGCCGAACCCACCTCCCAGGGTTGTTGAGAAGCTCAGGTGGAGACTTGGCGAAGGAAGGCTTCGGAAACACAAATCTAAAAACCATGGTTACTGGGTGGCCCAAAACAGCAGGGACACAATCCGCTGCAAGTCTAGACAGGAGAAGACCTACAGCCCGGGCCTTTCCAGTCTGCGAAATTCATAGCTTGGGGCATTAAAAAAAAAACGCATGTGGCCCAAGTGCACATCAAATTGCAGCGCTTGCAGGCAACTACTCTGAAAAGGACACGCGTCAGCAAAATGCTTTCTGAAAGGCGCACCGAAATCCATGCGTTTCCCAGGGGACTAGAAAGACGCGTGTGGGTGCGGAGGAAGGCAGGGGGCCGGAGGTGTCACCTCTGTCCACCCTCACCTGCAACCTCCCAGCCATGGCCATGTCAGCGGGGCCGCTCGGGCTCCCCCGCCACTTATTGATGACTCTTAGGTAATTTATGACACTCCGAATGGCTTAATTATGCTCTCCGTTCCATCTGTCACTTTACCGATATGAGGGACGCTGGCGTGCCACTACCTGCTAATCGCGGCTGCAAATGGATTGTTTCGTGCCATTGGGTGGCCGGGGTGTAAACAGGTTCGCCTCCACGATCCAGCTCTGCTGGCTCCCTGGCAACAGCGGAAGAGCCGGTCTTGACATTTGTCCTTGGGCTGGGAAGTTTGTGCAGGAGAGAGGGAAGGACAGCGGAAGGCAAGCCAAGAGCCCTCCCCGATTTGCATGAAAAATGGCTCCCCTGCCCGCCTCCCCCCCAAGTCATTTAATGGCATTCAGGTTTTCTGGAGGCTTGAGTGGAATTTTCAAGGAACGTGGAGGACAAGCTGACATTTTAAAATGCAGCCACCAACAAAAGGAAGTCGTATCAAAAAATTAATGCTCTTTGCAAAGCTCCAGAGTTGATATCCACAAAGCCACTGCGGGAGCCGGACAATGGACTAGAACGGCCTTTGTGCTGATTCAGCAGGACTCTTCTTGCTAAAAAAATGGATTTATATCCCACCTTGAAAGGGGCTGGGCTGGCTCAGAGCTCCTCCTCTTCATTTTACCTACGCAACTGGCCCAAAGTCTCCCAGTGCGATAGGTGGCCATGTGGGGCCAAGACCCCGCACTCCCTGAGTCTCGGTGCTACGCAAGAGCCACTGGGCCCTGGGCCTCAGCTGCCTGACCTGGCTTCTCACTGGGGCCGCTGGCATGCCCAGCGAGGCTTCTTCAGGGCCAGGTGCGGGGAGGAAGCGATGCCGGTCGTCGCGGGGCTGGTCTCCTCCGGCGCCCACCATCGCTGGAGGAAGGGGGCACGTCCAGGCGCGTTCCAGCCTGAGTTGGCATCAGACTACCAGTCTTCGTTTGCCTTTTGCACGGAACTCGGGGCGTGCTTTCCCAGACGGACACATCGCAGGGTGCACTTCTCTCCTGTTCATCACTGCGCCCCCTGCTGGCCAGGTGGCTTACAGGCCCACTCAAGCAAGTGCCGCTGAGGTGCAGCCAGGCGGAGATGCGCTCCGTTTCTTTACTCAGCTGAGCAAAGCAGCCGGGTGTCCGCCCCCGACACGCAGGCGGGAAGCGACACACACGCATTCCTCCTTTCCCCCTGCTTTCCCACTTCATCTTGCCCCATCGGTCCCTCATCCGGGCCCCGTCACCCGACCCCCTCACGGGGTCTGCATGTCCACGGCAGGCCTGGCCTCGTGCAGGTGCTTCCCTGCGCCCCATCCCCGCGCCTCCCGGGGGAGGCGGGATCACGGCCTGCCGGTCCTTGCATGGGGGCTGCTTCTCGGCTCGCTGCCTCTTCATCGGCATTCTTCCACCTTCCCCTTTTCCTCTCCAAAGAAGCAGTTACGCAAAAGCAAATGGCGCTTGTTAGGCTGGCCAGGCTCCTAGGCGAGCGGCTGTTTACAAAAGCAAATAGCGATAATGCAGCTCATCAGGCTTCTTCATAATCAAAGCGTATTTGCGCCTACATTTCGAAGGGATGCATTTCCTTCCGTGTGCTTGGATCGCGTCCAGATCTGTGCTCAGCCCAGAAGGTGCAAATTAGGTACATCCTGATAAAAAACGGACTACAAGGCATTCCTCTTGCATCGGTGGAAGACGGTGGGGCAGCAACCGGGAAGCGGCTCTGCGTGTTATTATTAAACACTGCCCTTGAAAGCTTTCTGCTATGATGGCGCTTACAGAAAGCATCAAGGCTGGCTTTTGTCCGTGTTTATCATTTTAATCAACCGAAATGGCTATTGACAATGCAGAGCAATGGCAGGGAAGATGCAGATGAGCTCATGGCTTGAGGAGCTGCAGCAAAACCATGCGTGGTGCATGTTCGGAGTTAATTTCTCAAAGCATCGCAGTGCTGCCAAAATTCAGGGCTCGGCATGGGGCAAACCCGTGGAAGATTAAGAAACCCACCCGGAGGAGATGCTATTATCTCAGCCAGGCAGGAAGACTGGCTAATCTAAATGCATCCAACACCTCCGGCTTTGTTTTGAGCAAATGTTTTGGAAGAAAGTTGCATTTTCGACTGTGGAAGGCATGCCTCTTCCTACAGTGGAACCCTATGCACCCGTGCTCAGGGCAGGTCCTAAGACTCCCAGCATCCTCAGCCAGAATATTAAACTCCCATTCAATAGAGGCTTTTAAAAGCACGCTGTATTCATGTGCTTTGACTTCTAATAAGCCTTTCTTCTAATTTTCTTCTAACTCCGAGGTACTGTGTTGATTTTTGTCTGAATGTGTTCGAATGCGTTCCCTTTAAAATTTCCTTTTTCATCCACTAAACTTCCTCGACATCCTTTCAGATCAGAGAGTTTGGATAGACACATTATGACTACATTTATCTTTCCTAAATATTAGAAAAACGCTCCATATTTCATTAGGCCCATTGTCACAACGTTTGGTCTTCCCTAGGTCTTACATAGTAAGTTATTATCTGCTCCATCGCAAGCCAGGGTGGATTCAGCAAGGCTGCATCTTAGCACGATTCCCCTGGATGAATTCTGCCACGAGTGCAGAGCTCAGGGCTGCCCCACCGTCTCTGGGGAAACCCTGCTCACTGGCACCGTCCGCTGATGCCTGAACCAGCCAGGAAACTGCTTGCCGGGTAGCCTAAGACGAAGCCCACTGGCCGCTCGGGGGAAGCAAAAGCAGCTCCCCAAGGGGACAAGACGGGGTGGGGATTCTGGCTCCGGCATCCCACCGCACCTCCAGCAGAGTTGTTTCATTCCTCCCCTTCCCCGAATTGGCTGGTGTTTGCTGGCCAAGGAGCCCTGTAGGAAGGGATTAACACAAGAAGAGGCCTGCTAGATCGGATTACAGACTCCTCCGGTTCAACATTTTGTTCATGCAATGGCCAACCAGTTCTGCATTCGCCAGAGATCTGGGGGCTCGGGCTTCTCATGAGATGCAGCTGTGAGCCCTCACACCCCCAGGCGATGGGCCTCTTCTATACCCGTCACCTGGTCAAAGAGAGAATCTGGAGAATAGAGGGTCTCGACATAAATCTGGACCCCTGTGGAATTTAGAGGTGGATTCGTGGAGGGAGAAACTCATTTGATCCTATTGCAGATTCCCCCATCCTTCACCAGGACTAGTAAGTCTGGATAGCCTTCTCCATCATGGACGGCATTCGAAGCCATGCAACATGGTGGCCAGCATTCCAGCTCACGGCCGTGGAATTCCAAGCTCAGGGAACCAAGGTTCAATTTGGATGCCTGGAAGCACTTCCTGACATTAGGACCCCGAGGGCATGGAATGGGCTTCCATGGAGGTTGTTGAGGCCCCATTGGTGAGGCTGTTCAAGGATAGGCTGGACATGCACATGGTGGGCATGTCGTGAGCGGAGCTGGCTGGAGCCGGGGGTCAGACTAGATGGCCCAGGAGACCCCTTCTGGCTCGCTCGATTTCTGTGTTTCTAATTCCACAGTTCAGCTGCGAGCTGAGTGAAGAAGGGCTTCCTTTGCCCCTCTCACCAATAAAATGTCCTAGTACGAGGCCTTTGGAGGTGATGTGCCACACCTCCTGGAACCCGCCTGCTGGAATTCTTCCTTCCTGAAGTGGAGGACCCTGCCTGGAAGAGGGCTGCGGACATCCGCAGGCACCCGGCTGCGTGGCCCGGAACCTCCCCGGCCACCCGCCTCCCTCCCTGCTCTCCGGTGCCACTGCTGCCATGTGGGGAGAGGGGGCACGGCGACTTGGCATGGCGCATGTGGCTCCATTCCCGGCGGGTGCTCTGTGAGCTCAGGATGAGCTGGCCCGGAACAAAGCGGACTGGCGTCCAGGAAGCTGGAAACCTGGGAATCGGGTGGATTTTACCCCCAAAGGGGATTCCTCTCCCACCTCCAGTCTTTTGGTTGCACAGCTGTAAGAGAGCCCACTCCCCCCTCACCAAGCATGTTATGCGCACCCACCTCCCCCGTTCCTTGCCTCTTCTGAAACCAAACAATTCCGTAAGTGTTCCTCAGGGAGAATCGTCCGAGTCCCTGGAGAACTTCCGTTGCCGTTTTCTGCTCTTTTCCCAACCGTTTTACCAAAAGGCAAAGGGTCTTTGTGGCCTTCAGAAGCAAGAAGCGCGCAGGCAGATCGAAGCCAGAGATGCTATGAGTGAGCAGGCAGCCTGGGGCAGGACAGCAGGATGGCGCTGAGCAGGGCAGCCTCCGCCGGCTTCCTCCTGCTGAGAGCATGGGCGGCCCGTGGTCCATGGGGGGCGGGCCAGGGACCCTGGCTGTGCAACATGAGCTGCAGCCAGCAGCGCTGCCCACCTGCCCTTGCTCAGGAGGCTGGCGGGGTGAGAGAGGGGGCTGCTCCCGGGGCCCATGCACAGGGGCCGCTGCCTGGAGGAGTCAGCGGAGGAAGAATGGAGGCCGGAGGGGCCTGGGAATGTGGGCCATTTCCAGGCGCTGAGCCGAGAGAGGTGGAGACGCTCGTCTCAAGGCCGGGCTCCCAGGTGCTCAGGCGGCCCCCGGGAATAACAGCGATGTCCCGTTGGCAGGAGGTGGCCCGGAGCCGAGGAGTGTCTCAGACTGGGGTGATGCATCAGCGGCAGAGGAGGGTGCCAGTTAGAGGACCGGCGCAGAGAGAGGAGCTGTGCTCACCTCCAGAAGCCCCTGCCAAGGGTTGAGGCAAGCGTGCTCCTGGGGAGAGCTCCTGGCGGTGGACACAAGGGCAGGTTCGGCAAACCACCCTGTCCACACCCAGAGATTCATTCTGGGAGTTTGTGCCCCTGAAACCATGTTGGCCAAGGAAGCATGTCTTGCACAACAGGCCTGGGGCTACAGGGCAGCACCTGTTCTCCAGCGGGCGATGCAGCCACCACGGCCCCTGACTGCTCCTGCTCTGGGCAGAAGCAGCCAGGGTGCGATGGCACATGAGGGGCATGGAGCGGGGGAGCTGATCTAGCGGAGCCCCTCTGGGTGGCGGCTTTTCGCTCACACGCGGGTGGCTTTTCCGGGCTTCTGGGCGTGTCGCTGTTGGCTGAGGACGCACGTTGCTTATAAGGGTTGGGGGGCTATGAACCGCGCACCGTTCCCCCCCAGGCTCGAGCAACCCTTTGCAACGCACTGCACGCTCCTCGGGAGAGAAGGCTCCCAGCCTCCATTTCGGGTTAGAATCGCATCGTGGGAGGGGCGTGTTTTATCCGGGGGGAGCGTTCAACCAGTGGGGGCCGAGCCTTTGGGTTTCAGTGAAGAGCACCAGGCACGGAAAGCAAGGAAAGAATCGCTGCCCCTTTGCTCGTTTCCATATTGAATTCATTCCCAGCCTTCTGCTAAAATGGCTCTCAGGGTAGCCGGCCATAATACAATAAACCTTTATAACTAGATATGTGGATTTTGTTAACGCCATCCCATCTTTACATTCCCAAACTATCGGGTCTGAAAATGTGCGAAATTCTCCCACAATCCGCATTTCCTGCCAGGGTTTAAAAAAAATCTAGAATTCAATGTGTGTAAAATTCCAAGAAGTTGAAAGGCAAGTCCGCAGCTCTGTGGAAGACACACAACTCTGGAAAATCCACAGACTAGATTAAGGGAAAGTGGGCATGTTTTGATGCACCGTGGATTCTGCAGATGTCCGTGCAGAACACAATCAAGGCACCACAAGACCAGGGCCGCTCCCAGCTAGGCGAAGCCCGTCAACACTGGGGATGGACTCCTGGAGAGGAAGAACGGGCCCCTTGGGGTCAGGACGGGCCTCGTGGCCCCACACGAGGTGTTCCGCGAACGGGGTGTTCCGATCCCCATGGCCTCCTCCACCGGGATCGGAACACCGGGGCAAAGTTCATTCGCTTTGGGATATCCGCTTCTGCTTTCTGCCTGATTTGGACTGAGATGAATTCAATTAGGGGATTCAATTGTTCTGACGAATGGATAAGATGTTAGACAGATCCTAATTCAAGCGTGTGCGTCTTCCCCCTTATGAACATTGTCTTATTAAATATTTCTCATGATATTCTCTTTATTCTGTGAAACTGGGTTGCTGACTCTCCATTTTCTACACAATGCGATACATCTGGAGGGCTTTACAGCTTTCATCTCTGAAATTGGTTTCTTTGGAATACATTGACTTTAATTTTGTTATGGAAATTTAGCCTGGACATTGGCCCCGATTCAGTGAAAGTGAGTCACGATGTAGGCACATTTAGCAGGACAGGGCTGGAGAAGTGCCATTGCTGGTAAGCCATTCTGCCCGCGTGTTGCCCAACTTTTCCTTCCATCACCTGCTCGTTGCAGGAATCATGTACAGAATTTTGTGTCACTTGCTCTAATGCACATCCGGGCAGGTGAGCATTCGTGCAAGTCTACCTTTGTGCAGATCCGACCAAATATTTAAAAAAGAGCGAAAGGAAATGTTCCACAAGTTCCGTGGAATCTGTTGTGGAATCCATAGAAATACTCTGAATCCGTTTCAATCTGTTGTGAGACTTGATTTGGTTGCAAATTAATTTATTCACCTTAATGTGGAGTTCGGCCCAGTTTTGTTCATAATTGTGATTTAGGGAGGGCTGGGAACTCTGTTTCAGCTTGAAAACCATCCTGCTTGTCCCGTTCGAAACCTGCAATGCAAACCGGAGCACATTCTGAGGAGGGGGAAGTTGCAATTGCCTTGGGAAAGTGCACAGGTTCTTTCTTTCTTTTAATGAGAATTTAAAACTGAACGTGTTTCAACAGTTAAACGTTTCCACACCTCAGCCTATGATGGGAGGGAGTGGGTGCTTTTGCAAACAAGACGGAATCAAGCCATTGTCCTCTCGGAAATGGGAATGCTCCCCTCATTCAGAAGAAAGAAACGGAGCGAGGAGACCTGAGCTTGGTAATGGAGTCTGTAGATTCTCCCAGCGCATCTCCAGGTGTCCTTCCTCCCTCCCATGGATTTCACAGGGAGCGCCGCCTCAGGCTTTCTGCGAAGCACAGCTGGAAAGCTGGAAATCCAGCCGCAAAGCTTCATTATGCAGAAGGTGCAGGACAGCAAGCTTCGCTTTTGGCAGCAGGCGGGCGCTCTGTGCAGTCAGCAAGCCTGCAAAGTCTACGCAAGCTCCATGTAATACAGGATAACAATGTTCTGGGTCTCCGAAGTTAAAGGAGCATGGCAGAAAGCAAGCTGAGCTGGCTCCTGAGCTCAGTCCTCCAGGGCCTCCAGCTGGGGAATTCAGCAGCAGCTGAGTGTCCCTCTCTCAGGGCTGCCCCTCCCATCCCTGGATGCCTTGCCAGGAGCCCACCACCTCTTGCCTGTCTCAGAACCAGTTTCCACACCTGCCTGAAGCTTGTCTGCACTGGTGGTGGTGGTGGGACCTACACATCCCTCCAGTCTGGGGGGAGCTGCCAGCAGGCAAGCTGTGATCGGAGCATGGGCACGGCTTCCAGCAGACACCTGCCGAGGCTGCAGCCAGTGCTTGGTCCTGGGCTTTTCCCTGGAGGATGCAGCCCCTTCAGCCTCAGAAGAAGATGCAGAGGGAGGGAGCGTGAGGCTCCACCAGCTCGGCTTTTCCGGGAGGTCCCCAGGGGCCTGCTCCCTGGACCCGGAGGAGGCCTCGTGGCCGGATGCCAAACCGCCGGGTCTAATCCAGCAACAGGGCTGGCCCTTGCAAGGCCAAAGCTGCCAGCCAGTGTGGCAGTGGAGCGAAATGAGTGCTGAGGCAGGTCGTGCTCTCCTGCCCACCTGTCCTTATGCAGGACTAGAAGACTGGGCTGGCTGGCGTGGGCCCCTGTCAGGATGCCTCCAGCTCCTGAGTAGATCCATTCCAACTGGACCAAGAGCAAGTCTTGGCAACGGCACAGGGAGACCTTCCACAGCTGGGCTCTGCCATGGAATTAACTTCCACAAGAAGCTGCGATGGCCATGACTGTGATGGCCAATTTGGGGGGCTTTAAAAGGCGGGTGAACCACTTCATGAAGGAGAAGGCCATCCGGGACCCTCCCTCCCAGTGGCTGCTCCCTCCAGGAGCAGAAGCACCATATGTACCTACACCAGCTGCTGGGGAACATGGGTGGGAGGACACTGCTCGTGGAGCTCCTGGGACGGCTGGTTGGCTGCGGCATCATCTGAACTAGCTGAACCCTCGCCTGATCCCTCAGGGCTCTTCTGATAAGCACAGCTTTGCCCATCGATAATTTTTGCTGGAATGGGAGCATCTTCCCTCACTGGCACAGCAGTAAATTGATTGTGGATAAGATACGTTTCTCTCTTCACATTTCATCCCATCCCTCGCAGGCACTGGGCAGCGATGCCCTCGGCTCCTGAAATCCTTTCCCCACAGTATTGTTTCAGGGGTTTGTTATAAATCGTTCGGCCTGGTGTTGGTCAGAGAATCCTGGATTCAGCACGGCGCGGGACCAGGGCTTGGGCGCTTGTATGTCCTAGAATCTAATCTGCGGGGCTTAAAGCAGTGGGCGATAAGATGGCATGCCAATTTTCTTTGTGGAATGCCTCTTGTTTTAATGCAGCTTTAGAGACTGCGGCCCCGGTGTATTCCCAAGTGCTCCCTCATCCCTCCCAGGTAGGCTTCTTAAAGCAGAAGGAAAAGGAGGCCGGAGCTCAAGATGGGCTGCTCTCCCACAAACCTTTCTCACCTCCGAAAGTTTCCTCAAATGAGTGATGTGCCACAATGTTCTTAAGTTCTGAAATGGTGCGGCCACATCTCATTTGCAACCCATGCTGAGTGCATATTCTCCAAAAATGGTGACGACTGTCCTAGTTGTGTTGCAGCTGAAAAAAGGATGCACATCTTAAAGACGCATGCGTTTTCAAAGCAAACCGTATCTAAAAATGTGCATTTGGACATGGAAGCACTTTTTCTCGTTTGAAAGGCTCGGTTTTCCCACTGGAATGAAAGGACACGAGACCGCTAACACGCGTGGGAAGTTTGTCACATCCTGATTCCGTGCTAGAGAGCATGGCTTTTAAAAACACTCTGCATGAACATTCAAACGCTGAACTCCACCGTGTGGCAACCCAGGTGCCTGAAGGCAACCGTGTCTGAGGACAAAAGGTTGGGGCAGCAGGGAATGCAAGTACCAGCTGCCACCACCAAGAGTGAGACAACCCCAGTCTCCCCAGTCCTCAAGCACTCTTGTTTCCTGGGGATGATGGATTAAGGATCCCCCAGGGCTCTTTGTGCAGGGCATCCTTGCAGTCCAGGGACGGAAAGCAGGGCGAGCTTGCATGTGGCTGGCATCGGGGAGCTGGATCCCCAGAAACACGGTGGGCCTCTTGAGCACCTCCCCACTTGCTCTCCTGCGGCTGGGCGGCTTGGGAAGGATTTGTGAAGGATTCTGGGAAAATACAGAAGAGGAACAAGGCTGCTGATATCATGAGCACATGCTAATAAGTGGTTTAAAGAGCCAAATCAGCCCCAGTGCACAAAGCGATAAGCAGATCAAAGCAGCTGAGAGCAAGCTAAAGGGAAAATAGTCTAGCTGGTGATGATGAGCGCGGGGCCATGGCTCTGGCGATCCGGGTTCGAGTCCCCGCTCAGCCATGGAGCCAACCGGGTGACTCTGGGCCAGGCACAGACTCTCAGCCCAACCCACCTCACAGGGTTGTTGTGGGGATGTGGTTGCGAACAGGAGGAAAAGAATGTCGTTCCGAGTCCATTGCAAGAAAAAACAGCAGGATATAAATCTAATAAGGACATAAAAATGATAACCCGGTGATGATCTTTCTGCCTGATTGCTTGGTGGCCTGCCATGTGCAGGGCAAAGTCCTTCTGGGGCAGCAACAGGCCTTCCCCCTCAGGCCCCTGCCCTGGAGAACCTGGAGCGACCCCTCCTGGGCCTCACCTCCACAGTGATGTGCCCCTGGCCCTCACGATGGGAGGAACAGCCCCCGACTCCCTTTGTCAGCAGATCGCCTCCGCTCTGGTCCTCCCCGCTGGCCCGGGGAGAGAATTCAGGAGAATGCCTTGTTTGTGTCTGATGAGCATCCCGCAATGACTCTTCCTCAGCTCAGGGAGAGATTCCAGATCGCTCGTGTTCAGGATCCCGGATGGTGTTCAGTTGAAGGGGCAGCATTTGGCTTAGACACAGAGCGAGTCAGAAGGGGCCTCCTGGGCCATCTAGTCTGACTCCCGGCTCCAGCGGGCTCCGCTCACGACATGCCCGCCATGTGCATGTCCAGCCTGCCTTTGAACACCCTCACTGAGGGGGCCTCAACCTCCTCCTGGGGAAGCCCGTTCCACGCCCTCGAGGCGCATCTGACCTGGAATCCTCCCCCTTTGATTCATGGGCTTCTCCTCATGCTTGGGCCCGTCTCAGAGAGTGAGCCAAGAAAAGAAAAAATCTCAGAGCACAAGTCCAGCTGCGCAACGAGCAGCCTTCTTCTGCGCCACACACAGCATCCCAAGCACAGCTCGGTTCCTGGTGAGCGCCACGTGAGCGCTCGGTGTGGTAGCCAAGAAGCCGGGCTCATCATCCCGAGAACGTGGGACTCGAGACCAGGATCTCGATGGAGCCTCCCCACCCCGGATCCCTCGCGCACCCCCATGGGGCCTGGTCTCTCAGCCAAGCAGTGTAGCAGCCTGCAGCCCCATGCGTGTGCCTCCTGGACCCCATGAGAGGGCACCGGGGTGGTCTGCTCCGGGCGCTCCAGGACGCTCCCCGGGGTTGGAAGGTTCTGGCCCAGCTTCGCAGCGGCTGGCGGCGGCTGCAGTGCCAACCAGAGGGCGGGCGGGCCTGGCGTGACAGCCGCCTTCGACCGGGGAAGCCCCAGAGGGCAGCACACCAACACCGCCCAGGATGCCACCCATCGCGGTGGGGCACGGGGCAGACCAGTCCCCCGAGCGGCCCCACGCTGGGGCTCCATGGGCTGAACAGTGTTCCTCAAGCACCACCACTTGGAGATGCCCCCCATGTAGGAGCAGAACCATGGCAACGCAGGGCCCCCACCCCCAACTCAAACGGCTGCCCTGGAGGGACATCCTGGTTGACGGCAGCGGAAGCCGCCGAGCGGTCCAGGAGAGTCGACAGGCTCGCCCCATCCCTCTCGGCTGTTTCCGGGCCAAAGCCACGTCTGAAATGGGTCCGGATATTCAGCCTCACCCCGAGCTGGCTGGCCACCAACCCCTCCAGCTCCTGGCCCAGGAAGAGATGTTTGCTCCCAGCAGTTTTCAGGTCTTCCAAGTTGGGGGGGGGGGGCGCTTTCCCGGGGCTGTTCTCACCACTGCCTCTTCCTCCACCCTACAACAGCCCTGCGAGGCAGGTTCGGCTGGGAGTCAGGGATGGGCCGAAGTCCCCCGGGCAGCTGCTGGACCGGGTGGGGATTTGAACCTGGGTTCGCACAGTCCCAGGCCAGCACCCCGGCAGAATAGGGTGGGAGAGAAGGAAGAAATGTGTGTGCGTGGGTACAACTTGGAGGGCCCATGGTGGGGCTTTTTGGAGGGGGGGGTGCAGATCATCCACCAACGACCGGCTTCCAAAGTCCTCAAACTGACCTCCACGATCCCGGCATCGTCTCCAAACGTCCTTTGGACGCGTCTTTCCGCCTTGCAGTCACGCCTCGCCGTGCGCCTCCTCGCAGTTTGGCCTTTGCTGAACGGCTGGAAACTGCAGCAAATCTTTTTCTTGCTGACTTGCTGCTTCCACCCCTCCATGCAAGGGATCCTGAACAAGATGGTGCGAGGGGTGGGGGAAGAAAGAGACCTGTTTGTGCTGACGGGAGTGACATTAGCATAACAAAGACTCCATTCCTCTTTTTTCCCCTAAAGAAAAAGATGCTTAGGAAAGCAGATACGGGCAGAAAAGAGCCGGAGAGGCACAGAAGCCGTTTCCCTGCTCTTTCTGCTCTCCCCGCAAGTCAATTTCTCCCATTCCTTTCTGAATCTGCCTTTCGCCGCCTCACTTCCTGCCTCATCTATCCCTTGCGTTTGTGCATTTTGGCTGAGTTTTCCAACCTGAACAAAGCAAAGGCTTCTGATATGATCAAAGCCAAGAAACTTTTTCAAGATCCTGACAAGGGCAAAATATCACCTTGTGTGGACATTAATGTGTCTCTGGAGTAGGGAAGTTGGAGAAATTTACAATGGACTCCAATGAGTGGAGCTTGTTGGGAATCCAGCCCACGGATTCAACGGCGCAGTGGTGGATCCACGCACTCACATAATATATCCACAAATATAATGTTACACACGTGTTGTCTTAGCAAAAGCGTTCAAAAACACCAGACACAAATATGCATTTCACCCATAGGACAAAAGTGAGGAAACAAGCGTTTTCTTCTGGGGGAGTCATGCATTTGCACAGCCCCGAATTTGCACAAATGCATCTGGGCGCACTTTTGCACAACATGCAATGCCACCCGTGCATGGACGGTGGGAACGGGCAGCACCTGCCAATCCACAGCATGTGGGCGGGGTGGGTCTCTTGTGCGCCTCCTGCTGAGTCGCTGCAGTCGGGCACCTGTCAGGCGCATGGGAGGCTGAGAGAGGAGGCAGAAGCCTCAGAAGGGTTCCTCTGAGCGCTGGCAGCAGCACAGAGCTCTGCTCGCCACACTTTTCCCGATCCCCTTTCAAAGGGCGCAGCTCAGGCTGCGGAAGACATTCTCAGGCCAGCATTAGCTACAAAGAGAAGCAACGTTACGAGTCATAGAAACATAGAAACAGAGTGAGTCAGAAGGGGCCTCCTGGGCCATCTAGTCTGACCTCCAGCACCAGCCGACTCCACTCACGACATGCCCGCCATGTGCAGGTCCAGCCAGTCTATCCTGAATTGGCCGCCAGGGAAGGAAGGAAGGAAGGAAGGAAGGAAGGAAGGAAGGAAGGAAGGATCTGGGGCACCCCCTGATGACCAAGTATCGTGATCTCTCTCTCGCTCTCTCCCCACGTTCTCTGTCTTTGCACCATGCGTTTTTTTACGCGCCCTCACAAAAAAGCCTGACGCTTCAGACCATTCCCAACCTGGTGCCCTTTGGATGCCATCCGGGAGGGATCAGCAGCCCTGGAGGGTATGATGCTGCAGAAGGCTGCTTTCGCCTTCCCCTGCGATGGCCCCAACTGGGCATCCTGCAGTGGTGGTGGCGGCGGGCCTGCCGTGAGCAGAGCTGCTTTGGCCGGGGTCAGACTAGATGGCCCGGGAGGCCCCTTCCGCCTCGCGCTGCTTCTGTGATAATGATTATTTATCACGTTTCTATCCCACTTGTAGCTGAAGCTCTCTGGGCAGTTTACCACAAAGCATAAAAACAATTGAATAATATCGATCAAAACATTAACCAGAATTAAACATTAATTTAAAATAGGATAAAATATTGAAAGGCGATAAAAAGGGAATCAAAAGACGCGGCTCTGATAGTCTCTGGGAGGAGGCAGGGGAACCAGTTCCCAGGACTCGTGGCCTTGGGCTCCATGACTGGGTGCAGACGAAATGACACCCAGCTCGAGGGCTGAGGAGGGAGGGGGTGGACGGGGCTTGTCACGGAGCCATGGGCTGCTGTTGAGCCGCGGGTAAGATGGTGTCCGAACCCTGAGGCAGCAGACTGGTGAGCAACCCAACAAGCCGTAGCTTCTCTTGGTGCCTGGTCTGTGCCATTCCCGGGAGGCACAACTGTCCCCTGTGTAAGGGCTGGGATGTGGGTGGCAGCTGGGACAGGCAGAAAGCTGGGACCAGGGTGCTGGTGTGAAGCAGGGCTAGAGGCGGGTGGCGTGGTCAGCGGCTCAGGGCCTCTCCAAGCTTCCACTGGAAGCCGAGACCCAAACTTTGTGGGGCATGGCCAGCCTCTGAATTCTGGCCAGAAGCAGCGCGGTCGTGAGTGAAGCCGCTGCGGGAAGGAAGCCGTGGGCACCTGCGTGGCCCCAGCAGCGTGGCCCAGCCGAAGCGCCCAAGCAGCTCTGAAGGCATGGCTGCGTCGGGGCCGGGACATGGACGGCCGGGACAGGCAGAATGCCGGGACCAGGTGTGGGAGCAGGTCCTGCGGCTGAGCGGGGCCCGAGGCCGGTGGCGTGGTCAGCAGGCCAGGGCCAGGGCCGAGGCCGCAGGCAGCCCAGTCTTATACAGGGCGGAGAGAGCATGGTCCAGGAACAGTCCAGTGGTCTGATGCCAGGGAAGCAGCCGTAAGGGTGGTCCAGACAAGAGGGGGCTGGAGCAGGGCAGGAACAACTTGGGAAAGCGAGAACACGCAGGAGCAGGGCTAGGGCACGCAGGACCAGACAGGAGCAAGGCAGGAGCAGCTGGAGCTGGGCTCAGAGATGCAGTGGCCAAAGCACAAGCGTCACCAGGACCGCGTGCATTGCTGTGGCGAAGAGCAGCAGTGCCAGCAAGCCCTCAGGACCTCCAGCTGCACGGCAGGATTGCTCTCCAGTCGCTCCTTGCGAGAGCGCTCCTGGTCCTGCAAGCACTCGCAGCGCCACTCGGGCCCTGATCCTGACACCCTGACTCTGACCCGCACCCTGCGTGGGGCGGCCCTGGGAGTGGTCCCCGGCTGGCTACATCCTTTCATCCATTCAACTTCCGTACTGCCCGCAGCTGAAGCTCTGCTCCCGCTTCTCCGGTCCTCCCTTTCCGGGTGAAGCTGCGGGAAAAGCCTGCAGGTCCTTTCCAAGCCGAGGTGGCACACAAGGAGGGGTGCTCCCGGGGAGACCCTGCTGGCCAGGCGGCAACCGCCAACTCTGCTGGACAAACTCAGCTGCCCCAGCTCCAGGACCACTGGCCCACACCCGGGAGCATCGTCCTTGTTCGGGGGGTGATCATCCATGCTGGCCATGCCAAGCCTCCCCTTGCCCAGGCCGTTGGCAAAGGCGGACGGCGCTTTCCATGATGAGCCAAGCCATTTCTCACCGAGGGCTCGTTCTGGTTTTCAGGTCGGAGGCAAAATGTGCCCCGGACGGAGGGCACAAAGGGTCCCGGCTGAAGGAGCCACGTGCATGCGAGAAAACAGGCAGTCATGTTAGGGAGCAGTGGTGAGCCAAGCCCCGGGGAGATGGCTGGGGATTTCTCCTCCCTTCGGGAAGCTTCAGTCAAGCGGTCACCCCAGTTTTTCTGCCCACAGGTGGAATGTGCAGTTCTAGGAGGCGGTTCCTTCCCAGCTCGGTGAGTTGCACCCGGGCCAGGCAGAATATTTCCTTATGACCGTTCCTCCAACATGTCAACAGACGCTTTCAAACAGTAAACCAGCTTTGCAAAGAAGGGATAATTTACTTTTGCAGATTTAATGGTGTGTTAATGTGTTTCCAGGACACTTTGAGGGGATATTGGGAAATATCTGTTTTTGCTGTTATCAGTCAAAATGAGCGCTTTTCATCCAAGTGCAACAGAGAAATTGGACAGACAGCGCAAATTGGAAATTGGATCACTTTTATCCGAGGGCTATCTTACAGAATCGGGTGTTATAAATAAGCCGGCAGCAGAGAGCTCAACAAGAAAAAATAATACTAATACAGGGAGCAGAGATCTAACCAAGCTCATATTTTGCTGAAAGGTATGTTGCGCATGTGAGTATGGATCAACTTGTGCAGATGAGTTTCTCCCCATGTTTAATTAGCTTGAAAACAAAATAATCTCTTCCAAGCTTCTGTGTGAAATTACTCTCTTTCCTGATGATGTCCCATACAATCATAGAATAGCAGAGTTGTGGGAGGGGGGGCATGAAGGCCATCGGGCCCACCCCCCTGCTGTTGCAGGACACCAAGTCCCACCACCCTGCTCAGGTGGCTGCTCAGTTTCTCCTTGAATGTCTCCAGCGTGGCAGAGCCCCCCACCTCTCCAGGCAGCTGGTTCCACTGTCGTATTGCTCTGACAGTAAGGAAGCTTCTCCTGATGTCCAGCCTGAATCTGGGCTGTCGCAGCTTGAACTGATTATTCCGTGTCCTGCACTCTGCCATCAGCAAGAAGAGATCTTGACCTTCCTCTTTGTGGCAGCCTTTGAGGGACTTCTAGAGGGAGATCTTGCCCCCGCCCCCCGCATCTTCTCTTCTCAAGGCTGAACAGGCCCAGTTCCCTCAGTCTCTTCTTACAGGGCAGTGTTTCCAAGCCCTGGATCATTTTTGTTGCCCTCCTCTGGACCCTTTCTAATTTTTCTGCATTTTCCTTAAATCTTGGTACCTAGAACTGGACACAATATTCCAGGTGGGGTCTGACTACTGAGGAGTACGGGGGAACTACCATAGTGTGTTCTCCATCTACTGAAGCTTCTGTACTGGCATCTTTGGTTTTAAGTTTCTAGTCCTCAGCATTAAATGTCACCAGCTCTCCATTGCATTTCTCTCTATGTGGTAATGGTAAAGCTTATGGGCGTTATGAGAGTTATGGGCAGCCACATAGTGCTCTGAGGGCTTGATTTGATGCAAGCTTGGACAAGTTTAGATGGTGGCCAGCATGCCTGGGGCATGCTGGGAGTTGTTGGCCTTTTGCCATTGAAACGGGCAGCTGGGGTGGCCCAGTGCAGCACGCACTCGCCTCGCGAGCCAGACTCTGCACGTTCGAATCCTGGGCTTGGTTCCCGGGGGTCAGACTAGATAGCCCGGAAGACCCCTTCTGATTCACACTATGACTGCACGTTAAATTGATGGCTACGCAGGCTAGGGATGTGTGAGGGATCCACACCGGGTGGGAAATCTGCCTGATTCCCTGTGCTTTGGCAGGAGGAACTCTGGACCACTTCGCAGCTGCCCAGAGGCTGGATTCCTGGAGAGCCATCCGTGACTTCCCCAGCCCACAGTGAGGGGCTGTGCTGCAAACATTTGCTGTAGGGTTAGAAGGTGGCCCTGCCCGTCACTCACGGCACTTTATCATCCATCCTCCTGCTTGCCCTTGCACTATTTAGAGACACAAACACACAAGGAGCTGCAGGGGGACCAGCCTGATGGGGCTTCCACACCAAGGACCAGTAGAACCAGCCTGGAGCAGCTCATTTCGTCTGGATCTGATTCACATGGTTCTGGAGTTGTGAAGCCCGCATCGGCCAAATCACATCTCCACGTCTTCTCTGATCTTCGCGGAGCAGCCGAGCTCCACCCATGCCTCCTTGCAGCTGTGCTGGATCGAAGTCGAGGCCGTGCTCCCCTCTCGCAGTATAACTTTTCACGCATTTGCTGGCCCCGCAAACCCTCGTCGGCGCTCACAGTTCCTTTTCCCAGGAGAGCAACAAAACCAGGGCCTGTTCATACCACAAGTTCACCCAATCTTCATTTGGGGAGGTTCCCGTTCTATTTTTTCTTTCCCCCCCTCCCAGCACTGCCAGGGGGTACTCAAGAAGCATGAAGGAAGGTGTGAGGTCCCCCAACCGCCTCGTTCCTTGTTGGGTCTTTAATGGAGTACTGAACCAGCTCAAGCGCAGTGAGAAGCCTCCCACAGCCCATTAACAGCTGTAATTAATTTCCCCAGCAAGCATGGGATAATTGCTTTCACATCTGCAGGTTGGCGAGGGAAGGCTGCCTTGACAAAGGTGCAGATGTGGAGAGGAAGGCTAATTAACATGAGGCAAAAGCAAGTGGCAAACTTCCCAGAGATGTCCGGGGTTGCAGCCACTTGCCCCGTGCCTGATTCCCACCTATGATTCCCATCAGAGTTTGCTCTGCGTGAACGGAAACCAAGCAGTGACCAAGGGAGCAAGCAAATAAAATTGCCAGAGAGGGACCGAGGGGGAGAACTGCCTCACCGGCACAACTTTCTTCCTTCGTGGAGCCAATTTGATCCATGGGAGAAACTTGCAGGGTAGAACTGGGACGGCTCAGCCCCTGGTGAGCTGCAAGCTGCGATGGCTCAGCCCCTGGTGAGCGCCTCACGGGGAGTACCCAAGCCAGGGCCGCAGAGTCTTGTTCTCCCGGGGTCTTTATCAAGGCTTATGGGGCCACAGCGCCTTCCCCTTGGACCAACACTTTCCCGTGAGTGCAAGTCCTCTGATTGGGTGCAGTTTCCCCCTCCATCCTTCTTCTTAGGGTTACTTCCCATCAGAGTTTGGGGCCCAAATACTTGAGGACGTCTGGGTTTCGTTCACGCCACACTGCATTCACAGCCTACAAGACGTGTCCATCAGGCATGCGCCATGTTCAGTTGAGTGAACACCCTAAGCTGCCACAAACGTGACCTGCAGACTGAACTGAGCCCACTTTATGGTATGTGTCAGAATCCCGGAATCTCAATTTGAGGAGAGGGAATAAAACTCGGGTTCGCAGGAAAGATCAAGCGTCCAGACCCTCTGAGGCGTTATTGTATTACCCAGGTTCCCCGCAGGTCCGTACTCACGATAATGCATTACTGGCAGGCAGAGGTGAGCTCTGCTGCAAAGCTTCAACGCCATTGCAGGGTATTTTATAGGTACACAGGTACAGGGCAATTGATGACAGAATGTGTTCTCCCCGAAGCAGGACGGGGGATATCCGTATAGGAGATTAGATGAGGCTGGGGACTTAGGGGCACAGATTAGAGTCACCCCCCTTGAAGTCGAGGGGCTCCTCAGGGCATTGGACATTACAAAGGCACCAGGCCCTGACGGGTTACACCCAAGAGTACTTAGAGAGTTGGCAGGGGTTCTCTCACGCCCGCTGGCCTCCATTTTTGAGGCCTCGTGGAGAACGGGTGAAGTTCCAGAGGACTGGAGGGTGGCATCGGTGGTCCCAATTTTCAAAAAGGGTAGTAGGAAGGACATGGGAAATTATAGACCGGTTAGCCTTACGTCCATTGTAGGAAAAACAATGGAAAGGCTCATAATAGAGAGAGATCTAGTGATGCCAGATAGGGAAGGGAGGCTGACAGCCACACAACATGGCTTCCGCAGAAACAGGTCCTGCCAGACAAACCTTGTGGGATTCTATGACAAGGTTTCAAGATGGCTAGATGGAGGGGATGCAGTGGATGTGGTATACCTGGATTTCAGCAAGGCCTTTGACAAAGTGCCCCATGATATCCTGGTGGAGAAACTGAGGAGTTTTAGGATACACCAAAGCACTGTCCGGTGGATTAGGGCATGGCTGACTGGCCGAAAGCAGAAGGTAACCATTAGCGGGGAATCGTCGGGATGGCAGCCAGTGACAAGCGGGGTCCCCCAGGGCTCTGTCCTGGGGCCGATCCTGTTTAATCTTTTCATTAACAACATGGAAGAAGGGGTGAACAGTCTGCTGATCAAATTCGCAGAGGACACTAAAACTGGAGCAATGGCCACAACTGAGGAGCAGGTACTCCAGATCCAAAAGGATCTGGACAGGCTATGGAAGTGGGCAGGAGACAATAGGATGGCGTTCAATGTGGATAAGTGCAAGGTCTTGCACTTGGGGCATAAGAATAGCTGTCATAAGTACAGGTTAGGGGACAAGTGGCTGGAGAGCAGCACTTGTGAAAGGGACCTCGGGGTGCTGGTTGACCGCAGGCTAAACATGAGTCAGCCGTGTGATGCGGTGGTCAAGAGGGCGAATGCCACCCTTGGTTGCATAGCCAGAAGTGTGGCTTCTAGATCAAGAGAGGTATTACTACCACTCTACACGACTCTGGTGCGCCCGCAACTGGAGTATTGTGTTCAGTTTTGGGCCCCTCATTACAGAAAGAATATAGCCAGATTAGAGTCAGTGCAGCGTAGGGCCACAAGGATGGTGGCTGGTTTGCAGGTGATGCCGTATGAGGCAAGACTGAGGGAACTGGGTCTCTTCGGCCTGGAGAAGAGGAGACTCAGAGGGGCTCTGTTGGCGACACACAGGTATGTGAGGGGGTGTCACATGGAGATGGGGAGAGGCTTGTTCTCCCCTGCAGAGGAAGGCAGGACGCGCTCCAATGGAGCAAAGCTCAGGGAGCCAAGGTTCAATTTGGATGCCAGGAAGCACTTCCTGACAGTTAGGACCCCGAGGGCGTGGAATGGGCTTCCACGGGAGGTCGTTGAGGCCCCATCGGTGAGGGTGTTCAAAGACAGGCTGGACATGCACATGGTGGGCATGTCATGAGCGGAGCCGGCTGGTGCCGGAGGTCAGACTAGATGGCCCAGGAGGCCCCTTCTGACTCATTCTGTTTCTATGTTTCTAATGCAGGGATTACAATAAGATTCTGAGTCATCACATACAGAACAGATAAAGGAATGTCAGCCATTCACACAGTAACAATGAGTTTACAATATTTCTAATTGCCTGTACTGATACTTTAGTTCAGCAGCTTGAACCCATCTCCAGCTCTGCTTAGACATGTAAATTCAAGCTACTGAGAAACTATGCATGATAAGCTCAAGACCCCTATCTAGACTCTAGACATTCTGCATTGGCCAGGGCACACGGAGCCTCTGGGCTCTCAAAAGAGACTTCCTTGTAAACTGAATTCCAACAATGACTATTTGGGCTAAAATGGCCTGTCTCCTGTAGCCCACAGCTAAAGGTGAGAGAAAGGAGCGGGGGAGGAAGGCCATTTTAAACAGTGACAGCTTGGTTTTGAGAAGGAAGACAGGATTTGATCCCACAATTCAAAAGCACAATTTTTCCATTTGCACAGAGAGTGCAGCTATCTGGGAGAAGAACGGGAATTGGGCGGGAGATGAGCTGCAGTTCTGGCAATCTCGTTCGCCTGCTGCACTGGTCCCAGGCCTCGCGTCTTTGGCCCTGCTCTCTGGAAAGGAGCTCTTGGAACCATCTCCAAAGCCAGATCTAAAAGAATTTCTGCACCTTTGCCTAAATGCTCTATAATTGTACCAAATATTTCTTCCATAGACCAATCACTCAGTTTTTAAAAATTTCCTTTTTGCTCTGAGGAAAGACTGTGTGAAAAACACCTTCATGTGATTGGCTTGTTTTGTCTTTCTTCATGATTTAACACTCAGCACCTCCAGCAGAGAAAAGATTAGATCGGTCTATTTCTGGTCCATGACAGTTTCTTATATATCCTGTCATAAATGCATTCCATCCCATTTCCACATCGGTCTGTGACATATTTTTAAACCAAATATTCACATCTCTCTCTGTATACACTTTTTCTTAACTTATGCATTCCTAGGCAATTCTCTCTTTCGTGCACATTTCTCTGCGCAAGACGACCCAATACATTCCTTTCTGTGTGCAACTGAAAATGAAATTCTCATTCTGTCCCAGTGGGTGAGCGAATGTAACCAGAGGTGACCGAAAGCTATCTACAAGTCCACTGTATTTGCAAATATATTTTAACGCTGAAGCAGCTAAATGCAATTTTTAAGGTTCCAGTTATTTAACAGTACAGCCTGAATGTTTGGAGAACCAGAAGTGGGGAACAGAAGGGGATGCATAGTGACGTAGTCCCAGGCCAAGATCTAAGGATCTAAGTCCCGGAGCAGCACCCCTAGGGCCCCACGACCAAGTGAGGTCCAAAACGGAAACGCGATCAAGGTGGAAAGCAAAGAACATGCTTTAAAGTGGAAAAATGGTTGTGATCTCTCAACTTCACAAAAGAAACTAGTCAGGGGAAATTGAATTGAGTTGTGGAGATGCAGATGCTCGAGCCCAAAGAGCTGATGCAGAAAGGGGAGCTGCTCACAGCCCTAAAACTAGAAGGAGGGCAGTATTTTCCCTTCTTTCAAAGAGCAGTTTGGTTCCAGATGGGTGAAAGGCCAGCTCATCGGGAAGAAACCTGCAGTCCCTTTCCGCAACTTTCCGGCAGCTGATATTACACTGGGGCTGAACAGGGTCAGAGACATTTGTGAGCGTTGCTTATCCTGCAAGCAGGCTGCTTTTGAGGCACGGAGCCCGAGCATGGTCTGCTGAAAAGACCCCCCAGTTCTTGAACACGAGCTCAAACTCACCCCCCTCCTTTCTCCCATTTGGTTACATGGCCCAATTTCCCCAAATTTCATGTATGGACTGAATCAGCCCCACTTTGTTGTCACAGAACCATAGAGCAGCAGAGCCGTAGCGCCAAGGGTCCGGCCCCGGCTCGGCGCAGGACTCCAACTCTTGTGACTGGCGCTTGCTGTCCAGTCGACCCAGACGGAAGGTGACCCTGCGAATGGACGCCCTCCACAGCATCCTTCTCAGCTGCTCCAAATTCCAGGCTGCGGCTTCTTTGATGGAGCCCGTCCATCTCGTCTTTGGCCTCCCGTTTCTTCGTCTGCATTTGACATTAGCCCAGTATCAGCTTTGCTATTTCTGCATCTGGGGAAAGCTCTGGCTTGCTGCGATCAAGGGCCCTGGTTCACCTTTCTGCCAGTCCAGCGTATCCGCAAAGCTCTCCTCCAGCAGCGTGGCCAATGCACCCATCTTCTTCCTGTCAGCCTCCTTCACTGTCCAGCTTTCACACCTATCCACGGTGGCCAGGCAGGCAGGAGGGTGGATCTTGCCCTCAGTCTCCTGTGAAAAGCCCCCACGCTTGAAGCTCTTGTCTAGTTCCTGCAAGCCCCCCAGTCTCCGTCTTCTTCAATTTCTTGCCTGCAGTCTCCATCTGAACAGATGACTAAGCCAAGGCATGCAAAGGCATCACAATTTCAGTTCCTTCACTGGAGTCAAGTTGTGCAATATGGGGAACTGTGAATAAACCCCATTTGATTAATAGAAACGTAGAAACAGAGCGAGTCAGAAGGGCCCTCCGGGGCCATTTAGTCTGACCCCTGGCTCCAGCCAGCTTTCTGTCAGTCAGGGTTGGAGACAGCAAGTGATGACGAACCCTGGGCATCAAGCCCCCCTTGCTCCTTGTCTTCAGCACCTGCTACTCAGAGGTAAAATTCTCCTGTCCAAAGAGCAGTTTAGGCTGTCATAACTCATAGCCACTGGTCAATCTATCCACTTGGGGTCAGAGTACCCTCCAGCCACTTCTGGCATAGCTGAAGAGGAGGAAGCATGGGCACTGTAGTCCAAAAGCATCTGTCAGTCACCCAGTTGCCCACTGCTGATTCATTCATCCTCTCATCCTCGGACTGGTCCTGCAAAGCGAGCCACATAGAAGCCTGCGAGCTCCCGTGGCCCCTGGGTGCGCAACTGGCAGCCTTCCGCATCAGCCGCAGCTGCCCAAGAGTCCATGGAAGAAGGGCACTGGGAGCAGTCTGGCAACTCACCTTCCTCCTCACCTGCTGCAGCCAGGTGTGGCAGGGCCAGGTGCAGGAAAGGGGCCCTGCAAATGGGCGTGTTGGGTGCCATTCCCTGCGACCAACCCTCTTCTCCACCTGGTGCAGCCAGCAGTGGCTCCATTCCACTTACCTTTTTAAGTCTAGGCAGTGGCTAAGGGATCTCATTCCTTTTTTCTCTAAATGCCTCTTCCACTTGTAGCAGCCGGGAATCTTTGTGGGGGGGCTTCGCTAGCCTTAGCCCGGCAGCCCTTCGTGAACTCCTGTGGGACCAGGAAATTTTGCCCTCTCTCTGAGACCTTTGGGGAATGTGCCGGGGCTGCAGAAGCCTCTCAGTGAAGCAAGTGAGAACGGGTTAGAGAAGCTCTGCGTTGGCTTACAGTAGCACAGAGGCTTTCTGGAACTCTCCACAAAGAGCTCTCCTGGTGCAAGCAGAAGCAGAGTTTCTCTAAAGCTCCCAAAGACGCATGAATTCTTGCTTGCACCAGCCAGGGCCCTTTGCAGAGCAGCTTCTGCAACCAGCGGGGCCTTCAGGTGGCTATGTCTCATCAGACAGCAGGGTGAGCCTGTGCCTTGTGGGTCCTCTATTCTTTGGAGTGGGTGGCGGCTGCAGAAGGAAAGTGAAGCGGTTCCTGCAGCCCTGTCCAACTGCCACTCTGCCAAGCCTGGGAAACTGCTTTGTCAGCTTGTTCCACATGGATCCCGGCAGCTGCAAAGCCTCTCCTAACAAGATTGAAAATATTTATTGGGTGCACAGGGGGACATGGAACACATTAAGGAATTTTGGCAGGCGGCAATTACAGCGAGGAAAGTGACAGGTACCAGCGGTTTCCTTGGGTGACGCCCTTTGACTAACAAGCTGCTTAGATCAAGGCAAAAGGGAGGCATCTCGTGCAAGAGAGATGCTCCACCTCCTGCGCTCCAGGAGTTGCCAGAACGGCACTGCTCTCGCTCGGCTCTCGTCCTGCGTAACAGCCGCAGACAGAGGAATTTCCCAGCCTGAGGCGCAGGCGAGAAGACACGATTCTCTCTGCGTGCCGTGTTTTTTGCCCCCATGAAATTATATCTGATGTTGAGCGTGCTCAGGGCAACTGTGTGGACACCACGAGCATTTTGATCGGGCGCTCTTGCAGGGAAGCCCACTCCCGGTTGAGCACATGCCCAGAGATTCTCCTTCTCATACACAGAGAGGGAGAGTTGGTGCCTCGCTCCAGCGACAGGTGCTGAAATGAAGAATGTTTCCAGGGTGTTGGGAAGGGAAGAGGCCCGCATTTCAGGGCCAAGGAGACGGAGATTCTTCAGATGGGGAGGAGGAGCCCTGGGAAAGGGGGCTTCCGGGTTGAGGTGGGAGATCTTATGGCAGGGCTGTTGTCTCCAGGGCGCCAGGCAGACCCTGAGGACTGGCAGGGTCTGCAACAGCCGGGGGGAGTGTGGGAATGAACACAGGTGTGTGGGTAGCAATGATGCCGTGCATGGCCATTGATTCGTGGTCAGCTGCGACTCACGCAGGGCTGTGAGGTCTCCAGTCCTGCCTGTCCCAGACAGCAAGAGGGGGAGACTGGGAACTGCCTGGGCCCATCATCCCCATGGCTGCTGGGTGCCTGGGCCTTGCAGGAGGCGTGCAAAGCAAGCAGGTGGTGGCTGGAAGAATGAGGAGCCCAGAGCGGATTGAGGAGGGAACCCTTAACCAATTTAACGCGTGTCCAGAAGTCAGACAAGTAATTAGATTTCAGCATGAAACTGCTGTGATGAGTCTTTAGCTACCCTGGGAATAAATCTATTTAACTCCCTTTAGCATATCATTCATCAGTCCCTGATAAGAGCTGGGCAGCCATATCCCCGGCCCACCCCACGGAGAAGGTCCCCACCCCACCCCTGCTGTGGGTTTGGGCGTGCGTGTTGCTCCTAATTAGCATCTTCCTATGAGGCACTCTTGCACTGAAGCATCGAAAAGAAAATCCGCAGCATTTAAATTGATTAGTGGCCCACGAACGCCTTCGCTAGAGTGGTGGGATTATCTCCAAACAGCTTCAGAGACTTTGGCTGTTCCTCCTAAGCAGCCGTGGAGAGCGATTTATCTGGAGGTCGATTGTGTCCACATCCCAGCGCACAGAACAAAAGCAGAGAATGCCGTGCCGAGAGCAGAATGCGATGTGCAGGTGTTTTGGCCTTCCGCGTGTAAAACAAGCACAGGAAAGCAAAAGAGATTTCTTTTAGATTTCCAGTTAGCCTTACGTCCATTGTAGGAAAAACAATGGAAAGGCTCATAATAGAGAGAGATCTAGTGATGCCAGATAGGGAAGGGAGGCTGACAGCCACACAACACGGCTTCCGCAAAAACAGGTCCTGCCAGACAAACCTTGTGGAATTCTATGACAAGGTTTCGAGGTGGTTAGATGGAGGGGACGCGGTGGATGTGGTTTACCTGGATTTCAGCAAGGCCTTTGACAAAGTGCCCCATGATATCCTGGTGGAGAAACTGAGGAGTTTTGGGATACACCAAAGCACTGTCGGGTGGATTAGGGCATGGTTGACTGACCGAAAGCAGAAGGTAACCATTAGCGGGGAATCGTCGGGATGGCAGCCAGTGACAAGCGGGGTCCCCCAGGGCTCTGTCCTGGGTCCGATCCTGTTTAATCTTTTCATTAACGACATGGAAGAAGGGGTGAACAGTCTGCTGATCAAATTCGCAGACGACACTAAAACTGGAGCAGTGGCCACAACTGAGGAGCAGGTACTCCAGATCCAAAAGGATCTGGACAGGCTATGGAAGTGGGCAGGAGACAACAGGATGGCGTTCAATGTGGAGAAGTGCAAGGTCTTGCACTTGGGGCATAGGAATAGCTGTCATAAGTACAGGTTAGGGGACAAGTGGCTGGAGAGCAGCACTTGTGAAAGGGACCTCGGGGTACTGGTTGACCGCAGGCTAAACATGAGCCAGCCGTGTGATGCGGTGGTCAAGAGGGCGAATGCCACCCTTGGTTGCATAGCCAGAAGTGTGGCTTCTAGATCAAGAGAGGTATTACTACCACTCTACATGACTCTGGTGCGCCCGCAACTGGAGTATTGTGTTCAGTTCTGGGCCCCTCATTACAGAAAGGACATAGCCAGGTTGGAGTCAGTGCAGCGTAGGGCCACAAGGATGGTGGCTGGTTTGCAGGGGATGCCGTATGAGGCAAGACTGAGGGAACTGGGTCTCTTCAGCTTGGAGAAGAGGAGACTCAGAGGGGATATGTTGGCAACATACAGGTATGTGAGGGGGTGTCACATGGAGATGGGGAGAGGCCTGTTCTCCCCTGCAGAGGAAGGCAGGACACGCTCCAATGGAGCAAAGCTCAGGGAGCCAAGGTTCAATTTGGATGCCAGGAAGCACTTCCTGACAGTTAGGACCCCGAGGGCATGGAATGGGCTTCCACGGGAGGTCGTTGAGGCCCCATCGGTGAGGGTGTTCAAAGATAGGCTGGACATGCACATGGTGGGCATGTCATGAGTGGAGCCGGCTGGTGCCGGAGGTCAGACTAGATGGCCCAGGAGGCCCCTTCTGACTCGCTCTGTTTCTATGTTTCTATGTTTCTATTTCTAGCCCTCATGACAGAGACGGTTTGCTTGGAAGCGGGCGGGAGATGCCTTCTGAGCACTTGGTTGCTGGCGTGGTTTCTTTGATTTGGGTTGCAAGTGCCAAAGTGAAGGACGAAACGGGCAGTTTCTTTGACAAGCGCAGAATGGAGTTACCGTATTTTTCGCTCTATAAGACGCGCCTGACCATGAGATGCACCTAGTTTTTAGAGGAGGAAAACAAGAAAAAATACTCTGAATCCAATTGGCACATAATCACAGGCACATTCCCCATCACTTCCCCATGGGCTGCACATCTGGCAGACTTACTGCGCACACATATTCGCTCTATGAGACGCACAGATGTTTCCCCTGACTTTTGAGGGGGGGAAAAGTGAGTCTTATAGAGCAAAAAATATGGTAAATGGATGCTGGGTAAATGAAGAATCTGTGGAAAGGATGAAATGGACAGGAAGGGAATAGATCTCTGCACTGCTGCACAGAGGACAGGCCGACTTGTGATTTTGCACACTTGCACACCATTGCCAGTTCCTTTAAAAAGTACCACCCTAAAAATGTGCAAAATATATTTGGAATGGGGGGGGGGGCTGCTATATTCCACCACTGCTTATTGGAATGGAAACTGGTGGGATCCCATTTGGCTTAACAGGCCTGAATTGCTGCGTCGCACACCCTGGCCACGCTCCCCCACCACACGTGTTGCGGGACCCCAGCAAGCATCTATCTCACCGGGGGCCTGCGCCGTCTGTTCCTCAATTCCAGAAGATTTCCCTCCTGTTGCAGCGGCATGCTAATGGTCGACAGATCATGGGGCCCATCTCCCAAACAGCTTTGCAAGAGAGGAGTAGAGAGAAAGCAGGAAAGGAAAATGGGAGGCGAGGAAGAGAAAAAGCAGAAGGATCTGGCCAGCTCTAAACATGTTGCTTGATTGAAACGGCTTTTTGCTATTTTCTAAGCTTTGCAACTCAGGCCCCCAGACAGGGAGATGGTTATATCAGGCAACCTCTGGCCTCCCATTATGCCTGCGATTCAGAATGCTAATGCTCACATCGGAGTTCGGAGAGTTCCTCTCTGAAAGTCTTGCCCAGCACAGCTCAGGCACCCTGGGCCGCTTCCACATTCCTTGGGAAGCACTGTAGCAGGAGCAATACAGAACTGTTTCTGTGGCCCCTTTACCTCGCCTGACAATAGCAAATCAAAACAGAACCCCAAAAGGAGGCAGTTGCTTTTCGGCATCAGGAGGGATTGAGGAAGAATTCAATGCAGTTTGTTCTGGATCAGGATTTACTCCGATCACACCTTCCGCACCAGGCACAAATCCAGCTGCAATCTGCATTTGGAGTCTGCACATTTCTAAGCGGGCTTCGGATGGACACTCACAAATGCCTCAACAGCTCACCTGCCATAGAAAATGCACACGGGAGACTGTGCACTTTTGACAAATGTGCATGGATGCCTTTTATTACTGGGAGGAGACGCACACACGTGCATTTCAAAAAGCTGGCAATAGCAGAGTTTTGGAAAAGGTGGGCATACAAATAGGCATGGAACATCATGTGGAAAATAAAAAAAATCTAACTAGGATTGTCAGAGAAATTGCAACTAGCTTAAAGTGCACATCTCTAAGGCAGCAACCTGGATTCTGCAGCAAACTGGATTTTCTCCAGTTCTCCAATGTATGCATGCCACAACTTTGCAGATTTTTTTTAATCTATAATTTTACGCATAATTAGTCACAGAACTATATGAAAAATAAGCAGTGGCCCAAAAAGCACATCCTCCCCTCACACCCCCGGGGCCAAAACATTTTTTCGGGATTTTCATGCATGGGAAGGACCGGTACCGTTTGGGGGCTTTGCGCATTTGCTTGTGAGCAGATGGAAACCAGGACCCTACACGGAGCAGAGGATGGAAAGCAGACTCTGGGCAGCGCATGGATGCGCAGCGCAGGGGAGGCCATATCGACGCCTACAGTCCCCACGAAGGCGGGATGCACCCTGGGGAAGCTGTCCCTCCAGCACCTGTGGGTTTCCCCTTGAGGCCAGCCTGGCCCTGCAAAGCCAGCAGAGCCGAGCCCAGCCGAGAGGAAGCCCGCGAATGCACGAGGGCCCGGCTGTGCACCGGGCCCCTGGCAGGACGCAGCGAAGGGTGCAGCCAGTGGCGCGCCACCCATTCCCAGCGGCTCGCCAGCTTCCCCCTCGCGGCTGGCGGCGGTGCCCAGGCGCCCTCCCGGGCGGGCAGCCTTCTTCCTCGCTGCTGCTGCTGGCAGTGGTGAGCCCGGGGGACGGACGGGGCTCAGCTCCTGGTGGGTGGAGGAACCGTGGACCTGAGGGCACAAAGCAGCTTCACCTCTCCTCCTCCTCCTCCTCCCCGCCCCGCCCCCGCTCTCGGACATGTCCCCCCAAGTCTGCTCCTCTTCGGTGCGCTCCCGCAGCGCAGCGATCCTCGCCCCTTCGGCAGGACCTGAGCTCCGTCCCGGGCAGAAGGCGCGCCAGGCCCCTTTCGCGGCACGTGGAGTGCCACTGGGTGTCACTAGCAGCCCACGGGCTGCCGGAAGGAACTGCCGGCTCCCCCTCGGACCACGGTCCGGGCTATCCCGGGAGGAGTCCCCTGCCTCGGGCAGAGCCGAGCCCCTCCGAGAGGGACGCCGAGGGCGCGCCGGTCGCACTTGCGCTCAGAGACCGGAGGAGGAGGAGCAGGAGGGAGGAGGCAGCGCTCCGCAGCAGCGTCTGGGGCGGGGGTCCCGCGCCCCTCTCCGGGCTGCTGGGCTCGGGGGAGACGGCCGCGCCGGGGAAGACGCACTGGCCGCGTGGCCGGGGGTCCTGCCAGGGGCGAGGAGGATGGGGGGCGAGGAGCTCCTGGGGGCTCAGGCTCCACACCCCTGCGGCGGGGGGCCGCTAGCCTGGAACGGACCCCGGAAGGAGAGGAGAGCTGGAAGGGTGCCCGGCTCCAGCGGGACGCGGCAGGCGTCTCCCAGAAGCGCACCCCCGTCTCCTGCTGCAGGTCGCCGGAGCGCCGGCTTTCCTCCCCCGGATTCCGAGGAGGGAAGGCGACTGGGCTGCAGCTGCGAAGGGAAGGGAAGGGAAGGGAAGGACCCGATGGATGGTCCCTGCCGCGGATTAGCAAAAGTTCGGGCTAAGCCCCACCCATTGCAGCAGAAGGCGCTCCAGCCAGTGCGGTGCAGAGCTCTCCGCGTGTGCGCACCTGCTGGCCTTCCTGCGCGCTGGAGGCAAGACGGGGCCTCTCCCCACCGAAATAAGGGAGCAGCGGGCGTGTGCGTGGAACATCCGAAGTGCTGTCTCTTGTGAGGCATAGCAGGGCCTTTGACTGCCGTTCCCAAACAGCCAGGCCCCGCGAATGGCCTGCCAGGAAGCACATGCCAGCAAGGGGAGGGGGGGATTCGGTGGTGGGACCCCCGTTTGCCCACGGTCCCCAGCATCTCTTGGTGAGCCTGGACAAGGTATCTGCCCCAAACCCTGCCCAATCACGGCCGCCCGTGAGCGTTGCAGTACTGGGGGCTGGAAGGACCAATGCTCATGCATTTGACGTGAGGCAGTGCACTGTGTTCTAGAACCATTCACAACCATGAGGACTAGAAAGTTTATGTCGAAGGAAAGAAATGTAGTTCTGTGGCGGAGCAGCTGCCTGGCATACAGCTTCAACCCCCAAATATATAGGGTTTCAGAAAAGGCCCCAGCCTGGAACTTTGGAAGCTGCTGCCCGTCTGAGTCAGCAATACTGACCTAGCTGAGCATGTGACCCAGCTGAGCATGTGATCCAACTGAGCATAAGACGGCTTCTTACGCTGCTGGACCCATCCCAGGCCAATCGGGACTTGCACGCCATGTGCAGAAGCTGCCACAAAGCCTCCGCTTCAGAATGGGCTTGGGGATCGAAAGATCCAGACCATCTGCACCAGCGGAGGACTCGCAGCAAGGAGCAGCATTTCTCCCAGAATCCCAGCCACGGCCTCCCCCACCCGTGCACCCCCCCCCCCACGTGTAGTTTCACACTTCTTCTGGCTGTGACAGAGGTGCCGCATCTTTTCATCAGCAGGCTGAGAGTTCTCCAGGAACAACCTGGAGCGTAATGACTGGCGAGTGATTTCTCTCTCCTTCTCTCACTGCTACGAAACAGCTGTGTCCTTCTGCAGTGCGCACACTTCTGGGGAGGAGAGAGGGCGCATGGGGGAGGCACACGGGAAGTGGCGGGTTGCACGGATTGCCTGACGGACCTTCACCCACCTGCCGTTCGCCTGTTGGAAGCCGCCTTTCGGGACTGCTCTGCCTCCGGGGCCCGCGGGGGTGAAGGGGGGAGGCCTCTGTGCCCGTGCGAAGCGAAGGCAGCCCACCCCCCAGCCTCCATTTTTGCCTTCTAACCACGGCGCGCTGAGTGGAGAAAGTTAACCCTGCAACCTTTAATCAAAGGCTCGTGTTCCCTGAATAGGGTTGATGGAGCTCTTCTCCCACACGGACTCGCCCTGCGCGGTGATTACGCCATTAACTCCCTGAGTAGCGAGCGCCGCAGCTGCTTGATAATGGCTGCGAAAATAGCGGGAGGGCACGCGGGCCGGGGGGGGGCGTTGCTGGGAGCCCGCCGGAGAGGCAGCAATTTCGCAGCCTTTCAAGCACCCCACGGAGTGCGCCCAGTTCAGCTGGGAGCAAGCGAAGGGCTCTTCTGCCCTTTGGAGGGTGCGAAGTGCAGGAAATTCCCCACTTCTGGTTGCAGCGCCGGGTGGGGCCCTCGGTAGGAAGGAAGGGGAAGCGCACAGAGTGCCGGTGCGGGGAGGGTCTCATGACTCCCAATTAGGATCACTTTGGCTAATGCACTCCAATGAGTTCAGCACATTTTCATCCCCGGCAGCGAGAGAATTGCTTTTAACCCGTAAATCCACGGAATGGTCACCCTGAAAACATCAGGAGAGAAAGAGCCCCCGTGGGAGGGGAGCCTGCCATTGCTCTGGGGGATTGGCTTGGCCGCCCCCTGCTGGGACCAGGCAGCCGGTGGACACTGGGAGCAGGGCTGAAGGGGCTCGCGGGTCTCCTCTGGCCCGGATGGCAGCACCCCTGAGGTCACAGCCCAGGTGCTCTCAGGATGTTCTCCCGCCTGCCCCGCATTTCTCCTCGGAGGGCCACTAACTTGGAAGGAGGGGGTGGACTTTTACTGGGTCACGAATACAGTGCAGGAAGAGCACACAAGGGGCAGTGTTTGGGGGGCACCGGAAGGTGCCAAGAAGGCGAGAAGGGGCGTCTTGGCTGCAGTCTTGCCAGGGGCCGGGCTAGGGCTCGGGAGAGCAGAAGGGGGGCTGCAAGGGGGGCTCTGGCCACAAGCCCAGCCCAGCCTCAAGTGGGAGTCCGGCTGCCCTCAAGGTGGCTGGCTCTGCCCCCAGAGGGAGGCTCTGCCTCTTAAAGGGCCCCACGACCACCCGGAGGTGAGTGAGGTGGCCTGCGACCGTCCCCGTGGCGTGAGTCCCCCGAGGCAGCAGACAGCAAGAAGCCCCCCTGGGTGCTGTGAGGTCGGTCCAGCGTTCTCTCAGTGAAGCCAGTTGGGCAGTGAAAGCCTCGTGGTGCCCTGGGGCAATCGAATCCTTGTCTTGAGTGGCCGACTCTGTGGAGCCACTTTTCCAGAGACTGAGATCCCTGGAGGTTAGACCCCACCTGCACTGGCTGCCAGGTGAAGTTCAGGCCCAATTTAAGATGCTGGTGATGGCCTATAGCTTAGGGCCTGGTTACCTGAAGGAGCGTCTCCTTCCCTATGTGCCTGCCCACCCCTTAAGATCTGGGGCAGAGGCCCTGCTCCAGGAGCCCTCCCTGAAGGAGATTAGGAAGGTGAGTATCCGGAGAAGGACCTTCTCTGTGGTGGCACCCAGATTGTGAAATTCGCTCCCCAGAGAGGCTTGCTTGGCACCATCACTTTATTCTTTTTGGTGCCAGACTAAAACCTTCCTATTCTCTCAATGTTTTAAGATCTGATTGTTTTAATTAGGGTTTTATTGTTGGTTGGAAATTTTACTAGGATGTGTTTTGTTTTGTGTTCTATTCTATTCTATATTTTCTTATTCACCGCAGACGGGGACTGCAGCCGAGAAATTAAAAGATGCTTGCTCCTGGGGAGGAGAGCTATGGCAAATCTAGACAGCATACTAAAAGCAGAGACATCACCCTGCCAACAAAAGTGCGTATAGTCAAGGCTATGGTTTTCCCAGTTGCAATGCATGGCTGTGAAAGCTGGACCATAAGGAAGGCTGAGCGTCAAAGGATCGAGGCCTTTGAGTTGTGGTGCTGGAGGAGACTCCTGCGAGTCCCTTGGACAGCAAGGCGATCAAACCGGTCAGTCCTAGAGGAGATCAACCCTGACTGCTCTTTAGAAGGCCAGATGCTGAAGATGAAACTCAGATACTTTGGCCACCTAATGAGAAGGAAGGACTCCCTGGAGAAGAGCCTGATGCTGGGAAGGATTGATGGCAAAAGAAGAAGGGGAGGGCAGAGGGTGAGGTGGCTGGATGGGGTCACTGAGGCGGTTGGTGTGAGCGTGAGTGGACTCCAGGAGATGGTGGAGGACAGGAAGGCCTGGAGGAATGTTGCCCATGGGGTCGCAATGGGTCAGACACAACTTCGTGACTAACAACAACAACATATTTTCTTATTGTTAAACCGTCCCGAGACCATGGTAAGGGACAGTCCAGACAAGTTTAAAATAAATAAATAAAAAGGTAAAGGTTTCCCCTTGACGTGAAGTCCAGTCATGCCTGACTCTAGGGGGCGGTGCTCATCTCCATTTCCTAGCCGAGGGAGCCAGCGCTTGTCCGCAGACAGTCTCCGTGGTCATGTGGCCGGCATGACTAGACACCGAGGTGCAGGAACGCTGTTACCTGCCCACCGAAGTGGTACCTTTTTATCTACCTGCCTTTGCATGCTTTCGAACTGCAAGGTTGGCAGGAGCTGGGACGGAGCACGGGAGCTCACCCCGTGTGCAGATTCGAACCAGCGACCTTTCGATCAACCAGCCCAGCAGCACAGCGGTTTAAACCACTGCGCCACCTGCAGTCCCTAAATAAATAAATACATACATACAATAAAAGTGCCTTGGATCTAGTTGAGGTCCTGGATCTACAAGGTTTTGGGCAGGGATCTACAATAATTCTGTTTCTGTCGCAAACCATTTGAAAATGCTCTGCTGACAATCCTGAAAGCAGATGTCACCAGTAGCCCCTTTTCTCTGAAGAGGTTCATGTATTCCTGAAATTTGCCTGCAACTCCACATTGCTCCCCAGAGCTATAGTTTAGGGCCCGGTTTTGACAAATGCACAGTTTCCCCACACTTTCCTCTACATTCGCCTCTCTTAAATCATCCATGCCTAGTCCATGGTGCAAACTGGCTCAAAATTTGGAAATGTGTGCAAAGTTTGGGAGTGGTTGGCTGTTTGCTTGGGCACAGGCTCTGTTTGCGGAAATGAACTGCGATTGCAAAGGCGGACAGAAGCTGAGGAGAGGTGAACTGCGATGTGAAATCCAGAGGAGGGTGAGTCTGCGCATGGCTTGAGCGCCCATTCCTGGCCGCGGGAGCTGGAAGAAAGCCCTCCCGGAACAGAAGGGGGCACATAGTTATCATTGTGAGAGTCACAGGACTGTGAACCAGGAAGAAGCTTTGCGTGGCCGGGGGACTGAGAGTTCCTGCCACCCACACTGAGGGCTGGAGCGGCCCAGACCTGGTGGCAGGCAGGCGCCCTGGTCGACCCCTTCGCGTGAAATCAGCCGAGCCGTGGCGCCTGCCGCTCGTCCCGGCGCGGAGCTGCGAAGAGCACGGCGCTGCCAGAGCCCTTCGCGTACTGCTTTCTTCGAGTGCCAAGTCGGTGGGCCACATCTTTGTTCTTCGATGCTTGAGAATCAAAAGAGATAATTAGCTCTTAGCAAGAGATATAAAGTGGATCAGTGTTAAGGAGAAGCGAAGTGATGACTTCACCTGGAAAGAAATCGCAAAGGGGAACCCGTTCCTCTGACAACCGCCTCCTCTTTTTTCCCCTCTTCAGAATCTCTCACCAAAATATTTGGATATTATTTGATCTCACTCTGCTGTGCGAGTTCCTTGGCTCCTTCTCGCCACACCCTCCCCAGACAAGCCGTGCTGGAGATCTTCCCAGCCAGGGATCGGGTTGCAACTGGGAATGGATGGGGCAGGGCAGCCAGCGAGCTGAGGGTCTGTGCGGCGCATAGGGAGGGATGCACCCCCCACCTCCCCGCTCCGCCCACCCCTAATGGGAAGCCCGCCCTCGCCCACCCACCCTCCAGTAACAAGGAGCTGCTTTCCCCAGCACGCCCTGCCGGTGAGCCCGTTGGCTGCGAGGCCAGATCCCGCTTCGTCTCCCTCAAAAGGAAGGGACCTTCCACGAGGGACACGGCTCTGCTTCGTAAGGCCCCCTTCCAGAGGGCTGGGAAGTCTGCTCTTGTGTCAGTGCAAATCAGGATTGGGGCCAACTCCCCAGCTTCCCTACCACGTTCCTAAGTGGCGGGTGCTTTCTAGATCCTCGGGGTTCGCTGCTCCACCAACCAGTCGCTGTGCTGGATAAGAAGGGGGCGCCCCTTCCTGGACGCAGCGAGTTACTCGGGAGAGATGCCTTCTGCGCATGTCAGTTTCCCCCATTCCCACTCCGGCTGAAACAAATGGGCGCTTTGTGGTGCAGATAGCGGAATGATTTACCACGACTGAGCTCGGTATATTTATCAGTAATGAAAGCTGCCACTCCCAAATGGAAGAATGTTATAGTTGAAGAGTCTGTCCACGGACGTGCGTTCTGATTTACTGTGCGTGCGCTGCCGGCGGTCTCCTCCGTGCAGCCAGGACAACTCCATGCCGCGAGAGCCGGCATTGAGCCTGCGGCCTGGGAAGCTACGCCCAGAACGAAGGGGCCTGGAAGCCCCTGGGCACACCGTGACCCAGAAAGGCACCGTCCGGCTGCATCTCCTCGCAGCCCAGCTTCAAAGTGCTGCCAAGCAGCTTTATTGGGCCAACTGCAAGCAAGTGAGCAAGCCTTCTGCGGACCGCAGCCTCCTCCTGCCGCCAGAAAGGACCAGCGTTCCAGACACGCTCGGCTCAGCACAGCGCCTTGGCTCATTCCTGGCCTGCTGCACCACGGAGCAGAGAATCAGAGGGTGGCAGACTCTCGAGGGGCCGGCAAGGCCATCGGTGCCAACCCCTCGCACGGGTGCAGGACACCAAGGCACACCATCCCACCCAGGGGGCTGCCCAGCTTCCTTCTGAATGTTTCTGGTGTGGGAGAGCCCACCGCCTCTCTGGGCAGCTGGTTCCTCTGTCGTATTGCTCTGACAGTGAGGAAGCTTTTCCTTGGTCTCCAGCATGAATCTGGGTTGTCACAGCTTGAACTGATTATTCTGTGTCCTGCACTCTGGCATCAGTGAGAAGAGATCTTGATTTTCCTCTTTCTGGAATCCTTTGAGGTCCTTCTAGAGGGATCTCATGTCCCTGCTCAGTCTTCTCTTCTCAAGGCTGAACATGCCCATTTCCCCCAGTCTCTCCTCACAGGGCAGCGTTTCTAAGCCCTGGATCATTTTTGTCACCCTCCGCTGGACCCTTTCTAGTTTACCTGCAACTTTCTTAAATCTTGGTGCCCGGAACTGGACACAGTATTCCAGGTGAGGTCTGACTAGTGAGGAGTACAGGGGAACTACTGCTTCTCATGACTTGGAAGTCATACTTCTGCTTATGCATCCCAAAAGAGCATTTCCCCTTTTGGCAGCTCCATCACATTGTTGGCTCATATTTTGCCTGTTGTCCACAATTACGCCGAGATCTTTTTCTTGTTCAGTGCTGCTGAGCCACGTGTTCCCCATCTCGTATCGATGCCTTTGCTTTCTTTTTCCCAGGTGGAGGACTTGGCACTTGTCCTTATGGAATCTCATTCTGTTGCTTTCAGCCCATTATTCAAGTTTATCAAGATCGCCCTGGATCTTCATTCTGACTTCGAGGGTGTTCGCTCTTCCACCCAGTTTTGTATCATCATGGAGAGTTATCCCGAACCTGACAGAGTCTTTTCCCTGCTCAAAATCTCTCACCAGAATATTTAGATTGTGTTTGATTGTATTTGGCTCTGTGATACCAGGAGCCTGGAGTTCCTTTAGTCCTACTGTAGTCTGGATGTCTTTCCTTCCCCTCCAACCCTAGATAAATTGCGGAGGTTTCCACCTAGTCAGGGATCATGTCTTGCCTGGAAAAAGAAGACCTGCCTTTCGCAAGCTGAGGGGGCCCTCAGCTCTTTGCTTTTCGGCCGCTCTTCCCATGGCAGGACCTCGCGGGCTGCGTGCCTACTTGATGGCCGCGTGACTCGCCAGGAGTTTGGCCTTGGAGCTGCGTCGAGGCGGACTGGAGTTGAGGAAGCCAAGTCCGGGGGCTCCGAGCCCCCAAAGAGATTCCTTGCACAGCGCTACCCTAGACTGCTTCTGAGGGGCCACAGGACACTTAGGATTCCCCGTGCCAAGACTGGAGAGAGTGGCCAGAGGACTGACTAGCCTTCCCCATGGAAAGCTCTGAGGCTGGGAAGGTGACCTCGGGGTGTGGGGGGGGGGCAACAGGAGAGTTTCAATGGGCTGGGAGGGGAAGGGACTCACTGGGGCCTCTCCGGGCGCCTTCCCTCCCCTTCCAAAGACCCAACAAAGACCCAACTAGGCAAATGTGAGGTGTGAGGACCGGGAGGCAAAGGTTCCTCCTCCCAGGATTCCTCACTGGCCTAAGCGCCGAAGCCTCAGGGGTCAGGGGTCTGTGGCCACCAATGGCCCCTCTTACAGGATATGACCTCAGTGAAGCCATTTGGAAAGAAAAAAAGGCAATTTGTCTCCAGACACTGGAAGGACTCCGTTTTATTGCATGCTATTTTTTATGCTTTTAGATAGTTCCGAACTGCCCAGAAAGTGTTTGCTGCTGGGGGTGGGGAACAGACCTATATCAAGCTGAAGGACATGGGAAGTCTGGACCTCGTGTGCCTCACCCCATTAAACATGACAAGAATGAGAGGAGCCGACTCTATTTGAGAATAAGCTCGGTCATAGCAAAATGGCCACTGACCCATGATGGAGGCCGTTTTCTACCCCTGCTGACCAGGGGCGATGACGGCTGCCCATTGGGTTGAAATCCCCACCACGAGCACCGATTGGCATATCTGAATGTATTTGGTTCCGCACTTACCTGGGAGGCTGGGCTACCTGTGGGAGCTCTGGTAGGAGATGGCTTGCCCCCCGTCTGTGTGGAATGGTCCAGGTGACCTTGTGGTGCTGCGGGATGTGACCAGCCCGCACAGGTAGAATGCCGGCCAGCCAGGTATGTCCTACAAAGCTGAGAAGCAAATATTTCTGGTGGGATTTGGAGTAAGATCAGAGTGGGTAGTTTTGGTGATCTTGTCTCAAAGTGATGAGAACGATTCCAAAACAGAACAATGAAAGAGACAAGTGTGCTTTTGTGGGAGGGCTTGTTCCTGGGCATGAAGGTCACCCGTGGCAAAAGGATCCAGGGGGGAGGTCGTCTTTATTTTTTTAACCAGCTCCACACTGCCTCTCCAGCCCTAGACTACACAGCCAATAGTGAGGCAGCTTGCACATGGTATCGCTCCTCTTCTCCATTTTATCCTCACAACAAGCCTGTGCCTAGTCAGGCTTCTGACTAGGCACGCAGTCAGTCAGTGGCACAAAGTCCCAGTGCATTTCAAGCCCGAGTTGGGGCTCAAGCCCAGGTCGCTGCCCCACACTATTAAGTTCAGCATGGCTGCCCATCCTGTGCACCGTTTCCTGGGAGTCCACTGGTGTCCACTTGGCGACAAGAGTTTCTTCTAGCTTTCTCATTGGAAAACTTCTGGAGAAACGTCTCATCACATAGATTAAATGAGCCAACAAACAGCAAGCCTACAAAATAAACTACAGACATTCTAAGCATGTTTTCAGGCAGAGAAACGAGCAGCAGCTGAAATGCCACGGAGGGCAGCGTGCGTCTTGCTGGGACGATCGCTTGCGGAGTTTTCTAACGAGTTGGCTTGTCCTTAGAAACATGTCCATTCATCATGCAAAGCCAGCTCGATGTGCTGCCAATCGGCTGCTCAGCTCAGCTCAGCTCAGAATTTATTGTGAGGTTCAGAGCATGTGCAGGGAAGGAGGACAGAGGTTGCGCCCCTAAATTTTGAGCTGTTCTTCCACCTTGTGCTTCCCCCCCAAAATGTACTTCAAATAGTCTGCTTGACTACCGTTGCCATAAGCCACAGTTCCTCCTTCAGCAGACAAGAGCCACCAACCATTTCCGTGCACCAATGTTCCTTATTGCTCCCAAGCACGAGTCACCCGGAACGGATCTCTGCGCATGCACAAGGAGTTTTCTTGAACCCCATCTGGTGGTTACCCCCAGGAACTCTCCTCTGGGCCCTGTCCCCGTGGGAGGAGCTTTCTGAAGGCGAGGGCACCTCCCCTCCGTGCGCTGCTCAGTTGGGCCTCCTGCCTTTGCAGATGCCTCGCCATGGAGTAGAGCATGGGGGGGGGGTGCATTGGAGAAGTCCTCACCTTCAGAGACCCCCGCCACCAGCTGCACCTCTCAAGATAATCACCTCCACCTCCTTCATCTCAAAATCTTGACCGAGCCCATCCTCCCAATCTCGCTGCAAGTTGTTCCACATTCCAATTTATTTATTTTATTTTTATTTATGTTTTTATTTAGGAGACTTCTATGCCGCCCCATTCACTGAAGCCTTGGGGTGGCTTACAACCAAATAAATAATATAACAATATAAAACAATATATAATATAATATAAATTTAAGTCACCCTGGCCAAAGCATAAAATAAATAAAAAACATTAACAGTTAAAATAACATTTGAATAAAAAGGTCTTCGCCTGGTGCCAAAAAGCAAATAACGAAAAGCAAATTTATCATCTGGAATGCAGCCGGCAGTCCATGGGAACGATGGGCCAAGCCCGCCATCCTTCTCACTCCCAACAGCAGTGCGGGGTCAGGCCTGGCAGGAGGGGCCAGCCCCCCCTCTGTATGCAAGCCCACTCCCCTTGCAAAGCCCCCAGATGGGCAGCCTCCCTGCACCCTGAAAAGGTGGCTTTCCCCCCCTTAGCCACGCACAGAGTGAGGAAGGGTTCTGACGCTCACACTCCTTCCTGCCATGGGTTGACCCTTTGGGGTTCTAGTGTTACGAGGGACAGAGAAAGGCGTCTCCCCATCCACCTGCGCCACAGCAGGCGGGAGTTTGAGAGCCCTCCTTGCATCTCGCTGCGCTCCTTTCCTCCTAGGAGAGGCTCCAGGCCCTGCATTGTCTTCACTGCCCCTTTTCCACTCTTGTTCCTGCTCTGCGCTACCCGTTCGCAGGTGCAGGGACCAGAATTATCTGCATCATCCCAGGTTTGTGTCAGGGTGCACTGCAGCTCCTTCCCGATGAAGCGGGGCCTTTTTCACGACAGCCGCCCCTGCATTGACCTTTCCACGGTACCCAAGGCCAGCGCTGCTTTTGCACAGTGGCCAAACTTCTCCCACAAGGGGAGACCCCAAGTGGGTCGCAAGGGGCCCTGTGAACTTCCAGAAAGGCTGGGGAGCACCTGCCAGGATCCGTCCCCCCAAGGCTTCCTCTTGCACTCCACTTGGCCTTCCAGAGCAAGCTGAGCTGAGAAGAAGTCCGCAAATGCACCACTGCCAACCTTCATGGAAGCAGCAGCCACCATGGGAGGGCTGCCTTCCTCATGAGGAGACCTTTCTTCTGCTTGCATAGTGACTGGCCTTGCCACCCGAGAGGGGTCCTGCGCACCCAGCGCACCGTGCCCAGTTCCTGGGACCGCCCTGCAGACTCCGGGCGCGCTCGCCAGGAACTCGGGCTCTGGGCAGCTGTCAAGTGGACCAGAGCTCATGGAGCTGAGCCCAGGGAATCTGGCAGATCCCCACGCCGGGGTGGATTCCTCGCACTTCCTTGCTCTCTTGCCCCAGCTGCTGACTTGCGAGTCATGGAGATGCTGCAGCCAAACGCTCTCCAGCCTACACAAAACGCGCAAACTCGCTTCACTCCAGGGAGGACGGCGTGGGAATCGGCGAGGCCCCCAAGCCCCTGCGACTTCTTCACTGACGCACCCGGGACCTTTGCGAAGCCCCCCAGCTGCTCTTGGTGTGGGGGCGAGCTGCACATCTGGATGCGGGCTGGGCCTGAGCCACGGTGGGTCTCCGGGGCGCAGGCAGCGAAGGCAGCAGGCGAGAAGAAACAGCGGGCTCCCGAAGGAGGCGGGAGGGTTGAAGAGCAATTACCGGTGCTCTTTAGACATTTCCTTTCCCTGACGATACTACGGTTTGGTGCATAGCAGTCTAATTTAGCCCTCCGAACAGACCTGGTGACCTTTCTTAATGGAAACCGTTTAAATCTTTCAACAATTTACATGAAAATGTAACTTTGCAGAGAATATCGTTCCTTGGCGCCATGGATCAAATATGCGCACGCACGTGCCCAGGCGCGCACAAGCGCACGCCGAGCGCTCCTTCAGCGTGCTGACACCTCTCATTACCTCTTAACGAAGAGAGCGACCTATCACCCACCGGCGAGAAGGAACAGTGAGGAAAGAACGCCAGGGCGAAATCCGACCCGTCATTAAAGCAGAGAAAACGAATCTCGTTCGAGCTCCAGGGGCCACGTCCTGGTGGGTGTGGAAAAGGGGTGTGGCCAAGAGCAAAAAGGGAGGTGCAACACAACCATTCGTTTCTTCACTGTACCATTTTGGGGCCCCGCTACCAAAAATTGTGTGGCTTACGAAACCATTTAGAACGATCCTAGAATCATGGGAGAGCAGAATTGGAAGGGGGCAAGCTGGCCCGAGAACCGGACACATCAAGGCAGAATCGGCACAACCGGTGGCATTTCTAGCCTGCCTGTTTTGCTCTCGCGAGGAAGCCCGTGCCAATGACTGTCGTGCCCGCTCTCCCTCTTTTATCCTTGCCACAGGCCTGAGGGGCAGATGAGGCTGAGAGCCGGTGGCTGACCCCAAGTCGCTGCGTGAGCTTCATGGTGAGGCGAGGCCTGGAACCTGCAGCTCCTCAGCCCCGGCCTTCCCCACCCACTACCCCACACAGCCCTCCATGGAAGAGAGAGGCTCCCTCCTGAACAGAGCGGCTCTGGGGGAGGGGCAAAGTGGGGAGCATCGCCCCCGGAGGGGTGCCACAGGTGGTCCTTCGGGCTGCCCCATCCCGAGCCCCACAGGGCTCCTGAGATCGTAGCCAGCGCTTTGAATTCTGCCCCAAGCCGGCTGGTGGGCAAGCGAAGCTGCTACAGCAAAGCGTCCCACTCCCCATGCACCCAGCCGATAGTCTGGCAGGAGCACTTTGCTCCAGTGCGGGACACGGAATAATCAGTTCAAGTTGCGACAACCAGGATTCAGGCTGGGCATCAGGAGGAGCTTCCCCACGGTCAGAGCAGCACGGCAGTGGGACCGGCTGCCTGGAGAGGTGGGGGGCTCCTCCACACTGGAGACGTCCAAGACGAAACTGGGCAGCCACCTGAGTGGGAAGGTGTAATGTGGTGTCCTGCAACAGCAGCGGGGTGGACTTGATGGCCTTCTGGCCCCTTCTGCCTCTACCCTTCTAGGATTCCATGACCACCTGCACTTTCTGAGCTGTGTCAGAGCTCGCCCGTGGCAGTGTGCGAAATGCCCGCCTGTATCAGCCTGGAGCGCTTGCTGAAGGTGGCGAGACTGAGCAGGTGCATTTCCGCCTTGCCGAATGGCAGTGGAGCTTGGGATGTGCTTCGGCCTCTCGGCACGTGTGCTGCAGAACGCCTCGCCCTGGGAAAACGCCTCTCACTTGCGGAAGGAGAAAGGGGGCGAGGGCGGGCACTGGAAGGGGGATGTGACCCCCAGGGGCCGGACTGGGGCACCAGGCACAGCAGATGAGGCCTGCGGGCCGAGCCCGCCCCCACTGGTGTGTGGTGTGCACTCAGCCAAGGTCGGGCACTGCCTTGCACCGCTGGGCAGTGCTACCCCTTAGAAATGACCAAAGGGGAAAGGGCTCCACAGCACCATGGGTTTTATTCTGAACTCAGAAAAAGCCCTTTAGAGCTGAGCTCCCTGCTCTCCGGCAGCCAGCAGGGCCAGGGCGCCGCCACCTTCTCCACTCGCCTCTGCTGCCCGCTTTCTCTCCGGCTGCTCCCCGAGTCCCGGCTCCTCTGCTGCTGCAGGCTCCCGGGCCAGGGCTCTGGCACCCGCTGCGTCCTCGTGAGCATGGCAGCCCGCCCTCGCAGCTCCCCCGCACAGCTGCCGGAAAATGGGCAGCCGGTCCCGAGAGAAGAGGGGCCGCCCGCCGCCGCCGGCCTTCTCCTGACTCCTGGAGAGGGTGATGAAGATGGGCAGGCGCTGCAGTCCGGGGGCCCAGGACGAGCCGGCAGGGCTGTGGAGGTCGGGCATGCCAGCAGGGCAGCTGCCGCCCTTGGCCGAGCTTAGGCAGCCGGCCTGGGACTCGGCGCTGGCAGAGGCATGCGGCGAGGGAAGGATATTTTGACTCCCGTCCAAAAAAATGTACCTGATTGCCCGGGTGGTGTGGAACAGGGTGTTCTCGGGCTGGTACCCGGACTGGCAGTAGAAGCCATCCTGCCGTTGTCTTGCGGGGGCAGGCGTGGCCACTGGGGCTGTGTTCCCCTGCAGAGAGTCAGAGATGGGGGTCTCGCGTCTTTGCTTGCTCAGCGGGCAAACAGGCCCTGTCGGAGGGCTACCTGCCCTTGGGCCTGGACCCCTCCTTCCGGGATCCACAGGCTTCCTCTCGTGAACAGCGCAGTCCTGCACGGTGAGCCGGGCCAAGAGGAAGGCCCTGGATGCTGGCGGGCCCCGGCTGCACAGCCGGCAAGTTACCCCATCAGGCCCCGGTTGCTACTGGGCTCGGAACCGGCCGGTCCCGGCAACTCCACTTCTTCCCCACTCACTGGGGCCAGCAGTGCCAGCAACCCATGTGGCTTGCGCAGCATGTGGGGCTCAGTCCCTAGCTGTGGATGCTGGGCCCACTTACCAGGGAAGCATACATCTGGGCACAACCTCAACCAACAAAGATGCACTAGTGCACCACAACACAGAAATGTGAAATGTCCCCAAAAATGTAGGAAGGAAGCCAGGGTACACCTCACATGCCCTTGGATGTCTATACACCATTGCCCAGCGTATGGGACTCATGCATCACAAACTTGAACGCTTAATCCTGGCAGGCAGCCCTGGAACTTGGTGGGGCGGCTGGAGCTCAACAACTGAACCGTGTGACCTGTTCAAGAAGAACAGAAGGGACAGAAAAGAGGTGGAGTCGCACTATATGTGAAAGAGCCACATCTCTGCACAGAAATGCAGGAGGATGTGCTTCCTAGTCCCAGTGAGAGCATCTGGGTTAATATAGATGGAGCAAGGAATAAAAGGAGCATAGAGGTTGCAGTCCAGTACCGACCTCCCAGTCAAGGAGAAGGCGAGGCTGAACCTTCCGAAAAGCAGACTGCCCGTGTTTCAAGGAGTCAGTGTGCTGCTGTTACAGGGGACTTCAATTTTCCCCAATATCTGTTGGGATACTAATTCTGCTCAACAGAATCCAAGATATTCCTGACATATATTGTTGATGGTTTTTCCTAGAGAACATAGAGGAAGGAACAAGAGGAACTGCTATCCTTGACTTGATACTAACCAGCAGGGAAGAAAAGTGGTTAGTATCTTTTCTAGTTAGTGGTTAGTTAGCTACAGGAATTCTGGGGGAAAGTGACCGTGCCATAGTGGAATTCTGGATCACGAAGGAAGCAAAAGCCAAATGTAGCCAAACAGAGACCCTGGATTTCAGGAAAGCCGACTTTAACAAACTCAGAACAATGATAAGCAAAGTCCCGTGGCAAGTCACTGAAGGGAAAAGGAGTCCAAGAAGGGTGGGGAATCTTTAAAAAAGAAATTCGAAGGGTACAACTACAAAACATTCCAACAAGGAAAAGGAGTAAAAGAAAATAGAGGAAGCCTGCGTGGCTTCACGAAAGGCCAAGAGATGATCTGAAAAGAAATGAGGACATGCACAGAAGGTAGAAGGAAGGCCAGGCTACAAAGGAAGGACACAAGCTGGTAGCATAGAATTGCAAGGACGGTGTCAGGATGAATGATACAAGGCTACGTAGCAAGGGATGCCCAAAGCCACCTTCAAATACGCCCAAAGCAAAAGGCAGATGAAAGAGAAGGGGGCTCTGCTACTCGACGTGGACAGAAAAACGATAGCAGAGAAAGGCAGACGTGCTCAGCGCCTCCTTTGGCTCAGTCTTCTCCCAAAAGACCTAGAAGCCTCCTGACGAAGGGGAAGGACAAGCCGGAGGGGCAGGAGGGCAGCCCGAGGCTGGCAGGCCAACGCCCAAGGAGCCTCTGGTGGGGCTACTGAGCTCGGCTCTCCAGGGCCGATGAACTCTCCCAGTGTCATAAAAGAGCTGGCAGAAGAACTCTCAGAACCGCCATCTCCCATCTTGGAGAATTCACGGAAGACGGGAGAAGTGCCAGAGACTGGAGAGGGGTAAGTCCCGTCTACAAGAAAGGGGGGGAAAGATGAACCTGGGAACTACAGACCAGTCCATCTGACATCAGTCCCTGGAAAAATCCTAAAGCAAATTACAAAACAAACGCTCTGCACCTGAGGCAACGCTGTGCTTGCTGGAGGCCGCCATGGATTTCTCAAGAACAAATCCCGCCGGACTGTCCCAATTTCATTTTTTGACTGGCTAGCCTCCCAGATAGAATGTGGGGGTGCTGCGGACATTACCTCGGCTTAGCAAGAGCTGTCCCACGACATCCTGATGAGCAGCTAGCAAAAAGCGGACCAGATGGAACGACGATCAGGCGGAGCCACAGTTGGCCGCAAATCGGACGCAAAGATGCTCATCAGTGATGCTTTCTCAGTCTGGGGAGAGGCGACAAGTGGGGTGTGCCTCAGGGCTGTGTCCTGGGACCGGCACGCTGCACCACTTTAATTAATGGCTTAGATGAGGAAGTACAAGGGACGCTAATTAAATTTGCAGGCGACACAAATCCTGGCGGAATAGCAAATACCCTGGAAGACAGAGATAAGATACGGGGCGATCTCGATAGGCTAGAACGCTGGGCAGAGAAGCTGCTCCATGAAATTCAGGAGGAGCAAATGCCACATCCTGCACTTGGGAACAAGAAATCTTATTTAATAAAAAAACATTAAATAAACAAGTATTTAATACATACTTATGATGGTTTATCATTGTGGTTTGTAGTCATTCAAACTAGGATTGGAGCTCAAACAGTTTTAAACAGATAACCGAGATGGGCCAGTTTTAAATGTTTTAAATGTATTAAATGATGTTGATGTTAAATGTCAACTTAATTTGTGTATGTTGTAAGCCGCCCTGAGGCTTTGTTGCAGTGGGCGGCATAGAAATGTTTTAAATAAATAAATAAATCAGACGCACCAGTACAAGATGGGGAACACCTGGCTCAGCAATAGTAGAAAGGAGAAGGATCCTGGGTTCTTGTGGCTCACAAGCTGAATATGAGCCAACAATGGGATGCAGCTGCTAATGCTGTTTTGGGATGCCTTGACAGACGCATCGCTTCCAAAACAAGAGACATACTAGTTCCCCTCTACTCAGCACTAGTCAGACCTCGCCTGGAGCCCTGTGTCCAGTTCTGGACACCACCGTTTAAGAAAGATGCAGACAGACTAGAAAGGGTCCAGCGGAGGGCAGCAAGGGTGATGCGGGGACTGGAGGCAAAGCCCTGTGAGGAGAGACTGAGAGAACTGGGCATATTTAACCTCAGGAAGGGAAGTCGAAGCAGAGATGGGATGGCCTTCTGCAACAGCAGCCCCCAACCTTTTTGGCACCAGGGACCAGTTTTGTGGAAGACAATTTTTCCACGGACGAGCAGTGGGGATGGTTTTGGTATGATTTGAGTGCATTGCTGCGGTGCCTCATACTTTAAACTTAATTTGCTTCGGGAGGCCATTTGAACTCTGAATCTTTGATGCCCAGATCAGTTTTCCCCATGAGAAATAATGGAAATGAATTAGTCCGTTCCCAAACCCTAAACGATACCCATTTCAATAAATTTAAACAGTGAATACGGCATCCCGAAATGAGCTAAGGTCGAAGTTATATACAAGGTGTGATCAAAACATAGAGTGAGTGTTTAAATTTAAAAAATCGTTACACTAAAAGGCACATTGCCAATAAACCCCCTCAAAATGTTTTCTCCTTGCTTTGCCCATCATTCTCAAATGTCTTCAGTCACCCTGTCAAGGACCTGAATCGATTAAGATGGACTGATTCCAGATGATACAAATCGATTGAAGCCTAATGGATTCAAGACAGGATAAACTGATTCAAGGATGAATGGATTCAAGACAAGACTAATCGATTCATGATAATACTAATCGATTCAAGACAAGATGAATTGATTCAAGATGAGTGGATTCAACTCAAGACAAATTGATTCAAGCCAAATGGATTGAAGACAAGCTGAATGGATTCAAGTCAAGATGAATCAATTCAAGCCAAATGGATTCAGGACAAGACAAATCAATTCAAGCTGAATGGATACAAGACAAGATGAATCAATTCAAGGATGAATGGATTCAAAACAATGAATCGATTCAAGACAAAGCAAATTGATTCATACAAAATGGATTCAAGACGAGACAAATTGATTCAAGACTAATCAATTCAGGACATCATGGCAATGTGTCTTTTACTGGTTTTTTTTTTTTTTTTTTGAGTTGGGTGCACAAGCAATGACTTTTTTCTGTGACGCATTTTTTTCACTTTGCTTGCAGTTCGAACTTAGAAGCACCGTTCAACCTGCAGAGTGATCTGATCTCGACTCCAACATTTGAACTCTGGATCATTCAAAATTAGAGTCCTGCTGTGCGGCCTGTTTCCTAACAGGCCACGCAATTAGAGTCCTGGTCTGCGGCCTGGGGCTTGGGGTCCCCTGCTCTACAAGCACCCCAAAGGCTGTCCCATAGAGGAAGGCTGGGATCTCTTCTTGTCCAATCCAGAATGGGCTCGAGTTAAGAGGCACCAGGAAGAAGCTTGCCACAAGGCAAAAGCGCTAATGACGGGAAAGCTAAGACCACGTGTGAGGAATCCAGTCTGGGGCTGGGAATCGAGTCTTTAAGCCTTTAGACCATTGCCATGGAACAGGACCTGCTGCACTCCAAATTTGGCACTGTTCTTTTCTGAACCTTCCTTTCAAAGCTCAGCTGTGAATTGCAACATCCAAATTATTGTCTCTGGATGTGCCACATTCCCAATTTAGGCAGTGAAAACTTGAGTCTGCTCTTGATGTTTTAAAGAATGCATATACAATTTAAACAGTTATGGGCGCTGTCTTTTGTTGGATCCCAGGTACAGATACTGGCATCTGATTCTTCTTACTGCCTTCCATGAATTTACTAAGACTGCTGATAGCCTCCGACACGCCTTGCTGCAAGGAATTCCGTCACTTAGTATGGATGGGGCTGGTTCACGGGCTTTTTGCTCTTCTCTGAATTTTGGGGCATAGTTCCCAGCTCACGAAAATGTGAAAAAATCCATATGTCAATGAATATTTGAGGTTACTATGCAGGCAAACACATAGTTTAGGCACAACTTAATGCTTGCTTAGCTGGAAAGCAGGTTGCTGGCTGGGGCATGCGAGACATTGTAGGCCCCTTTCTGTCTAAATATGCAAAGAATTGTACATTTTAGGCAAAATATGTACAAAAATGCCTAATCAGGGTAGTGGGGGAGATACTTACAAATTTTGTGGGGAAAATGTATTGGAATGTGCATTCCTGTGTATTCCTTTCCCCTTTTATTGATTTGTGAATTGATTCAGAGTTAGGATGGGACAGAAGAAGAGAGGACCTGCAAAGCCAGCACGGGGTGGGAAGGGACGACTTTGCCCATCATATAAGCTCTGATGAAAGGGACTGAACTGCTCATTCACCCCTCTGACTTGGGGGACAAATGCTTCAGAGGGGTAATCAGTCTGAAATACAGATCAGTAGCATTACTGTTCTGGCAGTTGCTGGTGACAGATGATTAAGAAAGCAGAATCTAGGCCAGTTGGAGAGTTTTCACAGGCAGGACTGTATGGAAGATTTGTTTTAGCTTCCTTTTGATGACAAGTTATCCAGTTTGTACCTTCTGGACCAAACACCCATGTGGACAGAATTTAAAATCAATGTCCCTGCACTTGTTGGGGAGGAAGCCAGGGAGTTCCAGAAAAACATCTACTTCTGCTTCATTGACTGCTAAAGCCTTTGATTGTGTGTGGATCACAACAAATTGTGGCAAGTTCTTCAAGAGATGGGAGTACCAGACCATCCTATTTGTCTCTTGAGAAACCTATATGTGGGTCAAGAAACAACAGTGAGGACACGGAACCACTGATTGGTTCAAAATTGAGAAAGGAGTTCGGCAAGGCTGTATATTGTCGCCCTGCGTATTTAACTTATATGCAGAGCACATCATGAGAAAGGCGGGGCTAGATGAATCACCAGTTGGAATCAAGATTGCTGGGAGAAATATCAACAACCTCAGATACGCAGATGATAACACTCTCATGGCAGAAAGTGAAGAGGAACTAAAGAGCCTCTTGATGCGGGTGAAGGAGAGCTCAAAAGTTGGCTTGAAACTCAACATTAAGAAAACTAAGATCATGGCATCCGGTCCTCTCACTTCCTGGCAAATAGATGGGGAAGAAATGGAGGTAGTGACAGATTTTATTTTCCTGGGCTCCAAGATCACTGCAGACGGGGACTGCAGCCAAGAAATTAAAAGACGCTTGCTCCTGGGGAGGAAAGCTATGGCAAATCTAGACAGCATACTAAAAAGCAGAGACATCGCCCTGCCAACAAAAGTGCGTATAATGAAGGCTATGGTTTTCCCAGTTGCAATGCATGGCTGTGAAAGCTGGACCATAAGGAAGGCTGAGCGCTGAAGAATTGAGGCCCTTGAATTGTGGTGCTGGAGGAGACTCCTGCAAGTCCCTTGGACTGCAAGGTGATCAAACCGGTCAGTCCTAGAGGAGATCAGCCCTGACTGCTCTTTAGAAGGCCAGATCCTGAAGGTGAAACTCAAATACTTTGGCCGCCTAATGAGAAGGAAGGACTCCCTGGAGAAGAGCCTAATGCTGGGAACAATTGATGGCAAAAGGAGGAGGGGACGGCAGAGGATGAGGTGGCTGGATGGGGTCACTGGGGCAGTGGGTGAGGACTTGGGTGGACTCCGGGGGATGGTGGAGGACAGGAAGGCCTGGAGGAATGTTGTCCATGGGGTTGCGATGGGTCAGACGTGACTTCGCGACTAACAACAACAACAACCCTGCACTTCCAAGCTGGCAATGTGGTTTGTGGACCTCAGAAGCATGCGAGTGGGAGCATGTGTGCATTTGAAAAATGTGCATCAAAAACCGCATGTTTTGATGGAGGGGGAGGGGCTGCAGGAAAACATCCTTGAATAAGTGGGAGATGAATGCACGCATTTAAGAGATCTGCATAGAGATTTTGTGCATTTGCAAAAAAATACCCAGGAATTTTCATGCAGAGTGACAGAAGATCAAAATCAGAAACTGATATGAGATGTAATGCGCTTCAAGGTGGAATTTGAAGAAATTTGCCAAGCTCACGTTTGCCTTGTGCACAACACCCGTCCTGCCGGAGTGCTAGAAACCCGGCTGACAATTCAATCCAGTGACAAATAATTTTTAACAGGGGAAAATGCAAAGTACAGCACAGCTGGAGAAACCGCGAGTGCTTTCTGCCTTCTCACATACAATGGTGAAGACTAAATTGGCTGTAACTACCAGGGAAAGAATTCTCAGGTATGTACGCTCAGTATCGCATGGCATTAAAAAGGGAACATTCTATGCTGGGAATTATTAGGCAGCTGATTGAAAATAAAATTGCTCCCATCCATGTCATTAGATGAATCTGCGATATGGCCACCGCTGGAACAGGCTGTACTGTTCTGGCCACCCTGACCGAAACAAGGTGTCAGAGAGCCAGAAAAAGGTATGGAAAACAGCCGCTACAGCGGACCTTAAAGCTAACGCTGTGGGGGGGGCAGGGGGGACAAAATTTCAAGCCCAAAGAAGGAATCTGGCCACCCTCTGGTACCAATCTAATGCTCTCCTTTCCTCCGGCCACAGGTCTAGCAGTGGTTTTCCGACCCGGGTGCGGGTTTTCTCCGTCAGAAAAGGTCGCCACACTCCTTCCAAGGCTTACACTCAGGAAGACTTTGCAGCCAAAATATACTGGCTCCATCCCTTTCTATTTGGCTCCGCCCACAGTGGGAGGAGCCCCCCCAGCACTTCTGCCGAAAGATATGAGACCCTCAGGCTTGTCGCAGCCAAAGAGTCGGCTCCGCTGTTGCAGCAGTTTTGAAGAAAAAGGATGGCTCAGCAGAAGCCTAGCAGTATTACACACGATAAATTTCCCCTTTGCAATATTGCCATGTATTACTATTATTCCGGAGAACACGCTGGGCCTGTTTAGGGGCGCCTGGCCTTCTGAGACGGCAGGATTTTAACGTCAAGGTTGCTGCATCCTATTTCTGCAGAAGCCTGCGTGTTGCGGTCGTTAGGAACAACTGCAGAGAAATTCCTAGGCTTCCACCTGCGTTGCCCGGTCGGTGTGCTGGTGCCCTCGCGTTCTCTGCACTGCTGCGCTTCCTCGCGCCTGCGCATCTGAGCAGGGCCCCCCCTGCACGAGCCTCTGCTGGGAAGGTGCATGGGAGCCGGGGACGGGGGCTGGCACCCCTTTCCCGCGCTCTCCGAGGAAAGCCAGCTGCCCAGTGGGCCTCTTCCGCATCCTGCAGCCGCCCCGACAGGAAGGGAGACTGCCAGTTGCACAACCGTGGCCTGCAAGGGTTCGCCCTCTTTCTCTGGGCCCAACGCGCTTAGCGGAACCGGGCCAAGCATGAGGGGAAGCCCGCAGGTACCAGAGGGACGGATTCTGAAAGGGTCGCCCGACCCCATGAAGGAGCCTTCATGAAAGACCATGAAAGAGCCAGGTGTGCGGGGAGGAAGTCGCTGGGTGAAGGGCTGGGGTGTGTGTTATTCCTGCAACCCGCCCCCCACAAGCCCCGTGGGCCCTGGTGGACTCCCAAGAGCTTGCATGCCGCAAAATCTGATGATGGACCTGCACTGAGGTGCTTCTGCGACCAGGGCAGGCAAGGCAGGGGATGCTGGTCAGCGCAAGCACAGAATTTACCCTCCGTGTTCAAAGGGACTAGAAGTCAGAGGGGACATCCACATGCCTGCCTTGCTAAACCCGTCTCTGCCCTGTGAACTCCTGGGGGCTGAAGAGCCAAAGGGGGACGGCGCCCCATTTTCGAGCATTCTGTCCCTCCAAACAGCCGCCAATGGGTGGGAATGTTGGCCTTCAACTCCCAGCACTGGCAAGACTGGTTGGGGTGGATGGGAGCTGTGGTCTGACCAAAGCTCCCAGGGGTTGGGGCACTGAGAAAAGAAAATTGGGGTGGGGGGTCCAGCTGCAGAACGAGAGGAAAGAACAGGGGAACGGAGAGGATCCATGGCGCAGCCTGAAGCCCTTACCAGCATCTCGGCTAGCTCTCCGCTCAGCCCAGTGTGGGACAGGCCTCCGCGAAGGCGTGCGCTCGGTCTGCCTCTGCTCTGGGCATCTTTGGCAGAGAGGCAATTGTGAAGTCAGGGCCACAAGGCTGAGGTGGGCCCCGATCCACCAATCATGGCAGGCCAGACTGGCCAGGAGGAAGGAAGGAGCAGGCAGGGCGGCGGCGGAGTCCTGCCAGCCGTGTGCGGCTTAGAACATGCGGGGACCCGACTTCCAGGAAGAGACTGAAGGACATCGTCGGTCCACAGATCCTCCGCTGGTGGAACTTCGCGCTCGCTGCTGGAGCTGCATCTGAAAGAGAATTAGTCCGTGCTGTGGGGGGACAAGTCATGGAGACCCCCGTTTGGGGGAAGCATGCCTCTGCATGCACCTTTTTGGGGAGCGTACAGTAAGAATCGGTGCAGCTTCTCAGCTGCCAGGAATGACTGACCTAGAGAGACCTTGGCCTTGATCAGCATTATTATAACTGTACAGTATAATGTTTTCTTTCTTGCCTTTCTTTCTCTTTCAAGGACTCCGCTCTGACATTCAAGGTTCTCCTCTTTATCCTCACAACAACCGCATGGGGTAGCTAAGGATGAGAATTTGTGACTGGCCCAGTTGCCAGAACTTCATGGCAGAGCAAGGGTTAAAACCCAAGTCCCTGGATTCCCAGTCCGGCATCTAACCACTCCCCCACAGGGCCTTTCCAGCCCTGGCTGCGGAGCCAGTAGCCAAAGGGCTTGCATAGCCCTCCCCTTCTATCCATTTGATCCTCCCCAAGCCCTGTTGTTCCGGTGCTCCTGAGTCCCCTTCCAAGGCTCTGCCCACCTCGCCCAGAGGGGGATCCAGGCATCCCTCGTGGAAGTAATTAGGGGCACAGCAAGCCGAACTTTGGAAAAACAGGCAACCAGCCTGGGCAGACTCACAGACACCTCGCCCAGCATCTTGGAACTGTATTTTTAGGCTGAGGTTAAAGTTCATCGCCGGGAAATGTGCTTCGCTCTCATTGCCACAGATCCCATCCGGGAGCGAAAGAAACACTCAATTTCTGCAGGAGGAAGCAGGCAGCGAGGGAGGGCTGCTGGGCGAGGACGCTGCAGGGAGCTGGCCAAACGCTTTGCAGGAGGAATTTGCAGGAGAAGAAGGGACAGAAGGAGAGAGCGAGAGAGAGCGAGAGCGAGAGCGAGAGAGAGCGAGCGAGCTGCATGCTCAGGACCGAGCACTAATCTTCCGCAAAGCAAGCCCATCAGTGGGAACGTTCCCCTTGGCGCTGCTTTCCCGGATCCCTGCGCTTTATTCGGAAGCCCCTCGCCGAGGCTTGGCTCCGTGTTTGGAATATTTTGGCACGGGGGCAGCGTGGAAGCAGGCTGTGGCTTTGCAGATAACCGGGGCTCGCTTCCAGCCAGGGCGCGTGACTGCATTCCGGTTTGCGAGATTTGCCCACCATTCCTGCGAGGTTCCCCACACTCGCTCCCTCCCTCCCTCCCTCGCAGAAGGCCCCCCCCGCCCACCCTTCACGACGCTGCCTTGTCCGGCCAGGCCGTGCTTTCTGCTTCCACGCCGCCTCTTCCAAACTGCAGGACTGGGGCACTTCCCAGAGGCTTCCATGGAAAAGACGTCCCAGCAGCCCCCTGGCTGCCCTGCACATCTGGCTTGGCGCTTGTCCTCGGGCAGCCTTACCCAACCTGCATCTCCTGGGCTAGTGTGCAGAGCAGGAGACACGATCCCTTGGCTCCCTGCACTCCCCGAATTCCTGGACATAGTTCTCGGTGCAAAAGAACCGTTGGATTATGTTGGGGCATCTTGTCAACAGCTTAACTGGTCTTGCGGCTTAACCGGAGTGAGCAACTGTAGCTTTTTAAATTTGGCTTTTAACTGCAGTATGGGACTTTTAATGATGTTTTATTGTTGTTTGAGGTGGCTGGATGGAGTCACTGAGGCAGTTGGTCTGAGCTTAAGCGGACTCCAGGAGATGGTGGAGGACAGGAGGGCCTGGAGGAGTGTTGTCCATGGGGTCGCGATGGGTCAGACACGACTTTGCGACTAACAACAACATTGTTGTTTTGTATTTGGTTTTGCAATTTATTTGCTGTTGTGAACTGCCGGGAGAGATTTGACTATCGGACAGTTTAGAAATCTAATTAGTGATTATGAAGGACAATCACTTACCTGAATGCATGCACACATTCATGTTTTGGGATAAAATGTATACCAAAAAGTACGTTGTTTACAAAAATGTGCGAGTATGTGCTGTGAAAAAGCACATTAGTGTTCAATAAAATACAAAAAAAATGCAATGCAATAAAATAGCTCATTGGTCCACTGAAACAGACGGGGCTTAACTTAGGCTAACATTGGATATAGCCCAACATTGGCCAGACGAGTTGGCAAGGAAAAGCTCAGCCTCAGACAACCCCTGGACGTGGGGAGATTAATCTCTTACCTCGTGAGGCTCAAAGGAACATGAAGCAAAACCAGCGCTGTCTTTTCCCTTCCATTTGATACTGGCTTCCCTCCCAGACTCCCTCCAGCGCTCCCACCACCCCAATGTCTTTTTCCTCCACTGATGATGCTGTCATTAGGACAGGAAGTACATTATGGGCCCCCTGCTCTGGCAGATGCATGACTCAACATGCAAGGGAAAATAAATGAGACAGATGGATATGGGGGAAGGAAAAACATATTGAGGGGGAGAAGAAGAAAGCAAAACAGAACACATATCTTGCCAGGCACACGAAATGAACAAAAATGGCAAGTCCCCAGCTGGGGCTGTTTCTCTTAACAAAATGAAGGATGGATTTATTTCTTGTAAGTATTATTTATCCGTAACCTTTATAGCCTGCCTTTTGGCCAAGGCGGATTCCGCATGGCTTGCTGCAAAGATGCTTCCTCGTGCAGTAAAAGACAGCGAAGAGGAGGCGGCGGCGGCCATGGAAGGCTGCAGAGCCGGGACATGTTGTCTGCACCAGCTTCTGGCCCGCTTCCATGCTCGGCCGCGACTCCGGTGCGGGCCCTGCGGGATGCAGCAGCCTCCTCGGGCAGGTGCCGCTGCCCAGAGGGGAGACGGCCGGGAGGGGTTCCAGGTGGCCTTTCCTGGAGCAGCTTCCGCACGGAGGCCACGGGAGCGAGTGTGTGCAGGGAAGGGGCGGCGGCGGCCACTAAGACACCGCGCGAGCCCACCCTCCCTTGAGGAGAGCCACCTGGGCGGGCAGAGGATCTGAGCATGATGGAGAACGCTGGCACAGAGTCAGCTGAGTCTGGATTGCCGTGACTGGAAGATGGAAACCAATTCCGAAGTGATCTAGTTAGGCTGGGGCACTGTGCTGAAAGCAACAGGAGAAATTCAGCAGGGACCAATGCCAAGCTCCACACCTGGGAAAAAGAAACCTTCTTCTGGAAGCACGAAGGGTCCTGGAATTGTACATCACGAGCTGAACGGGAGCCGGCAGCGTGATGCGGCTGCCAAGGGGCAGATGCTGTTCTGGGCTGGATTAATGGCCGCACGGCTTCCAGATCTCCAGGGGTCCTGGTTTCCCTCTGCTGGGTGCTAGCTGGGCCCCATCTGGACGCCTGAGTCCGGTTCCGGGTTCCTCAAGCTGGGAAGGGACCAGAGGAGGGCAGCACGGATGGTCCGGGGACTGGAGGCAGCCCTGCGAGGAGAGCTTGGAAGAGCTGGGCCTGCTGAGCCTCGGGAAGAGAAGGCGGAGGGGCGGTGGGATGCGCTCTTCGAGTCCCTGAAGGGGGCTGTCACAGGCCGAGGGCCTCGCTCTCTCCTCGATCATCCCGGAGCGCAGGACACGGAATAATGGGGACAAGTCCCAGGAAGCCAGATTCTGGCTGAGCATCAGGAAAAACTTCCTGACACTGAGACCGGTATAGTCATGGGACCGGGGACCCAGGGGGTGGTGGGCACTCCCTCACCGGAGGCGTTGACGATCTAACTCCAAAATGAAGTTTATTCAATTTATAAAAGGATCTCTGCTGAGTCCCCGTGTTGTTGATTCATGTTATTAGACTAACAGCCTGCCTTTTCCTCCAGCGTGGAATCCAAGGCAGTTTACATAATCTCCTTCTTCGATCTTCAGAGCATCCCTGTGAGGTAGGTTAGGCTGAGAGGTAGGGACTGGCCCAAAGGCAGCCGGAGAAGTGAGGACTAGAACCTGGCTGTCCCCGGTCCTAAGCCAACCCTCTCACCACTATGGAGCACTTCCTCTCCACCACGCCACACTAGGTTCAGGATTTGTGCCCTTATGCTTGTGGCAGCCGTTTTCCTCTATGGCTCGTGGGTGGAGATCTTCTTCCCTCCTCCAGCCTGTTTGCGAAAGGAAGGGACAAGCAGCAAGCCCCAAACTTGCTGAATTCTTGAAGCTCCACTGATCGGCGTGTGAGCTTTGCTGTTTTCTTTCCATGTGCAAATGTGTTCATGCAGATTTCCCCACAAGTGCCCTTCATCTGTGCACATCACCACAAGGTACGCATTCTTCCCCCGTGGATTCATGTGCATTTGCTTGTGTGTTTTCTCAGATGCGTGCATGTTTCGCATGCTGCCAAGGGTGGTTTTGGGGACCCCGCACACCACGCTGTAGGCGCAGAAATGCACCTCTTTTGACTGCAGGTTGCGCGGGAGTCTGTGCTTGATCTGGCAGGTTGGGCTGGCCGGGTCCTGATAAACAGGAAACCGGAGGGAATTTCTCAGACATTCCTAATCCATGTTGGGGGCCAAAACCCAGTGGGACAGCCAAGCAAAGGCCTGGAGGAAGGGCAGCGTCATGGTTGCCTGACATAGGCCCCAGTTTGAGGTCCCGCTGCCCCCTCACACGCCTGTGGCACCTTCTTCAGAGGAGCACTTTTCCAAGTGCTGGTTCTTTCGTCTCCCTTTAAAAGCTGGGGGGGGGGGGGCACGTACGGAGCAGCCCCATTTAGTTGTATTTCCAGTCCAGGGTAATCAGGAAATCAATGGCGTGACTGTAGAAAGAGCCAAAAGCTGAGATTCAGGGCTTGGGGGAGGACGAGGAAGGAATACTGCACCCCCACAACGTGGCTTTCCCTGCAATTTTCTCCAACCCACCTGAACGAAGGGAGCCATTTCCTTTCCAGGGAGCAGGGACTCTTGGCATACCCTAAAGGTATCAGGCAGGCCAAGAAAAACTCCCCATCATTGTCGAATTTTCGAGCTGAGTTCCCATCCACCTCTGAGCAGAAGAACTAGGAGGCGTCTCCACCAGAGCCTGGGGCTCCGGGCTCCCTGTTCCGCCCGACATGGCCTGGTGTTCAGATTCAGTGGGAGGCTCATTTGCACAGATTGCTTTGTTCGGCTCCTGGCAGAGGAGAAATAGAGGCCTGTCCCTCCAACTGCGGCCAGCCAGGGATATCAATAAAGGCGAAAGGCAGTGGCATCCATAGGAATGGCGAGACCCGTCCATAAAGACCCAGCGAGGGACCAGCTAAGGGCCCCCAGACATCTGTCGCTGAGCAATAATTTCCCGTCATCACCAACATGGTTTCAGCTTCGAAGCAGTGACCCCGAGATGGAGGGCAGCGTACCCATTGCCAGTCTGTGGCACCAGCTGTTGCCCTCCAGCGCTTGCAAGCAGGGGCGGCCCGGACTGCATTTCTGGTAAGTCTTCTCCCAAGCAAGGACATTAGACAACTGCTAACGGGTGGATGTTGGAAGGAGCGCTGCTCCAGTTGGAAGCGAGCGGGTGGAGGTGGGCCCGGATTTGTTCTGATGGAACTGGATTCTGTTTGAAAGAGCTCCGCGTCTCAGACTGAGGCTATGATCCCCTGCTGGAGGATGCTAAAGTCAGAGCTGTATTAGCCCAGCTGCTTGCCTGGGAAACCAAATCAGAGCAGCTACAGCGCTGGCGCATGGCATCTGCTTGGCGGAGGCGCCTCTCTCATTTCTGTGAGCTGGAATTCGTTGCGAGATGACTTTCCGGGGTTGGCTCGATGACAGTGGATTAGGCTTGTTGATTTAAGTGTTCCCTAGGCAGACCTGGAGAAGTGTGGGCCCTGTCAGAATCCCAGAATCTCAATTTGAGGAGAGGGAATAAAACTCGGGTTCGCGGGAAAGATCAAGCGTCCAGACCCTCTGAGGCGTTATTGTATTACCCAGGTTCCCCGCAGGTCCGTACTCACGATAATGCATTACCGGGCAGGCAGAGGTGAGCTCTGCTGCAAAACTTCAACGCCATTGCAGGGTATTTTATAGGTACACAGGTACAGGGCAATTGATGACAGAATGCAGGGATTACAATAAGGTTCCGAGGTCATCGCTTACAGAACAGATAAAGAATGTCAGCCAATCATACAGTGACAATGAGATTACAATATTTCTGATTGCAGTGTAGTGACACTTTAGTTGAGTAACTTGAACCCATCTCCAGGTCTGCTCAGACATGTAAATTCAAGCTACTGAGAAGCTGCATGATAAGCTCAAGACTCCTATCAAGACTCGAGACATTCTGCATTGGCCAGGGCACACGGAGCCTCTGGGCTATCAAAAGAGACTTCCTTGTAAACTGAATTCCAACAATGACTATTTGGACTGAGTGGCCTGTGTACTGTAGCTTACAGCTAAAGGTGAGAGAAAGGAGCAGGGGAGGAAGGCCATTTTAAACAGTGACAGCTTGGTTTTGAGAAGGAAGACAGGATTTGATCCCACAGTGCAAAGGCACACAGGAGTAATGCTTTTCAGGCAGGATTCATCCAAATTTTCCCAACAATACATACATATGTGTATTTCTAGGTCACTTATAACTGCTGAGGCCCTTCCTAGGCGGCTTACAACACATATTTTTATTTATTTATTTATTTATTTAGAAAACTTCTATGCCGCCCCATTTGCCGAAGCCTCGGGGCAGCTCACAATCATAAATAAATAACAGAAATATAAAACAGTATAATTTAAGAATAATTTAAGTCGCCCTGGCCAAAAGATAAAATAAATAAATAACATTAACAATTAAAATAATGCTTGAATAAAAAGGTCTTGGCCTGGCGCTGAAAAACAAATAACGACGGCACCAGGCGGACCTCTCTGGGGAGCGCGTTCCATAGATTGAGCAATACATAAAATGTATTAACAAATAAAACATATCAAAATTAATTAAAACATAATGAATTAAAAAGGGTCACAGCATTCAGGCTAAGTGTTAAGCAGTTTCCTAAAAAGGTTTGTCTTTGCCTGGTGCCAAAAGGAAAACAAAGACAGTGCCAGGCCAATTTCCCTGGGGAGGGAGTTCTGGAGATGGGGAGCAGCACAAAAATAAAAATAAAATTTTTGCATGCATGTATGGCAAACTATGTGTGAATGTGGGACCCAGGTGATCTGGGTTCTAGTTTCTGCTCGGCCACGGAGCCCGTGGGGTGACTTTGGGCCAGGCACTGCCTCTCAGCCTGGCCTGCCTCACAGGGCTGTTGTTGTGGGGATAAGATTGAGAGGAAAAGGAGCATGAAGCAAGCTGCCTTGAGATCCTTGAAAGGAAAAAAGGCAGCATATAAACATAAGCAAATAAATTAAAATGCCTCTGGGGAAGTACGCTCGTGCACATCCCCACAAAGCTGGCCTGTTGGGGGGAGGCACATTTCTGGTTGGTGGTCTGTCAAACAGCTCCGTTGCACAAGCAGGCAAAGCTTCCCCTCTTTGCTCACAGAAAGGGGGAGAAGAGTTCAGCCTGCTTTCAGCATGCGAGTGGGTGATCGCGGCAGCGGCCAGAGCAAGGGGGCCAACAAGATGCTCAGAAGGGTCCCATCCCGAGCCCCCTGGCCGTGGGTGAGTTGAGAAATCCAGGCAGCCACGGCTTCCATGGACGTGTCAGGAGGAAAGCCGTGGTCTGGCAGCTGTCAAAGCGAGGGGCGCGTCCCCTCCAGGAGGCCTGCGAGTCACGCACGCTGCCTGCTTGTGAGGGGCTGCGCGTCTGACCCACTCTCGCCATGACTGGATTAGCCAGTTCCATGCAAAGTAATTTTGCCCCGGCTCGAGGGCAGGCGCTACGCTGGGGGCGAGGATCGCACCGTGCCCTGCGCGAGATGTCGGGACAGCCCAAGAGAAAGGCTGGTGCAACAGGGACGCCTTTCTGGGTCTTGTAGTTCCAGAGGGCTGAGCTGAGGAGGTTGGCGAGCATCAAATTCTTTGGGGGACGTGATGCAGCCAAGGGCAGCAGTCCCTTCTGTCCAGGTCTGTCCCTTCAAAAATCGCTCTCGCGCCCCAGTTACTCAGCCTGGGCCATTCCTGGGAGCAATTCCAACCTGGGGGGGGGGGGCGCTGCCAGATCACACAGGTCCCCTCACCTGCGATGCATCGAGGCAGGTCAACCACCGGGTGACGGGGAGCAGAATTTAAGAGTCAGCAGCGGTCAGCAAAACAACCCGGCAGGCTAAAAGGAGGTGTAACTGAATCACAGATGAAGGTCATTTGGAAGGACCTTGATGGGGGGGGGCAGGGGGGCTGCCATCAGCTTGAAGGAGAAAGAATGGATGGAGAGCATTTTCAATAAATGGCAGTGCTCAGTGCAGAAGATAAATAAATATGAGCTGAGATTTATTAGCACTATGCCCTTTAGTCAATTCATTGGCTAGATTAAAAAGCAAGATATTGACTAAAAAGATGCACCCAATTAATTCTATCATTGGTTATCTTCCTTTTTTTAAGTACTTATGAAAGAAACGGACAGCAGGTCCGTTTTGGGAGAGGCTCTCCTGCACTGAGGTGAGAGAAGCGGGGTGGGACGAGGCGGGATGCCTCATTTCAGGAGAGGCACTTGCTCCGAGGGGTGAGGGGAGGGGGCTTCCTCCCTGTGTGTGAGGAAAAGGACCCTGCATCTTCCGAAGCTGTTCGCTTTTGGAAAAGAGGCTTCCCAGCGTGCCAGAGAAGGCACAAGGCCGCTCCGGAATGAGGCTGTGAAATGCTGTGCCCTCTTCCCTTGGTTCAGGAATCGGTGCGCAGAAGCAAGCAGCTGTCCAAGAAGGGGGGGGTCTTAAGGCACACAGGCATCTCCTCGGAAAAGGCAGACCCAGGTGGGTCCGGCTCCATCCGGCCTCGTGGCGAGACAATGGCTTGTGTGGGCAAGCTCCCGCCTGCGCACTCTCCGGGGCCAGATGCTCCTGGCCTGGCCCCCTAGACACCTGGATGGGCTAAGCTGACCGGCAGCACCAGCCCCCCACCTGTTCTCCCTGGATTTAGAGCTCCCCCCGCCCCCCGCATCACAGGCTGTCCAGATAGGTTTGCTGGATTCTCAGCAGGTGATGGAGGGTCAGGCTGGGGTGGGGGGGGGGCGACATTCCTGGGTTACCGCTGAGGTTTCTTGGGCAGTGCGTGAGAACCGGCCCCCCTTGGAGAGGGTGCAAAGTTTCCAGGATGGGAGGGGGAATCTCAGTTCATTGGCCCTCATCCAGCCCATCATAGCAGCCAGGCACCGGTTCAGCACAGCCACTGCCCTGCTTGGATCAGATGTAAAAGAGAGGTAGAGCTGGGTGTCTCCGCACCCCACACCTCCAGATGACCTCTCCCAGTGGTTTCATGTAGATGTTGAATAGCAAGGGGGACAAAATGGCGCAGAGCCTTAGTCCCCCAGCACCACCTTCTGGAATCAGCCATTGAGATAGGAGCAGAACCACCGCCATGCAGAGCCTCCTACTCCCAATCCTGCTAGCCTATCCAGAAGGATACCATGGTCGATGGTATCAAAAGCCGCCGAGAGGTCCAGGAGGACCAACAGGGACGCACTCCCCCTGTCTCTCTCCCTGCACAGGTCATCGTACAGGGCGACCAAGGCAGATTCAGTGCCGTACCCGGGTCTGAAACCGGACTGAAATGGGTCCAGATAATCCGTTTCCTCCAAGAGTGCTTGGAGTTGTCCAGTCACCACCCGCTCCAGCACCTTGCCCAGGAACGGGATGTTGGCCACCGGTCTATAATTGGCGGCCACGTCTGGGTCCAGGGATGCCTTCTTCAGGACTGGTCAGACTACCGCCTCCTTTAAAGGGACAGGCACCCAGCCGTCCCTCAGAGAGGCGTTGGTGACCTCCTGGACTCAGGGACCAGCCCCGTGTTCGGCTCTGGTCGGCAGCCACGAAGGGCACGAGTCGAGTAAGCAGGCGGCAGGACGTGCCAATGCAGGCACCTTGTCCACGTCCTCAGGATGGGTTCTCCAACCCCAACGGGTTCACTAATCTGTGAACTTATCAGAAACGTGCAGTGGGGAGAAATGCACGGGAAAATGCATATATTGGCGGAATTATTGTTCCAAGTGCTATGCTGCTCGGAAGATGCCCTGCAACAGTGCCGGTTGAGCAACATCGTGAACAAAAGCGTATGCACGAGGAAGGCACAGAAATGTGCAGGAATGTTTCTGCGAACTTTTCTTCCCTCAAAGTGTAGGGTTCGGGCAAAATCCTATAGACCTATGAGAATCTCCCTACATATGAAAGCTGGCTCAGCGGCAGAGAGAATTACTCTATGACCCCTAAGAGACCCTTCGCAAGGGGGCCAGTCGCCACAGTGAGAAAGTGTTGTGTCATAAAATCCATGCGCATGGCCAGGCGTCCCACTCTGGAAATCCGAATTTGCCCAATTGGCCTTGACGAACGTAAACTTGAAGAGGGCCAAATAAAGATTAATGCGATTTTGCTATTGCCAATGATTATGCAGTAATTCCTTTAATAATCTGCCATTATTTTCACTTATATTATCCAGTGATTAATGATGCAGGCCAAGGATTCGGAAAGTGTTTATTTATTCTATAATTGGAATTTTGAATGATTAGGGGACTTAGTTAATGAATTAGCAATGAATGGTGGTTCCCAAAATGATTGCACACTAATTAAGGACAGGAGAGCTGAACTCATCTGGGTTGCTTGCAGGGATGTTCTTACCCCTGGACCGGCGCCTCTAAGATGAGAGGGTGTGCTGGCTTGCACACTGCGCTCGGCCTGCACACGCAGCCAGGAGAAGTTGCAGAACTCTGGAAGCAGAATTCTGGAAGGTCCTGCTTCAAACGGTAGGTGTTGGGTGGCATTTTAATTTGCTCTCACCTCGTGTTGAAAAGCTCCCATGCTAAAAAGAGAAACATGGGTAGAAGGGTGCATTTTAGCGTAATGCTCTGCTAAAGAATGAGCTTCCTTGGATTTCTAATGGCAAGGGAGCGGCATTTCTCAAATAGAGTGGTTTTTCTTTTTCTTTTAAGGGGTGGGGGCTCCTGTCCATTGAACCAACTCCTTTCCACTAGAGCTGAGCTTTGAGGTGGGAATGACAGCAGGGCAATGCAGAGAAGGGGTGGGACGAAGTCCCCTTGGCTCACTGTCTGATGGGGAGAGAGTCAGGCGATATCCGTGAAGTCGTTTTGTTGAAACTCCTTTCATTTTCGGTGCCCACATCTCCCTCCCCAGTCGGGAGCACCTGCCACAGTCACCCTGCATGGCCAATTTATGGGTTTAGTTTTTGGAATGACTAGAACAGAAACCGTCCGAGCAGGAAGCATTGCTCAGTAAAAGCAGGACGCATCCATCCATCGGAAAGGGAAAGCACAGCCCGAAAGACACATCCTGGCCCTTCCTGTGCATGGTTATCTTGGCCCCCATCAGCGCTTAGGACATCTGGTGGCAACACATCTGCCTCCAGGCTTATCTTTACAGATTCTGACCTCCTTGACAGAAGTTTATTGCATATTTTTGACTCTCTTGTGTCTCCCTGATAGAAACACTTGGCTGTTTGGCTGTCAGAAAAAAAATCTTTATTTATTAGATGTATAGCCCCTCTTTTTCTTTTTTAGAAGACACTCTAAGCAGCTTGCATCCTTCTCCTTCTCGTAATCTTATACCCACAACAACAGCCCTGTGAGGTAGGCTGGACTGAGAGGCTGTGCCCGGCCTCAAGTCACCCAGTGGGCTGCAGGGCCGAGTGGGGGCTTGAACCCGGATCGCCGGATCCCCAGTCCTGCCCTCTTAGCCTCTGCTTTCTCACATGGGCTTTCTCTCCCTCCAAGCTTTCGGGGTGACTTTATCGGCATCACGTGAGATTCACGGAGCTCTAAGCAGACACACCAAAGAAAGTTCTGCTCTTGGGGGGCTTGCTAGGAGCACCCCGAGGGGCTTGTGCAAGCACCCCCTTTTGGTGCTGCAGGGGAGGCTGCCAGTTGTGCGACCTTTCAAGTTTTTTCCCGGCTGCTTAGAAAGCCCCCCATCCTGGTGGCCACCATGGCATCTTGTGGGAGTGACTTCTCCAGTTTCTCTCTCCATGGTATAAATGTATTTATTTTATCCAGGTCTTCGTTTTACATCCCACCTTTTTTATTTCGAAGAACTCACAGCAGGTCGCATCCTTCCCCTCCCCTCCTCCTGCTGTCAGTGTGATCCTCACGAGAACCGCCCTGTGAGGTGAGCTGGGCTGACGGGCCCCGAGTGAGCTGCACAGCCGAGCAGGGAAGGACTTGAACCCAAAGCGCCTGCATCCCAGTCCTGCGCTTTTAAACACCACACCGCACTGGCCCTCACTGGAGAGGGGCCAGGAAGCCGGGAGGAAGCACTTGCCATGCCGTCTCTGCCAGCAGCGTGCCTCTGTTTTCCGCATCAGCTGCATCGAGGCCGAGCGGGGGTTCCCCACCGGGGTTGGCAGATCCTGGTGCTGGGAGACTCGGGAGGCCCCTGCTGCCCTGCTCCCAGCAGACACATGCATTGGTGACTTCCTGGTTAGACTTCTGTAACGCGCTCTACGTGGGGCTGCCCTTGAAGACGGTCCGGATACTTCAGTTGGTGCAAAATAGAGCTGCCAGGTTGCTGACGGGGACTGGGCATTGTTCTCATATAACCCCAGTCCTCCGTCAGCTTCACTGGCTCCCCATTGAAGTCCAGGCCCAATTCAAGGTGCTGGTTATCACCTATAAAGCCCTCAACGGCGTCCGTATTTGCCCTCCCACCCCTTGAGATCGGCGGCAGAGGCCCTTCTCTGGGAGCCCTCCGTGAAAGATATTAGGAGGGTGAGTACCCGGAGCAGGGCTTTCTCTGCGGTGGCACCCCACTTATGGAATCTGCTCCCCAGAGAGGCCTGCCTGGCACTGTCGTTATTTGATTTTCGGCACCAGGCCAAGACCTTTTTATTTAAATGTTATTTTAATAGTTGAATTTATTTATTGATTCTATATTTATGCTGGGATGTCTCCAGATTTTTATGTATCTGTATAGTTATTTATTTGTATTGGAAGCCGCCCTGTGGCTTTTGCAAATGGGGTGGCATATAAGTGTTCCAAACAAACAAACAAACAAACATCTAGCCCTCCTTCTAGGGCAAACCCTCAGAGTAGCAGCCTGGATGCACGTCTGCTCGGACGTGACCGCCCCTGAGCAAAACTGGACTTCGCCACGAGTGCCAATAGGATTGGACAAGATCCTCCTGGCAATCCTCATTGAATGCAATGGGATTTACTTCTGAGCAGACACCTCGAGCACTGCAGGGGTCATCTGCGTGCCCTTCCGGGCCCTTTCAGCCTCTCTCCAGTCAGATCCCCGCTGAGCCCCCATGCACATGGGCGGGCAAGGAGGGATGCTCCAGTGCCGCATGCAGTCGCCAAACAACCAGCCAAACAGATGAGAACCAATTTGAAGGGGCGAAGGGTTAGAGACGATTGTTTTCTTTTTAATTTTGCTCCTCAGATGGATTAGAATCCCGTTCATTTATGCAGAAGATGTAAGCAAACCTGATTTGCGTTGATCTGTATTTCTTTGCTCGTCTGAGATCATCGCTCTTGCATCTGCTTATAGAAAGTAGATGAACAGCTCTGGTTACAGCCCACGCGAAACGCCGTTCATCCAGAAGGAAGATCAGCAAACATTCAAGTTCCACAGGAGGCCATCTCACCATGTCACCCAGCAAGATTTCACCCAGAGAGAAATGAAATAATAATAATAATAATAATAATAATAATATAATTTCCCTGAACAAGTTCAACAGATTTTTTAAACAAATCATCCTTCTCAAAGTTGTGTTCAGTTCTGGCCCCCTCATTGCAAGAGGAACATTGCAAGGTTGGAATCGGCGCAGGTAAAGATCCGGACAAGGAAGCAAAGGGGCAGGGGCCTTCCTAGGAAGTTAGCAGGTTCCTCCTGCTTTGGGTGGGCGGCTCGCCTCCGGGGCTGCTGTGTGGAGCCAGGGTTGGACAAAATGACCTCTGCGGCCACCGCCAGCTTCAGGAGGAATCCGGCATGGACCCAGGAGAGTTTGGGTTTCCGGGACACTGTGCCACTGGTTCGGCAAGGGGCTGCTTTCACACCAGCTGAGTGGGACGCACAGCCTCGCCGCCTGCCTCGTCTGGATTCCAGAATCCCACGTACTTTATGTGGAACAACCACATGGACTCACCCCACCCGCCAGCAAAGGTCAACTCCTTTCCATAGGCAAAGGCGTGGAGCGTCTCCATCCATGCCTCTTCTGACCCATTTTCCAGGTGAAATCAGGGAAGCTTTTCACTCCTGATGTGCATTTATTCCACTCTGATGCTTTCTGCAGAAATTCACACCTCCTCAAATTCTTTGTCTATCTAAAAAGTAGCGAAAAGCACCTTATCGCGCCTCCTCACTCCACATCATCCCCCCCAGCCCTCCAGGCCACATGCTATCTGTGTTCCAGGTCAGCGGGTTCTGCCACGGGCAGTTCCACGATCGATGCCTGCAAGCCGACTGGCTAACCGGCCTCCCGGGGCGCGATCCGTGCAGTGTCCAGGCATCATTAGATGCGCTGCTGGGAAGCACACGGCACTCCTGTCGCTGCTGAATTAACTCAGCCCCTGCGGGGAGTTTGATGGGGCGAAAACCCAATTACGGGTACTGAGAGTCTGCGGCGTGTGTTTGCACATTTGCGCGGCATGTGTGCGTAGGGGGAGGAAGCCAGATTTCGAGAAAGGCATGGCTAGTCGTGTCTGGATCCTCCAGGCAGAGCCAAACACACATTTGGGGAAATGGGTTTTGCTCGAGCAAATGCGCCCAGCTACACTGGCGGGGCAGCCACGACGGCAGCTCGGCAGCGGTGGAGCCGTTGGGGAACGGTCACCGCTGCCGTGTGTCGGGAGGGGGTTCCACCATTAGTGACGGGAATAAGGATGCTCTGGCTGGCGGGGTGCATTTCTTCCCCCTTTCCTTTTGGAGCGGTTGGATCACATGGTCCAGCTTGTTTCTTCATCTAGGTATGCAACTTTTTAAAAAGCTTTTCCACCAATGACTTGTGACCAGCAAAACTCATTTCTCCATCAAACTCCAGGTCCTGGGTCACGTTTTCTTGTCCTTTGCCAGATTGCTATGGAAACGATGCTCCGCAGTGTGGTGCTAGTTCGGGGCAGGTGGATCTGGAAATGCTGCGAACACAGAGTTGGCCAGAGTTTCAAGACTGAGGCTTTTTTTAAGCATTCGTGGAAACTCCTGCTATCGGGGGTGGGGAGACATTTCCTCAAATCAATTAAAGTTGCGACGGCCCAGATTCAGGCTGGACATCAGGAAAAGCTTCCTCACTGTCAGAGCAACACGGCAGTGGGACCAGCTGCCCGGAGAGCTGGGGGGCTCCCCCACACTGGGGACATTCAGGAAGGAACTGGGCAGCCACCTGAGTGCGATGGTGTGAAGTGGTGACCTGCAGCAGCAGCACCGGATGGCCTTCGTGGCCCCTTCCAACTCTGCCATTTTATGATTCTATGCAAAGTGCACGATTGTGAGTGTATTTAAAGGCTGGTAGAAAGCCGTGCATGGTCCCCACCCATCCCCTCTCTTGGCTTGCCTCAGACTGTGGCCCACGGCCCGGCCCGAGTTGCATTCCCCATGCATGCGTGGTGCATGTGTGGGGAGGGCCCTCTTTCCCTTGGAGGCAGTGGGGCTTCCACGGAGCACGTCCGGTTTACAGGCCTTGGTTCTGGCTCTTTTCCCACACGTTTTCATTGGCTCTTGTTCTTTTAGGTCAGTGGCTTTGGGAGACGTGGTCTGACAGGGCCCCGGAGTGGCATGAAATCCTTTTATGAATGCAATTTCAAAATAATCAAAATGCAAACGTCACTCAGCACGTCCAGCTGCCCGTCTGGGAGAATTTCTGGGTCTCGCTGGTTGTCTCCCCCTTTCTCAGTTCGTCCTCGGTTCCTGAGAGGTCCCCTCGTTATTTGGTACTGTCCATCTCTGTGGCGACAGAGATAATTAATCCGGGTCACCATTTCCATTTGTGGGATTTTAATGAAGTGCTTAATCACACATTTTCTGTAGAAATTAGAGGGATGGTCTTGCATGAGAAAAAAACAAGGAACTCTGATGAATGACAATTGCCCCCATGATGGAGAATTAATTGTCTTTTGATTAAGGAGCCTTTCAGAACAAAGCTATAAGCTTCTGGCAGATATGAAAAGCAGAGTGGTAATGAACTTCTCTATGCGTGCCTCCACTGTCTGTAAAATAATAATTAGCATTAGTGCTAATCTGCATTAGTTAATGCAGATTTCCAGAAATCTGCCCAAAGTGGAAAAAAATGGAATTCCTTCCCAATCTAGATTTTCACACTTCAGCCTATGCATGTTGCCTATGCAAAATGCATAGAAACATAGAAACAGAGCGAGTCAGAAGGGGCCTCCCAGGTCATCTAGTCTGACCTCCAGCACCAGCCGGCTCCGCTCATGACATGCCCACCATGTGCATGTCCAGCCTGTCTTTGAACACCCTCACCGATGGGGCCTCAACGACCTCCCGTGGAAGCCCATTCCACGCCCTCGGGGTCCTAACTGTCAGGAAGTGCTTCCTGGCATCCAAATGGAACCTTGGCTCCCTGAGCTTTGCTCCATTGGAGCGCGTCCTGCCTTCCTCTGCAGGGGAGAACAGGCCTCTCCCCATCTCCATGTGACATCCCCTCACATACCTGTGTGTCGCCAACAGAGCCCCTCTGAGTCTCCTCTTCTCCAGGCCGAAGAGACCCAGTTCCCTCAGTCTTGCCTCATACGGCATCACCTGCAAACCAGCCACCATCCTTGTGGCCCTACGCTGCACTGACTCCAACCTGGCTATATCCTTTCTGTAATGAGGGGCCCAAAACTGAGCACAATACTCCAGTTGCAGGCGCACCAGAGTCGTGTAGAGCGGTAGTAATACCTCTCTTGATCTAGAAGCCACACTTCTGGCTATGCAAACAAGGGTGGCATTTGCCTTCTTGACCACCGCATCACACGGCTGACTCATGTTTAGCCTGCGGTCAACCAGCTCCCCGAGGTCCCTTTCACAAGTGCTGCTCTCCAGCCACTTGTCACCTAACCTGTACTTATGACAGCTATTCTTATGCCCCAAGTGCAAGACCTTGCACTTATCCACATTGAACGCCATCCTGTTGTCTCCTGCCCACTTCCATAGCCTGTCCAGATCCTTTTGGATCAGGAGTACCTGCTCCGCAGTTGTGCCCACTGCTCCAGTTTTAGTGTCGTCTGCGAATTTGATCAGCAGACTGTTCACCCCTTCTTCCATGTAGTTAATGAAAAGATTAAACAGGATCGGCCCCAGGACAGAGCCCTGGGGGACCCCGCTTGTCACTGGCTGCCATCCCGACGATTCCCCGCTAATGGTTACCTTCTGCTTTCGGTCAGTCAACCATAATCCACCACACAGTGCTTTGGTGTATCCTAAAACTCCTCAGTTTCTCCACCAGGATATCATGGGGCACTTTGTCAAAGGCCTTGCTGAAATCCAGGTATACCACATCCACTGCATCCCCTCCATCTAGCCATCTTGAAACCTTGCCATAGAATTCCACAAGGTTTGTCTGGCAGGACCTGTTTTTGCGGAAGCCGTGTTGTGTGGCTGTCAGCCTCCCTTCCCTATCTAGCATCACTAGATCTCTCTCTATTATGAGCCTTTCCATTGTTTTTCCTACAATGGATGTAAGGCTAACCGGTCTATAATTCCCCATGTCCTTCCTGCTACACTTTTTGAAAATTGGGACCACTGATGCCACCCTCCAGTCCTCTGAAACTTCACCCATTCTCCACGAGGTCTCAAAAATGGAGGCCAGCGGGCGTGAGAGAACCCCTGCCAACTCTCTAAGTACTCTCGGGTGTAACCCGTCAGGGCCTGGCGCCTTTGTAATGTCCAATGCCCTGAGGAGCCCCTCGACTTCAAGGGGGGTGACTCTAATCTCTGCCCCTAAGTCCCCAGCCTCATCTAATCTCCTATACGGATATCCCCCGTCCTGCTTTGGGGAGAACACAGAGGCAAAATAGTCATTTAGCATCTGTGCCTGTTCCCTCATGTCAGTCACTGGATCACCTTCCTCCTTATTTAGTGGTCCCACCACTTGTCTCCCCTTCCTTTTCCTATTTACATGCTGAAAGAAGCCCTTTTTGTTGCTCTTGATATTCTTGGCAAGTCTCAGCTCATAATCAGCCTTAGCCTTGCGAAGAATCCTTCTGCAACGGGCCTCCTCCCACCGGTATACCCTTTTGTCTATTTCCCCCAGTACCCATTTCCTATGGAGGCTCCTCTTTCGTCTAATCCCCCTAACCCCCTCCTTTCGCATCCATGGCGGCACTCTCCTCCGCCTCCCCACCTTGCTGACTAGAGGTATCGTCAAGGCTTGCGCCTGCAAAACCTCCCTTTTGAGTGCCATCCACCCTCCTCAACTCGCTTACCTTCCAGTAACCTCTCCCAGGAGACTTTCCCCAGCCTGGCCTTCAGTTGGCCAAAGTTGGCCCTCTTGAAGTCCCAGCTTCTAGTGCTCGCCCTGCTGCATGGCCCCAGTCCCCTGATCTCAAAGCAAAGGATGGAGTGATCACTCGCATCCAGAGCTCCCCTAATCTGTACTTCATCTATCAGCTCCTCCCTATTGGTCAAGACCAAGTCCAGGATGTTTCCCCCCCTCGTCGCCTCTCGGACCCTCTGTGTGAAAAACCCACCCTCTAGAGCTTCTAGGAAGCGACGTGACCTGGCTGTCACCGCCGAGTGAGTCTCCCAAGTAATATCCGGGAGATTGAAATCTCCCATAATTACTGTGTCTCTCCCCCGAGATATCCTCAGAATCTGGCCTGTCAGGACATCATCCAGGGTCTCAAGTTGACCTGGAGGGCAATAACATACCCCCACTGTCAGGTCTCTTTCCCTGTCAAAACATGTCAAGCACGTGTTGCTGGGTGTGTTTTCTTCTTCGTTGTGTCTTTGTGTGTTTGCATTTGTGCACAAATACCAGAAAATGGGGGTGGGGGATGGTCTGTAGACTCCATGCAACTTGTAAGAAGCATGGATTCTCTCAGTCAATTTCTTGAGCATCTCTTGATAAAACTAGACCAAAGTTTGAACCGGAGGGGAAAGTCGGCTGAGGTGTGGGGGGATTTGCTAACTCTCAAGCCATGGTGGACGGGTAAATCGGGAAGCGAAGCCTAGCTCGCGAGGCTTCCCAAGGAGAAGACAAGAGTGCAGGGGTACCTTCAGCCCCTACCAACAAGGCAGCTCCCGAAAGTTCCTGCAGAGGGTAGCCGCTCCATGGGATTTCACAAACTTTGACGGTGCTGTTAATCTTAGATTAGTCACTTTAGAAGGGGCCAAGCTGCCGCTGCTTCCTTGGATGCTGAAAACCACCTTTGATATAATGCAGTGGAAAATTATTTCTGCTTTGTTGAATACTTTTTGTTTACCTGTGGAAGTATTGAAATGCATCAACAGGTTCTATTCAAACGGAAGAGAGAGAATTGTAACTAATGGCAATTTTCCATCTTTTCCTCCTTCCTTAGACAGAGATGTCCACTTTCCCCTTTGAATTTTGATTTCTGTTGGAACTTCTGGCCTGTGCCATGGGCCAGAACAGTCCTATGGGCTGGTGCATGATAGTTTAGAATTTAACATTATTCTTTATGCGAAAGATCACTAATGTTGCATCTCGGGACTCCCATGCTCTGTTCTGACTTTGGTGGAATGCCTCGCCATTCCATCAATTGGCAAAACTCTGAACTGACCACAACAGGCGGTACTATATCTCACCATGCATGAGCCGACTGGCAAACACAGAGGTGCCCAGGTGCTATTACACATATTTTGGAAATCTGTACATTCATACAGAGAGGGGGGGAGGGAGCATTGAGACTGAGAGTTTGAATCTGTCTTTCTTGAAATTTTATACTGAAAATAATTGAACTTCCTGCCTCCAAATACAAAACAGAGATAATTAAAACACATTCAGAGGCTAAAAGCAGCAGCAAACAGACAAATCAAAGCAACAGGGAATAATGAAAATGACCAGGCAAGGCAGAATCCAGGGATTATTTCAAGAAATGACATGCTGCCTGGTGGAACGGAGCAACCGACAATCTCCCCATAGCCTTCCCCCAATGTGGTAGCTTCTGGTGCTGTGTTCCACAGCTTGCAGCTTTCCTGGCCATTGGCTGTGCTAGCTGGGGCTGAGCGGAGTGGCAATCCTAAACCTCTGGATGGGCAGCAGGCCGAGAAAGGCCGGTCTGATCTCCAGAGGCCAAAAGTCCCACATTTAGAGTCCTGCCCTCTTGGCATTGGAGCAGAAAAGCCGACCAGGATTCCCCAGTCCTGTGGCCAGCTGGGCTCAAAATCCTGCCAGGGACCCTCTGATCCCAGAACCCTGGACCAGGCGCTGGATTCAGCCCACAGCAACCCAAACATGGTGGGGGGCGGGGTTATTAAAAGGGTAAAATACTGGGGTGGAGGGTGCTCAAAAGAACTAAAAGGGATAAAAAGGGGAAACGTGGGGAGAGGAAAGGGAAGGGGGTTTGGAGAGCAACAATGGGAAGATTGCAGCCAGCTGAAGACCCAGCTTGGTCTGGTTGGCCCCTCGAACATAAAATGACAAAGCTCAGCCTCGGGCGTCTGGCCCAGGCAGCGCAGGGGGAACAGCGTTCCTCGGCACGGGGCCGGGTGGCAGCAGCGCCTCAAGGAGGAACGCGGAGCTGCTGCAGGCCCTGGATTCGTTCTCCTCGAGCCCAGGCCGGCGGTCCCAGGGTAGCCCACTTGCCCCTCACTGTGGCCATTTCCGACCCCGTGGTGTGATTACAGTTGCTCTCCTTCCCGCACCCCAAGATCCCGGCCGGTCCTCCCATGCACTTGGCGCCAGCATCCCACAGCTTGAGGGCCCGGCTTTGCCAGCATTCCACCCCCCGCAAGGCCCCGCTTTCCGGCTGCCCGAGTCAGCGACCCGTTCGCACCACGGCATTGGCCCTGGAGAGCAGGAGGAGCATGATGGCGGACCCGGAAGCCTCGCAGATCAGGTCGTTTTCACCATCGAAAGCTGGAAATCGAGATGCGTTGTGCAGCGAGTCACTTGGACCAGAGAGTCGCTAAATGGCGGCTAAGTCTGCCTGTCGAAGCGGCTTTTTAGATCCCTGACTCGCTGGGCCCATTTCCCCAGGAATCCCGAAGCCACACTTTCCCATACCAGTCCCCAACATGAAGGACTCTGTTATTCTTCAGTTTGGCTCAGAGTAGCAACAAAGGAAACAAGCATCCAACCAGCCAAACAAACAATGATGACAAAACAAAAGAGAAGACTTGGCCCCGAGGCCGGCTGGGCTGCGGGGGAGCTCTTTGCCAGACAGCTGTACCACCTGCCTTGAAGGGTTTGCCGAGCTGCGCTGTTCTCCGAGCCCTGTGGTTCCCTGGCTGGCCCCGGGAGCTGCTGCCCCCCGCCTCTCGCAGCTCATCGAGAGTGGTGCTCCACCGCCTGCACAGTGAAGGGCGCAGGTTTTGAGCGAATGTCCTTGCACAAGCCTGCTCTTGTGCAAGCGTGCACTTGCAGGAGATGCGCTATTCCGCCCGCGCAGCACACCCAGATATTTAAACCCCTCCCAAATGCTCGTTCTCATCCTGTAATCTGTGAGTGCAAATGTAGATTTTTGCCTGATTTTTTTAAAAAAATCATATTGTGAGGGGGCAGGATGCGTGCCAACGGAGCCAAGCTCAGGGAGCCAAGGTCCCATTTGGATGCCAGGAAGCACTTCCTGACAGTTGGGACCCCGAGGGTGTGGAATGGGCTTCCACGAGGGGCTGAGGCCCCATCAGTGAGGGTGTTCAAAGACAGGCTGGACATGCGCATGGTGGGCATGTCGTGAGCGGAGCTGGGGGTCAGTCTGTATGGCCCGGGAGGCCCCTGTTTTTATGACGTGAGCAGGAGGTCCACAGGAGGTCCTTGTGGGGCTGCCAAACACACCACTCTAGAAAACCAAGGGGGTTTCTCACCCGGTGAACTCCTGGCTACAAACTGCTTGCTCCAGCGCAGCCCTGGGAGGTGTTGACAGCCTTCTGCAAGGCTTCTCGGAGGGAGGCCGCTTTTGCTCCGTCGGAGGTTTGGAGGAAGCTTTTCCACCGGTCTCCCTCAGCCACAAACTGCCTTTGGCAAAGGGAAGTTCTGAGCCATTTTCAGAGGAAGACTAAACACTTCAATAACTGTCTTTGAAAGCAACTCAGGAATCATTGATCAGGCTGCGATAATTGCCACAAATAAAGGGGACCCTTTCCAAAAGATGTCAGAGGCCAACTTTAGCTACTCCATAGAAGGTCGGAGGGCAGACAAGCCAGCAAAGAGAGGCTGGACTGCCTCAACAAATGCAGCTTTCTGTTCTGTTTGGAGGAGTTTGCCAGGAAAAGCATCTCTCTTTGGACTGCACCAGTTCGGAGACTTGTTCACCCACAAGTCTTTGTGAGCCTGAGGACCTGGAGGGATGCACAAGAATTCTGTTTTGGTTCTCAGTGGCTTGAAAAGCCTCCCCTTTCAGTCCAGAACACAAACGCAAATAGGAGTGCATTTTGCCCTGAACTTCCATTTGCAAAGTGTGTACTTCCCCAAGCGCACACATTAAATGCATGCATATTTTTTAAAATGCGCACGTTTAAAACAAACAGTTTCAAGCTAATTCCAGAAGGAGCAAAGCGCACCCTAATGGGTCTGCAGTTCCACCTGTGCATTTCTCCGAGGTTTGCTCACTTGCCGCCTTTGACGTTTCAGGTGCAAACCTGCAGGCCCCAGGGGAGGAGTCTTTGGAGTCCCATTTCTGAGATCGTGAGCTGGGGGTCCAAGTGTGGGGGGAGAGTGGGAGGGAGTGGAGCCAGGTAATTCTTTCTCAGTTCTCCAGCTTTCTTCCCCCTCCAGTACTTCCTCTAGATGGCCAAAAGCTCGTCCAGGTGAAATGCACAGAACCACATACGAGGGTTGGAATGATCAGAATCCATCCCCTGAAGCGTCCGTGGGCCGGCTCCTGCACTCAGCCGGCCTTCCAACGCAAGCTGATGCGAGAGGAAGTCGTGAGCGCTTGCAGGGCCCCCGCTGCACAACCGGCAACCTTCTCCTGCAGCTCTGAAGCGGGGTGCTTGCACAAGCCCCTCGGGGTGCTCCTGGCAAGCCCCCCAAGGGCAGAACTTTCTTTGGTGTGTCTGCTTAGAGCTCCGAGAATCTCACGTGATGCCGATAAAGTCACCCCGAAAGCTTGGAGGGAGAGAAAGCCCATGTGAGAAAGTAGAGGCTAAGAGGGCAGGACTGGGGATCCGGCGATCCGGGTTCAAGCCCCCACTCGGCCCTGCAGCCCACTGGGTGACTTGAGGCCAGGCACAGCCTCTCAGTCCAGCCTACCTCACAGGGCTGTTGTGGGAATCAGATCGAGAGCAGGAGGAGGGGAAGGATACAAGCCGCTTTGAGTGCTTTAAAATACAAAAGGTGGGATATAAATCTTATGTATAAATACAATAAAAACATTTATGCAATGCAGAAATAACCCAGAGAGTTCACTTGTACATGGTGGCCACCAGCTTGGATGGCCTTCAGAGGAGAAAGAGGAAAACAGCTGCCAACAGCTGCTGTTCCTGATGGCCACATGCCAGCTCTAGCGTCAGAGGCAGTGTGCCTGTGTACACTGGCTGCTGGGGAACATGGGCCAGAGGGTGCTGCTGCACTCGTGTCCAGCTTGCGTGTTTTGCGGCCACCGGGTTGGCCATGATGTGAGCAGGATCCTGGCCTCGGTGGCCCACTGACCCGGCAGGGATCTCCTGAAACGGAGCTGACCCGTCACCCGCACCCTGTGCTGCCCTTGTGGGATCATACCTGCTTGAGAGGCGGGACGCCTCCGCTTGCCTCCCGCGTCCTGCGAAGGCAGGGCTTTATTAGCTTCCTGAGATTTAGGATCTTGCCTCTGCCATTGGCTTCCCCACCTCCCTCGCTGGAGGGGATACCTGTGATTAATCTCCACCCGCCTCTCACTTAATAGGAACACGGCTATAAATGTAATCGTGAAGTTTATGAGCTGTGCAGATCTGCCGGCCTCAGCGCAATCGTTACCGCAGTGGGCGCTTCCCCTGCGGGGCGGGAGCGGCCTTGGGTGATTCTCGGAGCACCCCGGGAAGAGCCGCTGCGGGGCTGATCCCGGCCAGCGAGCCGGGACTCCTTGGGCAACTGCTTGGAAGGCTCGGTGGGTGGGAAGCCTGCTTGCCCCTCCTCCTGCAGATGGGGCAGGGGCGACCTGGGTGCAAGCAGTCCTGGGGTGAGCCAGAGGGGGGCCATTGCCTCTCACCCCCTGGCCCTGGGGTGCCCTGTGAATTGTGCGCTGAGATTCATCCCCTGTGGACGGAACCCCGTTTTGCTCAAATGCATTCCCGTGCTTCGGCAAATTCGGACTGCTGAGCAGGGCACAGATCTCCCTCACATATGCAAATCCCCCAAAATGCATCTTTTCATGCTTTGAGCATGGGCGACATGCATATTTTAAAAAGGATTTTCGAGGACTGAACGTGCACAAAATTAGGAATGAAACTGTTCTGCGGGGCTGCCCGAGCCAAGTAGCTGGGGAAAAACCAGTCCGTTGCGGAGACCCCGAGTCGGGGTCTCGGAAAGGCATATGCAGCTGAGTCCGTTCCGGATTTCGCCAACACCCCGCCTCTGCGCTGGAAGGCACGTGGGCCCATCGGAGCGGGTCCAGTGCCATGGAGCCTTTCAGCTGGGGAAGATGGGACTTCTAGCTCAACAAGTCTGCAGCCTCTTTGTTTGGATCTCAGGGCAGCTCTTCTAACTGCCCCCCAACTGGGGGCCCCTTCGTCCACCTGACACCTGGCAGCTCAGATTCCTGGGCACCGGTTTCTGAGGAAGCCCCCTCAAGGCAGCCCCCCTCCGAGCCCCCCTTCTCACTGCCATCGCCATGCGCGGCAGGGAAGGCCGGGTGCACTTCCACACCAGAAGCACCGTTGTTCCTCCCCAGGCCTTGGCGTGGGGAGCGGGATTTGCACAAACGCACACGTGCACCACTGTGCATTGGAGCAGGCGTGCCCGAGGGTGAAGGCCTTTGTGCCGATGCACTTTTGCACAAATAGGATCACACTATTGCACACTCCCCTCCCCCCCCCCCGCATCCATCTGTGCATGGATGAGAGAAGGCTGCCCAAAAGTCTCTGAAACAGCGATGGAAAGGATTTTGCCAAAGCTGAGCCCCCCCAGATGAAAAGCGATTCTGCGGCATCCTCAGTGCATGATGCAGCTGTCTGAAATTAATTTCCCGCTGAGTCCCCCTGCCCCGCGCTTTAACATGCTCCCCTCCCGAGGCCGGCCGCGTCTTTAACAAAAGTAAAAAGAGAGCTGGCTGCATTTAACTCGAGAGCACGGCTTGCGGCTCTGCAATGAGTGGTTCTGAGCTTTGTCATTCTGATAATAGCTAGAAAACTGCCAATTCCAGATGTAACCCCCTCCCCGAGTGACACGCTAATGGTTTATTAAACCATGACTTATCGGGGCTGCCCCAAAACTCAGAGCATTAAATGTTGTAATTAAAGCAAAGCTATAAAGAAAGGAGAAGGGGGAGTCTTCTTCCCAAATAGATCCTTTGGGGTCACTGCAATTATTCAATTTTAAAGCTTTATTGTGTGTACAGGAACGCAAGAATGCACCCCTTGGATTGTCTTTCTGGTAACCTGCTGAGGTTGCCTGTGTGTCGGGAAGAGAAAATCACACACAGGTGCTGCTCTGTTCGCACAATCTTCCTGTTCACGCTGAGCAAGCAAAGAGGGGTTTGGGCGAGGCGATGTTTGAAGAGCCGAGCGGTGCTAGGGGAAGCAGAGCGATCCACTCTCCACTCACCTGGGCTTGGATTTCTCTAAATCTGCCTGCAGATTCCACGGGGAAATGCACCCCCCCAGACACGCAAAGCAGTTTTTCCACTTGTCCTCTCTCTCAGCCTTGCGAGGGATTCGCACAAATGCACTGAAGCGGGAAGGTGCACGTCCACGGGGGCCTGTGTGTGAGCAAGCAGGGCCAACGGTCCCATGCACCCCCAACACAGCCTGGTTCTGCTGACACGCAGAGGGCGTGCAAAGGCTTCCGGCAACCCACGAAGCACAGATGGGATTGCCTTAACGAGATCCATGCATTCCTCCTCTTGGCGGTGCCCATCCTTCTCCTCTGCCGAACTCGGGCAACAGCGTTCCTGCCGTCCTGCCAGTTCTACGCAGAGAGGCCAATTCTGCATTCCAGGAATCACCTGCCGTGGAGTTTCCCTTCCTTGGCATTGAGCACTCCGAGAGCGTCTCGGTGGAGAAGGCGGCCCGGCCACGTTGGGCCGCGTGCTTGGAGTGAGCTGTTTGCGTTCCTCTGATCGTTGCCATTAATAAAGCATTACATTAAATCAGGCCTGGGACGAAATGTAATTGGGGCCATCCATCACGCTCCGAGCAGGAGGAGACTCCGGTTCCTCTGCCAGATGGAACGGAGCGACTCGGGCGCGGACAGGTAAGGCTGGGGAGGCCGGGCTGGTGGGCAGCCGGAGCTGCGAGAGGCTGGGCAAGCCGTTTCTCCACGGGCCCTTGGGCGTGTGCAGGCGGTTCGGGGCTGCTGGGCTGTAGGAGGCCACGTGTCTCACGGAAGTGAGAGGCAGCCCTAAAGGGAAGCTGGGACCAGGGCTTAATGAGCGGAGAAGAGCAATGAATGAGCAGGGCACATCGATTCATTAAGTGCGGAAGAGGGCCGAGCCATTGCTGGGTAGAATGCCATATGGCGCCAGCTACTGCTCAGGCTTGTGGGGTCGGCTCCCGCATAAAGGTTTCCTCCAGAGGAACGTCCCCGGGAGCAGGGCTTAATTTATACTTCTGTGAACTGCCAGGCTCTCTCTCACCATTTCCCCGAATCCCAGGTGTCTGGAGGAGCGGGTCACCTCGCTTAGCCCAGGGGTGTGCCTCCTTGGCACACAGGAGCCAGACCCGAGCCCGAGCCCGGCTAAGGCCTGTCTGCCCCTGCCCCGGGCCTTTCTCACCCCCAGAGCAACCCTGGGAACGAAGAAGCCACCTCTGTCTGCAATAGGTCACATGAGTGTCTACGTCCTTGAACAACGTTGGTCTTGCATGAAGCCATGCAAATTGTGCAAAGTCGCTCGAGGAGCTCAGACTGCCCCCCTTGTGCAACTGCTCCTAGCATCAAACACACACGCACGGCCCTTCTGAGTGACGCAAGTCCATGGGAACCACTCCCCCCCCGACTAAGATGCATGAGGAATTCGGTTCGGGGGGTGAGAATCCGTCGAATCGCCTCAGCCCAGCTCCCGGACTCCGTCCCGCTTTCTCTCTTCCCCAGGTCCACCTCACACTGAGCTTCTGCATGTGGTCTGGCGCAAAGCAGTGTCCGCTTCCCCATGCACGGCTTGCGGGCTTTGCACAAAGAAGCCCCTGCTGTTCGCTCGCTTCCTGGCCAGGCCGAGCGCAGGAGAGTTTCCGGCAAGTGCGAGACGTCTGGATATCAACCCAGCCACCCCCCAACACAAGCCACGGACGCAGCAGGGGGCCACGTCCCAGCTCCTGCAGCTGCCCAGCGCAGGTGCCAGGGACCCATCGCGGTGGCCTCCAGATGTCTGCAGCGACAACTTCCATCAGATCAGCCGGCAATTGTGAGCACTGCCGTCCAAGGAGTACCACCAGCTCCTTGGAAAACTGGGCCAGGACACCAGCAGCTCCTCGATTCGGTCAGTTCACGAGGGCAGCGCGAACATCAAGGGGGAGATCGCAGCGCCTGCTGCACATGATGCAGGAGAGGGATGTGGCTCGCACACGGCGCCATGGGGATGCTGGGTGCACTCGCCGGGCACTCCGACTCATGACCCTGGCGAAGGGGCCTGGGGAGCTGCACCCAGGCAGCTCACTGGATCCCCCGCACCCCGGAATGGGCTCCTCACGCTTCTCCAGTTGCTGGTGTCGCTGCTTCTCCTGCATGGGGCCGCTGGATCTTGGGGCTTGGGGGAAGTCCAAAGCCTGAAGGCTGCCTGTCCCGGCTGCAGGGGGCACATCCATGGAGAGGGAGGATCAAGCCTCGAATCAGGCGCTTTCTGCTTGGAGATGGAGAGGCAGCGCACGGCTGATTGTTTCTCCTTCCCCTCCCGCAGTATTTCATTCATGGAAAGAATGAGTGAAAAATACCAAAAGAATGAATAATCTCCTGCCGCACAGAGGGAGAATATTTCACTGGGAACGAAGAGGTCTGTATTATTTTGGTATCACATCTCAGACATTAAGGAAAGCAAAGCAAAGGTAATTGGGTGCAACATTTGTCAGCCGAGCAGGCATGAATCAACGTCAGGATGTTGAGGGGGGGGGGCTCTTCCGGGGCTGTGTACGGAAAGAGGCCCCTGATGAGGAGGAGAAATGCTCGAGCCCCTGAAAATATGAATCCATAACTCTGTGATTGGAAGAGAGGATATTGCCATAAAGGTATAAATAGCTGGTGATAAAAGACTTTCTCTCCCCTCCCCTCTTTAAACATGCCATTGAATTCGCTTAGTGACAGCGTGGCAGTCGGGATGGGAGGGAAAGCGGAGAAAGCGGAAAGCTGTGCGGCTGGTTCAGGAGAAGCTTTCAAGAAGACGGATCGGGAGAATGAACCCCCCGCCTGTCCCAGTCGCTACAAGGCTTCGCTGTGTGAGCCACGGGCAGCTCTGGAGCTGTCTGTCCCCAACCACGACAAATTTTGGGGAGCAACCCGCAGTTCACCGGCCGGGAGGGTTCACTTCAGGGGTTGTTTGTGGTCAACACGCCATGGCTTCTTAGCATAGCTGGGTTCAGACAATATGATAATCCATGTTTCAAGCACAGCTCATGGCTCCTGCTTGGTTTGAGCCAATCCGTGCGTTGAGCTCAGCGTCTGGGACGTGGGGGCCACATGACAGTGCCCAGTGCCTGAAGAGAGCCACATCTTAAACCAGAATGTAGCAAATTTCTTTACCTACCAATTTAGATCATAAGTAAACATTCAGAGGCCAATGAAGAATGTTAACCTGAATGCAATTCATTTTGGAACAATATTTTGCTGTGGAACACTCTTCTCTAGCTACACAGTGCGATTTCTGTTGGCCCAGGCGTTCGCATCCACGTCAAGGTCTATGACAGATGTCCCTAAAATGTCACATAAATGCTCATCTGTATGTCTTGATCTACACTTCGATTGCACTGTTTTCATTTTGGAAGAAGTTTGCTCGAATGCTCACCTGTATGTCTTGACCTACACTTCGATTTCACTGTTTTCATTTTGGAAAAAGTTTGTTCACAGCTGTTTGTGCAGCCAAAGACTGTCAACGTGGCTGCAGCAACTTGCTTCAGGTGGATAAATATATCAGGTGGACCACTACAGAACTCTAGCAGAGCATTTTCTTTGTCGATGTCTCTGACATGATCAATGGTTTGCAAATCAATTGGTTCCATCTGAAGTGAGTTTCTTGCATCTTCTGGTGCTACTTCAATGGATTCTGAAGCACTCTTATTTCCTTTCCTTGCTTGTGGCAATTGCTGGATCTGTTCTGGAATTCCTCCTGCAAGGGGCTCATTGCTTTGATGTCCTGCAGCACCGATCTGCAAGTACCCATCCTTCTCAAATGTTAGTTCATTGCAGCATGAGCAGTTTCAAAAGCTGCTTTCACTCATTCACTTCACAAAAATGTTTTGTTTTGCTTCAAAAGCTTTCAGTGCACAATACATGTCACACACAAGCTTTCCTTTCCCCCGAAACCTTAAATTCAATGTGTTCAGATCCTCTGGAGTATTAGTTAAGAAAGCCAAATCAAGAATCCATCCAGGGTCAGAAAGTACTTCCTGACCTTTTGCTTTCTCCTGGAGAAAGATCCACGTCATGACGGAGACGGGAAACGTTTGAGGCCTCTGTCCCCTACGCTGCCTGACACCTGCTCCAAGACTTCTCCAGATCCTGCATTCGTCTCTGAGAGAAAATTTTGACACCGACGCTGAGTAAGGCCACGATGCCGGATGTAATTAATGCTGGATACAACAATACGCATCACGCTTTCCCACTGAAGAACCCTATTATGGCCACCACACCAGTCACCTTGGAAGCCCCCTGGCAGGGCCTGGCTGGCCGCCACCTCCAGGAAGGCCCAGCTTGCAAAGCACTTTGTGTCTGTTTTGCAAAGCTCCCAGGAGGTTCTCCCTCCTTTCCCCGCCTGTTTTGCCATCCACGCAGCGGCTTTATCTTCCCTGCACACATATGTAGCCTTCAGCACAGTGAGGCATGGGGGGCAGGATCTGTGTGGTGGGGGAGCTGGGGTTCTGCTGGCTAGCGGAGCACCACAGATGGCCAGGTGCTGGCAGGGAGGATGAGAGCCAGAGGGGAGCGTTCACGCAGCTGTCGGCGGGGCTCAATTCCTGGCAAACGCTGCGCCTACTCCCCAGGAGCCCAGGCCGCACCCAAGCAGACCGAGAATCCAAGCCAGCGAGTCTCTCGCACTCTGACCCCTGAGCAGACCCTTCGGGCACCCCGCCTTCTGCCCGATTCGGCTCCCGTGCCTGCAAGCAGCGCTCTCTTGGCCCCGTCCCCTAACTTCAGGAATAAGAAATCCCCTTTAACAGTGAAAAGCACTGGGGGAAATGTCAGATGTGGCTGCCAATTAGGTCAGCTCCATGAAATAGACTTCGGTGGGAAAACTTCACCCCGCTCCGCCCTTTCTTGCAGCAAAATGCCCGTCCACAGAAATTTGGCCTCGGGCTACGAGGTGCGCCTCCCCTCCCCCCCGTTCTGCCTTTCTAACCCCAACAGGTAGCCTGCTGGAGTCACCTGAGCATGCCGCTCCAAAGTGCCTAAGATTAATTATTAGCACTTAATCTTTTCATAGAGCACTTAGAAACGGCCACACAGTGGAAAAAGGTTTCCGTTGGGCGGATAATTAATGGGAGCCGTTCACCTCCCCACAAAGCTGATAATTTTGTCACTAACGTGGGGAAGCTGGCAGACGGCCTCTGAAGCAAGACCTGCAGATCCATGCCTGGGGCTCAGGGAACCCGCGGAGGCGGCGATGGGCCCACCAAAGCAGCCGCCATTAAAATTATCTAAATCCATTTGAGCGTCACTCAGTCAGGGCACTGGCTTTTTCTGAGTGCTTTTTTCCAGGAGCAAATGGCTGCTTGCACAAGACTGGAACTAGCTTAGGCAGCTTGGAAGAAGGACTGGAAGGATTCACAGAGGGCCCCTCTGTCACCCACAACAGAAAGCAGGGATGTCAGAGGGACCCGCGACCGAGCCAGAAGAGTGGGGAGAGACCCTACAGGCCCTGCAGCAGCCTGGCTTTCCCATGTTGCCTGGAATCCCGCGCTTATTGTTATGATGCAGAGTCTTACACAAGCCCCACAGGAAAACACGAACAATTAAGTGGAGAGAAAAATGCATATTTTCCACTAGAGACTAATGCATAAAGCACAGTTTGTTTGTTTATTCTTTGCTGTAAATAATGATAAACATAATAATAATACCCTGCCTTTTCCTTCCAAGGAAGGCATGTGGTCTTATATAGATAGTCCTCTTCCTCCTCAAAATCTTACTTATTTATTTATTAAAACATTTCTATGCTGCCCCTTCGCAATAAAGCCTCGGGGCGGCTTACAACACAATTAATAACAACATATAAAATCCAATTAAACCTCCCCCCCCCCCAGTGCATCTCGGCAAAAACCCTTTAAAATCAACCCATGCCGATCAGCATTAACAATTAAAATACGATTTAAATAAAAAGGTCTTTGCCTGGCGCCGAAAAACAAATAAGGCACCGAAAAACAAAAAACATTATTCTCGCAACAACAACAAGCCAGTGTAGTGGTGAAGAGCCTGGGACTGGGACGATCTGGGTTCGAGTCCCCGCTCAGCCATGGAGCCAACTAGGTGACTTTGGGCCACAGACTCTCAGCCCAGCCTACCTCACAGGGTTGTTGTTGTGGGGATAAGATGGAGGAGGAGATTGATGTAAGCTGCCTTGAGCCCTTTGTAGGAAAAAGGCAGGATATAAATCGAAATAACAACAACAACAACAACCCTGTGAGGGAGGTTGGGCTGAGAGTCTGCGCCTGGCCCAGTCACCCACTTTGCTCCACGGCTGAGCAGGGACTCAAACCCACTCAAGTCCCGGTCCCACGCTCTTAATCACAATGCTGCTCGGGCTCTCTGGGAGGATTTATGTACTCTGGGAGGCACCTGAGCATCCCCAGAAGTGCCCAGTTGTGCGATGATGGATGTTTGCATAGCTGAAAGAAACCTGGTTCTGTCAAGGAAGGGACAACGGCAGCGAAGGCACCCGCCTGTCTGAGAAAGAGCGGGTTTAACGCCCTCTGTTCCTCACTGCAGCGAAGTCCAGTGGGGACCTCGGATTCCTAGCACTGCTTTCATAGATGGGGGACTGCGGCAGGCAGCTGTGGAGGGGAAGGTGGTCGCTGTGACAGGAGACCCCGAAAGTGCAGGGGACGAAACAACGGTGCAGGCAGTTTTCTGCTCCACCAGGAGCAGGTCTTTCAAAACTGAGGGGGTTGATTGTCCATTTAAGGCCAAACCACCCCAAATACTTTGCAGGACAAGAGGACAGACTCCATCTGGGAGGTAATTTCCTCCTCCTAGCAAGAGAATTGGCGCTCAGTTCAAGGAAGCTCCGCAAGGCGGGGGGCGGGGGGGACAGATGGCATCACAGTCCCGCTAATGCAGAAGTGCCGGGGCTGGGTTCCGGTGAGCCCCGGTGCCACTGCAGCACTGGGAATTTGCTCTTGCGTACAAAATGCGCCAGCTGCTCAGAGAGTCCCAAGAACGCAGGAAGAGCCCTGCATGGCTCACAGACCACAACTGTGGAGCTCCTGGGAGACCCAGGCCATCCAGCCCCTCAGTCCCTTCCTGGCACAGGGGCTCCCCAAGCCGGGGAGGTCCAGGGGGAGCTGCTCCCCACTGTGCAGCACAGGCGCATTCGAGAAACCTGCAGTGGATTCCGTGTGTTTGGGTTTCTGTGACTCTGCCCTGCGGATTCTGCAGAAGGCCAGTTCTCCCCAAGAGGGTGTGGATCCTGCAGCCCGCCGGTAACTTGCTGTCAATGTATGGCCCTCCAGGAAAAAAGCAACGCGACGTGCCTTCCAGCCTCGGGGCTAAGTGTGAAGCTGCTTGTTTGCAGGGGGCGGGCTGTGAATTTGAGCACGTGCCGATTCGTGCAAGAGAGCAGGAACACATTTGCGCAAAATCGGATCCTGGCAACATGCAGACGAGGGCACCGAAGGCAGCTGGCAAGAGGTGGACGGAACAGATGTACCTGAATCTGCACAGCCGCCCTGCTCACCTTGCTCTTCACTGCATCTTGCTTTCAGAACCTGCTCAAGCAGCTGATCGGCACCAGCCCAGCGCCCCCTTGCGGAGAGAAGACGTCCGAACCACATCCAAATAAAAGCCGCCCTGCCGTGGGGAAAGCCTGTGGCTGGCACGTGACCCCTCGATTGATTCCCAGGAGACCTGGGACTGGGGTGTGGGGCTGTCCATAGCCCCTGTGGGTTCTCCGAAAGCCCTGGCTGGGATTGAGCAAGGGTGGGAAAGCTTCATCCATGCCCCTCCGTAGAAGGCCGTAGTTTGGAAAATATTGACCTCCAGCACTGACGGAGGAGAACTGGGGAAAGTCTCTTGCTGATGGGTGGGTGTGGGGAGCAGCCCCACTGATTTGAGGCTGCCTGGTGACGGTCCTCAGGCCGAGCGTGAGGACAGGCCTGCTTTGGGAGGGGTGAGAGGGCTTCTGGGTGGGGGGGAGCAGGCACAAGGCAGGCACCTCAAGGGGCTGCGGCATACCTGCCGTCGAGCCCTCACACTGTAGGAGCCCCCTGAGGGTGAAACTGGAAGCGAAGGGCAGAGGGGATGTTTCTAGCAGTTTGGATTCAACTCTTGACATGGGCAGGTGCCTCGTTCTTGGCTTCAGTAGAAGGCAATTTATAGTTCATACTCTTCTGTGATCTGTCAAGTTTCCATCAAGAATTGCACGTCAAAGTTTGCCTTGCATTTGATAAATGGAAGGAGGAGAGGGAAGGGGCCACTCACAACAGTGTGGTGTGTAGAGGGGCCAGAGAATTCAGCTGCAGTGCCAGGGTTCGTCCAGATCCGGAGACAGCGGTTCCCACTCTCCTCTCTGGCCTGACCCAATTAACAGCAACTATTCCCAACTCCAAACGGCTCCCAGAGAGTCAGGCAGAGCCCAACGAATAAAACATGTCCTTGAGAACCTCAGTTTGCTGCTGCCTGAGCCCCAGCTCCCGATAGACATCTGCAGTTCCCCTCGGGCAGTTTCAGCTCCTGCCCTGGAATGGAGACACTAAGCCCCCAAGGAGGAGGCAGACAGCGAAACAAAGCACGAGCTTCCTCCTTCGCAACTGCTCGCTGTTTCCTTTCCCTTTCCCTCATCGCACGGCTGAACCGCAACTTCAGGCATGACTCTTGACTTAGATGCTGCAGGGCCTTCTCCAGACCCAACGGCTTTGCACTCCAGGTCCCAAGATATCAGTCGCTTTTGAATTCCATGGGTCTGTTTGGAAAGCTTTGAAGTAAGCAGTGTTGGAGAAAGGGGTGAGCTTCCGCTGATCAGATTCGCAGACGGTACTAAAACTGGGGCAGTGGCCACAGCTGAGGAGCAGGTACTCCAGATCCAAAAGGATCTGGACATACTATGAAAGTGGGCAGGAGACAACAGGATGGCGTTCAACGTGGATAAGTGCAAGGTCTTGCACTTGGGGCATAGGAATGGGTGTCATAAATACAGGTTAGGGGGCAATGGCTGGAGAGCAGCACTTGTGAAAGGGACCTCGGGAGGCTGGTTGACTGCAGACTGAACATGAGTCAGCCATGTGATGCGGTGGTCAAGAGGGCGAATGCCACCCTTGGTTGCATAGCCAGAAGTGTGGCTTCTAGATCAAGAGAGGTATTAGTACCACTCCAAATGACTCTGGTGCGCCCACAACTGGAGTATTGTGTTCATTTTTGGGCCCCTCATTACAGAAACATAGAAAGAGAGCGAGTCAGAAGGGGCCTCCTGGGCCATCTAGTCTGACCTCCAGCACCAGCCGGCTCCGCTCACGACATGCCCACCATGTGCATGTCCAGCCTGTCTTTGAACACCCTCACCGATGGGGCCTCAACGACTTCTTGTGGAAGCCCATTCCACACCCTTGGGGTCCTGACTGTCAGGAAGTGCTTCCTGGCATCCAAATTGAACCTTGGCTCCCTGAGCTTTGCTCCATTGGGGCGCGTCCTGCCTTCCTCTGCAGGGGAGAACAGGCCTCTCCCCATCTGCATGTGACACCCCCTCACATACCTGTATGTCGCCAACATACCCCCTCTGAGTCTCCTCTTCTTCAAGCTGAAGAGACCCAGTTCCATCAGTCTTGGCTCATACAGCATCCCCTGCAAACCGGCCACCGGCCTTGTGGCCCTACGCTGCACTGACTCCAACCTGGCTATATCCTTTCTGTAATGAAGGGCCCAAAACTGAACACTGTACTCCAGTTGCGGGCACACCAGAGTTGTGTAGAGTGGTAGTAATACCTCTCTCCATCTAGAAGCCATGCTTCTGGCTATGCCACCAAGGGTGGCATTCGCCCTCTTGACCACCGCATCACACGGCTGACTCATGTTCAGCCTGCAGTCAACCAGCCCCCCGAGGTCCCTTTCACAAGTGCTGCTCTCCAGTCACTTGTCACCTAACCTGTACTTATGACAGCTATTCTTATGCCCCAAGTGCAAGACCTTGCACTTATCCACATTGAACGCCATCCTGTTGTCTCCTGCCCACTTCCATAGTCTGCCAAATCCTTTTGGATCTGGAGTACTTGCTCGTCAGTTGTGGGCACTGCCCCAGTTTTAGTACCGTCTGCGAATCTGATCAGCAGAAGGCTCACCCCTAGAAAGGATATAGCCAGGTTGGAGTCAGTGCAGTGTAGGGCCACAAGGTTGGTGGCCGGTTTGCAGGGGAAGCTGTATGAGGCGAGACTGAGGGAACTGGGTCTCTTCAGCCTGGAGAAGAGGAGACTCAGAGGGGATCTGTTGGCAACATGCAGGTATGTGAGGGGATGTCACACAAAGGTAGAGACCTGTTCTCCCCTGCAGAGGAAGGCAGGATGCGCTCCAAGGGAGCAAAGCTCAGGGAGCCAAGGTCCCATTTAGATGCAAGGAAGCACTTCCTGACAATTAGGACCCTGAGGGTATGGAATGGGCTTCCACAGGAGGTGGTTGAGGCCCCATCTGTGAGGGTGTGCAAGGATAGACTGGACATGCACATGGTGGGCATGTTGTGAGTGGATCCGACTGGAGCAGGGGGTCAGACTAGATGGCCCAGGAAGCCCCTTCTGACTCGCTCTGTTTCTATGTTTCTATGTCAGTGTTTCTAATTTCCTTAGGATGGATAATCCCAAACACCGTTTTGCGAATGGTTGCTGTTTTTCCCTCCCCTGTGGACTTTTCCTGCCCTGTGGCCCACTCGTGGCACTTTCTGACTCTGCATGCAGAATTCCAGGTGTGCTTCTGCCACAACCCGCATCCCTGCGGCCTTTCCATGTGCAGCAGCGGATTCTGAGACGGGCAAGGAACCAGCCCTTCCCCTGGAGGAGAAGGCGGTGCGGCTGTGTGCGCAGTGGCCGCCCTAAAGTCTGGCTTAGTGCTCGGGTCCGAGGCAGCGCTTCCATTCCCGGCGGTCTGCGGCCACAAAATTGGGAAAGCACATGAATGTGTGGGTCAGGAAAAGGCGAGCGCGTTAATCCAGGCCCATGGGAAGCCCCTGCGGATTTCTTCAGCAGAGGCACGGAACCCGTCTGCTCAGCTTCATGACTCTGCCTCCGTTTGCCCCCAAGGAGATGCCCCTTCGCCCTCAAGGAGGGAGACCAGAAAGCCGGCAGGTGCACCGTTTGCTGTGGGGTTCCGATCAGCCAGTCGTGCTGCCCCGGCTCCCAGTTGTCCCAGCTGGCCAGCACGCGACTTGAGTTGAGAGAGCCGGCAAGGAACAGTTACGAAACTGGACAGCCAAACACGGGCTTAGTAATATTTTATTTAATGTGGAGGGTGTGTTTAGACAGGAAGAAGGAAGGCAGCCGGAGCATGACGATTCCCACTGCTGCACAGAACACATGCCCTGCCACCCCAGACAAATCTGGATGCCAGGAAGCTATTAGCGCTAGGGCATTGGTTCCTTCTCGCGCTGTTTTTGTCTTTATTTATGACTCAGCCACTATTCCAATTATACTTCCATAACATGCTTTTAATATGCTGCCTAACTAATCCAAAAAGGGCCGCGATGCCATTTTAGCATCAATTAAGCGGCTTGATAAATCGTCGCCACCGTCCTCCGCCATATTTGATGCATTGCATGGGGAACCAGATGCTCTCTTGCTTGTAAACAATTTCTTGGGCCTTGGAGAGGCTCTTCCGCAGCTGCACCATCCAGACACTGGCAGTGGGGCAGGGTCCTTGCCAGGAGAAGCTGCCCTTGGCCGGCTTCCCATGCCTGACTTTTCCTCGTCCCTCAAACCTTCTGGCATACAGCTTTCAACATGGGTTTCAAAGATGTGTTAAGAAGCACGCCCTTCTGGGCCATGACCAGGGATGTGAGAAAAGTCCCTTTCCCTTCATCTGGGATCAGGATTTTATCCAGTTTGCACTTGTGGGGGGGAGGTGCATATCAGTGCAACCCCAAACTTGTGCGAAAGTATATGAATGAGTTCGTTCTGATTCTGCCAATGTGTGTGTGTGGGGGGGGGGGGTCTTTCTGCCACCCACTGAGTGGCGGGATCAGATTTTGCACTCATGCGCAAAGTCGCACTCGCCAAATCGCAAAATCTCCCCAACCTGTGCAAACCCGTGTGATGGGCTATGGGGGAAAGGGGCTTTCGGGGTCAGCATTTTCTCATTATTATGTTTTTGCCTTTTTCTACAGCGAAATCACTGATGACGCGCAGCCTTGAACGCAGTCCGGAAATAAAGTGGTGAACTGCATTCGGCCGTGTGGCAATGACAGCATGAGTCAAGTCTGGGAAAACAGGAACATCAGCTTAGCAACCGAGTGCGGACGGGTCCCAGTGGTCGTTTTTCCTGCTGCAACTTGTGAAAGTTGGACAATGAAAAAGTTAGCCAAGAGGAAAACGGACTCTTTTGGACGGTGGTGTTGGCGGAGGTGATGGACAAGCAGGTGCTGCGGTGCGTTGAACTCGATGCGTCCCTGGTCAGAAGACGACAAAGCTGAGACTCGCGCATTTTGGCCACGTCATGAGATCAAGTCCATTAGAAAAGGAGAGAGCGCTTGGAATGCTCAGTGGCAAGCGAAAACCAGGTCGCCAAGAGCAAGGCGGCCGACTCCATCAGAGAGGATGTGCGCCGGAGCAAGCTCCAGCTGAAGGAGGTGCCGTGGGATTGGAAAGCGTGGCGAGGTTTGGTCAATGGGATCGCTTACAGTCGGGCGCAACTGAGCAGCTGAGCAACAAGAAATAGCTAAATCTGCGTAACATCACAGAACGTCAAGCCATTTGGAGACTCTGCCAGAACCCTGGAAGGGCCAGGTCACCGCAGCAACCTCGGATCTGAGTCGTCGAAACCTGGTTTCCTCTGAGGTGCTTGTTACAGAGGAATGCGTTACAGTCTCCTCTCTGCATGTATGGAAGTATGGCACGGGCTTCCATGGGAGGGGGTGGGAGCCCCACCAGTGAGCGCATTCAGGGGCAGGCTGGACGTGTTGCGAGCGGAGCCGGCTGGGGCCGGGGGCCAGACTAGATGGCCCGGGAGACCCCTCTGACTCGCTCTGCTTTGTGTCTCCATGATTCTATATATTCTACATCAGCACACAGCTAGTAAAAGTGTGTAACCTTTTTATTCAAATGTCATTTTAATTGCTAATGCTATTTATTTTATGCTTTGGCCAGGGCGACTTAAATTTACATTGTTTTATATTGTGATTATTTATTTATGGTGGTAAGCCACCCCGAGGCTTCAACGAATGGGGCAGCATAGAAGTTCCCTAAATAAATAAAAGACATTCAGAGGAGAAGAGTCACCCGCGCTGAAGGGTTGATTGACATCCGTGTGCACATGGGGTGCATTTAAAGGGGGGCTATTTGTTCAGCATTCTGTGCCATGCCCCTCCCAGGAGGCCCAGCAGAACGAGGGATGCGGAGGGACGCTGGGGAACGGTCCGGCTTTCGGCTTGATGGACTCGGTGCCCTTCTAACCCCACAGGTGAAAGAGGGCCGGGTTGGAGGTGGGGGTTATTTTGGCTTCTGCAGAAGAGCTCAGTCTGATCTGCAACTCTGGAGTCCAGAAGTGGGTGTTTCATCAGGCAATTTGTGGGCACTGCAATTTTCAGTAGCTGGGGCCAGCCCATTAGCGGGGAGCTGACTTCGCTCTTCCTCTTCCTCTTCCTCAGTTAATGTGAGAAGTATCAAAGCATTCTCTTTCACAGCAGATCAACATGCTCCACCTTGGCTGCCTTGAATTTCTGACAGTTCATTTCAGAAAATTCAAGCCTTGGTTCTGCAATTTGTGCAAAATTGAGCCGTTTATAGAAGAAAGGCCTTTCACAAACTGCTTTAAAAAATGGAAGTCCACAAATGGTCACACGCACACGCACGGCAAGTGAAAGCTGCTTTGAACGCTCTTGAAAGGAATAAAGCAATAGGGTACCAATACAACTATTCCAAGCGGCAGGGGAGGCGTTGTCCAAATCTGGTTAGAACATGCCAGCAAATACGGAGATGGCCCAAGGACTGGAGACGTTCGGTGCAGCTTCCGGCCTCCAAGAAAGAGTGCAAAAGAGGGCAGCATCCAGGGGACCATTCCACAGATCTCCCACACAAGCAAAGTGATGCCTAAAGGTTGGAGCAAAGATGGCGTGAGAAACACCCAGCGTGCAAGCCGGATTCTGAAGAGGAGGAGGCGTTCGAGATCCTATCCGAAATATTCATAGGCTACTATTCATAGGTGCACCCAAGAATTTTAGAAGCAGATTGGTCTCTGCTTCATAGCCCTTGATTGTGTGGGTCATGAGAAGATATGGATGGTCCTAAGAGAAGCTGCATCTGCACTTGGGTGTCCTCGTGCCGAACCCGCATCCCAGGCAAGAAGGAGGGCAGAATATGGAGAACCAGGAGGGCTTCCGGCAAGGGTGGACTTTTCTTCCGGTCTCTTTGCTCTGTCTTCAGAACATATTATAAACAAGGCTGGATAGGGATCACAGGAGTAGGCGTGAAAGTGGACCTCAGATGCTGCAACAATTCAAGATACACAGATTACACCGGCAGAAAGCAGCAATGACTGGAAATGACTCCTGACAAAAGTGAAAGAAGAAAGTGGAAAGTCAGGGCTTCAGCTGCACATTAAGAAAACAGAACGCACAACTACAGAAGAATTAAGAATTTTACTGCCAACAATGAAGAAATTGAAATTCTGCATGCTGTGGCTCAGTCAGCCATTCAAATGGAGACTGCGGCCAAGAAATTCGACTACAACTTCAAAGGGAAGCATTGAAGGAGCTAGAAAAGCTGTGAAAAGGATGGATGTGAAGAATGGACAGGGAAGGAAACGGACAGGAGGAAAACCAACGCATTTGAAGCATGGCGCTGAGGAGAGCGTTGTGGCTACCCTGGGCTGCCAGACAGACGAACGGACGAACGAGGTGGTCCTGGGCCAAACCCAGACAGAGCTGTCCCAACTAGCACAAATGGTAAAACCGACGCCTCGTGAGAAGGCCAGGACCCCTGGAGAGACCCTCATGCTGGGGAAGTCGAGAGCAGAAGCCGATCAGGAAGACCGGTTAGGAGATGGATGGACTCCGCCGGGAAAGCCACAGGTGGAATTCCCAGGAGCCGAGCAGGGCTGCCCTGGGCAGGACCTGTGGGGGGGCCTGCCCCCCCAGGGTGACCGTAAGTCGGAGGCCACAGGATGGCTCACGGCAGCAGCACATTCCTGTGCCAGAGCACCTGAGCCCAAGCCCACCTGCCAGCTCACCTTCCCCCTTGGCTGCATGCTTGCCACTTCCCTCCTCCCCACATTTTATGCAGTCCATCAGGTTTGCATTCTGTACATGCCCAAAGAACTTGCCAGTTTCGCCCTCCAGGCCAGAACATCCTGGGTGAAGGACGGGAGGGGAGGGGAACGGACAACTCCTGTGACAAGATGGAAACCCAGCTCTGCTGTGTTTTAACAAATGGCACAATTTGTACAAATGCCAAGATTCCTCTCTCCCTGAATTGCACGAATTGCCACCATTAAAAGAGGAAAACGCAGGTCTCCAGTGCGGGAGGAAGAGCAGGGAGCCGGCGTGGCCACACCGGACGTGTCTGTGCGCTTCGCACCCAAACAGGATTCCCCAGGCAGCAGGCGGAAACAGCAGCCGAGAGGACTCGTCCCCCATACCTCACCAAATGCACCCCCAGGCTCACCCCATCCCAGGGGCATTCCTGGGAGGGTGACAGCCAGCCCTCCAAAGCTTCCACCTCTGCAGGTGTGGGGTAGCCATGTTTTATCAGCGAAATTTAGAGGGAAAAGATCAAGGCATGTACCTGTGTGATAATGGCCCTTTTCGGAGCACTCCAACTGTAAGAATCAGAGACTACCTGAGACTGAGAGCGAGGGAGAGAGGGAGCGGGAGACACATGAAAGCACCTTCAGTCTGGCTAAAGCTGGTTCTCAGCGCTGATTTGCATAATGATTATGCAAATAGTTCTTTGCATAATGCTGCTATGATCTATTGTCACGTTAGGTTTTTTATTTTTAAAAACATGGCTCAGAGAGCAGCCAGTGAGAGAGAGCCAAGCAGCTGCCCGCTCTCCTGGGAAGAGCACAGCCCCAGTTGGGTGGCAGGGGGGCACCTCAGTACCACTAAGATGCCTGAGGGGCTAAGAAACAGAGAAACACAGAAACAGAACAAGCCAGAAGGGGTCTCCTGGGCCATCTAGTCTGACCCCCAGCCCCAGCCAGCTCCACTCACAATATGCCTCCACTCATGTGCCTGTCCAGCCTATCCTTGAACACCCGCACCAATGGGGCCTCAACCACCCCACCCCCCCGTGGAAGCCCATTCTACACCCTCGGGGTCCTGACTGTCAGGAAGTGCTTCCTGGCATCCAAACGGGACCTTGGCTCCCTGAGCTTGGCTCCCTTGGAGCGCATCCTGCCTTCCTCTGCAGGGGAGAACAGTTCTCTACACATCTCCATGTGACACCCCCTCACATACCTGTGTGTCGCCAACAGAGCCCCTCTGAGTCTCCTCTTCTCCAGGCTGAAGAGACCCAGTTCCCTCAGTCTCGCCTCATACAGCATCCCCTGCAAACCGGCCACCATCCTTGTGGCCCTACGCTGCACTGACTCTAACCTGGCTATATCCTTCCTGTAACGAGGGGCCCAAAACTGAGCACAATGCTCCAGTTGCGGGCGCACCAGAGTCGTATACGCTTCTGGCTCGGGCAGGGTGGGCGACGGCCTGCACCCGGGGGCCAGTTTGCCTCCCACACTCTGTTTGGAAAGAGATTGTTTTGCAGTGAGAGGAGGGATGCTTCGTGGCCACCCCGGGGCTCGCTAGCCCAGGTGTGAGCAGCGAGGGGAAACGTCAGGAATCCACTGTGGGCTGGTGGGGGGGAACACGCAAAGTATTCCCTGGCCTTGCCTCCCCGGACTCCGGCCTGCTTCCTCGTGGTCTGGCTCCTGGCAAGCTCCCTGAGTACTCACCGAGCAGCACCCCTATCCCAGGAAAGAGGGGTGCTGTTGCACAGCTGGGCTCCCCTGGGGCTCCAGAGAAGCCCGCCAGGCAGGCGAGGGATGAATCCCGGCGAGGATCCGTGCCGCACCCACGGCAACTTCAGGCTTGCGCACTAGCGCCCTTTCTCAGCGTCTGCAGGTGTCTCCTGGCCCCCAAGCTGTGGCGCGGGCCCCTGGATGGCCCCCTCCAGCCCACAGGCCGTGCTGGGGCCACCTCTGCTCCCTCCTGCACAGCTTGCTTCCTTGGGAGGCTGGGGGCCGGGGGGAATCAGGAGGGGCAGCTCCCGCTCTCCTTCCCTGGCCGGAGTAGATGGAAAGCAAGCCGGCCATGCACAGAGCAAGCCCCTCGCCTCTCACTGTGGGCTTTTCAGGTTTGGAACAGCCCCGTAGAGGTCAGAAGAAGCCGCGGCACAGCATCCTCTCTGGGGGTGCCCCACACTCCTGGGGGAACCGTCCGGGGCCGCTGCAGGGCTGGAGGCAGGGTGGGGGGCTGCCATGGGTGCCCTGGGGGAAGCAGGGAGGCCGGGAGGCTTGGCGAGGAGGGGGCCCGGGGAACCGGAGCCACGGAGCCCTCCGTGGGGCAGACAGAGCGCCCGAGCAGTGCTCTAGCCAGGGAGTGGGGGCCTTCGGCCGGGGCCCAGTGAGTCCCGCCTCTGCTCCGGGGCCCGTGCACACGGCAGCTCCGCGTCGAACACCTTTGCCGCCTTCCTACAGGCCTCGGCTGATGTCAGCGCGGTTGCCACGAGGCAGAGCACTCATGGCCCACCCGCCGGGCTCGCCCAGGCGGCACAGCCTCTCCTCTGCCCGCTAATGGTCCCGGCTCCAGACGGCCGCGCCGCGGGGCACTCTGGACCGCTGCGGAGCCGGTATTGGGCTGGCTGCCACGGCCGGGGAACTGTGGGGGCGGCAGCGGAGTCCGCTTCTCTCGCGGCAATCAGGCTGTTAATAATAATAGCAGGCAGGATTAGTACAGCCAGAGGAAGCCTAATTAACATTCCACGGACTAACTTATGTTCATTGCTGCACGTGTAGCGAGGGGTGAGGAAGGTGCTTCTCATGCATTTTGCTGCTCAAGCTGCCCACGCATCCTGCAGAAAGGTGTGTGCAGTGGGGAGACCCACACACCTGTCCACCCGATCCGAGGATGCGGCGATGTGGCCGGTGCAGCGAGCGAGCAAGCTGTGAGTAGCGTTTCAACCCAGAGGCCACATTCCTTGGGGGTCCGGAGGCCTTTCGGGGGGGGGTGTCCTGCTGCCCTCCAGATGCTTGCGGTCTGGGGGCCAGACAGCTGACCCTTGGCCTGTGGGCTCATGGTTAGAGCACTGGTTGGGCTGACGGCCTTCGGCCGGGTCCCCTGCTGAGGCCGGGCAGCAGATGGGGCGAGACATGGAGGAAAGAGGCCAGGGAGGGCGGGAAGGGGGCGGGAGAGGCTGGGGAGATGGGAGGCGGGGACAGAAGGGCATCAGAAGGAGAGGCAGAAAGAGAGAAAGGGGTGTTGGGAACGGGGGCGGCTGGGGAAGAGGAGGGCCAGGGCAGGGAGGAAGAAAGAGAGAGAAGAGGAGGAAGGAAAGGGGGGTGGAGAAAGAAGGGAGGGAGAGGGAAACAGGAGGGGAAGAGCGAGAGAGAGATGGAAGGGGAGACAGCAGAAGGAAGAGGAAAGAAAGCAGGGGCAGGAAAAGACAGGGAGGGGAGATGGGTGAGGCAGAGAGAGAGAGGGGTGGTGCAAAGGGAGAGGAGGGGGCTGTGGACTTTGAGCCCACCTGCACCGGGATTCAGCCCTCAATGGACCGCGCCAGAGGGAACAATGGTTCTCCCCATCCTTCATGCCCAGGACCTAAAAGACTCAGACCAGGTCGAGATGCGCTCTGAAGGAACGCGGCCTCTCAGCTGTGCACAGCCGCTCCCGAGTCAGCATGTGGCACCGGGAACACGCAACGGAGTTTCACAAGTGTGCTAAGAAGCCATCGCATGCCCTCTTCCAAGACGGAGCCGTTCATAGCCCACCCATCACCGAATGGTCCGGGGGGGCTCCCGCAGCACCCGAGGGGTCCAATGGGCAGCACAAGGTGCGTGCGAGGAGCACGCTGGCGCTGAGGAGGAATTCAAAGCTGATCAGATGAGCGCAGGGGCACGTAGAGCAGCAGGATGGGGCGCTCCCCACAGATGGCCGGTGGGGAGACGCAAGGAGGGGGCCATCTCTCCGCGTGGGGGCCCACGACAGAAAACCGTGCTGCCTCTCTCGAGAAGGAGCCATCGGTCAGAGCAGGTCGCACAGAAGCGATATTTATTTGTATTTATTTATTAGATTTATATGCTGCCCTTTCCTTTCCTTTTCTTAGGTGCTCGAAGTGGCTTGCATCATTCTCCTCCTCCGCCGACAACTGGGGACGCAGAGGCCCCCCTTCCCCTCCCAGCCCTGCTGGCCTTTGGCTCCATGACGCCACACTCCTGCTCGCCACCTGCCCACCTCCGTCGCCTCCTGATGGGGGTCTGCCATGTGGCACTCCGAACACGGACCCCCCCCCCATCCCTGGTGTGCTGCTATGGAACGCCCATAAATATTCCAATTGCGCGGGCAGCAACGCATGGCTACTATTCCAGTGTCCAGGTGGAAAGTTAGTTATCAGCTTAGCTTAAAGCCAAGACGGCAGTTGCTGGGGAGAATATCTAGTGTGAAATTGAGGGAGGGGAATCCTGGCAGAGGGGAGACAGGAGAAGTGAAATGTTTTGAAGAACTTATTCGCAGAAGGGAAGCTGCCTTTGGTGGTGGAAAAGCCATGCGTTCCCCATTCTTTAACTTTAATAAAAGAACACCCTGGGGCAGGGAAAAACACAGCTGCCAAGAGGAGACAAACATTAAAATAAAGGGAAAGGGGAAAATAGGCTTCCGGCACTGCCAATAATAAACACCCCTATGGAAGGGCGAGGGAAGCAGAGAGTTTGGTAAATCTGTTCCGTCTCCGTTCAACAGATTGTCAGGCATCTGTGACGCTGTTATCCATTCACTGATGGATTTGACACTTTCGTGGGATGCAGGAGCATTGCGTGCTACTGGGGCTCATGAACGTTGCCAAAAGCATGCCTCTGTGTCAGTGCGCATGCTCCCAAACCTGCGCCAGTTTGCCCTCGGGATCTGCGCAAACTGAAAAAAACCAGTCCACCGTGGAAAGCCCCAGTCGGAGACACAGAAATCCAGAGTTGCTGGAACCCATGGGGGGTTTCTCTGCCATCCCTAGCAAAGAGGGTCTCCGGGAAAGGGGAAGGACTGTTCGGATATCAGCAACTGCTTGTCCCTGTGGCCAGAGGCTCTCTCAGGTAGGCAGTGCACCCGTGGGCCCATTCTAGGACCCCGAGGGCATGGAATGGGCTTCCGCAGGAGGTGGTTGAGGCCCCATCGGTGAGGGTGTCCAAGGATAGGCTGGTAGGCATGTCATGAGTGGGGTCAGACTAGATGGCCCAGGAGGCCCCTTCTGGCTAGCACTATGTGTGCACCAGTGGCTGGGGAACATGGGCAGGAGAACCTGTTGCACTCATGTCCTGCTTGTGGCGTTCCCACGGGCAGCTAGTTGGCCCTTGCGAGAACAGCCTGCTCGGCCAAATAGGCCTGTGGCTCCTCACATTCTTATGACTGGGCAGGAAGAAGCTTGTCTGGGAAGGAACCTTTTCTCTAAACCCAGCCGTGGAGGGGAGGCTGGACAAAGAGTCAAGGGTCAAGCCACGGACGCTGTGAATTCAAAATCTGTAGCCAAATGGCTTTGGCAGCCTGTCGTCTTGATGTCAGCCCAGCCGCTTCGTGATCCCCGCTTGGCAGAGATGAATTACAGAATTATTCCAGCAGGAAGAAGAGCTGATTGAACTGTGGCCCCCCGGCACTAGAAACTGGAGAAGCGATAGCTGAGAGTAGGTAGCTTCTCGGCATTCGATAAAAATTTCCGGAAATATGTCGGCCCCAGAAAGCAGGGCAAGCGGACCTTTCAAGCAGCCCTTGTGCTGATTGGAGAGAATCTGCAGTGGCAGGCAATCAACTTCCAGCAAATTGATCTCCTCCCAAACAAACAAACAAACAAACAAATGCATATTTCATGGGCTTTGAGCTGGAGAAGAGCTGCTGAATATGTGGAGACTGGAAAAATATTAACAGAGAGCAGGCATTCATTATCCTGTGATCTGGAAAAACAAAAGAATAATTAGAAGGGAATGTAATTTGGGAATGGGTTTGTAGCAACGCCAATTAGAAAGTACAGTTTTGTGCAGTCTAAATTGAGCCCCTTTGTGGGGGTACCGATTAATTTGCAAAGCTGCCGTTACGGTCAAATGACAAATAGACCTCAAATGGAGTCAGGATTTAAAAGCAAACAATGAGATGTATTTGACAGCCACAATTATTTTATGAAATGAAGGATGATTGCATGGCACCCCCCGCCCCCGCCCCGGTGCTAGTACCTGCGAGGTTTCCTAATGGGAGGCGTGGTCCATGGCGCTTGGGTTTCTAAACCAGCTGAGGCCCCAAGGGCTGGTCGGAAGGCAACGGGGTCTCCCCAGTGAGCATGGCCAGTAGCCTCTGGAGAACGGAGGGCGGAGGCCACTGGGCCCGCGGTCTGGGTCCAGGGTGACGGTGGGCGCAACGGACTGGCCCCTTGGAGGGATAACAGGCTTCGCTTGGAGTGGGGGGCCCAAGGGTGATGCAGGCCTGGGAGCGAAGCCTGTGAGGAGAGGCTGAAGGCACTGGGTGTGTGTAGCCTTGGGAAGGAAATACGGAGGGGAGCGAGGACAGCGCCACTTGCACGGCTGTCGCAGAGACGAAGGCCGCCTTCCCCTTGATCATCCCTGAGTGCAGAGCGCGGAATAACGGGCTCAAGCCACAGGGAGCCAGGGGCCGGCGAGCTGTCGGGAAGGAAGTCCCGGCTGTCAGAGCAGTGCGGCGATGGAACCCAAGACCTGTGGGGGCGGTGGGCTCTCCCACATTGGAGGCATCCAAGATGCAACTGGACGGCCCTCTCGGGGGGCGGTTTAGCCTGGAGCCCTGCACTGGGCGGGGGGCTGGACCAGCGGCCCTCTGGCCCCTCCCAACTCCTACTATTCCTTGATTCAGTGAGTCTGGCTCTTCTCCCAGGCCTCCCCTTTCTTCTGTCCAGCCTGTTCTCCTTTTCCCCCACCTTTGCCCTGGAAGGAAAGGACACCTGGTTCCAACACCCTGTAGCGAGCAAGGGGGGATCATGATCTGGCCCCCGCCACTGGCCTGCGGAGCACGAGCCCCATTCCGGCCACGGAGGAACTTCTTGGCCTTGAAGAAGTGCAAGGCCTGCTTGGAGCTCTGGCCCCGAAAAGCTCATCTCCGTCCATCTCCATCCACGCCCCCTTCCTTGCAAGTCCTTCTTCCTTGGCATGCTTGCCACGGCAGCCTGATGGCAGAGCCTCTCCGTTTGCCTCTCTTCCGGATGTCAGCCACGAGCATCAAGAACGGCGCAAGATGCCAGTTAAAAACAAGGGTCCAACAAGGTCTTGGGCCAGGCCAGGCCAGGCCAGGCCAGGCCAGGCCACTGTTGGGGATGCGCCAGGCAGCAGGACCCGTGCCACCAAAGTTCAGCACATTCCATCTGAAAGCTCGTTCCAGCTCAACTCGGTGTCAGATTGGGAAGGGCTTGTCCGTTTACGTCACGTTAACTTTGCCTTGCGGTCTGTTGTGTTGTGTTGCTGGAAAATCCATGCGCATTTGTGCGCACATTGCAACAAGCATTCCCATTGGCTGGGGAAGCGGTGGACTCTCCCTCGCTGGAGACATTCGGGGAGCACCTGGACAGCCCTCTGAGCAGGACGGTGCAGCTTGGTGTCCTGCTCTCAGCGGGGAGCTGGACGCAAAGGCCTTCTGGCCCCCTCCAACTCTGCTGTCGTGTGTGCACATCTGGGAACCTTTTTTTCTCCTTTGGTCCACAAAGCACATCACACGCTCAGAAATGTGGGGGGTTTTGACCCCAGATCGCATCTGACGCAGCATGTGGTCCAGACGCAAACCAGGCAAACTGAAAGCAAACACAAACTGGAATGGGCTTTTTGCACGTCCTGCCCATGAACTGTGGATGAGAACAGCTTTGGGTGGCCTTATCAGCTCAGGCCCAGGAGATCTTAGGAAAGCTGCCCTCCCTTTCTTGCCATGCTTTGGCTGAATATGTGGAATATGCCCATTTCCCAGAGCAGAAAACTGGAGCCCTTTCCGGGGCAGTGCTTGTGCAGGCAGCCCTCGAAGAAGAAGGCAGCCAGAGGATGGACTGGCCTGATCTAACCCAGCTCCTGCGGACACATGGCCTGCAGGCAACATGCTGAGGCCCCCGAATGGCTGCAGCTGGTCGAGAGAGAGGCTGCCAGGAAATGGAAGCCCAGCCCGTCTAATTGGGGGCTATCAGGGCCTTTTAGCAGAGCCATAAATCAATGGCAGAGGCACAGGCAATGGGAGGCCACATCGATTTTCCGTTTGCGGCCTCGGGGGAAGAAAACGGCACTCGGCTGGCTGCTCTCCGGCTCGGCTACCCAGCTGCTGGCACCGGGGGCACCCAGAGGGTGGGGGGGGCTGTTCCCAGGGGTGACGAGAATGAGGAATCTGCCTGGGGGGCAAAGTCCCAGGGATGAGTCCCCTGGCCTCCAGCCCGTCCAGCTGCAGGTCGTGCTGGGAACATTTGGTCAGTCGGCACAAATGAGGCCCACGCGGGGAACTCTGTTTTCAGATGAGGTAGCAACTGGCATACTTTGCTTCGTGGCTGACAAATTTGCATCGAAGGTGACCACCATTGGTGCAAATGGTACAAAGGCATCTGCATTTTGCATGCGTTGTGGCCATAGCTTATGCTAATTGTGCAAATTGATGCCATGTTTTTACAGAAACATGCTTCTCGGGGTGGGGAGGGGCCCCCACGCCTGCCAAGTGCAAGAGGGATGAGTTCTTAACTGCCCATCCATAAGGAGAATGTTGTTTCAATTTGCAAAGCACTCGGAATGAGCATTCACAATGAGATCTGCTCAGAAATTCCCCGGGCTTGTGCCTGCATTGGCAAAATGTGCCGTTTTAAAAATGTACACATTAAGGAAAACACACTTTCAAAAATGCTCTTTTCACAAAAATGCACACTATTACAAATGCAACATTTAAAGAATGTCCAGATTTCAAAGAGGAGCATAGGAACTGCATTGCAAAAACAAAACCTCAAAGTGAGAGATCTATCAACCTGGCTTGGCATGAATCAGTGCCAGCTGTGGAAAACAGAGCGAGAGGCAGAAACAGAGAAACAGAGAAACAGCGCGAGTCAGAAGGGCCTCCCGGGCCATCTAGCCTGACCCCCGGCACCAGCCGGCTCCGCTCACGACATGCCCACTGTGTGCCTGTCCAGCCTGCCCTTGAACGCCCGCACCGACAGGGCCTCAGCCACCTCCCAATGGAATATGGCGTCCGATTTCACACAGCAATGAATTTTGCACACCTCCCAAGTGTATTTGCACACATTCACTTTGGAATGCACTCATTTCGAAATGCATTTCATTTTTGAAATGTGTTCATTTTAAAAGATGTGCATTTTTTTTGAATGTACAAACATTCTTCTCCCATGGCTAAAATGCATTTGGGCAAATTTTGAACTTTCTTCTTCCAGCCAGTAAGGTGGAAGGGGACTATGGCTCTCGTCTCTGGCCGGCAAGACAAAACAGGTTTCGTACCTGAGCAGCATAAGGAAATTAGAAAATTGAAAGATTAAATAGATGCAAATTGAAAGCACTTTCGAGTGTGAGGGATTTTTTTTTCAAAAGTACTTTCAACTGGTACTTATTTCTGTGGCAATATAACTGCCAGTGAGAGCTTAATTCATTACAGTTCAAACAACACGAAGGTCCTGTAAATTTGGAGCCCAATTTAATTTTCTCCTTGGGGATAAGAAAATAACACTTTGCCGGCTTGCGTGGCCTAATTCTTAACGCGAGACGCACTGGGGCAAAAGCCCGCAAGAGCGAGCATGGGGGGGGGGGGCCGCTCCCGTCATCCCAGGTGGTTACGATGCACCCGCTCATTGGTGAAGGAGCCGTACTCTGCACACACCCAGGGAAGCAACGGCTTTGCACAGACTCACAGGCCGGACGCCCATGTGTTCCCCCCATTTGGGGAATATGGGCGAGGGGTTCTGTGCTCTCCTGTCCTGCTTGGGAGAGGAAGCTGGTTGGCCACCATAGGACTGCAGGTGGGCCCCTTCCTGCCCTTTTCACCCACAGGCCTGCGGATCCAACCCCCCCTTTCCCCCCACTCAGTTTTACTCGGGCTTGGTAGTCAAGTGCTTTGAACATTGCAATTACATTTCCCCTTTTATCCCTTGAAAGGAGCCCAGAGTGATCTACCGAATCTTCCGCCTGATCCTCACAACAGCTTTGCGCCAGCCTGTCCTTGAACACCCGCACCGATGGGGCCTCAGCCACCTCCCGGGGAAGCCCATTCCACGCCCTCGGGGTCCCAACTGTCAGGAAGTGCTTCCTGGCATCCAAACTGAACCTGGGTTCCCTGAGCTTGGCTCCGTTGGGGCGCATCCTGCCTTCCTCTGCAGGGGAGAACAGGCCTTTCCCCATTTATATAGGATGGGATATAAATATTTTAAATAAATAAATAAATTGATGGTTGCACATCCCATTCTTTGGAGGGAGGGGAACTAACTGGCAAGGGCTAGCGTTGTGCTTGGGGTTCTATCATCCACAATTCTCATTTCAGCCACAGCTGCATTTGAAGCCTGAAGGAGAGGCAAAATTGCCATCAGTTTGTCCTCATTATAGGATCCTCGGAAGGCGGAAGTCCCTTGGTTGAGGGAGCTCCCAAGGGCACGATGCTCTGCCTGCCATCCATGTCCAGCCTCGTCGGGGCCGGTCAGAGCTGGCCTTGTGGCGTCCTCACTGAGCGCACAGAGGACTGTGGGGACAGTGGCGGAGGCGGGCCGGGTGGGTCGGCACCTTTCGGGCCAGTGGGTTTGAGCAGAACTGAGCAGAAATGACCCAGAAGCTCCTTTTCAGGGGAACACGGTGAGGGTCCCCTTCCGGATAGCTGCGGAATCTGTTTGGGGGTGGAGATCCAGCGGTTTCCTGGGCTCGGCCCCTGGGACGCAACCAGCTATCTTGCGGTTGTGAGTCCAACTTCCCTGGTGAGCCTGCCCGGTGTTCTCATGTGCGCCCACCGGGCACCGAGTCTTGCGTGGTGTGTGTGAGCCACAGCTTCTGCTTGCACTGGAAGTGCCCTGGAAGAAGGTTGCTGGCTACACAAAGAGCTCCAGGCTGGATGAGGAGAAGGCTGGGCTCTGGGGAGGATGGGGGCAGTCCTACCATTCTCCCTCGGAGACTTTCTCGCCAAGTTCCCTGTCTTGTTGGTGGCGGTGGTGCTTCGCTGCCTCTTACACCGAAGCCCCTACTCTGCCCCAGGGCAAAACTCGCTCCAAAGGCACTGCAGAGGTTGCCGAACTGTTAACAGGCTGCCTCAACATCTTGGACCCCGGAAAAACTCACCTGACAAGAGAAAAAGGGCATGCTGTTTCCCATCACTGATGGCCACCCTGGAAACATTGGATGAACTGGGTCAATTAAGTGCTCCAATTTTCCCTGCCCATGAAGAAGAATGGAAAGTTTGAGAGGGTGTTTGCTCATAGCTCTTGGTTTAGGGAAGAGCTTTGCCTGCTTTTAATGCATCTGTGTGTTTTATTAGCATTATACATCCATTTGAGGATTCTGCTGGTAACGCAGGATATAAAGCTAGGAAGGAAGGGGGAAGGAAGGAAGGAAGGAAGGAAGGAAGGAAGGAAAAGAAGAAAAAAAGAAGAAAGAAGCACAGAGGGAGAAAGTAATTATTTCTGAGAGCTGTCCTACAGGATTTTTTAATAAAAGGGTTGGCTCTCATCCCAACTGGCCTGAAATTGATTGACCCAGCAGAGGAGACGATGGAGTCTGTGCAAAAATATTTCTCTGCCAGGCAGCCTTTTCTTCCCTGTTTTGTTTCTCCTTTGCTTGAGAGGGTCTGCAGTGCATTCAATTAAATGGATGGATTGAACGAGGTTTCCCTGGGAAGGGTTGCTCACAGCACTGGTTAGAGAGTTGGTTTGAAAATAATCATACAAAAAAATGAAATGAAATTACCAGTGACGTCTTTCACAGCTAAAGAAGCAGCTGTCCTGACCTCTAGGTAATTAAGCGTAAGGGCAATAACCTGAAATATGGGATTAGTCTTGAAATTAGGGCATCCGACCCGAGGCATAGTCATCTATGGAAAGCCAGGCTCGTTTGTGAGCTGCATCGCTCGGAGTGGATGAGGGATTTCCACAGGCTGCGGTGCTCATTTGCATGAAAGTGGAGGAGGGTCGTCATCATGCTCATCCTCATCCAATAGCTTAGTGTGAGATCCGAGATCGCTGGGAGAGCTGGGGCCAGGCATCGATTCTCCGCTGAACCACCTCACAGGTTGCTGTTGTGAGGATGAAACAGAGAGGAAGAGGACTGGGTAAGCCACCTGGCCATTGGCTTTGGGGCTGAGGGCTGCAGAGGCAGTGTAGCATAGTGGTTAGGACGCTGGGCAGCGGGTGAGGGGCCCTGGGCTCTGGTCGTCACTCAGCAATGAAGTTTGCTGGGGGAGTTTGGGCCAGGCCCGGAGTTCCCCCCAGCCCCCGGCCCAGCAGGGCTGTTGCACAGAGCGAACGAGGGGGGAGCAGGGTCCTGTGGACCTCCTTGGGCTGCAAAGGCAGGGTCTGACTATCCTGGGCATCCCGCCCAAATTGAGCTCTGGCAGAGCAGGGGATCTGTGGAAAGTCTGCGGCCATCGAGCAGGCGATCCGCACACGCCTCTCCTCTCCCATGCCAGCTGCATAACGGGCAAATTCCCAGCAGAGTCTGAATGGGGCTGGTTTGCTCCCCCGAGGAAGCTCTGTGGTTGAGAAGGCAGAAGGAACCGTGCATGGCTGGGAAGGGAGCTGAGAGCGAGCCACCCCGACCACATGCGAACCCTCTCGGGGTGCCGCTCCGCCTGCAGGCAGCCTGGGGGCCACAGGGGGAGCCCCTTCTCGCCACCTCATGGACCAGGTCCACGCAATGCTGAAGTGGAGGAGCAAGTCCGGGGGGTGCCAGTGGGCCCCCAGTGGGGCACGGGCAGCCTTTGGCACTGGCCCCGCTTGCGGCAACGGCGGGTGGACGGGGAGGCCGGACTCGGCAAGCCTCGAGGCCACCCGCATTCCCTGTCCCACGTTCCGAGCCTCACTAGTTTTTCTGTCCCCTTGAAAAGCCCGATTTGTCCAAACGCGGCCAGCGCTCCGGGAGAGGGGCGCATCTTCGTGTCGGTGGCTGGAGCATTACCTGTGTGCATTTCCCGGCCCCGCGCATTCTCACGCACATTCTTCATGCCTATTTATTCAAAAGCACACCTGCTGTCGAAGTGATTTTTTTGAGGCGGGGTGGGGGGGGTCTATGAATCTCATTGCAATCTCAGAACCACGTGGACCTTGTCCACCGATTGGTGGGCATGTCGTGAGCGGAGCCGGCTGGAGCCGGGGGCCAGACTAGATGGCCCGGGAGACCCTTCCTGACTCGCTCTGTTTCTCTGTTTCCTAGCCTTTGCTGGGCCCCAAGACTGAACTAGGCAAATGCTGCTCAAAACCAGACCAGAACAGATTTCTCAGAGGTGCTTAGCACTGTGTTTGCAGGCTGGAACTCATCCTGCACCCCACGTAATTACCTGGAGCTTGTGTCTGTCTAGGGCAGTTGGAAAGAAGCGGAATTGTGAGTGTCTGTGGTAGAAACTATTCAGAGAATATGCCCCAAAGTTCCCTTCTTTTTTCCGTGAGGAGGGAATAATAATAAAACAATCTCGACTTTCAAAAGGAACAATCCCGCCTGGAAAATTTAAGCTCTGCTCTAGTTTTGCAACTTCAGAGCAGGGAGCAAAGGAGCGCAGCTGAGAAGCCCCCGGGTCGAGGCATTTTGCATTGCTCCTGGGCCATCCAGATGCCAAAAGGAAAGCCGCGACGTCCACTGTCCAGGCACAATCGAGGCATAAAGAAGTATGAGGAAAATGAAATATATGTAGCATCTTATTAGCAAAGGACATCTGAGCTTCTAATTAAAATTTGCCTAATGACCCAGCTTCTTCGTCATTTTCGCCACTGCAGTCATTAATTTACAGTGACAGGTACTTACACCAAGGCAAAATTAGTTTCTCTTTGGAAAAGCACATTAAAAACGTTGCATATCCATTTCCCGATTTGCTGAGAGGAACATTTGCGAGAGAGAGAAGCCGGGCAAGTGAGAATTTTATCCGAGCAAGGCAGCCCCACGGCTGCTCTTCATCTGCCCACACCCAGCACGGGGAGCATGCGGAGGCCGCGGGGGCTGGGAATGGAGAGGCTGCGAAATCCGCGCCGTCGGCATTTTGTAGCTCGGCAGGCGGCACTTCATCCTTTCCACCATTTGCTCACTGGAAGGCCTGGATTTTGCACCAACGGTCTCGCACACAAGGGCGCAAATCCCTTCCCGGCGTGTCTTTGCACACTTTAGCCTACAGGAAGCATGAGGTTCACACCAGACTCCTTTTCCTATGAGAAAGTTTGCATTCAATGATGGAAAGTTAACAAAACTTGGCCCCTCGCGGCTGCGAAAAATCGAGTCGGCCGGGGAAGCTGCAGGTGGGATGCTTGCAATCTAGAACTCGTTAGGTTTCTGCAGTGCAGGGATGGTTTGGGGCAGGGTGGCCTCCTTGCCGCTCAGAGCCCCTGCTTCTCCCCCCAATTCCAGGCCCCGGCGATGGCACAGGCGTGAATGCAGCGGCCCTCCCATGGCTGCCGGGCCACCCCGCTGTCCCCTGAGGCTCCGGAGAGCATGGGCTGGCCCAGCAGCCTCTCAAGAGTCCAATTAATTGAACATGTTAACTGTGCACATGCAATTAAATAAATAAATTGCAAACACTTTAATTTACAACATGGAGACATAATTCATTGTGCAGCTCCCAGTCCCCGTCCTCGTGCGGCCCCCGAGGTACAAAAGGTGGCTGCCCTGCTTGGAGGAACAGGGGCAGATGCAGAGGGATCAAAGAAGAACTCGCGGGGTGAGAACACTTTTGGGAAACTGGGGGACAGATTCTGGCTCAGAATGAGCTCCCCTCTTTTCTGGAGCTGGACTCCCCGTCCCCAAGAGCTGTGCTGTGTGAAGGGGAGAGAGGGCCAAGATGGCTGCTTCTGCCCTCCTCGAGTGCAGACAGTTGCAGCGAAGGAAGAAATAGATTCACGGGGAGGTCCCTGTGCCACAGCCCCTGACGGCAAGGCTCGCTTGTGCATCTCTTAACAGACGTTCTCCCCTGCTCAGAGGAACTCCCCAGGTCTCCCTCAAGGGTGCGACGTTCCACCCACTTCCCACCGCCAAGGCACCCCTGGGCCCTGGGCCAGGAGGCCCTCCCTTGGGCAAGAATTGTCTGAATTGGTTGTCACGGCCCAAGTAAAAAAACACACTTTTTAAATGTTGATGGAAATACCATGGGGTTTTATTGCGTTGCACCAATTGTTCTCGACCACCTGGAGAGCGCCGGCTCTTGGGTGGGAGAGGAAGCAAAGAAAGACGTGAAACAGCTGCTGATTTCGGTGCCCTCGACCAGGCCAGAGGGCTTTGGGAGGCAACCTGCAGGGGCTTTGGAGCAGTGCTCGGGGAGGCACGTTTGGCCAGGGCGGGAGGTGCCGCGGACATGGACCGGGGCCCACGGGTCCCGAGAGGCCGCTGCGATGGAGCTCCGCTGCAGAGGGCGCCGTGGCCGCCTCTGCATGCAGCCTTGTGCTTGCAGCCCGAGCAGGGGCAGCTCTGCCGCCCGCTGGCGCTGCGGGTGCTTTTCGCTTCCGCAGTCGGCACCATCACCTCTCGGGAAGCCGGTAATTGGCATTCTCCAGCAAAGTGAAGAGGCACAGAAAGCACAGCCACCCAAAAGGGCTGCCTCCGCTCTCCTCCAGCCCAGAGGGCCTCTTATCTTCCCCTCACCTCGCTTTCTTTGCGGCCTGCTAGCGGGGAGCCCGAAATTGCTGCCTGGCTCTGCATTCAGAGCAAATTGGGCCGCCTGGAAGCAGCAAGTGTCAAAGGGGCGCCCCGATCAGAGCAATCAGCACCAAGAGCCCTTCAGGCGCCCGTCAAGGGCCTCGGAGGAGCCCCCCTTTGGGGATGATGCTCAGGCCGCCGTGGACCGGGCTATCTTCCCATCAGGTGGAGGAGCTGCGGCCAGGATGGCGCTGGGGGAGCTCTCGGTGCCACAGTCAAGGAGCAGCCCCCTCCTGCAGGCGGGAGGGGCTCTTCAGGCATATCACCGGGCAAGGGGCGGAAGTGCTCACCCCTGTGGGGAAGAAGGCGGCTCGGCAGTGCAGCCTCAACGGGAATGGAAAGAAAGACAACTGTTGTGGGTGTTGCACAGCCTGCTCCCCGCACACTTGCAGCTATTCTCGGACACGCTCCCGACCACATCGCTCAGTTCTCTCTGCCTGAGTCTGCCTGGGGTCAACTATCCTTCCCAGGTGTTGTGTTTGAGGTTGATGGGGGTCCCCTGATGCCTCTGGGGGTTCCAGGTGGGGAGACAGGAAGAGTAGCAAGAATCTGGGGGTGTCCATGTCATCTTCTGAAGTCTGTCTTCTCACCTGCTTCCATCAGCATCCTCTCCTCTCCTCTTTTCTGTCCTCGGCCCCCTTTCTCCTTTCATGCCCTTCCCAGCCCCTCTTTCCCATTTCTCCCAGCTGCTTAGTGCTGGGGTCCTCCAGCCCTTCGCCCCAGGAAGGCCAACCCCCAGCTGCTGCTGCATCTTCCAAGGGCCCCCCAGGAAATTGCAGAGATACAGATTGCAAAGACCAGAGACCACACACACACGAAAGCCACACACACGTGCACACACGATATATCACAAAGATTATGCAAAAGACTTACCAGTTTCTCCCTCCCCCCCTCCAAATTACCCCATTATTCTCTTCCCTTAGGATTTCTGATTGTCCTTATTTCTTCTTTTGAGCTAAAACCAGCCATGCATTAAATTAGCTCTCTTCTTCAAAATAGCGTGATTGCCGCCTCCGAAAAGCTGCGAAGGCCCATGTCCCAGAGAGAATCAGAAAACGGAGTTGGGGAAGAAGGTGGGGGGGGCAGGCAGATGGTGGAGGGGAGAAGGCTTCCCCTGTGGGAAGGCTCTGGGCTTCCCAGGTTGAGACCTGCACTGACCACAGATGCTTGCCCAGCATCTCAGCTCACGCCACAGTGATTGATGGAAGTTCCCGCAGGGGTCAGAGGGTGCAAGTAGCCCCCCCCCCCAGTGGACAAGATGTCACCGTGAGGTCCTGGGAGTCCACGTGAGCGGAGCTGAAACGTGAGCACGGGGTCTTCAGAGATGCTGCCCCCTCAGAAGGGCCAGCTAGGAGGGAGATGAAGGCCCTCGAGGGACAGAGAAGATGCTTGTTTTGGGAGGAAGGCAGCTTAAGGGGGCCCATCTGCAGGTGCCCCCAAATCTGCCTGGAATTGCTTTGGGAGCAAAGGGCCAGGTTTGCTCCCTGTGCTGGGACTGCCCCGTTTTGACTGCTATCTATTTTTTCTTTGTATTCAAAGGGCAAGGTGCATTTTTGTGAGGGGGGAGTGCATCCCCAAACCTGGACTTGTCTCCCATAAATGAAAGCATGAAAGTCTCTATTTATTGTTTCTTTGAAAAATGTGCATTTTGGAGCAGGTTTTTATTATAATTATTTAGAGAGACAACACCATTTGCGACAAATGTATAAACATTGTAAAAATAAAACACAGTCTTGCATATTCATGTCTTGCCTCAAGTTATTCCAGGAAACAAGTTTGCCAAATGCCTATCTTCTTCCCTGGTCCTCCCGCCGCCCATCCCCTGCTGTTCTGCTCCTTTTATTGTTCTCTGGGCTTGTTTTTGTGCTTCCGCACTACCCCACCTCCTGCATTCCAGTTGAGGACGCAACTCTCTCAAATTAACCCTGGATAAAATAAAATAAAAAATAAATAAAGCTGAAGCAGGGGTGCTTTGCTGAGCGCTTCGTGGGCTCTGCTGTCTTCCGGGACTCCGCTCCCCATTACCATGCGGGTTCATTGACAAACAGGAAGTCGAAAACACATCACTGACAAATCATACGAGCAGTTCTGCCAGCGCTCCTTCTGGGGTGATTTGTGCGTTTAGTGTTGCTTTACACTAATGCAGGCATGTGCGTTTGTGCAAGTGCGACATCCACAAATCTGCACAAATGTGTTTGTCCAAACCACAGATCTGTCAGTGGACAATCAACCAAGCAAAAGGGCCCCCCAAAGCCCACGAAACATGGGTGGCTTTTGCTCCCTTTGCATATCCCTACATAGATTTGTTCGCAAATTAAGCAAAAAACAAGGACTGGGGAGGCAGGAAGGAGTCCGTGCTGACGCCACAGGTTCTGCCCCAGCGAACCCCTTCCGACGGAACAGCAGCAGAGGTGCAAACCTTCAAACTATGTGGTTTCAGGCTGAGTACCTGGAATTCTTTCAAAGGCTGCTAGAACGGAGAAATGAGCAAACTTCGGTCCCCAATTTTATTTTATTTTATTTTATTTTATTTTATTTTATTTTCCTCTGTCAGTTGTCCCAAGATCCCAAATTACTGTGTGCTGTGTGTCTCACTGTCTTGCTGGTTTGATGCAAAGGGGAAGAGAACGGGGACAGCAGACGAGAATGGCCACCTGAGTAGCACTTTCTTCTGTCTGATGGGGAGGGGAGTCTCTGGTCCAGTATCAAAGAGGCAGAGTGATGTACTCAGATTGCTCTTGGCCACAGTTCTTGGGGGTTTTAAAATAATTTCATTTCAAGTTGCAAATCACTGGAAAATTCTCCATTCCCAGCCTCGGGTGTGTTCTGCAAAAATACTCACAGCTCCAGAAATATGCAGTCTCGTTCACAAAATGCACAGCCTCCTTGAACGGCACTCACATTTGGCAAACGCACAACTGGAAGCAAATTGAAAAGCTGGGAACAAGCGCACCATTTGGGGAACGTCAGCGAGCGCAAGGGCTCCCGGTGCTCCACCTCAGAAACACCCGTGCGCCCTGAGGCTAAGCCGTGCCGATGGAGGCGTCTGGGATTTGAAGTCCTCGGAATGGAAGCCCACCACAGCTGCAGTTTTCCTGGCCGATGGATGGGGCCTGCCTAGTGCTGATCTTTCTGGGGAGAAGCAATGGCTGCAGACTCCCAGCATCCCTCGGGCCCCCAGGCAAAGCATGAGGCCGTGCATGTGGCCCTTCCACCCTCTGCTCCTCTGAAGACGGCGTGCCACTTTTAGTCCTGTTCCCAAAATCTCAGCAGTATCTGACCAGCCCTGACCCTTCGATCCCCCTGGATGCAAAAGGAGCTGCTTTTGAAAACACTCCGAAAGAGGAAGCTGGACTGGGGCAAATCCAGGCCTGGCAGAGACACGGATGTGCAGAGCCCAAACTGGGAATATTGGACGAGCGGGTTCCCTCTTCATTCTTGGCGTCTTCCCAATCACTTCCACATGGTCTTCTCCAACCCAGAGGTGTCTGGGTGCTGAACTCCCATCATCCCCAGCCAGCACAATCAGTGGTGACAGGGGAGAGGAGCTGCTTTCCAAAGCACGTAGGTGCCTGTTCCAATCCTTTGCTGATCAGCTGATTTAACCGTGGCGAGTTACATTTTAAGCCTCAAAAGATGAAAGTGTTTCCATTTGGGTACACGTTTCCTTTTCTCTTTCCTCCAAGGAGCAAAGGCTGCATGGATAAACCTCCCCCTCGCCATCTTATCTTCACAACAACCCTATGAGGTAGGTGAGGCAGATTGCCCAAAGTCATTTTCATGGCAACAGGGGTCTCAAAAGTAGCATGCCAACCTCTCCACCAAGTCGCCCCTCGGGCGTTTCGTGTGCTTATGCAGCTCCGTCGACATCTCTGCCACTCACATGGAATAAAAACCAGATCCTCAGCCTCAAAGAGCTTGAATCGGGAATTCCAGTGGTGTGAAGAAACGGGAACCAGGGATAAATGTGTGGAAATGCATTTATCCCCATCCCTTATTCAGAGACTGAATCTGTTTGGAAATTCCTCACCAGGGAAGTGGGCCAGGCTGGTCTACCTGAGCTCACAGCTCTAAGTGGCACATACCTTGCGAAGGTTTCTGCCAGCACAGGAATTCTTGTTCCTGTTTTTTTGGAGCCGAGCCAAGGGAAACCCACCTGCTGCCTGGAACACGAGCAGCCGCCCGGCCCTGGAGGATAAAAGAGAAAGCAGAAGAAAGGAGCGAACAGTGAGTCGAAACAAAACCAGTGAGAGCCACGGCTGCTCAGATCAGGAAGGGTTCCCGAAACAAGGATGGCGCAACGCGGTTTTGGTGCCTGCTTGACTTTCAGAGGCAGAGAGTTCTGCAGAAAGAGGCCACCACACCGAAGGCCCCACTCAGCATGGACCCTAACTGGGCCCAAGGTCCAAAACATCTAATGACATAGAAACATAGAAACAGAGCGAGTCAGAAGGGGACTCCTGGGCCATCTAGTCTGACCTCCGGCACCAGCCGGCTCCGCTCACCACATGCCCACCATGTGCATGTCCAGCCTGTCTTTGAACACCTTCACCGATGGGGCCTCAACCACCTCCCAGGGAAGCCCATTCCACACCCTCGGGATCCTAACTGTCAGGAAGTGCTTCCTGGCATCCAAATTGAACCTTGGCTCCCTGAGCTTTGCTCCATTGGAGCGCGTCCTGCCTTCCTCTGCAGGGGAGAACAGGCCTCTCCCCATCTCCATGTGACACCCCCTCACATACCTGTATGTTGCCAACAGATCCCCTCTGAGTCTTCTCTTCTCCAGGCTGAAGAGACCCAGTTCCCTCAGTCTCGCCTCATACGGCATCCCCTGTAAACCAGCCACCATCCTTGTGGCCCTACGCTGCACTGACTCCAACCTGGCTATATCCTTCCTGTAATGAGGGGCCCAAAACTGAGCACAATACTCCAGTTGCAGGCGCACCAGAGTCGTGTAGAGTGGTAGTAATACTTCTCTTGATCTAGAAGCCACACTTCTGGCCATGCAACCAAGGGTGGCATTCGCCCTCTTGACCACCGCATCACACGGCTGGCTCATGTTCAGCCTGCGGTCAACCAGTACCCCGAGGTCCCTTTCACAAGTGCTGCTTTCCAGCCACTTGTCACCTAACCTGTACTTATGACAACTGTTCCTATGCCCCAAGTGCAAGACCTTGCACTTATCCACATTGAACGCCATCCTGTTGTCTCCTGCCCACTTCCATAGTCTGTCCAGATCCTTTTGGACCTGGAGTACCTGCTCCGCAGTTGTGGCCACTGCTCCAGTTTTAGTGTCGCCTGCGAATTTGATCAGCAGACTGTTCACCCCTTCTTCCATGTCATTAATGAAAAGATTAAACAGGATCGGCCCCAGGACAGAGCCCTGGGGGACCCTGCTTGTCACTGGCTGCCATCCCGACGATTCCCCGCTAATGGTTACCTTCTGCTTTCGGTCAGTCAACCATGCCCTAATCCACCGGACAGTGCTTTGGTGTATCCCAAAACGCCTCAGTTCCTCCACCAGGATATCATGGGGCACTTTGTCAAAGGCCTTGCTGAAATCCAGGTATACCACATCCACTGCATCCCCTCCATCTAGCCATCTTGAAACCTTGTCATAGAATTCCACAAGGTTTGTCTGGCAGGACCTGTTTTTCCGAAAGCCGTGTTGTGTGGCTGTCAGCCTCCCTTCCCTATCTGGCATCACTAGATCTCTCTCTATTATGAGCCTTTCCATTGTCTTTCCTACAATGGACGTAAGGCTAACCGATCTATAATTCCCCATGTCCTTCCTGCTACCCTTTTTGAAAATTGGGACCACCGATGCCACCCTCCAGTCCTCTGGAACTTCACCCGTTCTCCACGAGGTCTCAAAAATGGAGGCCAGCGGGCGTGAGAGAACCCCTGCCAACTCTCTTAGTACTCTCGGGTGTAACCCGTCAGGGCCTGACGCCTTTGCAATGTCCAATGCCCTGAGGAGCCCCTCGACTTCAAGGGGAGTGACTCTAATCTTTGCCCCTAAGTCCCCAGCCTCATCTAATCTCCTATACGGATATCCCCCGTCCTGCTTTGGGGAGAACACAGAGGCAAAATAGTCATTTAGCATCTGTGCCTGTTCCCTCATGTCAGTCACTGGATCTCCTTCCTCCTTATTTAGTGGTCCCACCACTTGTCTCCCCTTCCTTTTCCTATTTACATGCTGAAAGAAGCCCTTTTTGTTGCTCTTGATATTCTTGGCAAGTTTCAGCTCATAATCAGCCTTAGCCTTGCGAAGAATCCTTCTGCAACGGGCCTCCTCCTCCCGGTATACACTTTTGTCTATTTCCCCCAGTACTCATTTCCTACGGAGGCTCCTCTTTCATCTAATCCCTCTAACCACCTCCTTTCGCTTTCATGGCGGCACTCTCCTCCGCCTCCCCACCTTACTGACTAGAGGTATCATCAAGGCTTGCACCTCCAAAACCTCCCTTTTGAGTGCCGTTAACCCCTCATCAACTCGCTTACCTTCCAGTAACTTCTCCCAGGAGACTTTCCCCAGCCTGGCCTTCAGTTGGCCAAAGTTGGCCCTCTTGAAGTCCCAGCTTCTAGTGCCCGCCCTGCTGCACGGCCCCAGTCCCCTGATCTCAAAGCAAAGGATGGAGTGATCACTCGCATCCAGAGCTCCCCTAATCTGCACTTCATCTATCAGCTCCTCCCTATTGGTCAAGACCAAGTCCAGGATGTTTCCCCCTCTCGTCGCCTCTCGGACCCTCTGGGTGAAAAACCCTCCCTCTAGTGCTTCTAGGAAGCGATAGTGACCTGGCTGTCACCGCTGAGTGAGTCTCCCAAGTAATATCCGGGAGATTGAAATCTCCCATAATTACTGTGTCTCTCCCCCGAGATATCCTCAGAATCTGGCCTGTCAGGACATCATCCAGGATCTCAAGTTGACCTGGAGGGCGATAACATACCCCCACTGTCAGGTCCCTTTCCCTGTCAAAACCCCCAAGTTTCACCCTGACTGCCTCTACTGAATCCCCATCTGTGCTGCATTCTATCTCGCTGCATCCTATCCCTTCCCTGACGTATAAAGCCACACCCCCACCTCTCTTTCCCTTCCTGTCCTTTCTAAAAAGGTGATGCCCTTAGAAGCCAGGCTGGAATGGCCGGGTTTGTGGCGTAAGCAGGTGCCCTGAAAAGCGCCTATTACTATTACACCTTTTAATCACTTGTCCCCCTCCTGTGAGGCTCATTTTCTGTACGTTTCCACCTTGACAGCACCCCTGTGAGGGAGGTTAGGCTGAGAGTCTGTCGTTTCAGGGCCAGGCAGCCTCAGGGCTGAGCAGAGATTTGAACCCAGATCTCCTCGTCCCAGACCAGCACCGCAATTACTTCATCATCCTGGTAATTCCTCCTGCTCTTGCCCACCACTCAAATAATTCAAGCGGAGCGCTGCACTGATCAACAAATATAGCCAGCTAAATAAAAGCAAGCATTTTCTTGTGTTGCTCTCTGGCTTTATGACTGCAAACTGCCCAGAAGGCATTTGCCGCTGCAGCAGAACAGCAGTCGAAGAAATAGATGAATTGATGTGCTCCCGTGCCTAGAAATCAGCGCATGCAAACTCCGTGCAAATCAATGCCCTCTTTTTGGGTGCTTCCGGACTGGTGGCCACGGTGTGACAATGCCACCCAAACAGGCATGCATAATGCGAGTGTCCAAGAGGGGCCCTTGCGTGGAGTCTGTCTAGCTGAAGCGCAGGTGCTGGAGAAACAAAACGAAAGGATCAGCCCTGCTCCTCGCCTTCTCACCTTGCTGGCTTTGGTCTGGCCAGGTTTAAGACTCTCAAAGGCCTCTGAGTTTAGTGGCTTCCAGGTAAGAAGGGCACGTTCTGTAGAAATTATCTCTGCCTCGGAGAACTAGCGTGGCTCCTTCTCAAAGGTTGGCACCTAGAGGAGACCAGAGTGGCCAGTAAAAAGCTGTGGTGGGAGCTGCCGGATGGAGGAAGAGAAGAGCTTCTTCAAGAGATGAACTGTGGGATCTGAGCATGGGATGAACCGTGGCAGCCCATTTGGACAGCTTTAAAAGTAGAATAGGCAAACTCATGGAGGGGTGACATGTCAAGGTGGAGGAGGAGGAGCAGAAGAACTAGAAGAGCAACAACAAGGAGAAGAACGATAGGAAGAGGAAGAGGAAACTACCTGCTGAAGTGGGAGAGGTGGGGCACTTAGGTGGACACCAAGATTGCCATGAATCTATTTTGAGCAGAGCAGATTCCCTGATTTCGGCTTCCTGGACTCCGCCGCCCTTTGCAGCAGCACAGGGTCCAGGTTCCGGCACGTGCGTCCAGGGCACGGGGGGCACTCACCAGTAGTGGCGCCCCCGCTGCGGTGCCGGGAGCACCGCTCTTCCACGCCCACGAGTGGGGGCGGAAGGTTTGCCCCCAGCTGCGGCAGCTGTGGGGGGCACCCACGGACCTCCTCTCGGCTCGGCTCGCTCTGCTGGCCTGGGTGAAGCACGGGCAGAAGTCCGCAGCTTCCGGGGGCAGGTGCCTACCCCTGCTCCTGCCCCATTCGGCCACCCCGCCACGAGTGACTAGTATTCATGCAAGCCAGTGCCAGACTGAGTCCCCACACCCAGCCAAAATTGCCCCTCCCTCCAGAGGAGGGGAAAATGGAGGAGGCCGCCAGGGGAGGGCAACTTCGGTTTGGCCGTGGCAAGCGTTGGGCTGGCTGCCCCTCCTTATCTCCAGCGATGTGCGTTGAGGCAGCCCCAGGTCTTGGGGGAATGGTTGCCGCTGGCAGGAAGAAACGGGAAAGGGCAAAAGATGCAGAGACTTGTGGGACAATGGGAAGCACTGGCGTTCCGGCTGCTTTTTCTCTGCCTTAATTTCCTTTGCGTGGCCCGTTTGTTGATTTAGATGGATTCCTTTGTTTTCCCACTCAGTTCTGGCTCCTTTCTTTCCTCTTCTGTGCTTTCATTTTTCTCTGTGAATTCAGTTTCCCATATTTTTATTAGCAGCTGTTTTACTTCATTCATTTCTTTAAAATGATGTTAGGATTGTGTGAGGGATCCATTTTGTGCCGTGAATCTGTCAGATTCCCGGGTTCCCGCTTCCCAGAGGAGCTGAGCCTGGCTTTGCGGGGGGAGGCGCATGCCCAGCGTCCAGGGAGCGCTGGCTGGGACCAACCCCAGAGCTGCCCCACAGCTCCATTCTGCCTGGCCTCGCCCAGCCCTCAGCTGCAGTGGGCTGGGAGGAAGGGCTGCCATCAGGAATAGTCCCTCGCCGTGCCTGTCCTGCCCCCAGTCCTATGGCGAAGGTGACTGATGGTGCAACCAGGGTCCCCTGTCTCTTCTCCGTCACAGCAGCACCCTGGAGGCATGCCAGAAAAGCGCTGGCGATGCACCGTCCCATAGGGAACCGTTGTCTCAGCATGGCGCTGCAGCCAGTGAGGTTATGGAGACGGGCAGAGCCTGGAATTTAGGGGGCCTCCTCACTGGGTGCCAAACCCGGCTCTTCCGGGGCCAGGTTTTGCTTCTGCATTGCCATGCCCAGAATGGCCAAGAGGCAAAAGTTGCGGGTGAGCCGTCCTCCGAAGAGACCCGTGGGAGAATCATGTCTCCGGACGAGGAAGCTGCAGAAGGAAGAATATTCCCTGAACAGGAATTGGCCTGGGATACACCTGAATCAAAGACCTCTCTGGGCTTCCGAGCCGGGGACACGGCAAGCATCCCTGTGAATTGTATTTCAAGCAAGCCAATCTGGCCCTGGCACCCTTCCAGGGATGGGTGTATGGCTAACACGCGCCACACTGTTTTGTGTGAATCAGAAAATTGCACAAAAACTCAGAAGACAGGTATGCAAATGGAAAATTTCAAAAGTGCACAAATTTCCGAAGTTGTGCAAATTTGCCCCTTCGATTAAAGCATGGCTGATTCTAAAATGCGCACATTACTGAAACTCATGCAACCTAAAACAGGGAAAGTAGCATGAAACCAAGCAAGTGCTTGCGTGAGAATTTGCAACTACGTTCAGTGCTGCAAAGAGGGCATGCGCAGAAGGTTTATGAGCAGAAACGACATCCCTGTACATTTCAGAGATCAATGCGCTATTGTATTTTCAGCTCAGCCACAGTTCCAGCATCTGTTTTTGGTTCAAGATAGACTCATGGGGACACGGTTGTTAACACAACGCATTAACATTTCAGGATGTTCCTCTGCAGCGGCTGTGTGTGAAATATTGATATTGTTTATTAATTTGTTTGTTTGATCAAAGTTCATGTGCCACTTTCCTTCTGCCTTTACCACCCTCCCAAGCAATTTGCAAAATATCAAAACAACATGAAAGCAAAGATAGAATAGCCAAACACGAGCTGCATGCCAGAGATGAGGTCGGGATTCATTTGGTTTGCATTTTAATGCAATCGGACCTCATTTGCATGTCTTGAACTAGCACACAATCCAGACGGGAGAACCAGCACAGGGTCACACCTGCGGTGCTGCACCGGGGCTCAGGAAATCCAGGTTCCAGTCCCCACTCGGCTGAGGTGCAGTTGGTGATGTCGGAGCAGTCACAGACCCTCAGTCTGACCTACCTCACAGGATTGTGCTGGGCAAATAAAATGGAGAGGGTTCTGTAAGTTGCCTTGCTATTCACCATGCCGTGTAGAGCTGGACAGGCAGTGATACATAGTGGTCAGATAGTCATACTGCGAATTGCGGTGCTGGTCCTTGTGCAGCCATGAAGCTCCCTGGGAGATTTTGGGGCAGGAACTGTCTCTCAGCCTGACCTCCCTCGCAGGATTGCTCTGGGGACAAAATCAAGGGTGAAATACTTCCTGGTCTCCATACCCCTCCGTGTCCCTTTCTCACTCCAGTCTTCATGGCTCCAGTTTTCAGTCATACGTAAACCTCCCATCTTGCTGGTGTTTTAGCAGTTTTGACCATGCTGGTGTCCAAACCTGGGTGCCAACCTTCCCTGACAGCCAGCAGATAATTCAGAACATAGAAGCACAGAAACAGAGCGAGTCAGAGGGGGTCTCCCGAGCCATCTAGTCTGACCCCCGGCTAGCAGGCGCATTCCATTAGATGGTCCTGTATCCATATGGTCCCTGACGCCTTCCAAGTTCCCATGACTCCAAGCTTGCGTGGGCCCTTGCTTTGGGTTGATGTGTGTTTCATGTTGCTGTTGCCTTCGATTTTTGCAAAGCTGCGCTCAGTCATTTCATGGCATTGGCACATTTTGCTGGCAAGACGCCTACCCTTCTTGCGTGAGATGAGTCATGGCCGGGCACAGAACTGTGGGCATGGCAGAATTCGCAACCCAAGAGCCGCCTCGTAAGAATGACAACCACTATCTCGGTACATACAGCTGCCTTGAAAGCCCCCCTGGTAAGGAGGCCATCCGCGTGTTGGTGGATCGGGCTTCGCACACATTTGCAGGATGTCAGGGTGGTGCATTCACACGCAAATGTGCCTCAACAGCTGCCCCAGCCCCCAGAGTGCACACCTTCGCCCTTCAATCTATGGGGGAAATGTGCATTTTTCTAAATTTTTGTTTAATTTTTATGCATTTTTCTGCTACTGAGTTTGCATACATTGATGGAAGTGACCCTGTGCTAGTCTGTAGATTTTGCACGGCACGGGGAAAGCCCTGCAGTGGAATCGACAGATTGGATGCTTAGCCTTCCAAACTCATTAAGTCCCTCATATTCTTAGCGGTGTTGCTGACGTTGCAAGTAAGGATCTCAGTCCTGGATGGTGACAAATAAGAGCTCTGAGGGATCCGCCCAGCGGATCACCAAGGGCCGCCCAGCTGCCCACAGGATCCCTCAAGTCGGATGCAAGCACAAGAGCACCCCCCTGCCCATGCTCCCCGGCAGCTACCTGCCTGGGCAAGCCACCTTTGCTACTGCAGGCAGCGTGCGGCCACCAGGGCTACTGCCCACTGATGGCCCCCTCCTCCACGAAGGTGCCTAAGCCCCCTTTAAAGCCGCCCGGATTGGTGGCCATCACGGCACCCTGTGGAAGTGAATGCCATGGTGTAGTAGAGTCCTGGTGGGGCTGGGCTGGGGCGGCCGCCCTGTGCCAGCTGGGACTGCTCCCCGGAGGAAACGGGCGAGGAAGCAGAGACTGGATGGATGCTCAAATTGACCCCTGGCGTGGAGAAAGCGGAGAGAGAGAGATTGTCCTCCCTCCCCCATCACACGCAAGCCTAGGGGCGCCCCATGAAGCTGGCGGGGAGGGGGGCTTAGGGCCGATAGGAGGGACTTCTTTGCACAAAGGGGGTTCGGCTGCTGCCATGGGAAGAGGGGATGGTGACCAGCCCTGGGGCGCCTCCCTCACCAGAGGCGGCCTGCCTGCATGCACCAGTGGCGGAGGAGCTGCACAGGGGGAAGCCTCGCCCCGCCCTGCCGGAGGGGTCCTGTGGGCAGCTGGCTTGCCCCCGTACGCATGGAGTCCTGCGCTGGATGGCGCCTGGGCCTGATCCAGCAGCGTTTTCCGTGTGTAAAATGAAATGACCCAGGGCAGCAGTCCAGAAGCCCTGGAATAAGCCAGGCTGGTGGGCCATTCAGAACCAGAACACAGTCCAGAGGCCGGCCCAGGAGCGAAGCCCGAGCCACCGCTGGCTCCGGGGCCCTGGCAGCGCAGCGCACGGCACACCAGCCAAGTGCAGTCAAGCAGGGAGCCCTCCCACGCCGCTTTCTGTCCATGAGGATCCAGAGCCAGCCTGAGCCGGCAGGTTCAGGCCAGGCCAGAGGATGCAGGAGGGAAGGCTGCCACCTGCAGTTCAGTGCCCCCCCACAAGGGGCAGCAGTCCACAGGGGGTCCCCCACCACAACAATAGAGTATTTATACACAAGGCATGAACTCGGCGCTCATCATTCCTTACTCACAGTTGCTAATGGCAATTTTACATGACACGCACCTTGAATGTTTTCTGTTTTCAAAGAGTGCTCTTGGCAAGAACCTGTCTTTAAAAAAAGACTAGGAAATGTGTTTCTATTTTGAAAGCGATAGAAAATGCTTTTTCCAGTTATGCACTACCACCATTCCACAATACCACAGTGCCACCTAGAGGTTAGGTAGGTGAAACGCAGAAAGGGAACAGTCTTTGGATACTGTTTGGGCGGAAGTGCGGGGATCTGAGGCCGGCCACTTCAGGGCTCCATCTGCTGGTCGCGATCTGGAATAGCAGCCCTGGTAGCTGCAGGATTCGCTGCAGCTGCCAGGGCTCTCATGAGCACCACCCAGGAGCCCTGGGGAAAAGCTTTCTACGAACCGGGTCATCCTTCCAGCAGCTGCCTTGCCAACGAAGGCTTCCTGACTTGCTGTGGTGCTTCTTGCTTCCCGGGCGTAGCTGCTCCTTCTTTGGCCCCAAGGCGTCCCCTCTTTGGTGCTGCTTCACTAGTTGCCGAGCCCGGCCTGCCTTGAGGACACGATTGCTCACGCCCCAGCACATCGCCTGGTGCTGCCGCTACTCCTGGCTCTGATTTGGAAGGACTGACAGTGGCTTAATCACCCGGGTCCTGGAGCCGCACTTGTCATTCCGCCACCTGCATCCCGGACTCGCATTCAGATCTGCAGAAAGTAGATGCTGCTGATTAGCAGGCTTGTGGAGAAAAGCCCCATCCTGCAGGCAGAGACGTGCTATTTCGGTGGCACTGACAGAAATCAAGAGGATGCCAACAGCCAGCCGCTCCAGGATCTTTCAGCCCACTTTCAGAGCCACCTCTTGAATCCAAATGCCAAGCTTGGGACTTTTCATTTGAATTTGGGGTGGCAAAACGGGACAGTCTGCCAGCCTTAGGGGTGTGTGGGGAAGCTGACAGATTTTCAGAGCCCCTCTGGATGCTGGTTCATTAGCCCTGAGGTCTGAGCTGAGCTGCTGCAGGCACCGCAGACCCCGCCCGACAATGCAATGTGTGCGGAGAAGCACCACTAACCATGTGGCTGCGCTGCAGCTCTGCAGAATCAGCCCGTTCGATTCGGTCCAGTCAGACAGCTCTGCAAAGCCCTGTGGTTTCCAGGTGCTTAGCAGTACCAATTGCATTCGGAGTCAAAGCCAGGCACAAGCCACAGCAGCCTTCGAGGTGAAGAGCCGTCCAAGCTGGCCCTCTTCTGAGCATCAGACCAGCTGCAAGCAGGAGATCAGACGAGCTGCGTTTCCCCAGCCAAGCGCCGCACGGGGCACATGCTTGGAGCCCCCCCCCCACGAGGGGGCAGCGGCTTTGCCCACCCACTTGAAGACACTAGTAGCAAATATAACAAATAGAACCCCTTAGATGAAAGGGGCCGTATTATTGCTCTTTCTTTTTTAATTAAAAATAAAATGCCTCCACTAATGACACCATTAGAAGTGGCTAACGAGAGGGAGGAAGCATTTCGGTGGCTCTTGCAGAGTTTGGGGAGAAATTAGGAGGGGTAAATCATGCCCTGATTGAGCTGCTCTTCCTTCTGCGGCACGCTGCCAATGCGGAGCGCGATCCGGCCTGTGGCCGGGGTCAAAAGGGAAGGCAGAGGGTCCCGGCCCCCGAGGAGGGGCAGGGAGCGGCAGATGCTCCGAGCGATTCGGCCTCAAGGCATGAGGCGTGTGAGGGGGCCCTTTACTGGCCTTGGAATCCGCTTCTCGCTAGTGGGCCCTCTTCCGTAATGGCTCAGGCTCTTCCCAGACTGGCTTCCTTTGCTATTGATTTCTGCAGTGCGGCTTCATGTGTACCTTCAGGCCACTCGGATTGGCTTGCATCCACTCAATAAAGCTTTTAGTTAGAAAGGCTTGCCTGGTCTGCTTGCGGGGGGAGTGCAGCCTCCGCATCGCCAGAATAAAACCCCAGACTTCCTGCCAGTCCATGCAGCAAATGCCATTGCTCTCATTAGACGGGGATGCCGGCTCCACATGGAACCCTCCATCTCCGGCTTCACAGAGGCCAACTGCGCACATTCACACGCACGCGAGTGCATGGGGGATGTGCTGTAGGGGTCGGATCCCTGGGAAGCTTTCGGTCGCCGTTTGGGGGACCCGTTTGGCGGGTCCGGTCGCCGGGGCACCTTGAGCCCTGCTGGGCCTGGTCACACGCAGGCCAAGGCCGTGTGCGCCAGGGAGATCCTCCCTTCGAACCCCTTCAGGGCGCATGTTGCATTTGATTAAGATCCGTTTTAGATCCTTCGGGAAATAAATGAACTTTCGTCAGCGGCTCTCCAGGCACAAATTGCCTTGCAAGAGACTCTGGGGGGAGAGGCCGCTTGAGAGCAGAAGGACTCCAGCAGGGGGCGATGCTCACGCCAGAGGGGATCCCATCCGCCCGCTGGAAGCCCAGCGGCCTTCCTGCGGCGGCGTCCCACCCCGGCCAGCTCCCCTGTGGCAGCCAAGATCCCGTGTCGCAGCCGCTGCCGCGCCTCGGCCCGAATCCAGCCAGTCCTCGTGCCATCTTGCCCCAGCGCCTTCCCCGCCGCTCCTGTTTTTATTTACGAGTTTATATTTAGCGTGGTAATGAGCCTGACATACGGCCTGTAATGGGGAGGACGCGGGAACAAGCAAAAGGACAGAAAACAGAGTCAGGAGGCAGCTCCCCGCTTGATGTCCCTCTGGTCTCGGGCAGAAGAACACCGGCAAAGGCGAAGCCCGACCATTATTGGAGCAATCAAAGGGAAATTGCTAATCTCAGGGTCAGAAAAGGGCATTAATTAGTTCCCGCAGGTCACGTGCCAAGGCTGCCTGCAACAGATGCCAGAACGCGAAGCTTGTCCACGAGCCGGTGGCCATGGAGAGCGGAGCTTGTCCACCACTGTCAGCTGCTGCAGCGGCACCCAGCTCCGCCCGGTGGTGGGGAGCACACTCCCCCTGCAAGTGCCTGCAGGACCAGGGCCAGGACTGGAGGTACGTGCAAGGATTGGGGCCTGGGCCGAGCAGCTGGGAGCCCCAGAGGACTTCTGGAAAGTTTCTTTGCTCAGTCGCAGCATCGGGGCCTTCATGGTGGCTGCACCGTGTTCCTGATCCCGATCTTGCTTCTGATGGTGCTCCGACGACTGCCAGGGCTTTTGTCCCTGACCTGACGGCCTGGGTCCTCTGCCTCTGGACCTGCAGGATAGCAGCCCCTTGCGTCTTCCATCATCCCCGGCCCCACCACTCCAACTGCAGGCACCTGGGCCTGGCAGTGGTGAGCAGGGCCTTTCCTGCTTTGGGGTGGAATAGAGGATTTGCCAAGCAGTTTGGCGGGTAGGAGGTGGGCTGGGGAGGGCAGCTGTCCTCAGCAAGATGGCTCCCAGCTGCGCCCCCTCCTCTTCCTCGCCGTGGCTGCCGTTCCCTTGGGGGGCAAGGAAGCCGCGGCCCCGGGGGGGCAGCTCTGCTGGTTCGCAGGCTTGCTCAGGACGGCGAGGAGCTGCTGGCTTGGAACATGTGCTTGGGGAAAACTTGGGGGGAAGTCCCTCCCCACCCACCCCACTGCAGCCCCACTCAAGGGAGCGGCTCTCCTCCAGTAGGAACAGCCTCTGCCCAGCTGCCCACCGAGGCCGCTCGGTCGCAGTTAAAAAAAGATCCAAATCGCCCTCAATCTCCCCAAAAGAGCTTTCCCTCGTAATTCGCCACTAAGCAGCCTTGATTGGACTCGGGGGGGGCGGGGAGTTGGTGGTCTGGTGCTGGCGAGGAGATTGTGTTGCCTGGGGAAGGGGCGGCCACCTCGGTGGGCTGCGGGCAGGCCGCGTGGCTTCTCCTTGCTTTCAGGGGCCACCGGCAGGGTAGGCGCAGCTGGGCCCTTGCCAAGGCCCCTGGGCTGGTGGCACACCGCAGCGGGGAGCTCCTGCAGTCCTTTCTCCCCCACCCCAGCACAGCCCTGTCCTTCGCCCGCCCCCTGCTGTGGCGCATCAGAGGCAGAAGGAAGGGCAGAAATGCCTCTCCCCCATGCTGGGGGGTGGGGGGATGAAGGGGAGCAACTCCTTTTGGCCCCCCAGGCCAGATCCCAAATTTGGAGAAGTTCCGGCATCTGCCTGGTGGTGCTGGAGGGCCAGCAGCGAGCCATAATGCCCCCCGAGCAGCTCAACGCAGCTCCAAGCTCTCAGGGTCATTCCACCTCGGACGAAGCGTTTCACACTGTCGGAAAGGGAGAGAAGATTGAGTGCGGGGGGGGGGGGTGAGAACCACCTGCTGAGATGGGGGGGCAGCTGACCTGGTCTTCCTTCACCTGGTCACTTCTTTTATTTTCAGAAGCTTGTGAGGTAGGCGAGGTTGGGAAGCAGTGACTGGTCCCACTTTTAGTTGCTCTGTTCCTATACCACCCAATAGCTAGACCTCCCTGGATGCTTTACAACAGCACAAAATCGTCGTCGTCGTCGTCGTCGTCGTCGTCGTCGTCATCATCATCATCAAACTACAGTAAAAGCATCGCAAAAATGTTACTATCAAATTTAAACAGCTTTGATAGGTGGTCAGAGATCAGGCCTGCTCAGCACACAATACACTATTTCAGCTGATTCGCTGCCCTTTCAAAACCAGCAGTCCAAACGTGGTGCTGAAAAGATAGCAGGGCTGGTCCCAGGCAGGTCTCAGTGAACAGCTTGTTCCAGAACTGGGGGGCTACCCCTGAGGAGGCCCTGCTCCCCCTGTCGCCGACCAAGTCTTCCTCAAAGGTAGGCCTCAGATCCTATTCCTCGCTTCTGGGCAGAAATCGCAGGGGAACTTGAACCCAGGCCTCCTCGTTCTCCATCCAACAACCTTTCCACTCCTCCACAGAGTCTTTCCATGGCTAGAGAGGGGCGACATCCATGGGAAACTGGATTCGCATGTGGGGAGGGGGCTTTCAGCACCTCCCCAGTGCAAGAGCCCACATTGACCAGCTGTAAAAAACACAGGGGAACTTTGCGGAAATCCAGACCACAATGCTTGCCATTTGTGTACATTCTGTGCAGCTTCCAAAGCGGCAGGTGCTGAACTCGACACGCAGCAGGGCAAATCAACCGCAGGGCCTCGCTCACGGGCTCGGCTCCCGGTGAGGGATGCTGGCTGGCCGGGCCCCCGCTGCCAGATGCCTCTCCAGTCCCCCGGAAGGGCAGGGCAGGGGAAGCCTGCACAAGTCCTGCCTGTGGAGCTGCCCAGTGCAAAGACCTTTGGCGGCGGCTCTGGCGGCCAGGGGAGCAGGGGAGCCGGGACAGCAGTGCGAGGCAGGAGACGGGTGCTGTTGCACCGGGGGGGGGGCACGCTGAAGCAGTTCCCCACAGCCCCCGTTTTAGCATATTCCTCTTTGGAGCCAGAAAACGTTGCACAGAGATCTGTCACAGCTCGCTCGATTTGTGTGAAGTGTGTACATTGCGGCTGGAAGTCACACAACCTGCACAAATGGCAGCTGAGCGTGATGCCAATTTCCCTGACTCTAACAAGAAAAGAAGAAAATGCCCAGCTCGGCTTGCTTCGAAAGCGGAAGACCCCGGTCCTGGCTTGGCTGAAGCCAGAGCGAGTGGCCGACCCCACCAGGGGATTCACAGTTCAAATTTGTAGCACTTCTTGAATTTATCGCGCTTGGTAATGTTGCTTAGAGGAAAGCTGTGTTCTGCGATCTTTATCTAGGCCAGGTGACATCTAACTGGAAACTGGAAAGAGGAGCATCATTCCTGAAAGCGTAATTGATGGAGGTCGTTTTTATCACTGGCGCCCAAGCACTTCGCAGGCGCGTCAGGTGGGGCTGGTCCAAGGCAGCCCTTCCCTTCGCTGACAATGATGAGTTCAGAAAGGGAAGCCACGCCAGCCACACGCCGCTTCACACTTCACGGTCGGGCCACCGAGGGGGAGCTCAGCTGGGCGGCCCTTTCGGCTCTGTGCCCAAGGCAAACACCCCTTCTGTGCCTCCCGGAGGCCACCCCGGATCCAGCTTCGGGCCGGTTTTAAATTTTCATGCGCTCGGGCTCAGCGTCCCTCTGCACCCAAAGAGCACGGGGGCAAGTCCGCAGACGTGATGCCAAAGCTGCCTATCTTTTCTCTGCCCACCTGGGTACCAATGGTAAGGCCTGGGGTTGCGCAGGAGCGCTCCTTGGGAAAGCCCCTGGGGCCCGTAGCAGCAGACGTGTCTCTAACCAGAGGCCTTCCCCCGTTCGCCGCACAGCTCCTTGCTCCATGCTCACTGCCTCCCGCTGCTTCGTGTCCTACACGGCTCTACAGGCACGGACACATGGCACCCCCTGCCCACATGGCGCAATTACTGTCAGGGCACCTTAACATCATGCTTTCGCAACCTGCTGCTTACACCGCCAGCTCGCGCCGTTTGGATACTCATTTCTGGAATGAGGCGCAGTGCTGAGTGGAAACCCTTTTCCATTACACCAGACCCCTGAGGCGTGCTTTCGATTTGAAGGATCCCGTTCCAGACAGCGCCGGGCAAGTGTGCCTTGTTGTGGCAAATTGAAGCATTTCCCCCAAGGCTTAGAAGTGAGCTTGGCTCTTTTTCTGAACCCACAGCTGAAGTGCGGGATCGTTGCTGAGGATGTGCTCCATCCGCACGGTCCAGCCGCTGGAGTGGACTGGATTTTCCCACTGCTCCTGAACAAGCGAGCTGGTTTCTTTCTCCCCAGACGTGTGCCTGTGTGACGGAGTGCGATTTCCAGACTCCCTCATGACTAGTGGGATTCGTACAAACCAGCCCCTCCGACACACGTGGCTTTAAGGAGACACGTAATGACACCAAGTCCTCCAACCCGCATGCAACATGGGGCTGCTTTGAACCGGATTCTTGCTTGGTGCACAAAATTGCTTTTTGTGCAAAAAGGGCTCGCACAAAAAAGCACCCAAGAAGCGAGAGGGAAAAATACAGCTCTCGCTCCCAGTAACTCAGCCTTGGGAGAGGCTTTCGGTGCTTTAGCAAGAAGAAAGCTGTCCCAAAGGTCAGGGAATCAACCAGTCGGGGGCAGCTGGGGGCAATCGGTCAGCCCAGAGGAAGGGACACAGCCGTCTTGAGCCCCAGGGGGGATGCAGCAGGACCCCCAAGGGGCCAGGTTTGGTGGGATGTTCCGTGCCCCTGGCCGAGAAGAAGGATGCTGTGAATGCTGAGGGCGACCCCCTGGCAGCCTCAGTGGCAACAGAGCGGTCCCTTCACTCCGGCTGCTCGCCTGGGATGCTAATCAGCTCCCCCTGGTGCTGGACCACATCGATTCAGTACCATGGAGCGCACCTTTACTGTCCTGGCTGCAGCATGGAGAGCTCCTTCCCCAGTGTGGCCTTCGGGCCGACGAGCGCCGCTTGACGAAGCCAGGGTGAGGGTGGAAGAGCTGATCGGGAGCCCTGCGTCTGCTGCGGAAGGAGTCGGGGTGGGGGGGCACCCTTCCTGCCATGCCACTTCCCTGGTCCAATGGCACTGGCAGCAAAGCGGTTCTGGTCTTGGGTGGAGCAGGATCCCCTGCCACACCTCCGTGTGCAGGGAGGGTGTGCGCTCTGGACTCCTGCAGAAGGAGCAAGAGGCAGCCCTGCACCGGGCTGAGTCAAGCTCTCTCCGGAAGAGCCCCGTTCCTCTCCAGAACAGCCAGTTCTTGCCCACTCCCCGAAAAAGCCCCTGAGCTGGGCTGGGGGCACCTGTCCCAGCTCTGGAAGCACGGGAGCCAGTGGCCCAGGACCGAATGTGGTAGCCAGCAGCCTTCCCCGTGAGGGACTGGCGCTTGCCCTGCCGCGTCGGACTGCTCGCCCCTCTTCCTCCCCGTCATGCATGGGCTTGCAGGATGTGTGCTGGATTCTTCTTTCCCTTCCCACAACCTAAAACAAATGTTGCAGTTTAGGGCAAACAAATAAGCAAAACAGCTTTGCCCCCCCGCACCCTCCCATAAGAGGCTTTCTGGCTAAAATTATTTATACAGATTAATGGGTGTGTGTCACTGCCTCTAGGAGCGGCTTCCCCATATGCTCGCGCTTTGCTCCAAATGTCCTTTCTTTGGCAGATTTCGCAGGGCTTCCTTCCCGCCGCTCCACTCTCTCCCCAGAACCTGCAAGGAGAGTGTCTGGCTCACCTGGTGCACTCTCTGTACCACCAACATTTCAGGTGATGGGCCAGAGCTACAACTCCAGGTGCCTGTGTGAGGGTGGAAAGATGAGGACTGGGGGGGGGGGGGTTGATGGTTGCCATGGCAATTATCACTAATGAGCATTTATGCCTGTAGACGGGCTTTTTTCACTCGATGCTTTGAACATATGGAAGGCTTCCATGCAGAGGGACCACACGGGAATGTGCGCATGACGCTGCTCACAAGCTCTCTGCTGTTAGCGCCCCGATTGCCTGAGGGAGCAAAGTGTGTCCCACTCAGGGAGGGGCCCAAATGGCTGAGCACCAGTGGCAGCACTTTCCTGAATTGGTGGAATGGGGGGGGGGCACTGCACAGCCCTGAGCTGCCCTTGAGTGACAACTGTGGGGTGCGCAAGAAGCGGAAGGAAGCCCTCACGGCCCCGCAGGGAAGGGCAGCAGGTTCTGCCTGGGAATCATCTCACTGGTGCGATTTGCTGATGAGGGCAACTCTGGCTGCATTCCCACAACAAGAAATAGAAACAGAGAAACAGCGCGAGTCAGAAGGGGCCTTCTGGGACATCTAGTCTGACCCCTGGCTCCAGCCGGCTCCGCTCACGACATGCCCACCATGCACATGTCCAGCCTGTCTTTGAACACCTTCACCGATGGGGCCTCAACGACCTCCCGTGGAAGCCCATTCCATACCCTCGGGGTCCTGACTGTCAGGAAGTGCTTCCTGGCATCCAAATGGAACCTGGGCTCCCTGAGCTTTGCTCCATTGGAGCGCATCCTGCCTTCCTCTGCAGGGGGGATCAGGTCTCTCTCCCCACCTCCGTGTGACATCCCCTCACACACCTGCATGTCGCCAACAGATCCCCTCTGAGTCTCCTCTTCTCCAGGCTGAAGAGACCCAGTTCCCCCAGTCTCTCCTCATACGGCATCCCCTGCAAACTGGCCACCATCCCAGTGGCCCTACGCTATGTTTCTATGCTTTTCCAGCCCTTGGGGGGGGGGGGGTCACATAGAAAGGGGTGCAGCTGGTCCTCCGTTCTGCAAGCTGCCGGGCGTGGAATGGCAGCCTTGGAGGGGAGGCGGATAGGAGAACGTCCTGAGCTGCCGGAGGGTCAGGCCCGGAATCCAGCCGGCTAGGAAGGAGGAGAGCGCAGCTTTGCTGGAGGCCTTTGAGCAGTGCTGGGCGGGAACGGGATTCCTGCGCTGGCAGCGGTCGAGCTCCATGGCCTCGCAGGCCCCTTCCGACTCGCTGTGTTCCAGCGGGGATTGTTGTGATTTTGTAGATTGTGCCCCTCCTTTATTTATTTATTTATATTGTGATTTATCTCCTGCCTTTTTCCTACAAAGGACTCAAGGCAGCTTTCATCATTCTCCTCTTCCATCTTATCCCCACAACAACAACCCTGTGAGGTAGGCTGGGCTGAGAGTCTGTGACTGGCCCAAAGTCACTCAGTTGGCTCCATGGCCGAGCTGGGACCAGAACCCAGATCCTCTGAGTCCCAGTCCCACGCTCTTCACCACGACACCACACTGGCTTTAGGCCCTCCTTCCGCGAACTGGCCCCCTCCCAAAGTGCCAGACTGCAGGCTCTATGATTTCTAGCTGCCCGCATTGGCGAGAAATTATGGGACTTGCAATCCAACGCAGCTCGAGTGTGCCAGACTGGGGAAAGCTGCTTTAGGGGGAAGCTTTCTTTAATTCTCCCCCCTCCCCCTGCATGAAAATTCATGGCACCATGAATTTGGAGCACACACAATTTTAAAAGCAATTTTTAGCCTTGCACTTCAAAGTAACTGCCAGTGAGACTACTCAAAAGCTGTCTTTTTAATACAAGAGCACTATGGAGACTCTGAGGAGAGAGAGAGATGACACATTAAAGACTAGCAGATTTATTGTGGCAAAAACTTTTGCAGACTAGATCTCACTTCACGAGCTGGGCTGGAGTCCACAAAGCAACTGCCAGAATAAATCCGTTCAGCTCCAAGGTTTTGTGACACAGACGGACAGGTGCTATTTCCAGTGGATGTCAATCGCTCATCCGTTCTTTCATGCATGTGCCCTCTCCTGTCTCGCCATCAATCTGCATTTCAAAAACAAGCAAACAAACAAACAAACAGACGGTGCAGAAATTTGTTTTGCAATAGATTTTTGTTAATATTCTCTGAAAGATACACATTTGTAGATATAGTTCCTCTCAAACTAGGCTTTTTGACACAGATTGCATCTGGGCTCATTTCTCGAGCACAGACCTGAATTGCAAAATTTGAAGAAATGCAAACTCAGCAGGATAAGTACATATGGAATGATGATGGTCCATCTAAAAGGTTTAGGATGAAATCTTATACCTCCTTATCCAGCCATACAGTTTCTTCACATTTAAAGTGCACAACCATGGACCATCTTAGCGATGGGAGTTCATGGGAAAAAGTCTGTGGCACTCGCGCAACTCAGAGCTGCCACGGCAAGATCATCGCAAAGGGGACCCAGAACATGCTACTCGCAGGGGGTTTGTTTGGGGGTGAGGGGTGGCGGCTGCCATCAGCAAATGGGGCTCTGTACTCAGACGCTCTCGGACTGGGGCCACACACCCACCTGGCCAGGTTGGGGCACACGGGACCTTCCACCCGCCCCACCAGAGGTCTCCAACAATCCTCCTCCCAGTTTCTGGTCATTTTGTCTCTGACTTGCGCTGGGTAGCAGAATGAAATGTGGCTTATTCCTGGAGAAATTACATGTTCGCAGAAAGGAACACTTCCTGCTAAGACAAATTAGAAGTGGGGAAAAGGCAATAGAGTCAATTGAGACAGTCAATGCGAAAGGCGGATGTGCCGCCATCGCCATCCACCACATGGCATGTGGAACAAGGGTCTTCCCGGAACCCGCAGCATTCCCAAGTGGCTGCCTTGCTGTGGGGCTTTGCCAGGGAGGGTCCCACGAGGGGGCAGGAGGCGTGGTGATTCCCCCCAATTGCAGGAGACGGGAAGGGCGCCGGCCATGCTCTCCTGGAGGCGAACTTAATGGAAAAGTTTCAAGACCTCCCTGCTTATGTGCCATTTGACTGTGCAAGTGGAAATGCCTGGAGAGAGAATTCCAGCTGCTGGGGAACGGCTGAAAATGGCAGTGCACCTGCTGACAGTCAGGAGCCATCCAAAGCCCTCACCTCGAGCCGAACATAGAAACACAGAAACAGAGCGAGTCAAAAGGGGTCTCCCGGGCCATCTAGTCTGACCCCTGACTCCAGCTGGCTCCACTCACATGCCCTCCATGAGCACGTCCAGCCTATCCTTGAACACCCGCACCAATGGGGCCTCAACCGCCTCCCGGGGAAGCCCATTCCACACCCTCGGGGTCCCAACTGTCAGGAAGTGCTTCCTGGCATCTAAATGGGACCTGGGCTCCCTGAGCTTGGCTCCGTTGGCACGCCAACCGTTCTCCAACCGTTGTGTCCCATTCGACCGGGGTTTGGCTTGCACCAAATGTCATTCCTTTGCCATCCTTCATACCCAGAGAAATCGCAGCTTCTTTAGCAATTCCAGCACCTCCTCAGAATCAGTAAAGGTGCAGGAGCTGCTGCCGTACCGGAAAGGGCCTGAAATTAGCGTCTTAACGTCCAGAAAGGGGTTGGCCGTCTGGACAAACTCCAGGGCCTGCCATTCTGGATGCCATCCTGGCTGTGAGCAAGTGAATTAGCGCTGCGCCACCACAGGTCACACCAAGTGCTGCTGGCGCCCCTTCCCCTTCCCCAGCGCTGCTTCCTTTCTCCCGGAGGCTGCCTGTTTTCAGCTCTCCTGGTCTTGGAACACTTTCCCTGCTCAGAACAAATGCAGCACCTCTCTTACAGTTTGGTTACCAGCAGGAAGAACTTGTTAAACTGTGCTGTGACATTCTGAATTTTTAAAAATGTCATGTAACTTGTTTTGGGCTGACCTCTGCTTGCTTTGTCTGCAGCCTCCAAAACTTTTGCTGTCACACCAGCTGTCCCCCTGGCCGAATATGGCAGAAGTCGTGCCTCTCGAGACGCACATGAAAAGCATCACGAGAGCAAGGACTGGGGCAAGCGAGCTGCCCCCGCCTCTGAGGGGGACCTCATATGCGCAGCCATCCAGCTTGCGAAATTCATAGCTTGGGCTGAACAGGTAGTGGAGAAATTGGACCACCAGGCACAACATGCAAACCCAAAAGGAGGTGCTATTTGCATAGTCACAAGTCTTCCACAATGTGCATGGAGATTCTCCAACAGAAAACGGCGCATATTAAGAGTGGGTGCATACATAAATAAACTGAAGCTGGGTTTTCTGCTATTCCGTTCATTAGCTGGGGAGGAATAAACATTTGGCATATGGAATGGATTTTACCATCTCTGGGTGTACCATCTCTTTCGGCTTTGGACGGGATTCTGTGCCTGCCTTGCCTCCCTGTAAGGGATTCCGCAATAAAGAAAGGGATGGCGTTTTTTAAAGCCAGACTGCCCACCAAACGGCTTGTCTCAGAAGCCCCTGGGATGAGAGAGCTGCAGGGCACTTGGGTTTGGCTTCCCAAAGGAAAGTGGTCTTAATGTTAGCGTTCCCAGCTGCCTGCAGACTTTGTTCCTGGAAGACAAGCTCGCAAGAAAGAGAGCAGCTTGCAAATTCTGCACAGCGTTGCATCGCTAAATCAAGATTAGTCAATATAAAGGGGGTGCTTCACTTGTCTATCTCGCTATTTGTGGGATTCCCAGCCAGCACCCCAAGACACCACAACTGAAATTCCAAATCCGGAAATGTCAACAGCCAGCAACATCTCCAGTGCTAGACAGGAGATTCCTTTCATCTTGGTTCAAAATTCATAAAGTTCTCCATGTGCAGGAGAAAAAGCACTTGGAAAGTAAGAGAATGTGAGAGAAATCAAAGCTGAAAGATCCATCCATCCTGGCCCGGGATGGGGAGTGGAGCTGTCATGGGCCAGACATTTTGCAGGGCCATCTGTCTCTCACAGGGCTGGCATAAAGCAGAGACTGCTTGATGGCACAAAACAGCAACAATTCATCATCATCAGAGGAAGAGCTTGAGGATTATAACCCTCCGTCAGCTACGCTGGCTTCCCATTGAAGTCCGGGCCCAATTCAAGGTGCAGGTTCTTACCTATAAAACCCTTAACGGCTTGGGTCCTGGGTACCTAAAGGAACGCCTGAGACCATATATGCCCTCCCACCCCCTACGATCGGCAGCTGATGCTCTCCTCCAGGAACCCTCCGTGAGAGAAATAAGGAGGGTGAGCACCCGGAGGAGGGCCTTCTCTGTGGTGGCGCCCCACCTATGGAATGCGCTCCCCAGAGAGGCTCGCCTGGCACCGTCTTTATTTGCTTTTTGGTGCCAGGCGAAGACCTTTTAATTTAAGAGCCATTTTAATTGTTAATTTATTAATTAATTTTTGATATATTTATAAATTTGTATGTTTTTATAGTTTGACTTTGAGATGGGCCAGTTTTTAAATTATGTACTATTTTTAATTGCAATTGTGTTTATTTATTGTTGTTAGCCGCCCTGCGGCTTTTTGCGAGGGGGCAGCATACAAATGTGTAAAACAAACAAACAAATAAATAAACAAACATTCCAATGTGCCAAAGGAAATGAAGCAGCCCAGTCCCCACCCCAAAACCTCGCTAGTTTGGGGCTGCAGCACTGCGCCCGTGGAATTCCATTTTGCTCGAAGGAAGCGCCTTCCCCTGCCCAAGCAAATTTCTGTTCTGTTCCAGAAGCTGCTGCCTTTCGGACCAGGGAGGCTGTCCTTTGCCAAGAACAGATGGCTTTCGCAGTGTCTCCGACATTACAGCGCTGCCTCCTACGTGAAGCTTTCTTCATAACTATTTTAAGGCATTTAACGAAAACAGTTATTTTCCCCCTACTAAGTTTATTTGAGCTGTTTGTTCTGTGATTTGTGCACTGCTGTTATTAGAGTTGCTTTGAGACGGTTGAATGTGATCGTCTCCTTATGGTGGCGTTCTGTATGTGACTGCAAACAGGGCAGAGTGCGGTTTCTGGTGGGGAAGCAGGACTTGCGTGCGCCTCTGGGATGTGTGAATCAGCACAAATCGAGCTTCCCGAATTCTCCAGCCATATCCAGCTGTGCGTTTATTTTTTTCCTTTCTATACATATTTTCATGCAGGTGTTTGAAAAATGCACCATCTGTTGCATGTATGTTTGACACCAGTCGGGGATGAATGCCAGGATCTCGGGCAGGGTTCCTTCATAGACTTACCTAAAGACATTAGGGACTGAAATTCAGGTTGTTGGTCCAAATTCACCCACTTCTCTGCTGCTGTGGTTTTTTTTTTCAATTTATATCCTGCCTTTTTCCTACAAAGGGCTCAAGGCAGCTTACATCATTCTCCTCCATCTTATCCCCACAACAACAACCCTGTGAGGTAGGCTGGGCTGAGAGTCTGTGACTGGCCCAGAGTCACCCAGCTGGCTCCATGGCCGAGCGGGGACTCGAACCCGGATCGCCTGAGTCCCAGACCCAGGCTCTTCACCACTACGCCACACCGGCTCTCTGCTTCCACTCCAAACAGGGTCTTTTAATAATCCATGGTCAAAATCCAGGTATTTCCAAGCTTGCAATGTAATTTGTGGACCAACGAAAATGCACGTGTACCTCTGAAAACAATTCATGAGGCGATGTGCATTTTCGAAAAACATACAGACAGGCTTTCATCTGTGAAAGAGGCGCCATCAAGTCATCTCCAGCTCATGGCGACCCCGTGAATGAGCCCCTTGCAAAATGTCCAGTTCTTGAGAGCCTCCGTTCTGCTCTCCCAAGTTCAGGGCTGTGGCTTCCTTGACGGAGCCCATCCCCCGCTTGCCTGGTCTTCCTTGTTCTTCTTCTGCCATCGACTTTGAGGGTCTTCTTGGTCTTCCCATGATGTGTCTGAAGTACGACAGCCCGTTTTGTCATGTTTGCCTCTAGGGGAAGCTCTGGCTTGCTTTGTCTTTCTGTTTGTCCAGGGTTCTTGCAAAGCGCATGTGCACTTTTGGAAAACGACATGCAAAAATAAGTACAGGTTTTCATGAGAAGCAGAGAAAAGGAAGGAAGGAAGGAAGGAAGGAAGGAAGGAAGGAAGGAAGGAAGGAAGGAAGGAAGGTTGCAATGTGCTGTAGTCAGAAGAAACTCCAAGATGGTTTTGCACGAAATGCCATGAGCAGATCAAAAGGCAGCTGAGAATCCACGAAACGCAGGGGACCAGAGTTTGCAGTGCCTGCTTGTCGCCAGTTGAAGATTCGAGCCAAGGTTCACGGGACTGGTGCAGGCAGCTTTCTCTTATTTTCTTATTTGGAAAGTATTGTGCCAGGAGGCTCCTCTGCTCTGGCGTGCTCCGTGGCCTTTTCCAACTTCTCTCTTCCCACCCCTAGCTCAGGAGATGGGTGTCCTTCCCTCCAAGTCAACCTCAGTACTAAAACCAGGGACTTCTCCTTGGGTCGTTGTGCCCGTTCAACGTTTCGGGCCAGGGAACCGGGCTCAGTGGCTACCTGCGCCGCAAGCCTCGGGCAGGTTTGGCAAAGCAGAGGGTTCCCCGCTCAGGCTGAGCAGAGGTCAGGCTGGTCACCCCCGAACAGCTCCTTGGCTGGCACCACACTCTCCTGCTGCGGCTGCCCCCCAAGGCCTCCCGTCTTGTCCAGCGCCCACAAGCGCCATCTGAGTTGGTGTCATCATTCTTGATGGGCAAATCTCTCCATATGTTTCCCGAGGAAAGAGGTGAGGGGTGGCTTTCGGTGCGTGTCAGGCACATGCAACCATCTAGAACAATAGCTCTGCTTTGCTTAATTGCAGCCTGCCTGCCTTCTCTCCTCCCTTCCTCCACCCCAGGGGCAAGTGCGGCTCCCTGTAGGAAAAGTGATAGAGAACAGGCCTCCCTCGGCCCAGCGGGCTTTTCCTGGAGCTTCTTCATTATGAGGAGGCCAATGGAAACAGCCTTTGCTCAATGCATCATGGTGGGCATGTTGTGAGCAGAGCCAGCTGGAGCCGGGGGTCAGACTAGATGGCCCAGGAGGCCGCTTCTGACTCGCTCTGTTTCTCTAATCATGCAAGAAGGGGCAGAGGGGGAAGGAGGAGGAGGAGGAAAAATGGGGGGGTGGAATCTGGGACTACATCACCCCCAATCCAGTGGGCGAAATATTCCCCTTGCTTTACACTCTCCATCCTACGAGGAGAGGATCAGCTCCCAGTGCTATGGGAAAGGACAGGAAAGGGTTAACACTGTGCACCTCTGCTCCCCTTCCCTCAAACGCTGCCCCTGCTGGGCTTCCCTCTGCCCCCCCCCCACATTCTTCCCAGGGCCAGCTGCTCCCCGGCCCTCACACTGCCCCCATTTTTCTGCAGCCTTCTGCATCTTCCACCTGCATCAGCAAAACCCCACAAACTCAGTGACTCTGGATGCGGCCCTTATGGAAAGCCCATGCCCGGGGGCTCTTTTGCAGCATGCTTTAATTTAATTAATGCATGTGTTTCTCGATTTTGTTTAGGGGTTTTATTCATGCCATCTATTTGCTTGTGTTATTTATCAGCCACCTTGCTGCACAAACTCCTAGGGTGGCAGACGTGTGAGAACAGCTCCACTCACTCCAGTCTGAAGAACACACTCGGAGCAGGGCAATCCCGTCTTCTGTGGGGACAGCTGGACCTCCCAGGATGTCTGCGGGCTGGCCAGCATGTGCCCAACAGCGCAGAAGAGAGGAGCATCTCTCTTCTTGTGCATCTACTTCCCTTCCTCTGCTTCTTTCTCTTTCTCTTTCTCTTTTCCCAGTTGCTTGCTGCAGGGCTGGGATCATCCCCTCGCCCCGTGTGCCTCCGTGTGTCTGTGTCCAGGCACTGCGGCAGCCAAACTCCACCCCTATAGTTCCCTTTGTCCCCCACGTGGCATCAAAGCACAACCTCCGGGAGGTCACACCTGTGTTTGTCCCGCCAGAGGCTGGGCGCACGGAGCTCCACTGGGGCCAGTGACGAGAAGACCCTGCAGAGAGGGGCTCTGGCGAACGGCCCCACTCTCCAGCTCAAGCTGGTTAGCTTTCATGTTGGAAGCTCAGCCAAGAAGCTCAGCAGAGGCACTGTGAATGGAGGATCTGCTGCAGGAGTCAGGGACCGGGGCAGTGGGGCCCGCTTTCCCTCGGCTGCCTGGAAGTGGGGCCAGCTCCAGAACGGAGAGAGGGGAGCTGGAGAGGCTCCAGGGCAAAGGGCTCTCTTCCTTGGCTGCACCCTCAAAGCCAGAAAGCCCAAGGGCGGGTGCTTCCCCAGAGAGCCCTGTGCCCAAAGGGGCGTCTGTGAGCTTTCCTCCTCCTTGCGCCTTGGTCCTCTGCATGCATCTTTCATCCCCACATGCAGCCAGTGAATTGCTCCATGCTCCGGGCATCCTCAAACCAGGCAGGAGATGCCTGGCCTGACTGAGACTCTGGGCTGAAACAAGAGCCAAGGTTGGCTCTCCCTCTCCAAAGCTGGAATTTGTTCTTTGTCCTCAGAAGGGGAGACCTAAAAGCTCCATGTGGCTCCTGGGACGCCCGAGAGCATCCCTGCTGGGAAGCAGAAGTGTGCAGGTGTGGACGCAAACCTTTGACAAGAGCCGAGAGCCGGTGTGGTGGTAAAGAGCCTGGGACTGGGACTCATAGGCTCCGGGTTCAAGTCCCCGCTCAGCCATGGAGCCCACTGGGTGACTCTGGGCCAGGCACAATCTCAGCCCAGCCTCCCTCACAGGGTTGCTGTTGTTGTGGGGATCAGACTGGGAGCAGCCGGAAGAGAATGACAGAAGCCAGTGTGCGTTCTGTAATAAAGAAAAAGGCAGGATATGAATCCGATGTGTGATCATCATAATATCCCACAGATGGCCTCAAAATTACCCAACTGGGCAGAGAAAGTGCTGGATTGCCTGGGCATCCCAAAAGGAGGGTGTTGATGCTGACTGAGCTTCTGGTCCTTCTGCGAGTGCCATCCTGCGTGGGCCTCGTGTGGCCCGTGCCATCTGCAACCACGCTTCCAACAGTGTTGTCACAGCACGATCCCTCAAAGTTGTGACGTGTTACCTGCTCCACCTGCATATCACGGGTGGGCAGGCACCTCTCCTTTCAGCTGCCCTCACTCTGCTCCCCACAACCCCCATTCTGCCATTCCAGGGGCTCTGTTGCGACCCCCGGGGTGTGGCCGGCATGCTTCTTTCTGTGCCCATAGCAAGAGGGCACCTGGCCTCCTTAATCCTATGTAGGTCCACGTCCCAGGATCTCGGTGCCGGATTCCAGAGCTGGCCCGACACGGCAGATGGCAGTGGGCGATCCTCCCATTGCACATCGACGCACCACTGGGGCTTGCCCTGTGAGCAGACCTTTTTCAAGACCCAACTGGGTGTTCAAGGACAGGCTGGACATGCACGTGGTGGGCATGTTGTGAGCGGAGCCGGCTGGTGCCGGAGGTCAGACTAGATGGCCCGGGAGGCCCCTTCTGACTCGCTCTGTTTCTATGTTTCTAAGATGCTTAGTGGTGCGCAGATGCATTAAGCACGTAAAAATAGAGATTGAGATTTCAAATCAAAGCAGAGCAGCAAATAACTTGGAGTTAGTAACTTTGCCCATCACTCATTTACCATAAAGCCAGTTAATTTACGCTCCCCAAGTTAATACACGAGCTGAAAGGCAGTTAATTTTGCGCACGGAGCACGTTGTCCCCTGCCTGATGCTCGCCGTCATCATCTCCATGGCAATGCGTGAACCGTCTGTTGCCGGGATGATTTATTATTACTGTTATTACTGCTGTTATTGTTGAAGATGCAGCTCCACCCATCTGTGGCTAGCAGCTTCTCTGCGAAAGCAAAGCAGGGGAAATGCATTCCAGGTCGCTCTGGGCCAGGCCTGGCGGCCTGTGTCCCCTCTGCAGCGCTCCAGCCCATGGGGGAAGAGCGGGCCGTCGCAGGTGGGGAAAGGCGCACGCAGAGATGCATGGCTCCGCACGCATGGGCAGGAAAGCAAAGCACGGGAGGAGAGGTGTGGGCCCCCCTTTGGTCCCTCTTTCTAGCCATGAGTCCTACTCTTTCTCGCCTTCTGCCCCACCCTTGGCCATCTCCCCACTGTCAGGATCGCGACCCCCACCCCCCCTGCGCCCCCAGCCTTGCTCTTTCTCTGCATCCCTGGCCCCATGCTGGCTCTCCCCACACCGCCCCAGTTCATCTTGGATAGCCACACCCCATTCAGCCATTCTGTGGCAAGCCTTCTCCTCCGGGGAAACCATTTTGGGGTGGTGCCCACAGCTGTCTTGCCGGTCCGCCCACATGCACGGACCTCCCAGTGGCCGGGGGTCCTTGGGGCCCTTCGGTGGCCAAGCTGAGCCTCCCCAGCCAGCAGGAAGTGCCAGTCCTAGCCAAGACGCAGGCGGGACAGGCATCCCCCACGAAGGCTTCAGCCAGTACGGGAAGCCCTTGCCGCCTCCCATGAGGCCGGGTGGCGGGCAGCAAGTCTCGGGGTCGCGCCCTGCCCTGCCGGGAGCCGCCACTGCATGGGGCAGCTGCGCCAGGGCCAGGGCCTCTGGCTGGAGTCTCATCCCCTGCTGGGGGGCACCCCCTCGAGCCGCATGCCCCCCCTGGGGAAATGCGTAGGGTCCTGAGCAAGTAAGGCCCTCCCCGGAAGGGGGCCATCCGGGTCCAGTCCCTGTTCAGCCCTGAAGCTCGCCCAGCGAACTTTGGCCCAGTCACTGAGTCCCAGCCTACCCTACCTCGCAGGGTCGTTGTGAGAACAAAACGGGGAGGAAGAGGAGGACTATGCAAGCCGCGTTGGCTTCCCTGCGGGAGAAACAGTGCAAGAGGGAGGCGTGTGGGGTGCAGCAAGCCCAGCCATACCGTCTGCCCGGTCTCAGCCTTCCCGTGTCCAGAGCGGCCACATCCAGCCAGCCGTCCAGGTGGGCGCTGGCGGGCGGGCTCCCTCCTGTCCACCGTGAGAGCAGCACTGGCGTGAAGGCTCAGAAGAAAATCCCTGACGAAGAGAAGCGCAGGTGCAAAATGCCGGCCGCGTCCCCTCCCTCGGTTCGTGCCGCCACACGCCGGGCGCTGCTCCTGCACTTCCCTCTTGGAGAGGTCCTCACCCTCCCGGGGGGCTCAAGGAAGACGTTTCCTTGGCGCATCCGGAAGTGCAGCCCTGCTCACCAAGCCCCAAGCGCCGGAAGCCTGCCCAGCTACGTCAGGACCGGGGAGCCACAAGCGGTAAATGCCCCGCTCTGAGCAAGGGACCCGCCGGGCAAAGTGGCCGGCGGGCCCCCCAGAGCGGATCCAGTCCCTGACTGGAAATCACATAAACACGTCCCGGCCACAACCACGAACTCAGTTGTCCAAACTCTGCATTTGAAAACAAGCACTTTTCCCAACGGCGGACTTAGACATTTCTGCTCAAAACCTGCATCCTCATGCTGTAGCCTAAGGGAGAATGCAGTGCAGAAAGGAGCATCTTCTCCATGCAGAAATGCACATTTTTCTGGATTGGGGTGGGGGGCAGAGGGTTAACCCTCCTCCACGAATGCAAATAGATTGAGCTCAGGGTTAAGGAGGCATTAGGGCAATGCCATGCATTCAAACATTGCTCCTTTCCCCACCTCTGTTCCAGAGATCCTCACCACCTGCTTTCCTGTCACAGTACTCTGTGGAAGAAACAAGTCTGCAGAGTCCAAAAGCAGCCTTCCAGATGGTGCATACAATTTTATTGATTGATTTGCTTTGATTTATATTCCACTTTTCCCCCATGAGCTCAAAGCAGCCTACATAATTCTCCTCCTGCTGCCCTCAATCTTATCCCCACAACAACAACCCTGTGAGGCAGGTTGGACTGAGAATCTGTGCCTAGCCCAAAGTCACCCAGTTGGCCTCATGGCAGAGCAGGGACTAGAACCTGGGTCACCTGAGTCCTGGCCCCGCACTCGTAACCACTGCCCCACTGGCTCTCAACAAAAGGACCCTGTATAGGGTGCCTGATTTAGGGTGCCTGATTTTGTCCCTGACAGTCAGAGCTGCTTGAATCCCAGAGGCTGGGTCCCACCAAGGCACCCGCTGGAGATTCAAGATTACCTCCCTCAAAGGTGATGTACAGTTTCCTGAACCTGGTCATGAAATGTGGATTCAGAATATGAACAAGCGAAAGAAAGCATGCACTCCCCTTTTTAAAAAATTAGATTTTATAAAATTCTTCTTTCCCCAGCTTTCAAAGGCTGCCAGTGCACAGGCTGATTCTTTAACCCGCTTCCGGAGATGGGTAGAGACCTGAGACCTGTCACACGGAGATGGGTAGAGAGACCTGCTCTCCCTGCAGAGGAGGGCAGGATGCACCCCAACGGAGCCAAGCTCAGGGAGCCCAGGTCTCATTTAGATGCCAGGAAACACTTCCTGACAGTCGGGACCCCGAGGGTCTGGAATGGGCTTCCACAGGAGGTCGTTGAGGCCCCATCCGTGAGGGTGTTCAAAGACAGGCTGGACATGTACATGGTGGGCATGTCGTGAGTGGAGCCGGCTGAAGCCGGGGGTCAGACTAGATGGCCCAGGATGTCCCTTCTGACTCAATGTGTTTCTATGTTTCCAAGGCGGCAGGAGTGACAATGTTGCTTTGACAGGAAGAGTGGGGAGAAGGAAACAGTTTCAGTTCTCATAGTCAAGGGCAGCTCTTATCTAAGGAATATACTTGGAGAAAATACGAGCTCCGAGTTAACAGTCTGTGGTGCTCTTCTTAACCAACTAAAGGCCTTAAAACCTCGGGAAAACCCTTCAGGAAACTATCCCGGCTTCAGGACAGTGAGAAAGCTCATGACGCAACCTGAGGAACCTGGAAACCTCCCTTCCACAGCCCATTCAGTGCACTGGCTCGCCGGAGGACCACCCTGCCCACACACCCATCTGCAGTCCTCCCTCAGTCCGGACACCCTGCCCTGGTAGACCAATAACCACAAATGCTAACTCAACATGACGAAAGGACTGGGGAGTAGAGAAATGTACTCTCTGCTAAAGACAAATTGCTTTAAACAGAAAAAGGCCACCAGGGAGATTAAAGTTTGGTGGAGTGGCAGGTGGGGGTGGTGAAGGGAATGTTCTGCCCTGTTTGCAAGCTTTCAAAGGTCTCTAATCAGTATTTCCATTAGAGAAGGTTTAGGACTAAGTATTTGCTCTAAGACAGAAGATTCTGCCCGGCTGCAGGTTTAATAAATTATATCCCAAAGCAGAACACATGCTAAAAATGCGTGCCTCCCGTTGGGGAAGAGCTGGAGAGCTCAGTGGACATGTCAGCTTGTCAGCCCCCAGGCTCCAGTCTGATGCGCACCCGGGCTAGTATCGTGTGACAGAAACGCAGAACCGCACTCAGGGAAGCACTGCAGGGCTTTCCCCCTGGGGGGCCAGGCATGAGGCCCCCCACAGAATGAGGTCACTCCCTCCGCTGGAAGGGGGAGCCCGTGTGGGATGCTGGAGCTTCTGTCTTGCGCTGGGAGTACCATTCTCGGTGAAGGGAGCAGGTGAGCTGGATGCTGGGAGAAACGGATGCGGGGATCTCCCCGGACACCAGCCCAGGGCCCAAAAGGCATGGTTGCCGCTGGCCAGAACCTCGGAAGATGGCATTCCTTAACCAACGAGAAGGGCGGAATCTCCCAAGTTTGGGAATACGGATCTTTGACCTGTGTACTTGCTTTATGATCCTATGTCACCCCGTCCTGTGCAGACTTTCCCAACACTAGCTAAGGGGAACTCACACTTGTGAATGGCTCCTGAGCACCCAGCCTGATGCAGCTGGTTGGTAGCAGATTCAGGACAAGGAACGTGAAGGACCCCCGGCCATAAATTTCATTTATTTATTTTATTTATTTAAAACATTTCTATGCCGCCCCCATTGCAACAAAGCCTCGGGGCGGCTCACAACGTATGGGTAAAATACAATATATAATACATTTAAAACTGGCCCATCTCGGTTATAAACTAAAATACTATAAATACAATAATAATAACTTAACAATTAAAATAACTTTTGCCCTGGCGCCGAAAAGCAAATAATGATGGCACCAGGCAGACCTCTCTGGGGAGCGCATTCCAGAGGTGAGGCGCCACCACAGAGAAGGCCCTGCTCTGGGTGCTCACCCTCCTAATGTCCTTCACAGAGGGCTCCCGGAGAAGGGCCTCTGCCGCCGATCGTAAGGGGTGGGAGGGCAGATATGGGCGTCGGGATGGCTGACACCCAGGGTGATTTTAAAATGGGATTTCATAGAAACATAGAAACAGAGCGAGCCGGAAGGGGCCTCCTGGGTCATCTAGTCTGACCTCTGGCACCAGCCAGCTCCGCTCACGACATGCCCACCATTGTCTTTGAACACCCTTTATGGATTTATTGCATTTCTTCCCTGCTTCCTTCCTGCAAGGAGGCCAAGGTGGTGTATATAATCCTTCCCCTTTCTATTTTATTTTCAACAACAACCCTGAGAGGTAGGTTAGGCAGAGAACCCCAAGCATCACCATTGTGCTTAATTGCCCAGTAGGGACTTGGGACCTTGCTTGGCAGGACCCAGTCCAACCCTCCGACCACCGTGTCCGATTCTGGAACCCACTTCCACAAGGCGGCCACCGATTTAAGAAGGGATTGGACAAATTCACGGAGGAAGAGAAGGCATTAGAGGCTACTAGTCCTCATGGTTCGATGCTTTCTCCACTATCGGGGGCACTGTGTCTAAGAGCTTCGTTCCCACCCTTACTCAAAGAGCAGCCGGCATCCCCAGGCAGACCAGCCCCGAGTCAGGACACAAGCAGCAAAGCACGGCCCCCTCGGACTCCAGGCCATGTCACCAGCAGCGCCCTGCCTGCACGCCCATGCGCGTCTTCAGGTGCAGTTTTCCAGGGGACGCATCCTTTGCGTGCGCCTTTCCCACACATGGACTTTTCTGGCACAGTTTCAAATCTGCACCTGCTGTTTTATGCACAGGGAGGTATCCCTGACTCAGGGTGTGCCCTGAGGAAAAGCGAGCTGACACGAATTTCTCATGTGCCGCCAGCCCCCGGGGGGTGAGGGGGCTGAGCTTTGCCACCTGAATACTGAACGCCTCCCAAGACACAGCCTCCCCCAGGCACCGTCTCCCCAGGAGCATGAGCTTCCACTGGCTGGGTAGAGAGATGGGGCACAGCCGCGAAAGAGATGGCTCCCCACTTCGCGCAACAAGGCCCGGGACAGAGAAACCACTCCGGCAACGTGGGTCGAGCCGCAGGGTGAAAGCCAGCTTGTGCAGTCCCATCTCGGGCTTGCACAAACCGGAATAAAAGATGGGATGCTTGTTTTCTCGTTCCCTCTTAGCTCCACTCATGCCTTATTTATGATTCCTTCAAAGGAAAAGCGATGTGGAGAGAATACCTCAGAGCTTGGTGTGAGAAGAATTAAGGAAGGGAAGAAATTCTGGAAAATGTTAGACACAATAGGTAAGTGGGGGAGGGAGGGAGCCAAAGGGCGAGGCGAAAATGGGAGAAGCCCATGGGTATCTGCATCAAGGGACTGATCTGATGAACTGCTACGTGATGTTCACAAACACTCCAACTGCTCAAGGGGAAGCTGTCATCCCTCGGAAGTTGTCAAAGAGTGCAGATTAGAAGTGCTTCTTGAACCGAGGGAAGCGCCCCTTCCTTGCCTCTCCCCCAAATGCAGCTTTTCTCCGATTATCAGTCAAGGTGTGACATTCCAGAGGAAGGTTCTGCAACACCAAAATCCACATTTCAAGGCACCAAGGCAAGTGAATGCTCTGATCGGCTCTCACTGCATGAGACCACCAAAGAACCTCGGGCATTCCTGCAGCAAATCACAGATACCTCGTGTGCGACCCTACTGACGTTTTTGGCACGGCGTGAGTACCATTCCTGTAGGTGCATTATCACCCCATGGTCAGCAATGTCTCACATAATGGCTGCAGGAAGAGTCGAGCATGCAAAGAACACGTGGAGAGTGCAAGTCATTGCTTTGAAGGCTGGATGGCTAGAGAAGATTTTGCTCTTGTGACAAGCTTAACACATAATATTAGAACCGCAGTGGGGAGGCAAAGCGTGGACTCATTTGCAGAGAGCATTATTAATGTCTGCAGAAGTACAGCAATATATCTAAATATTCAATTTCCTTTTGCAAGGAGCTGATTGATCAAGCGCTCCTAGGCAGCCTCTGGAAGGGCAGAGGGTCATCCTGATGCGCAGCATAGAGGCTGCAGACGGCGGAGAAAGGCCTGCGCTTCTCCGAGGCTGCCAAAGTGAGCACCGAGGAGGGGCAAGAAGGTTTCCTGGGACGAGGGAAGGACAGTGGCCACGGCGAGCGTCCTTCCTCTGCGCCCCAAAGCTGAAATTGCCACCCAGCGGCTTTGCAGAGCGGAGGGAATCCCCATCTCACTGCAACCTTGGCCGCTGCAAAGTGCGTGGGCTTATAGGGGTTGCATTGCTAACCTGGGATCCGCGGCCACACGGGCGCTGCGCAAACGGCACCCTCGCCCGCGCATGTGACTTGCGGCCTTTGCCTGTGCGGCGCATGCTGCGGAAGAAGAAACTTGCGGTGCGGATGGCCTCCCGGGAGGACCCTTCCAGCCCTGTGCCCTGCCTCTCACAGGAAATGGTAGCTGCACCTGGTAGTTGCTGCTGTTTCCTAATTTTCAGGACTACTGTTATGTAAAATTACAGGGAAAACCAGCAGCAACAGCTCTGAGGTTTGTTCCCCCCCTCCCCACCACCACCCCAAATGTACATTAGGGGAAAAAAGTTCCGCAACTGGTGGACCGGCCTTTGCAAGAGCCCCCGCCTTTCCCGCTGCACGTCCAGGCAATCAGCACGGATTAAACTCCGCCTCATGCCAGGCGAGAGATTTGGAGCGCTCACGCACCTCACACATCAAACGAGCTTCCGCTTCCCGACCCAAATCCGCTTGGCACCAGCCACGCTCCAGCGCCTTCCTTCTCCAGATAACTGTCCTTCTGAGCTCCTGGCAGGGGGACTTTGGGGAGGTGAGGAATAAGCCGCTTTGGGGGCCCTCGTCAGGAGCCGCTCGCTCTGGCAGGCGGGAGGAGAAGTTGCAAACGGTGAAAGGCGCATCGAGCGGCTGGAGACACTTTCGCGGCCACCTCTGACCTTCTTAAGAAGAGGCACTGCAACTTCTCCACATGAGCCAAGCCAGGAGAGGCCGGCCGTCTGCCTCTGAATTCGGAGAGGCGGAAACCGGACAGGTTGCGAGCAGGGATGACTCGGAGCTCCGCAGGAGCCATCCCTCTCATGGGGGATCCCTCTTGCTCCAAGAGACAAGCTTAGAGAACGAAGGCTGCAGCGCATGTGCGGAAAGACGTTCCGCTTTTTCCCCACAGGGCTTCATTCCTGGCAAGCTGCGTGTGAACCCTGGACACACAAGTGCCAGGAGCTCAGACTCACGGCCATGACAAGAAGGCCAAAATCCAGGGATCCCAGCCCAGGGAATCCGGCAGATTCCCACCTGCAAAACAGATTCCTCACCAATCCCTAGTCAGACCCACATGTGCAACTCCGAAGCAGCAAACCCCTGTCTATGCAAGGGGGAACATGCAGCTGGATCTCCCCCAGTCCTTCGCAGGATGAGTTTCGCTCCCTCTCAGCACTCGAGGAATGTCGTCAGTGCGCTCATGTTTGTCTTCAGCCTGGCCTGGAATTACTCCCCTCCAATCCCACTTAGAGCCACTGATTTGCCACGGATTCCTCAACGAGCGACTTAGAGCGATCGAGGCTGATCTCATGCACCAGCTCAGAGCAGGTTGAGCAGTGACACTGGAGCTAGAACGAAGCAGCCGAGCAGCATGACTCCTTCGTCAGAAAACAGCCCGCCTCGCATCAGGCAGTGCCCCTCAGAGGCAGCCTGGCTCTTCCCGACACACATCGTGGGGTGTGGGCACCTCTGCTGCACCTCCTGGGCCATATCATTTACGAGTCATTTCTCCGCAAGCAGCACTCACAGGGAGATAATGTACAGCTCAAAGAGCCACAGGTAAAGTAAATAATAAAAGGGGGAAATGACAAAAGCCTAGGCTACAGCCTCCCATTCCCAATAAACTCAAGTAGACGGACATAAAACCGTTTGCACGATGCTGCAGTCGTTACTTAAAGCCCAGGAACGGATCACAGTGAAATGAATTCTTTGTCCGGCATTTTAGCGCCACGCTGGAGGGGGAAACCCCCGTCCGCTGCACGGAAGGGGCACACACGGAGTCGGCGAAATCCACGCGGCCTGCATCTGGCTGCGTCAGCGGCTCTTTTATTCATTTAATTAATTTAAACCTTTGAGGTTTTTGCATACCGTCCGACTACTGCTGTCTCGTTTGTCCATTCATTGGCTGAACCGGATTCTGCACGTGAGAACTCGGTCCATGCACTCTCGCATGCACGCCAGTCCTCCCCAGGCTGTGGAGTAGGTGCACTTCAGCAAAAGCCGGCCCAACACAGGAGCTGCGGGTTGTGTGTACGGCCCGAGTCTGAACTGCTGGACTCCTCTGTGGATTTCTCCCCTGTCCCCAGTGGGGCCATTGGCTGGCAGTTCTGCTTTTGCAAGAACGTGGCAGCCCTTCATTTCCAATAGGAATGTTTCGTTTGAGCCGTGCTCACCGCGCATGGATTGGGCCAGGAAGCGAAAGAGCGTCAAGGCAGTTCAATCAGGAGTAATTAGGCCCTGTGTCGGCAGAAGCATTCGCAGGGCTGACAGTTGGAGGACAGCTTGCCGTGGGATATCTCATCCGCGGCCTGCTCCCTGCTTCCGGGCGGGTGTCGCTCTCCGCTGCTCCCTGGCCTCCAGGGATGCCACGGCACTGCCAGGGAGTGGCCTCTGGGGAAAGAGGCAAACGCTGGCAGGCTGCCGGAGTGCCCCACGTTTTCTGTTGGGTGCCCTTTAACAGCGACGGCCCATTTCCCTTATAAAGCGCCGTCTCTCCTGGCTGCCTGCGGAAACGGAAAATGTGGGGTGCTGGCTTTGCTCTCCTCCGGCGCCCAGCCTCCCTTCAGGGGCCTCTGGGACCAAAATCCCCCAGCGCAGCCTGGATTCACGTGGTCTCCGCTGTGCATGCTACATGCACCCTGAACGCCAAGCACGGACCGACCCCCCCGCTCCCCAGGAGGGTCTGTTGAAAGCCCTCCTGGTGAATTTGTTCTTGCTGTGGCCAGACACCTTCCAAGCCCTGGCAAGCTGCCAGCCGTCCTGTGCCGCCCACCTTCTGTGCAGGCCGGGCAGTATTCCTGACGGAGATGCCGGAGAGTGGCTGCTGCCCGTTTGTGTTGGCTGCCCTGGGCTAGCTGGGCCTGGGGCCTGACTCAACATAAAGGCCACTGCTGGTGACCCCATGTTGCACATTAGCAGCATCTGGGCAGCAGACTGGCCAAGGCACATGGGCCCTGTCCTCACTGTGGTGAGATGTGACCTTCAGGAGGTGTGACACTGGAAAATGCCTCCTCTTTGGGCTCAATGAACTTTCGACAGATTTCCAAGCCAATAAGCCAAAAGTGGGGGTGTTAGCAACTGCAAAATTCTTCTGGAGACTTACCGTGTTTTTTGCTCTATAAGACTCACTTTTCCCCCCCTCAAAAGTCAGGGAAAATGTCTGTGTGCCTTATAGAGCGAATATGTGTGTGCATTAAGTCTGTCAGATGTGCAGCCCATGGGGAAGCGATGGGGAATGTGCCTGTGATTATGCGCCCAGTTGATTCAGAATATTTTTTTTCTTGTTTTCCTCCTCTAAAAACTAGGTGCATCTTACAGTCAGGCGTCTTACAGAGCGAAAAATACGGTACACAGATTTCCCCCTGCTTCAAAAAAATAGAATGTGAATTCCAGCCCATTTTTTAAAAGTTGGTGTGCAAGCTACCTCAACTGGCCAGAAATTGAGTGGGTACCAGCACAGAGTTGGTGGAACAGAATTTTAATTTGTGGGGACAGAAAAATCTGTTGTCCTTTCACCCCTTTCAGGGTTTCTCACACATCCTTATCTGCCGTATTTCTGCTTAAATTATCATTAGCTCCACATTTGTTGTTTTTAGTCGCGAAGTCGTGTCCAACCCATCGCGACCCCATGGACAACATTCCTCCAGGCCCTCCTGTCCTCCACCATCCCCCGGAGTCCACTCAAGCTCACACCAACCGCCCCAGTGACCCCATCCAGCCACCTCATCCTCTGCCCTCCCCTCCTTCTTTTGCCATCTATTGTTCCCAGCATCAGGCTCTTCTCCAGGGAGTCCCTCCTTCTCATTAGGTGGCCAAAGTATCTGAGTTTCATCTTCAGGATCTGGCCTTCTAAAGAGCAGTCAGGGCTGATCTCCTCTAGGACTGACCAGTTTGATCACCTTGCAGTCCAAGGGACTCGCAGGTGTCTCCTCCAGCACTGCAACTCAAAGGCCTCAATCCTTCGCCGATTCTTCCATATTTGTGCAGATAAGCAAATGTCGTGCACTGTTGGTATCAGTGGCGGTGGGAGAGATGAGCTAACCAAAGGCAGCTTTCCTGGCCAGTCCTGCTTAGGCCGGGGTGGGCAACTTGGAGCCGCCCGGGGGTTTGGGCCCCAAATCCAGCAGGGCACAGGTTGCTCGCCTCTGTTCCGAAGGGGCTGCATGTGCCCACGCAGGAGAACCAGAGAATCCCATGGGAACCAAGTCAGCTCCAGCTCCAGCTCCTGGCGACCGAAGCCTGGGAGTCTTGCATGCCTCCTCCAGCCCTGGCGTCAGCAAGAAGAGAACGTAAGTTGCGAAAAGCCCCAGGCTGAAAACCCCAGTTCCTGCTCCCACTCCTCACAGGGCATCCCCCTGAGCCTGGCTACCAGTGTAGAAACGCACAAAGTGATACACACCAGCTCACCTAAGCGTTCTGATCCCACAGTGGCCAATAGCTGCCACAGGAAATCAACAAGCAGCACATAAGTGCCACGGCACCCTCCCACCCATGTTCCCCAGCAAGTGGTGTGCTCAGGCACACTGCCTCTGACACTGTAAGTCACATTCAGCCATCAGGACAGGCAGCCGTGGAGAAGCTTCTCCTCTGTGAATTTCCTAATCCCTGCTTAAAGCCACCTGAACTGGTAGCCCCCAGGACATCCTGTGGAAGGAGGGGGTGACTTTCTGGCGCTGAAACGGAGAATGGGGTGCTTTCTGTGGGGTCGCGTGGGTGGGCCACAGCCAAGGACGGTGCGAGGCTGCGGCCACACGCCGCAGTGGCACCCATCCACCCTCCCGCATCCTTGCAGAGAGCCAAGGCAGCAAAACGAGGGTGGGGGCCCGGATCCGGCAGGCTGAGAGGCCTGCAAACAGACTCCCCAGAAGATTGTGAAAAATTAGCCTTCCTTTTAGCTCTCGTTATGGCCAGTGGCTGGGAGGAATAAACTGCACTGAACTTAATTCAGATTTTAATAAGATACATTGCCTGATAAATGTGCTTTATTTCGTTTGGTAAATATTACACAAAGATCATGCAAATATCCACTGGGGGAAAAATACATATGAAATGGAATTACAATATAGTTAGCTAATGCCAGCGGAGGCATCTGTAATAACAAAGATCAGCAAAAGAAATCAGCGTCAAAGCAACGCTCCTAGAGCTGCCGGAGGAACCTGGCTGTAGTTCCTGGGATACAAAGGGAGACGTGCATTTCGCGTCTGGCTATAAAGGCGAAAGTTGAGCTCCTCACACTTCTGACGGTCTGACTTACAAGCTGCGCACAACCTCTCAGAATCCTCCACCTATTTTTTTGGGTGGAGAAAGGAGAGTGACAATTTCCCTGGACTTCTCCAGTGGGGATGGAAATTCTCCACAGCTTTTCGCAGGTGTGGGTCAGCCCAGGCAGGGGTTGCATAGCCCCAGACCCTCAGTCTGTGGGTCTGTGGGTCTTCTTCAGCCGCCCGGTCCATGGAGCCTCCAATCTCCCGAGTCCCTCAAGCCACAATCCTCTCCAGTCCCTTAGTCCACCAACCCCTCATTCTCGTGATCCATGCCAACTTTTCAGGCCATGGATCTTCTCCAGTTTCCCAAGTCTTGGATCCTCTTAGGACAGGGGTCTTCTCCAGTCCCTTAATCCATCAGTCCTCCAGCCTCTCCCATCTCTTGATCTTCTCCAATCTCCACCCCGCATGGAGTGGATGTGACAACGCCACGTCACTGGGTAGGAAGACGGGTTTAGATTCATGGCAAGAGTGCTTCGAAGCGCCCAATTAATTCCAAACTGAATAGCATACCAACTAACTGCATGGATCCAGCCTTGCTGCACAGATGACCTTGATGAATAGCTGAACATTGACCGATGGGGAGATGGATTATGAAATCCGGTAGCGTCGGTAAGACAGATGTATACGAGCCTCGGATGCGAGGCACGGAGGCCACGGGGATGGTTCGTTGGGCTCATGCTCTCTTCGTGTCTTCCCAGAGAGCACCCCTTTCAGGGTGGTCACCCCAGCAAGCAGAACGCTGTTCCACGTGGACACCGGAGCGCTTGCTTTCTCACCTGCCCCTTGCACCTCCCCTTCAGGCTCCCGGGATGGGCAAGCGCTTGTTCCTCAGTCCTGGGGCAGCGAATGGCGCTTGTGCTCCTGGATGCCAGCAGAGTCCCCCACCCACAGGGATGAGCAATCGATAGCCAGCCACTCCGAGAGAACGCAAAACCCCTGGCCCCCAGACCTCACCCACTGGGCAGGGTGCCCCCATTTTCCGGCTCCTCTAGGTCAGGACTCCCAGCCGTGGGGCAAGGACTCCCAACAGTGCCCAAGTTCTCCAGCCCCTGCCACATTTAAATAAAATTAATACGAATCTTGGCAGGTGTGCAAGTGTCGTTCTTTTCCTGCCAGCCTCTTTCTCTCGCTGCTTGCAATTTATCTCACTTCTGACCAGCCACATCCTCCGTGCGAGCAGTTTCTCAAATGCCCACATGTGCCACTGGCCCAAAAGAGCTGAGGACCCCTGCTCCACGGTGCAGAGTCCAGGCCCCCTAATGCTCCCCCGGGGTCCCCACAGTTCACGCTGACCTGAGATCGGAGATAGTGGTGGGAGGGCAAGTGAGCACCAGCCAGGACCGGACTGGGAGCAGTAGCCCTTCCAGCCAGGTCCACTCACAGGGCTTCCACTGCCCTGTGAAGTCCGGGACTCGCTGGTGCTGGCCGTGTCCCCAGAGGAGAAGTCGCCCCCTTCAGAGGAAGCCGCATGTCCAGAGGTGAGGTGCAGCCCAGAACAGCTTGTGTCAGAAGGGCAGCGGGTGGCCAGACGACCGCAACGGACCCTCCTTCTAAGTCAGAGGCCGAGCAACTCTCCAGTCCCCACGAACGCGGCATCCGAACAAGTGGGCCAGGGTGGCTCCGTCAAGGGGGACCTCCCCTAGCGAGCCAGCCCTCTTGGAAGGAAAGTCTGCCTTCTGACCGAGGCCCGCCTCATGAGCAGGACTGCAGCCCGATGGCTAGGGTGGACCGCGGCTCAGCCCTGGAGGGGCAGAGGAAGCTCTGGAAAGGTCAGCTGTGCCTCAGGCCAGCTAGCGCTCTCCCAATCTTTGCTTCCGGCCGAGCCTCCGTGCCACTGAGCCTGGGGGCTGCCAGATTCGAGAGCACCGCTCCATCTCTCACAGCCCCACACTGCCCCACCCCAGTACAGCCCCATCTGCAGCTCCATTTCCCAGCCTTTTCAGAGCGTGGCAGAATTAAGCATCTGTGTGTGCTTCCAAACCATGTTTAAAAGGAAAGTACCGTATTTTTCGCTCTATAAGATGCGCCTGACCATAAGATGCACCTTGTTTTTAGAGGAGGAAAACAAGAAAAAAAATACTCTGAATCAAACAGGCACATAATCACAGGCACATTCCCCATCGCTTCCCCATGGGCTGCACATCCGACAGACTTACTGCGCACACATATTCGCTCTATGAGACGCACAGACATTTCCCCTGACTTTTGAGCGGGGGAAAAGTGTCTTATAGAGCAAAAAATACGGTACCTGGCACAGGGATGGGGGCGCATCTTCAGCCTCTGGGTCCAGTTCAGTTTGGGGCTGCGGGAGGGGTGGAATATGCCGCACCTCCCAGCACAGTGCAGTTTTCCTGCCGGCCGCTCAGCTTCAGAAGAGGTCTTTCAACCTTTGGAATGGGCCGGGGGGCACAGAAAGCACACACAGTTTGGGGGGGAGACCATTTGGGGCCAGCGTGGGCCCCAGCCTCTGGCCCGGCAGCATCCCTGGACCCCAATCTTCTTCACCATACACGAGGAGAGGGGCTTAAAGCCCCCTCAGCACCCGTGCCACTTCCTTGCCCCAGTCTGTCCTAGAAGCCATCTCTTTCCCCGTTGGTGCTCTGTATTGCCATTACTGCAAGCTTCATTGCTGTCTAATATCCAAAGATCTCAGGCCTGCTAAAACCAAGTTGCCCTTCAGAGGCAAATAGTGCCAGAGCGAGGAAGGCAGGCGGAGGGGAAGGCCCAAAGCCCCCCTTTCAACCGCCTGGCGCAGGCCGGCTCCCTCTGAAGCGCAGCTTGCAAAACGGGGCTCGGCATGCTTTTCAAGCGCTCCAGTCACAACCACTGCACTTTGCTTTCCTGAACCCTGAATCCGGGAACTCCCCAGCTGTGGATGATGGGCATCCCAGCCATCCTGGGGCAGGGGCTCGAGGCTGGGGCAGGCTGGCCCTGTCACTCCTTGCCCTGCCAGGCTGGCTCCCAACAGCACCAGAAGGTGATGAACCCGGAGATAAACCGAGACTTGCAAAGAGCTAGTAAAAATCCGATGCTGTTAAAATCTACAGCTGCACTTTGGAACCTGGCGTCTTCCCCACCGCTCATCCCGAGGCAAAATTCCCCATCAACTTGACATTACAGCGAAATCTACTTACCCAATTAACCACGGTGCTCCCATTCCGAGCAGGGCCGCGCTGATGGTAGATTTTACAGATGCTGCATTTATCGGGAAGCTGGCAGAAAGGGAGAGCCACTCGGGGAGGGGGCGCCTGCGGAGCAACACAAAGGGAGCCCAGTAAGGCCGCCTCCGGATCGGTGCCGTCTCCCTCGCATGTGGCGCTGGCCTTTTGATCTGGCTCAGCCCGCGGGGCGCTGATCCGGCCCGGGTCCCCCACGAACAGGCCTCCAACCACCCAGAAGGCTAGATCAAAAGGCTGCTTCTAGCTGGGATGGGGGATCCCCCCCCCATTTGCACTCGTATGACAAAGATCATTCTTACTTTAATTATTTCTTTAAAGTTTTTATATGCTGTCCAATCCTAAAGTCTCTGGACAGCTTGCAAAAAGCAAGAAACCAGAAAACAAAGCAACCATGTGCAACCACCAATGCGCAACATGCTGCATTTGATAGATAATGATAAAATCAAAGATAGAACCAATTAAGCGTTAAAATTTTTGGAAAATTAAGAGGTCTTTGACTGATGTCGAAAAGAATAGTGACAGAGCCAGGCAAACCTCCCTGGGGGGCATGTTCCAAAGTTGGGGCGCCACTGCTGAGAAGGCCCTTCTCCAAATTTCTTTCAAAGGGGGCTCCCGGAGAAGGACCTCTGCCTCCGATCTCAGGGGCGGGCCGGCACACAGGGAAGGAGGCGCTCCTTCAGGCGCTGCCCTGCAGTATGAGCCCTGCAATGCAGTTATATCCCACCCGTTTCCCTCTGGTTAGGATCCCAAGCTGGCTTGTGCGTTCCTTCTGCCCTCCATTTTCTCCTCACAACAACCCTGTGGGGTTGATTAGGCTGAGAGTCCATGACTGGCTTCCAGGCACCCAGGGAGCATCATGGCCAGGTGCGGGCTAGATCCTGGATCTCCTGAGTCCCAGGCGAACACTCTCACCACTGGGCTGCACTGCCTCTCTGTCTTGCATGGTGGGAAAGTTATTCATTTCCCCCTTAGCACAGTTCTGAGTCTGGCTGAAGGAGTCTCCTCCACTGCAGACATTATGTGTCCCAGGGTCGGGGCAAACCCTGCTGGCGGCCGTCCCCACAAGCATCCATGGGCTCAGCCTGGCCTTCCGAGGCAAGTGGGGGCCAAGGGGGGCCCGTGAGCGCCAGCGGAGCCCCAGTGACTTTCCTCGGGTGCCTGCTGTTCTGGCGAGCAGCCAGGGAACCGGCCTTCTCCAGTGCCTGGAGCGGTCGAGTGGCTTTGCCCGCTAGGCTGGCGCACAGAACGGGGCTCAATTCCTCATAAAAAGGTCAAGGTAAAGGTTTCCCCTTGACTTTAAGTCCAGCCATGCCTGACTCTAGGGGGTGGTGCTCATCTCCGTTTCCTGGCCAAGGGAGCCAGCGCTTGTCCGCAGACAGTCTCCGTGGCCATGTGGCCGGCATGACTAAACACCGAGGTGCAGGAACGCTGTTACCTGCCCACCGAAGTGGCACCTTTTTATCTACTCGCATTTGCATGCTTTCGAGCTGCAAGGTCGGCAGGAGCTGGGACGGAGCAACAGGAACTCACCCCGTCTGCGGATTCGAACCGGCGACCTTTCGATCTACCAGCCCAGCAGCACAGTGGTTTAACCCACTGCGCCACTTGCATCCCTCGTTCCTCATAGGCAGCCCATAAATGTTGGGCGTACTCGCCCAGAACTTGGACTCTGGGCTGCCAGAAAGAGAACTGGAGTCTGAGGAGCATGCTTCCGAGTTGTGGTTCTCACCGCCAGCTACAAGAGTTCAGAGCATACACAGAGTGTTACATAGATTCTGAGTCACGTGGGCCCAGCAGATGGGCCGCGGATGACGAAAAAAGGGGAGCACAGTCAGAAGGTGGGAGGTCTGCGAAGGAGGTTCCGTATGATGGCATGTGATTGCAGGAGGTTAACATAAGGAGCACTGAGGCACAGGGGTTACTGTGGCTCTTGGCGTGCAAATGAGAGCGATTGCAATGCTGCAAACCTGGCAGCCTCACCAGCCTGACTGATCGGCGAAACAGCAGCCCCGGCCGCTTCTTGCGGGAGCCGCCAGGTCCCACTTCTTAAAGTAACAGCACACGCCAAACAGTAACCTGGCTCGGGATTTTGGGGTGCTTCCTGAGAAAGGGGTGCAGGCATTTTAAAACACAAAGGCACATAAGCATCCCTTTCCTGCCAGGATTTAGCTGAATTTTCCCAACACCAGACCCCACAAGCTAGGATGCCAGAAGAACCCACAGTGGAACCAAAGGGCCTGAATGGCTGTGAATCCATTCTGTGGATTATGCCGCAGGTGGCCGCTTTCTGCGCTGCACAGATTCTCTGGACCTGCGGACCATTTTTTTACACTCTCCCAATGTGCATTTTTATGCATTGCTTTCATGACTACCTGCATTGTCCTGGGTATACACATTGGAGAATGTCTTTGCAAGATACCTGAGCATTGCTTCGTATATTCATGCAAAACTGCAAAATCGGTAACGTACTCATTAAGTTGTGGCATAACACACCTCTCCTCCATTCCTAGTCTCCTGTGGGAGGTGAGTCCATGATGCGGGCAGGGCCGTGTGAATCGGCAAGACCCGAGTCCCCTGAAGCTCCCTGCGTTCCAGCTCAAACACTCCTTCCATCTCATGCTTGTATCGCAGTGTGAGCTTTGCTCCTTTCTCACGAAAACCCTGCCAACCATATGCTCTGATTGTGCGCTTCTTGGAGACGGAGGCACTCTTTTCCCATTGGTTAAAGCACTTTTGCTGTGCACTTTTAAATGTATTTTTCTTGTGAGTCACTAAGCAGCACCTAAACCACACATTGAAAAGGCAAGAACACCCCCTACACGCACACACACACACACATTAGGGTCTTGTGGATAAGATTTAAAAACATCCATAATAGCAATTTCCTTTTTATTCTTATTTTTATTTATGTCTATACCTCCTCGGAGCCAAAGCTCCCTTGGTGTTGTATATCTTACGTATGTGTATGCAGCAAAACTTGCTGCTGCTGTTGAAAATAACGATGATGGGCAGCTCAGAGCTCCATATTTATCTGTTTGTAAATTATCCCGAAAGAACACCTGTTGAAATGTGCCATTTTCATCACATTGTGTTATCCCACCTGCATTTTCTCAGAGAACACGTCTCATCCTGCGCATTTTTCAAAGGTGTGCGCATTGCCAAACATGTCGGGATTCTGCAACCGGATGGCAAGACTGGACATCCGCAGACGCTGACCACACATTGCAGCTGGGCTGTGCTTGGTCCGGAAGCTGTGAACTGGGCAAATGCCGGCCAAGAACCAACCGAGCGGGTTTCCCACCTCCCCAGGCTGGGCTTCAGGGCAGCGTGGCCCGGCCCGCCCCTGCATCCACCGGAGAGCCGCGGCGTTGCCCCCCAGGGTGGGCCTGCGTCCCAGCCCCTCCCCTGCCCAGTCCGGCTGCACCTGCCCTGAAGGTGACCCCCGCCTCACTGCTTCCCGGCTGGCCATCAGTACCACCCCCAGCTCACCCGCCTCCTCGTTCGATGGAGAATTGGCAGGCCACGCACTCCGGGACATCAGATGAATGTCTGGCGCTCCCTGGAGGATCCTGTGTCCATAAACCGATGATTGGATTAGTCCAGGGCTGGCCGCGCTGCTTTTTCTCCGGTGACAGATCCTGCAGCGATAATATTCTTCATTTGCTAAGTAATCCCCGGCCATTCCGGAGATGGGCTGAAAGCCGGCCTCACTCAAGCACTTGGCAGAGCGGGAGGGGGGCGAGGGGCCCAGCTTGGCCCGTCTTCCGGGGACCTGCCGGCTGAGATGGATGTCTCCCTTGAAACAGGGGGCGCGTGAGAGCTAATGCCATTTACCGCTGGAGTGGCGGCGGCGAGCCATCGGAGCGGAGGTGCCACTGGCCTTCAGCCTCCGAGACGACACCTTCGTTCTGGGGACAGGAGGGGGCCCCGAGCGCAGTGCAAAGAAGCTTCCGATTTTTTAGGAGCCCCGAACCCCGTTCCCAGACAAGGCGGCCTGCAGCAACTACTCGGGAGCAGGAGCGCATGGAGGGAGCTTCCAGGGATCAGCCTTCGCCCCGCTGGCGCCTCCCAGAGCAAGCCCGGGCTCAGACACAGCACAGGAGCCAGAAATGCTGGCAAGAAGCATGGAGGGGTAGAAATCCATGCAGCGCACATCCGTGTGGGAAAGCTCGTGAGAAAGGCACCAGTGGAGAAGCGCTGCCAGTTGCGCCAGTGGGAGGAGATGGGCACGTGGATGCGTCCGCGAAAAAACATGCACAGACCCTCATGCCAGGGCCCATCTGGCGGTGGCGGGGAGGGGGGATAGCTCCCCATCAGCTCCTAGCTCAGGCTGAAACAGGCTTCCGGGTGAAACGTGGAAGGCTTGCATGCGCTGCCTTTGCTGCACTCTGCTTCCCTCCTTTGGGAGCATGTCGTTGTTCTGCCAAAGCCCAGGCCTCCCCCTCCCTGTGTCACGGGCACGGTGCTCTCCTCCGTGCGTGGAAGACCTCAGGCTGAGGGGAAGCCAGCAGTTCTGCCTCCCCATCCCATGATTCCCAACCTGGCCTTCTAAGATTACCCAGAAGGCCAAATTCGCATCTCTTGGCCCCGGCCCCGGCCCTAAGCCTTACCACAACAGGCAGTTGTGAGTTGTTGCCCATCTGTTGTGACACGCTTAACCCTTTCTGATGGCTGGAAATGCCTCCCCTCAGTCCAAGTTACCAACAAGAGATCTAAGCTAAAATATGGCGGTGAACTTTTTAAGTTTTACTCTAGTTCTCCCTTTTATTTTACACTATTTTTTCACTATTTAATGGTGATGCTCTTTTATCATTTACATTATTTTACATCGTTGTGAACTGCCCAGAGAGCTTTGGCTCTTTGGCTGTATTAAAATGTACTGAATAAATAAATATTTTCCCCTTGCCCCATCTGCCTGTGCACCCCCAGTCCCTGGCATGTGGCCCCCAGAAAGCATCTCTGCAGTGCAATTCAGCCCTTGAGCCAAAGAGCTGGGCTTGCGCATGGGAGCGCCAGGCCCCTCTGTGCGCCCGGAGCTGGCCCCCTCCCTCCTCCCCTCTGGTTCCAGCACTTGAGTCAGCCCTGTGACATGCGGTGCCCTGACTGAGTGTCCACAGGTAACCTCTGAGCTCTTGATGGCCTTCGCCAATCCAGGAAAGAGAAGCCTCTGCCCATGGAATGACGCATGAAATCAAAGACTAGTCATGTGGGAAGGGGCCGGGAAGGCCATCGATCCCTCTCTCTGCAGCCACGTCTGGAGGGAAGCAGCGCCGTGCGATCTCGCCCGTCTTGCTTTGCGGCTGGTAAAGCTCAGATTGCAGGCTGGATGGGGGAACGTCTCGTGCTTAGGGGTAGGCAGGGAATCCCGCAGAGGTGAAATCCCCGCTTGCACCAGGAACCCAAACAGACCTCAGCCACCTCCTGCGGAGTGGCACACCTGCAGCCAGCACCTCCTAACAGGGTGTCGGATGCGGCTTTTCGGTGTGATGTGCAGCCGTGAAGCGGGGGACCCGCCTGCCCACCTGCGCCGCTCCATTTCCCCGGCCTGACGTACCCAGGCAGCCGAAGCAGCGGAGTCCGTCCCTGGGGACTTGTTGCAGGCTAATTACGCCTGTCTTTCCCCCCACGTCCCCGCTTGCAAACTCCCTTGATGCCGACGCGGAGTGCCACTGCCTGTGACATCCAGGGGAGCTGCAGGTGGGAGCTCCGAGTTGCTGCGACAGGCAGCACCTGCTTGCCGAACCAGCTTTGCCCGAGGCGCCGGCCCATCGAGGTTGTTCGGATCACCAGATCAGACCAGAGGGCTCTCTGGATCTTCCCAGCGCAGAGGCATGCTTTGCCCCCTTCCCCGTTGTGGGGCAGGAGACGGGGCTCCCAAGTGGCCAAAATGGGCCAAACCTTCTCTCCGGAGCTCAGTTGGACCTGCTCTGTTTCCTTCTGCTCTGTTTTGGGGTCTGGCAGGGGTGGGGAACGGGGCCGTTCTAGATTCTCTGCTTGCAGTTCCTTTAGTGGTGTTGACTTTCACTGCCCCAGAAACCCCCTGGGTGCAGGGTGGCCAGAAATGTCACATTCAAAGAAGGAAAACCAGGGCGGAGGGAATTTATGATTGGGAGGTGATGTGGTGCTGAGATGGGGACCGGAGAGATCCAGGTTCAAGACCACACCCAGCCATGGGGTCACTGGGTGGCTTTGGGCCCATCATTTTCTGTCAGCCTCACCTTCCTCACAGGGTTGTTGCAAGGATAAAACAGGTAGAAGAAACTTTGCAATCCGCCAAGGGTTCCTCACAAGAGGAAGAACGGTGGGGTGTGGATGGAACATAATAATCATTCACCCAGCCCAGAGCGCACCCAGTCAAACAGCCCTGCCAGCCTTCCCAACCTGATGCCTTCCAGATGTTGTGGACGTCAACTTCCCCCAGCCCAAAACAGCTGGAGGGAACTAATGTTTGCAGGCTGTGGAAGTGGTCCTAAGGTTTCCCAAGAACCTGAGCTGAGCAACGGAAAAGCATCTCTCCGGTCGGTCATGAGAGAGGGTGTGTGAGGGTGTGTCATTTCGCGAAGCATCCAGGCAGGGTGGGTGTGGGGAGGGGGCACCATGGCTGTGCCCTTGCACCGGCATTCCACCTGTGCCCAGCAGGCCACACAGCCACGGGGCCACGCATCCCAGGTGGCATGAGAATGGGTGGTGGAGGGAAGCTGCAGCTTCCAGAAGGCAGGCCCTTGGGCCGCCTAGAAAAGCAACTCGTGCCAGCAACATGTGCGCACAGTCGTGGCATTTCTGCTGCCGCGCCGGCCTGCCAGGCACCGTTTGAGCGCAAGGAAAGGAGAATTTGCGGCTTTCCCCACCCCCGCCGCCAGTCCATCGCATCCGATTAATGGCCTTCCATCAGCTGCACATGTCTTTCTTTCTGACTCTCGGCTTATTAGGGGCCTGCGATTTAAAGCAGCCTGGCTCCCAAACCGGCTCCCAGGCCTGCGTGTCACACTGACAAACAGGTTTACAAAAGCACTAATCAATGGCTAATGATTGAGCTGACAGGGGCTCCACGGGGAAGCCTCCGGAAACAAAACCCACTGCAGACTAGCTGCTTTCCCTTCTCCGCATTTCTCCCTCCACACCGTTTGTGGTTGCTGGGTCCAGGGAACACATGAAGGGGCTGCCAGGGACTGGGGGCCAGCAGTGCCAGGGGAACCGCCGGCACGCAGAGGTGCGGGATATTTATTGGCACTCAAAGAGCATGCAGACAGGCCCCATTCAAAGCCCAGAGGGTGAGCAGTAGCCCAAACTGTCTCGGGCACGTCTTGGTTCCAGTTTGTGCCAATGGAGATGCACTCCTTCCGCCCACTGGACCGGCCCGCTTTGGCCTACGGAGGGTGGGAAATGGGCGCGCACGTCATGCGATCGCGTGCATCTCCTGCGCGATCCCCGGGGCAGTGTGTGAGAATCTCCCACTTGCACGAACTGTGCAGGAACCACGCATGGGAACAGGAGTCCGACACAAGAAGAACGGTATGTGATGTTTGGAACGGCTGAGTGATGTTCCATATTAGGCATTCAGCTATCCCTCAGGAGAAGGGATTCACCCTTCCTGTGAACCAGGAATACTGAACCGTGTCCCGTCCTGGCTGCCCGTCTTTAGTAACGGATGGCGTGTGTGCGCTCACGGATCTCAAAAGGCAGAGGCTAATTCTGCCACGCAAGTTTGTTCGATCACATGCGGGAGAGCCAGTGCGATGCAGTGGTCAGCGAGCTGGACAAGGAGTCAGGACTCCTACTTGGCTGCAAAGCTCCCCAGGTGTCTTTGGGCCCAGCGCTAGCTTTCCACCTGGCCTACCTCACAAGGTTGTTATGAGAATAAAAAACAGAGGGTCAAGAAAGCTGCCTCCTGTTCCTTTGTCGGGGGGAAGAGCATGGCATAAAAGTGGAAATATGCAAACACATTGCACTGCGTGGTCTTGGAGACGTACGACGCTGCCTCCTGCCGAGTCAGCCAGCATTACTGACACGGGCTGGCAGCAACAGCTCTGCAGCAGTCCAGGCAGGAGTGTTTCCAGTCCAGGCTGGATACTGGGAGATGCATGGGAGCCGTGGCGTGCCAAGCAGGCACCACTGCTGACCTACAATCCCTACGGTTTGGCTCGGTGTTTTACCGATGCTTCCACTAGCCATGCTGCCCACAGGGAAGAGGCCACAGATCTTGATATAAGCTTACATCCCATCATATGCAGAGGGATGAAATGACGCCTCCCCAGAACTGTGTGAAAGGGAAGCCCTCAAGACGCTGAGTATCATGGCAAACCAGGTGCAGGCAGCGCCGGGGCAAGCCATGGAGTGGAATGTGACCATTGCTAATGCGTTCGTTCCCCATGGAAGCAAGACGAGCGAATCCACTGTGCTGAAATTTGGGGAGATGTTTAAAGGAAGACAAATCTGGGTGAGAGGCAGGAAGACCAGACGTGGCTCAGACAGAAGTTTGGAGAAACGGGGAATGCTGTGCAGGGGGTGGAGAGAGCGTGTGATTATGTGTGCATTGAATATCCGGAGCTACCATGAGAACACCGGGTGGTTTTCTCTAGGTTAGCAGGGTTTCTAAGGCTTTCCGATAGCGGCAAGAAAAGGCAAGCCCCCAAATTCTTCTCCTTGCAACCAAGTTTTACTGTCATAGGAGAGCTGCATTCTGAGCTATGCTCAGTTCTGGGAATCAGACTGAATTCCGGGGCTCCAAAGGCTCGAATGTGCAGCAGTCAAATCAGACGCAAAGATCCTCCCCAGATGTCTGGCCTCTGCTCAGCCCTGGCAGTTGCTGTGGCGGACAAGGGAGCTCCACATGCCCCATTTTGGGCCCACCTGCCATGGGGATTGTGGGCGGGGATGGTTCATGCGCAGGCCAGGAGGCCCTCGGGGCATGCTCTGGAGTAGCAGCCCTGTGGAATGGTGTGGCGCACACAGACCATTTCCGTTTTGCTGAAGAATCCACATCCTAACTGGGACACCAGATGGCTCTGATTAGGGATGCCTGAGAAATTCATTTCAATGCATTTTTGGTCAGAATCTACCCCGTTCACATCTCCCTGATCAGGCGTGGACTCAGAGTCAAACCCTGGCGTGGCTGACGTTCTGGCTTCTCCGAGCCCGCAGGGCGATTTGTGGGTCTTTTCGCCGCAAAAGACCCAAGGTGCTTGTAGTGGAGGGCCGATCAAAGCTATTCATTCATTCATTCATTCATTCATTCATTCATTCATTCAAGGCATTTGACAGGCTGTGCCTAGATGCTGCATGCCTTTGCAAAAGCGGACATGTATCCTTTCACCAGGCTGAAGTATGTGCACATTTCGGGAATGCGCACAGCCACATTTTGGGGAAAGGTGCATGAAAAAAAATCATGGATTTTCGCAGGGAAATAATGAAATAAAGCTTGCAGGTTTGTTCTGAGCCAGAATGCACCCAGAGTTGGAATTCAGAGAACTCTGGCAAGTTTGGGTGCTGCTGGTCCCCTGATGCTCTGATGAATGAGTCGGTTTTCCATCCCTTTGAGCAGGATATACGGGCTGATGGTCCAGGCCCAAATTAGGCAGCCTCAGCTGTTCGTCCGTCCGTCTGTCCGTTGGTCTGTCTGTCTCTTAGTCCCCACTTTTGAAAGGAGATGCTGGGAGGGGGCAGGTTGTCTCCACACCTGTGGCAGAAGACAGGGAAGCGGGGGGAAGGGGCTCGCGGCTGTCGGGTGACTGATGGCAAACGGCTCCGCTGCGTCCCAGCGCATCCCAGGGCCTCCTTGGCTCCCTGCCAGGCCAGGCAGCTCCGCCAAGGGGGGCCTGGTGGGAAACACTCATGTTCGGGGCATTCCGTGGTCTGTTTAGGAGACGTCACTGGACACGCTCACCCGATACAGAGGCTTCCCTGTACCCTGGGCATTTTAGCAGGATGTCCCTCCTTCTCTCCATCAGCATCCACTCCCAGGGTCTGAAGCAGCCTTTCCTAACCAGGTGCCCTGACAACCACTAGCCTTCCTGAGCGTTGGTTGGGGCTGATGGGAGTTGAAGTCCCCAGAAACTGGAGACTTTCAGGTTGGAGTAAGGGCCTCGAATCTGGGAGGGGCCTATTCAGATGGCATGTCTGGCAGGACCATGGAAGGGACCAGATTGGAGGGATGGAGAGAAAGCTGAGGCTCACAGTGAGTGGCTTGCCTAAGATGACTCCCGAACAACAACCCTGCGAGGTGGGTTAGACTTGAGAGTCAGTGGCTGAATCAAGTCAGTGAATGTCAGGGCCGAGTGGGGCCTCTAACCCGGCTCACCAAGGCCACGTTTGGACTCTTGATGTGTGTGAAATGGGAGGCTTTTGGGCCACTTCCCCAGCTGTGCTGCTTGGCAGGAGCAACGCTGCAGCGGCACCCCGGGCGCGCTTTGCTTCCAAAATGGGGATGGGCGTGCTGTGCTGGTGAGAGCGCGGCTGAGCTGCAGTCCCCCTTCGGCTCGGCACCACACTGGGCATGTGGCTTCAGCCAGGCCCTGCCTCTCACCCTGGCCCGCTTCACAGGGCTGTTGTGCACAGCTGCCCAGGAGAGCCTGACTGCTTCTGCCAAGTCCCCTGCCCTGCTGCAGCCCGCCTGCCCGCCTCCCTCTGCCTCGGGCTAGTCCGGGCCCTGGCGGCGAAGGGGCAGAGGGGCTGCCGCAGGGTCTCAGCTCCCGGCTTGCCAAGCAGCCCGGCGGGCCACGAGGAGGAAATGCTGGTGGCCGGGGGGGCCCTCCAAGCCTTGGCCCAGCCTGGGGGTCCCCCAAACCCCCCGGGCGCCTCGGAGGCTGGCAGGGCAGGGCACATGGCCCCATGAAGGTCGCATGGCGCACAGCGAGGCGGCTGCTCGGCGTGAGATGGAGGCTGCGGGCGCGTCGTGCGCGGGGGGGCAGTCGCGCCGATAAGAGGGGCAGGCGGGGGTACGGCGACCCGGGGACTCGAGCCGCTCTCGGAGACTGCATTAAAATGCAAATGGCTCCCTGCCTGCTGCGAGCAGATAGTGAAGCGCTAAGCAGGCAGGCAGGGAGGCCGCTCATCGCAGGCGCGGCAGGCGGGCCTGCACCGAGCACGGGGCACTCTTTAATTATTTTCCACGGCGCCTGCTTAAATGAGATCAGACGTGTTTGCTCGGGTGGCGGCGAGGCGACTAAACAAAGCTGGAGGAAGACGAGGCCCTGGAGGGAGGGCGGCCCTGCAGACTCAGAGTCCAGCGACGCTTGTCCAGAGCTGCTGTTCTGCGTCTGGGACACGCGTTTCCCGAGAGCGTCGGGAGCCCACGGCACGCGAGTGCAAGGGGCCGAGGGAGTCCAAACGGGTGGCCGGCGGCAGGGCTTCAGGGCAGAAGCCACAGCCCCAGGCCCGACCTGGTCCATGGAATCTCCTGGGATCCCTCCAGAGGGGATCCCTTCCACTCCGGAGGAGTCCCCCAGGTTCTCTCCTGCCTCTGATGAGGGATAACGAGGCACCTGGGTGGCAGCACTGGGTCAGCACCGAGCAAAGCCGGGATCTTCCTAGAATGGGCCAAGTCGCTACAAAGCCCAGAGCTGGGCTGGCCTCCCCCCGCCCCCCGGCTCCGCTCTCGGCTGAGCAGCCAAGTCCTGCATCCCCGCTGGGGGGCAGCATGTCTTCTGCCCCAACCACCCCCTTTCCACACCTCAGGGTGCCATCTGGGCAGCGACACCACCCTTCCCAGCAAGCCGTCGCCCGATTCAACGAGCCAGTTGTGGCAAAGCCACAAAGGCTCGGAGGAGGGAGGCGCACCGCCTGGCAAAGGGGCACCGCCACTCAGGGGAGTGCAGGGGTGCTACCTGGCTGGGGGGAAGGCAGCGCGATGAGGCGAAAGGAGCCCCAGGACTGCAGCTGAGCGTTCGGCAAATGAAACTTGAGACTGCGGAGCCATCAAAGCTTCCGTGTCAGCAATGCAGAAACTGACATTGCAGGAGATTTCGCGGCGCTCGGCTCAGCCAGCAACTCAAAGGGAGGCTGCTGCCCAGAAACCTGAAGAAGATGGAGCCCGGAGGGGGCAGCGAGGAAGGGACTAGACACAGTCCTCGAGCACAAGGACATTTCCCTGGAGACAAAGACCAGAATCTCTCACGCCAGCATGTTCCCAGCACCATGTGTGGGCCTGAAAGCTGCGCGGCGAGAGGAGTGGACAGGAAGGAAAGTGATGCGTTGGAAACCCGGTGCTGGGGGAGAACTTTGTGAATATTCTGAAGGACAAACGAGGGGTCCCCAGATCAGAGCAAGCCAGAGCTTTCCCAGGAAGCAAAAATGACCACACTGAGGCTCTCCTACTTTGGGCATGTAATGAGAAGGGAGAAGGCCCCCATGCCAGGGAAAGGAGGAGGCGGCGGCCAACACGAGATGGAGCGGCTGCGTCAAAGAAGCCGCAGCCTGGAATTTAGAACAGCTGAGCAGGGCTGCCCTCGATGTTGGAGGACATTTTGGAGGGCTGCCATTTAGACGGTGTGCTCAAGTCCAGGATGGCTGGGTGGCACATACGGACAACAGGACTTGGGATGAGAGTGTGCGGGAGCGAGGGCCCCGACTCAAGTCCCCCCTCTGCCATGAAGCTTACCCTTGAAGGTGACCCTTGCCCAGGCCCCAAGCTTCAGCCTAACCTACCTCACAAGATTGTCGTAGTGACGATTAAGTTGAGAGCAGTTCTCCACTGCACTGCGTGACCCATGCACATACCGCATGCATGACTCATGTGCTATACAGCACGAGGGGCTTCAGGCAGCATGATGCCCCCCACACAAGAGCTGACTGTGCATTGAGCCCAGATTCCTGTTGAGCCAGGGCTTGGCATGCCGCCCCAACCATAGGCCGTTGTAGCCACAATCACCCATGAAAAGAAGCCGTGACTTCTTGTGAACCACAGGTTGTTCACCATAGTTTGGTATCTCAGAGGGGTTCAGACATTTGGATAACCCGCATTTCAGCAGCAGCCCACACTCAGTCCATCTTCAGCCCTTCAGTGGGTGCCTAATTCCTGGCATCAGGTGTTGCCACTTAAGCAGAAAACTAGATAAAGACATTTTGCATTCAGGTGCTTTAATGCAGAATTCCTTGACCCGCACACTCGTCTCTCCGCAGCGTTGCAGGCGGCCGTCCTGGGATGCTGCTTCACTGTGGAACATGCTGCACAAGAGCTACCTGCAGAACGGGAAGCGGAAGGGCATGCTTTGCCCAGACACACGTGCACAGCTTGAGTTTCAAAGCTGCCTCACAAAAAGCCCTGCACCTACTGGGAATCCGGCCATCTCCGCTCCCTCAAAATTCCCTTGGAGTTGCACAACTGCCCAAGTTCCCAGCCCTTGGCCTCCTGTGCAGGCTTCAGGTTTTGGACGGCCCTTGCCACCATCGTCACCCACCGCTTTTGCTCCTCCTCTTCCTCACCGTGACTGTCGCCGCAGCCCGAGGGGCAGGCAGAGGGGTCGTTTGTGGGAATGCGGAGCCGAAGCAAGCCCAGGGCCATCGGCAAGTGCCCAGCCTGCAAACTACACCTAGGATTCCTCAAAGGTGCAAGCTGGGATTGCTGCAGAAGGATGCGGCTGACCTGCAAGTTCCATGTGCCTCAAAGCATGCCAAGAACCCTTCCCGCAAAATCCACACTGTGCCCAAAACCGGCCGGAAGGAGCCGGAGATGCTGATGCCCAGGGCACCGAATGCGGCAGCGTGTGAAAGGGAGAGGAGCGGTACTCTGAGCACACTAGCGCTGGCGTTTCACCGATTTCCTGCGCTCCTTCTGCACCGCTCTCCTCCAGAAAACCCTTTGGTGGTGTTTAGAATACCTAATCTGAAAATGCACAGATGTTTTTTAAAGCACTGGCCAGAAGCATTAGTGGCTGCAATGATTCAGGTTCACCTGGATAGTTCTCATCTTTGCAATACACCTGCCCTGTTAATCGCCCAGTTAAGCTGGGCCAGTTGCCACCCCCCCCCCCGACCCACCAGGGCCTCCACGATTAGCAAAAATCAGAACATCCATTCCCGCAAGAGTCCCGAATGGAGCTCTGAGCACTTCTTGCCAGAAGCAACGCTTCATCCCCGCGTGCTCAGAGCTGAAGCAGGGGCTGCTGAATTTGCCCCGCCACACACACACACACACACACACACACACACACACACACACACACAGAGCAGCCGTGTTTACTTGTACAGCTGGGCCCATCCTGCCCTAAAGGTGCTCACAATAAATTGAGACCAACAGCCTCCGAAAAAAGCGTGTTTGGTCATCTCCCCCATCTAATGGAGTCTGCTGGCCCCAGTCCGAAAACACCAGTGGATTGGCCGCGGCTCCAGTCCGATGTCAAGAGCTCCGCACAGGGCAGAACCAAGCCCCTGGAGAGAGTTCGGCACCACAGGTAGCTCCTTAACCTTCAGTCTGAAACATGGAGTGGATACACCATCCCACTGACATCGGAACCCCCCCACCCCCACAGGGCTTTTTTCTCTTGTTTTGCTGCGGTCTCCCAGGCAGGCAATTGCTCGGACTTGGCTCCCGTGGCGAGATCTACGCACACCCCCAAAATGGACAGACCTCGGCATGCCTAGGAAATGAGTGAGCCCCAATGGGCACTGTGCAAGCACCCCGGTGAGGGAGGTCTGGCACATGCAAAGGCATTTGGCAGCTTGCTGTTTGAGTAATGCTGAGGCATGGAACGTGTAATGCCATGGCAAAGATTGCAAGTGCTGAGCTCTCAGATGGAGAGAGAGTGTGTGTGTGTGCACGCTTCCCTCCACTTTGCCAAGTTTCTGCCCACCAATAATTCACAGCAGGGCAATGGGGGCAGGAAGTGTGCTCCACACACTGGTGAGAAAGCGATCCGGCTGCCCAACTTGCCACGACAAACAGACAAGGCCTCTCCTTGCAATTTGCCACGGAGTCATTATCTGGGCTTCCATCGCAGCTCCCCAGCTGCCCACTGGAGCGGAGTCGGGCTGATCGTGCAGGACACGCTGGTTGTCCATGAACAGCCAGGAGCATCGAGTCGCCTCTCCCGTCAACGCCAACAAACGTGGAATAGATGGGCAGGAGTTCCACACTCTGTGTTCCGTGGCTGCTTCTAAATCTGGTACCTTGAGCCCTCGAGTTGCTTTACATCAGTCATCCCCAGCTTCCCTGCAGATGTGTTGGACTACAACCCCCATCACTCCTACTCAGTGATGGGGCACGAAGCAGCTTGTGAGAAATGCAACCTCAAAAACTCCCCCATTAGAGTTCCTGATGCTTTTGCATATAAATATTTAAAGGCCCTGGACTTTCTCTACGACGAAGGTGCCTTCTTCACTGGCCAGGTCCCGGCAGCAGATTCCACACTCAAGGGCTGAGGATGGCTTGCGTGTGGCTTGTTGTTGAACCATGAGTGTTATTGAAAAGTGGGTTATCATGGTGCCCGAAGCCACCCGTGCTAACAAACCATGTTTGTGCACCATACCCTTGATGGCCAAGCGGTGACTAGTGGAAAATACGCCATTGGGAATCAAATGCCAGAGCTCCCTTTGCCCAGACACATGGGATATGCATGCAACGAAGGGCGGCATGAGCGGAGGACGTCACAGGATTCTTGGGGAGGGAGGGGAGGGAAGGGGCAAGTTAGAAATGTGGGAGGATTCTGCTTCAGTCCAGTTTGCATAAGAATGCATGAAGGTTTGTGCAGTTCTCCATTTCCATCTCTTCATTTCAGCTCGATACTCAGAGAAATCTCAGTGTTTCAGTTCTTTTTTTAATGGCTGAGAGAAAGACCAAAAGCAAAAGATTCATCTGTCCAGGTACAGGCCTTGGAGTGCTTATCTTTTTAAAAGTTTGGGTTCGAATCCTGAAGTATTCAACTGTTCGTGTTTAAGTGGCAAGTTCATTTTTGGGAAGCTTTACCCGCATTTGCAAATGCCACATTCAGGAAGCAAGGGACTCAGCGTTGAAAAGAAACCCAAATGGAGGAGAACACAGAACTGCTAAGTGCCCCTAATCAGAATCTGACACCTAAACGCAAAGCGAGAAAGTTCCCAGCAACTTGCCAATCCAGATCTGCTCTCTCCCAAAGAACAGCAGTTCTTTAAGCTGGCTTTCCAGGAAATGTGTTTGTTGTCACAAACCACTTGGCCCCGCAATACGAAGCTCCGAAACGGCTGCAAGTCAGCCTCAGAAACCCCATTTGCTCTTTTCAGAGCGTTCCAAGCCTGCAACGCCGTTCCTAATTTGTACCGATAAGTGAGACCTTTGGAACAGACCTTGGGAGTCGCACTCACAGGTTCCTGCTCACGCTTCCTTCTAGGAAGTCTGAAAAAAGAATTAATGTATACTTCTGCGTTAGCGTCACACTGCAAACCGCTGAGACTCCAGGCTTAATCATCCAGAATGCATTTTAACCTCTCCACCACAGCAGCCAACCTGCATCGGAACGAACCGCGAAAGTGCGTCTTTCTTATTCGCGAGATGTTGCAGCCCTTTGTGGAGTAAATCGTTCGGTGCTGAAGCATCCCGAGCGCCGTAGCAGGCAGGCATCGGGGCCTTTGAGCCAGAATGCGCTCGTAAAGCTTGGTTCCAAGCTGCACCTTAGGAGCAAGGATGTGATTACTGTGGTACAAGGCTGGGCCGGAGGGGCACGAGGGCCACTTTAAATGATGCACACAGCTGCCTCGCAACAAGAGGCCTGTTGGGAAATGAAGCTTAACAATAAAGTTATTGCACATATTAGAAAGAAAGCCCCTGGGAAACTGCCAAAGAGGCCGTGTGCAAAAGCCAGCCATTTCCACAAGTTATCCACTGCACACACTGTCAGGCTGAGGTTTGTCTCGGGGGATTTGTTTACTGTTAAGAGAACCAGGGGAGAAAAAGGCAATTTAAAAAAAAAAAAAAAAAACCCCTAATAAAAAGCTACAGTTCCCATACTGCTTGGATGGCTGGGAACTCCGTGGGTTCCACAAGCACAGCTTCCATTTGCATGGCCCCCAACACACATTTCACATGGCGATTTGACTTGTGGCCATGCCAAGGCCACCGTCTCATCTCAGAAGAAACGCCGAAGCCAGTGAAATAGCCTGCAACGGGCCCGACAGGGATCCAGGGTGGTTGCTTTGCCTTTTCCCTTTAACCTTCCGTTTCTAGCACTACGGAGGGAAACATACGTAGTCCACAAACTGCCAGAAAAAGGACAGCTAGCTGCATCCCATCATATCCCACTATGCAGCACTGTTTGCCCAGCTGATGGATTCTGTTCCCGACGGCCTCCGTGGGAAAGGGGTTTGCGTTGCGCTTGATCATGGTTCTCAGGAGGAACTTGTGGACCGAGAGCAGGACAGCGATGGGCCCCACGACCTGGAGCCCCAAGAGCTGCAGCTGGACGGACTTCTGAGGGGGACGGTGTAACTCCAGAGTCTCCGTACCGCCAGCCAGTGGCCAGGGCTGCTGCGCGCTGTGCTCATCTTCTGCGGCTCGGAAAGGAACCAGGAACAGGAGCACTAACTGAGTTTTGCTTGCCAGATTCTGCTCGGTGAGAAACTATTTTATAAACACTGAATTCAGCTTATACATTTGCCGTGCCTGCCAAGGAACTCCAACGGATGGGGAAGGGTCCTGCTTGGTAGAGATGGCGAAGCAGCAGAGCACTGGACAATCGACCCCAAGCCCGTTTCTAGGAGCAGACTGTCATGAGCAGGTGGGACATACACATGGGGCCATGTCATGAGCAGAGCCGGCTGGAGCTGGGGGTCAGACTAGATGGCCCGGGACACCCCTTCTGACTCGCTGTTTCTGTGTCTCTTGCAGATAGATGGCAAACTTGGCTGACTGAGGATTAAAATTGGCATCTCCGAGCTCCTAGTAACTCTGATGCTCAAAAAGGCACAGAAACCATTTATGGTATGATCAGTCAGACAGAAAGAGAAGGTGGGAACGCAGCAACTGGGCCAAATTGGTGTGGGTGTTCAAGGACAGGCTGGACATGCGCATGGTGGGCATGTCGTGAGCAGAGCTGGCTGGAGCTGGGGGTCAGTCTAGATGGCCCCGGAGACCCTTCTGGCTCGCTCTGCTTCTGTGTTTCTATGTCGGGGACCCCACAAGACAGCACATTAAGCACTTCCCAGTATTACTCGATATCCGGTATTGAAAGATAGATCCGCTCCACCGCAGCTTTCACACGCGAGCACTTCCAAGACCAGACAGCAGTTCTGTCCAGGCCGCTGCAAAAGCCTGTTTTTTGGTTTTTGGTTCCTTCACCTGCTCATGGAATGAGGATTTGCACAAACTTCAGAGCTGCACAAATTTGCACTGCCAAAATGTCTGTCCCCCTTCCACATAAAAGGATGTGCAAATCCTTGAAAAATGCAGGTTTTCGCACTTTAGCCCGTGACGGAAATGCACTGTTGGTCGGTGGTCATAGATATATATTCTTCCATGGCTAAATCTGTGTAAAATTACACCCAGTGCTTCAGATCACACCACTGGTGCACAAACCCATGGAATCCACGCAGCCTGGGAAAGCGTGTCTGCTGCGGGATGGGCGGCCCCGCTGTTTAGAAACCCAAGTTCATTGCTGTCCGCTGCTGGTTCCTCCGACAGCCCCATTTCCACCTGACATTGCTATCGCCACGTGGCATCTTCAGTGTTGGGGTCTGGTGTCCCCCAGCCTCCACGAAGAGCCATGGTGCTGAGGGAACTGAGGGCAGCAAGGCGCCCATGCGCCCAGCCCCACTGAAAGACGGGTCCCTTCCTCCCGAACCCACAGCCACCCCTGTGCACAGCGGCCTGGATTGGATGGCCTGCAGTTGACACTTCACTTCTAGTCATTCTCAGGCAGAAGCAGCGAGGCAGATAGGAGGCGGAGTAATGGCAAATCCTGGCACGCCCCCCCCCCCGTCGTGCCCCCAAGGAGAGCCCAGAGCAGCAGCCAGCTAAGAGCCAGCCAAGAACATCAGACCACCAGACGATCCCTGGGGCTGGATTGGGTCCACACGGGCTCAGAGTCCAGCACTCTGTTCGCAGGGTGGCCGATCAGATGCCGTGGGAGTCCACGAGGACCCTCCTGCCCACGCTGCCGAAAGAGCTGCTCTGCATCTGCCACCAGAAGCGGTGGACGGCCATCAGGACTAGCGGCACGGATAGTCTTCTCCTCCACCACACTGGTCCAGTCCTCTTGAGGGCTGTCCGGATGCGTGGCCACCTTCTTGTGGAACTGAAGGTTCCTTCTTGTGGAACTGAATGCCATCATCGAAGCCTGTACTGGGTAAAGGGCTGCTTCTGTGGACCGGTCGCTTCGCGGGGTGACCCCTTTGGGTTCCGCGTGACGGGGAGACAACCGAGCCCTCTCCGCTTTCTCTGCAGCAGGCGTCACCTTGGATGCCTTCGCCATGTCCCTCCTTACCCACTTCCTTTCCCCTCTGCAAAAGCACCCCCAGCACCGGGGGGCTGGCTCCAGTCCCTCCGCCTTCTGAGCTGCCCTTAATGCTCGCTTTAGGAGCGAGGGCCTGCACTGGACACAACCCTGCAAGAGTGGCCACAGCATCGCTGGATGACCTAGGAAGGTTTATCTTGCGCTCCTCCTCCAGGTAGGCCGAATCTCACCTCACAAATCTAGCGGCATCCACTTCCACCAGGACGACGTCGTTGGGAAAGTGAACGGGCCTTTCCAGACCAAGTCATCGCAAAGTCCTTTACGTGCCTACAGAGAATGCCCTGTTGTCACTGGGAGAATTCACTGGGATTTCAGCTAAAGGAACACGGAGATCGGGGGGGGGGGGGCATTGTGTCCCTCTGAGCCCAGGTTCCACTACACCACCATTGAGGGATGGAGGGATTCCAAACAGATCAATAGAAAGATGCATGACAGACGATCGACAGACGGGCAGGCAGAAGGGAGGAATGCGAGAGGAAAGTACCTGGCACCAATGTTTTTAAAGCCGCTTTCCACGCTCTTTCCCCGGAATCTATTCCAGAGCGGCCTTTGAACCCCCAGATCTTAAAATGGGCTCCCCCTTTCTCCACCACCGCCCCAGCCACACCCGAAGTGGCTTCCCTGCCTTGAAGGGAGGAATGCACACTGCCAGATGGGCCGTGCGCCCGCCTTGCCTGGCACAGCTCCCCCACTGGAGGGCGAAGCGAGCCCCCCCCATCAGGCCCAACCCTCCCTCCGTGGGGTGTGGGAGGCAGCGCAGGGGAGGAGAGGAAAAGCAACCTGTGGGGAAGGGGGAAAGTGAGACGCCCACCTCTAGCTGGCTTGGGCTGGGTACACATGAGCATGTGTTGTAATCAGAGTGTGAAAGCCTCGTCTCCTGGTGGCTCACACGCCCTACGTTCCTCATCCCCGATGAGTGGGGAAGAGATGACTTGTGGAGGAAGCCCAGCTGGCCGGCCAGTGAGTGAGTGAGAGAGAGAGAGAGAGAGAGAGAGAGAGAGAGAGAGAGAGAGAGAGAGAGAGAGAGAGAGAGAGAGAGAGAGAGAGAGAGAGAGTGTGTGTGTGTGTGTGTGTGTGTGTGTGTGTGTGTGTGTGTGTAAGCAGTGTCAGCCCACTCAGGACTAGCAGCAGCGATGAAGGGGAGGCTGTGGAACCCAGCTGCTAGCGTGGCTGCAGGCGGATAGGCAGCTGCATGAAACCCGAACCTGGAGGGTCTCAGACCCTGTTCCTTGCCGAAACCCTCGGCGAGTCCCAGCTGCCTCCCCAGGAAGCCTGCTGCCACAGGCACTTCGGGCAGGGTTCTGCACTGCGGGGGTCTCCCGCCTCCCCCGTTGCAGCCCGGCCCCCCTCTGTCCCCCTGCTGCGTGCCGGGAGAGTAAGCTCAGGCAGGGCTGGTGGGGGGCGGCAGTGGCCAAGGCCCCGCAGGCAAGGGGGAGCGGCTGGACTGTCACCCTCCCATAATGCAACAGGGAGCTCAGGCCGCCTTGCGGGCCCGGCGGCCATCCCACTCAGGCCCCCGTTCGTAGTGTGGGCCCCCATTCCCTGCTCCAGAAGCGCCACCCCACGCAGGCCCAGCTGGGCTGGGCAGAGCCCCGAATGAGATTTCTTTGAAAGAGTCCGCATTTATTGTGCAAGGAAGAAAAAAAAAGGAAAGGAAAGGAAAGGAAAGGAAAGGAAAGGAAAGGAAAGGAAAGGAAAGGAAAGGAAAGGAAAGGAAAGGAAAGCAAGAGCAGCGGAGGGACCACAGGAAGGATCGCCTCTCAGAGGCGGGCAGCAAAGGCAGCCGTGATGTCAGGAAGGCAAGGGGTGGCGTCCCCCCAGCAACCAACCAGCTACAAGAACCGATTCTGCATTTTGGCCAATTCCACGGAGAAGCTCCGCCCACCCGGCAGTGCCAGCCCCACCCCTCGGAGCCCCCAGCTGTGGCCGGGTCCCCCCGGACCTCTCCAGCGCACCCCGCAGCTGCTTCCCCAGGACAGCTCAGCACCCGAGCGAAGGCTGCATCCTATCGCACGGGATGCCGCTTTCCCCTCGCGTGTCACTTGGCACGGTACCCCCAGGCTTCTCCACAGAGAGGAGGACCGGGCAGGGGAAGGCCGCCAAGCCGGGGGGAGCACGATCCCCAAGGGAGGGCCCCCCGCCAAGCCCCCCTCGGCCCAAGACGCGTCAAGTCCGCCCCGTTACGCGATCTCCTTGACCCGGTGGATGTAGCCACGCAGCTCCTCGGGGTCCCGCAGCCCCACGTCCTGGCAGACCCACTCCAAGTCCTCCTCGTCGGCCACGGGGACCGAATTGTAGGCCAGCTCCTCGGAAGGCATGGTGGCGAAGGTGGTGAACTTGACCCGCTTGCGCTTGGAGGTGGGCGAGTTCAGCGGGTCCTCGCTCTGGTCGCGGGTGGAGCCCCCCGAGGAGCCGTCCCCGCGGCCGTGCACCTGGCTCTGCACGCTGGTCTGCGAGGAGCCGCTGCTGTGCTGGTCCCCGGGGCAGCAGCCCTGCACGCCCTCCGGAGCCCCGCCGGGACCCCCGGGCTGTGGGGAGAGGTCGCCCCGGGCCCGCAGGGGCTGCCCGTTGCCCAGGAAGACCCAGTGGTGCGAGTGGTCCGTGCTGGTCTGGCCCTCCGGTGGGATGCGCTTGTGCCGGTACCGCAGCACAAAGACGACGCAGTTGATGAGGAAGACCAGGATGGCCAGGCAGAAGACACCCAGCAGGGCGTACATGCCGATCTCCAGGTCCGTCAGGCCCCGCGGCACCTGCACGTAGCCCGTGGGGATGGTGGGGAAGTCCTCCGTGGGGAGCACGGCGCTCGGCGGACGGCTCTCCGGGCTGGGGACCAGGCGCCACCTTCCCTCCGCCCGGGGCGTGGTGCCCGGGGCGCCTCTCTCCCGCCCGGGCCGGCTGGGCGTCTGCACGGGCTCGTAGTCGTAGGTGGGCTCCTCCTCGGAGCTGAAATGCACACGGACGCTGGCCAGCGCCGTGGCCAGCACGCTCCTGCGCTTGGTCTTCTGGCAGGCCTCACAGATGGTGAGCTCCACCTTCAGCAGCTCGCCGGAGCCCTCCCCCTCGGCCCGCACCAGCGGGAAGGCCCGGCCGGGCACCACCGACACCACCGCCGTGTCCTGGCTCGTCACCACCAACGTGTAGTCCTTGGGGTCGTACAGGGACAGGGGAGCCGTGGTGCCGTCGCTGTACAGCACCCAGAGGCTCAGCAGCCCCTCCTGCAAGAGGAACAGGACAGTGTAGAGCTGGCTGCGGACCATCCCCGGCTGGAAAGCTCCAAGGCAGGGAGGCAGGGGTCCCGGTCCGGCCGCCACTGGGACCGCCTCCCCACGCTGGCCGGGGTGATGGGAGCGCTTGTGCGGCGCTTCCAGAGCGCACGTGGCGTTTCTGCAGAGGAATCCCAACTTGGGGAGGTCCTCCGGTGTCCTGGACCGCGACTCCCAGAATTCCCGGCCAGTGTGGGCCCTGCCCCAGCAGGTCTCCGGCATGCTGCCTGCCCCGCATCACAGAATTTTCCGTGACACAGGCCTTATGCGCATGGACAGTGCTACAGGGCAGGAGGCAGGGAAGCGTCTCCACCTCTCACTCTGGGAACCCTGCTCCAAAATCCCAGGGTGCGGCCAGGAGCCGCTACTCCGTGCCGTGCCCTCACCCAGAGCTCTTCCACTCGTGGGCCAGCGTGCCACACTTCCATATCCACACTCCCCTTCTGCACAGAAACCTTCCCCAGCACAGTGCCCTGCCACTGTCTCAGACTACAGCCCCCATCATCCTCATGGATGAGACCTGGAGTCTGGCCCATCAGGAGGGGGCGGGATGGGGAAGGTTGTGCCAGTGTCTCCCCCCGCTCATCCGTTCGACTTCTGCTCCGACCCACCTCCCGCTTCCCCCCTCATCAGCGCCACCCCACTGTTGCTCCTCTTGCAAGGAGCCGGGGTGGCCTGTGGGGCTCCTTTCCCTTCTTTTTAGCCAGGTCCATGAGGACATGCAAAGCCCTAACCAGGTGCTCTGAGGGGTCCCCAGCTCCTGCATGCCCCTGCCTGGACCCCACAGTCACCTTGGGGGTCCTTCTCCAGGGGTTTCTTCCACAGCAAGTGGGGCCAGTGGCTGCCAGGAGGGCCTTTCCGGTGGTGGCACCCCGGCTGCGGAACGAGCTCCCCAGAGAGCGGCACCTGGCACCTACTTGTATTCCTTTCAGAAGCAGGTGACGGCCCTTTTCTTCTCCCAGCATTTTAACAGTTTTAACTTCTCAACTTGACACTTAGCTGTATTTTACTTGTACTACTGCTCTGCTTCCGTGCCAAAGCAATTGCAATGGCTTCTGTGGTTTGGGGTTAATTTTCTTTGCTTTTCCTAACTTTAGTTAACCACTCAGAGAGCCTCAACTGTTGTGGGCAGTGTAAAAATAAAACATACAAAAAATGATAAATGTTACATCTTCTCGGGCTTTGAGTTGGCCAGGCTCTGACGGTGGTGCGCCAAGTCCCAATTCTGTGATGCAGCTCTTGGGAGATGAGAGAATTTCATTTTTGCTCGCAAAACATGTGAGCACACCTTGTTTGAAATGTGAACACACACCCATGGCTTGCAAATGGTTGAACATGCCCTCTTGCTCGTCTCTTCCGTAATTCGTGATTTGCACACAAATCCCCAACGAACTGAACCCATGGAAGAAATCGGCAAAATTTGGGGAGATTTGCACACAACTGCCTTTCAGCTGTTCCACTGCGCCATGCTCCCATGCGCACAGAGTGACCAGCGATCACAGCTGGAAACCGGGAACAAGGTGAGCATTTTTTTTGTTCGCGAAATCCTGTTGCTCTCTCAGCCCTGTTCTTGGCTCCCTGTTCTTTTGTTGTGTACCACAAAATTGTGGGAAATGGTGTACAAAAGCACGTAGATTAGTGAAAGTTGCATAGGAAAATGCCAACAGCAGGGGAGCGGAGGAGCAAAAGAAATCCAAATGTTCATGCCTCCCCCCGTTCAACGTGGATTGATATGGAAACTGAATGGAACAGACTTAAAGCTGAACAACAGAGAAACTGGCATGGCCTAGAAATAGATCGCTTTGCCGAGCCAAGGGACCTGCAATCGAACAATCTGGCAGGCACTCCAACAGTAGCATCGGGGGGTAGCATCGTCCCACGGGATTATGTGGGGGGCAGAATGGTTTTCCCATTAGCAGCTGCCTGCCCCCTCCCCCCCCTCCACACACACAATGCTCCTGCAGTGACCGTACATCACAGTCCAGGGAAACCCTGACCACTAGCAGGCAATCGCTAAGGAGAGTTTTTGCCACCCATCTTGGCAGCTAAATGCATCAATAAACCAGCAGAAAATAAGCCAGCATTGCCGCTACTCACAAATTCAGGTTCCCTGAAACTTTGCGGAAATTTGATGCGACGCACTCCTTCCCTTGCCTGCCCTCCACGTTTCCTTTTCCCAGAGGGAGTGGGGGAAGGTTGTTTGCCCCGCCTTAAGCCTCCTCATCTCCCTGACACCCTAGATTTCTACATGCAGGGAATCCCCCATCACATCGGCCTCCTGCTGCATTCTGGGGCAGGGAAGGAACTTGCCCTCTCATCGGCTGCTTGCGAGGAGGGGGCCCACCAGAACAATCGCGCGGGGCCTTCCAGGAGCTGCCGCGTGGGCCGAAGCGCCATGGGAGGGGGCTGGCAGGGCTACCTGCTTGGAGAAGTTGAGCGTCTGCTGTGCCGTCGCCTTGGCCACGATGGTGTGGCTGCTCCCCGGGCTGGGGTGGAGCGACAAGGAGAGGTTGGAGATGAGCTGGGCCTTCAGCTCGGTGATGCTGACCTTCTCGTCCGCCACGGTGACCAGGGCTTCTCCGAGGACGGCTTCCACGAGCGGCGACACCACCTGCAGGAGAGAAAGCCACGTCGCCTGACAGGGGGCCCGTGCCGGGGTTCTTACGGCGAGGGCCACTCCTGGACAGACCTTGCTGCTGGGACTGAGACGGGCAGCTGCTCCCGGCAGGCACTCCTGGGGCTCGGAGGAAGAGGAGGAATGGGGGGCTCGGAATGAGGGCTGATTCCAGGCGCTAAGATGAGAGAGGCATAGGCGCTTGTCTTGAGGCCGGGCTCCCTGGCGCTGCGGGAGCCGCCAAGAACCTCTTCCGAGATGCGCAGCTCTCACGCATTCCGCGGGCTGCAGAAACAGCAGAGCAGCCCTCGCCCGAGCCTCACCGAAACGTCGCTCGGAGCCCAGACCTCCAAACGAAGGCTGCCGTACTTTGGCTGTGTCGTGAGAGCTGGCTCACTCGGAGGGTCACTCACGCTGGGCATGATCAGTGGGAAAAGGGGAAGGCGCTGCCCCCACCCCCACTGGCTGGCAGCCACAGAGGAGGACCCGGGGGTGGCCGTGGCAGACCTGAAGGAGACAGGGCGGGACGGAGGCGCTTGGAGAGCAGCCGAGGGTCGGAGGCAACTGAGTGGCTGATGACAACACCGCCGCTGTCGGAGGGGCTGGGGGGGGGCAGGCTCCCAGGGGCAGCCCAGGTGGGCCCCGTGGCGTGTTGTCAGGGGTGGGGGGCAGCCCGCTGAGAGGGTCGGCGCACAGAGAGGAGGCACGCTCGCTTCCAAAAGTCCTCTCCCGAACGGACGGGGCCCCAGCCTCCTCAAAAGGGGAGTTTCTAGATTGGGTTCAGTGAACCACTCTGTGCATGCTCAAAGATCCCTCCTGGGTGACTCTGGAAAGCGCTTTGGCGACTAAAGAACTTTTTGCAAAGAAGTCTGAGTGCGCGAAGGGAAGAAACGTAAGCTCACGACCCTTGCATTCCCAGGTTGGAAATGGCACAAATACTTGAAAAGGCACATTTGTGCAAACACACACGCAAACGCACACACACACACACTCTCTCTCTTTAGCCTGCGGCAGTCCCAAAGCCCAGCATTTTGCAGCTGGGAGTTCTTCTTGACAAGTGAGCTAAGGAAGGGCATTTATACCTCTTAGAATTGGGGTGGGGGGGATTGTGCCAAAGCCAGGAGACCCCTGAAGGGAGCATGACCGATTGTGGGGCTCCAGGGAGGGGGCCTGCCCGGCCCCCTCAAGGTCCCCCATCCCACTTGTGAGCCTGAAGCCTTGCCCATAGGCAGAGAGTTCCTGCTTTTTTTCCAGCTTTGGGATTCTTGATTGCAAAATCGCCTGCTGAGATTTCTAGTCATGTGCCCAACTTCTCCCCCTGGACAGAAGCCTCAAATGCTAATGCGCCAATCCACAGAGCATCCCCTGCGCATAGGGGGGGGGGCTCTCCCGAGTACTTTTTGCCAGCAGAAGACACACCGACCTTGAGGTACGCCAGCCTTTCAAAGCAGCATCTGGGAGCCTGGGAATTCTGCTTAGGAAAGCAATCCATTGCCGAGGCCTGGAACGGATGGCAGTTACAGAGGTGCCTGGCACGGGCTCAAGCGGAGGCTGAGTGCAGAGACATTCGGGGGTGGGGGGGGATGCACAGAGGGAGGGTGCCCCTGTTTGCAAATGCAAAGCTGAAGGGGGAGCAGAGAGCACGTTTGCTTGCACAGGTAAGCAGCCAGTGCCTCAGCGAGACGGCAGTCGCCAGGTTCACCCTTAGCATCCCACATTTCTACCTGCAGGGGTCTGTTGTGGGCGTGGCAACAGGAGGAGGTGGGCCTGGTGTTTTTCCCCTTCTCAGCCCATAACCCAAACATAGGGCAACCTGGACTGAGGGGAAGGCCATTTCGCTAACATCTTCAGTCTTGTTCCTCTCAGAAGCAGAGAAAACGTGAGCGGGGATACGTCAGAAATTGGTTTCAGGCTGCCTCTGATCAAGAATTATCCAGTTCACACCTTCCAGACTCACATTTGAACAAAAGCTGCCATCCAAGTCTGCACACTTCCAAATTTCCAGAGCTGTTCAGGGACCCCCTGCCAAGTAGGTGATCGACAGCATGTGCATATTTGGACAAGGTGCACATAAAGTGTACTTCTGAAAAATGCACACACAGGCGCTTTCGACAACGGGAGAAAAGTATGATGATTAGCTGATGCTGGGAAGACCAGTGCAACCAGCTTCCTGCCCTCTGGGACAAGTTGGGGCGGAGTCCACGACAATTCCTTTCTAAAACAGGTCACTGTTGACCATTTTTAAAAAGAGAATGTTCTCCAATCACATGATTTGCCCAATTTGTGGAAACACACAATTCTGCAAGGTTCACACTACGCATGCAAAGCCCCATCCTTATGCATTTTGCGTAAATTGGCACCGGATGGGGGCACACGTCTTGCATAAAATCGGCACGAAAGCAAATGCTGCGGGAGTATTTTTAACAAATGCATCCGTCGCAGCCTGCCTTAGAGGGGGAAGTCTGTGCGCTGGCTCACGCAACCCAGCACATCAGCACCAACATGGCGCTAGGAGGCAGGCACCTCACACACGTCCAGCAAAAACGGGCCAGAGTTAGAATTCACGCAAGGTAGAATTAATCGACGCTCGTAACCTCATATGAGCTCAAGTCTGAACGAGGCTCGAGAGCTCAGGCTTTGCTGACACACACATCCCCAAAGCTGAGCAAAATCGAGCCGCCAGGCTGAGCCAGTTCGCCTTGCTTTATCAGTCTTTGCAGAATCCCCCGGCCGTCCAGCGCTTCCTGCACGCATCTGCGGCACAGTACAAGATGAATGCTTCCGCCGTGATTTCATTCAGCTCTTGAGCCAATTTTGAGGCTTCTCCGACGTAAAAGCAGCCATGTGTGTGTTACACCTGTGCAAAGGATCCCATGCGCGTGTGTGGGCCCCGCCTGCAAACAGAGAGACACGACTCCACCCAAAGCAGTTGACGTTTGCAGACTGTCTTCAAGGGCAGCCCCATGTGACCGTGTGCCGTGAATCCAAGTGACAGAGGCAGGTTGGGGAGGAAGAGACCCCACACTCGGACCCACAAGGCCAAAAAAAGCGCATGGCTTTGTATAGGTTCATACGTGTAACATTTCGTAAGCCACCCAGAGCGACCCAGACTACGGCCAGTGGGGCAGCATATAAATTGAACAAATACACATGCTTTCCAAGCGAGCACGGGAGCATCTCCTACAGACACCTGTCTTCACGTATGGCTGGGGAGCAGAGGGTGTTTCGCTACGACCAAAACCTTGGCCGGCGGCACATGGACAGTTGCGTCATCGGCCGCAGGGGTCTGGGCAGGCAGCACCCCAGGGGTTCAGTTCTCCGAGCGGAGGATCTGGGGCTCCAGCCCCCGCGCGCTGCCCCCGCCTTGCCGACGAGGCCACCGCCGGCTCTTACCTTGAACGCGGTGGTGCCGGGCTCCCGGCCAGCGAGGGTGCTGCTGTCCACCATGTGGGCCACCCGGGGGTCGTCGACCTTCATGAAGTCGCTGACCAGGTCCGTGACCTCGACCATCCATTCGGGGCCGAGCATGGTGACCACCTGGTCGGTGCCCTCGGAGGAGGTGGTGTGGAACTGCGTGAACACCTGCAGGGACGAGTGCTGGTACTGCAGGGCGCAGCCCCGGCTCTGCCGCCGCTCCTCTTCCTCTTCGTCATCCTCGCTCTCCCGTATAGACCTGCGGGGTGTTGGGAGGCATTGGAGCAGCACGGGGCAGCCGCCGCCTGATCTGTGTAGACGGGGGACTCGGGCAGCTCACTCAGCGATGGAGCGGGCAGACTGGCGCCCGAGACCCGGGCCAGAGGCGAGGCCGTGGACACGGGCTCCTGCTTCGGACAGGGCTGGCCTGCCTGTCTGGGGAGCTCAGCCCAAACTCCCGCCTCCCTCTGCACTGAGCCGGCCCTCCATGGAAAGGGCCTGGGGAGGGCTGGCAGGTCCCTCCGCCTGAGCCCCCAAACCCGCCAGGCTGCCCTGCAGCGTGGCCCAGCCCCAAAGCACGCCTACCTCCGGTCCGGCAAGATGGGCACTCGCCAGCCCTTCACCTGGCTGAGCCAGGGGTCCGAGAGCTCGACGCGCAGCGGGAGCTTGGGCACCCAGACCGTCATCTCCAGGAGGGCGCTGAGATGCTCGTAGCTGAAGGCGACGCCGGCATTCATGGAGCCCCTGGACTCCTTGCCGCTCACGAAGACGTAGTCGCAGCTGCTGGAGACCTGCAGGAAGGGAGGGGGGAGCGCCCGGACAGTGAGCAGGGCCCGCTTCATTCTGCCCATCCTGGGCACGGAGGCGCATCTCTGGATTCCTCTTAGGGCACACAGCAGCCCTTCACGGGCATGCGCTGAAGGAGATTCCCCCCAGGGGCTTTGGGCTGCAACTCCCATCCCCCACCACCAGTGGCTAGGCCAACTGGGAACAATGGGAGCTGACACCCCAAACACCTGGAGGGCATTCACTTCTGGAGGGCTCCCTCACTCTTTTTTCTTCCTTTTTAAATTGATTGTATGATGTAAAATACATTTAAAAGAAACACAATTAAAATAAAACATGCAACATTTATTTTAATTGTATGTTTAATTAAAATAAATCATAAAAGGCACTGTGCATCCTACCACTGGGACCATTAGACACATGTTAAGCACTCTTTCCAAGTTCTTTCAAGAAGCTTCCTCCCCCTTCTGAAATTGTAATGGCTCCTGTAACGCTTCTTCTCCTTTCCCTTTTTCAGCACATCATCAACCAACGAACCTCACATCTTGTCAAAATTATTCTCCCTTATATACACTTTCCTTGTTTTAACATCACACAGTAATTTACCCTTAATAGCCATATCCCGAACATGCAAAGTGCCTCGTGTGGACCAGGCAGAAGCACCTTTTGGGCTGCTGCTTGTGGGACCGGGGCTCGGCGAGTGTCCCCAAGCTTCCTTCCACTCTTTGTAGGTCTGGAGCAAGCAGAAAAAAGCAGCCTGGGACTGCCCCCCCCCCAGAATGTGACCCCCCCCCAAAAGAGAAACGGACCCCTTCCCTTGGAGCTGGTGGGAGCTGCCAGGACTCTCTTGTTTCCTCATATTCCCCCAGGAGTACTTAGGCTCCGTTTCGCCATCCTGGTGACATAAGCTCGGCATGTCTGCGGCGACAATCTCAGCTCGGCATCAGAATAAGAATGAGCTCCGAAACTCCATCTATGGATATTGCATCGTTCATCAAAGGGAAGATGTACTGTAGCTCACCTCCCCTACATTAATAAACACACCCAGCAACACAGGCCGGTACGGCTTTCTCTCCCAGCCTTCTGCAGCCGGAGAAGCGTAAAATCAGCATTAAAATACAACCAGAGAATTTGAGTAAGAGAATCAGGGAGGGTTTAGCTGGTCTCCAAATTCCAGCAAGTTCCCACGCCTGAATGCCGGTTTCATCTTCCTTTCGGTTCAGACGGGGAAAGGGTGCGTTTAGCTGCACAACTGGCATTTGTCTGTGCGAATGCCCGCCTGCACTCGGCTGAAGCACGAAACCCACTTGGAGAAGGTGCTCAGCACCGCAGAGAGCTCCTGAGGAAGGCAGGTGCCGCTCGCTGCCGGAAGGCCTCTCCTCGAAGGGACGGGACCAGGCATGCTCAAAAGGAGAGTTTGTGGAGATGAACCCTAGACCGGGTTCAGCAAACCGCTCTGTGCATGTGCAGAGACTCACTGGGTGAATAAAGGACGCTCTGCAGGGAAAACAGTCTGTGGCTTGGACTGCACCAAGGAGTAGCCCAAGCTCACAACGTCTTCCTTCTGTAAACGGGAGGAATTGCTGACATTTTCTTCTTTTCCTCGTTCTGTATTCTGCTCTTCACAAAGATTTCTGACAACTTCCTACAGGCACAAGCTGCTGGAAGAGGTCAAGTGGCACATGACCTATCCTGTCCATGTAAATATATTTTTAAAGGGAGAAATGCATCCACTTGCATTTCATTAATTACACATCAGATGCAATGATATTTTGGTATCGGTGGCAGCAACTGACACAAATTCCTTGGATGTATTAAAGTGGACAGAAAATAATGTGGCATTTTAACGAAATAAAATGTTGCCACATCAGACCTTTGGCTCAACAAGCCCAGTGTCAGTTACAACAGGGGGTTGAGCCACAGGGCTGTGGGCCAAATCGCGTCCCTGGGGGGGCCCAATCCAGCACTCGGACTCCGCCAGGGGGCCCCAGCACCTTCCCATCAGTCCTTCCCTGTGGCTGGGCATTCATTTCCCCTCTTGTAGACGGAAGAAAAACCTCTCCTACAACTAAGGACGGGCAGGGAGAGCATCAAGCACAACCCTGGGGGTGTTTCCGGTGGGGCTCATCCTGCCCCTCTGCCCCAGGCCTCTCCACCCAGAAGGCAGCCATGGCTCCTGGCCAAGGAGATGCTTCTGTTGGCGACACGCAGGTGTGTGAGGGGGTGTCACATGGAGGTGGGCAGAGACCTGTTCTCCCCTGCAGGGGAAGGCAGGACGTGCTCCAAGGGAGCAAAGCTCAGGGAACCCAGGTTCCATTTGGATGCCAGGAAGCACTTCCTGACAGTCGGGACCCCAAGGGTGTGGAATGGGCTTCCCCAGGAGGTGGCTGAGGCCCCATCGGTGAGGGTGTTCAAGGACAGGCTGGACGTCCTCATGGTGGGCATGTCGTGAGCGGAGCCAGAGGTCAGACTAGATGGCCTGGGAGGCCCCTTCTGACTCGCTCTGTCTCTATGTTTCCCAGCACAGGGGGCTGGCTTCAGATGGCGTGGCTGAAGCCCGAGAATTTCTGCACACAGAGCTTCCGGGGCGCTTGCCCCAACCCGAGTGGCTGCTCTTGGCAGACCAGCAGGAGCGGGGAGTTAGAATCACAGAATTATAGTAGAGTTCGAAGAGGCCAAGGAGGCTCTGCTGCTGTTGCTGCTGCAGGACGCCCATCCACACCATCCCGCTCAGGTGGCTGCCCAGCCTTTTTATAGAAACTGGCCTGTTTGTCAGTGGGGTGACAGAGCCACTCCTGGTTTCACGCTGAATTTTAAAGTCACTCTCCAGGTGGCTACACCGATTTGGAGAAGGTGCTCAGCACCACGGATAGCTCCTGAAGTCTAAGGACCCCTCAGCGGCTGCAGATCAAAGCACACCCAGGTGCTACACTCAGCGCCTGGGATCCAGCCCCGAGGAAGCCTTGGCTGGTGGCCACAGGGAGGGGGCCTCCTCTGTGTGGGCCCCCAGCCGTGGATCGAGCTCCTCGCCAAGGCCTGCCGGGTGCCGAGTCTCTCATCCTCTCGTGCCGTGTGAACACGGCCCTGGCTGCTGGGGCCAGGATGCCCTTTGTGGGGCACACATGCACAGCAGTCCACTGAAGATATCAGAAGGTTCCGATTCTGTTTTTAACTTTATATTGAATTTCATGCCGACGTTGCTGCATTCTGATGAACCGCCAGTAACCACGGAGAGCTCCCGCTGTTCACTTGGGTACAAATGAAACAAGCAACAAGAACCAGTCTCACTGGCCACTCGGGGCGGGGCAGAAGGCAGTCCATGGGATTGGTATTTCAGCTCCCAGCACCCGGATTCAGGAGGCCAGGGCCCAAAACACCCCAGGGCTGACCTACCGTTGGGGCCCCCTTCCCGGCTGTGCTTCTGCGGGGCTGCAATGCGGAGCAATTGCTCCAGTCCCACCCCAACCCATTTTCCCCCACATCTGCCTCTACATATGCCCTTCTGCCCAGTATACACCATTGCAAGCAAAGACGTTTTCCCCCATAAACAGGCATTCCTGGCCCCTATTCTTGCCATGTGTGTCCCTGCAGGCGCTTTGCCCTAAGGCGCCCAGTTCCATGCACACTCTGGCGAGGAATCTGCGGCCACAGGTGGAGAGGGGGATCCGCACACAGGGGCGCTGACCTGCGGTGCCACGCTGCCTCCGCCGTGCACGCCGGGGCAGGCCTCTGCCACCGCCCGTGGAGGAATCCTGCCACGGCTAAACAGCATGGCAGCCCCGCAGCGCAGGACTCCAGTTGCCGGAGGGTTATTCCCGGCATCGCTCAAGCCTGGCGATCGATCGAGCCGCTTCTGCTGGCTATGCCCCGTCTGCGGTGCACACCCCGGGGGAGCGGAGGCAGCCTGCGGCAACGCCATGGCTCTCCTGCATGCTGAATTATTTACAGTAACAGATTGCAGGTGGCTTGATGGATGGTGCGAGTCTGCCGCCCTGACAGAGGACTTGTCCGCCCGCTCGTTCTCTCCGGGGAAGCGAGAACCCCTTCCAAGCACGGCTCTGTGCAGAATCATCGGCATAACTCAGAGGGGGCAGCAGAGGAGCTGAGGAACTTAACAGAAAACGGAAGGCGAGGGGCCAGGCAACGGGGTCGATTATTCATCCTGGCTTGCATGCTTCAGCCGGCTTGCGCCTCCCTCTCCCAGATCGAGACAGCGACCGGAGATTTATGGGCAGGGAAGTAACACGCCGGCCCATCAAAGTGTCTCAGGGCCCTCTCTGGAAGCGCGCGATGGCTACGGGGCTTGTTTGGGTTTCAAGAGAGGCATGAAGAACGGCACTGATAAATCAGGCGGATGATTTTATCCAGATCGCCGGAGCCAGAGGTGAACTGGCAGACTCCTCGGCCTCCTGTGCCTCAGCATGGCGGACCGGCAATTCCGAGCAACCGAAACACTCCAAAAGTATGTGCCTTGAGCCCACCTGCTGCTCATTTCATAAACGAACTTATTTTTGGCTCACACAAATCAGGAAATCGCACATCTGGAAGAGACAAAGTTCTGTGCTTTTCTCCCACTGACTAAAGCCTGGAAACGTGTACTTTTTTAAACATCACTCATTTCAAAGTCCACTGTTTCTTTTAAGGGGATAAAAGGGATGCTTTTCAACACACAACATTCCTCCAATAGAAGTGCTCCTCTTTATGTCTGCATTCAGGATTGGAACGGGGACATTTCCGCGTGGTTTTAGAAGGAAGTCTGTGAGCCCCGTCCCTGCACTGCGTGTCTGTTTGTGGGAAAGGTTCTTCGCAGTAATTGTCCCTAAGCGTCCCACAATGTCAAACGCTCATTTGATGTGGAGGATGGTGCAGAGGTGGCTGCAGGATCACCAGAGGAGATGGGCCAGCCGGCGTGATTGATCGGCAGGCTACTCAGAACTGGCACGGGAATGTGAGCATGAGCCAAATTCCAGCTCACTGAAGTTCTCCGAAATCATTCTGCCTCACGTCTGTCACAGATCGTGGACTGTTCCCTTTTTTCTTTTCTTTTTTCTTTTCTTTTTTTGGATGAAAATCCATTTGTGTTTTTCCAAACGGATGCCTCAATTGTGCTCATGTTTGAAAGGCACACACTCACCTTCCGTGGCTTAAAAATGCTGCTGCTCCATTCAAACCACCACACAGTACACCAGAGTAAAGAAACGCATCACAATGGAAGTGGGAAGGAGCCTAAAACTGGAGCCAGCTGAATTCCAGTGTGCGTGTATTAATGAAAAGCACACATCTTAGAAATAGCCCCTTTCCTTTCCCATTGTGTGTCTGTGTGCAGGTTTCAAACGTGCACATTTTTTCACCCACGTTGTCCAAACAGAACATGGCTCTCCAAACACTTGTGCACGACTGGGATGGCTGGAATGTCTGAGTGTTCCCAAAAATGCATCCACTTTGACCCACAGTGGAATGCGTGCCCAGTCTGGAAAGCGAGAAACAGCTCAACCCTGACCAAGAAAGGGACAGAACCGACTCGCTCATCCAGTTTCTCAGGACAGGCCAACTCCGGAGGGCTCCGGAAAGGAGCGTGGGTTTGAGGAAGCCTGCCCATAGCTATTTCTCATGATGATTCCACGGAATCACCCTCTGGGAAGCAGGGATCTGCGAGGGATCTGGCAAGGGGGAGAAACGCCACGGGACTGTCCTGCCTGGGCTCTGCCGGGCACACGCTGGCACCGACCTAGCCTGCTACACACGGGGCCAGAGGGCAGATGCCCGTTTGCAGTGGGCCAGAATGTATGGGCCTGAGGGGCTTGCTTTTATCTTTTCGGGTGGTGGAATGTGTGCAGAATTTTTAGCTGTGCCATTTGCAAACATTATGCACACATTTGCCCCTTTCATACATTGCACAAATCTGCAGAAATTTGCACTGGGGCCCAGGTTTTGCACAACTCTGAAATCAGCTGTCTCAAAATTCAAGATAGCCAAGGCGCAGGCTGTGAGAGGCGGGTCTCAGGTTGATAATGACAAGAAAGGAGAATGACAAGGAGACAGAGGCTTGAAATTAACAAGCGGGCCCCAATTTGCACAGATCTCGTTTAGTGCTAGCTCTTGCACCAGTATTTCGAGCATTTCCATAGACGCAAGGGAAAGAAGGAAGAAGTCCACTTCGGGCCATTTGGTAAGAAATGGGTTGGAAGCCTATGGAATGCACTCCCCAGAGAGGTCCGCCTGGCGCTGTCGTTATTTGTTTTTCGGCGCCAGGCAAAGACCTTTTTATTTACCGTATTTTTCACTCTATAAGACGCACCTGACCATAAGACGCACCTAGTTTTCCGAGTAGGAGAACAAGAAAAAAAATATTCTGAATCCAATGGGCACATAATCACAGGCACATTCCCCATCGCTTCCCCATGGGCTGCACATCCGGCAGACTTACTGCACACACATATTCGCTCTATGAGACGCACAGACATTTCCCCTTACTTCTGAGGGGGAAAAAGTGAGTCTTATAGAGCAAACAATACGGTAAATCGTATTTTAATTGCTAATTGTATTTGTGATAAGTGGGATTTTAAAGGTTTTGCCGAGATGCACTGGTGGGGGGAAGGCTTAATTTAATTTTATATGCTTTATATGTTTTATATTAATTAAGTTGTAAGCCGCCCCGAAGCTTTATCGCGATGGGGTGGCATAGAAATGTTTTAATAAATAAATAACAAGTCTGCTGGGCACTAATGGCACTAGTTGCACAGGAAATGCGGCCACACAATGGCTCGATGCCCACCAGCCGGGCTGGCTTGTGCTTTTGAAAGCATGCAGATCTCTAAAGCTCCAAACAGGACACTGCGCTCTCTTATACATTCTTACCACATCCAAGAATCACCCTGTACTTGTGTCTGGCTCCATGTGTGAGTCCTCCGACAGTGAACCTCATAAAATGTGAGACTGGGACACCCAAAATGGTGGTGCTAGTCCTCATGGTCTTGGTGGGCCTTCACAGCCCATCTTAACCTGCCCCCTGACCATTTTCCTGGCACTTTATTATTCTTATCTGAAATTCCTAACCGCAATTGTGTGTGGGATCCGTGCCTCAGGCTTAACCTGCCCATGTTTCTTTGACCTGAGTATCTGAATTTTAGTTTTCCTCCTCCATCCCAATCCCTTTTCCTCTTGTGTTGCATTTACATCACAAGCAGAGAAACTCAAAGCTGCCTCCCTGCACTTGCAACCAGAGCAGTCAGTCTGATCCTGCAACAAGACTGTCCGTGGGCTCTTCTCTGCTTTGGCTGCTCCCCTTCCACCACCAGCCCAGACTGCGCTGGCCTGGCTGTTTGCTGACCTGGGCTGCCCCCTCCACTGCCCCCGCACCTTGATGATGTCCTCGTTGCTGGACTTGCAGGCCGCCGTGTTCGTGATGTCCGAGGTGAGGCCCGTCATCTCAACGGCTAGCACCTTCACGGGGATGGCCACCGTCCGGCCAGTGAGGATGGCCGTGTTGATGATCTCCGTGTCCTGGGGGGGACAAAGGGGGCCTGTGTCAGAGTGCCGGACCCTGCACGGAGCGTGCCTCGCTTTTTTTCCTGCTCTCATCCAGGATTACACACACACAGCTGGGTTTCCCGACTTCACCCCCTCGAATGCCTCCCACAGCCTGCAAGGAGCTGGGCTGGGTGGCAAAGGCCTCGTCCGTGCTGTTCGCCTCCCCAGAGGCCCGCCAGCTGACGTGGCAGGGCTGTTGTGAGTTGCTGTGAGGGGCAGAAGGGGGGAGGATTATTGAGACGGTTGGCTGGAGGCTGCGGAGCCTGGGGCTGCAAAGCTACTTGCCCTCCTGCCCCGAGATCGGCGGCAGAGGCCCTTCTCTGGGAGCCCTCCGTGAAAGATATTAGGAGGGCGAGTACCCGAAGCAGGGCCTTTTCTGCGGTGGCGCCCCACCTATGGAATGCGCTCCCCAGAGAGGCCTGCCTGGCGCCGTCGTTATTTGCTTTTCAGCGCCAGGCCAAGACCTTTTTATTTAAACGTTATTTTAAGTAATTGTTAAATTATTTATTGGTTTTATTTATTGCCTAGATGTGTCCAATTTTTATATTTTTCTGTTGTTATTTATTTGCTGGAAGCTGCCCCAAGGCTTATGCGAATGGGGCGGAATACAAATATCCCAAATAAATAAATGAATGAAGGGGTTGAGCATGTTGGACTGGAACTCAGGCGTTCTGGGTGTGAGTCCCCACTCCGCGACGGAGCACACTGGGTGGGTGACATTGCAATTTTAAAAAAAGATAAAAGGTGGAAAGCTGAACAGAAATGTGGCAAAATTCAACCCTCCAGTTGTATTTTTTCCCCCACAATGTCTGCAATCTTATGCATTTTTGTTGTCGTTGCAACACGCACATTTTTTTTCAAGCATTCTGCAATGTTGCAATGAGATTTCTAGCACACCTTCCTCCTGCACATGCATTTCACAAGGGTGCTTTTCCTGGGACAAGCTGCATCACAAACTTCAGGGGATAAAATTGCAGATTTTGGTGTGCAACATGGAAGCTGGATCGATCCGTTCTTTAAATCCCTTTACCCACACCAGCCTGCCTGCACTTTATGATCAAGAAGACAGAACACTAGTCACTCACCTGAGCAGGAACTTAGGGAGATGCCCGAGGATGACAGGGCCTCGTTGCAGTGCCCCCACACCTCCAAAATAAGTTGTCACTGGGGGTCTGCCATGCTCCATCACTGCAGGCTTTTACACACCCTAGAAAACCTCTTATTTCCCTTGGGCCTTCCCCTAATAAGATCCTATTGCTGCGGCTATTGCTGGTTTTGCTGTTGGTTTAATACCTGGACTTTTGAGTTTCTATTGTCCTCTTTATGATTTTAATCCTGCATTGGTTTTATGTACACTGTACACTGTTTTGGGGAGGGCTTCTGACCTCCAAAGCAGGCGAAGAAATATTGCCAGTCAATAGAAAAAAACACTCAGTGGGATGCATTTTTCACGCCAGCTGGGAGAGCAAGAGGTATTTCTTCAGCCCGGTGCCCTCCAGAAGTCCTCAACTCCCAGAATCTCCCAGCCAGCGCAGCACGATGGGGGGGGGGGGCCTGTAGCCCACCTGTTCTGGAGGGCACCAGCTGGGTCAAGCTTTGTGAAATGTGCGCCTTTGGTCCCAGACGAGAGAAGGGAAGGGCCAGGAGTGAGCCCCACGCCGGCGCTCAACGGATGCTCACCATGGCAAGGGGAAGAATGGCACGGATGTCCCTCTGGATCACCGCCAGCTCCGTCACCGCCTTCTCCAGGTCAGGTGGCGGGTTGCGGCCACGGTAATCGACGTGCCACATGATGCGCCGCGTCACCGACTGGCTGGTGAAGTTCTCCATTTCAAAGTCCAGCTGCATAATCTCGAAGGGGGAGCCCTCATCCCTGCCGGGGGAGAAAGGCGGGAGTCACCCACGGCCAAGGAAGGGATGGGAAGGAGAAGTGCCTGGCCAGCTCTTTCAGGGTCGGGAGAGCAAGCCACATTTTGGAACTTAGGACCTCTGGGTTCTGCATCGCCCGCTGCCCAACTCCTGTTCACGACCCCGTGCACCCTGCGAAAAAAGGCAGAACTGCACAAAACAGGCAGCGGGGGGCTGTGGAGGTGGTGCAGCTCCCCGACTTTGCCCTGGTCCCCTAATCTGAGCCGCTTTCCTACCAGGTGCGACTGGGGCAGATTTCGCAACGGGGGAATCCTCCAAATCAGGAAATTGGCATTCCAGGGAAGTGCGTGGCCTGGGCAAGGGGAGCACGAGCCCTGTGCACAGCCACTTGCGGATGTCCGTTTTGCTCACGTTTGGGCTGTCGGACAGGGCCGTGCACACCTTTTGCCAGTGAAGGCAAGACCCTCTGAGACCCTCATTTCAGTGCGCATGCAGAAGATCAAAGCTGGTGCTCAAGAGATAATTATAAACCTGGCCTATCTAAATGGGAAACGCCACAGCGTTCCCACCCTTCCGAACATCGCGGGCGATCAATTTCTCTGAAAGCGGGTCGGGAGACCCTTTCCTCCCTCGGGGCTGAATTCCATTTTGGAGAGGCCGCTGGTGGGCTGCGGCCAAAGAGGCAAACCGGGGCAGGGTGCAAAATGCAGCATGGCCCCCAAAATACCAACACGCCTTACTTAATGCCTTCAGAGGCAGGAATGAGACACTGCGCGTTTCAACCTTTTAGAATGGGATGAAAACTGCAAGAGCCAGGAAGCTACCAAGGCTGAGGGGAAAGGGGCCGCGGCCAAGCCTGGAAGCCAGGCCTCACACAGCCCTTCCAAGCTCCACGTACCTGGGACTACAATCCCCACCACTGCCAGCCAGTCTGACACTGACTTTCATACATCAGCCGAGCTGGTGCCCACAACTCCAGCGGTGTTGGACTATGTCTCCCAAAATGCATCTGGAAGCAGCCGTCCAATACAAGCGGAGGCTGCCGGACGGGATGCAGAGGCCACATTCCTGGTTCTCGCAGCTTGTTCGGCCCTCAGCACCATGTGCTTCTGGGGCACCCGGCCGAAGGCTGCACTCCATCCCTGCAGCGCTCGGGCAAAGCTGGGACCACCGCCTGGATCCACAGCACGCGAGGGGAAAAACCCGCGGCCCCCCAGGCACTCCAGACGACGCGCCAGTGCGCAGAAGGGCGGGCTCCCCCACGCTCATTTACTCGAGAGGCACACGAGCCGCCCTTCGAGGCACTGGTGCTGAGACGAGCGCATGCAAAAGGCACTGTGAAATGCGCTCGTGGCAAATGCTACGACCGGAGGGGTGAGGAGGCAGGAAACCAGCCGCGAGCGAGGAGTCCGTGCAAATGTGGGCCGGGGTGCCGCCCGGCCTCAGCATCACAGAGCATCTTGGCTTTCCCAGAATGAGAAAGACAGAAACCAGCTGCTGCAGGTTCGAAGAAACCCGGATGCCATTCCCGCCTCTGGCACTACTGGGGAAAGCTAAAAATGTGCCTCCTGCGACCTTCCTAGAACTTGGCAGGTCGATTAACTTACCCAAGTGCAAATTACATGGAAATGGGTCCACATCAAGTTCTCCCATGACATGAATGGGCACCACGATATCCCCCAAGTTCCAGACTCCTTTCCTCTTACCCTATTCTATCTGGGAACTAGAAAAACTATCCCCCAAATCTATAGACCTTGCCATGGTGAAGTTTTTATGCCCCAAATGCAAGCAATATGTAAAACTGAACCATTACTTTTTCCGAAGAACATGGCTCTAGGTCAGTGCTCTTTAGTGCCCTGGATGTCAAAGCAGGTTTGCCACAGGGCCACTGGATTTCATCAGATTCCTAATGGCGCTTAGAGAAACACCCCATATGACCAGAACTATGAGTTTTGATTAGTAATAAGAATACCTTGCTAAACATTTTGCCCTAACCATATGTTTCTTTCTTCACATTTCTAATATTTCATATTTAAAACACACTATGGCACCACGATTGTGGGATACATAAGAAGATGGCTTGTGGAAGGAGAATGACCTCGAACACATGCACACGTCTTGGTCCAGGATGCCCCACTGCCTGGACAGGTTTGGCGTATCTGCCTTTAGCTCAGTGCCAGGTGCTGGTGTTAAGCTTCAAAGCCCTTTGCAGCTCGGGGGCTGCAGTATCAAAAGGCACCATGGATTAGCTCCTCGGCAGTTCAGACTACAGTCAGAGTGGATACGCTGCCCCACTGACCTGACGGGAAGCCACTGGCTTGCACTGAGGATGAGTGCCAGAATCTGTCCCCACTGAAGCACACCTGCACCCGGCAAGATTCCCAGCCAGGGCTCCCAGTGCAGGATGCCATCCAAGGAGAACACCCCGATGACTGCGGGGCTGGTACCGCTGCAGGAAGGACCAAGGTGCAAGGTATGTCTGTGTGTGTGTGAGAGAGAGAGAGGCGGAAGGCTTTTGTTGTCCATTTTATAGTCAACGTATGTTTATTTCAGGAACAATTCCGGGCTCTTGCTGCTCGTCGCTTAGAGGAGGCATCTCAGCCTGTCAGAACAGGTGTGGCGAGAACCGCGTGAAGGACGGGGACGTGCCAGGGAGTCAGTGACTGGGAAGAGCAGGCTGCAGGTACCTGACTCTAAACCACGGCTTAAGGTTAAACCAGCAGCACCACACGCACAGGCCTACCACTGACGCAGGCTCCACGACAGCAAACACAGGCCGCCGGGATCCCCAGCACAAGGGCTGCCGGCGGTGATGGGCGCCTGCATCCACAGGGTACAGGTTGCTCGCAGGGACGCCCACGAGGGGGCCGGACAAATCCGTCTGCATCACACTTTAATGCATGCATTCTCTCTCCTCAAGTCTGCATGGTAATTCATGGGCCTTTCCAGGCACATGACAATTCAAATGCATTTTGGTGTGCCATTTCCTGTAATATATTCATTTTCCCTGAGCACTTACCCCATATATATGCTTTCCGTAGGCCATTTCCGTGAATGTATGCATTTTTGTATGAAGTATTTCCCTGAAGTATGTGGCCAGGTTGTAAGCACTTTCTCCTAATATACGACTTTTCACACACAATTTTCTCTAATGCACATGCTTAAAAATAGCCAAAGAACTGAACTACAAAAGCTGGAGAAAGGCAAAACTGAAATAATTGCACGCCATCCAGTCGATAGTATTATGTTGGAAAGCAAGAGTTAGGTCAGGTCATGCCAAAAGATGAATCGAATGGATTTGACTCCCTTCCTTACCACACGTCATTAGATACTGTTCAGTCATGGAACTTCCTGCCACAAGATATTGGCTCGAAGAGCGGATTTGGCCAGTTCATGCATGATACAGGAACGGATGTGTGGCCCGGCCTACTGCGCAGGGTTCTTGTTGCGGGAAAAAGATTGAGAGTAGGAGGAGGAGACTGGTGTGAGCTGCCTTGAGTTCTTAAAACAAGTGGGATATACATCTAAGAAAGAAAGAAATCCTTCCACAAGGTGAACCACCAGTCTGCAAGTCTGTCAAATCAGCAGTTCTGGGAAAGTTGGTCCACTGCAAAGCCTGTAGTCACAGCTGAGCCCCTGGTGGATCTCCCTGAAGCCACTCGATAAATGGAAACCCCCAGCCGCGGACCCCCGAACCTGATGGAACGGACCTCCTGGTCGGAGACTCTGTTCTGCACTGGGGCCCCTCGCATGAAGGCAACCCGGAAACTCACGGGGAGGGAAGCCTGCCAGGGAAGGCTCACATGGTGGCAACGGGGAGGAGGGCCTTCTTGGTGACGTCCCCACAGCGCTGGGACTGTTCCCCCACTGAAGCCCACTTAACACTAACTTTGTCACCTTTTTAGCCCCAGGTTCCAATTGCCTCCTTCTCTCAGTCACTGAGTGACACGGCAGAGGGCAAGTTAGTTGTCCGAACAGAGGTACTTACTTTTTAAGATCATTTAATTTTTTTGAACAGTTCTCAGGATTGTATGCCAGAACGTTATTTTACTGCATTCTGCTTTTAATCTTGTATTCATCCCTGTGAACCACCCAGACAGCCTCCATGTCCAGGAGCAGCCTACCTCTGGGGGGGTCAGCTGATGGGGAGAAGGAATGCACTCTCAGGGTGGGGTTCCTCAGCCCTTCCTTCACCCCGCTGCCCCATTGTAACTTCGCAGCAAGATCGTGAGGCGGGTTAGACCAAAGAAGAGCAAGACGGCCGGAGGGAGACGGCTAGCCCAACGGCACTCCAGGGGACATGCAGCAGCGCCGGACGCCCGGATCCCTGGGGTGGCAGGTGGAAGCGAGGGCAGGTCAGCGGCACCTCCAAGCCTCTCCCCTTTCCACAGCCGTAGTATTTGGCCAGCACGCTTTTGCAGGAGGCGATTGCAATCGCTTGCAATTCATCCCCCGCCTCTAACCTTTCAGGGCCGCATTTCGTCTGCAGCACCAGCTTGCTGCTAAAATATATATAAGCCAAATCAATGGAGGCTTTCGTGCTGGAGCAACACTTCTGCAAACCATGCATCTCCCGGGCGCAGAATATTGCAGGGCTAGAAAGATGCATGGAGTTCGCTGGCCCTGAGCAAGGCATGAAGGTGGGCAGTGGTCCAAGGCCCTCCCCGTCCAGCCATCCACAGCAGCTGCGGGCCCCACGCCTGCCTCTGCTGCTGCGACCAGCTGCCAGAATGTGGAAATACATTGCCAAGGATCTGAACTCGGAAGCGGGAAGACCGGGGACCCCCTTTGGCCCCCAAAATGCAGAGATCTTCAGTTGCTGCAGCCAGGCAGCCTCCTCCTCATGTCCTTTAATTAAAAGCAGAAGCTTCTAGCCCTCATGGCTCTGATGGCTGATTAGAGAAGGGCTCTCTTGACCAGAAGGTCCACTCTGAGTTAAAGACAAACAGGCCCTTCTCTTGACTCTCTAAAAAGTGGATTAGGAAAACCCCGATGTGGCCCAACTCTGCCCAACACTAGCGAGCCATCTGCAGAAGCCCGCCGTTTGAAAACTGCAGCGCCGGCCGTTTCCTCCCCGCCTGCTCCTCTTTCCCATTTATCTGGGAGTCTGCAAAATCCCGGCTGAGCATCTGTGCTCTTCCTTCCTTGAGGAACTGGGCTGAAAACAAGCCGCTACAAAGGCTTATCAGCCGCTCTCCAGGAAGCCTCCTCGGGCAGGGAAACGGCCTTTGATCTGTGCCTTTGGTTACAGCTGCTTTTGCAGGGAGCTTTATTATTTTTTCATGCGCAGCTCGCTCGGGTGGGGGAATGTTCCACCCTCCCCAAATCTCAAGTCCTGCAAGTGCTCAGGCACAGGCTGCACCCGCTGCCCATCCCTCACCCATTAAGGCGGGGGGGGGCTTGCAGTGAGAGACCACGGGGAGAATGGCGGTGTCCCAGCCCACGATGCCCGAAGGCAGAGCTGCCGGAACCTTGCTCTGCCCCTGTGCCACTCAGCATCCACACGAAGCCCCCGCCACCCAGGGGGCGGGCTGGGCGGGCCTTTTGCAGGCTGGTCTCCTCGTCTGATCCAGGCGCATGGACGCCAAGCTGCTCTCCAGCCAGCCTTCCCGGGAGCCCCACCGGAGGAGGCGAGAGGCATGCCTGCTGAGAGGAGGCTCTTTTCTCCCACGGCTTCCGATTGTGCAACGAGCTTCCCAGGGGGCTCGCCTGGTGCCTACTATGCTTGGCTATTTGTTTGTTTATTAGATTATATCCTGCCTTTTTCTCTTATTTTTTTTGAAGAACTCAAAGTAACTCGCATCATTTTCCTCCCCTGCTCTCAGTCTCACCCCACAACAACCCTGCAAGGCAGACGGGGCTGTGCATCTGTGGCTGAGCCAAAATCACTAGGATGGCGGCTGGTTTGCAGGGATGCCATATGAGGAGGGACTGGGGAAGCTGGGTCTCTTTGGCCTGAGAGGAGGCGGCTCAGAGGGGACCTGTTAGCAACATGCAGGTACGTGGGGGGGGGCACACAGAGGTGGGCCATGCCCCTTTTTCCCCTGCAGTGGAAGGCAGGATGTGTTCCAATGGAGCCAAGCTCAGGGAACCAAGATTCAGGGTGGGTGCCAGGAAGTGCTCCCTGATGGCTGGGACCTCCAGGGTATGGAATGGGCTTCCTCGGAAGGTGGTTGAAGCCCCAGTGGTGACGGTGTTCAAGGACAGGCTGGACATGCACATGGTGGGCATGTCATGAGTGGAGACAGCCTGAGCTGGGGGTCAGACTAGATGGCCCAGGAGGCCCCTTCTGACTCGCTCTGATTCTATGGCTGAGTGGCGACTAGAACCTGGACCACCCGAGTCCCAGCCCTGCGCTCGTCACCACTCAGCCACACTGGCTCCCAAATGTTTTGCTGTTTCTGCAGAAGAGGGAAGTCCTTATTTTAGCAAGCATTTGAGTGCTTCTGTTTCTGTAGTTTGAAATCCAAGGCTGTATTTCAAATCTTTTTGCTGTGGCTATGCAGGATTGTGATTTCAATTTTATACCCTGGTTTTAAACTTCTTTATTCCATTGTATCCTGTTGTGTTTTATAGTTCCAAGTGTTGTGAAGTGCCAGAGAGTTTTGGCTTTGGGGCAGAAGAGAAGTGGAATAAAGGAATAAATATGGGATGCCATCAAGGGTGTCTGAGTGAGATCTCACCCAGGAAGTAGAATTTACCGACATTCCACTCAACCCGCAGTTCTTTTAACAGAGTGTGCCCTGCTCACACACTCCCCTCCACCTGTCGACAAAATTGACACTCCTGCCAGGTGTTTGGCAGTGCTGGGGGAGTGCCTGCTCTCACGACAACCCTATGAGGTAGCACAGTGGTCTCCCACTGGGTTATGGGGGCCCCTGGCACGCCCAGCTCCCGAGCCAACTCATAGCTCAGGGCTGGACTGATGCTCCCACATTCCCTGCACAGCACGGCACGCTGGAAGTGGTTGTGTAGCGCATCCAAGGCCGGGTCAGGGCACTCACGGCCACAAGGGGGGCAATGGATGTGGCCAGCTCTGGGCAGCTCCGAAAAGGATTTGGACCAATGCGTGGTGGAAGGCATGCTGCATCAGCAGCATCCACCGTGACCACTGTGTGGGCTTGCCCACGGGGACGGCACACTGCCAGCCTCTAGCTGCTGCCACACCCCTGGACCCCAGCCTGGCCTTGGAAGGGGCCCAGAGGGACCCTCTCCGCTCCTCTCGCGCAGGACGGATCTGCCCCCAGCTGGCGCACCAGCTCTCTGGCACAGCTGACCGTGTGTCGCCAGCCAGCGGTGGGGTTGCCACACCTCGTCTCGGTCGGTCTTGGCATGACGTCCCAGCTAAATTCACACGTGCCCTCCACCACAGGCAACCCATCTCTCCGTAGCCTGCCTGTTTTGGGGCTCCAGGCCTGGGAAAGCAGTGGGGACCCACCGCGGCCCCAGGTTCCCTCCAGCCGGAAAGAGAGCACAACAACAATGCAGGCCTACATCGTTCTCCTTGAGCCACTACCTTTTTCTTCCTGAGTTCACCAACTTGCATTTAAATCAAAAGGGCAAGTTTCTGGCCTTCATTGAGCAAACAGGCAGACAAAGAAAGCCACCAGGCCCGCCGAGGCCCCTACCTGGGCTGTGCGCTGCCAATCCAGGCCACATCCACGGTCGACGTGGAGTGCTTGCTGCCGGTCTGAAATTCGGAGTTCACCAGCCACTGCGTGTGCCTGGAGCGGGTCATGAGCAGGTTCACCCCCTTCTTGGCCTTGACCCTGCCGAGCAGCCAGAGAAAGCAGAGCGCGGCGCGTTCCCCGGGGCCTCAGACGCCTCTGTGGACGCCCCCGCCCGCATGGCTGCACCCCGGCCGCCAGGAGCACTGCTGCACCCCGGCCCCTTGCCCCCCAGAAGCACGGCTGCGCCCCGGCCCCTTGCCCCCAGGAGCGCCCTGCCCCCGGCCCTTGCCCCCCAGGAGCACGGCTGCGCCCCAGGCCCCTCGCCCCCTGGTGCCCCCGCCAGGCTGCCCCGCGCCCCGCTCGCCCCCCCCCCCCGCGGGAGGCCGCCCGCGTACCTGAGCGTGAAGTGCTCCACCGTGGAGTTGGCCGCGAGGCAGAGGACGACGCTCAGCACCTCGCCCGGCTTCAGCGGCTTCTCGGGCAGCCGGATGAAGAGGTGGTCGTCGAAGCGCTGCTCCTGCAGCGCCGGGCTGGGCGGCGGCGGCACCAGGCGCAGGCTGCCGATGCGCAGCAGCGGGTGCTGCGTGGGGCCCTCGCCGCGCGCCCCGGGCCCGGGCCCGGACCCGCCCGCGCCCGCGCCCGCGCCGCAGCCGCCCCGGCCGTCGGGCGCGTGCAGCGTGTAGTAGAGCTCCACCAGCTGCACGTCGCCCGGCGGCTCCAGGCCCTCCGGGGCCGGGCGGCGGCCCGAGGGGGCGGCCGCGGGCCCGAACCAGGCCTGGGGCAGCTCGGCCTGCGCGAGGCAGCTGGCCAGGCCGCCCTGCAGGCGGCAGGCGGCGCGCAGCTCGCGGGCCTCGCGGAAGGCGTGCAGGCGCACGCAGGGCAGCCGCTCGCCCGCGTCGAAGTCGTCCCAGTCGCGGCCCGCCACGTAGAAGAGCACCTGCGCCGTGGGCTCGCTGGCCGGCACCCGCGGGCGCACGATGGAGGCGCGCACCTTCCAGTTGACCGTCAGGCGCTCGGCCAGCTCCAGGGCGCCGGAGGGCTGCAGCAGCTCCCGCGGCAGCGCCTGGCTCGCGCCGAACGGGCCCAGCGACGCGTTGAGCACCGGCGGCTCCTTGGTCTGGAACACCACGAAGGGCTCGGAGCGGGTCAGGCCGGCGCTGCCGTTCCCGCCGGGCGCCGGGCGCGCCTCCCGCAGGAAGAAGGCCAGGCGGGCGTTGGAGAGGCGGTAGTGCACCGGGAGGGTGGCGGCCGCGGCCGGCTGGGGCCTCTCGGCGGGCTCCGGGCTCGTCGCGACGCCCCTGGCCTGAGCTGGAAAACAGGACGGGAGGGAGAAGCCGTTAGACGAGGCCTCTGGCCCGGCCCGGCCCGGCGGCCGCTTCCACACCGCACGCGGCGAGGGGAAAGAGGAAGGCGAGAGGACGCGCTGCTCGTCGGAAGCTGTGCACGCGTGCATTTACGCGCCGTCGAACAATGACGATCGTATCAGCGCGGCAGTTAGACCGGGGGAAAAAAGAACCCCGCATTTCTGGAGAAATGGAGCCCTTTCTTGAGCACCAGAGAATCATCACGGGTGGAAATTAACATAGATGCCTGTTTTGTTATTGCTTCCGTTATTGGCGTGAAGATATGTAAAATTGGATGCTTTGTGCTACTTAATCTGTTTGAGATTTAATTTAATGATAGATGCCGAGATTGGGGGTTGAGAAAGGCACATTTCAGTGGAGCGCCCAATACACCTGGATGTGCATGTTGATCATGATACAAAGCTGACTTGAGGGCTAAATAAAAGACAAAGGGCAGGGAGGACCTTGTCGGAGAAATAGAACTCCTGTGCATCTCACAACAGTGTGAAAAATTACAACCAGGCAGCCGGTCTGTTTTGCTCAGCCCGGGATGGATGGACCCTGTCGAGGCCTTTACCAGTTCCTTCTGCTCGTCTCCCAGAGAAGTAGGACTGGCCAGTCGTTCAGAGAACAGGGGACACTTTCAAAATAGAAGGCTGCCCTTCAATTCGAGGACTGCCCCCTTCAAAGAGGGAAACTGACCATCCTGCATTAGCCGAAACACACTTTGGCATGCTACCCGACCACTGATGCTCTACCTGATTCAGACATCCACCCACTAGGTGCTACTATCTAACTGGGTCTCTAGCAACTGCTACTCAGGGCAGCAACAAAGCAGCCTCTGGCCCTGCAGATAAAAAGACCACGTAGGGACCCTCTTCCTTCCGGTAAGCAAGCTGAACGTTTCTCACCGGGTTCACATCAGAACGGAGCATTCGATTTGATAGCTTTGGGAGTGGGGAAGAGCCACTCTTGGTGCTTTGCTACAGGAGCTGTGAAGGCGCCCCAACTTTCTCTGGCACCTCGTAAGGCGAGCCCAGCTCTTCCCATGCGCCATTTTGGGAAGGGAACAAAGGGCTCCTTCTGGGAGGAATCTGGTGCTTCATTTTTCCACCCACACACCCCGGAATGATGGTCCTGGAGAAGCTGGGGGCCTGCTCGGTAAAGTTTGGACTGAGCCTAAGACAAGAAAATATTTGGCAACTTCTGCTCTTCCTCTAGTTGGCCAATGTGGCTACCTACAAGGGCTGAATAGTTCAGGTAGCCACGAATCACATGCACTCATTCAGGACAACTGTGCTCATCTAAACCGTCAGCGAGCACGCACTGCATTCTTTCCTGCGACTTACCTTTCAGCAGGTTTTCCCAAAGTATTCATTTTTTCATGCACCTTCAGGAAACCGACATGTGCTATCAAACCGTTGGGGGGGGGGGGCATGCAATCTCAGAAACATACAAATTTGAGCTGCAGATGGTGTCAGAGATTGCGTTTGAACTGGAAGGGTAAATCCTGATAAACAAAGACGCTGTATCCGTCCGTTTCCCAAGAGCTCTCCATAAACTGCCTATTCCCCACTCGTAACCAGTAGTACAACACAGCTGCAGCCATCTGCATCCTAAATTATATTAGACCTCCTAATGGTGAGTGGCACTCGAAACGGAGATCCCTCATTCCATGTGTGTGTCTTTTGTGCCAGGCACCAATGGCGGGATCTGGGGTTACGCCCTCATGTCTCCCCACACCTGAAATAAAGGGCTGTGGACTCTGGACATTCCAGAGCCTCCGCCAGCCTGACGGTGGGGGGCTCGCAAGTCCCCCTTCTCCCCCCCCCACCATCTCTGTTGCGACTGACAGCATTTTAGAGGAGTAGGGGATGGGTTATCTGTGAGGTTGGAAGGGGTTCTGCAGACCCATCAACAAGACGCAACCCCAGCCCCTTGACTCCCAGGAACAGCTGTGCGTGGGCGAGCTTGAGTCGCCCCAACTGCTCTCCCAACCTCCAAGGAAGAGTTAGAATTATTAATAAGCAATCACCTTCATTAACCCCCTTTAATTGCATGCAGATTGCGTCCTTCAATCAGCCACGCTCGGTCTAAACGGAGATGTCCCATTGGGTATTAATAGCTCAGAAACAAACGCCTGTCAAGCAGATGGGAATGCAGGGGAGAAGGCATTCACACCTGAAGGCCTCACAGAGCCGAACCCTAGATAGACGTGCGGCACTGGAGGGCTGAGAGGATGGGTGTTGTAGTTCAGCAACTCATGGAGGGCCATGCAGTTCCCTTCTGGATTTGGGATGCTCCCAAATGGGACCCTCTGCCTCCAGAACTTGGCTTATTCTACTGTTAGTGGGAGAACTCCACTAGGCCTGGAAGGTAGGGTGACATCTTGAGAGGATAATGGGCACCTAGATCACCCGTGGCAGATGTTTCCTTGGAAACCTCCAGGGAAGAGTGTGAGATGAATCCATTGCAATTGGTGCTGTTGCACCCAGGGGTGCTGGAGACATCGGCAGCGGCTTCCAGTGAGCCCACCTTCCCATGGCTTCCACATTCCAAGATTTTCTGGATTCCATAGTGTGGCAGACCATTTCCCCCACTTTACCTCATAAAGTAGCTCACCTGCTGGCTAAAAGACTAGCACACAGCGCTCCTGAGTTCCAGTCCGACATTCTGTACCACACCAATTCCACTGGGAGCTGAAATCTTAGAATTTCTCCAAAACCTATTTGAGCACTGCTTTGAACATCCCACAGCCATGACTCTATTATTAATTATTTTTAATAATTATTAATCCCAGGGCAGCTCCCAGGAGGGCCGCCTAGAAGAACTTGGGAACTAAGACCGGATGCCCAAGTCCTGAGTTTTCCTCCTCCCCCCCAATCCCTTTTCCTTTAGTTTCAGATATTTTCGACTGTAAGCCAGAGGGGAAGGTCCGTCTTATTGGTCTTCCTTTGGCATTTTTATCCCTCTCTGGGAGCCTTACCATTTGGGGGGGGGGGGCGGATGAAGAGCAGGGTAAAAATGCTACCAATGCCTAATCAGTCCACATGACTCCATGTCAGCTGCAGTACCTTAAGGCACCACTGCTGTCACCGCACTGTGCTGCCTGCGGGCTTCCCACGGGGGCAGCTGGTTGGCCTGAGGGCCCAGAATGCGGGTCAAGACGGATCCAGCCCCAGCATCAGGCTCTCTGATTCTCGGAGGTGCTCATGGTCAGACAAACAGTACCCATAAGAAAATTCAACTTCTCTGTTCTGCTCTCAAACACTGAACAAGCTAATTGTTTGTCCAGGATATTTATTTAATTGATCAAAATATCTCCAGGCGGCTTGAGTAAATGCAGCGCAGACAACAAGCTGCTCAGCCACAAACTGCTGCGGCAACAGTGACGCCCACCAAGCCCAGATGCAGGACTTGCGTTGGGCAACCTGAGAAAGTCACGCAGTTGGCAAACGCTCCCCGCTCAGGGAACGACCCCCGAGCGGGCCCTGTCCTTCCTTCCCGCTTGCCTCCTCTGCAAAGAGGGGGTCGCATGGTGCCGGGCACCAGGTGGGATGGCCACCAGTTGCGCAAGAAGTGCACACCTCCGCCATGCTCCGTACCCTCACCGGATGCTCCACGGGCTCCGGGCTTGGCGCAGCCAGAGGGGTGCCCCTTTTTGCCCTGTGAGGGGGAAACGCTTCTTGCTGATTTGCCCGAGTTGCAGGTTCACCTGGGAAAAGGAGTCCTTTGGGTTGCGGAAGCACAGAGGGCAAAATGAAAGCAGAAGTCCCAGGTGCCCGTGGAAAGCCTTGGTTGCGGCCCTCATGTTCATCCGGATGATGAGAGAAGGAACTATCAACACCTTGCACAGCTTTCCACGCTATTTATACTGTACCCCAAGCAACCATCAGAGTTGGTTGTTCGTGGGGCTGCAGCCTTTGCACCCCTGGTGCGCCCTGCTGAGGAGGTCTGGGTGGCACTTACTGTGCGTTGCATGGTGACTGGCAGCTTATAGGGTTAGAGTGTGGAAGCTGGGCAGTGAAGGGAACAGGCAGGAGAGCCGTGGATGCATCTGAAACATGGTGCTGGCGACCGGATCCCCGGGACAAGGGCTCCGAGACCAGATCAAGCCAGGACTTGCCCTAGAAGCGAGCGTGCCAAGGCGAAAGCTGCCAGGCTTCATCCTAAAAGGCAAGGCTCACAGGAGATGACAACCATGATGGGAAAGTGGAAGCCGAAAAAGAGGAGGAAGACCAAATGTGGGATGGAGTGACGGCACAAAAGAAGCCACTGCCCTGAATTTGGGAGAGCTGAATGGAGCTGTCACCGGGGGGGGGGGGGGGGCTTCCATTCACAGAGACAATTTGCACATCGCAGCAGCAGCAGGTTTTGTTCGCCACTGGTTTTCTGCAATGCATGTGACGCCTTCTCCATAGCATCAGGTGCTCTCCATAAGCCGGTGGACCACCTCTCGCTGGCCCACCCCTCCAGCTCGTCTTCCATCCGGGCATCTTTCCCTCCTGTTTCAGCAGAGTCCTTCAGATTATGAAAGACTCGCCACGATGGTACCTGTGGTGCATGATTACCGTGCATAATTTGCATAACCTGATCTGCCCTCTGCTCTGATGAGGTGGGGGTTCTCTAGAAAGCTCGTACGTTCAGTGGCGTTCCCCCCAGTTACTCCTGCGCTTAAGCTGGGCCATTTCTTACCATAAGTTTAGAATCGCAGCCAACCTGAACTTATCTGAACCCCACAATGGGGGACATTAGGGATGGAGCGATCTGCCAGATTGGATTCGGCTCAATTCCTCATTTTTCCCGCATTAAGTGAGCTCCATCCCCTTCCAAATCAGTTGTGGGTATTTCCCCCGATGAGTCTGCTGGAAAGTTAACGTATTTTTGCGCACTCTTCTCAAAATATAGGCATTTCGTACACACGTTTCAATAAAATCGGTGAGCACCATACACTTTCCAAACAACTTGCATTTCCCCTACAGTAAAGCATTATTCTCTGAGCTATATGCCTTTTACACCCACTTTTTGAGGAGTACACTTTGCTAACAAAGTCTGTGGAAATGCCGATCGCAGCATTTACCGGGTTCTGGGTGCTGTGTGGGTGCTAATAGTGCGGATTTTTCCACTCTGCAAGAGGAGAAGGGTTGGAAGAAGAAAGGGATTGCAGGAATGTGGGTGAGGCAGCACTGGGGGAAGCGGCGCTGAGCAGGAGGAAAGTATAAGCCCATCTTTGGTTTGAACTGAAACAAAGCCTGGGAGAAAGTCACAATATCCTGCATGTATTTGCAGGGAGTATCACAAAGCCTATATTTCAAAAGCAGGCCTGAGTGACACCCTGGGAGCCTTTGGTCACCCAACTCTTCTCTGCCCAGGGTCGCCCACCAAAGTCCATTCCCAGCATCGTGTCATCCCATCTCGTGCCAAGGAGCATTTCCTCTTCCGATACCCCCCTGGAAGAGTAAAAACTGGGCGCCCGAGTGACCCACCACCATTTCCAAGCAGCCTGCAGCTTCCGGGCTGGCTGCATCGCTGCGCATCAAACTCTGCCCGGAGGCTTCGCTGGCTCAGGCAGTGCCGGCTGCACGCTTTCGCACCCCATGCTCAGGAAGCTGTTCCTGATCTGCCGCTTTCCTGGCCTTTAATCAGGGCTGGTCCGAGACCTCTTAGGTGGCACCAACCGTCCAGGTGGGCAGCCGCCCACCAAAAGCCGTTTCTGCGGGCTTGCAGCGTGTCCTGAAAACAGCTTTTGTGCAAAGGAGCAGGGAGAGGAGTGCCGGGGGCTCGCGTCAGCTGAGTAAGTGCACACAGGAAGAGAGCCGAAGGGGCAAAGGAAGCGCTTTCTAATCGCAATCATGGATTTCACCAGAGACGGCGGTTTCCTTGGCACAAGCCTCAATGTGTTCCAGGGAACGGCGTGTCCTCTCCTTGAGTGTGTCACGAGGGAGCCCCATTTGCTCATGACACTAAACTTTTTAGGGTGGTTAAAACCAAATGGGATTGTGAGGCGCTCAGGAGGGATCTGCCCAAGCTGTGAGGATGGGCATTGAAAGGGCAAATGCAGCTCAATCCAGCAGAAGGCGACAAAAATGACCCAGGGTTTGGAACCACTGCCCTGGGAGGAGAGGCTGAGCAACCTGGGCCTGTTCAGCCTTGAGAAGAGAAGGCTGAGGGGGGACATGAGATCTCTATAAGGACCTCAAAGGCTGGCACAAAGAGGAGGGTCAAGATCTCTTTTAGCTTGTACCAGATAATAGAACAGAATAATCAAGAAGCTGCGGCAACCCAGATTCAGGCTGGACATCAGGAGAAGCTTCCTCTGCCAGAACAATGTGGCAGTGGGACCAGCTGCCTGGAGAGGTGGGGGGCTCTCCCACACTGGAGGCATCCAAAAAGAAACTGGGCAGCCACCTGAGTGGGATGGTGTGACTTGGTGTCCTGCAACAGCAGGGGGTGGACTGGATGGCCTTCATGGCCCCTCCCAACTCTACTCTTGGACGATTCTATGAAATGGAAAGTAAAGGCACGTTGCGACAAGAAATTCCACTTTCAGGTATGCACTGGTGGGATCTGAAGTAGCAACGACTGTGCAAGAAAGGAACTGGGGCGAGCGGTGGGGACAGCAGCTGTGAAGAGGGCAAGTTCCGTGCGGGGCATCAGAACAGAGCAGAAAACAGGCCCGCCAAGATCATGTTTCCCTTCTGCAAATCTTTAGTACGACTGCGCTTGGACTATCGTGCTCAGTTCCGGTTGCCTTGCCTGAAAAAGGGCACCTCTGAGTTGGAAAAAGTGCAAAGGAGAACCGAAACGATCAGGGGGCTGGAGAAGCTGCGACAACCCCTGTGGCGGTTAAGCGTCGAAAAGAGGCGAGGAAAGGAAGACATGGGCAGAGGTGGTTAAAATGATGCACAGTGTGGAGAAAGGAGAGCGGGAGACCTTCTTCTCCCATAGCACTTGAACCCGGGGTAATCCCATGAAGCTGATTGGTAGGACAGAGAGAAGGAAGCCCTTCCTTCCGCAATTAAACTGTGGAATTTGCTGCCACAGCAAGTGGAGATGACTGCCAATCCAGACGGCTTTCAAAGGGCAGCTCCGTGAGGGAGGAGGCTCTCTGTGGCTACTAGCCTGGCTGGCCATGGGCTCCCTCCTTCACCCAAGGTGGCACGGCTGCGTGCTCCAGCTGCTGAGGCGGCCTCGCACCCATCCTGCTGGAGGGATCCTGTGGGCAGCTGGTTTGCAACCGTGCGCACAGAGCGCTGGGCTGGATGGGCCTTGGGCCTGATCCGGCAGGGTGCTTCGCAAGCGCCGACGATCGCGGTGCAGTGTGCACCACGTGGGCTGCCTCTGGAGAGAGGAGCGCGAACTTGTGCAAAGTGCCACACGAGACCCGGCTCCTCGATAGCGCTGCTTCGGGCCGCCTGCACTGGTTGTCGGGAGGCTTGCAAGTTAGTGGCGCTGTTTGCCCTCACCTGGTTCTCATGCAGGACACCTGATGGGGCATCTCGTGCAGTATGAACTTGTGCATCCCCTGAGCCTCTTCTCCAGGCCCCTGCTCCATGCGAGGCTCAGACGGCTTGGAAGGTAGCAAGAAGGGGGGGGGCTTTTCATTGGTGGCCCCCCAGTTCTAGATCTCTCCAACAGGGCACCAACAGTGCTGTCTCCTTAGCACCAGGAGGTTCTCATCTGGTGCTAAATGCTTTCTTCTCGATAGTCTGAACCTGTTTTCCAAACGCATGTCCCTCTGCGAGTGTTGCCATGTCGGTCGCCTCTGGTTGTCACAACGCACTCCTGAGGCCGCCATCATTGCAAACAACCCTCTGAGGTTCGTCTGAGCGCTGGACAGCACAGAGATGCAATACATGAAATGAGTGAAATGAACCCAGCCAGCCCGGGAAGCTGCTGGCTCCTTTTGCAGGCTAGTGGGAAGGGACTCGCTGGAGAAGAACGCCACGCCGTGGAACGAGACCAGGCTGCACTGGGCCACGCTTTGAGTAGACCTACTCAACTCAGTGGGGATCCTAACCTGAGCCCCAGTCTTTCCGAAAGAGAGCCCTGTGGGTCTTCCACAGACAGACAGGCTGGTGCGGACGATGCACGAGAACCGCCTCTTCCGTCCTGCGTGGCCATTGTGTGCTCTTCTCTTGTGCTCTTCCAGGAAAGGCGGCCATGACAGACAGAAAGGTTTCCAGCGCTCTGGCAATCGCTGTCCTGCCCTTGGGACGCCACCACACCTGGGGCACATGGAGCAGGAGGCCGTGGGATCCCACAGTGACACCCGGGGCTGATTCCCGGGGGATGGACTGCTGGGCCAGTGTGGGAGGCAGTCCATCACGGGCCGGGAGGTGTGTGGCGACTCTGCAGGAGCTCTGCAGGATGGATTGCCTTTTTTTTTCTCATTTTGATTGACTGACTTCTTTACTGCTCTGTCGTTAACGTGCTTGCATACAGCAGGCAAAACAAGACTGTTCCGGATTGCAGGGCTGCAGTCTGAAAAGGGATGACTCACAAGGAGGAAGGAATGGGGAGGGAAGAGGAAAACCGTGTCCTTCAGTCGGTCCAAAAGGGGAGCAGCACTCCCAGAGGCCGAACTGGAAATGCTAGATTCAGTCTGGGAGTTCCTGCAGGGAAAGCTGGGAATGCACGAGGATTTTCCCACTCATCCCACAGCCCCTTCTCTCATCCAGGTATCATCCCTAAATCCAAATGGAAATGAAAAAGAGGGGAGTGAAAGGCAAGGCCACTGAGTCCCACACTGCGTGATTTCATTTTAATTGTTAAACAAGTTCCTATCCCTCATGGTTATGAAAGCTTGCAGGTGGTACCTAACCAAATCTCAGAAGTAAGAGCTTTCTGCTGTCTCCCTTTCCCCAGAATTCAAGGGGGGAGCTCCTGCGTCCCCATCGCCTTTCAACTATGAGGATTGCAACAAAAAACCGGAAGACAATCACAGAGCATATCCATGAAGTCACACGGGTGGATTTAACTTGCACCATGAATCTGGACTGACTTGGAGAGGAAGGCTGGCCAGTGTTCCTTTCTTTTTCCTTTTTTCCGGTGCAAAGCACACCCAGCCCTGACTGTCGGCTTCGGTGGGGTGGGATGCCCTTCTCCCCCAACCCCCAAGGCCTTTGCGGTGAAACAACGAGCATTTGCACCCATTGGGGCCAAGCGTTCCCCACAAACACGCACACCTTGCTGCAAGAGGCTCCGTCATCTCTCGGAGAGAAAGAACGAGCCGGAGCCGGCCTTCCATCAGACCCAGAGCACGGAGGTCTCTCCCCAATTCCCGGGAGCCACCGAATAATGCTACCAACAGCGCCAGAGGAAAGCTGCTCCAAATGCCACCTGTCTTTTTCGCGGCAAGAGCTTCTCAATAAACCACTGGAAATTTATAAGCATGATAAATGGCTCCAGCCACAACAGGGAAATAAGACCAAGCAAACAGTCCTTTTTCATAGCATTTTGTATCACAGAAACACAACTTGGTGCCCTCTGGATGTTTTCGACTACAGCTCCCAGCTTCCCCCACCACGGGTCCAGCTTGCATGGACTCATGGGAATGGCTCTTTGAAGCATCTGCTTGACTCGTGGTCCATCTGGCCCAGTTTTAACTGCCCCCGGTCTCCAGGGGCTTCTTCCACCCAGCAGTCCTGGGTGATGGCCCATGAAAGCTGCTGCCTGCACTGCCAAGGGGCAGCGCTTCCGCCCTGCTTTTGGCCCGGGCATCTCAGAAGCTTTCGTGGTGTTGAGCCCTCTCCCCACGGTGGGCTCAGCTCTGTGGGTCACTCCTGAAAGCCCAGCCCAAACACGCCACCCTCCACTGGGGCTCCATTCATGACACGCAAGTCGTAGGCCGTGCGAGTGGCGCAGTGGGACCGGGGCTCACTGGTCCACCTCAGACCGCCGTGCCCCCCCGGAGCCTGCTCTCAGGAAATGGATTTCCCCTCAGCGGGTCCCTCCTTTCGAGGCAAAAGGGTGGGAAGGGGAGCAGACAGTGAGTCTCTCGTGACTGTCGGCACCTGCGCTGCCCTTCCCACGGCATCCTTCCCGGGCCGAGCCAGGTTTCTCAAAGGTGCCCACTCAGGCCTCAGCATGGCACAAGACCAGCAAAGGCGGAGAGTCTCTTCCCAAGATTAACAGGCACCCTTTGCATCTCTCCTTTGCAGCAGACGGAGGGAGAGAGGGAGGGCCCACAGACCCTGCTGCTGCTGGGGGGCTGCTCAGTCCTCAGTGCTCTGGGGTCTCCCTCCACCCACCCACCGCTTCCTGCCGCCTGCGCCTGGAACCATCCAGGCAGGGCCTAAAAGCCAATTTGGGGCAAGGAGAAACATTGGGCAGGGAGCTCCCCCGAGCCCAGCCCAGCAGGACGTCTGCATGGCCTGGTGGAGCGGCACGGGCGGATGTTTAAGGCTGAGTGATAAACCCATTACCGCCCAGGGCTAATGGCTCCATGCGGGCCCCTGACACAGGCAGAGCAGCATGCTAATCCGATGCTCTGCTCCAGCGGGCCAGGGGTCCGGCTGTCACTCAGAGCCTCCTCCCTCCTCCAGCGGCCAGTGCCAGCCATGCTGACTGGGGGGGGGGGTGATCTGTCCGGGTGCCAGAAGCAGAAAATCCAACCAGCTCCAACATGCGCAGCAAGACGCATGCACACTGTCCGCTGCACCAGAGTCTCGCAGTCTCCGGGGTGCTTTCCTTTGTGAGCCTTGATAAAGGGAAGGGGAAGGTCTCTCCAGTTCAGCATCCCCCGCCCACGTGGGAAGTGCACAAGGAAGCAGGAGAAGTGGCAGCGTGGTGCAGTGGTTACACTTGGTGCAGGGCTGTGGCAACTCCCTCAGCTACAAAGCTGGCTTGCTCCGCTGAAGGACTTGGAGGGGGAGAAATTGTGGAGGCTGTGGACAGTCGGGATCTGAGCATGCGGGAACTCCACCTCTGTGTGCGACGCGCGTGAGCGTGGCCCTTTGCGTGCCTGGGCACAACCACAAGCACACGGATGTCTTCACGGAAAATGTTCGCGGCTTGCCACACGCGCGCCAGTTCCGCTTCCGCCACTTTCCCATCTGATTAGCGCAAACTGGGGCAGATTTTAAAATCGGGCTCAGCTTCGTCTGGGAGAGGAGTTGGGGCAGCTGTGGGCCTTTGCGAGATGTGGGGGTTTTGCGCGCTTTCCATGCTAAATGGCCGCCTGCTTTGTGCAGGAATCGCTTGTCCGCCTGCCCCCGACTCCAGCGGCCCTGCAGAATTCTGCGTTCCCTCCGAGCGCCACTGGCGATACGCAGAGCAAGCCAGAGCCGTGCGCCTGGCCAGGGGCCCACTGCCGGTGGGGACGGGACCTGCTCGCTCTGGCCCACCGAGGGCGGCCTGGCCTGGGCCCAACGGGGCTGGCGGGGCTTGGCGAGTGTCCCGCCAGGCGCACCCACGGGCCCGGCCGAGCGCAGGGAATGGGCTGCCTGGGCCATCTGTACCTTCGGAATGGTCCTCGCTGCAGAGCTGGCTGTAGGGCCACAAGCACCATGGATGGGGATGATGGGAGTCAGGATCCCCGCTGGAAAGGCTGTCCTAGCCCTTGCAAGGGCCTCGCTCCCTCCCCCTGGGCTCCTTCTGGGGGCTGGCGGAGGCCCAGTCTATTTACGCTCCGGCCCACTGTGCCGCCTGTGAACAAGCGCAGCTCGGTGGTGCTCCGGCAAAGTCGGCACTGGAAGAGCTGCTGGCCAGGGAGACGCCATCAATCGGGAGTGATAACAGGAAGTGCCGACATGCCTTCCTTCCTTCCTACCAGCCAGAGGGCCACAAGCAGAAGGGGGGGGGGGCGCTTGAGGGTCCCAGGCAGCCGATTGGCGTGTTTGTCATTCCAGCCCCTTTGTATGCCATCCAAGCCTGTGGCAAGTCTCCCCCACTTTGCAAGCCAGCGGCGCAAACCATCAGTCCCATTTACTGAGCAACTGTGGAGCCGTAAGGAGCCCAAGGGGGCGAGGAGCCAACACTGGGCTCGCGACCAGCTGCTCCAGATCTGCTCGCCTGCCCAGACAGCTCCCCGGTCCCCCGACAGCCCCGGCAGCATGGCGGGAGGGCCCCCGATTAGAGGTCTGAGCAAGATTAGTCAAGGGCAAGGCTCCACAAGGACTTGATTTCCCTGTAAGAGGAAAATGCATTTAAAGCGCACCCGTAATCTCTCTGCCCAGAAGGGGGCAGCTGGCCAGCGGGAGGGGAGGGGAGGGGAGGCGCAGAGCGGACAGGAAAGGCAGGGGCGCACGGCCCACAAGGGGGCCGCCGCCTCTTCTCATGAGGCAGGGCCAGGCAACGGAGGGGGCACGGGCAAGAAGTGCAGCCAGGGGTCACCCCCAAGGGACCAAAGGGCAAATCGCGGTTTCCCCACCATGCTCATTGCAGGGACGCTGCCCACCAGACGTGGCGGATGGGCTGGCTCTGAGCGCCACACACCTGAGCTGTGCTCAGTGCACACCAGGAGGTGCGCAGCCCACGTCTTCTTGGGTCTTCTGCCCTAAAATGCAGCTTTGCGCCCTCCCCCGTTGTGCACGGGGATGGAACTGCAGCACCACGGCAAGGAGGGCCTCTGTCCCCTCAAGAGCAACGTGTGTGGACAAGGCGAATAAACCTGCACTACGCAGAGCAGCCTCCCTCCCCACCCAAGGACTGGTCAACGAGGGATCCATCCTGTGCAGAAAGCCTACTGGATTCCCTGGATCCCGCTTTCCAGAGTCCGGCCCGCTCTGCAGCAGCCCGGAGTCCCAGTTCTGACAAGGGCACCCAGGCTCTTCAGGGGGCTGGTCAGAAATCACGCCGCAGGGGCCGTGCCAGGCTTCTGTGCCCATCACCCACCGGCAGCAGTGAGAGGGGAAGAAGGCCGGCCCCGGGAATGGCCGCCAGCACGCCCACGGGCTGCCCCCTGCTCCGTCGCACCGCCACCGCTGAGCAGGGAAGGCGGTGGGCCCTGGGGATGGCGGCAGGCGAAGGAGGCTGGGGGCACAGCTGGGTCGGACGGCCTTCACGGGCTTCCCCTCGGCTCCCCTCGTTGAGGCCCCATCGGTGAGGGTGTTCAAAGACAGGCTGGACATGCACATGGTGGGCATGTCATGAGCGGAGCCGGCTGGTGCCGGAGGTCAGACTAGATGGCCCAGGAGGCCCCTTCTGACTCGCTCTGTTTCTATGTTTCAGCTCGCTCCACAGGACCAGGCCAAGCAGCAGAGGAAGCCTGCAGCTTCTGGAGGGAGGGTTCCCCACAGGGACACCCAGCCCCAGCCACAGCTGCGATGCCCACGGATGCCACATTGCATCTTCACAGCAGGGGAGTTGACCTTCAGTTGTTTCGCCAAACCCACCCAATCTGCCCCTCTGGGCTCTCTTGGGGGCCACATCTCCCCCCCTCCCGACTGCAGATCACTCCTTCATGCATTCCCACAACTGGTGCACGTTTTTCCCATTCCAAGAGGTGGAAATACCTCTCTTCTTGTAGCTGCAAGAACTTCAGGTTGAGCGATGGGGGCATTTTGGCCCCACTCCTCCTTGCCTTGGGCTGCTCCCTCTAAACTGTTGCCCCCCCCACCCACACCCCCAGCGCTTCCTTGAAAGTGCACCTGCAACTTGGCCTGAAAGAAACTTGGAACGCCTGCCAGACAGTACCCCCCCAAGTTAGATCTGGGGTAACCTCTCCATGTTCTGCAGGAAGGGGTGAGGGGAGACTTGCCTAAAGACCTCTGGGAACCACAAAGCAGCAGAGAGAGTTAAACTGGTGCTCTCTAATTCAGCCCCTGAACTCGGCCTTCTTTGTATATATATGTAGATAGGAGAGGGGAAGAGCGGGAGAAATTCCCTGAGTTGCCAAGATGGCCAGATGGAGAAAGGAAAGGACCCAAGTGCCTTCCAGTGGAACTGTCACACTCCCTGAACCTCTGGGGACAATGGGATTGGTGAACCTATGCTCCCTCTGAATCTATGCTACCTGCGTTTATCCCTCTATAAGGACCTCAAAGGCTGTCACAAAGAGGAAGGTCAAGATCTTTTCTGGCTGATGCCAGGTGCAAGACACGGAATAATCGATTCAAGCTGCAGCAACCCAGATTCAGGCTAGATATCAGGAAAAGCTTCCTCACTGTCAGAGCAATACGGCAGTGGGACCAGCTGCCCGGAGAGCTGGGGGGCTCTCCCACACTGGGGACATTCAAGGAGAACCTGGGCAGCCCTCTGAGCGGGGTGGTGTGAATTGGTGCCCCGCAGCAGCAGGTGGGTGGATCTGATGGCCTTCCAGGCCCCGCACAACTCTGCAGTTTGGTGCTTCTGCGAAGGCGCCGTGGGCATTTCCTGCGCCCGCTCCTTGTGCCAACCGTTGCAGCAGCCTGAAGTCCCAAGTCGGGCAGGAGCGATGTGCAAGCACTTGCGCAGCTACCCCTTCCTGAATTCCTCCCCTGCGCACACGCTGCCAGCTAATATATGCGTTTCCACGAACAGGTTCGCCGCTGCGTGCATGGAATAAAAGTGCGGCTATTTGGGGGCGCGCCCGCTGCCCCGTCCTGGCAACCGCTCGCGGCGCTGCGCTGCGCTGCGCGCCCGGCCGCCTCCGCCTCGCCTCTGCGCCCGCCCCGCTCCCGGTGCGCGTGCCCGCCCGCGCGGCCAGGGCCTCCCGAGGGTCGCGCCGAAGCGAGCTGGCCTGACGCGCGCCGCGCAAAGAGCGCCCCCTGCAGCTCCCCCTGCAGGGGCTTCCAGGAGCTCTTCCCTGGCCAAGAGTGCTCCTCGGGATTAGGGCCGCCGCGCCGCTTTCCCCGAGATTCCTCCCGGCACCCCACAGGCGCAAAGGGGCCGCGAGGGGCCTCAGTGGGCGCTTCCCCCATTTTGGCCGGCTCCTCTCCCCTCCCCACACGCAGCAGGTTCTGCAGGAAAACGTGGAACCAGTTTAGTTCTCCTTTCCTGGCATTCCCAGTTTGAATCGGAGCTACCCACTCCTACACTGCCACAGAGAAAAGGAGAACACTAAGCAAGGTACAACACAATTTGTGCACTGTGTTGTCTGGCTCTGTGCTGTCATCCCACGTTCAAAGCTGAGACGATCTCCACACGGCATGCCCCCCTGCCTGCCCCCCCCCCCCGCTGGCTGGCTGGAACGGCCCTTGGGACAAGCCCTGCCTCAGCAGCCCAGAGACTGGTGAACCCGGCAGACACGGCCAGAGGGGGAAACAGCTCTTTGCGGGGCTGGGCCCACCTGCGCCACTGCCCCCGGCCTCCCTGCCCTCTTCCTCTTCCTCCGCATGGCCTTCGCTGCCCCGTGCAGCTCCGCTTCGTGGCCACCCGGGATTCCTGCAAGTCAGTTGGCTGGGCTGGCAAGGACGGAACTCTCCGAAGCTGAGCAGCCTCTGGAGTCGGGAGCGTGAGCGAGTTCCCTCCTTCCCACAACCTGTGTGCACACAATGGCCACCCTGCCTGCTCCAGGTCTCATGCCCAGTCCTGCCACCTGCCTGTTTCCTACGCATGCCTGGAATAGACAGGCCGCAGCCTCAGGAGGAGGCCGTCCCGGATACATGTGGAGTCAGCAGGGACGCCGAGTGTCTGCTCCAGATTTTTCACCAAATCCCACACGGAGCTGAACCTATTTGGGGGTTGATTGAGGGCCACCATTAGTTCCTTAGAAGTGCAGCAGAAACTCCGAAGCAGCAACGCAGCTCCAGCGGCATTCAGGTCGGCAGCCTTTCTGGAGTGCCACCCAAAGCTGTTGCTCCTAAAAGGAAGGGAGGGGCTGGAGGGAAGGGGCCCCATGGAACATGCAACCGGGGACTTTGGGAATGGGTGTCTAGGCAGACCCCACAAGGTAACCCCAATCCGTTCCAGATGCTTCGCCTCTGCACTGCCACCCTCCCCTCGCCCACAGGGAAAGGGGATTAAAAGGACGTAATCTCAGCGGACTGGCCCCCACACACGCTTGGGTGAGCTGAGCACCCCATGCGGACACCTGCCGGCCAGACGGTCCTCTCCATTACGCCCCCCGGGGAATCGGCTTAACCTGCCTGACTCCCCTCTCCACCCAGCCCTCCCTGTGCCATATGATATGCATTGGCTTATCCGATTACGGGCATTAGGGCCCGAAAGTGCGGCTTCTCATAGATCATAATAAATACCATCATAAATCACCCAACTGTTGATATCGGGTGGGTTGGAGCAGGGCTGCTCGGGGGGCTGTGGGCATGGAGGCGGGGAGGGTATTCCAGAGGGCTGTGTGGGACACACATGGTTCAAGAACCCCCGAGTTTCCCTGGGAACCCTTTCCGCCTGCCCCACCCTGCCACTGCCAGACTCACTCATCGGAGCATGGAAAAGGCCCCCCTGGATCAGACGGAACCGTCTAGCCCCGCGTTTGCCAAGCCGCCTTGTGTCCGATTCTGGACCGTTCTGAAAAACGGTCCTCGATCTCCCAGAATCGTGAGGTGGGACACCAAATCCAAGATGTGCATCCATTGCAAATTTCGCAACATCCAAAGGCATGACCGCGCTCTCACGAGCAAGGCCAAGAGGCCACCCTTCTCCAGCGTGTTTTGAATGAGAATTCTCATTTGGTCCAGCATGTCGGGGATGGTGGGGGTTGTAGTCCAAAACATCTGGATGCTGCCATGTTGAGGAAGGCCGGACTAGACAAGGAGATGAAGTGAGGCATCCCGTCTGATCCCCCCGAGGGGGATAACCCCCCCCCCGTGACTAAAGCAATCCTGGTAGGGAAAAACATCTGGGGGGCTGATAAAACTTGACCTCTTGATTATGGTGGCCTTCTAATAGGGGAAAGGGCTTAAATCCGCAGGGCCATCGTCGCCTTAATCAAGATCCTTGAGCGGGTGGGACCACAAGCTTGGGAGGGGGAGATTCATTAGGGCATGTGGAGAAAACCCAAGAAAGTATCTGCACTGCCCCGGAAGTGAAGGCTTGCAGGCCTGTGAGTCCATGGGGAAGAGATTATTGGCCAAGCCCCTTTTCTCCATCCCATAAGCCTCCATGAGGACCAGGAACCTGACTTCTTAGGAAACTGCCAGTAGTCCTGCCAGCAAAAGTCCAAAAAGCTTCAATGATGGGGCAGCATAGAAATGCATTAAATGACTAGATATTATCATTGTAAGTCCGCATGTACTGCAAATTAGGCTCCTGCCAGTGAGGAAATGCCTGCCCGGGGCCATATCCGTGACTCAACAGCGGCTTTTATCTTCCAAGCCTGTCTCCTGTCCCCCATTTCGCCCCTCTGCCCAGAGCTGCAGCAACCCACCTCGGAGGCCGGAGTGCCGCTCCCCTCCCCTCCTGCTCCGCATCCCTTTGTTCTCAGCTGCGCTCCGGCGTGGTGCCGTCAGACTTCATTTCCACCAGCACTTAAGAGACACTCCGGAGGTCACACTGGGGCTCCCGCTAGAAATTTCCCAGCCGCTCCGCTGTGTCAAAGCCTCGGCACGCACAAGCGCACGCACGCACGCACATGGGGGCAAGGGGCCGATTTGCACAGCTGCAGCGGTGTGGGAAGGGCGGTGCCGGGCAGCCACCAGCTCACGCGTGGCTCCCTGAGGAGAAGGGCTGTGGCATCCAGGCAGGCGGGGAGAGGGGCGCAGGACGGCGTAGGAGGCGAGTTGGCCATCGCTGCTCTGTACAGGGACACACCGGGCTCTCGCGTGCGGACAGACAAGCGGCCAGAGAAGTCGCTGCGGCAAGCGGCCATCTGCCCCTGCGTGGCGCTAGCCGCTGCCTGGACCTTCGAGAACCCTTCGCCCGGCTTCAGTGGGGGCCCACGCAAGGCCTCCCTGGGCCACCGTGCATGCTGCCCTTCTCAGCCTGCAGCTCTGCCTGGCCAGGTTCCAGGTCAAGCCCAAAGCAGCCTGGGAGCAGGATCTCGCCCCGAGGCTTGTTGGCAAGGGGGCGGCATATAAATATGTAAATAAATGAAATAAATAAATAAATAATCGATCTCAGCCAGTGGGCCAAGCATGCCTGGTCACCCAGGCCTTCCACTTGGGACCTCTGGCTTGGAGGAGCCCACCGGGGAAGGGCCTCAGCGGGGTGGCCCCTTTGCTATGGAGCTCCCTGCCTCCTGGGGGATCTTCCGGTGCCTGCTGAAAACACCTTTACTTCAGGAAGCCCCCTGAACCTTGACCCGCTGCAACTGCATGGCCTCGTTTTCAACATCGCGCTTCATCCTTCTACGCGCTTTACCTTTCCACAGCTGCAGAATCTCACGGAGCCAGGTGCGGCTCTTCTGAAGGGATAAAACCAGGTGCCACTAGAACATGTGAGCCCAGGGCCAAATCAGACACTCTACCCCCAGCCCCCTGCGGAGGAGCTCTGTGAATCTGTGAGCCGCTTACGCACAGCTGTCCTAGAGGACGGCTACAAAACGAGGCCGGCCGGCCAGTAATAGGGACCAAAGGTATGAACCCAGAGCAGCAGTTCTGGTCTCTTTGCCCTGACCACCTGCTAAATTTCTGAGCCCAATTCAAGGTGTTGGGAGCAGGATGTCTGCGAACGGACCGAGCATGCCTGGTCACCGAGCCCTTCCACAGGATGCTCCAGGCGCTTCCACTTGGACCTCTGGCTAGAAAAGCCCTGCCTCTCCCAGGGGCAATCTACCTGGATACTACTGCTCCAACTACCACCTCCAGGGGAGACTGGAAGGGTGACAGGAAGGAGGAAACCTCCTCGGTGGTGGCCCCGTATTTCTGGAAGAGAATCGTTTCAGTGCCAGGTTAAGCCTGTCCTTTTCTCCAGGGCAATGAACACCATTTATTGGTATCTAGTGGTATGAAATGGCATTTTTTCCGCTCTCAGTCCTCTTTCAACTGAAAATTGTTTCTGCGGTGAAATTGTTTTCCGGAGATATATACCGGAGTAACATCGGCAGCGTGTTATTGGTTTCGTGCTCTGTGTCTTGTGAATTCTTGTGAACTGCCCAAAGAGCTGTGGCTATCGAGTGCTCTAAAATGAAAATAGTAGGAGTAACAGTATTGTCATTTTGCTGGGGCAGATGTAAATAAGGAGCCCTGAGGGATTCCAGGGAGACAAATCAGACTCAGCCCCAGCTATAAAAGGGCTCCCAGCCTTCATTCCGCACTCGAGGAACAGAAAGGTGCTTGGCCTCGATCTCCCAGGCCACAGCTGGAAATAACATCTGCTCGCCTAATGCAGCGCCTAGACTATTTGCCTGGGGCGGCACCACCAGATCATTTCCTGCAATCCCCGGGAATCAGATTGGAGCAATAATCCCCGTGTTGACGGAGCCCAAAGCATTAATCCGCGGCCGTCCAGGTGCTGCCGGTTCGGGTCCAGCAAGGAACACCGTCGCAGGCTGCCCTCGGTACGGGGGGCGTGGTAAAATCTGTTCCATCTACATGTTGTCAGGCGCTTCTCGTGCCAGTGTTCGCTCACTAACAGAACCAGCTTTGCACAAATGCTTTTATTCACATCTGTGCAAATTTATTTATTTATTGGTTGGTTGGTTGGTTGGTTTTGTACGCCGTCCCATCGCTTATAGCCTCGGGACGGCTTCACATAAATTCGGAGTCACGCGAATCCACACTGCCAAAAACGCACAAATTTCCCCCATAAGAGAATCCCTGGAAAATGTGCGGCTTTATGCTTCAGCTGACAACGGGGGAAGGCACAGTGATCTTCTTTCTTTGTTGCATTTTCTCTGGAAAGATACGCATGACTTTATGGAAAGCCTAAAAAATGAAGCGCATGTGCACAGAATCCACACAACTCAGGAACAGCCGGGCTGCTGCAGAATCCGTGGGTCGGATTCTGAGGAACTCAAACTCATTTGAGCATCTTCCAGATTTCTCTGCCATTCCTAGACACAGTGATAAAGAGAACCCCACTTTTTGGATAAGGCGGATTCTAACACGTGGACAAAAAGGGGTAAGGCATCCCCAAGCAGGGGGTTAAGAGAAGACCCCCATTTCCAAAGCCTAGGAACACTCATTTAAATACGCATACAAAGACCTGCTAACGGAAAGGATGCAGAGCTGAGTTGCGTGCTTCGATCGCCCTGCTGGCCTGATGCTGAATGCGGATGTACAACTGCAAGGCCCATCTTCCTGCCCTCCTGCCAGAGAGCTCTTTATCGTTAATGCAGATGTGGATGGGACACCCTTTCACGGGGTGGGGGGCACCTTCAAGGAGAGTGTTGCCACGGCCCACTCCACACTGGAGCGCTGCGCCTTGCGGAGTGTTTCCGGGCACAAGCTGCCCAATCGGTCCAGCCCCACGGCTCCCAGTTCCTTCCCACGGCCGTTCACAGGGCGCCAGGGCCCCTCTGCACTGCTGCGATAGGCCCAGGGTGGCCCGGTGGCTCCGACCCACATGGGGATGGGAGCGCCCCTTTCCCTGCTTCATTCCCAGGCCACATCCATCTCCTCTCCTTGCTGCCTTCGTCTCTGCTCTTCCCCAGCGAAGTTCTCCAGGGACCACAGCTGCTCAGGACATCAGAACGGCCCCGCTGGATCAGGCCAACATGAGCCCCACCTGGCCCACTCCCGACTGGCGTGGGGGCCATGCAGCTGCCCGTGCGGAGCCCCGGGACGGTCCCACGGGCTTGGGCAGACTCCCCACCAAGGAGCGCCCAATCCTCCTTTCGAGCTGTCCAAATGGCCACCATCACTCCATGCAAACAGGGCTTCCTCAGACGCCACTGGAATTTCATGGCTGCCTGTGGACCAGACAGCCCTTCAGGTACCACAGAGGACTGCCCCCTGCAGAAGAGGACACGTGTCTACCCCACACCAGAGAATCCAAGATGCACCACCGCAGGCCAGACCAAATGCACCCACCTCGGCCTGCATTCTGTCCACACAGAGGCCCCAGTGCCAAGAGGGCAACGCCACATCTCCACCCATGTTCCCCCACAGAGAGGCATGGGGCCACGGGTGCCAGTAACCATCAGCTGCTTCCTCCACCCTGAATTTGCCCAATCCCCTTTCCAAGCCCTCCAAGTTTTGGCCTGCGCTGCACCTTCGGGTAATGAATTCTGTTGCTGGACTCTGAGCCAGGCATCTGCTGAAAACCCTTTTCAACATTTCCCCCAGCTTTTTGCTGTTCGAAGCATGTTTTCTTGCTCTTTCGACCTTGAGTGCTGCTGGTGCTGGTTTGCTTCTGATGCCATTCGAGCCTGTTTTTAATTATAAGTTCATTTTGTATTTTTCGGTGCCATGTGTCTAATCTCTCTCCCTGCCCATTGCCCGAAGAACTTACTCTTACTGGGTAGTATAGGGCTGCTGTGAGGCAGAGGCAGCGGGGCAGCTTGCTAAGCTGGCTGCCGGCTTCCTTTCACGAGCTCTCGTGATCTGCACACCCCTCTTCCGCAGCAGCCCTGAGAGGGGCCCCGTATGCGAGCTCAGAGGGGAGGCAAATTGGGATTGGACACTCTTTGGGATTGTAATCCAACAGGAGAAGACTTTGCAACACCTGAAGGGCTTGTCTCGCCCACCCGGGGAGAGGGTCTCGGAGGCGATGCTGCCCAGGGACACTCGACCACCCAGAGCTGGCAGCAACAGCCAGCGAGTTCCAGCACGAAAAGGTGGAAAACCCACCTTCTCCTCCTCCGACGTGGGCCAGGGCAGCACAAACTCAGCCTCCTGCTGCCTGCCAAGAGCATTCCTGCAAAAGCCGCTAATTAGAGCCAGAAGTGTGTCTCCCGCACACCTGCCATGGGGCTGGCCGTCTGGCCCGCCGGCCACCCAGCTGGTGCTCCCTTCCCAGTGCCAATCCGTCGCTCACCTCCGCACCTGGCCGCACCTGCACAGAAATGCTGCCGCGGCGGAGGAGTCCAGGCACAGCACCAGTTCGCTTCCAAGCACAGGAGAGCAGACGGGAGTTGCTCAGAACGGGGCCGGCCTCGAGTCTGAGCCAAGCGCAGCAGAGCTGTGGTGGGCATATTTAGGAGCCAGGTGGCACCGTGTGATAAAGCGAACCTTTTCAGGAATTATTTTGAAGAAGAACCAGCCTGGGAGCCGGGGGGCAGGGGGGGGATCTTAATGTGTTCCCCTGATTTTTGCTCCCGAAAGTGTTATTTACTTCAAACTGGAACACTTTGGAGGCAACAGACAAAGAAACAACCCATCCCGGCGTGGGAGAACATGTTTGCTTTATATCAGAAATCATCCAGTCCTGCCTTCTCCATAATCCCAAGTATGAACAAAAGCACTGAAAAATGTTCACACATTCTGAAATCGCAGTCATGTTTGGGAAAGGTTTTCTCGGGACTTGGAAATGAATTTTAAAATCAGGCCTTTTCACACTGTAGTCAATTTGAGGGAAGGCTGCCTTTTGGAAAAATGTGCGCGATCTCCTTTCAAAATGCACATTTTCCCTTCACGGTAAACAAAGGAAAAGTACACAGATGTGAGCGGAACAATTCAGCTTTGAAGTGCAGTTCAGAGAACGCTGGCAAATGCAGCCCGGCTGTTCCTTCACGATACAGGAGTGGTTCCCCTGAGCAGGCTCCGGCCCTCTCCCTCCTCTCCCTCACTTCCATGAATCCCACAGGGCTCCTTCCCTGAACACAACCAAGAAGCTGCCTCTCTGATGCCCTTTAAGTCCTTCAAGAATAACCGCCTTTTCTTCCAGGGTTTGGCATGTTCCTCTGGTCCCCATAACCTGATTGCTGCTTTTCCTAATGTGGCACCCTCCGGATATCTGAAATTCCGGATATCCGGATATTTAAACCACATCTGCCCCAGCAGGCACTGTCCTGAAGGATGGGAACTGTGGTCAACACCTCCAGGGCAGAGAAGGCTCTTCCAAGAACTATCCGTGTGCTTGCATGTGGAAAATTGGAAAAGTGTGCTTACATTTCTAAACCACGGAGCTTCAAGTCACAGGAAAAAAAAACAGATTTAATAGACTACTCGGAGAAAGGATTGCTCTGGACTCCTGGAAGGCTACGAGTTCATGCGGCTGCTCTGGAGTTGTGAAAGATTTTTTCCAGGCCTGTGCAAAAATTGGCCCCTGGAATGTTGATAGTGGTGTGTCTAGATTTTGAAAGGGAGATAAACAGTTGGACTGATCCCCCGCCCCAATAATGTCTGGCGCAAGTAAAATAAGGAGGCAGCAACAACACGCGAGAAAGCATCATTTCCCATTTTTTGCACAGCTCGTCTCCCCATTTGTTGAAATGTTGTCTCACCGCTTTTTGCTTTCAGCCACCGCTGAAATGAGGCCCTGGGAGATTTTCCAAAACCAAAATGCAGCCTTTGGACTGAAACTGGATTTGCAGTTCCAGGATATGAGACAGACAGACAAACAAGCAGACAGACAGAGCCCAGAATGCACACACAAATAAATAAACGAGTCGCTCTTCGTAATGCTAACTGTTTTAAACAGGTCCGGGCCCTACTGAAATCATTCTGCTTGTTTTTAAATTTTGCACAATGTAAACATTTATACTGGATTTGTGGTTTGTGTTTTTACGAGTTGCCATGAACTGTCAAGAGAGCTTCAGTAACCAGGCCATACAAAAGGAAGGAAGGCGAGTTACTGGGGCCCGAGTCACCCCGAGAAGTTGACTGGTCAGGGAGGCCTTCCCGCCCAGGCTGCAGAACTGGCTCCAAAAGCGGCAGCAATGGCTTTCGGGGCCCAGAGAGCGTGGCAACCAATGGCCCATAGTCCTGGTGGCCCTCTCCCACCTCCAGCATCAGGGTGTGCCAGATGCTGGGATGCAGGGTGCTGGGCGCTCCTGTCCCACCTGAGGGCTGCCTGCCACGTGAACCCAGCGCTGGACTGGGTGAGTCCTCGGCCGGATCCGGCAAGGCTCTTCTTGGGTTCTGGCCTCTGAACTGCACCAAGCCACTGCCAAGAGGAAGTGGCAGGCTGTGGGCCTTCAGCAAGTTTTATCGGCCTCTCTGTGCATGCCCTGTTCCCAGCACAGGCAAGCAGGCAGGGGCGCTTCCGCTGCTTCATTAAGAGGCTTCGATCAGAGCCTTCCCCTCCCACCAGCCACCCCAGCCTCACGACGTGGTGCAGCTGCAGGAGCACCGGGCTGGCCGCTGCGGCTGCTGGGTGGGCGGGAGGCAGCGCGGGCACCCACTGCAGCCTGGCCCAGACGGTCGGCAAGAAGGGCGTGGGGGTCCAGGAAGCCTGCTGCAGCCCACTGTCCAGAGGACGCCTTCATGCAATACTCTGGCCATCCCAGAATCCCTTGCTGTGCCATCCGAGGGGGAAAGTTACTCATCGGCTTTATTCCCCTTCCTTGGCTACTCCACCAAATAGCAGAGCGGAGGCCAGAGCGGAGGGGCGCCGCCCCGTCCACACTAGGGCAGAAGTGGTGTCGCGGCTCCAGCATCCCTCCGCCAGCGTTCGTGGGGCTGCCCCCTAGCAAAATGCGGGCACAACGCGATGGCCCTTCGATGCCACGTGCGCAGCCTGGGCCGGTCAGAGGCCTGGCTGCGGCTTCGGGAAAGCCCTCCAAGGTCAGCGCTGGGGATCCACACTTGGAGGACCTGATTGATTGACTGATTGATTGATTGATTGATTGAAAGTTTTTATATGCCATCCAATACCAGAGTCTCTGGATGGCTTACAAAGACAAAACAACATACCAACAAACAACACACCACATCCACCCATTAATGATAAAATCAAAGATAAAACCAGTTAAATGTTAAAATGTTGGGAAAGTAGAAAGGTTTCCGCCTGACGCCGAAAAGAAGCGATGGCACCAAACAAACCTCCCCGGGAAGCATGTTCCAAAGTCAGGGCGCCACCACTGAAAAGGCCCTTCTCCTGGTAGCTCCTGGTCCTGATCTCCTTCAAGGAGGGCTCCCGGAGCAGGACCTCTGCCTCAGATCTCAGGGGCGGGCCAGCACACAGGGAAGGAGGCGCTCCTTCAGGCATCCAGGGCTCCAATCCCCGGTGGCTCTTTCTGCAACAGCGCTGAGTCCAAGCTCACAGCTCCAGCACCGGCACTCTGGGGCACGAGGAGAAGGGAAGGACACAGCACAGCTGACGGAGTCAGCCCCTCCTCCTCGAGAGCTGGCGGGGGAACCCTCAGACGCCTCAAATTGCCCATCTGAGACCCTTGGGGGGCAAGAGGAGCTCGGGGTGATCCATTGCATGCACAGGCCGAGAAGAAGTTCCTCAACTGTGGGAGAAGTCCACAATGGATTCAAATGGAACCGGTTTCTTTGCTTGTTTTTGCTTTTAGCTTGGGAGGCGGTGTTTGCACATCTACGCTTGCACCAATGCATGTGCGCCAACGTGCGCCAGTGCAAAAGCACACAAATGCTCCCGTGCATTTGCGTGAGGAGACCAAAGTCCTCCTATATCCCACCCTCCCACACAGGAAAAGATCAGATCCTGTTAACATGCAGACAACGAAATAGAAGATGCCCGACAACGAACGAAACAAACAGATTTTACAAAATCTGCACATCCCTGTGTACAGCTCCCAAAATTGGCCCGGCTCCATGAGAGAGAGACGTTGAGCTATGGAATTTGCCATTTTGCACCGACCCACTCGAAGCGCGATCCAGCGCTTATTTCGAAAGAGGAACGGCTGTCCTACACCCGCCGGCACTTGCTAGCAACCCTTGCTGAAAGTCACAGGGCTCTTTTCCGTCTGAACGTGCCCTGGGTTTCACCCATAATCCTAATTAAAACACACATCACTGCGATGAAAGTCACAAGTCTGGCAGTTGTCAGTGCAGGGGAAAAATATGGGTGGGGGCACCCTTGGCGGAGCGGTACGGCATTCGGAAGAGTGTGGAGAGATGGTGGGGAAGACCTCCTTGAGGGTCTTTCAGGAAACCAGCCGTTGGGATTCCCCACAGACCAACTGGTGGGAAATTCCAGGAATGCCACAGCCGGGGGCTGCCCAAGCTCTGGGCAGCTGCAGAAGAGGTTCTGAGAGATCGGTGCAGGGGCACACAACCTCCAGGGCCAAATTCAGTTTTGGAGAAGCAGTCCCAGATGGCATTCCACTGCTGGATGGGTGCAAGGAACACCGGCCAGGGGAAGCTGGAAGTTGTAGTCCAGCACATTTGTAAGGCATCCGCTTGAGGAAAGCTGCTCAGAGGTTCTTAAAGCGCCTGAGTGAGTCTCCTGAATCCGGGCTTAGCCAGTCTTAGGCAACGGAGTCTGCTGCTTCCAGTATTGGTGGGGTGGTGTACCCACCCCGGGTTTTAGTCTGAAATGGAAAGTCGCTGTCTGTGGTGCTGAACCCTGCCCGGCTGAACGAGCAGCTCTCTGCTCCTTCTTGTGCTGCCCAGAGGTGTGGCACAGAAACAAAATTAGGAAGAAGCAAATGAAGAGAAGGTTCACCACCACGGATGGTGCCTCAAACGTTCAGGCTGTAAGCTGGAGCGGATGGGCCGCCCCACTGAGAATGGAGCCACCTGTCCCTGCTGATCTTGGAGGGCGACTGCGGGGGAAGAGGCGCCATTTTCCAGGCTCCTCCTCGCCTCGCATGCGCCGACCATCTGTGGCAATTGCAGAGATAAACCTTCCCTGCCAATAAATTCCGCGTGCCGCCAAGGAGAAGCGGAGTTGGCATCCACACGGAAACCTGGCCTGATGGATGGTCCCAATTTGTTCTTTCCCCCAAAGTAAATGCGCTTGATGGATCTGTCCAGGCCGCCAAGACACTCGCTGTGATAAGCCCCGGTTTCTCTGCGGTGCGGCGCTGGCTGCGTGCAGGGACCCTCCAAGAGGCGCCATTAACAGCCTGGCCGCGCACACTGCACTGCTCTCGCGCACGCGCAGGGAGCCCGAAGGGTCAGAGCCGGCAATCTCCAACCAGGCTCGGTCTCCTCGTTTATTATGTCCTCTAAGGGAAAGCCTGCAGGCAGGTTACAACAGACCTTCAACCCAAACACACCCGTTGCCGGTGATGAACCGGGAGGACAAGAGCGGGCGCAACTTTTACGAACAGGAGTCAAAGCACCAACACTCCGACAACCCGCGGCCTTTCGGGCACGCTGGGGGACCAGCACCGTGTGAGACTTCCTTTGCTTGTTTCTTTAACGTTCCGATATTAAGAGCGGGGAAGGGCAAACAAGATCATTACGATTTTCGGAAAATCCCCTTGCAGCTTATCTCTTGCCCAATTCCCGTTGATCACTGCTCGCTTTGTGCAAACAGAAAACGTGTGCCGCTTTATTCATGCTTAGCGTGCATAGGCTGCCCCGTAGTTTACACTGAAGTACCGCAAGTTCAGCGGTAGCGCGAATACTTGGCCTCGCCCCACCCACGGGCCTGGCACCCGACCCTGCCAGGATCATCCAGCGCTGGGGCACCTGGAAGGCAACCATTCTTGCTTGCTGCACCCAAGAATCAGTTTTGGACAGGTGTGCCAAGCCATGCCTGGCGCACAGGACTTCCGTGAGGATCTTTCAGTGCTGCAGGCCAGAGAAAAGGAAGCCTTCTTCACACAGTGCGGAGTCAAACTAGCCCCCCCCCGCCCACGGTGGCCCCCAATTTGGATGGCTTTGAAAGGGTTCATCCAGTTCCTGGCGGAGCTGCCGGCATCAGAGGGGCTGTGCCTTCTGCAGTGGGGGCTGGGGAACAGGGGCGGGAGGGTGCTGTGGCACCCCTGACTTGCTTGGGGGTTTCCCTGGGGCAGCTGGTTGGCCACTGGGAGGAGGGCGCTGGATCAGGCCCTCCGATGCCTCCCCGCAGGCCCTGCTCATGCTCTGATCGCCACCTTTCCATTTTGGACTGCGGTGCGTAATGAAAGCATCCCAGGCTCTAAATCTGCCGGGAGCTGGCTGCTCGTAGGTGACGGATAATAAAGTAACTCCCTCCCCACGCTTGCTGCAGTCCTCTCTCCCAGCGGCCCCCTCCTGATGAATTTATTGGGGGCTCTTCATCATCGTGTCAGCTCCTGTAATTGCTCTGCAGCCCACTTTTACAACTTCTTCCAAGAGGGAGCAGCTGCTGGTGCGGGTGGGAGGCGAGCAGCTGCTGTCCTTCAGGGGCTGCCAGAGGTGACCGGGTTCCGGGGCAGGGGCTTCAGGGGATTCCCGGCCACCCAGCCAGGTTCAACCCCCAGCAGCATCCCAGGCTGGACCAGGAAGGAATTGGGCCTGGAACCCCGGGAGCTTGCTGCTGCCGGGAAGTGCTCCTTGCCTCGCCTCGCCTCGCCCTCACACCCCCCTTGTGACCTGCCTGCTGCAGTGTCTTGTCAATAGGGACGGGGGCCTGGATCGATGGGACGGGAAGGCGGGAAGGCGCTGCGGGTCACATCTGGCCTGCAGGATGGAGGCTGTCCAGAGGTTGGACAGGAGGAAAAAAATCTGGAAGGCCAATGTACCATGGAAAGGGAGCACATCTCTGGGGTAGCCAGCTGGCTTCCATGGGGAAGCCTGTGTTCCCAGCGGTATCCTGGAAGTATTGCCATTCAGAGCTGGAAACATTCCTAGAGGGCCACTGGCCTTCTAGGGCTGGATCAGGCCCTGGGTGAGCACAAACTATGAGTCGATCAAAAAGGCATGTTAAGAAAATGGCGCGTGGCCAAGGACGACCATTTCAGTCCAGTCGGGGAGCCGGCTAAATCCGGAGAGGCGAGGCTGGCAGGCTGAGGTCTAGGCAGAGTTAGGTGGCGGTGGCCAGCGCCAGGGCCAGGACATGGCCCAAAAGCAGAGCCAGCCAGGTGCAACGTCCGTGGCAAAGAGCATCAGGTAAGGGTGAGGACAGAACCTGCCGGAGCCAAAAGGGCAGGTTGGTGTCAGCATCGCTGCAGCTCCCAGCCGCTGCTCCCCACAGGATCCAGGGGCAGCTCCTCAGGAGAAGGTCTCTCCTTTAGAGGGTCCCCTTTAATCCCAAGGGGCATCCTACAGCAGCAGCTCCCGGACTTGAGGGGCCAGGCCACCTCCTTGGCCTGCAAGGCTCCTGGGAACCTAGCGGTTTCTCCACTTCTCACTCCCCATTGGATCCCCTTCCTCTTGTCGATGTGACTCCTGGCTGGGCACCACTGGCTTTTCCACTCTTTGCATCCCAGGCAGGTCTTGTGCCTCAGCAGCAGCTGGAGACCTCTGCTTCTTCTCCAAGGAGGGCTCTTCCAGTGGGGACCTGACAGCCACTGCCAGTCGGTGCTGACACTACCGGCCTAGATGGGCCCAAGGACTGACCCATTCCAAGGCACTTTCAGATGATCCTACTTCTTCACAACTATGAGGACTAGAGACATTAGTTTCCGAGAGGAAACATAGGTCTGTGATGGAAGGTTTCTGATTCCATCTCCAACAGCTCCCAGCAGGGCTGGAGAGGCATCCCACCTGCAGCGCACGGCTGCCCACCAGTCGGTATCCACTGCCCTGGTCTGCGTGGTCCCCGGGACTGCGTACAAGCACCCCGGGAAGGCCACGAATTAGCCACAGCCCCCATGTTCTCCATGCTCCCAGCGTGGATGCTGGCCCGGCTTCTCTCGGTGAATGCCACTCCATCCCACTCCACTCCAGAACGGGGGAGAAGCGACTGAAGTGGAATTTGAGGGATGGCGTTGCCTCGCTAACAGATATTAAGCGCCCCCTCGCCTGCCCCTCAAGCAAAGCAATGTTCTATGAAATCAAGGAATCACTCCATCGAAACGCTAAGAATCTCTCGTGGCAAAAGGAAAGCCGCTCCCTCGCTCTGGACAGCAGCTTCATCTTGTCACGGGAACGGCGCTTCATGTCTCATCGGCTGCCCACATCTTTCATACGGAGGTAATTTGGCTTCCTTTCCCTGTCTTCTTGGTTCGTAATCAAGGAATAACTTTGCATTTCTCAGGGGCGAGATGAAGTGGGACCGCTCGCTTGGCTGGCTCCTGAAATCTGGGCGGCAGCACAGCTGCCTCTCCAGGAGCCGCTCCAGAGCCGAGGGGGCCCCGAAGGCCAAAACCCACAATTCCCTGGCCTGCCCTGTTAATTCCCTGGGCCTTGTAGCAGAAAGGCCTGTAGAGCACAGTAGAGCCTCCATGTTCAGAAGCAGTATACCTTTACATAGGAACATGGATAGGGCAACACTGGAGTGCCCAACGTGGAATGTCCCTCCCCCCCCCCCCCGCAACCTGGTGGATCCCATGAGGGTTGACTATCTTTGGCCGAAGATCATGGGCACGGCAGTCCAGCCCGTTTGGAGGGTACTGGTTTGGGAGGCTTGGGACCAAACCAGGCACGACTAACAGTGCCCGGCCTTCTTTTCATTTTACTCTAGGACAGGCTCAGGGCCCCCAATCAGGCTCTTGAAAGCACCTCCCGCCCTCCCCCGGAGCTTCACTCTGTGGGAGAAATGGGGGGGGCGGGTATAATTTCAGGCTACAGAGGCGGAGTTGCATCTGTTTTGGCCCCTAGACTCCCCAGTGCAAGGTGAGTGCTCAAGGAGAGGATTCACAGGCCCAGCAGCCACAGTCCTGAGATGGCCAGACGATCTTTCCCCAGCCATGGACGGCTGGGTCGTTTCCCGGCTTTTGTGTCATTTCCCCCCCGCACTCTGGAAGGCCAGAAGATGCCGGAGCGAAATGGGGGTGGTCGGACCCCGGCTTTCGCTTCCCCACTGGAAAGGCAGCCCTCAGGGCTGCTCCAAAGTGACATTCCAAGCCGAGGGGGGCCCCGTGCCCTGGCCCAGGAAATCAGAGGAGGACCGTGCCAGCGACATGGGACCCTCACAGAGAGCAGCAGCCCAGCCAGCAGAGTGGGGCAGGGCATCCACTCTGGGCCACAGCCTGAGCCTCAGAGGAGCTCTCTGTGGTGCTGAAACGGGGTGGGGGGCAGGATCCACCAGCCTCCTGGCACCTGTGGTGCTCCGAGGCCTTTCCTCACACCCAGCAGAAGAAATGCAGAGTCTGATGTGGGCTGATCAGCATCCTGAGAATCTTGGCTCCAAAGGAACAAAGAAATGAGCAAGCTTCTAGTCCTCCTGGCTGAGCCAAGATACCAGAAAGCCTATTGGCAACATCAGCTGACCACTTGGAAGACCAAAAATACCTTTTGGAAGTGACCGCTTTTTAGGGGGGTCTTCCCAACAGAGCCTTAAAGATGGGGGTCTACAGCCAAGGCATTTCAGGTACTTTGGGGTATAATCTCTAACCATCAGCCATACTACTTAGCTGGGGATGACAGAATTTGTAGTCCAAACATCTGCAAAGCGCTTTGGCTTCTCCTATTCTAGCAGGAACAGTAAGAAACCTGCAAGCTAAGGATGCAAAAAGAGAGTAACTGAGCAGGTTGTGTTCACCGGTAGAAGGTCCCGGATTTCGGATTTCCTTGGTGCAGAATGTTAGTGCCTTGCATTACACACACACACACACACACACACACAGGGAAGAGGGGGGAGAGAGCGCGCAATGCGATCCTGGGAAGCCTCCGCGGAATCTGCAAGGAGTCCTACACGAACGCCTTTTCATTCTTCTTGCAAAGCACACAAATGCTGCTGCAAACCGCTGAGCCACTCAGGCAGGCCGATTCGGCCGCCACTCCCGCCAGCCTGCTTCACACGGCCCGGCATTTTGCGATGGCGGAAGGGCTCCGGGGGCTCTCAGCTCCGTTGCGTTCGGAGCAGCGTGGCGCATCTGGAAGGCCGCCTGTCTAGCGAGGTGCCCGGCGAGTGTCGCAGCCCAGGTGCCTCCCCTCCGGCACGCCATGGCTGCTCTGCTGAGCTCGGCCAGGCGCGGGAGGCTGACCGCTTGGAGGGGGTGAGGGAGGCCGGCCTCCCAGGGACAGGCTGCCTGGCTGTGCTCCCCACGGATGAGCACGTCTGCTCCCTTCACAGCCTTGCCGAGTGGAGCATCCACTCGGGGCTCCAGAGAGAATTTCAGCAGAGCCATCTGGGGGATGGACCTACTCTGGAGGAGACGTTTCACAACCGTGGGTAGAAGCATTGAAGCACAGAAATAGAACGAGCCAGAAGGGGCCTCCCGGGCCATCTAGTCTGACCCCCAGCTCCAGCTGGATCCGCCCACGATGTGCCTACCATGGGCATGTCCAGTCTGTCCTCGAACACCCTCACTGATGGGGCTTCATCCACCTACTATGTAGCTTGGCCTAACCCCTACAGTGGGCTCTTTGCCCCACTGATAATGCAGCCATGCACCTCCACTGCCCAGTCGCCCATCGGCCCGATCCAGAAGCGGACGTGCCCGCTCTTGCAAAAGCACCCCCTGGCAGACCCCTCTCTGCCCTCTGTGTGCGTTTCCTGGGACTGGGGGCACCCACTTTATCCCCCCCACCCACTCACCACAGGAGTGGGTCAAGCAGCAAATCCAAATTATCAGCGCAGGGCTGGGCTTTCAAGGTAGCAATTTGCCGTGCCCCCGCTACCCCCCATCCTGATGCCACAGCGGACTCTCCGCTGGGACTGCAGAAGGAATTCTGGCTTGGACACGGTCTGGTAGAGCAAGAGAAGAAAAGCCTGGCTTTGGCAGCTACGGGGCTGGAGGGCAGGCGCAGGACGGGCCGCTCCACACGTCCAGGCTTGACTACGGCAATGTGCTGTGCATGGGGCTGCCCCTAGAAGCCTCTCAGAGCAAGTGTGTGACCACACGCGGCACTGGCTCTCCGGGTGCTTCTGCTCACTGCCCCTCGATCTGCAGCCGAGATACGGCAGACCGCCCTCTTCAGAAGCCCACCCAAGTATTCACACACCCTTCCTGCTACAGACCCATCTGCCACGGGCCACACTCAGGAAGTCCTGCCCTCAGAGGCACGACCCCAGATGCACCACTACAAGACGCGGAACACCTGGCTCAACAAGACTGCAAGTGAGAAGGATCTTGGGGTCGCTGTGGAGCACAAGCTGAACACGAGCCAACCATGGGATGCAGCTGCAAAACAGGCAAATGCTATTTTGGGATGCCTTGACAGAAGCAACGCTTCCAAAACAGATGACGTTCCTGCTCCCCTCCACTCAGTACTACTCGGGCCTCACCTGGCGTGCTGTGTCCAGCTCTGGGCACCACAGTTTGGAAAAGACGCAGAAAGGAGGAACGGGTTCAGAGGAGGATGGCATGGATGATGCAAGCCCTCGAGGAAGCACCGGCCACGTACCGCCTCAGGAAGAGAAGGCTGAGTGGGGATATGATGGCGCTCTGCAAGTACCTGAATGGCTGTCACAGAGAGGAAGCACAAGACCTCTTCTCGTTCATTCCATTGTGCAGGACTCGGAATAACAAATTTAAGTTACAAGAAGCCAGATTGGGACTAAACTCCAGGAAGAACTTCCTGACTGTCAGAGCAGTACGACAGTGGCACCAATTACCTGGAAAGTTGCGGCTCTCCCTCACCAGAGACATCCAAAAAGCACCTGGACAGTCACATGAACAGGATGGTGTGACATGGTGACTCGCCCTGAAAAGCAGTTGGATCCGATGCCCCTCTGGCCCCTTCCAGCCCTGCTATTCCCGGCTTCTAAGGCAAGCACCACCCAGAGCATTTTCTCTCCAGCGATCGCGCGACTTTTCAGCGTCAAGCCAGCACCAAGGTCGGACCTGGTGTGCACGCGCACCACCGGCATGCTCCCTGCCTCACTGCCATGTGTTCTGGCCTGGGAGATCTCCGAGCAGCCGGGAGCGGATGCCCACCCAGGCAGTCTCCTGCTGCATGGAAATATCCCGAGAGCTTGACCCCCAAATGTAAGGAGTCTGGCATGCTTCCCCCGAGGCTCGTTGCGGGAAGAAGAGGGACCTAACTTGGAAAGTACCGCCTTGCCAAAGGCCCATCCCCAGTGTGGGAACTAATGGGGAGCATCCATGCTCCCCATCCTTGGATCCCAGCTGCACCAGTACCTAAAGCACAACCAGGTTTCGCTCACGTGCTTCTCACACTGACCGTGAGGGAACCAACGCCTGAACTGACAAGTGCGCTCATTCGGCACCCCACAGCCGGGGAGACTCTTCTCCCCACCAGTTCCCACAGGGCTTTTCTTGCGCTTGGGCAGCACATGCAAGCCCTGAATTTGGAGAGCTGCCAGCTTCCTGCCCTTTGCACTCTCACGTCGCGACAGCTTCTTAAGGTTGGACGTCTCAGAGCAAGAACCCTCTGGAGCTCCAGAGACTCCCAGTGAGCCACGGAGTGCCTCTCAGACATGCCTGCTACTCACTTTCTCTTTGGGAAGGTTTTCTCCAGGAGCAGCTGGTGAGAATCCCCGTTTCAGTGACTCGCTGAGGCAAGCCGGCAAATAGTCTCTGAGCATCTTTACAAGGCCCAGCGAGGCAAGAAGCTGCCTTGGACGAGGCCCTGTGCCTGGGATTGGCACCTCTGCTTCTCCAAGTGTCTCCAAGCGATTTCTCCCGTCCCCTTCAGGCTGGTGCTCCTAACCGGGGGACGAGGGGTCCACCTCTCTTAAAACACAGCCTTTGGAAGTTCTGAAATGGAACGGGGAGAAGCAGCGGGCTGGGATTCCGCACTGAAATGCCAAGAGCCACCTGCCCGGGGATGAACAGGCAGGTGGGCAAGGACCGGTCCACTTCTGGTTCTGTGGAGCCCCTATTAATTAACCAGGCAGAGTTGGGTTAGGGCAAACTTAGCATGCTGAGTTAACGCTAGGGTCAGACTAAGAGGGCCACCCAACCGTTAGCATCAGATATTCCGCTTCTGTAGTAGGAGCCGCCTCAGCAGCGAGGCCAGTGTCTTGGCTAGCCCTCGAGCCACAGTTCCCTCCTGGCAGTATTTGAGCTTCGTCTGCCCCTCTCACTAAACCGCTCCCGCAGCGCCCTTCTTTAACCCCACAAAGTTCTGAAGACATCTGTCGGGAGCCCTTTTGTCTCGACTTGCTTGGAGAGGCGAAAGCCCGTCCTGCAACGCCGCGGGCTCACAGGGCGAGGGCCCTGTCCCAAATGGGCAGGCACGCCACACGGGGAGACGAAACCCACAGCAGCACAGAGGCACCCAACACACGCTCTCCCACACGGCAGAGTGGGATGGCGTGAGCTGGTGTCCCACACCAGCAGGGGCTGGCCCTGACGGCCTTCGTGGCCCTTCCACTCTTCTCTTCTATGATTCTGTGATACAGCGCGCACACGCAACCGCACACAAACGCACTGGCACACAGAGATGCCACATTCCAATCGCTCCTGGACTGCAAGGGCCATGCTGATGGGAGCTGTAGTCTACATTATCTGGAGCTGCAATATGCTTTGTGCACAGGCTGAGATCCAGACCAGAGACCCACAGACCATGCAAAATCCATGTTGTCTACACCCGGGGCGCTGTCAGGCCCTTTCGCTCCATCCTCTGCTCAGGGATGGAACCAGATTTTGCACAAATGCATTTGGGTGCTTTTGCACAATTCATACTTCTGAAAATGCACAGATCCCCCTAAAATACACAGATCCCTTAAAATGTTATACTTCCACACTTTTGCCTCTGGGGAAAACATGCTTTTGGGTTGTGTTTTTTGTTTGCTCCTTTGCTCTCCATATTTTTCTAGTCAGATTTGCACAAACCATGGACAGTTTTAAAAGCAGCCTGCAAGACTGTGGAATCCCCATGGCTCAAGAAAAGCTGGTCATCCGAGAAGTCCACAGGTTGATGCTTAGCCACTGGAACTCGCGTGAGTCTGTTGCTGTTTCCACCGACATGGCTCATCGAAACCCAACACAGAAGCCTCTCCCATGCAACGTCTGCTGTTACTCAGCTTCTGTTCCTCGCATCTCCGAGGCAGGACAAACTCCTGCATGAAGGCAGCCCGCAGACTGTGACTTCCACAGGGGCTTCCACACTCTTCCCTAACACCGTGCAAGAGCAGCCATTGCAGTCTGACTAGAGATGGAGCTCTCTCTTTGGTAAGTCGCTCGAGGGCTGCCACAAAGCGGAAGGCCAAGATTTGCTGGTGCCAGAGTGCAGGACATGGAAGAATCAAGTCAAGCTGCGGCAACCCAGGTTCAGGCCGGACATCAGGAGAAGCTTCCTCACCGCCAGAGCAATATGGCAGTGGGACCAGCTGCCTGGAGAGGTGGGGGCTCTCCCACCCTGGAGGCATTCAAGGGGAAACTGGGCAGCCCTCTGAGTGGGATGCTGTGACTTGGTGTCCTGCAACAGCAGGGGGCTGGACTGGATGGCCTTCATGGTCCCGCCCAACTCTGATATTCTATGATTCTATGATCCAGTGCAAACAGAGGGGCCACAACACCACTGGCCATGCTTACAATTTTCCTGTTCGCCAAAATATTTAATAACAACAACAACAACAACAACAAAACAGGAAGAGAGGTTTCCGAAAAATCCTTCCCACATTGTGGAGCAGCAGTTAAGAGCATGGGACTGGGCCTCAGGTGATCTGGAAGCCAAACAGGTACAGATTCGCAGCCCAGCCTACCTCACAGGGTTGTTGTTGTAGGAGAAGGCAGAGAGTAGGAGCAGGATGATGTGACCTGCATTGAGTTCGTTAAAAAGAAAAGACAAATGGTGGAATGTAAATCTAATAAATAGCGAGAGGGGCCTCTGATGTTTGCTGTCTTTCAGCAGGAGATGCAATCAGTGGTCACTGCTCTTTAACCGTTTATCGCTACTTTGCTTGGCATCTGAGAGAGCATCAAAAAGCGGGAACGAGCATAACACTGGCATGGATAGCCAAGAGCCTCTGAAATTTCCCAGATGCCTCCAACAGCTGAGACACAGTGTTGCCTAGTGGTTAGACCACAGGACTGGGAGTCAGACGATCTGGGTCTGAGTCCCCACTCATCTGCCCAGCTCACTGGATGACTGGGCCGGTCACTGGCTCTCAGGCTAGCCTACATCACAGGGTCATTGTTGTGAGGACAAAATGGAGAGAAAGGTCATGCCAGGCATGCTGGGTCCCTTGCAAGAGGGAATCAAGGCAAGAAAAGCCACGTGATACTGCAGGGGGGGAACAGCCGCCAAGCCGGGAAACTCACAATCACAGCTGAACTGCCTCCCTCTGCAGCTCCCACATGTTCCCACTTTTGCATCAGCACCAGGTGGAAGATGAGGGGTGTGCGCATGTGGGTAGCCCCTGCTTCAAATTATTCATGAGAACATCTGGGGCGTCCTTTGAGCCAGCCAGAGTCAACGCCTGCCCCACTTAAAGCCTTCAATGGGATTCTCTCTTAAGTGCCGGCCTGGGAAGGGTCTGCCGCACCCCTGAATGTCAGGAAAGCTTTTTCATTCTGCCAGGAAAGGACGGGCAGGCTCTCGCCTCGCCGGGGAGAGCTGCAGCCCCGTGGCACTTCTGTGCAGAGTCACCGAATCGATGGGCAAAATTTGCCCTGTGATGGGACAAGTGCCCACTGTGTTTCCCTTTGTCTTTCTAATGGCCTTTTATGCAGCCTCCCAGAAGGAGGAATCATAAATAATATCAGTTCCAGAAATCAGATGTGCTTCACTGCCGCAGATCAGTGCCGAGTCTTCTCTATTCTAAGTTCTCTGCTCGTAAACTCTGTTTAAAGCCCTCTTGCTCCTGAGCGGGTGTGGACGCGTCTACCCGCTTTCCGAAATTCAGCAAAACAGGGCCTGCTTTAAAAATCAAATCTCTCCACCATCCCCACCCTCCGGATGTGTTCAGCGGGCCCAAGGAGCGGCTGAGCAGGCTCCAGAGGGCCACCCTTGAGGTCTGTGAGGCACGTGGGCTTGGATTTCTGTGAATCCAACCTGCAGATGCAAGAACAGCTTCTCCGGGTCACACGGCCTCCATGGACCTAGAGCTGTCTTTTTGTAACTGGGGGAAGGGATTTGCACTAATTCACACTTGTGTGAGTGTGCATCAGCACGAATGCATTTTTGCATAAATGCTCATATGTCCATAAAGAATCTGACTCCATCAATGGGGAGATGATGGGAGGAAATTTGCCTGACACGCTGCAAAACACAGATGGAGTGAAGAGGTCCTGATCCACCTGGACTCCCCCCTCCCCCCCACAGTTTTGGGAGCCCCTCCCTTCCATGGGGGCTCAGTCCATCCAGTGGGGTGTCCTGACCTTCCATGAAGAATTTTTCTGGGGGCTCACGGGATTGCCGTAGGAAAGAAGGTACAGGAAAGACCTCTTCTGGCAGATTAAAGCCGAGTCCAGTCCCTCATTCCTGCCCACGGGCAGCAAACAGGGAACAGTGTGAGAACTGCCAAACTCACCGAACCAATTCAGACAGAGAAATTGGCAGCATTTTATCCAGCCACCAAATCCAGCTCAGCTCCAACCTGGCAGATATTTCCTCAAGCTGCTGAACACAAACTTGACACATTTTTTCTTGCTTTCTCCTCCGGTCCACATTTCCCACCCTTTTATCCAGTTAGCCTCCTCCACGGCTTACCAGTCTGTAAAGCTGGCTGTGACACCCGCCCTGCCCCTAGAAGCGCCACCCGATAAAAAGAGCAGAACGAGAGGTGAAAGATCGGCGTGTGACCGAGTCGTGGCAGCCGTCCCGGATGGGTCGGCTGAATGGCAGATGCCGCGGTGTTTGTTCATTTTCCTCATTTATTGCAAGCTGTCCCTGTACGTTTGCAGGGGACAAGTTAGAAAAGCTTTTAATTAATAAATAAATAGAATGCATGTTTCAGGAAGGGGTGTGGCGAGGCCGCTCTGAAGAGCTCCCTGTGCCCACCTCGATGAGCGGGGGCTGCAGGGGCCTGCCACTCGACTCCGGGGCGGGCACACTTCGATCTCGGGGTCAGCCTCTTCTCAGCAGAGCTGGGCTGTGGACCAGCCCTGCCAAGCAGCGGCACCGCCGGGTGAGGGGAGCCTCGCGCCTCGCTCAGCTGCCAGGATCGGAGGCCTGCCTGCCCGATGATAAGGCCACTGCCCCTGCCTGGGGAGCCGCGGGGTACAGGCACTCACGGCCGACTGGGCCGCAGACGGCGATGACCTGATCCAGCCTGATGGGGCACGCTCCCCGGGCCCCCGCTCTCCAGCGGCAGAGCGGCACAATTCCCGCTGGCTGCCGGGGCACCCCTGGGTGCTCCGGAGCACGAGCCGAGCAGAAGAGGTGTCAGGACAGGAGGGGCGGCTTGACACGGGCATGGAGTCGCCTGCGTCTAATCATCTCAGCAGCAGAGACGTCTCCCTGAGGCAGCTTCGCCTTCACTAAGTTCTCGTGTGATGCGGGGACCTCTGCAAGCGGCAGCCGGCCCGAGATGTACCGCCAGGCTGAGCCGAGCAGCCTTTTTCCACCGAGGGCACATCCAGCAACGCGAGAAAGTGCCGTGGGCCCCGCCAGAGAAAGCTGCTCAGGAGCCGGCCACCGGGGCACATCCCCGCCACATCCATGGATTGTGGGGTGCACCCTTCAGCATGGAACCCTGCAGCATCTCCTTAACGAGGGAGTGCCGAATGTAGCTAACAGCTGGCAGTGCGATGCAGCAAATTTAAACATTTGCTCTGGCAACGTCCAGGAGCTCCTTCTTTGAGGGAAACGGTTATTGCGCAGATAAATTTTGCACAGGAGCAATCGTTAGAGTCCACCAATGTCCACACTCTTTTAAATTATTTACCTGCTTCCAGGAAATTAACAAACAGAAAGGGGAAGGGATTCTCTGGACTCTTTCGACAGATAAATGCCAGATACTTCACTGTCTGAAGGATAAGCTCCCTTGCAGCATTTAATGAAGAGGATGGAGAACTAGATCCAGATGGTTCTGGATTTTATTTGTATTATGTTTTGTTTTATTTATGTAAGCCGTCCCGAGAATATGCAATGGGACAGCATACAAATGCTCTAAATAAACAAACTAACTAACTAACTAACTAACAGCACTTCAGCCCTATGAACTGGTCACATATAGTCGCTAGCTTCAAATGGATATTTATCAGAATAGCTGACCTGCTTTTGTTGACGCTTTTGTATAATTGTTGGGAAGCTGTGCACAGTTCACACAGATTCCTGTGTATCTTCTTTAAAGAGGAAAAGCTTAAGAATGCTTTTAAAACCCAGGTACCCAAAGCACTGTGGCGAGAGGCGGCTGGCCCCATGGCGCCCCGAGCTCCCCGTGGGGCAGCCCTGGCAGGGAGTTGGTGATCAGGCAAAACTGAGGGAAATGGGAAGAAAGGATCCTCCCATTTTTTTTCAAAAATCCCCAGGGCTCATACAGAAACTGGGAATGCATTTTTTCTCCAGCGTTTCCCTTCCAGGCCTCCACATCGCTAGAGCAAGCGGTAGTGTTCACATGTTGCGTGGCGCAAAAACACTGGATGCAGCGAGCTATGAAAAGCAGGCAGGTTCGTAACATGTCCGTTTGCTTGCATGTGGGTTTCAACTGCAAGGTTTGGCCACAGATCAGGCTGCACCTGCTCCTGTGCCGTGAGCCGTGCTCGGCTCCCCTGCCTCTCCACATCTCCCTTTGCTTGCTTCATCACAGAAGAAAAGCCAAGATTCCCAGGAAGTGGAATTCCAGAGCCAGTGAGAAATTCTGCACCTTTTCTGAGCTAAGGCAGAATCCAGAAAGGATGGTTTGGCCCCAGCTGGGTGTGCTCCAGTCCAGAGCCCGTCCTGTCTGAACCAGCAAGCGAGGATGCCTGCTTTTACTGGAAAGGACCATGTGGGATCGTTTACAAAATGGGGCATTTGCACATTCACTGGGTGGCCAAAGAGTTGTCCTTTCCTAAGTGTACTTCTTCTTAAAATTGGTTTTGAGAAGAGGCGTTCCTAGGTTGAAGCTGCCTCACAAACCTGGGAGAAAATGCTGCAGGAAGGTGTGTGATACCTGTCGAGGCCAAGAGGCTGTCCTAACCTGGGAAAAGGGCAGCCTTTGGGGCGGAGGTTACAGGGCTCGGGTTCCTCCCAAGATCCTTCCCTGGGACAAGCCAACATTTAAAGGAAGAAGGGGCCAGCCCCTGAGCAACACCTGAGGGGGCCAAGAAACTCTCCTGACCTGCCCAGAACACCTGTCAGCTGGCATGCAGTGGACCATTTCTCCAGCCCCAGGTTGCAGTCTGAGGTCCTGGAAGAAATTCGGGTCCCCAGGCAGCTGCCTCCGCCAGGGGTCAGACTAGATGGCCCTGGAGACCCCTTCCGACTTGCTCTGTTCCTATGTTGCTTTGCTTATGTCCCATGCTTTTTCCTGCAACGTCTCCATATCAATTTAACAAATTGTTCCATGCCTCTCCACTCTGTCCTCACAACAACCCTGTGAAGTAGGTTAGTCTGAGAGTCTGTCACTGGCCCAAAGTCACTCAGTGAGCTTCATGGCCTACTGGGGGGACTTGGACCTGGGTCTCCCGAGTCCCAGCCCAAACGCTAACCACTATGAAACACTGCCTCTAAAGCCCTGAGCTGCATTGCTGAGAGTCAGGTGGCTCGCAGGGCCCTCCTCCTCCACCATTTTATCCTCACAACAGCCTTGTAACAGATAAACAGGGTGAGTTCAAAGGGGCCTCCCAGGCCATATAGTCTTGAGAAGAGAAGTCCGAGGGGGGACATGAGATCCCTCTATAAGTACCTCAAAGCTGCCACAAAGAGGAAGGTCAAGATCTCTTCTTGCTCGTGCCAGAGTACAGGACACAGAAGAATCAAGTCAAGTTGCGACAATCCAGATTCAGGCTGGGCATCAGGAAAAGCTTCCTCACTGTTGGAGCAACACAGCAGTGGAACCAGCGGCCCAGAGAGGTGGGGGGCTCTCCCACACTGGAGTCATCCAGAAAGAAACCGGACAGCCACCTGAGCGGGATGGTGTAAGCTGGTGTCCTGCAACAGCAGGAAGATGGACCTGATGGCCTTCCTGGGCCCTCCCAATTCTGATTCTGTGACCCAGCTGGCTCTGGTCATGACATGCCCAGCATGTGCATGTCCAGCCTGTCCTTGAACACCTTCACCAATGGGGCTTCAACCACCTCCACAGAAGCCCATTCCACGCCCTGGGGGTCCCAACCATCAGGAAGGGCTTCCTGGCATCCAAATTGAACCTTGGCTCCCTGAGCTTTGCTCCATTGGAACGCATCCTGCCCTCCTCTGCACAGATCAGGCTGAAAGTGGCTGGCCCAAACTCACCCAATGGCCTTCATGGTCGAGTGGGGAGTGCACCCTGGATCTCCCCACTCTCAGTCCAGCCCTCTAACCTCTACACCACACTGGCTGTCACGACAACCTTGTGAGGTAGGTGAGAGTGCCTGGCCCAAGCTCCCCTGCGAGCTCCTAGGCCAAGTGAGGGCGGCGAATTTGACCTGGACGCCCCAGTCCAACAGCCTCACCGTTCACTCCCAACTGCACCTTTCGTTCCAAGGGGAGCTGCACCAGAGAACTGCCTGTGGTTGTGCCCACGAGTCCAACTGGGCTCACCCCACGGGGAGGAAGCTCAGCGAATGGGCGGACTGGGGAAAGTGGTGGGTTGCAGGAGCCTCAGCTCCAAGCCCTCGGCTCCCCACACCTGCACTATGGATTGCTGCTGTGGGCTGAGATGTTTGAGGATTCCCTGTTTGAATGTTTGAATGTTCTTCAACAGGTCACATAAAACCAGGTACCCCCAGGTAACAGCTTGTCTGCTGTTTGGGAGTGTTGAGGGGTGTGAAGAGAGACACACACACAAAGCCTAAGTGGCACAGTCTGCCCCACCCTGTTGGGACTCCACCACCTTTACATTGCATGCAGGGGCCAAATACAGCTCACCTGGCTGCCAAGTCAGGCTGCTTTTGGGAAAAGATGGGAAGCACCAGCCCTTGGTCTGTTTCCAACTCCTCTCAAGAGCCTTTAGCAAGAGGAAGCATGTGAGTTACAGAGAAGAGATGAGAGGCGATGTGGCAAAGTTTTCCCTCTGACGTGCCGAAATCCGTCCTCTTTAATTGGAACTCAATTAAGTGAATAATTGTTACAAATGTAATAATTACCTTCCACCAATGCATGGAGGGGAACTGGAGCCTCTGAATTCCGGATGAGTCAGAGCTAGAGAACACAACGCATGGGCTCCCACGAGACCCGCAGCCAAGTCTGGCAGGAGGGACTGATATTGGTCACCCCATAACATCAGCCCCTGGGCAGATCCGAAAGCTAAAACGACTACAACTCCCATCGACCCCAGCCTGGGCGGCCCGTGTCTGGCAATGCTGAAGCGGTAGTCCCAAGGGCACTCCGTGTTGGCACAGGCAGGAGCACGGCACTGAAGAGCAAATCTCACACACAGAGAAGCCCCTGAAGCCCCCGAAGCCGCAGAAGCTGCGTGGCGCTGGGATCGATATGCAGAGCCTGCGACTGCCGCTTTTCAAAGGCCGGGAGAATGAAGACGTCTTCAGCTGGGCCCAAAAGCGAAGACAAAGCGGCTGGGGAAGGCAAGCTCAGAGGGCTTGCTCCTTCCCCATGGGCTGATCCTGGGCTGATTTCTGGCTCCCCACTGAACGAGACTGGTCCTGAGATGTGGTTGCAGCCAGGAGGCGCTTGAAGAGCAGACGTGCCGGTGCATTTTGAGGCTGCTTTGGCCACGCTGCTTCTGCCCCAGGAGCGTCCCCGATGGAGCCCGAACCCCGGCGGCTGACCGTACGACAGCCCAGCGTATGTTCCCAACTGCGGCCAGCCAGAGCGTGGCTCCCGGGAGGAAGTGGCCCCAGACGGAGCCCGCAGCCCCCCATGCCCCGGAGCTGGCCCACCACACGCGCCTGCAGGCCACGGGGAAGGTGCACGTGGCCCTCAGGACGCCTGGCTCTGCCATTCCTTGCGCAGCTAGGCTGACTCCAGACATGCAAGAGAACAGTGGAATTTGGGGGGTGGGGGGAGCGCGTGTGCTCGCAGCAAAGGTGGCCCTCTTTGCAGGCCCACAGAGAAGATCAGAAAAAATTCTGGGGGGCACAGACAGCCCGGCAGTGGCAGGGCGGGTGCTTGGCTCTGCATCAACCGCTGCGGGAGGTGGAAAACCGGCTGGGAGGGAGACGGGAGTGGCACTTCCTGGCAAAGGCACTTTGCGTTCTGCCCCAAAAGAAACCGGAAGCTGTTGCAGCCCGGGAGTCGCATGCCCCTGCAGCTGGCCCCCGCCGGCCACCGCACTCTGGATCAGTCGCCATTTCCAAGCAGTCTTCAAGGGCAGGCCCAAGCGGAGCGCTTCACGGTAGTCCAGCCTGCTCTGACTGCATTTTAGAGCCACACACCTGGCTGGGCTAGAAGAACCGAGACTCTGACCCAGCACTCAGTCCCTTTGGGCCCAGGACAGCTCAAGATCCGCTTCTACTCCACTGCCCAGTTGGCACAGTACCTGACCCCTTTTCGACCACCTTGAACCCGAGTGCCTTCCCCTCCTGCTGCCCCACTTCCGGGAACCCCTCTGCTCGCCCGGCCACCCACTCTGAGAAGCATCTTTTCCAGTCTGCCTCAGCCTGTCCGGCCACAGCCTCCCCTTCGCTCACGGAAGCACTGAAAAAACAGATTGCGCCTGGAATGAAAAAATTACCATGAAGAAGTCCGATTGCAAATTGCTTGTTTCACTGAAGAAATGACTCTCCTGATCCTTTTATCACACAGATGTCTGCCAGGGCTTCCTCTCTATCACGTTCCCAAGACTTATCATGCTTGTCATGCCCCCTACTGATGGGCTACAATAACAAAGCGGAGCCTTCGTGCCACAATCCCTCTTTGGCTCACTCTGCGCACGGGCGAGAACCCAAACAAGATTACTTACATGACGCCCAGATACTTCCAGAAACCGAGTATCAAATGACGCATCCTGGAACGGCGGGTCAGTCTGCACTGCCTGTTGTGCCCACTTAGCCATCGGCCCCAAATGGTGTTTGCTGCCCAAGGGTCCCAACCTCCAGATCAGCTTTAAATTGTTTGCAGATTTCTGTTGGGAGGCCTTTGGAGGGGGGACACCCCCAAAGCCACATCACTGCTTCCCTGTGAGCTGTCCCAGGTGCTTAAACCCTTTGCCACTATCCATGGCATTTACTAATCCTCCAACTTCTTGGTGCTGTCCTTTCTCTCCAGCTTGCTGGTCGTCAAGCAGCTAGTCCTCACTGTCATGATGCTGGACGTCTTAGGGGCAGCACAGATTCAAGCACACCCCTAAAAAAGAATCAGTCTGAGGTCATGCCAAGGGCCCCAGGTGAGCTGGAGAGTAAAGACTGAATGAGGCCAGCCATTACAGTTCATCAAAATTGCTGGAAAAGCCAGCTTCCATGCCCTTCTCCAAAAAGACTACAGATGCCCAAGGCTTAATCAGCTGGATTGTCCACCTTAGGCACCAAAAGATTCTGGGGCATCGTCAGCACTGATACCATCCCCCATCGCCAGTCAAGGAACACTGTTTTCCTCCTCGTCATCCTTTCCCTAAGATCTGGGGAAGTTGCATCCGCTGCCGAACGCCACGCCGCCAGCAGAGAACTCCAGCCAAGCTGCTCTGCTAACTAGCTGCAGCTCAAACACCCTGCTGAGCGAGAGCCGGCCCTGCTCAAGCACCAGCAACTGGAAGAATCACCGGGCGCACAGTGCCGCTCCTGCTCCTCTGGGGTTGCTAAGCAAAGGCCCTTTAGAACTGCTTGTTCGGAGTGCAGAAGAGAAGACTTGGAAGAGAAAACCTCTCCAGGAGAGGAGACGGCAAGGCGTGCCGGTGGAACCAGCCTTTGAAAGCACGAAGAGGAACTCGATTTGTTTTTCAAAAATCAGTAGATGCAGCTCCGACCAAAAAGTTTAGGTCAAGAAGACCACCTCTCTTCACTACATTCCACATTAAAAATGTTTGTTTATATAGCAACACACCGTTATGTCTGCACTCAGGATGGACACTGGGCCACTGAAGTCCGCATTTTTGAGGCTTCCCCTGGTTTTCTGTCTCCAACTTGCTTTGATTTTGCTAACCGCTGCAGGAGTACGGGGGCATGACCGACAAATCTACCTTCTAATCCTGGGGCCTGTTTACCATTTACTGTGCTTTAGGAAGAGTCAGAGATGGGAGCACGAGATGGCTTGCTTTCATTCTTCACTATGAAAAAGACCTCAACCAGTGTTGAAGCATGCTCGCTCCTGAACTCCGGCTCCTTTCCTTCTGAAACCTTCCAGGCTTCTTGCCTGGGGAGACTTCTGTGATATGTGGCATTACATGATCATTGACAAAAAGGCCGAGTAGGGATTGCAAGCAATCAGTTTCCCACCTCAAGCAAAGATGCAATGAGAGTCCACTTTCTAGATGAACCTTGAGCTGGGGCACCCAGCTCTCTTGCCAGTTTGGGAGCTGAAGGAGAGCCAAGGAGGGGTGTGTTGAGGTTTCTGCTTTTGAAGAGGGATGGCAATTAGGGCATTTCATAAAACACAGAGAAATGTGTGTAGATTGCAGCTGAAAACTACTGAAAACAGCTGAAAACTAAAATCAGAATTCATGCTGCTTTTCCTTGTTGGAGAAATGCAAATAGTGGCCCACTTAAAAGGGGAAGAGCACGTGCTGTCTTAACCCACATCTGAGCAAGTTGGCACCAGTGCTAGACTACGGGGAACACGTGGCCCAACAGCACTGACAAAGAAAAGGATCTCAGAGTAACTGTGGACAATCGGCTAAACATGAGCCAACAATGTGATGCAGCTGCCAAAAGGGCAAACGCTATTTTGGGATGTGTTAACAGAAGTATTGCTTCCAAATGATGAGAAGTAGTAGTTCCCCTGTACTCCTCACTAGTCAGACCTCACCTGGAATACTGTGTCCAGTTCTGGGCACCAAGATTTAAGCAAGATGCAGGTAAATTAGAAAGGGTCCAAGGGAGGGCGGCAAAAGTGATCCAGGTTTGGAAACTCTGCCCTGTGAGGAGAGACTGAGGGAACTGGGCCTGTTCAGCCAGGGGAAAATGGTGTCCCTCTACAAGTACCTCAAGGGCTGTCACAGAGAGGAAGATCTCTTCTTGCTGATACCAGAGTGCAGGACACAGAAGAATCAACTCAAGTTGTGGCAACCCAGATTCAGGCTGGACATCAGGAGAAGCTTCCTCACTGCCAGAACAATATGGCAGTGGGACCGGCTGCCTGGAGAGGTGGGGGGCTCTCCCACACTGGAGGCATCCAAAAAGAAACTGGGCAGCCACCTGAGTGGGATGGTGTGACTTGGTGTCCTGCAACAGCAGGGGGTGGACTGGATGGCCTTCATGGCCCCTCCCAACTCTACTGTTCTATGATTCTATGACATGCGAGTATCCAAGGGACCCAGCTGGACAAAACTGATGGATTTTACCCCCAGACTGGATTTCTCAGACATGCCTTTGTGACACCTTTACTTCTGAAACTCTGCAGCTTTCTTTCACAGGGATACTTCTAGGATGCTCACAATTATCAGAACAGGGAACAGAACGCTTCGTCCTCTTGAGAAATGCCACAGCTGCCCTTACACAAGCTGGGATTTTGGCAAGCTTGCTCCGCTCAGAACAGGCAACAAGACTTGTGAGTGCCATTCAATTCTGTCAAGAAATAAAGCAGAACATTCCAACCACAAAAGCCCCTGAGCTTATCTTTCTGGCACTGGGGACTTCTAATGCTCAGCTCGGGACCTCTATGCCTGCTGCTATTGCCCATTCTCCACGAGAGAGAAAAAGTTACGGCAGCATTTTGATTCCCCGCAAAGGTCCGTGGGAAGGGCCACGCCTCAGTTTCCCACATTTGGTGCGGTGTCCAAACAGGATGACTCCAAATGCATCCAAGCGCCGTGTCCTGATGCACTGAATCAGGGTCCAAGTCCAAGCAGGAGGATGTGATGTGACCGGGGCACTTCTCTAATTTGCCCGGGATTTCATTTACAACTTCTCCAGCACGGCCACCTCGTTTCCCATCAGGCCCAGACGGTGGCTGAACTGCGATGCAACCGGCTCTGGTTACCCCAAGCTTTCTTCCTTACAACCGTCTATTTCCCGTGGGACAGCTGAGGAGAAGGAGTCAATTTGTCGCTGATATCTTTAAAGAATCCTTCCCAACCTACTGAAAATCACTCGGAGATCTACTTGTGGATTTGGGGCGACCTTCTGGCCAACCCTGAATTACATGACATCAAAGGCAGATTTAGTAACTTTCAAAGTGCTTTCCGGAGGAGGAGCAGTACAGAGCAGTAATTTGCAGAGCGTTCCAGGGAGAGAGGAAAAGATGGAGAGAAATGTGCTTCTTTGCATCTGAGGGGTCTCGGAGCTCACTGGGGTCACTCAGCGAGGAGGAGGAGGAGGATGACGATGATTATTTAAAGCATTTGTATGCCGCCCCCATTGCAACAAAGCCTCAGGGCGGCTCACAACAGTACAAACAACAAAATAATTTAAAACTATTTAAAACTGGCCCATCTCGAATAACCAAGTTAAAATACAATAAATACAATTTATAATTAACAATTAAAATAACTTTTGAGGATGAGTCAGCCAAAGAAGGGGAAGGGAGCTCCCAGCCAGCGTCACCTCCGTGAGGAAATTGACCATTCGCACTTCCCAACAACCCAGCAAGGCGGTACAAGAGGTGCGAATGGGAACCTCTCCTCGGGCTCACTGTCTGGCAGAGTGTAATCAGGCTGCCTCGGCTATGGGGTGATATGGAACATTTCCGGTTATTTGCACTGCATGTGCAGGAGAAACAGTGTGGTTCAATGGTTAGAGCAGCATCCTGGGCTCAGGTTCTGCCACTCAGCTACGAAACTCACTGGACAACTTGGGGCCAGTCACTGAGTCTCAACCTAACCTACCTCACAGGGTTGTTATGAGGCCTTGACTAGGCTGCCTAGGAGTGGGGGAGCAGTGTAGCATAGTGGTTAGAACACTCTGACATAGTGGTTAGAGTGCTGAAGCTCACTGGGTGACTTTGGGCCAGTCACGGACTCTCAGTCCAACCTCTTCACAGGGCTGCGATGAGGATAAAGTGGAGAGGAGAAGAATGATGAAAGCCACACTGGATTCTTGCAAGAAGGAAAGATGGTACATAAAAGAATGTAACAATCATGAAATAATTGTAAGCCATGACGGCGGAAGGAAATTCACTGCCGAATGAACCAACGGAGACAATCGGGCGCTCGCTCGCTATGGTCATCTCCAAGGTGGCTCTTGCAGATAACAAATATCTTGACCCCAGGTGAGCCAATTAACAAAAACCCAACAAAAACCCATCACCCAACTGAAGCCGAGGCCACAGAACTGAGTCTGCGGGTGAATCCCGTTGACGACACGTCATGGAGTCCACCCGGTTGGCACAGAACTGAGGAACGAGAGCGCCTGGTTATTTTTGGAGTGAGGAGGAGAGAAGCTACTGCAAAGATGTCGCCTCTTCCCCAGCCATCACACCTCGTCCGAACACGCACGGTCCTTCGCGCTCGGAAACATGCGGCTAAATGGCAAGCAGATCCCCCTGCCTGACGGCACAGGAGCTCTCCTGAATTACGGCACTCAGGCGTGTCTTTCCAGCACACACAACATCGGTGTGCCACACAACAGCCTCTAAGGAGGGCAGGATTGCCATCCTGCGGGCAGAGGCACAGGCCGAACACAGTGCGATGGCCCCGGGGCATAATCCTGCTCCCACACCAAAAAGGGGCTGTTGTAGAGACTTTCCATTTACAATTGTATTGCAAATACAATTATTATGTGTGTCATAATAGCCAGTGTGGTGAAGAGCCAGTGTAGTGGTGAAGAACATGGGACTGGGACTCAGAGGATCTGGGTTTGAGTCCCCGCTCGGCCATGGAGCCAACTGGGTGGCTTTGGGCCAATCACAGACTCTCAGCCCAGCCTACCTCACAGGGCTGTTGTTGTGGGGATAAGATGGAGGAGGAGGAGGATGTAAGCTGCCTTGAGCCCTTTGTAGGAAAAAGGCAGGAGATAAATTGCATAATAATAATATTATTTATTTATTTATTTTTCGAGTATTGGGCGGGAAAGGGCGTCGAAGTGACCAAGGGGCAAGAGCCAGCCCCCCACACGGAGCCCACCCCCGGGCCACCCATGCCGAGGCTTTCCAAGACGCCCCTGGGGCCCCGACGGACTGCCCAGCCTGGGTTTGTGTACCAAGTCTCTCGTGCGCATTGTTTCATTGTAACTCTTCTAAACTTTTAAAGTATTTCTGATTTTCCATATGTTCTTGTATTTTAATATTTGATTTATGGACAGTTGTAAACCTCCCAGACGGCTTGGGCCATGGGAGTCTGGAAATGAAACTGATGATAATAGTAAGAATACATCATAAGCTACCTCCTGAATAGAGTCAGAGCACCTCTCCCCCCACCCCACTTGTGGGTTTCTCAAGTGGGGGCAGAAGGCTGCCCTTCGTGGAGCCCCCCTGGCCCGGCCCTGCGGGGCTCCCCTGCTCTGCCAGCCTGCGGGGAGCAGCCGGAGCCACCCAGGGACTTTCCCCGCACCCCCCGCCTGGTGCCGCTGCCCCCTTCTTCAAAGCCGAACCAAGTGCCCAGAGCCAAAAAGCAAACCGTTTCCACACCACACCGAGGGATGCGACCAACGCCTCTCTGTCGTGCGCAGATGCATGCACAGGGCAGCCAGGTGGGTGGGTGGGTGTGTGTGGGGGGGTTAATAGCTTCTCATCCCTCCAATTTCATGCCGTTTTGGTGATGCGATTACAGACGATGAAATCAAGCTACGCCGTGTGAGCACCCGTGCGCCACTGGAGCCTCCTGACCGTTCGGCGCTTCGCATTCCCCGGCGGAGGTGCAGGAAGCCCTGGCGCCTCTTCCACACTCTGCCACCCATCTGACCCTCTCTCAGAGGTCGGATCCGTCGTCCCGGGAGGCAGAACGGATCTTGCAAGAGGTAGGGGGTGCTAGCAGGTTGTCGCGACTGGCTGCAGAGGGGGCAAGGGGGCTTTTAGGGACCTGGGACCCTGAAGCACCCCAAGACAGCGACCTTTGCCTGCCCAAGTGCCAGCGTGGGAGAATGAATGACCTGCTGCAGACAGGAGGAGAAAGGAAGCCTGTGTTCCTCTCCCCATGGGAAAAAGGGGGGCACCCCTTCCTTCCATCAGAAAGGGAAAAGGAGCGATCGACAGATGACTGAGGCAGGCCCCGAAGACGCCAGGATCCCCACTAGAACGTTCACGACAAAATGGCTTTGCGTCTTCAGAGGGGCAACTTTGTTGTGGCACATGGGAGGTAGGAAAGATCCCAGAGAAAAGGGGGTGCTGGGTTAAAGAGAGGGAGAACGATGCTGCCTCGGGCGCCTTTAACACACTTCTCCAAGTAAGGGGAAGCATGATGTGCAGGGTGCAGAATTGTGCCTGGTGTGTAGAAAGCAGAAAGGGAAAACTTCCCCTCCCTCTCCCATAATCCGGGGACCCAAAGGGTCATCCCACAAAGCCATTGGGGGGGGGATGTGGGACCAATCCAAGGAAGGGCTGCTTCCCACCCTTTGGAATTCCCTTTTGCAAGATGTCATGGTGGCCACCAGTTCCAAAGGGGATTGGACAAATTCTCAGATGAGCATAAGGCAATCCAAGTTACTAGTCCTGATGGAACTAGGACATGGAACTCCAATATCAGGGGCTGCATGCCCATGTACACCAGTTGCTGTGGAACATGGGTGGGAAGGTGCTGTTGTACTTATGTCCTGTTTATGGATGTCCTGTAGGCGACTGGTTGGCCACCCTGTGGACAAAATGCCAGTCCAGATGGACCAGCCTTGGTTGGTTCCCACATGCGGGGGGAGGGGGGATGAGCACCTCCAGGAAGAGGCTGGGCAGTACAGAAAAACACAGATATCCTGCACTCTGTTCTGTAGGGTCATCCCAAAGGCCCTTTTCACACGGAGCCCCTTTGCAATAGCTGTGGGCCCCTAGAGGACAGGGAACTAATTCACGGAACACCAAAGCTGGTGTTCCGGATGCCACCAGTCCCAGCTGGCAGGACCAGCGGGTTGAGATCTATTGATTCATTTATTTAGAATATTTCTAGGCTGCCATTCAAGACAGGTAGCCTCCCGAGGCAGTTTACAACCATACAATCCCATATAACGATTTTTTAAAAGCCATACCACAATAAAACAGCAACAATGCATTAAAAATGCAATAAAGCATTGGGCTTGGACGGCACTAAAATATACTGCAAAGTTACAGTGACACACAGGAGGGTCTGTAGAGCACGATCAGGGAGGGCAGGGCAAATCAGGCTTTCTAGACCTTGCTGAAAGGCTGAGATGACGGGCGGCCAGAGGCGCGTGTCACAGAAGCGAGGGGACACTGTGGAAAAGGCCCTTTATTTATTTTGGATTTATATCCTGCCTTTTTCCTACAAAGGGCTCAAGGCAGCTTACATCATTCTCCTCCTCCATCTTATCCCCACAACAACAGCCCTGTGAGGTAGGCTGGGCTGAGAGTCTGTGACTGGCTGCAGGTCTCCCAGTTGGCTCCATGGCCGAGCGGGGACTTGAACCCAGGTCGTCTGAGTCCCAGTCCCAGCTCTTAACCACTACGCCACACTGGCTCTCTAGCCCTTCCAGTCCATCCGTCCCTAACATCAGCTCGGCCACAGCTAAATGGCTCGTGGGCACCCTTTTCCTTTTACTGTTCCCTCCAGGATCACTTGTGCCCCCGCACACATGCTCACACACTCCCCGCACGCACGCACACTGCTGCACCATGCTTGGGGAAATGACGCGCTTTGGCAGTCTCTTAGACAGACGCAGACAGAACTAGGAATGCCGGGAAGGGTGGACTCGGAGGAGGGTGGGATTCTGCAAACCCCACCCGTGGGCAGTGCACTGTTACCCCAACTCTGTGGACTATCAGAGCTTTTATTTTTAACTTTTCAGAACCGTGTGCAGATTTTGCCACGGAAAAATCCAAGGAAGGCAGACTGACTGAGCGTGTATCGTTTCCTACTATAAAGTGGGGAAATGAGCATTTTCGGGGTGGGGGAGCAGGGAGATTGTGCATGGGAGGGATCTGCACTTTTTCAGAAGTGCACTTCTATACAGGTGCACACTTTCTAGCTTGAACGCAGGATTGGCAAATGGGGAAACATCAGTCCATGAGCAGAAGACACCAAACAGGCTGCGAAACAGAAATGGAGCAGAGATAACACAATCCACACAGACAGTGCCTGGCTTTACAGGTAAACGCACATGCACACCTCGCCCCCCACAGTCCATGGAGGCAAACACACACCCAAAAAGCGGCAGCTCACCTGGGCATCCATGCAGCCCAAGCCAACACCTTTTGCCGCATTTTTAAGCTAGTTTAACATGGCATCCGGTCCTCTCACTTCCTGGCAAATAGATGGGGAAGAAATGGAGGTAGTGACAGATTTTATTTTCCTGGGCTCCAAGATCACCGCAGACGGGGACTGCAGCCGAGAAATTAAAAGACGCTTGCTCCTGGGGAGGAAAGCTATGGCAACTCTAGACAGCATACTAAAAAGCAGAGACATCACCCTGCCAACAAAAGTGCATATAGTCAAGGCTGTGGTTTTCCCAGTTGCAATGCATGGCTGTGAAAGCTGGACCATAATGAAGGCTGAGCGCCAAAGGATTGAGGCCTTTGAATTGTGGTGCTGGAGGAAACTCCTGCGAGTCCCTTGGACCGCAAGGCGATCAAACTGGTCAGTCCTAGAGGAGATCAACCCTGACTGCTCTTTGGAAGGCCAGATACTGAATGCGAAACTCAAATACTTTGGCCACCTAATGAGCAGGAAGGACTCCCTGGAGAAGAGCCTGATGCTGGGAACGATTGACGGCAAAAGAAGGAGGGGAGGGCAGAGGGTGAGGTGGCTGGATGGGGTCACTGAGGCGGTTGGTGTGAGCGTGAGTGGACTCCAGGAGATGGCGGAGGACAGGAAGGCCTGGACGAATGTGGTCCATGGGGTCGCGATGGGTCAGACACGACTTCGCGACTAACAACAACAACAACAAATGTTTAAACTCTTTTAACATTGTTTTACTGTATTGTATTTTGTTGTTTTATATGTTGTTGTAAACCACCTAGAGAGATTTGGATAGAGGTAGCATAGAAATCAAAATTATCATCATGATCCTGAAGTCATGACGGTACTATGATTAAAGTGAGTTGAAAAGGCCCAACTCTGCCTGCGCAAGCATGTGCTTGCTCGTTCCGTCCGGGATGGCAGGCCGGGCTGCTTTGTTCTGACGTATCGGGAAGGGGGCAAAGTATGTAAAACTTCTGGGGAGAAGCGAGAGTCACCGGATTCTCTTTTCACAGCTGGCCTTTCCCAGCTGGGTTGGCCCTTAACTCCTCCAGCGACTGCAGCCCTTTCCGAGCCCTCTGGGAGTGATGCACAGCACTCTGCAGGGGTGAAGGTACTTTGGGGGTGGACTGCACCGTCCTGAAAGGCCCCCATGCCATTCAGAATAAAGGCTGCACTGGCTAAAGAGCCCCCCTGAGATGAGCGTGGTCAAGCACAGGTGGCCCCGAGGAGATGACGAGGTGTGCTTCAGCGCACGCAGCAACACGCAGACCCCGCAGACCCCGGGGAAATCCCTGCTGGGGGAGATCTAGAGCCGTGCCCCATAGCGGATTATCCACTGGAAACAGAGGGCCTTTTGGATGCTCACCTCCCCTCGCCAAAGTGGTCCATTTGTTGCTAGGATGCGGGAGTGACTTGCTGGCACAGGCAGCTGCTCCGGGAATGCTGCAGCCTCGCGTCAGCATCCCAACCTTTCTGCCTCCCCATTCGCTGCAATCCCCCGGCCCCCAAAATTATCCCCGCGTGGCTGGTGAGCTCTGCCACACCATCCACATGAACAGGAATACTCCCCCTTCATCCGCTCAGCCCAGAGAGTCCAGATGGGCATAACACCTGACCAGCGCCTGTCTGCAAAGGCTGTTTTCCTGCACTTCTTTGCGAAGCAGCACCAGACGCTTGCAGGTGGGCGGCTCCAAGGAAGGGGGCTTTTTGGTGGTGGCATCACAGCTGCAGGAGACCCTCTCGCTCCGAGAAGCTCATCCAGTGGACTTCTTGCTGCAGGATGAAGAGGCACTCAGTTCTTCTAGGGAGGCAAAGCACAGGGGGAAAATCCTACAACACCCAGCATGCCCCAGCCAGCATGAAAGACTGGAGCACGTAAGGCGTTCTTCCTCTCCAATACACACAGGCTTGTGCCCATGGGCGCTTCGGGAATGTTTAGACCACGGAACTTTTCTTTTGCTCTGTTTTAGTCTTTTGTTTTATGCACCATTGATATTTTTAGTTGCAACTGCTGATTTGATCTTGGGTTCCCAAATGAGCTTTTTAAATTGTTTTATTATCGATGCCTTTTCTTTTTAATACACTGTACACCACCCAGGGACTTCGTGTAATTCAGTGGTTTGAAAGGGTAATAGATGAATAAAAGTAAAAATATATAAACAAACCTAAAGAAACTAGGACCCCACATTCATGAAAAAATGATTAATTGACTAATTGAGTTTTCATTGACCAACGGGCTCATCAAGGGAGCAGGGCGGTGCGACACAATGGCTGCTGGCGGGAGCCTGGGTGGCCGTCATTTTTTTCAGAATCCCAGCTCTGACCTTGGAAATGCTGCTCTGAGCTGGGACCCAAACTGAGCGTGCCCCCCACTGCCCCATAGAAGCCACCCTGTCCCTAACCCCCCAAATCACCCCCAAATCCCAGCCTGCTCATAGCTAAGCCTCAGGAGTGGCACGTCAGCCCTTTAGGACTGGTGGGTGGCAGGGGAACTCCCCAGGGGCGTGGGCAGTCCCCAGAAAGGGGTCGCGGCCCACTAAGGCGGACAGGAGGGTTGGACCGGGCCAGAGTCGCCCGGGGCCTGGGAGGAAGATTACAACCATCCGCTGGGACCATCTGAGCTCCACGAGAAGGAGGGTGAGGAGAGCTATGAGTGGGCACACGGCACTACACCTGGCGTGGAGGAAGAGGAGGAGGAGAGCTGCTCCCTCGCTCTCATCCTGCTTGCCCCCGCGGGCGGCACCCCATGAGCTGATTTCTCCAGGGTTCGGGTCAGCCGAAAGGAAAGGAAGGCCATCCCCACCTGGCATGCCATTGCACCGCAGCGCTCGCTCCCACAAGACAGAAGGGCGGCCACCGTCCAGCGGCTCCGTGGACGTGGCAGCAGTGGGGAAGAGCGCCTGTTGCGGGCAGGTCAGGAAGAGGTGCGGCTGGGGTGTGGCTGGGCCACCGGGGGAGCACACGGCTGGGCTGCCCCTGCCCCGGGGCTCTCCTGGCACGTTCCCGAATGCACAATGCCAAGCAGAGAAGGGCCACGCACATAGGTGCGCACTGCTGTCTCCGCAGGTTTGCATGGATGGAGCTGAGCTGTGAAGAAAGCAACCTTTGGCCCCAAGGAAAAAGTGCTGATGAAGCAAAGGGGCAAAAGAACCCCCCACTGGTCAAGCACCCCTGCAGGGGCCCTCCGGCCTGTTAACCCAACCACGCTGACAACAGCCCTGTGGGGTAGGGCCAGTACGGCCTGCCATGTCCTCCAGACACGGGCCAGCGCTGAGAAGCCGCACAGCCCACTGGAGTGCGCCTGCAGCATCTGTGCCCAGCAGGGGAGGGCTGCAATCCTGCCAGGGAAGCCCCCCCCATGCACTTTGGCATGGAAATGCCCCAGCAGCTTCTGCCCACCTTGCTCATCGCTTGCCTGACCTCCAGGGCAGACAGAAACCACGGCCTCGTTTTAAATCCTTGAACCGTGCCTTAAATCTTGACAGGCTGCCGGGTTCTGCTTTGGCTTTTACGCTGCTGTTAGAACTCCCACAATGTCTCCCGTGCTGCTATTTGGGCCCTGATGCTTGTGAACTGCCCAGAGAGTGTGTGCAGCTGCCACGAAAAGAAGCCCTGGGGCGGGGGGCCCTCAGAGGCCCCCGAAAGCAGCAGCCCTGCCCCCCCAGCCCCCCCAGAGGCCTCCTGTTCCATCAGGCGCGCCAGCCTGCTCCCCGGCCAAGGGCATTTCTGCTCTGCCTCTCCAGCTGGACCAGCGCCTGGCGTGGCCATCCCGGCTGGAACGGGGAGCGGCGTGGCGCGCTGCCAGCTGGCTCCTGGGGGGAGCTTCCTCCCTTCAGCTCCAGGGCCCAGACACGGCTGGGGGGGAGCCCTGTTCCCCCCCCCAGAACTGCCCTGCTCAGCCCCCGGAGGTAGGCTGCAGAAGGCAAGGCCAGGCCAGCGCCCGGTGCCGCCCACATCGTGGCCGGGGCTTCTTGGGAGACGCAGCTCTGAGCCCCCGCACGCGTCAGCATGCTGGTCGCCCCGGCGTCCCCGGCACGGCATCCCCCCGGCCTGCACCTCACGGGAAGGTGGTGAAAACACTCCGCGCGCCCCGGGCTGCTCCAGCCACAAGCAGGGACGGCTCCTCATTCCCTTCAGGGGCATCTGGCCAGCCAAACGGGGTCGATGCAGCCAGGAGGGAACGGGGCCTTCCATGATCTGCAGCCAGGCTGTCCTGTGCCACTGAAGAAGGCACCCGGCTGGAGGCCACAACCGTGCCCCCTTTCGCGGGGGCCTGGGGGGCTTCCGGACAAGCCAGGCGTTCCTGCAGCTTGGAAGAAAGGTGCCCGGCGTGGGCCTACAGGCCCCAGCAGGCCCACGGTGCCCCGCAGCCCTAGCCCTGCCCCGCCGAGCTGCAAGGCCAGCCAGGCGCCCTGCAGCGCCATCTTTATGTGGTTCAAAAGGGCTGTTTCACATCCCGGCACTCAGGCCCCACCTCCGCCTCACACCCACAAAGGTCCGGGGGCCTTTAAGCGCAGCCGGTTGCCTTCTGTGAACTGACTGGCTTCTGCAGTCACAACAGCCACCGAACAGCTGAGCCCCAGTGCAGGGCAGCCATTTTGTGAAAGCGCCCTCGAGACTCTCAACATCCCGCACGCACCCACTGCCCCCACAAGGTCAGGCACCCGCCTTCAAAGCAGGGAGAAGCATCTTGAAATGGTGAGTCTCTTTGAGCATCTACAAAAGACTGAAGGACCTGCCTCCAACCCCGGGAAAACCGCTTCGACTTTTAAAATAGGTTCTCATGGCGTAAAATTGTGAGTTTGTGGCTGCCGCGTGGCCACGGGGAAGGCGCCAGCCGGCGCGCCCCCTGCAGCCCTGGCACTTCTCTCCCGCACTCACCGGGCCGGCAGCTCTGCGAGGCTCGTGGGCAGAGGCAATATTTTAACGGTGCTCTCGGAGGGCTCGGTGAAATACGGCCGGCAATCTCATCAGAGCCGAGCGCTGCTAGCGAGGCGCGGTGTTTTACGATGCGCCCGCTTGATAAAGATGGCAGGTCAGTCTATTTCTCCACCAGCCACGCCATGTTCTCACCGGTGCAAACGCGGGGCAGGACAGCGGGGCAGGCGGGGCGGACACGGAGCATCCAGCTGTCCCGGGCAGATGCTCCGGAGAGGCTCCTCCGCGCCCTCCGCCTTGCTCCCGGGCAGGGACGCGGCCCTGGATGGCAGGGCGCTGCGAGGCACCCGCTCTCTCTCGTGGAGACGTGTATCCTTTGGGGGAGGCGTGTGGGCCGGTGCGTGCACCTCCGTACGTGCGTTTGCACACATGTGTGGCCGTCCCTGGGTGTGTGCCTGAGAGAGCATCCAACCCGGTGCTGCAACCGGCCGCACACTCTGCCTGGGGTGCTCCGGGCCCTCCCGGCTCTCCCCAGCCAGGCGTGGGCCCAGCCTCTGCTCAGGCAGGAGGCCCTTTCCCGGAACAGGCCCAGCACCAGCTCCAGAGCCAAAATCCCCGGGGGCCCCCTCCCCTGCCCCACTGCAGCTCCCTTGCTCGCCCGGCTCACACGTCAACCTAACAGGCAGCTGCTGGCACACATATTCTCCGCCAAGGCAATGCGCTCACTGGCCCGCTTGCGCTTCCCAACCTGCACTGCTGCCCACTTCCTCTCAGTGAACTCTCGACATTTTGTGACGTGACACTATCCAGCTCTTGGGCAGCACAGAAATGAAACGAATGCTGACAATGATGATGATGTGGGAAACCGTTTCCCACTGTTCAGAATAGTATCAGGGCTAGGAAGTACTCCTCCCTTAGGCAAAAATCACGCATCCCTTTTAAAATGCTTCCGTGTTCATTGGGGAATCGTGTCCCATTCCAGCCAACATGGTTTACCACCTCTTACACCAGAGCAAGGCAACCAAGATACTTGCCAGATGCCTTAAACAACTGCTGCTGTATGGGGATAATGGGAACTGGGGTCCCAAGCATCCCGGCGGACAAGGCTGCCTGTTTCCAAGCGATGCTTTCCTGACATGAGAGTGCCGCTGTGCCCACCCCCATGGCTACATTCGGATGCCGTTCCACCACGCCCAAGCAGGCGCTTCCCCTTTCGGCCCATCCGGCCGCTCCCGTGTGTCGAGAAGGACCGTGCCAAGTCCCGCCAGTCCCAGTCCTGCGGGTCCCACGCTGGCCTGAACGTGGACGCCATCGTCCCCGCCACACAGAGACAGGCCGAGTTTCTGTGCCAAAGCCGAAGCCCCCACGCAGAGCCAAAACCGTGGGCGGCCGTTTCCACACACCTGTGGGCACGAGCCCCCCATGGCCCCTCCTGCAGTCAACAAGCGGCCTGCACAGAGGGGGAGGAGGAGGTCCCGGGCACTGCGATGCAGAGGGCTCTGCAGGTGCCTGGCCATACCAAGCCCGGAGGGGCCCTCCATCTGTGACCGGGTTCCGACCCCAGTATGAGCCACAGGCAGGCACTGCGTATGGACTCTCCGAACCACCGGCGGCCACTGAACAAGAGCCAAGCCACAGTTCACCACCCAAGAAGCCACACTGGGGCGACAAGCCACACACCAGGGACAAGTGCCACTGAGCCCCCGAACATGGGCTACCCAGTGCCTGAACGCGGCACCTGCCTCCGCTGTGTCTTCCTGAGCTGCCTTCATTACCCAGTCGGGTCCCGGCCATGCCAAGCACTTGGCCGAACAGCCAGGACACTTCAGAACAAACGAAATTCCTTGTACATCATCTACTGACTCTGGGGCTGGCAGTTCCTGGGAGCTCCTGGGAGCTCCCTGCTGATTCGACCTGGGCAGCCCTCAGACTCTCCACCAAGATGTTCTCCTAGTAGCTTGCAAGGACCGAGCAGGAGTCCTGAGCCGTCCTCTTGTCTTTCGCAAGAGCCCCCAGGCAGGGTGGCTTGCACAGATCTGTGCCCCCTGCACACATGCGCCCCTCCCTCCTTAATCCTGTGCCTTGTCCGCCACCTGGGAAGGCTTCGGCATGGACCCGTTTTCCTTCCCTTCGGACCACCACGAATGCCTCCTCTGTTCCATCCCAGCTCATGGAAAAACCAGACCACACCCTCAGGCTGTCAGCCCGGCACAACAGAAACTGAAAACAGGATGGTGCATCAATTCGCTTCAAACCCCAACGCAAGTTCTTTGGAGATACAAAAGAGACAAATAGACGGGTTTCCCGAAATGAGGGGAACAGACCTGCCCACCCTGCACGCCCCCAGCTCAGCACAAAACGCTTCGGGTGGAACAAGTAAGGCTGGGGCCACGCAGAGCCTTCGCAGCATGAACATTGCTCTGCCACAGCCCTGCAGGTTTGCAAGGTGGTCGGGATTAGATGAAAAGCTCACCACAAAATTCTAGCAAACGTTCTCAGTTCTCTCCACGAAAGCCTAGGTTATTCTTTTCCTCTTGTCCCTTAGGAAAAAGGTCTGTTACTCCACGGCCCCGTTCCCACTCAGTAGGGACAGAAACCACACGAGGGTAGTGTCAAAACTAAAACGAGCCAATGAAGCATAAATAGGTAACTTATCTAATTATATCTATAAATAGGACTCTAAAAATCTTAGTCCGTGCTGATCGCATTCACTATCCATGGAAGTGGGCTGCGAGAAAAGCACCTTACATCTCAACGGGGCAAGAGCGAGCCCTCAGCAGCGTCAGCCCACAGGCAGGAACTCCGACGTACTTGGTGTTTCGGAGTTACCTGGTCCAGGAGAGATTCTGAGTCCTTCCAAACCTGATCGGCCACTAGTTCCCACTTTGTGGGAGGGAAACAAGTATTCATACAAAACAGTATTTCCACCCACGGTTTTCATTTGTACAGGTAAGACGTGACTGTTTTGCGATTCCCCACCTGTGAACTGTGGGCCTCCTCCTGATTCTAAGGAGGTAAAGGAGGCTAATTCTGCACTGCCCCCCCCCTTTCTGGCATCTCTTTGTAGCCGGCTAACTATATGAGGGGTGACGCTGAAGGAACGGTGGACTAGCCAGGTCTCCTGCAGGCAGATGACGTCCTGTTCTTGTAGTGTCTGACACATTCTCTGGCCACCATTTTATTTCCCCAGCTGGCCAGGATCCAGGAGAGGATGCCGAAGTCTTTCTGGGAAAGGCCTAGTCAGGTTCGAGATCTTAACTCAGGGGGGGACTTCTGTCATCACCCCCACACCTCGAAGGGCCCTGAACCACCAGTATTTGAGGATCAAATTGATTACAAGTGAATTTATTTGGTTGTACCTGCCAAACTTCTCAGGGGGTGACCAGACTCCTCCCTTGGGTCTGAGGTGCATTTTCTTCCTTTCTTTTCTATGACGACATATTTTGATATTATCTAGGTAGGTAACAAAACGGGCCACGTCTTCCTTCCCCTGAAATGCTTTATTTTGGAGTCTATGCACATTCATTTAATGGATTTGTCATGGCCTTTGGCCAGTACAATAAACCTTTTTTGCATTGACTTGGATAGAAGTCTTATGCTTGCCTCCAGATTTTGAGCAGTTCCCCCAAACTGTAGCAAACGCAAGAGAAAGTCCCTGCCGTCGCACCCCGAAGACTGGCTGGCCCCGTTCACACAGCCTGCACAGCCCTTCACAGAGCTTCAAGCTGCAGCCAGGACTCGTGGGGTCACCTGAACCTGGCAGGGGCACATGGACCAAGCGTGCAGTAACGTTGCACAACCCAGAACCCTCGCACAACCCACCTCTCCCAGGTGGCGCAAGGAGACATGGACACGGCGTGAATGTTTGGGATGATGGCCAGCACATGCCTTGACTTAAAGAAGCACCGTGTTCGATGCTGTGGCCTGGCCCGCTATTTCAGCAGGCTGAAGCGTTGGTGGACCAGTGTCCATGCCTCGGGTGCAACCACGGCACTCTTGCATCCAGCAAAGCACAAAAGCGCAGGCATACGGCAAGCACAGCCTTCAGAGACGCAGCGTGACTGTCAGTTTCACGGTGGCACGCGCTCCCGCCCTGGAAGCGAAAAGGGTAGGCTACACTTTTCATTCTCCCACAGAGCAGCTTCCTGCTTCTCAGCCCCATCATGTTCCATCCTCCGTCCTCCACACTTTGGCAGCGAGCTGGCAGCCTGCATTTCGAGAGACACGGAGCAACGGTAACACTGAAATGGGCGCTCGGACGGCGTCAGAGGTGGTGGGTCTCACGGTAGATCGCCGCGTGACACGCTCACCATAGCCCAGCACTGCCGGCTCTGATACTCTGATAACAGCAAAAGCTGCAGAGCTTCAGAAGTGGGCGCCTGAGAAAGACCCCCCGGGGGGGGGGGGAGCTGGACTGCACGTGAGGATTTGTGTGTTTGGTTCTGGTCCCAGCTGCAATGCCCGGGTGAAGCATGTGCTCTTAGTCCCCAGGGGATGCCTCCCATCTCACGCAGGCCGGTGGACTAGACGGGCCTCGGCCCAAGCCAGCAGGGCCCTTCGTAGGTTCCGATACTTTGGATGCTCAGCCAAGCTTGCTCGCTTTCCGCATGCAGGGCCTTTCCTGCCCTTTCTGTGAGAGAGGATTTCACCTCATGTACCCCATGACAGCTTCTTTTTTCTTTTTAAGAATTCTAAACAAAAAGCCCTCACGAACACAGGGTCATGAGGACTAGCAGCCATGGATAAGCTTCCTTTCCCTAAATGTGCCAATCCGAGCCTATCGCCAATCCGAGGCTATTGCCAATCCGAGGCTATTGCATGGGTGGTGGCCATGTCTTTGTGCTGTGTCAAAAAGAGAATCAGTGTGGCAGAGTGGCTAAGAGCCCGAGGCTGGGGCTCAGGCGATCCGGGTTCAAGTCTCTGCTCAGTCATGGAGCCAGCTGGGTGACTGTGGGCCAGTCATTCTCTCACCTCCCAGGGTCCTTGTTGTGGGGATAAGATGGAGAGCAGCTGGAGGAGAACAATGTAAGAACCTGCCTTGAGTTCTTTATAGAGAAAAAAGGTGGGATAGTAAATAAATAACCTGCTTGTATTTTATTTGTATTGTATTTAACTGATGTTGCATATTTAGGAATAATTGATGTTTTTAGTTTATAATCAGTTTCTATCGCGGCTATAATTTCTGATTGCAAGCCACCTAGAGATGCTATGGCACACAAATGTTTGAACTACATAAATAAGAAGGGCTTTCTTTGCTCTGCCTTAAACTGGACATGAGCCATCTTGGAACTGGGATGGCTTCTCCAACCTTCATGCCACCCCCTCCCTCGGGAACACAAGCAGCGCCTCACATGGAACCAGCTGGACCTGTCCGGACCCACTGGCACCGCCTGGCTGAATCTCTCCAGGACCTCCGGCGTGGGGTTTTCCAACCCTAATCGGGCATGCTGCCTCGACAGAACCAGGGCCCTTCCGCATCCCAAGCGGGGGCTCCACCAGCAGGCCGCAGCCCCCTTCGAGTTGCAGGGATACCTTTCGTCAGCCCAAGCACCCCCAGTAAGTGTGGCTGACGCTGCAGGGTCTTGGGGAGCAATTCTGGGTGTTTTGGGCCCATCTCAGCATTCACTTGCCCCCTCCGACAGCCAGCTCAGGGGACCGGCACCAACAGAACCCAAGCCGAAGCAGGCCGCTGAGACTAAGAGGGCATTATCAGCCTGCACAGAAATGCGGCAAGATTTTCAGAAGTTCAAATAGACACATGATTTGAAAAAGAAGGCTGTGAAAGCAAAAACCCCGAGGAATAGCAGAGATGCAGATGAGCTACTGAGCATGGAGTGCCAGTTGCAAAAAGGGAAAGGGGAAATGTTCTCCTAGAACTTCCAGGAGCATCCGAGGAGAATGAGCTAAACAGAAGCACTTCAGCTGCGGGGGGCGGGGGGGGGCGGTGGTGCCACTCTGCAACCTTTTATTGCTGGGCTCAATTATCCCTACTTAAACGCCGACCACTAAAAGCCCTCTCCGTGGCACCATGAAGAAGAACCCTCCAAGAATATATTTCAGTGCATTTCAAAGAAGCTGGCTCTCCTCCACGGGGGTCGTTTCTCCAAGCGCTACATCCCTGCTCTGGGGCTCTTTTTGGCTGGGTACACTGCCCCTAAATATGGCGGTTCCTTGCCCACGCCGGAGCGCCTTGCTCCGCCGCACCTCGTGCAGGGAAAGGCGTGGGCCCCCCGCGCAGACGCGACCCCCACGAGGGGCCGGCAGGGGAGAAGCACCCCTCTCAAGGAGCGCAATATCCGGAGATGCAGGCGACCTCTGCCCGGCGGAAAGACGGGGAGCGGAGCAAAGAGCGGGCCCGGGAGGGAAAAACAGGCCGCTCGTCATGCAGCCTCGTCCGCCATCTGCTCGCGGCGGGGGGGCCCAACGAGCGCCCGGCTACTTGTAAACTTAAGCGCGTAGAGCAAGACGCAGCAGTAAAACCTCGCGCTGCCGCCCCGGCGCCTTTTAACGCTTCGTCGTGATATATTATTAATCGTTTTCATAATGCGATGGCTGTCGCTCGGGGGTCCGTTCCATTCCCGGGGCTGGCGAGGGAAAAGAGAAGACGGGGGCAGGCGGATCCCGCCCCCCGCCCCGCACACGCGCGCGCGGCGCACACACTTGCTTCCATGGTGGAATCAAGCAGGCAGCTGTGAAAAATCTAGCGCGCGCGCACACACACCCCCCCCGTCTGTATCATACCGGAGGCGGCGGGGGGGGGGACTGTGCATGGCCCAGGCTGCAGGCCGAGGAGGGAAAGCAGAAGTGGGAGAATGGGGGAAATGTTTGGAGAGGCAAAGTTTGCACGGCTGGCTCGGATCAGCTCCCAACTTGCCCTCCGCCGCGGAGCGCGGGAACAGCTTTTGTTCCAGGGCTGCAGAAAGAAGGGGAAACAAAGCCAGACCCTCCTGGCAGACACAAACACAGCTCAATCTGCACCACTTTCTCAGACCGCAGAAACGCAGACATGAGAGAGAGAGCAGGGGAGACACTGATCTCCATTCAGTTCTGATGACATCACCATGGACCCAAAGGCAGATCCTTCCCAGGCCACCACATCGCTCTCCACCCACCTCAGAAAGAAAAAAGCTTGGGAAAGAGATGCTCCCAGGCTCCAGTTTCCAAACCAGAGTCAATCCGCACTCCTCACCCACTCCTACAAGGCCAGAGTTCCCAAATGCAAGACAGGACAGACCATGTACAGAGCTCCAGTTCAATACATATGCATGGGGTGGAGAGAGCATTCATTCCAAATAGTTCTGAAATCACTACCATGAACATCCATTGGCCTTCCAAGGACCTCCTTGCAGAATAAAAATAATAATGAAAAAATCCATCCTGCTCCAAAACCGAAACGCACGATCTTAAATTGCTCTGCAGTGTAACGGCAATCAACACCAGCCTTTCGTAACCTTCCTGGACTACAGCCACCCTCCTCCCCAGCCGGCATGTCGGGGTGATGGGACCTGAATTCGAGACATCTGGAGGTGGCTCAAGTCGGTCTCCGCAGACACCAGGAGGCATCTGTCCGTTTGTGATGGGGCGAGTTCCCTCCAACACACCACTTCTGCCCTCCCAAGCCTTCTCCAGCGGAGGCGCGCACACTGCAGCAAGGTCGAGCACCCCTGCCTCGGACCGGCGCGGGGCCGGAACCTCCGGCCACTGGCTGCTCTGCAATCGCGGCTTTAGAGTCAAGGGGGAGGGCGCTTAGGAGACAGGGCTGTGTCTGCCCTGGGGAAGGCTGGCAACATTTGCAACAGGAAGTGAGAGCGCCAACCCTCTCCCAGCGCACACATGAAGGGGCACCATCCAGGGAGGGCCCCAGGGTGTGCGCTCAAGCCGTCCACATCCTGCCGGCCACGAGGTTGCAGAGACCACAGGACTGAATGTCCCTGGGCATTTGGAGGGCCCACTGCCCTCGGCACTCCGCTGAGGGCTGCCATCTTTCCATCTGTCGTGCATCTTGGCCAGGGCTTCCCATCCGCTGGACCCCAAACCTATCTAGGCTTCCCACCACCCTGAGCCAAGTCCCCTACCCTGGAGCTGCTCAAACAGCGGACATTCTCCCCAGCGCTGGCGCATGGTGAGCATGCGGGGGGGTGAGGGGGGGTTGTAAGCACTCTAACAGATGTGAGTGCACCAGGGGAAGTTCGCGGGCTGAGCGCCCTCCACAGCTCCGCCCAGCCCTTCCGTCTCCCATTGAGAAGGACAATCTGTCATGCCTTCCATGGGGACTGTGGGGAGGAAAGGGGGGCAAGAGGCGAGGAGGGACGGGATGTGGCAATGACGTAGTGCCAGGAAAACCACGGAGACCTGGGACCTGCAGCAGGTGAAGCCAGCACCCCAGAAGGCAAGAGGGAGGGGGAGGCAGGCCTCGGCACTGAACCTCCGTGTTGAGGAGTAGGGTATCTGCCAGCAACAAGGGCGGGCTACAGGGTTCGTACGGGCTTCCTGCCGGCAGGAAACAACCCTAGAGGTACTGGGCCTGGGCCTGGGCCAGCAACACCAGTGCTCACCTACCACCGGGTCCCCAAATCGTGTCTCCGCCTCCCAAGGCAGCAACCTCTGCAGACCACCCAGCCATGATGCAATGAGGACAGTGGCCTTACCCTGCTCAGGGGCTTCCTGGGGGCATTTTGTCAGCCGCAGGGAAACAGGATGACAAGCCAGGGGACGGTCACAACACTGGGCCAGAGGGTCTCTCACTGGCTCTCAGCCTAGCCTGCCTCACTGGGTTGTTGTGAGGATAACTGGAGAAGAGGGGGGCTGCCGGTGCTTCCGTGGGTTCCTCAAGAGGGAAGCAGGTGGGCTCGAACTCCAGTTTGCTTTTTCGTTTCGTTTCGTTTCATGATGCTCTCCAAAGCAGACCAATTGTGGTCTCATCCAGCAGGACTTCTAAGCATGTCAGAAGTTCAAAGCCACCCATGTTGGGGCCACCACTGCATCTTCCACAGCTGAACTCTGTGCCAGGTGACAGACGCCCGTTGCTGGTATATAGTGCCTAGGAGGAGCGTGGAGGGGAGGCATCACAGCCCTTTATCAAGCCCATCCCTCTGCAAAACCCTCTGCCTGCCCTAATCTGATGGCAATGCACTCTGCTTATGCTTGGAGGCACCAGTTTGTGCAGCAAGACAGAGCCTGGGGCTGCGATGGGCCTCAGGCCAATGTGAGGAGCTGAGCTGCCCTGTGGGCAAGGGCCCAGCAGCAGAGGGGCTCTGTGGGGGTGAGGGAGCACACTCTGCATATGCTCAGGGCTGCTTTCTCCTTTGGGCCCTGGGGGCACCCAAACCCCTGCGCCAGCGCCTGTTGTCAGGCGGTCCTCGCGCGCCTGCCTTCTTGCAGCAGCTCAGGGCTGCAGCCTGGGCATCGCGTCCGCCCTGAGCCCTGCGAGGCCGGCCAGCTCCCCAGGCGTGTGCCGTGCGGCTCCAGGCGTCCCTGCCAGGCCGGGCTGCGGGCTCCACACCAGCCGACCTCTTCCCTGGAAGGCCGAACTTCGCGAAGTTCCGGTTCGTGCGGAGGCAACGCGCCCTGCAGGGCGGGACATGCCCAGCCACACGAGCGGCCCGCTGGCGACCCACTCCCCACAGGCTGCGGCTCACTTAATGAGGGAGTGTTTTCTGCATATGCTCAGGAGCACTCTCCGCCACTTCCAGGGACACTCTGCACGTGCTGAAGACACCTCGCTCCCTCCCGCATCTCCGCGGCTCAGCCCACCAAGAACAGCTCGCTGGCTGGTGGGGAAGCCCATCCGTGCATGAAGGCCCGGCTTCTGCACACCTTCAGAGACACTCTTGGCAGAGGAAGCCGCCTCTTCGCGCCCCGCGCCGCCCCGCCCCAGCGCGCCCCTCGGCGGGGGCCGCTCGCTTACCGTGGCTGATCAGCGCCCCGATGCACCAGAGGAGAGCGGCTGGTCCGGAGGGAGCCCTCTTCGCCTCCAGGGCCATGGCGGAATGCGGGGCGCGGCGCGGAGGAAGCCGGATCCGAGCACGTGCGGACCCGAGCAGGAGCCAAGCCAGCGACGCGCCCGCCGGGTGGGATCCGCAGCCGAGGTCTGGGGCAGGGCGGGAGCCCCTCCGCGGCCACGCAGGGGGCGGCGGACGATGGGCAGAGGGGGGGGACCCGCCTACCGCTTCCTCGAGCGGCCCCAGATTTCCTCCCAAGGGGGGTCCCCCCCTCGCCCGCCGGAAAACCAAGAAGCTCGGACTCCGGGTGGAAGGGCCGGGTGGGTGGAGGAGATGCTGAACGATCCGGGCGAGCCGAGGGGCGGCGGGAGAGCAGCGGTCGTGGGCTAATACGTTCAATCCAACGGACGCAGAGAATCGGGGAGGGTGGGCGGCTGAGTGGGGGCCCGCTGGGCGGTACCCCCAAGAAAGAAATTCCAGAGGTTGGGAGTGCAAAGGCGAGAAAAGCAGCGTTAGGGGACTTCCCGCTTGAAATTGGGCGGCCAAAGCAAAGGAAGCGCGGGGAGGGTGCAGCAAGGAAGGGTATACAAAGCAGGGCGCCCCCGAAAAATATCGGGGAGAAAACGAATGCGCGGCGGGTGCCGTAAGGAAGAACTATATCAAAGAAAAATGCGCCCCCCTACAAAAAAAAAAAAAAAGAATTGAGAGCGAAGGAAACCAGGGAGAGGAGAAGGGCGCCGTCAAGAGGAAAGACGAGAAATAAAAGAGATCCCCCCCCCCAAAAAAAAAGGATTGGGGAGAGCAAGGGCTCCTCGCTGTAATCCCAGTGCGGGCGGGCGGTCCTTCTTCGCGGGGCATGTGCGATCCGGGGATGGAGACGCAGGAGGAAGCGGGGGGAGAAAGTTCTTGGGGAGGGGGCGCAGGGGCGAGCGGGGAGCCGTCGGGAGGGCCCCGGAGCCGCCGCCGCCAGCCCGCCCGCCTCGGCCGGCGCGGCGATCGCCTGCTCGGCGCGGGGAAAGGGCCGCCGCCCGCCCGCCCACCGGCGCGTCCGCGCGTCCGTCCCCGCGGCGAGGCTGCGCCGATCTGCGCTTCCCCAGCCGGGCACGGCAGCCGAGAGGCGCTCCCTCCGCCCCCTCCAGCCAGCCAGCCAGCCCGCCTCGCCGCCGCCGCCGCCCCTCCTCGCCTTCTCCCTCCATCACGTGTTTTCCCAGGAGTTTCTGTGCCGCCGTGTGCACGCACTCACGCGCACACACGCGCGCACCCTCCGCCAACCCGCGGCGAGCGCGGCCGTGAGCACCAGCGGGGCGCGTGTTTCCCGCGCCCTCCATTCGCGCCGGGCGAGGAGGAGGGGGCGAGCGACGCAGGCGCGGTCTACGGGGGGGAGGGGGGAGGAAAATGCGCTCTGCACATGCTTAGACGCCCAGGCACTGCACGATGCGCTGGTCGCCCATTCCCAAGCCAACGGGGTGCGCTTAGCTCAGGAAAGTGATGGCGGCTGCCCAGAGGTGGGGCCGTGGCCCGAAGGAGGGGGAAATGCCCATATTTACATAAGCCAATTTGCATGTGCTAAAGAGTGTGGTGGGGGGGGCGGTGATTAAAGGAACCTATTCCAAAGGACATTCCTGTTTGTGAAATGGGATGTCTGGACAATGGAGAAGAAGGGACTGATTTCAGGGAGGGAAACTCAGGCAGAAAGATTCGGGGTGGCAGTGAGTGGTGAAGACCCCAGTGGGCCAACCCTCAGCTAATCCAAGGAGATAACATTCAACAGAGATTGGGGGGGGGATTTTTATTCCAGAAAGTCCCCACGGGCAACAGAGCGGGGCAGGTTGCCTATCAGAGATTCGGGGCTCCAATTGAAAGACTGGGATCTCCATCTCCACAGAGGAACTCTGTGCATGCTCTAAAGCACACATGACTGCCAGGCTCAGCACCCAAACATTCAGGCAAGTTAATTGGTTGCCCTGGACTAGCAGGGGTGCTAGCGGACTTTCCTTTTCCTGCCCACACCCCCCCACACCCCCACGTTACCTGCCGCTCGAAAGCCAAAACACGGCTCTGCTTGCAAAACTCCTGATGCCGGTGCCAATTTCAAACATTCAAACATTTTCAAACAATTTGTAAGCTGCCCCGAGGCTTTATTGCGATGGGGCGGCATAGAAATGTTATAATAAATAAATAAATAAAATAAACAGGAAAAAACTCCAGGGTATTGGAGGGAGGTCAAACGCTCACAGTGACGTTTTCCATTCAGCCCAAATCTTGTAAGGGTAATTGGATGGTTCCAGAATTAGAAGACGGAAAATTTCACACTGAATTTGACACGTCAAATGTATTTGTTGAACCTGACAGCTCTTCTCTAGGCAGCCTGGATGGAAAAGCTCCTTGGCTTCATGCCAGCTCTTATGTCGCCTTCGCAGGGAGGGGGGGCTGGTCGTGGCCACAACCCCACCCACGTACAGCTAAGTGAACAAAACAAAACTTTACGCTGCAGCATGTCTTCTTGCTTCTTGCTAGGTACCCAAGACAACTTGCATAATCTGCCTTTGCCCCTCCATTTTATCCTCACAACAGCCCTGTGAGGTAGGCTGGGCTAAGGGCCTGTAACTGGTCCAAAGCGCCACAACTGCACGGGGACCAGAATCCAGAGCGCTCAGGTGCTGGTCCAGCACTCTGTGCCACGGGAAAATGGCTGTGGGATGAGGTGAGAGCAGCCGCTGAAGGTGCAGTCCATCCCTGCAGAGGCCGCGCATGCCGAGAGCCGCAGGGCTTCGGGGCTTTCGCACCTCGGTGTTGCCGTATTCCCTCCCAAACCGCCACCTGTGTGAGCGTGTGATGCCACCTCTGGAACGCTGCCCAGCCAACCCAGTATGAGGCTTCGGGGACTGGGAGCTGCCCACTGGCTCCTCAAAGGCTCCAGGACAGCAAGACTTTTCTCAGCCCTTCTGCAGAGTGCCTTTAAGAAGGGGCTCCCGCCCTGCGAAACGGGCCGGAGGGAGGCCCACCAGGGCAGTGGCACGAGGACGCCAGACGGGCCCAAAGACTTCCAGTCTTCTGCATTAGCCCACCAAGCCCAGGATTTTGCTCTCTCACACTGAAACTCAGGCCTTCCACTTGCTCCGCTCACTGAGCCAACTGGCTGTGATGATCTCCCAACCTTGCCAGTCTTACAAGAAGCCAAGAAGATCCTGCTGCGATTTCAGCCCAGGAAACAGGGCAGGATATGGGGTGCAGCCAAGGGGAAGGCCGGGACCGGGCCTGCACCCTCGATTGCCACCGTGCATTGCAGGGGAGCTGCGCATGGAGACATCCAGAGGCATCTTTTGGTGCAAACTGCTGGGGAACGGGGTGCCAGGTCGGTGCTCTTCCCACTGGCCCCCAGCTCACTCCAGGCCCAGCTCAGCGGATCACTGCTAAATGACAAAGCCTTTCAAGGCTTGCTAGAAACTTTCTTTGACCAGACACTTCTTCCCAAATGGCCTACGGATGGCCTGAAACTATCTTTATCTCATTGCTATTATCTTCCATATTATTGTTTCTGCACCTCCCGAAAGCCAAAGCCCCCTGGGAAACTCACAACAGTACATAAAAACACAGACCTCAAATACAATCAAGACTTAGCATATCTTTAAAAACATTCAACAGCTAAAAGAATTTTAGTAAAAACTAGTCCTGTTAAAAACATGTAACCACTGGGGGAAGAGGGCCGTTTTAACTTGGCACCAAAATAATGATCATGCTGGGGCCAGGTGGGCCTCGTGGGGGAAGCGTGCCTGAAGTGGGGGTCACCACCATGAAGGCCCTTTCCTTTGCTGGCACACAGAGGAAGCGGCAGGCAGGCAGGTGCATGGGGCAGAGAGCGGCAGGCAGGTGCGTGTTGGGGCCGGCCACCTTGTCCTCCGAGGGCCCATCCCAGGAGCCCCCGTCTTTCTGGCATGCCTGGAGTGACTACTTCTGAGCAAGCCTGGTCTGAGCTGCCTCCTAGCATGTCCTTCATGGGAAAGTCCACCCAGCACCACCTTCCGTGACTTTTGGATCCTCTCTGGACTTTTTATTTAATCTTTAGCTCCTTGTTTTTCTTTTAAGGATATCCTTAAAGCTGCATTTTCAAGTTGCGTTTCTTCATGGTTCAGCCACCCTGGACATTCCAGGTACTTTGGCATGTCTGCTTTTAAAATCACTGTTCCAGATGCTTCTCTTTTTTCCCAAGGTGTCATTGGTTAGCCATGAGCTGGACTGGGTATGCTCTTATTGCATAGGTCAGCTATATGCTCAGTCAAGAATTGAACAAATTATTGAATGATACGGGGGCAGAACATCAGGATGTCTGGGCCCAGGGTCAGCACCGTGCATGGCTCTTGAGACCCAGGAGCCTCTGCTGGGGATGGAACTCAAAACTTCGGAACCGCATGGCACCAACCGAAGTGGTGCTCGTTCACAAAAACTCACCCTGCAGACGGGCCAAGGTGGAGTTTTCATATCCATGGTGCACCTCGTGGGTGCCTGGCATGCCTGGGGCTGTAGGATTCTGTTAAGGCCCAACCCTCCGACATCCATGCACAGACTGCAGGGGCCCGAGGCCTGCCCTTCCTCGCTCGCTGTCCAAGGGAGGACTGCGCTGGTTAACTCTCCAAGAGCAGAAAGTGCCTCAGGGAAAGGGAATGGGCTTCCTCGGGAGGTGGCTGAGGCCCCATTGGTGAGGGTGTTCAAGGATAGGCTGGGCATGCACGTAGTGGGTGTGTCGTGAGCAGACTAGATGGCCTGGGAGACCCCTTCTGCCTCGCTCTGTTTCTATGAAAGGGACAGCCGGGGCAGAGGAGGGGGCCGAAAGCAAAGCAGCCCTCTGGATGGAAGGCAGTGGCGCTCACGCTCTGAGCTCAGATGTGCTACCTAGGACGGGAAGTCGGATCTGCACTCTCAACGGGACCCCTCCTCATCCCACATCGATGGGGAAAAGCGTGATCGCCCGCTCTTCAGCCCACAGTTCCTGGCCAGCTGTTGGGGCTGGACCAGCCTAGGAAAGCTTGGGCAAGTGTCTGCTGGTGAGGGTGGTCGTGCAAGGCCCACGAGCCTTTTCACGCAACGCAGCCGTGGCCCCTGCAAGCCTCCGGACAGGAAGGCCTCTCGGCATGGAGGCCACGGCCCACACAGGAACGGTGTGCTGATCTTGGCTCTGCCCACACCCACCTGCCCGCCCTTTTCTCCCCTTCGTTTCCATCCATCGATGCTTTGATCCAAGCAGGTCTTGGGCATGTTAGCTTCTCCGTGCAGCTGGCAGCTGTTTGTTCTCTGTCCTTCAGCTTTGCATGTTTTTCCTTGTTTTCACCCCATTTTTATCTTGATTTCTCACATTCCTTCCTATGACTGTTGCTGCCTCAGCCCCGTCCTACTGACAAGATCCTACTCAGATGCTTACATTTCCCAAGCAATCCAACATGGCTGCCCCCAAACTCAGTGCAGTAAGCGTGGCCAGCTTCCGAAACCTTGAGTGGCTGAGCCACGCTGACGGAGGGCGTGGAAGGAGGGCGCTCTGGAATCGGAGACGCAGCACTGACCTCAGACCGCTTTCTGAGCTAGCAGCTGGGATTCTGGCTTATCCTGTGGCCACCCAGACAGCATCTGATATGAAGGAGCATCTAATCTAGACAGGATCATAGCAAAGGAAAGAAAGGACAGATTGCCAGCGCCGTGGGATGTCGGTCATTGCTTATGGTAAAAAAGGCACTCTGTGCATGCTCAGTGGCCAGATGAAGTCAGGTTCAGGAAGCACTGCTCTCCGAAAGGCACCCAGTGACCTTCATGGCAGAGCAAGGACTGGAACCCAGGCCACGTTGGTGCAAGTCCAGTTCTCTTCCCAGTAGCCCACGTTGTCCGCCTCGCACAATATTGATTTTTCTGCTTGAGCCCCTGCAATTGATTTACCGGACTGGGCAGCAGCTGGAATTTTGCTCAGTTGGAGGCTTTAAATATTGCTGCTGGAACCCTATTCCCCCTTTCTGGCCTGCATGTTTATCTCTGGCAGCTTCCTGGCAGAACCTAAAGGGGAGCTTGATTATTTTTCCAATGCTCTGATAAACGACTATTTCATGCACACACAGGCTGCCCTTAACCCCGAACATTATTTATGGCTCCCATTTGGACAGCTGCTGGAACGGGCCTGAGACAAATCGGGGGGCCGCCCCCACTTCCTCAGGCACTGAGCACTGCCCACTGGGCACCCCCTTCACATTCTACCACCAGAGTGGGAACACGCCAGAGAGAAATGATGGCACTTTTGCAAACTGTCAAATTCCAATGCTTGCCTTGCTCGCCCACGGCATCCTGTTCACCTCACAATGATTCCAGCAGCCCTAGGGAGAGACATAGTATGGGTGGAGGCCACCTCTCAGCCCTATTTGCATGTCCGGCAACCAACATGCCTCATGCACAGGGAAGGGGGCAGAAAACCGCCGCGGTCCCTCAGCCCGGCGGCAAGGAAGGCATGCACAAAGGCGAGCACAGCGTGGAGCGAAGCCTGAGCACAGACATTTATTCAGCCACGCTGGGTGACTCGGCCAGTCGCTCCCATGCAGCCTGGCCCTCACAGGGGAAGCGTCTGTGTGAAGCACCAAGGCTGGCTTCAGCGCTCCGCCTGGCCAGGCCCCTGCGAAGGGCCCACCCCTGGCAGGGGCTGCCTGGCAAGAGCCGCTGGGCTGCCATCTCCCAGTCCCCTCTGCCAGCCCAGGCAAGGGCGCTGGCGAGGGTGCACAGCTGATGCTGTGGCCTCCTTGCACATAGAAACAGAGAGTCAGAAGGGGCCTCCCGGGCCATCCAGTCTGACCCCCGGCTCTAGCCGGCTCCACTCACGACATGCCCACCATGTGCACGTCCAGCCTATACTTGAAGACCCGCACCGATGGGGCCTCAGCCAACTCCCGGGGAAGCCCATTCCACATCCTTGGGGCCCTAACCGTCAGGAAGTATTTCCTGGCATCCAAATGGAACCTGGGATCCCTGAGCATTGCTCCATTGGAGCGCATCCTGCCTTCCTCACATGCGCCCGCCCGGCCAGCACATGGGAAGGCGTCCGAAGAGTGCAGGAACCAAATGCAGCCGGTCGGATGTGGGAAGGTTGTCTGGCACAGGGAGGGAGCTCTGACACCCAGAGCCAGCCTGGGGAACCACCTCGAGATCTGCAGAGGGGGCGGACGGCACACGGCCCTCTGGCCACCCCAGGTTCATCCATGGCAAGCAGCTTCTCTTGCCTGCCACCGGCAACCAAGCAGTAACGTGACCAGGCATGTTGCCCCAGCGGGACGGCATCTCTATACATCTGTGCAAGACATTTGGGAGGCAAAAGGCATTCCTTCCCCCACACACATGCATGCGTGTGCACACACACACGAGTTGCAGGGCTAAGTGCCCTGCAGAGAAGCGTCTTCAGCCTTTGTGGGCAGCTGAGAAATCGGGACCCTTGGAGGATTTGGCTTCCCAACCCACTGAAGAGCCCCTGGTGAGGCTGCCACTGGCACCCTTGAAGCGGACGAGGGCCCGGATTCCAGCTGCTCCCCGGTGCTCTTGGCGAAGGGACACAATGCCACCCATCACCCTGCCTTCCTTCTGCAATCAGCCATCCAGCAGCTGGTCCTCCAGCCCGCCAAGTTCCCTGACAAGGCGCCCATTTCGCAGCCGGGCAAGCTTCTAGCCTTCAGCACCTTCAGCCTTCCACCAGGAGGACCCTCTTCCCTCCTTTTACAGCATTGGGCACCAACACACTTTGGAGCCCTGGAGCTGGTTTCATCCTGATCTCGTAGGTCACGCAGGTCCACAGCGCAGGACTGGAATGGGGCGGAGAGGAGTCCCGCCAGCGCTGCCCTCAGCTCTGATCCCCAGTCAGAGGTCAGCTACAGCAGCGGAGACACCGGGGAGGTGGGAGTGTCAGGAGACCGGCTGTGCAGACTCAGCCCTGCATCCCTCAGGCTGCATGAGGCCCGGGACCAGTCGAACCACCTGCCTCGTTGGGCTTTGCTTTGCTGGGGCAGCTGAATCCCACCGTGCCAAGCGGAGTTTGCCCTTTCAAAAGGGATCGTGGCTAGCCGGCTGCTCGCTGATTCCTAAGTCAACTCTCTCGTTTCCTCTCTTGGCATGCAAACAGAGGCTTCCCAGAATGGCACACTTTCCCCCATGGCCGTAGCACGGACCGAGCCTTCCTCCCTCACAGGGCTCTGTGCGCTCTCAACACAAGTGGGCAAACAGCAAGTGCTGCAGCCGAAGGCCACACGGCTTGAAAGCCACGCCACATCCTCCGAGCCAAGCTGCTGGGCTCCACAGCACCTGCCACAGGGCCGCAGTGCTCTCCTTCGCCCAAGGTCGGGCTGGGCCCATCCAAAACCTCCCCGAGAGGCCTGCCCGGAAAGGGAACAGGAAGCCCGCAAGGCAGCCCGAAAGCAGCAGCACCGCAGAGCCGGCCGGGCAGGAGCAAGCGGGGAGGGCTGTTCCAAGCAGGGTCACGCGCCCCTCACCTGGGGCCTTTTGGATGTGCCAAAAGACCCGGGGCAGAGGCACTCTTGCGCACCAGCAACAAAAATGGCAGCGATACAGAAGTGGCTGCAGCTCCAGCCCCCCAAGAGTCCCGGGAAAGCGAGCCGTTGTGCACAGGCGCCTTCCCGGCACTTCCTGCTAATGCGCTGCTGGCAGTGCACATGGCGGGGCCGGAGATGGCCAGTCCTGGCTGCCCACCGCTCGGGCGTACGTTAGCCAGCCGCTCACCTGCCTCCATGACCTGCACGTGGCAAAGCTCTCCCGGCAAGCCCGCACCCGTCCCCCGCAGCCAACAAGATGCTCCCGGAGCCCAGCCCTCTGTCCCGCAGTCCCAGCTCCACCGTGGTGAACAAGGAGCGCACGCGGGCACCCGGCAGGAATTGAGCCTGCGCCGAGCAAGAGGGGTCCTGCTTGAAGCAGGTGTGGGCTGACCACGTGGGGCTGCCCAGGAGCGACTCCAGCCCTCCGTGGCTCCGGGCGAGCCCCCCCGTCCCCGGGCAGCCTCCCTTCCCCAGCCACCCGGCACAGGGTGGCCTTCCGGCTTCTGCACAGTAGCTCCCCTTGGAAAGGTAGCCCCCTCCAGCGCAGACCCCCTGGCAGCGGGGGCTTCAGGTGCCCGTCTAACTGTCGTTTGGCCCTGCCAAAGGTGAAACAGGGAGCGGAGCTCTGCACACCTCTGGAACGGAATCTGGGCTGGAAGGGTCAGCCCAGGAGAGCAGCTGCCCTCCGAGGCGCCCTGCGCGTCTTCTCCTGGGAGGGCTGCCCCCACAGAAGCAGCCAGGAGGGGCAGCCCTCCCAGGAGAAAATGCATGCATCGGCCATCCTGCCCGAGCCCTGCACCTGCTCCCGCCCTGGCGCCGCATGGGGGTCTCACACAGGCCTGGGGCCCCACGGGGAGCCCTGGGAAGCAGCCGGACCCTCACCATGGACCCAAGCCCTGCGGAGGCGGAGCAGGCTGGCCACCGGCCTCTTTCACCTGCAGCCACTCCTCAGCAGGAAAGCCGCTCGGTCAGGGCCCGCGCGGAGGGCAGCCACAGGCCAGGTGGCTTGGGACAGGGGCTGGGGTGGCCACGGGGGGTGGCAGCGTGCCACTGCAGCAGCTCCACCACCTCACACGGGAACCTTGTTGTGCTTCACGGATGGGCCAGTCCTGAGAGCTGCGATCTGGTGCTAGCCAGGCTGCATTTAGTGACCGAAAACTTTTCTACCCGAATCTCTCCTGCCCCACTTCAAACCACTTCAAGCATCCCAGAAGGCTCTGGGGCCGCCTGCCCACCCCCACCCCCCCCACCCCGCCTTGATCAGGCACCTTCACCGCTCCTGCACTTTGAGAAAGCAAAACGCAAAAAGCAGGAGTCTCCCGGCGAGGCCAGCTGCTTTCCAGGGAGCGGCTTCCAAGCAGAGTCCTCCGGGAACAGCGGTGGGCGGCCTGCTGCTTTGCCTCGCCAGAGACGCCCCACCTCCTCCACCTGCTGCCAGGCGGCCCACCCAGACAAGCCCGCCTGGATTCGTCACAGCGTCTGCCTGGTGCAAAGTGCGGGGATGATTTTCACACGCAGGTGTGTGCACGGACACATGCCCCCACGTGGACACGATGCGCCTTCGGAAGGCGATTTCAGCCGATGGCCGCACCTCCCCACCGGCCCATTTCTGGCTCTCGGGGTATCACCACACAAAGCAGAGCTGGCCTTCAGCTTAGATCGGGGTGCAGAACCCCAAGCCAACTTGTGGTCGGCAACTGGCTATGCTCCCTGCCCAGTGCAGTCACTAAGAGCAGAGCCCAAGCCGATGACGCGCATAAAATGAACAACCCATTCACACAAACGATTTGCCTCTATGGCTGTGTGGGATATCCCCACCATTCCTAGTGGTGTCCCCTGCGTTCCTGCTAGAGACCTCTGTGGAAAGAACTGCCCTGAGGTGTCAGATCTGGTTTCCACTGGTCCTTTGATCTCCTCAAGTTTGATCAACTTAAGAACACTGGTCCGTTGAAAGATGTCCAGAAAACCGACTCGTGGGAGCTGGCCGAGGCTCGCGGCGTAAGAGTTGCAGTCCAAACGGCCTTTTGCTCAGTGGAACTGGCGCACGTAGCAATTCCTCCGAATTTCATTTCCTTTGCACATTCTAAGTGGATCTTGTTTGCAAATCCCCCCTTTGATTCTCCGAAGCTTCATCCCTTGTTACTCAAAGACAGAATTGTCGCCAGAAGCTATCGATTGTTCTCCACATTGTCATCCCCTTTGATAAGAAATCCCAAAGGCTTGGCGGTTTTCCTTTCCTGGGTGATCTGGGTGTGGGAGGAGGGCATGAGCAGTAGGAACAGGGCAGCATCGTTAACATCATTTTAATTGTTGATTTTATTTATTGATTTTAACAATTTTGGCCAGGATGTCTCCAACTTTATATACCGTATTTTTTGCTCTATAAGACTCACTTTTTTCCCCCTCAAAAGTAAGGGGAAATGTCTGTGCATCTTATAGAGCGAATATGTGTGTGCAGTAAGTCTGTCAGATGTGCAGCCCATGGGGAAGCGATGGGGAATGTGCCTGTGATTATGTGCCCATTTGATTCAGAATATTCTTCTTCTTGTTTTCCACCTCTAAAAACAAGGTGTGTCTTATGGTCAGGTGCGTCTTATAGAGCGAAAAATACGGTAATTGTATTAATGATATTTATTTATTTATTTATGTTTGTAAGCCGCCCCGAGGCTTCGGCGAATGGGGCGGCATATAAGTTTGCTAAATAAATAAATAACATTATTTCAGAGGTGCTGCAGAATGTAAATATCAGAATTCACATTCCATGGCCTGAAAGTGCTAATTCTAACCAGCAAGCAGGTTCTTCCTTGAGGAAAAGCCACTCTGCTTATGGGCAGGTAAACTCTGCCTCACAATTTCCTCTCAATCTTGAAGCATGACACATGTTATGAATGAAATACCAGTGGAAGAAGCGTGTGTTGCTGAGATGGGACTTGCAGTCCCCGAACCAATTTTCCTGTGTCGGTGCATAGTCTTGCGGTCTGAGAAGTCCAAGGAATGAACATTCGTTTCTCACTGAGCTGCCAGCCTGCATCAGGGCTGTATCTTGCCGCACTTTCCCTGTATAAAACGAATGCCCCGCCTGTAGCAAGCCAGCATTCCAGGGGAAAGAGTGAGGACTTAGCCTTTTCCTGACATGCTGGCTTTCTGCAAGCAGGGGACTGTATCCCTGCTAAAGAAGGCTTAAGGAGATGAGCTGCCCCATGAATTCCCTAGTCTGAGGTCCATAAGCGGTTCAGGCCTCCTGGTGAGACTAGGCGAAAGGCCAGAATATCTGACCATGTGCAGAGTGCCATTTTCTTACCTATCCATATACACACTTCAAAGCTGCCCAGAACATGCATCGGTCTGATGCGCTTATGTTGCGTCATTTTAAAATGATTCAACCCTTTCAACCCTTCTTTCCTCTTAAGCCCCAAAACCTCTCCGACCAGCTTAGCTAAATCTGGAGAGTCCTCAGACTTGCAATTGAAAAGGCACCACTCACGAGGAAAAAGGCTTGGGCAGGGAGGAGGAAAAAGGTGTGCTCCAGCACCGGTTCTTAAGGGGACGGTCCTTAGAATAACCGCCTGGATGGAAAGTCTTCCGGTGGCCAGGTGAATGGTGACCACAGATGGACAGTTTGGAAGGACCAGAGGTGTGTCAGCACCGGCGAAGGAATAGCGCTGCTTCGGCAGGTGACGCACCTTGGTGACTGCAGCCAGAAACGGTTTCGGCTGTGCTGCAGGCAGGGAGTCCAGCAGCCCGACCCGGGGGCGGCAGCAGCTCAGTTCACAGCAGTGGAGCCGTGTTTTGCTCGACACGGACAAATCCAGCCTCGCTCCTGACTCGGGGAGCCCCCCGCTCCCCCCACTTTTTGGCGCGTCACATCCCAAATCTCTGCGAGCGAGCGAGCGAGGGATGCTCCGGAGCGCAGGCTTCGGGGAGGCGGCGGGAGGGCAGAGCAGGGGTCCCCTTGCAAAGGGAACAGCCGCAGCCGCCCTCCGAGCAGCCCCCCCACTCTCCGGCGCGCGCACGCACACGGCGAGACGCGGCGCCACCGCTCCGGCGCAAAGCCGAGACGTCCTGCAGTTAATCCGGACGGCTCAGAGCCGCGCTCCGGAGAGGTGACCTCCTGCCCCGTCATTCACCTGTGCTTAGCCTCCGAGCCCCAGTAATCCCAGAGCAGCACCACTCCGGATGAGGGATAAACCATCCCTGGCAGCGGAACGGGGGCGGCGCTGGAAGGCAGCTTTCCAGGCTGCATGAGATCCCAGTCCACGGACCCCCCGCACGCAGGTCAAGCCCCGGCACTAGCTTCCATGAGAGCGTACTTTTGGGGAGCAGTACTGTGCTTTCTGGCAGATGGATGCTGAAGAAAAGGGCTTCTCTGGCACCCAAGCGCCTCGGAACATAATTTTCCGAAAGCAGCCGAATCTGTTGGATAGACTCTGTCGTGCACCGTTCCTTTTCTCCTTCTAAAATGCAAGGCAGTCTTTAAAAATACCATTCTTTTATTTAGCCTCTACAGGGAAGAAAACAGTTTGAACTCCAAATGGCCTTCTACCAGAGCTGGAAGGAGAAGCCTCTGCTCATGTAAAGAGTTGAGACTGACAACTTTCCTTGGCCCGCTCTCTCTCAAGCACAGCCGCTGCTTCGACCCACGTAGTCGGAGGACCGAATGGTAGAGCCCGCAAAGCCCTCTCCTGACACTGGGTCATGGACTGGGTGACCCCCCCCACCTCCCTCCCCACCTGCAAACCTGGGAGAAGGGAAGGCAGGGCAGGCTTAAAGGCTCACAAGGATCAACTTCAGAACAACCACCAAGCTCTGCCGTGTCACAGGCCACCTGATCCAAATTTCAAGATGGCCCCGAGGGGGAAACGTCGCACTGCATTTTGACTGATCTGGCATCGACAATACCACCCATCACTCATATAAGCATGTCCACGGCCATTTTCTCTGGACTCACCAGAACAGGGGGGCTTTTAAGGCAGCAGCTTGCTAGGCATTAATTAGAAACAGAGCAAGTCAGGGGATCTCCCAGGCCATCTAGTCTGACTCCCAGCTCCAGCTGGCTCCACTCATGTGCCTTATCCTCCCCCAGCAAAGAACAATGGTGGTGCCTTTCTGTGACCCCACCCTGCTGGGTGCATCAGGGCACATGACCAGGATCTCCACGCGTGGCATTCCAATCCCTCGCTAACCTCCAGCTCCTCAGAAATTAACCACCGCGCTGCAATCTGTCTCCAGGAAACACATGCGGACTCCAAGCATCTCACCTCCTCGTGTATCCCTGCTGAGCAATATCTGAGGAGGTAAAACCTTGCAAAATATTTGCCACTGGGCCAGTTGAAAAATGTGTCGGCATCTGTAGCCTGCTGCGTCTCTACAGCGGAACACACAGGCAACACAAGCCCCGTGTGATAAATGCGGGATATTTGGCGGTACAGCTATGGAGATGTTTGCAGGCGGCCCTGATACAAATGAGTCCCGGAAAGCACCGGGGGCCTTCAAGAGCCAAAACACCACTAAAGGCCGCGCATGAAAGATTGCGACTGAACTGGGAGCACCACGGAGCCAACTGGAGTTAAGGAGCGTCAAAAGCCAAGCATGACAAACAAGTCAAGATTCCGGGCTCTTCCTGGATGAGCGTGTTTTCTCAAGCAAACTGGATCCACCGTGGCTCTTTCGGCCTGTTTTCTGCGCTCTGACAATGTTTCAGCCTTCACCCAGGATATGTTAATCCTTCTTTACCACACTGGCATTATTCGTCTCAGCAAAACGTTTGTGTGTGAAAGCAAGGTACCGTTCATGCCGCTTGAAGGCCACGGCGCCCTGCAATGCAAAACGGTGGAGGCCGGCGATCCCCATGCCAGGGGGCGGTGCAGCCATGCCAGGTTGCGGGAGGAGACGCCCATGGTCCTGGGCCTTTTGGGGCTGGGGGTCAGCACATGGACGGATCCTTAAACTTCAGACTGAAGCCCATTGGGTGCGGCATGACCACGGAGATGAGAGCTCACCATGGAGAGCACTGTGCTGGTAGGGTGGTATACTGGTTACAGCAGGGGCGGCAGTCAGATGGACAAGGTGCTATGGGGGGAAGCACTTTCTGTTAGGTTGCACCCCGAGTGAAGCAACACCCCCACTCAAAATAGGAGCGACCCCCACTCACTCAGCCTTCCTTTAGGAAAGATGGAAAAACATATCTGTTCAGTGTAACACTTCAAAATGTGCAGTTTTCCTGGCACCGCTGCCTGGAGTTTTGGTTATTGTTTTGAAGTGCTATTGTTCTAAACGGTGGTTTGCCTTCTTGATGGCCTTTCAGCAAAGATGAGGTTGACAATAACAAGAATGGGAAGTGCCTGATCCTGCCTAGCCTTGGAAGCTGGGCAGAAGCCAGGCCAGGCCTGGCTGGTATTCGGATGTGAGACCCGAGTCCTGCACTGAGCAGGGGTTGGACCTGAGGGCCTCCCGGGCCCTCCAGGTGCATGCAGAGCTGGCTCAGGGCCCCAGAAGGATTCTCTGTGCCCACGCAGGAGCAGTGGGCCCTGTTTCAGCCCCACCAAAAGCCCTTTAGCCACGGGGCCCTGGGAGGGACGCTGGAGAGACCAGCACCTGAGTCCAGAAAGTCAGGATTTTTCAGCATCTGCCCAGCTGATTCTGCAGCCACAGGCATTCCCAGGTCACAGAGTCCCTGCAGACTTGCTGGGTGGTTTTTTTCAATGTTATGTCTGCAGAATTTAGGTGCAGGGGGATATAAAAAGGTAAAGGTAAAGGTTTCCCCTTGACATTAAGTCCAGTCATGGCTGACTCTCGGGGGCGGTGCTCATCTCTTTTTCCTGGCCAAGGGAGCCAGCGTTTGTCCGCAGACGGTCTCCGTGGTCATATGCCCAGCATGACTAAACACCGAGGTGCAGGAACGCTGTTACCTGCCCACCAAAGTGGTACCTTTTCACCTACTTGCATTTGTATGCTACTTGCTTTTTGGCTCTGGCCTCTTGGCAGAGCAGCAGAGCAGCAGAGGCACAGGCTGGGAGAGAGGGCTGAGTGGCCAGGGGACTGGCGAAGGCAAGGTAGGAGCTGGGCAGGTGGGAGCAGAGGGCCAGGAGCAGCGGAGAGGGAGGGGGCGGGGCCAGAGAGCGAGAGCAGCCAGGGGGAAGCAGGGGGCAGGGCCACTGGCCTGAGGGACTGAGGAGGCCCAGCTCAGGTGCAGCGCGTCAAGGGCATCGTCCCTCGTCTGCATCCCTGAGCTGCGGTCCGGACGGTCCAGAGACTCCCTTCCCTGAGACACAGAGGGTTGTTTGGTTGGTTGGTTTGTTTGTGCTTTGCTGTGCTTTGCTTTGCTTTGCTTTGCATTGTTTTTCTTCCAATTTAAATTTAAGTTTACTTTATCCTTGTGTGTGTGTGTGTGAGTGGGTTTTTGTCTGGGAGAACTGGGCGAGTGAGAGGAACTGCAGGACAGACAAGGCAGGGGACCAAGGCAAGGTCTCGGAAGGGTTACAGATGGCAGGCCAGGAGATGGCCTTGGCGGGAGTCACGGGTGTTGCTGTCCGCTGCGAGAGCTGCAACATGTTTGCCCTTCTCCCCCAGGAGAGGCAGGGATACACTGGCCCTCGGTGCAAGATGGTGACCCTGCTAGAGGAGGAGGTGAGGTGCCTGAGGGCCGAGAGAGCTCTCCGGGCCCCTCCGGAGCAGCCCCCCTCTCAACAGAGGACTGAGGGAGAGACCACGGGAGGAGCAGCTGCGGAGACATGGAGGTATGTCACCCACAGGAGGAGGAGGCCAGCACGGCCTCCTCCTTCTCCTGGCACCGATCTGGAGCTGGGAAACAGGTTCTCTCCACTTGGGGAGGCTGGGGCTGACAAGGCCTCGGGGGACCAGCAGGACCCCCAGCCTGGGACATCAGGAGGCAAGGGGGCCGCTGCAGGAGAGGCGAGGACCAGGGCACGGCTGCCCACCAGCACCAGGAAGGCACGGCGGCAGGTGATTGTTGTTGGGGACTCCCTGCTGAGGGGCACTGAGGCAGCAGTGTGCTGCCCCAGCCTTGAGACAAGGGAGGTTTGCTGCCTGCCAGGAGCATGCATCCGGCATGTGAAGGACAGAGTGGAGCGTCTTGTTCGCTCCGGGGGTCACCAGCTGCTCCTGGTGATCTATGTGGGCACAAACGATGTGGCCAGGCAGGGTGTGGTCGGGATCACCAGGGACTTTGAGGCCTTGGGGAAGAAACTCAGGGAGCTGAAGGCCCAAGTAGCCTTCTCATCAATCTTACCTGTCCAGGGGTTTGAGCCAGGCAGGGACAGGAGGGCCTCCGAGGTGAACGACTGGCTTAGGGTGTGGTGCCAGAAGGAACGCTTCGGGTTCCTCGACCACGGCACTCGTTTTCTTGCCAATGGACTTCTGGCAAGGGATGGGTTACACCTCACGAGGATGTGGAAAAGGTCCTTTGGAGATGCTCTAGTGAGCTTCGTCCGGAAGACTTTAAACTGAGCCAGTGGGGGGTGGGTTCAGGCCCCCAGTAACGTGTCTGCACTGGACAAGTGTGGGGGGAGGATCGGGGCTCTGGGAGCAGGGCTTTAGAGATACTGCAGGGACTGACAGGACTCCTACAGAGAGGGGCCAGGTACCAGGGAGGAAGGAGGAGGCTGGGCACTCCAAGGAAAGGAAGCGGTGGGAAGGAGTTGAGGTGCATGTACACCAATGCTAGGAGCATGGGTAACAAGCAGGAAGAGCTTGAAGCTCTCCTGGGAAGAGGAGGGTATGACCTGGTGGGGGTCACAGAAACTTGGCGGGATGAAAGGCAAGACTGGAATGTGAACATAGAGGGGTATCACCTGTTTAGAAAGGACAGGGAGGGAAAGAGAGGTGGGGGTGTGGCTTTATACGTCAGGGAAGGGATAGGATGCAGTGAGATAGAATGCAGCACAGATGGGGATTTGGTAGAGGCAGTCTGGGTGAAACTTAGGGGTTTTGACAGGGAAAGAGACCTGACAGTGGGGGTATGTTATCGCCCTCCAGGTCAACTTGAGACCCTGGATGATGTCCTGACAGGCCAGATTCTAAGGATATCTCGGGGGAGAGACACAGTAATTATGGGAGATTTCAGTCTCCCGGATATTACTTGGGAGACTCACTCGGCGGTGACAGCCAGGTCACGTTGCTTCCTCGAAGCGCTAGAGGGTGGGTTTTTCACACAGAGGGTCCGAGAGGCGATGAGAGGGGGAAACATCCTGGACTTGGTCTTGACCAATAGGGAGGAGCTGATAGATGAAGTGCAGATTAGGGGAGCTCTGGATGCGAGTGATCACTCCATCCTTTGCTTTGAGATCAGAGGACTGGGGCCGTGCAGCAGGGCGAGCACTAGAAGCTGGGACTTCAAGAGGGCCAACTTTGGCCAACTGAAGGCCAGACTGGGGAAAGTCTCCTGGGATAGGTTACTGGGAGGCAAGCGAGTTGAGGAGGGGTGGATGGCACTCAAAAGGGAGGTTTTACAGGCGCAAGCCTTGACGATACCTCTAGTCAGTAAGGTGGGGAGGCGGAGGAGAGTGCCGCCATGGATGCGAAAGGAGGTGGTTAGGGGGATTAGACGAAAGAGGAGCCTCCATAGGAAATGGGTACTGGGGGAAATAGACAAAAGGGTATAGACAAAAGGGTATACCGGGAAGAGGAGACCCGTTGCAGAAGGATTCTTCGCAAGGCTAAGGCTGATTATGAGCTGAGACTTGCCAAGAATATCAAGAGCAACAAAAAGGGCTTCTTTCAGCATGTAAATAGGAAAAGGAAGGGGAGACAAGTGGTGGGACCACTAAATAAGGAGGAAGGAGATCCAGTGACTGACATGAGGGGACAGGCACAGATGCTAAATGACTATTTTGCCTCTGTGTTCTCCTCAAAGCAGGACAGGGGATATCCGTATAGGAGATTAGATGAGGCCGGGGATTTAGGGGCAGAGATTAGAGTCACCCCCCTTGAAATCGAGGGGCTCCTCAGGGCATTGGACATTACAAAGGCACCAGGCCCTGACGGGTTACACCCGAGAGTACTAAGAGAGTTGGCAGGGGTTCTCTCACGCCCGCTGGCCTCCATTTTTGAGGCCTCGTGGAGAACGGGTGAAGTTCCAGAGGACTGGAGGGTGGCATCGGTGGTCCCAATTTTCAAAAAGGGTAGTAGGAAGGACATGGGGAATTATAGACCGGTTAGCCTTATGTCCATTGTAGGAAAGACAATGGAAAGGCTCATAATAGAGAGAGATCTAGTGATGCTAGATTGGGAAGGGAGGCTGACAGCCACACAACACGGCTTCCGCAAAAACAGGTCCTGCCAGACAAACCTTGTGGGATTCTATGACAAGGTTTCAAGATGGCTAGATGGAGGGGATGCAGTGGATGTGGTATACCTGGATTTCAGCAAGGCCTTTGACAAAGTGCCCCATGATATCCTGGTGGAGAAACTGAGGAGTTTTAGGATACACCAAAGCACTGTCCGGTGGATTAGGGCATGGCTGACTGACCGAAAGCAGAAGGTAACCATTAGCGGGGAATCGTCGGGATGGCAGCCAGTGACAAGCGGGGTCCCCCAGGGCTCTGTCTTGAGGCCGATCCTGTTTAATCTTTTCATTAACGACATGGAAGAAGGGGTGAACATTCTGCTGATCAAATTCGCAGACGACACTAAAACTGGAGCAGTGGCCACAACTGAGGAGCAGATACACCAGATCCAAAAGGATCTGGACAGACTATGGAAGTGGGCAGGAGACAACAGGATGGCGTTCAATGTGAATAAGTGCAAGGTCTTGCACTTGGGGCATAAGAATAGCTGTCATAAGTACAGGTTAGGTGACAAGTGGCTGGAGAGCAGCACTTGTGAAAGGGACCTCGGGGTGCTGGTTGACCGCAGACTGAACATGAGCCAGCCGTGTGATGCGGTGGTCAAGAGGGCAAATGCCACCCTTGGTTGCATAGCCAGAAGTGTGGCTTCTAGTTCAAGAGAGGTATTATTACCACTCTACATGACTCTGGTGCACCCGCAACTGGAGTATTGTGTCCAGTTTTGGGCCCCTCATTACAGAAAGGATATAGCCAGGTTGGAGTCAGTGCAGCGTAGGGCCACAAGGATGGTGGCTGGTTTGCAGGGGATGCCGTATGAGGCAAGACTGAGGGAACTGGGTCTCTTCTGCTTGGAGAAGAGGAGACTCAGAGGGGATCTGTTGGCAACATACAGGTATGTGAGGGGGTGTCACATGGAGATGGGGAGAGGCCTGTTCTCCCCTGCAGAGGAAGGCAGGACGCGCTCCAATGGAGCAAAGCTCAGGGAGCCAAGGTTGAATTTGGAAGCCAGGAAGCACTTCCTGACAGTTAGGACCCCGAGGGCGTGGAATGGGCTTCCACGGGAGGTCGTTGAGGCCCCATCGGTGAGGGCGTTCAAAGACAGGCTGGACATGCACATGGTGGGCATGTAGTGAGTGGAGCCGGCTGGTGCCGGAGGTCAGACTAGATGGCCCAGGAGGCCCCTTCTGACTCACTCTGTTTCTATGTTTCTCTGTATGCTTTTGAACTGCATGGTTGGCAGGAGCTGGGAAGGAGCAACGGGAACTCACCCCATTGTGCAGACTCGAACAAGCAACCTTTTGATCTACCAGCCCAACAGCATAGCAGTTTAAACCACTGCGCCACCTGCAGTCCCTGCAGGGGAATATAACCCAAAACTAAATAATACACAAAAACCCCCATAAAATGCGAAAAGCATTACAGGAGGATTGCACACTTAGTCAAACACTTCTGCAGAAATTCTGAATTCTGGATCAATGGACGGCAGAGTGAGGGCCACCTGTGAACTGCCAACCGGGCAGCGCCTCCTCCCCTCGCCAGCCCCCGGCTGGTGCAGCACCGTCTCGAGCGCCACGGAGGGCTCTGTAGCCACTCCTGCAGGCCTGGGAGAGGCTCCTGATTCTCCCTCGAGTGGCTGCTGCTGGAGCCCTCGGCCTCAAAGAATTCTTGGTCTGAGGCCTGGACAAGCCAGCCTGGGTCCCTCTTCCGCCCCCAGGCCACATGATGTGGACTGCTGCCTGGGCAGGTCCCGCTGCAGGAGACACAAGACCAAGGGGGCATCTGGGGTGTTGTGCTCCCCTAAAATGCACATCGCAATCCCCTCCTGCAGGACCAACCAGCTAAACAGTTTCCCGCTGCCGGTTCTATTATCCCATTTGTTCAAGTCTTCAAACAATTCTGAAGCCAGTTTTCCCCACTGGGTATTTAATTGCGATTTATTGCTGGCTGTTACTGTATGTTAAATAAATTCCTGCCGATTATTAAACACAGAATTATTGAGTTTTATTGCCGCTGATCAGCTGTTGCTGGTGGAACACCGCAAAGATGGTGCCAGAAGCCGCCCAAGGATCTTGCCACCCCAGGTTGAGATCCTGGGCTCTCCCGTCTCGTTAACATCCTCTGAGCAGTGCTTAAATGCAGCCCGGACCAGCCAGTCCTCACTGAAACCCATACGCTCCCCTCCACTCTTACCACCTGCACTTGTCGCCAGATTACCTCCTGGTGCTCCCTGCAGCCTTCTCAAAGAAGTGATTAGAAGAGGCTGTAACACAGTAAAAAACTGTTCCCTGCGATTCAGCCACGGGTTTTGGGGAGGGGGCCGCCCTGGGCCAGGCGTTGCCTCTCACAGAAGCCACCTGTTGGACTGCAGGGGTTCCCAAAGCACCTGTGCCGCCGGAGCTCCTGCACCACCCGCACTGGGCCAAGCACAAGCATCCCACTCCATGTCCCGCTCAGAATCAGGGCCAGGAAGCGAATGCACCACAGCCCCCTCGGCTGAACTTGTGCGAGGGCTTTGTCCCGACTGGCGGTCAGGGTCCGGGAAGGCTAATCCTGATTTGCTGAATGCGGTGCAAAATGAGGCGATGCTGCTGATGCCCCGTGGTACCTCGGACAGCGCCCTGCGGAGCTGAGGCTGGGGAGACGCCCACGCAGGCGGAGGTGTTGCTTCAGCCCCAGGAGGAGCTCAGCCCTGGCGGGACGGCCTCTCCCGGCGCAAAGGGTCCTCCCCGTTTCCGCAACCAGCGGCAGCTCTGAGCGCCTCGAAGAGACCATGACTCCGGGCCTCTGGCTGGCCCCTGTGGGGCTGGCGGCGCCCCCGGCCTGGTCTGGCAGGGCTCCTCCTCTGCTTAACGTGTTGGCACGGCTCCCCTTCCCTTCGAGCCGTTTTTCCCTGCGAAAAGAGCGTCAAAGGAGGAAATGAAAGGGCCTGCCCTGCCCTGCCCTGGCCCGGCCTGGCCTTCAATTCTGCCCAAGGCCGGCGCCTGCGCCAGGCAGGGGCCCAGGTGGCAAGGAGGAAGGCTCCGCAAGCTCCCGTGCGGCTCCAGCACCTCCCTGGGGAAGCCCTAATGGGACAAACATGGTGATGGCATTAATGCAGCCTCGAAGCGGAGCAGCTGTCTGGGCAGCCCGGGAGCTGAGTGCTGGTGACGCTGGCCACATCCAAGCCTCAGCGAGGAGGTGAGGGGGGAGCCTGGCAGGAGAAGAGGGCTGGGCCAGGGGCTCAGGGTGCAGGTGGAGCGCCGGCCGTGGAACAGAAACAAGCTGCCAATTCCACTCAGGGAAGGATCGCTTCTTAATAATAAGCATTATTAGCATTAGCTGCATAGCTCTCCCAGTTTTCCAAGTATTGTCTCCTAAAGTGGCTTATATCTGAAAAAGAAGTGGGGGACCGTCAGGCCATCTGCCTCGTACTGCAAGGAGGAGCATTCCGGGGAGAAGGAAAGACTGAGGGAGATGATCTCCAGAAGGGCAGAACGAGCTGGTGGGGAACCGGTGGGTGTTTGGATGCCACGAAGGCCTGGCGGATCTTTCCTTTGCTATGTCATGGTCAAAGATGGTGATTCAGCATTCTTGCTCTGTTGGCCAGCGGATTGGGGCCTGGGCGTTCTGTCCCTTCCTTCTCCACCCAAGCAATGCCCATGCAAAGAATGCCATCCCCAGAGGCAAGGTGCGCACGGCGCCGCCTGTGCACAGGTGCCTCTACCACCCAGCCCCCATCCTCCCCTTGCTGCAGGCTCCTCTCATGATGCCCCAATCCCCCAGAGCAGCCCAGAAGGCCTGCAGCAAACCGAAGGGGCAGGCAGAAGGCTGGGCCACGGGACCCTGGCAGGGGCACTCCCCCCATGGCCAATGCCGCAGGGGTGCCGGGCCACCTCAACAGCGCCTCTTGGAGAATTGTTGCAGGGCAGCACCCTGCCCCCGCCCCCATCCTGCTTTGCCGCCTGATGCAGGCAGCCAGTCCGAATATAAACAGGGCAGCCCTGCCAGACCCCTGCAGCGGCTCATCTTCCATGGCCCACGGATGGGCCACGCTGGGCTTGCCCTTGGCTTCATGGGACACCTGGGCAGCCAGGCGCAGCCCCCCATCAGGCCTCCAGGCACAGGCTGCTCCTTTCCACTCTCCCGTCTCATGGCCAACATGTCAGATCCCTGCCAAAGCCTCCAGGTTCGGGCAAGTATCAGTCAACACGTGGCTAGTGACTACTTCAAGAACATCTCTTCTCTCCCTCACTTGCTCGGCCTTCCACCCCCCCCCCCCCAATGAGTTTCAGCTTTATAGAAATTAAATATACAAGTCGTGTATCAGATAGATGGGCAAACAGATGCATGAACGGATCCACGGAGAGACAGGCAGACAAGTGGACTGGCCTCCCCTTTGGTCGCAGGGAGCATTCAGCGTACTTTAATTTATAGGCGCGCCTCAGAAATATTATTATTTTAATGTGCTTTTAAATATTCACTTCTAAATGCAGTTATGATTTGGTTTTGCTTTGTGTTTTTAACGGCAAAGGTAAATAAAAAGCACAAATATTTGTAAAGGAAAAAAATGGAGCTTTCTTTGAACCATGATGGTCTGTGCTGGCTCTCCTGAGACTTAGCTGCTCTGAATTTGTCCCAAGCAGACGTCAGAAGCAACACGGAACAAAGCGGAGCAGAGCCACCCCAAACAGGGGCAACGTCCAGGCATTTTTGCTCATGTCGTGAGCGGAGCCGGCTGGTGCTGGAGGTCAGACTAGATGGCCCGGGAGGCCCCTTCTGACTCGCTCTGTTTCTATGTTTCTATGTTTCCATTCCTGTCAGTGGGACTCAGGTCAGAAAACTGCCTCTTCGTGCCCTCCTGTGCCAAGCCGCCATGGGCACAGCTCTGGGTGGGGGTGTCGGGCGGAGGCCGGAGTGGCCCCCACTCAGAGTGTGTCACCCGCTGGAACAGCACCAGCCAGCCGACTCAGACGCAGCGGGAAGTGGACTCGGGCTGGAAAGACTCCCTCCAGAAGGCCTAAAACGCTGCTGCAATTGGATTATCACCCTTAATGGCTTTGCAATGATTCACTGGCTGCATTCCAGAAGTGTCGCGGCTTCAGGATACACTCAGCAGAATTAATGGAGAAAGACAGAAAGACAGACAGAGAGCAAGAGAGGGGGGAGACAGACAGACAGACAGATGGGCGGACAGAGGCATCTCTGGGTTGCACCCTGTCCTGGCTGCAGGCACCAGATTCCTGGCTTGATCAAGAAAGAAGGAGGGAGGGAAAGAAAGAAAGAAAATTCTCAGCAGACTAGTGATGGGGCTGGACCAGCTCTCAGCAGCTGAAAATGACTCTGAGGCCCACAGGCCAGGCCCATGGGCCATCCCTGAGAGAGGTGGCCCAGCTGCATATCCCACTGCGGCCCCAAACCCGCTCTGTGAGCTGCTCCTTGTCCCAAAGGGACCTGGGGACCTTCAGGTGGAGTGGAGGATTCAGCCTCCCCCCTCCCCCCCCCCGCTGAGCAGAGATGCGCTGGCCAGTTTGCAGGACTCTTGTGGCGGGGGTTCTTATTTGCGCCTTGGAAGAACAAGACCACGAGCCCCAAGAACGCTTCTCTGCCATGGAAGCGGCCCTGCTCCATCAGACCAGGGCAGGTCCACCAAGCATGCCGCTGGGGAGGCAGTTGGAGCCCTGAGCCCTGGGAGGCCACCTGCCCCCCTCTGCCTGCGGCCTGGGCGCTCCCTGCAAGAACAGCCAGTGGTCCGTGGAGCTCTTTCCCACGCGGTCTCCCACAATGGACCGGCCTTTGGCCCACAGAGACCGCACCTCCTGTCGACCCTCTCGCCTGAATGTCTCTGCCAGAGGGTATTTCCCGCGATCAGATGCCCCCTTCTCCCAGTCCCTGCATCCCTTTCAACAAACAGGGTCTCCTCAGGAGTCTGCCTTCTGCAGAAGCAGGCCCTGCCCTGTCCCGGCTGCCCGGGTCACACAGGGGTCCCTCTCCATGCACGCTCGTCTGCACCCTGGGCAAGCGGCACCTGCCTGCGGCCTCACTCAGTGGATGGTGGCCACTCCACCCTGACGCAGAGGTCTGCCCTCCCTCACCATCCAGCTGCCCCCCCCACGTCCCCTGCAGCAGCTGCCAGCCCTGAATAATTTACCAGCCAGTGCGCCCTGAGTGCCTCTTAAGAGCCCCGTCCCCACAGCGCAGCCCGCCTCCCCCTCCCCACGGAGCCCAGCGCCGCGCATCCATTATGCCGGATCCGACTGGGTCAGGTTTCGGCAGAGCCCACAAGCGCTGGGCAGGACGTGGGGAGGCGGCGCCGGGGACGGGCAAGCTCCAGCCGCAAACCGCAAGGCAGCTGCGGGCCCAGAGGCCAAGCGGGGCGCGGGGCAGGCGAGGAGGCGGAGGCAGCGGGGAGCTCCGTTTCTTCATCGTGTATTTATCTGCCCAGCAATACGGCCTCCCAAAAGAAGGGCAAAGCGCATCTCCGGCCCTGCGGAGCGGAGCGGCAGGAGTCTCACTCGTTCTCCCTCAAGGGGACCCCAAGCTGGCTGCCGGCAGGGCGGGCCGCTTGGTGGCTTGTAACGGGGGCTGGCTGAGCGGCACGTTGCGCTCTCTCGCACACAGGCCTGGCGGTTGCCCGGCTGTCTCCTCCGAGTGGCGGCTGGGCCCCATGGCAGCCAAGCGGCCGCAGGTGAGGAAACGGATCCGCGGTTCTTGACTCATCAGGAACAATTAACTGCAAGGCTGCAAAAGCTGCTCTGGAGGGAAAGCCTGAGGTTTGGGTGTCGCGCAGGGAAGGGATGCTGGGCGGAGGCAGGGCTGGCCCTGCGGGTCCGGTAGCTGCTGTGGGGGGGCGTCAGTGTGCAAGCGCAATGTGGAAAACATAGAAACAGAGAAACAGCGCGAGTCAGAAGGGGCCTCCCGGGCCATCTAGTCTGACCTCCGGCTCCAGCCGGCTCCGCTCACGACTTGCCCACCCATTAATGTGCAGCCTGGCACAGTCTTCTCAAGCGGACGGGGAGCCCCTGCACCCCGACCTCACTCCGCCGCAGAAGCGGGTTTTCTGAGGGGTGCTGTGGCATGTGGCATTTCATCCTTTCCTCTCCGTGTAAAGCGCCCTTGAAAGTTGCTCCTTGCGTGACAATTAAGCCGAGAAAGAAGGAATGGCCAGCGAGCCCGCCCATGGGGACCCCCCCCCCCGCGCAGACATGCCCCAAAAGGCTGATTCCGAGTCGGAAGGGGACGGAGAAATTGCTCCTGAGGAGACCGGGGAGGGCAAGGTCAGAGAAGCGCAACCCTGCAGGTCTCTAGTCACCCAAAGGAGCTCCCTGGACCAGTGGGAATGCACGGCCGAAAGCGGGGGGGGGGGGGTCCTGCGAGGCCAAGAGCTGGGCGACACAGGGCCCCGGGGGGCACAGAAGCATGGCCGGCACGGCGCCCCCGGGGACGGGCTCGAAGGGAGGGCCTCCGCGTGAGAAGGAGAGCCTCTTGCAAGGGCGCTCGCACACGCGCCCCACGCTGCCCGGCGCCCGGCCTCTCCTCGCTGCGAGGGCAGCTGGGCGAGCGCCGGCCTCGACTCCCGCCGGCACGGGGAGGCGCTGCGGGCCGTTTCCCACGGCGCGGGCAGGCGGCAGCGCAGAGGGCAAGCCGGGCGGGCCAGGGCAGGGGGCGCCGAGCCCGCGCGGAGCTGCAGCCCGCCAGCCCCGCGCCCCGTGGGAGCGGCGAGCGCGCAGGAAGAGCCTCGCGCACGCGCGTGCCTTTCTCCCCTTGCACGCGAGGAGCCCGGCTCCGCAGGCAGCCGCTTCTCGTCCGCGGGCAGCTGGCCCGCCCTGCCCCTCTGGGCCCGGCCCGCAGTCGGCGGGCTGGGGTCGCTGGGCAGCCGCCTCCGAGCGCGCGGGGGCCGAGCGTGTCTTGCGGAGAGGGTGCGGCGGCGCTCCCCCCGGAGGAGCCCCTGATGCGTCTTTTTAAACTGTGGCTTGTGGTTCGTGCAGGCGGGCTGGGCCTGGGTAGGGCGAAGGGCCACTTCCAGCCGCCCCGCCCGCAGAACACCTCTTGCTTTTGCAGCGCGGGGGGGGGGGGCGATCAGGCGATGCACAGAAAAACCCCAGGGAGGCGGGAGGAAGGGGCTTTGTGGGTGCCCTGCGCGGTACCCGAGGAGCCGTGCGGTGCCTGGAGTGCTGGCCAGCAGGTCCGTGGCGGGACGTGACTGAAGTCCCATGGATTCAAATTCCGATGCTTATCAGAATAACTTTGTTAAGATCGAGGAAGGCATGGGGCGGGGGGGGGGGGGTTGGCCCCGCAAACGTGCCGTCACTGCAATCTGGGGCCAGTGTGCCCGGATCTTTTGGAATCTCTTTCCAGGTGCAAATGCAGAAAAGAGAGATACCCCAAGCATGAAGAAGATCTTTCTGCTGGTCTCCATGGATGCAGAAGTGATCGCAGCAGCTGGGAGTCCGGGCTGGTGCTGCCATTGGCGAGGCGACGGGAGTCCAGGGCGAGGCTGCGCCCTCTGCCTCCTGGGAAGAATGGGGGGAGTGGGGGCGGATTCGGCTTGACTTTCTCTGTTGGCCAGAGAAGCATCTTGGGAAAGGGGGTCAGCCTGCCTCTCTCCGCCAGCCAGAGAGGAGCAGTGGCAGCGTAGCGTCTGCGGGACTCGCCTGCACCCTGGGCTAGAGGTGCGCCTTTAAAGACGCTCTCCGTGGTGCTGAGCCCAACGATGGCGGGGGGTGTTTCCAGCCACACGGACAGCTGAAGCACCGTGGGGAGGGCCTGGAAGGCAGTGTAAAGACAAACGCACCTTCAATCATTAAACCACCCCGCGGGGGCTACATCTGAGCATGGAGGTTCGTGGCAGGCAGGTATTGGCGATGCCCCCTTTTAAATGCCCGTCCTGTGCCGTGCAGTTCCACTGGGCCAGGGGGCTTCTCTCCATTCCCCCTGGGAAACAAGGCCAGCTGAAAGAGGCGATCCGAGGAGCCCGCTCTCCGTCTCTCGCGTTGCCCCGTTTCTCTCACTGCAGCGAGAGTGGCGTCATGCTAATGGGATGTTAATGTAGGGAAATCAAGCCGGCTGCTAAAGTGCCATTCCAAGAGAGAGGAACCAGGAGCCCAAAAGCATCCGTTCCTCGTTAGCTCAGCTGTCCAAACGTCGCTTCTCATTACGGGCAACAATGAGCTTTGGGGACAGGCTGAGTTGCAGAGCCTCCGATGACTAGGGGTGCAGGGCAAGGCGCACCATTTAACTCGCGAGCTTGGCCTCGGGTCTCCACGGCTGGCCCCAGACGCCTCCAGCGGCGGGTCTGTTTCCAGCCAAATCCTTGTCAAACGAGGCCGGAGCGCCTGGCGCAGGCAAGGCTGCGGACGCAGCTGGCACTGGATGGAAATTCCGAAGCCTGTCGAAGGCGGCGCCTTTCCGGCCGCGCAGGGAGAAGCGAGCAGGCTCCAGGGGGCTCCAGGTCTGCTCATTGGGTGAGGGGTGCAGCAGAGGGGGCTCTGGGGTGGCAGGGGCAGAAGGAAGGAGGGGTGGACACAGGGTGTTTTCAGAACCAGACCCCTGGGGGGAGACAGAAGAGAAGGCTTCACGAGGGCTCGGCCTGGATGCGCCCTGATGGCAAGATGCTCCAGGTCTCAGGCTGCTACAAGCGAGAAAGTGGGGGGCACAAACTCAGATGCCAAGGGGGGCAAGGGCAACAACGTCGTGAGGAGGGAGATTTAGAGATGGGGAGTCTGTCGGATGGGGCCCCTGCATCCTGAGCAGGTGGCCCCGATGGTCCATTGTCACAGCCGCAGGGTGGCCGAGTTGGGGTCTCCGAGGGAGGAGCGAGGCATGCCCGGCTGCACAGCGCTGCTCCCCACAGTGAGAGGTGCAGAAGGGTTCATAAGCAAAGCTTTGTCAGAGAGGGTTCAGCATTTCGCTTCTGTGTATACTCAGAGACTTGCATGCAAAAGAAAGACATTTGGCAAAGCAGTGCCAATGAGACTGTTACTGCTGGGTGGGAGAAGCACAGCTTATGACGGGCAGCCAGCAGGGCCAATGGCTAGCAGAGCTGCAGACCTACTCTGTAAAAGCAGACATTTCTCGGATGCTGTGGAATTGCAAGCTGCTTTGTTTTTGATTTTGTTTACTTTCCATGATTTTAGGCAAGCTTAGTCATGGGAAAAAACTGAAGATTCAAAAGGCCACCCATGAAAAATGTGCACTTCTCCTCTAAACAAAAGCATGAAAATACACATGGGGAGAGATGTGGCGGGGGGAGGATCAGGGGCTTGTACATGTTTTCAGGAGAGTGAGTCTGCACTACTCCAATTTTGTGTAAACACACAAAAACCTTCAGTCAGGAGCAAATGCAGTCCTGCCTTTATCTCTGGATCAGTTTATCCCAACCAGGGCACTAGCGCTTCCACCAACCTCTTCTGCCTGATGATGATGGGATTTGTGGTCCAGCACGTCCAGAGGGCAGCAGGATGGGGAGGGCTTTCCATGAAATCCAACTCACACCACCAAGATGTTGTTCTGCTCCGTCAACATGCTTCTTTTCTGGATTAAGACTGCCAGACTTTTCTTGGCCCGGCGTTTCTCTCCTGTCACAGGGACAGGATTTAATTCTGCAGAAGGGAGGGGCGGCAGTTTCCTAATGTCACCTTCATCATTTTACCTTCCGCTAAATTAGACACAAACTTGGGACTCCCTCATGAGATAAACATGCAGGGAATTTCGGAGACTGCCGCTGCTCGACCTTGTCTGGGTCTCCATGGGACTCCACAGGCCGGGGAGCTGCTCTGCACCCTGGCAGCCAGCATGGGAAAAAGTCCACCAACGGATTCCCTTTGGCACCCCAGCCGCCCACCTGTTGGCTGTTTCCCATCAGCCGCTGTGCCTGAAATTCAGTCCCAAGGTGCATCGCTCCCTGCCCGTGTACCTGCTTCTTCCCCTTGGTGTGCACATAGGCGGTGGGTGGGTGGAGTGGCCCCTGCAATGGCCGCTCTTTCCAGGGGAGTCTATGGCAGTTTCCTGGAAACTGCTATGGGAACTGTGGCCCGGGGTTCAGACAGCATGACAAGCCACAGTGCTATGGGGAAACCGTGGCACAAATCATTGTCTCTTATTGCAGTTTCTGAAGAGCAAAACCGACCACGATGAAATACTGTGACTGGACTCAGAGGACACAATGGACCAACAATGGCGAAAAATGAACACAGCTTCTCTCGTCACCTGAACCCAGCCACTGCCTCATGGACATTGGAATCCCCACCAGAGCAGGGTCCCTAGACCTGCTGGAGAGGACTGGTCTCTTTCGCAGCAGAACTGGGGCAGGCACCCCCCAGCCTGTGGGTCTGGCCTGGCATGGAGCCTCCTGGCCTGCCGCGATCCGCTGCTGGCCCCCCCGGCCCACTCATCTCGAATGCATCTGGGCAGAGCTGGGCCGGTGCCCCATCTGCTCGCCGAGCTTAATGGACGCCTCCCGCCCTGTCTGCCCTCAGCCCCTCCTGCCATGAGAGCAATCTGCCCCCATGAATGTTTAAGCAGCTCATAAAGCTTTCAGCTGAGCGGCCACTTTTGCCCCCCTTTGAAAAGGGAGAGAGGGAGGGAGAGGGGATGGGGGTGTCCCAGACAAGGGCTCGGGGAGCAGAAGGAGGGGAGCACCCGCGAGGAGCCATTCTGGCAGGGGACTGTGTGTCCCATGCTCTCTCAGGACTGGGGAGCCGTGGAGCACCAAGCCAGTGGTTTTCTTTCCCTCTTGGCAAAAACGGGAAGCGGGAGAAGCAGAGTGGGGAGAGAAGCCGAACGGGGCAGCCAGATTTGTCGGGGATTGCTGCTCTCGTGAGAAGAGCCTGCAAAGCTCAGGCTTCTCAGTTTCGACAGCGGGGAGGCCCGTGAGAGGTGCAGCTTCTGCCACCATCGTTATTAGGATGGCGATTATCCTTGTGGTTCTACTGCCACTTCCTGCAGGGACCCCAAGGCCGTTTCTGTGCCCCTCCGGACATCGAAGACCCCTTCCCCACCAGCTTTAGCGCTTTGTCATAAGAGGGAGCTCCAAAACTCAAATTATTTTGAAACATGGAAACGAAGCGCGTCAGAAGGGTCTCCTGGGGCATCTAGTCTGACCCCCAACTCCAGCATCCCCAGCATGTGCTTGTCCAGTCTGAGGGTTGCACCCATTTGCCTGAGAGTCGAGCCCATTCAGCGCAGTGGGGGGGTTGCCCTCTTTGGCGATGGGGGGATTGCCCTCTTCATGCATCCACTTGCTCTGTTTAGACCCCGCTTGTCGCCTGCAGGGCAGCTGGCACAGTGCTCCCGCTCCTCTCCAAGGAGTAGGCTGGGCCCAGAGTCAGGGACTGGCTCCCCCAGGAAGCTGTGCGGGGGTGGGGGGGCGCAGACTTGAACCCGGATCTCCCAAGTCCCTGGGATCAGACCATTGCCATCCATCAGCTCCCGGTCATTGGCTCAGTGCATACTAGAAGGGCTGCATCATGCCACTAAAGATGTTTTGGACTAGAGGCTCCGACAAGGCCACAGGGGCCTGATGGGAGTTGGAGTCCAAAATATCAGGAAGCTGGGCAAAGCGGAGCTCACGCTGCAAATTCGAGACGGATTAGAGGAGAGCTTTCCACATTGTCTATTTGTTAGAGCAGGCATCAGAACCTCCTGTCCTGGGCCTGTCTGGTGGCCAGATGTCACCTGTGGTGTCAGATGCAGGATGCCCATGTGTGCCCGACGCTGGGGAACATGGGCAAGGGGGGCTGTGCCTGGCCTGCTTACAGGAAGGCCTTCTTCACGCAGTGTGGGCTGAACTGTGGACATCACTCCCAAAGAGCAGGGCCATCCATCCGGGGCTTCAAATGGAGGCAGAGCCCTGGAGGGGAAGGTCGCCGGGGCGGCTTGGCCCCTCCAGCAGCAGAGGCGGGATGCCGGACCCTCCAGCCAGTGGGGAGCAGGGATCCCACACACAAACAGGATTCCCAGCGCTTTCGTAGGGCGCACCAGGCTGTCCCGGAGTGCCGGAGCAGCAGCAAGGGTGGCTTCCGCCCCAGGACTGGGACTCGGGAGAGCCGGCTGCGACTCCACCCCAGCCACGAAGGTGGCTGCGAGACTGTGCGCTGGTCGTGGGCCCTCAGCCTGGCCTACTCACAGGGTTGGTGCAATGATAAAACAGACAAGGAGAGAACCTTCTACTCTAAGCCATTTGGGTTCCTTGCATGAGGAAGAAAGGCAGGATAAAAATGTATTGTTGCGATGACGATTTGGTTAGCGTTTTCCATCTTTCTTGCTTTGCTTTGACTGAATTTGCATAAATTACATTTTAAAAAACTGGTCCCTTAGTCTGCTGCAGAATCTGTGGGTTGGGATTCCCAGAAATGGTGAAGTCCCTGGAGGCCACTGTGGTTTTCCGCGGCATCCCTACCTACACCGAACACTGGCTCTTTGCACATGCTTGCTAGCTTTGGTCCTCCGATAGGCCCTCAACACACAGAAGAACACCCGCTTCCTCCAAGTCCCCCTCCAAAGCCCGTACTCCATGCCGACCTCGGTCCTAGCTTCAGCAGTTCCATTGTCGCCTCTTATCCCTGCCCTCAAATCGCTCTCTGTTTTCTGTTTCTTCCTCTGCATCAAATTTTAGATGGCAGGCAGTGCATCCAGTCCAGGTGTCAGTCTGAACTGTTAAGGGGCTTCCATGCTGCCAGACCTCATGGCCCCAAGTGCTCAGCTGCGGTTTTTGCCTTCATGCCAACACTTCGCCAAGTGACAGCAAAGCAAAGCCTCTTCCCTCGCTGGAGACGGGAGGAAAGGCCGGGGCTGACTGCACCTGTGGGATTTCCAGTCCGGCCAGAGAAATGAGTGCAGCTGTTGCAGAAGCAGCACAGCTGGGCAGTGGACGGGGGAGGGAAAGGGCAGGGCTGCCAACTGCGGGGGGTGCGCCACGGTCTGTCCCTCTGCCTTCAGGCTGCTGCTCACCCTGCCCACCTCAGGGGGTACGGTAGGAAATAGCCCAGCCTCGGCAAGTAGGTCCTGGTGCCATCCAGAGCCTGGAGATGCAGCCCCCGAGTGGGGCGGAGTCCTGAGTCCGGCCTCAGGAGCGCACCCCAAGCTCAGTGGCCAGGATCCGACTCGCCAGACCCTCCACCGGGCTCCTTCCTCACCAGTGGCAGCTCCAAAATCATAGGCACAACCTGGAGCCGGCCCTGGCTTTGAGGACCCCGGTCGTGGCTGAGCCCTGCTCCTCGCACTGCATCTTCCCAATAACCCTGTGAGGAAGGCTCAGCTCTTCCATGGCTGCTCCCACATGGCTCCTAAATGGCAACGCGGCTGGCCAAAGGTTCGGAGGGCCCCATCTTGGCCCTTCAGCCCTTGGAATCCACCCTGTTGCTCTGGTCCCGTCCAAGGGCAAAACGTGGGGAGCATTTCTGCTTTTGAGGGGAACGCCTGACCTTGCTGGGCATGACACCCCCCCTCCTCCAGGGTGCCAAGCTGATGGAGAATGGCAGTCAGGAAAGCTGATCTCTGCTGGGGGGGGGGGTGCTTAGCAGCTGTGCTAAAACAATAGAGAGGAGGAGGTAGCTGCTTCTCCCACTGGCAGACACCAGGTGCTAATAGGCGCCAGGTTTCTGGCCATTAATTTGTAGCATAATTAAGAGTCAATTGCCAGCATCCCCCCTCCCGAATCCAGTCATTGCAAGCCATTTGAATCTAATTGAAGGGGGCTGAGGTCTCTGCAGCAGAGCGAAGCTGGCCCCCTTTCCCCTCCCTCCCGGTGCTCAGCTCTCAGCTGCGCCTGTGTTGCCCAAATTCAATTAGCCAGCTTTCCCCAAGAAATTCTCCGCCAGATATTTTTGACTGCAACTCCCAGCATTCCTGACCGCTGGCCAGGCTGACTGGGCCTAATGGGAGTTGAAGTCCGCTGCATCCAGAGCGGGGATGCACAAAGCAGGAAAAGCCGAGGCCCCCCAAGTCTGCCGAGTTCCACCCTGATGCTTGTTCCGACAGATCAGGTCGTGGGGGGTGGTCGCTTTCCTCGCATGAATCTCGCCCCCTGTGTTTTTGCAGACGTGGGATCAATCATGCACGCGCCTTCCCCTCCCATTGATTAAGGCAGCCGTGTGCGTTTTTCAAAAGAAGGCCTTTTCCATGCCGACTTTCCAAGGGGTGCCATGAGGGTGAAATGCGCCGCCTGGCCTTCCTTGCCCGGAGGGAGGGAGGGAGCCGTGCTCAGCGCAGGCACACGCACATCCTCAGCCCGACTGGAGCACGACTCCCCGAAGGTCCGGCTGGCAGGGAGCAGCGTCCCAGTGCTTCAGGCCAGCCCGCTTGCGAAGATGGAGTTGGCTGCGTGAAAGGCAGGGAGCAGCTGGCCACGAGGCTACCGAGGGCAGACGGCTCTTATCAGCCGCAGACACACAGGCCCGCTGTCGCCTGGGGAGCATGTGGCGCAGGGAGCAAGATGCCTCCGGCGCTCCAGCAGGACCGGCCCCACGAGTGCCGCCTCTCCCCACAAAGCGGCCCACCGGGGCTTCTCACATGCCCTTTGCTCTCCTCCCTTTCTCAGTGGGGTGGGCAGTCTGGGAAGTACCTGCACCTCCTGGAACATTTTCTTATTTTATTTATTTATTTATTTATTTATTTATTTATTTAAAACATTTCTATGCCACCCCCATTGCAACAAAGCCTCGGGGCGGCTCACAACATCCATAAACATAAAAATTCATTTCATAGCCCTTGTTTTTCTGACGACAAACCCAAAGAGGCCTCCATGCTTCTCCTCCTGCTGCTCTCCAGCAATCCCCACAACAACCCTGTGGGGTAGGCTGGGCTGAGATTCCTGGCCCAAAGTCCCCAGGTGGCTCAGGGACCCTCAGCATGGATGCCATGAGCCGCTTTGAGCACTTTCACCAGGGAAAAGCCCCCCCCCCCATACACACACACAGTCGATTTGGCGGTTCTGGTTTTGTAAGCTGCCCGGAGACAGGAGGGAGGGAGCGGGGAGCGCTGCTCCAGGTGCCGGTGAGCATCGCCCGCCCCCCGCCTTCCGGGAGTTTCGGCGGGCCCCAATCCACAGCACAAATCAGATCTTGTTTCCTTCTCCTGAGTTGGGGACAGAGACAGGCGCAGGATCCCACAGTGCCAGATGCACCCCGGGCTCTGGCCTGCCTTCCAGTCCCCACCCCCACCTGTTCCTGTCGGTGCTCCAGCAGGTGAGCAAGGAGGGCCGGCTCCGCATCAGGCAGAGGCATTATCTGGAGCTGAGTCATCAGGAGTCAGGCCAGTGGCTGATCTAATCCTGGCAGCGCAACCTGCACAAGTCGCTAGGCGGAAGGAGGCGCTACCCAGGCGTCCCGCACCAAGGGCTGCAATTTCATCCAGACCAGCGAGGCCACCCTCCCGGCACCCTGAGAATGTCCACTTCCTTCTTTGAATGTTAGACAAACAAAATCATCAAGTTTCTAGTCCTTGCGACTGCAGAGATGGACGTGCACATGAGCCAAGCATGACATGGGAGGCTTGGGAAGGTTTCTGGAAAGAGAGGGCCGGGGCAGCGGGGCTTCAGCAGTCCACCTAGCTCATCCGGATGACAAACGGCTTCAGACTAGCATATGTAAATTGGCTCCCTTTGCTTAATTCATAACGTAATAAAAACAGGGGATCTGTGCAGAATTTTGAACGTCTTTTGTGAAGCATGTGGCATGCGCTAATAGGCAGCTGCGCCCTGGCGGTGGAGCGCTGAATCGCACGTCCCCGTTTCGGGTGGAAGAGCCACACTTTCTGCGGGTCCTCCTTGCCCTTCTCAGCCGGTGCAGCTGCGAGCGAGTCCAAATGAGCAGTGGGGCTCCTCCCGGGCACGGGTGCCCCAGTGCACGCAGTCTCCAGCCGCACCAGATTCCTCCTTACTGGTCAGGCGAGCACACCAAGTGGGAAGCTGCTCCCTGCCGGCCCATCTGCCTCCACCGCGGCGCAACACATTCCTGGCATGAGGCAGGACGGGCGCTGCTTCCATCCCCGGGCCGGGCTCCCCACTCGGCCCAAGGAACCAGCAGCCTAAGGCTCCCAGGCGACACAGGAGACCACCTGTTTTGCAAGGAAGGCAAACATCAACACCACGGTTCCTCATTTCAATACTCATTCCAAAAATAGAGGCCGTTATTGGAAAAATGCTCCGGCGCTTGCGATGCTCCGATAAGGTTCCAGCGTGCGGAGGCTTTGCAGGGAGCCGGGAGGCGCCGGTGGGAGAGATGCTATCCCCCTTCATTATTCGGGGGGACTATTTAAAGATCCTGCAAGTCATTTGTGCTGCTTCTCCCCCAGCCCTCGCCCCACAATTCACATTTCCTTCTGAAGGCGATGCCAGCTTGATCTCACAGGGAATCAAGCTGGCCTTAACCACGAGGAGACTCAGCCTGAATGCTTAAAATTAAGGGGTGCAGAGGATGGGGAAATCGGGGGCTTGGTGGTGTAGCGCTTGTTGCAAGCTCTTCAGGCCCTGGGGACAAAGCCAGCCCTCCGGGGTCCCCATCCGGCTCTTTGGGGTGCCCACACATGGCTAGGCCTCCCTGCCCACTCCCCCCCTCACCAACGTTCGGGGCTCCGCAGCTTTTGTGCGCTTCCCCCACACACGGCAAAAGGGCAGGTGCAGCTCCTAAGGCCTGGGCCGCAATCCTGTGACCCCCACATTCTTTGGGGGTGAGGCCCAAGGAATCTTTGGAGTCCCGGGCCGAGATCCTGTGATGCCGGGTCTCTATAGCCAGCAGCTCTCTGGCTTCTCCCGACTCCCTGGCCCAGGTCACAGATGGACAGACAGGGGCATGCCAGCGGGTGGGAAGCGGCGCAGAGCGGCGTCGAGAGCTTGTGTGGGTTCGTGCTGTGAGGGGCAGCAGGTGGGCCGCCCTCGCCCCGGCCCCGGGAAGGGCCCACCCCCAAGTCCTGTGCCACGGGGTGGGCGGGGGAGCAACAGCCCCAGCGGTACCGAACACCCGGGCCTGGGCAGCCCTGCAAGGCGGCCTGAGGGGCGGTGGCCAGGCCAGATGCCGCAGAGCGGCCAGAGGGAAAAGCCTGGAGGAAGTGGCAGGGGAGGCCCAGAAGCAGGAAAGGGGAGCCAGGGCCAGGAGGAGAGGTTCGAGGGCGGACGGGGAGAGTGGCCCCCCTCGAGGGGGGAGTGGGCAGGGAGCGCTCCATCGGGGATGAGCAGGAAAGCGAAGTGCCTTTTCCAAAGGCTCCACATGGAACGGGAAGCTGCCGCTCGCGCCCAGGGCCAAGCAGCGCCGCACCCGCTCTTCCCAGAAAGGCCGCAGGCATCGATCCGAAGCACTTTTCTCTGCCCCGACCCCACCAGGCAGAGCCAACCACTTGCCGCAGAGCTCCTGGCCGGCCTTCAGGCCACCGAGTCACTTCCCTGCAGAAAGCTTTAATGCACTGGGCTGGTCCATCCCCACACCCTCCTGCTGGGTGGGCACTGCCCGAGGGGAGCCCACTGCTGAGCTCACGGCCTGGCCATGTCAGGGGGTGAAGGAGCCTGCTTCCAGTGGGCCCACAGAGGGAGCAGGCGGCAAGCCCAGCACGGGTGGTGATGGTGGGGCACCCTCTCTGGGCTCCACTGCGGCGATCCCGGCGGAGTTGCTGTGTGGAGCAAGGCAAACCCTGGAAGCCACCCAGCCCACCACTGGCAAGGTAATGCCAGGGCTACTGGCCAGCTGCTGCTCCGCAGTCCAGGATGGGCCATTCAGAAGCAGCGCTAACGCCCTGAACAGCCTGTCCCATCCTGTGCCCCTTGACATCCTCCTGGAGGGCAGCCAAACATGGCCAGACGCAGGTGGCTTGTGCTGGCTGGGCGGTGGGGGGAGTCGCAGTGCCCAGCTGGGGAAGCAGCTTAGGCACTGTCACCTCTGACTGGTGATGCCGGTGGTGCTGTGTGCACGCCAGCGTTTCACCTGGCCATTTCAGGAGCTCTCCATGCGCTGCCTTGCTCGGCGCATCCATGAATGTGCTTCTAACCATGTTGGAGAAATCTGCAAGGGACTCGGAGTTTAACTGTCTACGGATCTGACCCACATGTTCTGCAACACGACGGATTTTCCTGCCTTGGGCAAATTCCACAGATTCCTGCAATTTTATGAAGATTTACACAACTACAGTCATAGCAACATGCAAGTAAGTTTTGAAAAACTTAAGCCAAAGATGCAGAATCCCCCATAGGATAAAGCATAATCATATGCATGGGGAAGGGGGCATTTGTACATTTTGAGGAGTGCAAATTTGCACGAATCTGGCTGCGTGTGCATGCAGAAGAACACATTTGTGCAAAATCCAATTTGATCACTGAGCAAATGGGAGAACAGAAAGTGCCTGACAACCCACGCCAGGCAGATGGAACGGATGCCACGGAGTTGCCCACACATCGTCCGTCTAGCTGGATGGACTGCATAAACCGCCCGGAGAGCTTTGTCTGTGGGGCGGTGCAGAAAGGTAATCCATAGAAATAGGAAGAAAAGATCCTTCCCCAGCGCCATAAGCCTCCACTGCACAGGCCTCCCAAATGCGTGCCCCTTTGTCACTGTTGGGGCTCTCTTTGTTGCGATCCCTTCAGTGCCCTGAGCACACCCTCTTCCAGCTCCCCTTTTGGGCCACCCTGTCTTTCGAATGGAGCAAGGCAGGGCGCCTGAGTTCAGGCCCCGAGTCTGCATCTCCAGCTGCTCCGGAGCTGCCCCCTTTCCCAGGGCTGCTGGTCCTGCTCCAAGCCCCTCCGCAATGCCTTAGAGCAGCTCTTACTCCCGCTGACAAGAGTCGAGCTGGCTCCTGAGCAGGCATCGGCCAGCGCTCCAAGGGCTTGTCTGCCAAAAGCAACTTCAACTGATGCATCAGGTGAGTTTTCACCTGTACTCGCTTGCGAATGAGATGCGTTAGCACAAGCATCGTTTTAGAACAAGTTTCCTCCTCTTCCTCCTCCTCCTCAAGTGGTGTATAGATACCTGTGCACGGATGAGCATTTTTAAGCCCGTCAGACATGGCCTGTCCATAGCGCCAGGAGCCTGTAGGTGCCCCCTAGTCTGGCGAGGAGATGTGCCAAGGGCAGGTGCATTCAGCCGCCGGCCAGAGGCCGCAGCCCGCAGGGACACTCTCCCCAGCCCACTCCTCCCTTCCCCACTGCAGCTGGCTTGCTCGGCTGCCCCTGCTCAGAGCAGGCCACTTTGGAAGGCAAAGGCAGTGCAGGAGATCCCCCTCCCCCCCGCTTGCCGCCCGGGCTCACAGCAGTCTGTGGGCCGACCAGCCAGGTGGGAGACATGACAGACCGAGCAGACGCGGGGCGAGAGCCACAGGGGACAGTCGGAGGGTGGGAAGGTGGCTGCTGAGAAGGTCCCTGCCGGAGGGAGGGGAGCGTCCAGCAAGGGCGTCTTGCCCAGTGGCCCCTCCCAAGACTGGGAGCCACCAAGAAAGTTATTACTCAGGTTGTGGGGAAACGCCTTCCTTGTAATTTGGACTCCTTCTCTCTGAGGCAAAGGCAGGGCAGCACTGCAGCGCCACCCATATCACCGAGCCGCCGCCTTTGAGTGGTCCCTTCTCCACACTCACCTCCCTCCCTCAAAAGACCTGCTCCAATGTCCCTCGCAGCAGCGGGGCGGCTGATCCTAGTGCAGTCCATGCAGTCCCCCGGGAGAGCTCCGGATGGCCAGCTGTTGTGCGACTCCATCGCAGTTCAGTGGTTGCCACCTCTGCCAGGAGCAAATCTTCTACAAAGCTCGTGGGCTTTGGGCCATTCAAGAACAGGCCACTCCAAAACCAGTGGAACCGGAAGTGCAAGACCAGGTGCCAGTGTTTGCTGTGTCTTTCTCCTTCCCTCCCCTGCACTTTTCCTTTTGTGTCATCTCTTTTCTAGCAGCAAGTCCCCAGAGGGCAGGAACTGTCTCGCTAGGAGCCTTTTTGGCTGAAAAGCAACGTCTTTTCAATGAATGAATGAATGAATGAATAAAATACTTTCTGTTATAAGTAGGAGCATTATATAATTGCTGGGAAAATCAATTTATCTGCCAACGACCATAAGGACTGCAGCTAAGCTCATCTGGATGTCAGAACAGTGTTCCTGCCAATAAAAGACGGGCCGGGCTGCACCCGTGGGGACCCTGATACGGCTACCCACCGGCCCCTCAGCACCCCATTTCTATCCCGCCTGTCCGATGCATGGATCCAGACCTGCAGCCTCTAACGGAATCAGTGGTCAATTCCAGAGGCGTCTTGCTCCTCGGATCCCGCCTGGGGGTGAATTTGAAGGCAAGAGAACAATCCACCCTCAGAGGCTCGGCTCCGGCAGCCAAGAAGAGGAGCACCCCAAGTCCATCAGGAAACAGCAGGATGGAGCTTCTCAGCCGATCTGCAGTCTTGCTGGTTGGGGCCGGCACTGGGAGAAGGCGCAAAAAAATAAAGGGAGAGAACGGAGTGGCAGGCGAGAAACCATGACCCGAACGAGAGTCGATGCACTGAGGGCTCCCAAAACGTGCATGCTCGGCAGAACCGGCAGAAGTAAGCCCAGCGGGTTCGGAGAGCACGGGGTGTCGGGGGCCGTTTTTTAAGGAGTTGTCTTTTTAAGGAATGCACGAAAAGGCCTGGTGACCGTCTGGAAAGGGCTCGGGTTCAGGTGAATGCTCTGCCTGCACCATAAAAGTCTTTGTGGGGGCCCAAGGGGAACACAGTATATCCGGACTGCAAAGTTGACGGTGACACCAGTAAAGTCGCCCAGAGACGAAAGTGATGGACGGCCCAGAAATATCCTGAATAAATACATGCAAAAAAGGAATCAACATATTTATCTAAAATCTTCAGACTCAAAAGAGGCACCATTATTCTATGCGTCGATGTCAGAAAGAGCGAGAGAGCTTGTGGAGCCGGAATATGGCCGAAGAAGCCCATGTTTTGTAGCTGGAGAGGTATATTCTTTAAAGATCATATTGATAGCGTGCTAATGTTTACCCCTTCCAAGGAGCTGCAGGCTGCTCTCCACGTCCTCCCCATCCTCCTCCTCTCATCTCTTCTCAGAGCAGCAGCCCTGCGAGGCAGGCTGGACTCACCTCTACTTGGTGCTGCAGTTTTAACCATTTAGCATTTTATATTCTGTCTGATGCTATAGTTAAACAAATGCGAACTGCCTGGAGAGTGTCCGTTCTGGGGTGTGGCGAAAATGAAACAAATGGGAATGAGCAGGACACCCGCCCCCCCCCGCCCCCCGGCCCGGTTCCAGTTTGCCAGCCCTGTGCTGGCGGCCTCTCGCTGCCGCCCTTCCTTCTCCAAGGTGAGCTGCCGTCAGTGAATTCCTTTTCAAACCGCTAAAGAAATTGCATGAATCAGACTAATTGCATTGACTTGAGCTTGAAGACAATGCCATTCTAACCCGAGTTGTGCAACGTGTTTTTCAAAAAATGCAAAAATGGCAGCCCATCTTAGCGGTGGAAGCCTGCAGGAAAAAAACCTGGCAGCCTGCCCCCGATCAGGTGCCTTCATCGGCCTCCAGAGCAGACCCGGCAACCTTACCAGATCCCCGGGACCCTGCGAGAAGGAAGCCGCGTGCTTGGTCAGTACCTCTGAGACCCGGCCAAAGACTGGTGCTGGGCTTGCAGAGCAGTGTCAGCGGGGACCCCAAGAAGGCAAAGACCTCTCGCCTCATCTCTTCTTCCACCCCTGGCCCCCAGGAACCGAGAGGCTGTGTGTGTGGTGCTCGGGGCTGGCCCTCGCTCTGAAAAGGGGGTGGGCAGCAGACCTCCCCCCCTGCAGGAAATCTGATATTCCAGGGACCCCCTCGACGTTTGATGTGGGTGCCAGTGCTGGGAGCTGCCGCATCACTGGCAGCCTGGACACGGGCGCCAGCAAGCCTTCCGTCACAGAAGAGCCGCAGGACTTCCGGGGAAGCTGGCCCCCGAGCAGGTCCGGGAAGCCCTGGGAAGTCTCCCCGCTCAGGAGAAAAGGGCAGGCACAGTGCCACTTTTTGTCCTGCCTGGGCCCCCAAATCGGGCAGAGCCCGGGCTTAGGGCCATCCCCCATCATCCTAGCCACCCCACTGCCGCATCTCCTGCCAGCAGCTCTCGGGGACTCACCCAGAAGCATTGCCCGTGGATGCTGCCCCGGAAGTCTGCGACCTGAGCGCCCGCACGAATTAGCCTTTCCGTGTTTTTGGCACCTACACTGTCCTTTTGAGTCGCCCGTCTCTTCCCCCCTGAAGCGACGCTGATCTGCTCATTCTCCCACCCATGGGCCAGCGCTCGCTTCAAGATGCAATGCACTGAAAGGGAGCCAGAGGGAAGGAGGAGAATTTAATTTATATTTTTAAAAAGATACCTTTCTGTCCAGTTGGGCCTTGAAGAGCAATCAATGCATTCAAACTCGCACAACAGGTCCCACATAAACATCACGCTCACTAAAAAGCACCTCAGCCTTCACATTTCAACAAGAGAATGCAGCGATATCAAAGACAAATATCAAAGGCCAAATTCCATTTCAGAAGCACTCCTGGGGCTGCATTCTAGCAACCCACCAGCCTGCCTCTCTCTCTCTCCCGCTTTTCCTGGATGCATTTTTCTGGTCTTGCTTTGGAGAATGGTTCACAGTAAAAAAATAAATTGGAAAGGGATATACCAGCCTTGTACAGCCTGGTCTCCTCCAGGTATTTTTGGTCCTCAACCCCCAGCATGACCAATGGTCAAGCATGATGGGAGCTGTAGTCCGGAACACTGCGAGTGGCGACAGGATGTGGGCAGCTAACAGGAGGCAGACAAGGAGCAGAAATGCCATCAGCTTCACCAAGGGATGATGGGTTCTGATCCGTACACTTTGTGTGGGGGGATGCCCCCCTCTCTTTCTCCCCCCCCCCCCCCCCCGCAAGCTGTTCTTGCCAGGCAGAGGCTGCTGTGCTCATTTTGGACGGCGTGTGCATGATTTATTTCCCTGCTGCCCAGGAATCCGCCCACCTTGAGGAGCTGTGGAAAGCAGTAGCATGCCTTCTCCCAGGCCGGGAAAGACCTGGGTTCCTACAAGCCGTCTTCCCGCACATGCAGACCGGAATTCCACCGGCTGGCTTCAGCCATCATGAGAACCCAGCCATGACACAGGACCCATCGCTTGCTCTGGAGATACAAACTGACTGGTTAACCAGGAACACGCAAGGAAGAGAAGTCGTGGTTTGTGGGGTTCTTCTCCATGGCAGGTTGTCTTCACTGGGTTCAGATGGCAGGACAACCCACAGCAAGCCATGGTTCAAAAGCATCCGCATGAACACCCCATGCACAAGCCGGTGCTTAGTTTGCTCACTTTCTCATCCACAGAACGGCGCCCCCCTCAAATACGTGACACATGTGGCTGGGGGAGCTTTACATATTTTAAAGTACCGTATTTCTCGCTCTATAAGACGCGCCTGACCATGAGACGCACCTAGTTTTTAGAGGAGGAAAGCAAGAAAAAAATATTCTGAATCCAATGGGCACATCATCACAGGCACCTTCCCCATCGCTTCCCCATGGGCTGCACATCCGACATACTTACTGCGCACACATATTCGCTCTATAAGACGCACAGACATTTCCCCTGACTTTTGAGGGGGGGAAAGTGCGTCTTATAGAGCAAAAAATATGGTACATCCCACAGCCTTCTGCCCAGTGAGACTTTGAGATGAGCTCCCCAATGGACCCAATGCCATGAAAACAGCCACCAAATCTGCAGCGAGCTCACCAAAAGGGACCGTCACCATTCGGGTTGCAACAAGAGCTTGTGTCGGTTCCAAGCGAAAAGGCCCTTTTGAGGCGGTAAGGGGCGCTGCCCCTCTTGCCCACCCTGAGAGCCAAGTTCAATTTTGGGGAGTTCTTGGGAGCTGATTTTGAGCGCTGGGCGTGGCCCAGGAAAGGGGGAAGGTCAGGAAACATCAAAAGGATCAGCCTGTGCCAGCTTTTGGCTGTTATTTATTTATTTATTTTTGGATTTATATCCTGCCTTTTCCCTACAAAGGGCTCAAGGCAGCTTACATCAATCTCCTCCTCCATCTTATCCCCACAACAACAACCCTGTGAGGTAGGCTGGGCTGAGAGTCTGTGCCTGGCCCAAAGTCACCCAGTTGACTCCATGGCTGAGCTGGGACCAGAACCCGGATCGCCTGAGTCCCAGTCCCAGCTCTTCACCACGGCACCACACTGGCTCTCCTTAGTGCCCTTAACGAACCATAGGCGAGGCGTTCCAAGAGCAGCATTCAGAGTGTGGCTCCTGGAAGGGGCTAAACAAGCTTCCTGCGTTTCCAAGCGAGGCGAGGCAGCACCCATCGCACACGGCTGGGCTGCCAGGATGGCCTTGCTCTGGGCCATTCGGCCGCAGCTCTTCCGCTCCAGCAGGATGCCGCCTCGCTGGGGTGGGGCTCAGACGAGCTTAAGAGCTAGTTTGCTGCAGCTCCAAACTAAATATACCATCAAATATACATGATAAAGATTTAGTGTCTGGCAAAGAAGCAGCCCCATTAAGCGTGCCGGAGATGCATCTTTCATGAGAAATGGGGGCCTACAACTCCCAACATTCCCCTGCTCGGGTGGCTGTAACTGGACTGTCTTCTCTTAAAGCTTGCATCAGATTCTGCCCTAAGAGCTAAAAGCCTGCTGTGGCAGCAGCCATTAGAAGGGGAGTCTATACAGGCCATTTTGCAACCAGAATGGAATGAATAGACAGTTCTGGGAAGAGCCCAGGACAAGTCCGAACAGCACTGCTGCTGTGCACACCTCCAGATCGAAGCCAAAGCGCGTCCAGGGGCCGATGTGCGCAGAGGCGGAAGCAAGCCGGTGCTGCACAGAAGCGGAACATGGGGCACGAGAGGTATGACCAAGGCAAACGGGAAGGCACGCAGCAAGAAAGGGGAAGGGCCAAGACCCCAGCGCTTGGGGTGAGCAAGGCAGGGGGGCTGGGGAGGGGCAGTTTTTCTGCCAGACCGAGTGTTTTACTCTGGCAATGGCCAGCTCTGGAGACATGGAGTAGCTCTAGTCAAGACACAGCACAGGAAGTGAGAGGCTGACTGGATCCCATCAATCGGAATTTGTGGAGACTCCGTCAGCACAGCCGTCCCTCAAGTCTACCCTCCAACAACAGGTGCCAACGAAGAAGAGACCGAAGACTGTTATGCAAGTGCCCAGGAGGAAATTGGTGACACGCCAGAGTGAGACAGGCTGATCAGCACAGCTGACCGGGATGCAAAAGTGGGGAGCAAAGCAGAATTCCGCCTGGGGCCAGAAATCAAGCAGGACAACCAGCTGACCATTGCGGATGCAGTACCTACGGGCAGCCAATGCAGAAATCAAACCGATTGCATAAGTGGAGGCAGGAGGTGCAGGTTGTGTAGCGAGGTCAACAGGAGGTCGCGGGGGTCACCGGTCTGGCACACCTACCTTGGCCCTCAGCTTTATCAGCGTAAATGATAAACTGATAACAAGGGCAGAATGGTCTGGCTAAACAAACATGCAGTCCCAGATCAGTGACCCAAGACAATACCTGTTTTCCTGTTTGTTAAGTAACCTGACTGTGGCCCCTCCTTATTGAGTAGCCTGTCTGTATAAAATAAAGGAGCTGCCTGGAATGAACCACATCCCTGTGTCGTGTAAGTCCATACAACCTTCAAGGTTGTGCCTGGAGAGGTGGGGGCTCTCCCACACTGGAGGCATTCAGAAAGGAACTGGGCAGCCCTCTGAGTGGGGTGGTGTGACTTGGTGTCCTGCACCAGCAGGGGGTGGACTGGATGGCCTTCATGGCCCCTTCCCACTCTACTGTTCTAGGATTCCATGGAGCTAATAAATAATAAACAATGTAGGACTTGGTCAAATTGCCACAATATCCTAGAACAGCTTGCCTAAAATGCCCGGGAGAAGACGAAGATGAAGGTCTCAGCTGTGCAGGGGCCTGGTGAGCCTCTCTGGGGAGTTTGTGCCACACCTGGGCTGCCACCGCTGAGAACGGAGTCCTTCCACTCTGACCCCAATTCCTCCATTTATGGTACCTTCAACACTGACTCCTTTATTTAGATATCACTGTAGGAAATGAACATGGTAGTTATTTACTAACCTGTAGGACATTTCCCCACTGCCAATGGGAATGCTCCTGAAAATACAAGCTGAAAAACGGGTTGCTCAAATTATTATCTGTGAAATGGGGAATTTTCACATTTTATTTATAGTGTGATTAATTGTATTATGAGTCAGAGTGGGACAGTTTTACTGACTCTTGACTTGGGCTCAAGAGCTGCTTCTGGAAGGCGGCTGCAGGTGCCCAGAGCCCTTCCAAGGCGTGGGGGAAGAGGGTCCTCCAGTCAAGTCCCAGTCCAAGCACCCAGCAGAGCCCCGGTGACAGGGCCCTGCCCCGGGACATCCGCAGAAGCCCATGCAAGGCAACGAGGGTGCGGCTCGGGGCCAGGCATGGGGGCACAGAGAGATGTGGCTTCCAGCAAGGCTACTGGCCTCGCGGTGGCGGTGGCCCTTTCTCCAGGAAACGGCTGTGTCCGGCCACCTCCCAGCTGCCTGAGGGAGGATCTCCAGGCTGCAGCTTTCCTGGGGGCCGGGTGGCCATCCCATCCTGGGCGCAGAACCCAGTCTGCCAGGGAGAGGGAAGCCCTCCTCGCTCCCTGCCAGTGGATTCCCCTCCTGAGTCCTGGTGCTGCCCCCTTGCTTCTCAGAATGTGGGGCATCCCCACAGCCAGGTGAGCCCAGGTGAGCTTCTCACGAGGCCCCCTGCTACACAGGCAGGCTCGCCCTGCCTGGCACACGCCTGCCCTCACTTGCTCCAGCCGCACTGGCATCGAAACTGGAAGTCGGGCCCAGCAGCAAACACCTGTGCGACAACTCCTCTGTACGGACTGTGTTCTCCCAAGCAGTGCAGTACAACTCCCACCATCCCCAGCCAGGAGGACATGCCTTTCACGGTGGTGATCCCTGGGACAGGGTGGGCCACTCATGATGCCTGCACATGCCCGTTAGACCTCGGCCCATCCCAGCATGTGGCCTTAGGGAGGTCTCTTGCTAGAAAAAGGAATCGGTCCTGGGACCACAGGATGGCCACGCTCTGTTTAACGAGGTGCTGCCAAGCCTGACCCGATGCCTCGCTCCGCTCTGCCCGGTGCGCTTTCAGCGTGAATAAATTATAACTGGGACCACTCTGAGAGCATTTCCAAAGGAGCATTAGAGGATGAGCGAGCTGCACAGTGAGTGCTCCTCAGCTTCTCCCTTTAATGCATTCAATAAAAGTTTATTAAGATATTAAGTGCTTATTAAATGGGAAAGCGCTAGTAAGTGCAACGCAAGCTGCCTCAGGCGGGGTGTTGCTGGGCTGTGAGCCCTTCCCGGCCTCAGCGTGGTGGGAGGCGCTGAGAGCAAACTTGGCAGGGCAGAGCAGTCGTGGGGCAGTGGGCAGGAGGGGCCCTTCGTGGCAGGCACCTGGGTGCAAGACGAGCCGCGGAGCACCCCTGCAAGTCGGGGAGGGGCGGTCCTCTCCAGCGCCTGAAGCCGAGGGACTGCGTGCCCCCTTCGCCTCAGCAGGACATAGCTTTTCCCAGCCTGCTGCCCCGAGCGGTGTGAGAGGACACAGCGGCTGGGGAGGAATCTAGCAAGGGAGAGACCGTGGGCGCCAGTTTGGAAAGGCCAAAGAAGCGAAAAACAGAACCAGCCCGTGAAGCGCCAGCTCAGGCTTCTGAGTCTGCGCCGGGCTGCACTGTCCCACAACACGAGAGGGATCTGCCAGTCTGGCGTTCTCCCACATTCCATTTTTCCTTTTAAAACAATCTGAAATCCTTGGCATTCTGTTCCTGAAGAAGCACATGGCTTCACTCGGATCAGGCAGGAACTGAAGGACGTTCTCCTCCACCTGCACTGGCCAAGTTTGATAATGACTCTGCTCCAGCACAAGGGAGGGATGCCTCGGCCTGCCACTTACCAGGAAAGATGAGAAGCTGGTCCGGAAAGGAAGAGGTGCCGAGCCCGATCCAAGAAGCACGAGCATGGCAGGACGGAAGGGAAGTGGGTCCAGACTGTTCGGAGCGATGCGCTAAGCCCTGGGCCTGGGTGGATGCTGCCATCGTCTTGCTTGCTCCGGATACTGGATTCATTTTTTAGTCTGCGGCTTCTCTCCCCTTTTTGAAGTGTTTGTTGGATCAAGAAAGCTGTTATCCAAAATGAGGTGTTGAACAAAAGCTTGGCCGTCTTTTCCATGAGACTAGAACATGGAACAGCCAAAGACACTGGTGGATGGAGCTTGGGGACGGAGGAAAGACAGGCTGGACATGCACATGGTGGGCATGTCGTGAGTGGAGCCGGCTGGTGCCGGAGGTCAGACTAGATGGCCCGGGAGACCCCTTCTGACTCGCTCTGTTTCTATGTTTCTATGAAAGGAAGTGCTGCTGCAGACGGAACAAGATCCTTTTCTGGAACTCACTGCCGTGCGCTTGGGCCACCAACTGACGTGGCACTAAAAGCCGATTCAGCGTGTGTATGGAAACATCTGTCCAGGTGCCACGGTAGAAGCAAGAGGCTGTGCTTGTGGGGAAACCGGTTGCTGACTGGGTGCATCAATGAGCTCCCCCACTCCGTGGCTGGCTGGACTCCCCCAGCTGGGACGATGGCAGCATGGGCAGCCAGTGGGAGATGCCGGGCTCGGTTGTGCCAGGAGCTGAGGTGTGAGGGCTTGAGGGTGGCCGGCGGAGAGGACTCCCCTGGTGCACACGTGCTCTGGGTCTTGTTTGAATGACCAGCTCTGAAGGCAGCCTGCCTGCGACTGGACGCCCCCGGCCTGGACCCAGCTCCATCCCTGATCAGCTGCTGGCCAAAGCATTTCCCCCGTGGGGCCAGCAAGTGGCTCTCTGTCCTGCACCCTGAGACTCGGAGGCCTCCACACTCAGTCTGAGCAGACTCGGGGGGCTTCCGGTGCAGCACTTTGAGGGGCAGGACAAAGGGTAGAAAGCCGCCAGCGTCCCTCGCATCCCAGCGGCCCCCGTCTCAATCCACAGCAGGGAGCCAGAGTGGGGGCTTGAACCCAGAGCCAGCTCAGTCCCACCTCAAGACTCTGCTCACTGCCCCACAGGGGCTCTTCGGCCGCAGTCACGCAGCAATAGTCTGCCGGCTTACAGAATTCCACTTAATCCTTGCGACAACATTGTGGAGACGTCAGGCGACGAGTCCATGGCTGGCCCAGAGACTCAGTGCAACGCTGCCTCTGACTAGCGCTCTTATTGTTTATTTTTCGTTATTATGATCAGGGCTGCAGCAGTCCTTCAGGAGATGCTACCCTGCTGCAGCATGAAACCGAGTGGCAGCCCCAGGAGTGACACAAGATACTAGTCCTGAGCAAGGTCACGGGCGACGGCAATGAGCCTCTTCGGCTCCAAGAGGCCTTTGGGGAATTCTCTGCAGCCGAGATCAGTTTCCGACAAGCCTCTGCCGTGCCAAGGCGGAACCTGAGCCACTGAGCAGGGCTCGTGGGTGGAGGAATTGCCTCCCCCTCCACATTAAGGAGATTAAATAATTCATTGCTGGGAAGCCCTGGCCAGGGATCAAGCGGGAAGGGGGCACCTGCGTCCTTCCCCCACTCCGCCCAAAGCAGGCAGGTTCTCGAGCAGGGCCGGGCCAGAGGTGAAGGCAGAGCAGCGGGCCTCACAAGCCCCCACCCACCCCGCAGGCATGCTTCCCCTCCCCGAAGAGAGCGCTCCGAGGGGCCTGCTCCCGGGAAGTCCTGAGGGCTGGCTGCCTTGGCCATTTGGGCCTCCAAGAGGCCAGTGGCCGGCTCGACGCAGGGATGGAGGGTGCTGCCGGCCCGCGTGCGCTGGCATGAAGGGGCCAGGCTGGCACCCAGAGGCGGCACACACTGGCACCGGGGCCCACTGCCCGGCCAGAGACCCCTGCAGGAGCCCAAAGATCCCTGCTCCGCATTGCATCACAAGCACCGCGTCCCCAGATGGTGAGCAAGAGCAGGGAGAGATGCTGCGGCCAAGAGGGCCAGCGGGCGCGAGGAGAGGGGAGGGGGAGCATGTCAGAAGGTCTGGTCACAGCGCCCTTGAGCCTGGGGCTGGCCCGGGCACCCAGGACAGGACGGCCCTGGGTCATGCTCGAGCCCCAAATCCAGCCATGTCCCTCCTGCTGGCCAGCCGAGGCGAACTGCGGGCCACAATGCAGGGCTGGCGAGACGGGAGGGCATGCTAGGCCTCGGAGGCCTTTCCAAGCACCCCCTGTGGCACCGTCTCCTCTTCCCCACCGCAGCCCCCTCAGTGGCAGGCTTTCCCTCCAGTGCAGGCGGCAGAAGGCGCCTCCTCACTCCTGGGAGCTCTGCCTGCCAACGAGCCAGTGGGGGCGACGAAGGCGGAGAGGACAAGCTGGCACGATTAAGCACCCAGCAGGGTCACACCTGGCGGGCACACCTGAGATCCCCCCCCCGCTACCCAGAAGCCACTTTGCGGGATGTGAGTGTGGGCTGCACAGCTCCTTTGCACAACCCAGTGGGGCCCCTCTTCCTTGGCATCTCTCCAGGTCTTGCACAGACACCGTCTGGGGTGCACCAGAAGCTGGTTGGGAGTGACTGCGCGGGGCCTCCTCCGCACTGGCACCTTTGCTGCATAGAACTTTCTGGAAGGTTGCTCACCCAGCCCTCCCTTTTCATGTTTTCCAGAAGGCGCGCAAGGAACTGCCCTCCTAGCAGGGCACTTCACACTGCGGATCGCTGCCGCCGCAGGGCTCTCTCTCAAATGGACAACTTCTTTCGATCCCTCCTGTATTAATGCATCTCTCCGCCCCCTTTTGCTTTTCAGAGCCGTCACCCAGTTCAATAAATTTCAGTCAATTAATTGGATGGATTTTAATGCATGGCTAATTGATTAAATCTGCATAGATTTGCTTATGAATAAAACACTGTTCTGACCCAGCTGCAGAGGGTGTGGGGGAAGGATTCCTTTGGAGAAGACAGGCCTGCGGGAAGGGCTGCTTCGAAAGGGGTCCTCGCTTGTGCGGGGAGGAGGGGGAAGCCACTGCTCTAAGGGGAAGCCACCAAGCCCTGGTTTCTGAAATGTCACATTTCGCATTATTGGTCTGTTTTTATTTTTATTTTAAGATTGCCCGTGTGCTCAGGCAGGCACCTTCCAAACAGTCCATCAATACTGAATCAAGTCCATGCGGCGGCCCAAAGTTGGATCTGCTTGCCACTGCTTCTCTTTCTTAAGAAACCGTGCGGTTTCCTGGCCACGGCTCGGCACGGGCCCCTTTCGTGCCCTCGCCCCGCCATGTGCGATGCCCTGCTGCTGCCCACTAGCTGGACGCCAGCCCTTCCCCTTAGAAAAAAGGCGAGGAAGGGGAGACACCATAAAGGGGTTTAAAATTATGCATGGAGGGCAGAAGATGGCTTGGGAGGCATTCTGCTCCCTCTCCCATGACATTCGAACCCAAAGGGGCCACCTCGTGAAGCCGACTGGTGGCAGCTTTAGGACAGGGGAAGGAAATGTTTCTTCACACAGCATGCAATCGAACTGTGGAATTTGCTGCCATGGAAGTTGTGGTGGGAGCCAGTCTGGAGGGCTTTCAAAGGGCGTTGGACAGATCCACAAAGGAGGAGGCGATCCGTGGCTACTGGCCTGGCTGGCCGTGGGCCCCTTCCTTCAGCAGAGGCGGCCTGCCTGCACACCCCAGTGGCTGAGGAGCTGGGGGGGGGAAGGCCTCCCCCATCCCGCTGGAGGGGTCTTGTGGGCGGCTGGTTTGCCCCCGTCTTCACGGAGTGCTGGGCTGGAAGGACCTTTGGTCTGACCTGGAGTGGCTTTTCCTATGTTCTTAAGCAAGTCGTATTATTTTGCAAAATCCTATTATATCAGAACAGGATTGGTGTTGGTGATCTGTTTCAACTGCTGTTTTGAGATACATGGATCAGTCCAGGAGGCAGAAACACAAAGTCAAAAGAAATATGCAGGTTTGGATGCAGACTGAGTCCTGCCCAGGCCAGAGCCATTGAAAAGAGGGGGACTGAGTGAGTGATGCCCACTAATTTCGGCGGGTCTCCCTTAAATATGGCTAAGCCAAAACCCAAGCCACGAACTCTTACCAGGCAACCCTATATATACTCACAAGTGTGTCCCAGAGAATCCAATGGGATTCACGCTCAGGTAAATGCCTATCGCAGAGGGGTTAGATTTCATCCAGCCCCGGGGCAAAGGGCCGTTCCAGAGGGCCTCATTCTGGCACCGCCTCAGGTCCGAAGGGTCTGCACTCAAAACACGAGATCTCTCAACTTTCCAGAAGGGAAGGAAGTGCGCGAACTCTGAAGCGCACCTGGAGGTCGAACCAAGGGCAGGAGCCTGGCCATCCCGCATGCTCGGAGCTGGGGTGCCAGTTGGGGTTCTGCCCCTGGTGCATGGAGCTGCAGCTAGGCTGCGACGCCCATGGGCAGTGCGCCCACGCCGGATCTTGCTCTGAACTTTTCGGCACCTATCCATGGGGCTAAGCCGCAAAGGCAAACATGAGGCTCCGCACTCTGGACAGCGCCTGCGAAGTTCAGGCCGGACTCCAGCATGGCTCTTTCAAGGTGGCTTGCTCAAGAGTAATCCATCTGGGGGCCCGGCTCCACGATTCTATATGACAGGCAAGAAATCGGGTCACTGAGCCCTGTCCCCATTTCCTAGTCGCCTCTCCGTCACACGGAGCACTTTCTTCTCCGCTTACCCACCCCCTTTGCCTCCCCGTGCGCATATATTCTAGGTCACTGGGTTGCCACATTTGCTCATGAGAAGCCTCAGGATATGAAGCATGGAACAAAACTCCATTCACCCATCCGTCCGTCCTTCCTAGTGTTCTTCCTAGGAAAACAGCAATCATGGTGGCTGGCCTGCATAGGATAATTAATTCTGATATAAAGGTAATGTTCAACATTGCCCGCAGACATACAGGGCAACGTGCAGGAGGAAACACCGGCCCTTCGAGTGCTTCAAATTAAGCAGGTCATCACCCTCCAGTCGGATCCTGCCACGTGTCCCCCGTGGCGCCTCCTTCGCAGGAGCTGCTGTTGGCACGAAGCACGGCAAGCAGATGAGCAGAGCCCCCAGGCCTGAGCACCGAATGCCTTTTCTGGCCTGCTGGTTTCTTGGTGCACTGCAAAGGCCGGGTATTGGCCCACACTCAAGTTCAGGTAACTGCAAGCTTGCCTCTGCGGGGGCCGCACGCTGCCCACCTGCGGGGACCAACGGAGCAGCCCCGTCCACAGGGGCAGCTAACCAGGAACCTCTTTGCACATTTGACTTGCGCCTCTCAGATGCTGCATGCAGAAGGGCCAAGGTCACTCGCCAGCGTCCCCTGAAAAGCCACCACTGCCCACCCAACTCAACAAAAGGCAGCTTCCGACACACCCATGGCAAGCAATCCTTAGTTCACAACCACGAGGACTAACATCTTCATTTAACTTTCCAGCAAAAACAGAGTTCAGCCACAGCTAAGAAGCAAATCCTGGAGAGCTGCTGTCACCAGTCTGTGTCAGCGATACTGGGCCTACATGGGCTGGGGTGTGGGGGCGGAGGGGGGGAGGTTCTTCCAACTGAATTAAAGGCAGCTTCTTTTGTTATGTTCCTATCATGATCGTGGTCATGGCGGGCCTGATCATGCTGAAGATTCTCAACAGAAAAGGCAGATTCCTGCAATTAGGAACTTAAAATGCTGCCGTTCCTGCACTCCCAGTTCAGGGGACAGATTTCCAGTCCCACTGCAACCAAACACGGACCTGGCAGTTCCATTCCTGCACAGCCCCCTTTGCCATGCGAGCAGCCGGTGGCTCTGCGGGTGCGGGCGAGGCGGCTCCCACAGCAAACGCGGGGCGTGTCGGGGTGCAGCCCAGCCAGAACTGCCGTGTCGCCCACCAGTGGCCACCGGATCACCTTCCCGGGCGTGGGCAGCCTCTCAAGCGGCAGGGCCCTGCAGGGACAGAGGGGCTTGGGCAAAGCAGGGTGAGCCCCTGGCAGCTCCGGTGGCCACAACCAGGCCGGCCCCAGGCCAGGGGACCCTGGCTGGCCACAGAGCCAGGCTGACCTCGGGGAAACCTGCTTGCCCACCCATGCTTGGCCGTGATGCCCACCGTGGACGTCGTGGGACCCCCGTGGCCTCGGCCCCTTCCCCCGTGAAGCTGGCAGCAAAGAGAGGCGAACGGAGACCTGCCCAGGACCTCATGCACACCGAGCCGTCGCTTGGAGCCGCTGCGAAGGGTGTCCGACTGCAAGTCCCATGCTTCCAGAATGGCAGTTTGGGCCACCACCCCCACTGGACCACAGCTCCCACCATGCCCAGCCAGTGAGGCCATTCTGCTCACTCCCTTTGACCACTGGACTGACTACACTGCCCACAATCCCTTGGCAGTATGACCTGCCAGCTGAAGGGATGGTGGGGGCACGAGGGCCGCCATTCATGAAGCCACCTCTCCGTGCAAGTGCGCAAACGATGCTGCGCGGGAGGCGGCTTGGGCCCGCCTGGCCTTTCGCCCCACTAATTAAGAATTCTCACGTGGTTTGCCAGCAGGCCTCCACTCCAGATTCCTGCCCCTGCACAAACTCCCCTTGTATTCTTCCGTCACTGCAGAAGGATTTTAAGGCACCGTGCGCCTCTGCAGCCAGCGTCTGAGTGCCCACCTGGGGCTCTGCAGAAAATGGAGAGGAGCCCCCTCACATCTCGGGGGCTGCCTCACTCTGTCGTCCTGGCAGCAGTGCACGAGGCCAGGGGCAATTAAGCACCGCGATTCCGCCCCCCTGAAATGGGACACCCCTCCCTCCTCGTCCCTCCTTATGCAGCCCAAGTTGCACCGCCGCAGAAGCACGGATGCATGGAATGCTTTTCGTCATTATTTGCTTTTCAGAGCCCGGCGAAGACCTTTTTATTTAAGAAATATTTTAATTGTTAAATTTTATATTTTATTATTGTTATATTTATATACTTCTATTTTATCTTAGATTTTGAGATGGGCCAGTTTTAGATTGTGTATTGCTTTTAAATTATATTTTCCTGTTTGCTGTGAGCCGCCCCGAGGCTTGTTTGCAAGGGGGCTTCCAGCAAGCAGCAGCGAGTCGTCTCTATTAGAGCAGGATACTTTTAATTAAAAACTGCTTTGCATCCGCCACTCATAATTTTTAAGATGATTATAAAAGATTGTTATTAGGGGAGGGGGAGTCAGCCAAGCAGACGTGAGAGAAAGTAGCAGAATATCAAAGGCGCCTGTTCCTGGCCTGTCCAAGCGGAGAAAGAGGCCATGTGTGCACACGCAGGCCACCTAATCCTGGCCACATTGGCTGGGGACAATGGGACTTGCAGTACAACACATCTAGAGGGCAGCAGGCTGGGAAAAGGGCCTAAAATGTGACCAGACAGATGTGACTGTGCACATCTCCTTAAATCAAAATATTTAATAAGCGTCGAAAGGCACTTAAGTTCATATCTGTGCATGCCCCGCGGTCCATGGGAAGAAAAAGCTGAGGATTTCTCACCCAGAGCAGGCAGCCCATCCCTGGAAGGGAAGGTCCCACCTTGGACACCAAGCGCTGTGGTTGTGGAACGCCTGTGGTAGAAAGGGGGCACGTCAGGATGCAACCAGGGATCATGCGGAGCAGGGCTCCTGCCCCCAAAACACCCAAGCTAGCAACTCTGCTAGAAATTCCAGAAACTCTGACGCCCAGGGGAAGGGTGGGGGTTCCAGGAAAAGATGGACATCTTGAGAAACTGGAAAAATATGCAGTATTTTAGAAACATTTATAGACCTAAAGCCACTGTGTTATCTTAAAATCATGAAAATGTATTGTGCAAAACTTGGCTTACTCATAAATTTAACCCTATTTAATATATTAAACTGAATGGCTTAGTTTACTGAGACACAAAGCAGGCTGAGTTTACTAACGGAATTGATGTCTAAAGGCTTGAAATTGTTCATACAAATGGCATTATAAGATGCTGAATTCTTGACAATCTTAGTTTACACAGGCTTGTGAGAAGCAGGGAAGAAGCTCAGAATGGTAAGCAAAAGGGATCATTCACCCGCCTTATTCTGAAAGCAAAAAACGTTCTTACATCTCCTGAGGTTGGCTTTCCTTTACAGCATCAAGCAGACTCCAAAAGTTCTCTTTTTCAGAAAAAAAAACCCTGGAATTTTCAGGTGGTTATAAAATATTCTGCCTCCCTGCACCAGCTGCTGGGGAGCTTGGCAGGAGGGGGCCTCGTACCCATCCTGCTGGAGGGATCCTGGGGCAGCTGGCCTAGAAACGTAGAAACACAGCAACTGGACGAGTCCAAAGGGGTCTCCCAGGCCATCTAGTCTGACCCCCTGCTCCAGCCGGCCCCGCTCATGACATGCTTACCATGTGCATGTCCAGCTTATCTTTGAACACCCTCACTGAGGTGAGGGCAGGGCCGTCTGAACAGCATGATGGGCCCCAGGCAAAGCAGTGCACTGGGGCCCCACATCAACTACAACTACTGTTAATTTTGGAAGTTTTCCCATTTTCCAAGGGTTAACATACACAGATTAGTATGGGGCCCACGGGCAGGTGCCCATCAGGCCCACGTGTTCAGATGGCCCTGACTGAGAGGGGCCTCAACTCAGCAGAGAACTGGACTAGACGGACCTGGGACCTGATCCAGCAGCCCTTTCCTTCTGTTCTTACGTGTCCATGGCATCAGAGTGTTTATTATGGCTTTTCTTATACGATCCTTCATGTTGTGCACAACTTCAATCCCTGAACAGTTTGCTTCAAATCAATGAATTAAAAGTGGGTTGCCCAGTGAGAAATCTTACACTTTCAAAAGGGCTGCTTTTCAAGAACTTGCACTGGACAAGTGTGGGAAGAGGATCAGGGCTCTGGGAGCAGGTTTTAGAGGCACTGCAGGGACTGACAGGGCTCCTACAGAGAGGGGCCAGGTATCAGGGAGGAAGGAGGAGGCTGGGGACTCCAAGGAAAGGAAGCGGTGGGAAGGAGTTGAGGCGCATGTACACCAATGCTAGGAGCATGGGTAACAAGCAGGAAGAGCTTGAAGCCCTCCTGGGAAGAGGAGGGTATGACCTGGTGGGGGTCACAGAAACTTGGCAGGATGAAAGGCAAGACTGGAATGTGAACATAGAGGGGTATCACCTGTTTAGAAAGGACAGGGAGGGAAAGAGGGGTGGGGGCGTAGTTTTATATGTCAGGGAAGGGATAGGATGCAGTGAGATAGAGTGCAGCACAGATGGGGATTCGGTAGAGGCAGTCTGGGTGAAACTTAAGGGGTTTTGACAGGGAAAGGGACCTGACAGTGGGGGTATGTTATCGCCCTCCAGGTCAACTTGAGACCCTGGATGATGTCCTGACAGGCCAGATTCTAAGGATATCTTGGGGGAGAGACACAGTAATTATGGGAGATTTCAATCTCCCGGATAGTAGTTGGGAGACTCACTCGGTGGTGACAGCCAGGTCACGTCGCTTCCTAGAAGCGCTAGAGGGTGGGTTTTTCACACAGAGGGTCCGAGAGGCGATGAGGGGGGGAAACATTCTTGACTTGGTCCTGACCAATAGGGAGGAGCTGATAGATGAAGTGCAGATTAGGGGAGCTCTGGATGCGAGTGATCACTCCATCCTTTGCTTTGAGATCAGGGGACTGGGGACGTGCAGCAGGTCGAGCACCAGAAGCTGGGACTTCAAGAGGGCCAACTTTGGCCAACTGGAGGCCAGACTGGGGAAAGTCTCCTGGGAGAGGTTACTGGAAGGTAAGCAAGTTGAGCAGGCTAAACATGAGCCAGCAGTGTGATGCAGTGGTCAAGAGGGCGAACACCACCCTTGGTTGCATAGCCAGAAGTGTGGCTTCAAGATCGAGAGAGGTATTACTGCCACTCTATATGACTCTAGTGCGCCCACAACTGGAGTATTGTGCTCAGTTCTGGGCCCCTCATTACAGGAAGGATATAGCCAGGTTAGAGTCAGTGCAGCGTAGGGCCACAAGGATGGTGGCTGGTTTGCAGGAGACGGGGTATGAGGCGAGACTGAGGGAACTGGGTCTCTTCAGCCTGAAGGAGAGGAGACTCAGAGGGGATCTGTTGGTGACATACAGGTATGTGAGGGGATGTCACACGGAGGTGGACAGACACCTGTTCTCCCCTGCAGAGGAAGGCAGGATGCTCTCCAACGGAGCAAAGCTCAGGGAGCCCAGGTCCCATTTGGATGCCAGGAAGCACTTCCTGACAGTCGGGACCCCAAGGGTGTGGAATGGGCTTCCTCAAGAGATCGCTGAGGCCCCATCGGTGAGGGTGTTTAAGGACAGGCTGGACATGCACATGGTGGGCATGTCATGAGCAGAGCTGGCTGGAGCCAGGGTCAGACTAGATGGCACGGGAGGCCCTTCTGACTCGCTCTGTTTCTATGTTTCCGTGATGCGCCTGCTCATCTTGAGAGCACTTATTGGGGGTTGACACAGGAAAGAGGGGGGCAAGGGGCCCCCGCCCTGAGCGAACGTGGTGGAGAAGGAAGGCCAGGTACCCGGTTCCCAAGGCTGCACTGCCCCCTCCCCACCCCCTCCCAGCAGCCCCAGGCCTGCCTCACCCCTGCGAGAAATTTTTAGCATGCTGAAAGGAACGCGGGAGCGCTCTCGAAATGCGCCCTTTCCGGAACCTGCTCAGAGCATGGATGCTGTGCAAATGCAGAGACCCCGGCCCATAACATCATGGGGTCCCCTAGAAAGGCTTTAATCTAGGAAACTCAAGCAGCTGCCCAAAGCTGGACATCAAAGGCTTCTCTCCTCCTCTAATAGAAGAGTTTTTAAATCCCAGCTTAAACAGCCCATGAATATTAATTACCAAAGTGTGTGGGAGATGAGAAAGATATGACTTCCACATGCAGGCACCGACTTCCAGCAAAGAGGCTTTTGGGGACTTGGCTGGCCACTAGAAGAGCTCTCTGGCTGGGAAGGATGCTGAGGCCGCGCTGAGCTGAACCCTGGCTGAAGACCTAGGCCCTGAAATCAGCTGAGCCAGCAGGGGTGGGAAATGCCCCCCCCCCCAAAGTCCCTTCCTACATTTGCCTATTTGACCGTTTCCTGGACAGAATCGGCGTCTCTCTAAAAGAATGATACGGACGGGTCCAAATTCTGCAGCCTCCTGGCTCTCTCTAACTCGGCAACAGAGGGCTTTTCTATATGAAATGCGCATTGTGCACCTGCGGTTATTTACAAGCTCCTTAATGCTGTGATAAATGTCCTGTTTTCCTTCTGTTTTTCAGAGCACTTTCCTGGTTTGTGGGTTTGCTATTAGAATAGGGAAAATGGGGTATTATTTTAGAACTGTGGAAATGGCACAATTACTCTGCGAGAGCAGAGCACCTGCTAGAGGTTATATAGGGAAAAGGCAGAAGGAAACCTTTGCCTAAAAGTCGGTTTGGTAACAAAGTCAAAAATAGGTAGAGCAATTGACAGCCTTGCAGGGAAGAGAGCTCAGTTTTCAGTCATGGGAATGCTTGTCTTGTCACACTAATTCCTGCTTTGCTACAACTCCACAAGGTCAGCCTTGCTCTTGACAACGTCATCTCATGGGAGTAGAAACGAGGTGTCCCTGTTGCAGAGAACCTGAAAAGAGGGGCAGCCCTGTGAGAAAGGAACTGTTACTCTCTTTGGGAACAGTTTCATATCCATTTTTGGCCTTTGGCAAAAGAAGATCGACAACCAATCCACAGATCTTGGCCTGGCCAACAGCTATCGACCAAGTTCCAGAAAACGATGCAATAGAATATGACAGAAGGCAGAAGGGCTGTCACCCAAAAAGCGCTGTTCTTCCAACATATTTTTGAGCTTGCAAATGCCATTTTATTCCATGTAGTGAAATTGGCAACAGAATACAAACATAGCCATTTGGAGTTTCTCACAGATTGGTTTCTGTGTGTACGCTTACAGCTGTCTTCCCCAAACTGGACAATCTGTTTAAAAAATGAACTTTGGGAAGGCGGTGAAAAAAGCAGACTTCCCAGGAAAAAGGGATGCCAGGGTGGTTGCTTGGCTCGGGGCTGCCCCTCTCTCGCTGGATCCCACACTGCCCATGGCAGCTGCAGCTGGCCAGACGCTACAGGGCGGATGCCCCGTTGGGCCCTGGGCATGTTAAATGGTAAATCGATGCAGGCTCTCAAAGGCAGGAGGAAGTGCCCTTAAGGGGCCACACACAAACCAATGCCGATGTCCAGCTTCAAGGGAATCAGAGGAGCCGCAGACTGGATCGAGCCAAGTGAGCCTGTTTCGCACTGTGCTCTGGTCACATGGTGGACAAGCGGCTGCCTCCACGAGAAACCCTGGCTGGACAGGCGCTGAGCAGCCCCCTCCCACCCACAGCCCCTGGCATCCTGCCCTGAGTGGAAGGCAGCACAGGGCCCTCAGAGCGATCTTTGGCCACTTTCTCCTCCAGGAAATTGTCCAGTCACCTTTTATTTATTTTTATTATTTATTTATTCATTTAAAGCTTTTATATGCCGTCACTCCATGCCTCGGCACCTGGGGACAGCTCACAATGTAGACTTAAAATGATAAAACAGCCACAAGTACAGGAAAATTGTATAAAACAAAAAGCGACTGTTAACGATAAAATTAATTTTTTAAATAGCCATTAAATAAAAAGGTTTTAACCTGGCACCAAAAATATAGACTCCGTGCCAGGCGCACCTCTCCAGGGAGCACATTCCATAACCTGAGTGCCACTGCAGAGAAGGCCCTGCTCCAGGTAGGTGATGCTCCCGCCTGAGCCTCTCCTTCCAGCTTCAACAGAAGGTTCCTCAGAGTTAAACTGCTCTCTCCTATGCAATCTCCATGGAAGACTCACATGCAAGGACTGTCTTGAGTTTTGGAGCCTGAGGGAGGGAGCGGCAACACCATGCATATTCAGGAACAAAACCATGCCTGCAGCGAGCTGGCAGTTGCTGATTTTTTCTTCTGTCTGAAACTTGTAGGATGGTACCTTATATCCACTTGCGTCCTTTTCGTTCTACATCCCCATCTGTCCATCTAGCGCAGCATGCAACATTTTCAGCCAAGCCATCCTTCCCTTGGCTACATACTGTGCTGGGGGAGGGGGGGGTTTGCAATTCTGCAACTGCAATCAAAGATGAGCAAGTTTGAACAGGATGCTGTAATTCTTGCCACTGAAAAATGGAAAGATTTGCTTGCAGAAGAGAGTTCTTAGAACAAATGCAAAAAGGAAAAAGAGATGCAAGTTGCTAGGATGATGCTTTCCCAATAGTCTGCCTTAGGCTTGCCGGTGTCATGTTCATTAGGTGTGCACTCGAATGTTTAATGCTGTCAAATGTGGAAAACATTATGGTTCCCCCATGAAGTGGTCCTAGATCAAAGCAAGCCCAACTCACCCTGGAAGCAAAATGATGAAACTGGAGCTGTCGTTCTCTGGGCACATCATAAGAAGGCGAAATCCCTGGAGAAGACAAATGGCAGGGAAAGTGGAGGCAGAACAAGAGCCGAAGTGGGGCTTTCAGAGAGAGGACATTATAACCCGATCGTTCATGGTCTGATAGTTGCATCGTTCCCATTAGCAGGCCAAATGAAGAAAATTTTGGTATATAATTGAAAGACCGAGTCTCTGAGGTCTAGGAGCTCTCCTTCTCCCAAAAGCAACATCGGAAAAACCATCAGCTCCTCGCACGTGGCGCACTTGAAGCGCCAGCAATCCCACATCTTTTCCATGCTGTGCCCACAAACGATTTCAGCACATTTTGGACTGCCCCCCACTGGGGGTGCTGCGGCAGCAATTTCTGCACCGCCAGCAGGGGTGGACTGGATGACCACCACCCCTGAGTCGATCTTTTCCAGCTATTTTAAAACTCTGGGACCAAAATTAAGCCAAGTATGAAAATTTAGCCTCGCACGCGTCTCCTTTAACTATGTCCTAGCCACAACCCCGCTCCCAGTATCAATCCTAGGAATTCTGAGAAAAGGTCTCGCCCAAAGGCTGGTGCTTGCCTTCGTATGAATGCTGCAGGGGGGTTGCCACAGGGCTAGTTTTCTGGGCGCTTTCCCCACTTTACCTTATGTGCACGTCTTTCACGAAGGCCAAACACCTGCCCAGGCCCACCTCCCTTCTGCAGCAGAGATGCCGAGAATGGAAACGGCGCATCGGCTTTGGCGCCCCCAGAAGCTGCCTCTGCGGGGAGGTTGCTCAGTGCAAAGCTACTTCCCAAAGAAGGTGGGAGATCACACCGGCCCATCTAGGAGGGTGTTCCCCTCATTCACTCATTAATCAATCTGCTTAATTAGATCGCTCTTGGACCACATGACAGGTGCAAGCTGGGTGTCGTTTTACCATACGCACGCACGACACTTTGCATTACTGCTTTGGGGTGAGAGAAGAGCTTCGTTTCCACCTCCCTGTGCTGTGGCTGAGGGATTTGGGTTGATTCAGGATGCAGAGCCAGGCTCTGGCAAAGCCCGCAGTTAAAGAGGCTGCCCCCCCCCCCCCCCCCAGGAACCGCCATGGTCCATTCAAGCAAGGGCTGCTCTGCAGCCTTCGAGTCTCGAACTTGGCCGACCTGCAGGTCATGGCAAAAGGGTTGGATCTATTCAGACAGCTGCCCCAGCTCCCCAACATGAGGGGGGAAATGGGAAAGGGGGTGCACGTCTCCTTGCTGCTAAACTGCAGGCCCAGGACCACACGCAACACTCTGCGTGGAAGAGTTTTAATGCTGAAGATACAAGGGACCAGACTTGAGTGGCCCTTCCTACTTTCGGCCCCCAGACGTAGTGCGCCTCTTCCAGACGCAGGGAAGCTCCTTAGGACAGAAGGCAACACGGGTGGGATGAAAAATACTGTCCTGCCCTCCAAAAATGGCTTCACTTCATCTGAAAAGACGGGTTAGCTTTAGAAGATGCATTTCCATTTTTCAGAACAGGGGAAACAGCACAAAAGCCAGGAAACACCCACCCTTGCACCCGTCGTGGGGAAAGGGGCCTGAACCAGCGGGGAAGCCTGGAAGCTGGCTTGGGCCAGATGTTCCCCGCTCTAGTTTTAGACAAAGCTCCAAAATTTAGCTGCATGACTGAAGAAACACACAGCCACAGCTGAAGACAGTGACAATGTAGGGGACAACCTCAGTTGAAACCAAGAGTTCAGCTGACTGACAAAGGAGTTGTGTTGTGCAGGTTTTATTTCATCTGACAGCACTTTAGTAACAGCAGTTATCATACATCTTTCAGGAGTGAAAATGTGTACCTGGGAACCAGACGTAGCACCTAGTGCGTCACGCAGAGAGGAAAGAAGCTGGGAAGGAAGCCCCGACTGAAGCGCAGATGCCACTGAACATGGGCTCGCCGGCGCCACGGGCTGCTTCCGTCAGCTGCGCAATCTCACCAGAGGGGAACGCCACAACACTTACCTTTTAAGAAACGCACCGTGGCAGTTCACAAGGCTGAGAACAACAGTACTTTTGCAAGTGCACGCAGAACCCATCAGTCTTGGCCTGACCTTATTGCAAAAATAAAGGAACTCCTGTGCAGCCCAACTTGGGATGCTTGGAAATCTATGCCAAGACAAGCTAGCAATTTCACTGCGAAATCACCAGGTGGACAAATAGGAGACATCTGGGTGAGAGGAGCTTGGGGGGGAAATGGTTGAAGTGGCATTTTTAAAGTGTGGTGATGCGCCAGAAGAAGAATTAAAATTGCAAAGCTACTGCAGAGCCTTTGACCTGAACTGCAAAGTGTGCAAGAGATTTAATGTTCATCTGGATGAACACACTTTTTCTTGCTAACTTGGGATCCAAAAGAAAGAAAGAGTGACAGACACATTTCACAGGGGAGAGGACAACCGTACAACGAACTCCATCCTGCAGAAAAGCCTTCTAATATCATCTATGTGCCAGACACAGTGAGCTGCACATGACCCTGGTCCACCAAGCTCACCTGGACAATAGGAATGTACACATCTACTTCATCAGCCTGGCAGGTAGTGGGACAACCCACGCCTCAGGCAAAGGACAAACAGGAATCCGGCCCGGGAAAGGGGGATGTCCTCCACATCCCCGGTTCTGATTTCTCGCATGCTGTGCCACAGCGTCCTAACTCCCAGGATGCCTTTGCTGTGAGTGCAGCAAAGCATTTAAAGATTTTTAAACGATCCGTTCTTGGGCATCATGCTCCTGCAGGCCAACCGCTCTCCTTTCCAGAGCAGCGCAAAGTGGGACCAACAATACTTGCAAGGAGTTCCACCCCTACTTCCTCTCTTCTCTGAACAGTTCCAGTTGGGCAGTGCCTGCAGGGGGAGGGGGGTGGTTTCTGCGCCTCTTGCATATTTAAATGAGAAATTGTGCTAGGAGATGTTCTTTGTTGAATTATATTTGAGATAACGCCAGTTGCTTCCTACAGTGCCAGCTCCTGTAACAAAACTATCAAGCAGTGAATTTGCCCTGCAGCTGGGGAAGAAATTAAAAGGTGACATGCAAACCACGTTGCAAACCTATTTACAATTTTAAATATGAACTTCACCATAAAGATCCTTCTTGAAAACCAGAGGTTAAGTACCTTTCATGTATCTACCGCTGACTTGGCATTCATTGCAAAGTGCTGACAAACGGTAGAAAAGCTACCAAAAAGCTTGAACTGATTATTTAAACACACACGTGCGTGTGTGTGCAAGCCTGAAGAAAAGTAACGCTGATGTTTCCTAAAATTATATTGGATTCATGTAGTTAATTTGGTTGCAACGAGCAGCAACAGCCCTCACGGGAAGCGACTGTGGCGCAAATAAATACCAGGGAACGTGCCTGCCAGCCAACAGCACCTTCGACGTGTGCCAGCTTTCAAATCATGTGACTTTCCCCTCAGCCCACCTTCCTGGCAGATGAGAGCCGGGAAGCCGATGTCCACAAGCCCCGAGCCAGATCACCCGGCGTACACCTGCGGCTGCAGCGGAGGGGGCAGCTTGTCGTTCTCGACGTTCTCCGAGTCAATGGCAGCCACCGCAGGGCTCGGGGGGCTTATCTCCAGGGGGAACTTCTCAACGATATCCTGGACCTCCTTGGCAACCCCATCGGTCCAGTCAATGAGGTCCTGCTCCAGCTTCTTGGCCTCGCTCGCAATCCTTGCCTGCCGCTGGCTGAGCTGGGAGAGCAGGTCGAGGTTCTGGTACATCTGCCGGACTCCTGCGCACATGCTGGCTGGCCAGCGCTCGGGGTCCTGCTTCTTTGGGGAGGTCTGGCCAGACATGTAGCGGTCAAAGTCCTCCTGGCTCAGGTTGAGGGACTGGGCGTCCAGCTTCTCTATGAAGGCGACCGCACAGCACTGCAAAAGGCACCGTGACACACGCAGTCAAAGACCCCTTCCCGGCACACGCACAAAACCGACCAGCGACAGGCCCCCTCTATGGTTACGTTAGTCATCCCTAATGGAAGCTCCTCCTGACACAGGAGAGGGCAGAAGTCCTCCTGCTGGGGAATGGAAAACTGAGACGGAAGCTGGCATTCTTTCTGAAGTTTGTTCAACATGACCAGCACCCAACCCCAAGCCCCCAGGCCAGCTCAGTCAGCAGAAGCTGCGCCACACACCTGCACCCACCTCCCTTCTGGAATCGAACGTTCCTCCCTTCCAGGTGCTTCCGTCTTTTCACGCTTTGGGCTGAGAGACGACAGCAACCCGCGTGGCCGGCGAATGACTCGAGAAGGCTCTGCCGTGGGGCAGGGCATGCAAGGGGACCAGCGCTCCGTGCTATCTGGCCCCACAGCGGGGAGCTGGACTGTTTCGGAGTGGCTTGTGGGCACCTGCGATCAGGGAGGTGGCAGCCACTATAGCGCAGTCGCAAGCCGAGGGTCCCAAGCCGCAGGGCTCACCGCATTCGCTTCCCACGGAGAGCAGAAAGGAAGACGGCAGCCCCGGGCTGCACTCACCAGGTTCGTGAAGTAGTAGCCGTCCTCGCCGGTCATCAGCCTGCTGGGGTTGCAGAAGCGAGTGATGTACTGGATGTTGGACTGCAGGCGGGGCGGGTTGCCCTTCAGCACGATGTAGATGAGGGTGGGCAGGAAGTCGTCGGCGGAGGCCGGCTCGTCCTTGGTGGTCCTGATGGCAGTGAAGATGTGCTTGCTGCAGCTGGTGATGCAGGCCAGCTTGTCCCGCGGGACGCGCTTCGAGTCCATCTCGATGATGTCTGCGGGACGAGAAGAACTCCAGCCACACCTCGCCCCCAGCTAGCTTCACCACCCTGCACGTCCGCAGCCGAGGCAAGGCCTGCGGTGCCTCCCGCCGGCACACTCCCGCCTTCAGCGCTTCTGCTGGGCCTTCCAGCCCCAATTCTGGCCCCTTCCCACAGGCTGCCTGCATGCTCTTGAGCCTGATCCAAGGCACTAGCTTGGACCTAGAAAGCCTGGCATGACTTGGGACCGCAGTGCCGGAGAGCGCGCCTCTCCCCCCGCCCCACCGGATCTGCCCAGGACACTGCAAGCAGCACCTGAGGCCCCCCCTCCAGGAGTGGCTCGGCTGGGGGCAACCAGAAGGGCCTCTCGCTGCCAGCCCCAGCCATGGGACAGGCGCCCACCTGGCGCCAACTGGAACACGTTTTCAGGGCCAGGTCAGGACTGCCCCCTACAAGAGGGTTTGTCTCACACTGCGGCATCAGGTCAGCTGCACCACAGGCCTTGTGAGCGACTCATGTCAGCTACTGCAGCTTTTCTAAATTTGGCTTTACATTTGGCTTTTAAATTCTGCATTCTATTTTAATGACTTTTATCGCTATTTTATTGGTGTACTGTATTTTTTATTCAACTGCACAGTACAGAAATATATTTATTGTTGTTATTGTTATTAGTTGTGAATAATAATAATATTGTTAATAATAATAATGTTAATCACATATGGCAGGACATTTGTATCAGCTGTCTTTTAACATGTCAACTATTTTTAATTGAAATCGCTTTAAATTTTGCATAGTTATGATGTAATTTGCTTGAGATGCTGCATATTAGATGTTCTGCTTTGTTTGTATTACTACTGCGTCTATTATCACTGGATTCCTGCGGGCTGCCCAGGCCGTTGCAGCGACTGGGCGGCACAGAAGTGAGGTCAAGAGGCTGCGGCACGGGCCCCATGGCCCCCGAGCCCAGCAAGGACCCCCTGCTGCTCTGCCCCCACACTGGTCGATGGCCAGCGTGCCAGGCCCCCGTTCTCCATCAGGCATCCCCAGCCTGGTGCCCTCCAGGCGTGTCGGACTATGGCCTCTGCCATGCCCACCCTGGCATCCCCAGGCCAACACACTTGGCCGGGCACCGGGCTGGGGAAGGCGCCTGGTCTGGACAGCGTGACGGGGCTCTCCTGCCACCCCGCAGGCCTGCTTCCTCGGTTGTGCAAGCTGCCTGCACCAGCTGGCCAGTGTCCCAATCCACCGGCCGCTCCCCCCCCCCCCCCCCGCCGAATGCAAGAGAGCCGGCCCACTGAGCCGTGCATACCCGTGATGGCTCTGACAACCACATCGGAGACTTCGGGGATTTCTTCATTGACCGGCACGCAAAGCATCTGCGGAGTAACCCAGTGCAAAGCCCTGCAGGCAGGCGGGGGGAAAAGCCACCGTTAACACCGCGAGAGACCGCAGAGCCTGCCTGTGCCTAGAAGAGCGCGACCTCTGCACCGAGAGCAGAGAGGAACCCACGCAAATCTGCATGTGCTCACATTAATAACTGCTTTGCTGGTAGGACAGTGAAGCCCTATTTCCTCGACGAATGTCAGAATCTGAGAGGAAGCCACAACAAAAAGCAGCACAGAAACCCGCCCCAGCTGATCCCGCCGGACAACAGCCCTTCCCTCGTCAGGGATGTCCCTTCAGTGTGAGCAGCAGCTCGATGGGCAGAGGCAAGGTGCCCCTTGGCTGAGGGGAGCGAGAGCCGGGCCCTGCAGGGCCAGCGCAGGGCTCCTCCAGCCAAGAGGGTGGAGCGGATGGCGAGGCCAGCCCTCCCCAGCCAGGAGCCCTTCAGAGGTGTTGGACTACCGCTCCCATCCTCCTCGGCACCCCCATTCCTGAAGCCCCACCTGATCCTTCTCTGGACAGCCAGATCCTTCTTCTCATCCTCGGTGGTCTCTGGGCAGAAAACATATTTGTAGAGCCGTGTCATGAGGTACTTTTCAATCTGATCCATGGCCTTCTCCGCTTTCTCTGGAGCCACTGAAGAGAAACCAGACACACAGAGCTGGGGCACATCAGGCTGACCCCTGGATCGAGCATGTCTACCGGAGAGGTTTCTGGGAAGGGCAAGGAAGTAGCTGCACCGCCACCCCCAGGGTTTGACCCCAGGATTGAGAATGTGAGCGATACTGTGCCGCATCCCAATCATGGCGTGGAGGTGGACCCGCACCTGCCGTCTGGGAACCCTGCCAACTGCGGCTTTGGCCTCCGCAAAGCCAGCTTGCTGTCTCGCACTCACGCTTTAATCCTGGGATTTTCCAGTTATCGTTACACTACATTTGTGTCCCACCTTTTCCCCCTCTTGCAAAGCACCCATCCCATTTCGTTGGTACAACAGCAGCCCTGCGAAGTAGGTGAGCCTCAAAGTCCGTGGAGGACCCAAACTCACCCAGCCAGCTTCGTGGCTGAGCCGGGGACTAGAACCTGCATCCCCCAGGCCCTCCATCCAACATTCGAAACACCACCCTAACCTTGAGGTATTTAAGGTCTGCATGTTTAGACATGAAAGGGCCTGCCAAATCCCAGCTTTACTGACTGGGAAACGCTGCCAGTCGTTCGACTTGTCTCAAAGTGGTTCCTTCCTTCCTTCCTTCCTTCCTTCCTTCCTTCCTTCCATCCATCCATCCATCCATCCATCCATCCATCCATCCATCCATCACCCAATAGCCAAAGCCCTCTGAGCAGTTAACAAAAGTTTAAAAAAATACACAAACAAAAAAATTAACATAAAACCACCAAACCGCAACAGCTGCAATTGAATCAGCGGTAGTGCACAACAGTGGTGCAGGATAAAATGCAATGTTAAAAATAAAATTGCAAAGTTAAACTGTTAAAATATTGGAAAAGTACAAGATCCTCACCTGGCACTGAAAAGCATACCGAGGAGGCGTCAGGCACATCTCTGTGGGAAGCTCACTCCAGAGCTGGGGTGCTGTGACCGGAAGGCCCCTCTCCTGCCTCACTACCTGCCTCACTCCCGCCTCCTCTCCCGTTGGAAGGGGTTCCCAGAGAAGGACCCCAGAAATGTCCTCAGGGTCCAGGGAGGGATGTATGGGAGGAGGTGGTCCCTCAGGTGACCTGGCTCCTAGCCATGTATGGCTCTGAATGCCAGTACCTGCCGTTTGACTCAGGCCCGGACCTCCGCCGGCAGCCGGAGGAAGACGGGGTAACACGGTCCCATGAGCCAGCCTGCAGTTACCATCTTCCAAGGCAGCGCCACGTCCGGCACACTGCAGGGATCCCAGAGGGGTTCCCAGGGCATGGATCGCTGTGGCCGGGCTCCCTCTGCCCAAACAGGGCTGTAGCTGGCATGCCAGCACAAGCCAATAAAAGCTGCTCCGTGTTACGGGGCCGTGTGCCTCAAGTGCAGTTCTGTGTTCGGAAGCATCCGAAAATACAAAAGGTGCCCCCGAGGGGGGTGCACCCCATCCAGGACAGGCCGAAGATCACCTGACACGGCAGCCCCAACAGCACCTCCACCTTGGGTCTCAGTCTGGTGCCCCCCCTTCGATCCACGGTTCCACCGAGAGATGGAAAGGCACGCCTGCCTCTCCAGGGAGCCCCAGCGCGGGAGTGGCAAGGGCTGAGGAGACGAGCTACCTTTCCAGCGAAGCTGCAGCTTGTCCGCCACGTTTTGGTAGAAGTCCTGGGTATATTCGGATTGCTCCTCGATGCTCAGATCCTGTAGGGGGAGATCCACCCCGCGGATGAGGACCAGCAGGGCCTGCAGCAGACGGGTGTGGGAGCCCCTGGGCGGCGGACCTGCGCTCAGAGCAGGCCTGCGGACTCGGCCCGTTGGGTCCCTCCTAACACAGAGACGGAGACTGGGCACCGTCCGCCTGCATACGAAAAGGCTGAGGGGAGACAGGCAAGCACGAGTACTTGGAGGGCGGCCCCTCAGTGGAGGGCCACGGCCACGTCTCCCTCCCTGCAGAGTGCAGGACACGGAGCAACAGGCTCACGTTAGGGGAAGCCGGGGTCGGCTCAGAGAGCAGGAACAGCTCCAGCCAGGGGAGCCATGGCCCCGGGAGGCGGGGGCACTCGAGGTGCTGCTGGACCGCACTGTGGGAGGGATGGGTTAAAGGGGGTCCCGCGCCGAGCAGGGGCCACGCCCAAGCGCCCTCTGGCCCCTTCCGGCTCTACTGCTCTATGACTCGGAGTGGAGCAGGGAGAGTCCCCAGCACCTTGTGACCAGCGGACAAGCGGCTTCCCAGCAGGGGAGGGCTGAGCCACTGTGGCGAAGCATCAGCCTCCAAGCTGGCGCAAGACTCGGCTGCTGCCACTGGGAGCGTTCCCACTCACGACGGGGGACGTGCAGTTGCTCTGCAGCCTGCGTTCTGCCTCCCCCAGCTCCTGACGCTGCTGGTTGCGGCAGATGGCGCCGCAGCCCAACGGAGCCGGAGGGCACACGGGGAAGGCCACGCACGCGGGACTCCCACAGAACTCTCCACCAGACCAGGCGCCACAGCAGCGCACTCGCAACGGGCTCTCCTGCGCAAGGCCTCACCACACCGTTCTCCTCAGGGCACCACAGGAGACAACGGGTGTGAAGGGCCAGGAGAGAGGGAGGGAGCTGCAGGGTGAACGCCCCCCGCCCCAGGCACTTATTAAGCAGCCATTTGGGGGTAAAAGTCCGCACGGGATGGCAGCGTCCAAGCACAACCTTCCGGGTTTCTTCCAGGGCAGGTGCTTTGCCGTGGCACATCCTCCACGAGCAGCTGTGTGAGGGAGACTGACGGGGCCCCCACCCCGGCTCCGGCATGCTCCTACCCGCTTGTGATGCATGGCCTCCAGGAAGTGCTTGCACTGCTTGTAGATCTCCTGGCCAGCTTTGTGGTAAGTCTTCAGGAACTCCACAAAGTCCTTGGACACCCGGTCGGTTTCAAGGCTGACCTGCCGGCTTATGGAAGGGCTGGGGGCCTTGGGCTCTGGAGCCTCTGCGGGAGGGACAAGGGCAGCCATCAGGAGGCAAGCTGGCCACCCCCAGGCCAGGGGTGCCGCACACTGCAGAGGAAGAGGTGGTGGGGAGGGGACTGCACCTCCACAGCGGAGCTCGTGCTCCGGGCCAGAAGGGCCAAAGCCCTATGCCTGGCACCTCCAGCAAAGAGGGGCCTCGGCTGAGAGAGGCAGGCCGAGACCTCCCTCACGCAGGCCCTGCATCCACCACCGAGTCTCAGTACCCCCCACAACAGCCAGGGCGCCTCAGCAACATTTCCTGCCTCGGGGACTGGGCTGCAGGCCGCTTCTCAGGGCTCCGCAGGCATCCCCAGTGGACTGCAGGTGGAACGCCACCCTCCTGCCCACCCGGGAGCATCCGGAGAAGCAAGCAGGCAAGCAGCTGCATCCCAGCAGCAGGCCCATCACACCTGCAGCGGGGAGGGGGCACTGGGAAGGCCGCCGGCTCGGATGCTTCTGCAGGCCAGGGCTGCCTGGCAAGGTGGCGCTTCTCACTCACCCACTGCATGCTGCGCCTGTCCAGTATTGCTCTTTACTTGGGAGCGGAGGCAAAGGTAAGGGCGGTCGGAGCCACCCCTGGCCTGGGGCCCTCCAGGTTTTTCTGCAAAGCCCCCGCCCCATGATCACAGGCTAGGTCTTAACCAACACAGGCTAGGTCTTAACCAACGCATCTGAAGGGCCAAAGTTGCTCACTCCCATCCAAAAAAGTGCCCTGGCAGCGGCCCCCAGAAAAGGGTTGCCGGGCAGCCCAGCTGCATCCTGCATTCACCTGCTGCCCCCGAGGAAGTGGCTTGCCTGCCCGAAGGCCTCCCCGCTCCACCCCGTGACTGATGGGCAGCAGAGGCAGGCTGGAGGACGTCTCCAGGCATCTCCACCTTCAGCTGCAGGAAGCCCCCGGCTGGCATGACCAGGGATGCTGAGCACCGGCAGCCCAAACTGGGGCACGCTGCAGCTGCAGGCCTTGGCTTCCCACCTAAGCATGCGCAGGATTGCACCGCAAGGGGCACAAGCTCTGGTCCCCAGTGTTTGGCCCGAGTGACAACATGCCTCTGGGGGTCTATTGGGGGCTACGAGTGGCTTGCGGCTGCTGCTCGGCCGCTTCCACAGCTGCCCCGAACCCTCCCATCTCTGCAGGCCAGACAGCTCCATGCCCCCATGCTCCTGGCACCTCTCTGCTGTGCTCGCCTCGCCAGGGGGCCTGGTGCCTTACCCTCTCACAGGTGTGGGGGCAGGGGCTGAAACACCTTGTGTTTCCAACGGTCCCCTGTGGATGCCAGCCAGGGGTGGACGAAAGGGTGATCTTCAGAGGTTTCGGATTCTGACGCCCTGAAGCAGCTGCTGGCATGACCGGCAGACAGAAGCAATGGGAGTTGAAATCCAAAACATTCTGGAGACCCACCCTCTGCCCACCCCAAGTTATATCACAAGTTCATGGATGCACTCGGGAACAAGCAGGATCCCCCCCATAACGAGGCTTGCAAGTCGAAGGGCTCCTTCCTTCCGAAGTCTCTGCACGGCTCAGAGGGGGCCAGGCCCCCAGCACGGGTGGCATCGCAGGCAAGTGGCCACCCATCCAGCAGGCCAGCCAAAAGTCTGCGAAGCCCAGAGGCTATCCTGACTACGTCCACAGCATCTTGTTGTCCATCCCGAGGGGGGGGGCAGAGAGCGCCTGTTCCCACTAAACAGCTGTGCCAAATCACCCCACCTGCCGACCAGCACTGCTCAGAAAGAACAATGGAGCACAAACAGATGCAAATGGAGCCAGATGAAGAGTTAAGAAGCGACAGGGCAGGGCAGGGCAGGGCAGGGCAGGGAAGGGAAGACGGTCTCAGTCAGCATCTCACAACGGCAACATCCTGCCCAGCCCAAATGCAGCTGCGTGGAGCGCAACATGGCGAGCACGGTCACGAGACATGGAGCCTGGGCGCTGAAAGCGGTGGGCAGTGGCAGGACAGAGCGACGGATCCCCGAGGGCCACGGCCGGCAGCTCTTGTAGAGACAGGTGGAGAACTAGGGGAGCGCTGGGCCTGCTAAAGACAAGCTGCTCTCCTTCCCCGCTCGCCAGCGCAGGCACCTCCTGTGCAAAGTACACGTGACAGGCTGCCCCCGCATTCCCAGGCCCAGGGCAGGGGGGGAGCGGCCACCAAGCAAGTGTCGGCCCCGCTGCAGATACAGTGCTCTGCGCATCAGGCGGAGGGGGCGCCACCAAGCCGATGCTCTCTGCTGGAGCAACGTCCAGGCCTGGACCTGGGCAGAGGACGAGCCACGGAGAAAACAGTGCCTGCCTTGCCAGTCTGGCCCCACCCCCCTCCCCTTCCCCCAGGGCTTGACTTGGGTCGACTGCCCAGTTGCAGACCCCGGACTCCTGAGCCAAGCTATCGCTGCCCATGCCCTAGTGCTGGGCTGCAGGCCGTGGGGGGCACATGGGCTGCCTTTGAGGGGGCAGGAAGCAGGGCAGGGACTGCCCACACGACAGCAGCTCGTCCGTATGCTCTGTGCTGCCTGCCGTCACTCCCAAGCCCAAGTCACGGTGCCAGAATTGACCCGCAAACCTCGTGGAGCCAGGTTGCCAGAAGGACCGGCTCTTCAGAGGCCCTCCTGGTGCCTCCCCCAAAGCAGATGGGGCGGGAGGCTGGGAAAGGGAGGGCCTTTCCGGGGGTGGCACCCTGGCCTGCCTGGCACCTGCACGGTGATCTTGCTGCCAAGAGGTGCAGCCCTCTTCAGTCCTCCCATTTAAAAATAAAATTGTGCATTTCCAGGGCTTCAGATGCGGGATTCATTCTGCTTCTAACGCCGGCCTCCAATATCGTATTTTACTAAGGAACTACATTTGACAGTTTTATATTTTGTTTCAGAAGCCCACCCAGAGTGCTTCAGCTAATGGGTGGAAAAGAAAAATGATAAAGAACGACGTCCGGTGGTGTGACCTTGGCCAGCCTCAGCCTGCTTGCCTCTGGCCGTGTGAGGAAACGCACACGACAGGTCGTGGCTGGTGCCGACGGCTGCCGCCACAACCCTGCAGTGCATCATGGGCTGCCTGCCGCTCACAAAGCCCCTCGTGCAGGAGGTGGGGCAACGCCAGAGGGCCCCCAGGGCGAGCCCGTGGGGTGCAGCTGGAGGCCCCTGCGCAGCCGCCGGGCCTTCAGTCCCACTCCACGCTTTGAGGGGGGCACGGCAGAGCAGCAGAACTGTACCACTGCAGCGGCCTTCCCTGCTCTTTACTCATCGCGTAGAGGCAGCTGGCTTGGGAATGCTGGGAGCGGTCTCAGCACTGCTTGGGGGGGGCCCCTCGGGCTCCTCAGCATCTCTCGGTGCAGCTCAGGTTACAGGGCGGGCCGCTCCTGGCACAGCCTAGCTGGGATCGCACAAGGCCACGAACACAAGCAGGCACGGGCTCCATTACCTTCCGCAGGGGGAGCGAGCTCCCAGCGGGGACTAAAAATCTCCTTCAGGTCCCTGAGAAGGTTGTCAGCGCTGAGCTCCTTGCCGAGCTGCCTGGGCTGAGCGCGGGACTCCTGTGAGGCTGGAACAAAGGCAAAGCAGCGGGGCAGCCAAGAGCAAAGCCGTCGGGGGAGGGAGCTGGGGGGGCCATGACCCGGGTCCTGCCGCCCTGGCCGGGGCTCAGCACAGGGGCGCCTGGCAGCTGAACAGGGCTGGCGCAGGGCGGCTGAGGCCTCGCGCAAGCGGGCACGTTCGATCACGTTTTCGGAAGTGGAACACGCAATCCACCAAACGGTGACAAACGCTTCCGGGGAGAACACCCCACCAAACCCAGCCAGCTGAACATTACAAGTGGCACCTGTGCAAAGGGAAGCCATTGGTAGCCAGCACACAGGCACAAGGACAACGCCTGGGGCCTGGGATCCCAGGGCTTCCACTGCAGCTGGCAAGACCAAGGACCACCACACCCGCAACTCCCAGGTCTTTCAGGCACGGCCATCTGGCAGGGCAGGCAGGGCTTTCTGCAGTGGCGGCACCCAGTGCTGGGACTGCTTCCCGAAAAGGCTTCTCAGGGTCCATCCCTGCTCAGCTCAAGGCAGCACGGCCACTTTCGTTCCCTTTTACTTCAGACAGAGGTTTCTAAAACAAGATCCAAAAGCTGCGACTTTTAGACTGAATGCCATCGCTTGCCATTTTTGAGCTGCTGAACAGTTTGACCAACGGCTTAAGATCAACCTCAAATCTTTAGTCTTTCAAGAGCTGGAGCAACATCTGGAAGGGACTGCTACTAATTCCTGATGAATTTTAGTAAGAAAAAGACTGCAAAAAACTTTCCTGCAATGCCGAGAGAAACACAGAAAGAGGCTGGTTTAGAGGGTCTTGCTGTGAACACTGAGCTCTGCAACTTTCACCAGATGGCAAAAACCTTTTGCGGTTTAAATTTTGCACACATCTGGTGCTTTAGTGTAGTTTGTAATTACCAGTTGCATTGTGCATGCTAATTTCTACTTTGTTATTTTAAACTTAAACATTTAATTGAGGGTGTTTTTCATGCCAGCCTAAGCTCAAGTAATCTTGAAACAGGCAACAAGGAGGATCAACATGGTCTCTACTTTCTTCAGTTTCTGTCCACTCCTTCCCCACCTCTAAGAGCCCTTGTCTGGAGTGACCTTGAAGATCCGCTAGGAGGTTCAGGAGAAGCTCTTCCCAGCTAGGCCTCGCTTCTCTGCCTCTCACCTGGCTTCTCCGGGGCAAAAGCACGGCATTTGGTTACGGTTTCACATGTGGGCAGCCCTACTGCTCAGCGCTCTGGATGCAGAAGCTCCCAGCTTTGATCCCTGGAAGCATCTCCAGGCTGCCTGAAACCTCAGAAAGTGGGTGCTGCCAGTCTGTGCCAACCGGCTTCTTGCGGTGCTTCTGTGCTCTCTTTTGCCACATGTTTCATGCTGAAATTAGCCACAGGAAGGCAAAACCTGGATGTTTTCACAGCCATTCTTTGGAATATTTGTACAAAACAAGGCTGTGGGATTATCCGTGAGGATTTGAAAGCGCCCACGCCTTCCAGCTGCTGCAGGAAGGGACAGCCACCCAGAGCGCCGTCCTCCTTCCCAGCAGCCTCTGGTGACTGATTATGCACAAAAGCCGCCAGCAACCCCTCAGTCAGGAGGTGCAACTAGCCACAGCTTCTCCTTCACGCCCACTATCAACTGTCCCAGATGTTAAGGCCTTCCACTGAGGGCATCTCAGGTGCTTTCGAGAGCGAAGGGCAGGGTCCTTGCCACTCTTATGGAGCACTGCAACAACTCCTGCTCCTGCCAGCCTTTCATCAGCTGTCTTGGTTTCCTGTATATGATGTGACCGACTCAGAGCGTGCTGAAAAAGCCTGCCCAGCTTTCTGGAAAGGCAGCAGGCCTTGTAACAAGGAGGACGATGATTTAGCTCCTGGAAGGGCCAATGGCTGTTCTCCAGAAAATTAGGAAAACAGGTCAATGCCTTCTAAAAATCTGTTGCCCAACAGTGATTTTAAGAAGCAGAAGCTTCCCGCCCCTCCATCTTACCCTTCTTAGTTCCGGGCCGAGTAGACGCCCCAAAGAACTTCTTCACCGTTGTCACCTTCCGTGATTTCTCATTCGTCTTCTTCTCCTCAAACTTGGTGAAAGCGAGCGACTGAGCCCCCTGGGGGTGCTGCGCACTGGCATAAGCCTCCTCTTCCTCACGCTGGAGCCTAGCAGCCAGATTGGGGGGGGGGAGGGGGGCTCAGCAAGATGCAACAGAAGGAACTGCAAAGTTCTTTCCAACCCCTTCCAGAATTAAATCCTGACGGCACTCAGCCGTGTGGGAGTCAGCCAGACGCCCCAACCTGCTACAGCTCACACAGTGCAGCAAAGCAGCAGAGTAGGCTCAGCGCCCCCACAGAGGTAAAACAGGCATGGAATCCAACCACCCCACCCCAGAAGTCCCGGTCTGGCCCACCAGGGTGCCTCAGATGGCCACACCCCTCCCACTGGCCACACCCCCTTTTGCTGGCTGGCTTCCCGGCTTTTGCACTGTGTTCTCCCCACCCATTCCAAAAGGCCGAAAAGCTTCTCCTAAAGCGGCATTTCCATTTCTGGCACAAAGCGCTGCAAGCTAAGCAGCGCTTTCAGAGCCGGGTTTCTCCTTGCAGGGTGTCTTGCCCTCACCCCTCTGCAGGTTCAGTGAGTGCAGGCGCCAGCACTCGCAAGCAGGATGCCCAGAGCTCGGGGAAGAGGGCCCGCCAGTACTGCAAACCCCAAGCATTTCTTTCTTCTGGCAGCCAATGGTGCCTAGGAGGGCAGATCCCACAGCAAGCCACCTCGCTTGGTAGGATCACCCCAAGATCCCCGAACTGCACCGAGGCTCAGCCGGGCGACTGCAGCGCCTTGGAAGGCGCCAAGGCCAAGGCCAAGCAGAAGAGTTAGGACGGCTCTGCGCTTTGTCCTGCTCATTTTATTCTGTTTCGCACGTGTCACGTGATAAAACTAGATTATTCCATTACAGTGCCGTCTTTTTGACGCACTGGGCTTGCATTTGCCGGCAGGCTTTCTCACAAAATGCTCCGCACTCATGTTTTGGTGATGTTGATGCTTCTGTTGTGGGCACTGTTCACCATGGCGATGCTGCATAGAAATACGCAAACCGAACCAAGCCATGCTTCCACGACCTGGACCCCTCCAGATGCTGGATAACGTCTGTCCTCCCCAGTCAGTGTGGTCAAAGCCAAGCGCTGCCCCAAGCACTCGCAGACAAGGGGACCTGCCAGTCCTCCACAGGCCAGGCAGCCGGCCCCCATGGCCCAGGGTTTGCCCTCTCCCACTGTGAGGAGCTCATGCCACAGAGCAAGTGAAAGGCCTGGTGCTTGAGCCAAAAGCAGCGCAGAGTTGGTGGCTGCTCCCAGTGACTCCTTACCTCTCCGCAAGCTCCCAGTCCTCCTGGATTTGCTTCTGTCTGGCCTTCTGGTACTCCTCCCTCCAGCACTTGGAGCAGAAGCCCTGCCAAGCTAGGTTGCCATAGTAACCACATCCTTTCTTGCAGAGCAGCTCCGACTGATCAACATGGATACCTCGGCGTTCCGACTTCAGGTTCATTGTGCTCCTGCTGCAAAGGGGAAAGGGGCAATTTATATTTAAAGACACTCAAGAAGACACTCCCAACATAATTCAAGGGGAATTTTTAAAAAGCAGCTCTTGCATTATGCCCAGGGAAGTGCCAGGCACCCTCCGCTGTTTATTGAAAGTTCGAGTTGGGGAATGATAAGGTTACTGAGGCAAGAACATTTCCAAGATGCCAAGTGCTTGTTATGCAACCTCGGAGTTTCCCACAGCTTCCAAGGGGGACGTGCTAAAAGATTCCACAGCAAGAGGATACATACATCCCTCAGGAAGCTCACAGGGTTCAGCGCTGGAACTATAAACCCAGCAAGGCACCAGAAAACCAGGGTTAAAGCTAGGCTAAATGACAGTTCAGAAGCTGACCAGGATACGGCAATGTGGGCACCAGCGCCAGCACCAGGTTTGTACCGGCTGACCGGATTGTCCAAAACTTGATAGGACAGGAGGGAAACGGTCTATCAACCGTTCTCCCAAGAACAAAGTTGAATGATTCTGAGCTGAGGGCCTTCCCGCAACACTGAGCAATCAAGAAAGAGAGTTCCTGCTCATATTTACACACACATCATCGCAGTACCTAAAACCAGTAACACGACTTATATGTAGGGCTATGCGTTCATTGTGACTGAGCACCACTCAAAGTCTTTCTCACACAGAGCGCAGCACAGGCCCAGAATAGGCTGGGGGGAAATTAAGGTTTTGGGAAAAGAACCCATTGTTCTTCCTGGCCTTCAGCTCTCTGCTCACACACACCGCAGTCCTCACAAGCAGCCCTGCTAGGCCACCCAGATTCGGTTATCAGGCTGCGATCCCTCTTTGACCAGTGGGTCCTCCAGAGAGCATCCCTCTTCCCCTGTTATGTGATCAGATCAGGATCCCCAGGGCCATTACTTTCTGTTCCATTGCCCAGTCACCAAACCGAGCTGCACATTCCACAGTGTTCGGAAATGGCCTTTGACGGAGTCATCCGCAGCCTCCAGATGGGAGACAGGTCTAGCAATCAGCCCCTTGCCTAATGCCACCCAACAAGTGCTCTGTGACTCTCCACCATGGGCTGCTTCCTGTGCATCTCTGAAGTGAGAAAAGTCCTACAGCTCCCGACAGGCCCCAGTCAGCACAGCCGCTGGCCCTGGGAGCAACCAGAGCATCACTGCCCGGGGACAGCTGTCAACTCAGTGCCAGAAGTACAGAAAAGCCTGCGCTGAGGGACGCTCCCCCACCTGGGACCTCCAGATGTATTGCAGCACAACACCCAGAATCCCCAGCCTGCAGAATGAGACCCTGTGTTCACAGGCAGGAAAAACTGACATCAAATGCAAGAGAACACTTTCATTCCAGAGCAGAGGAGGAGGAGGACTCACTGCCAGACTCCCACCGACACAGGACATGCTGCTTTTTGGGAGGTAAGTGAGGAAGACATCGGGGCTGCTTCAGAAAAGATAAGCTCACACCACTTCAATGGCAGAGTATGTGGAAATGAAGCCAAAACAAACTGGAAGGGCCTTCAAGCAATGAGGCTCCAGAAGGCCTTGCTGCACATTAAAAACTCATTGCAAGACATGAGGGTGGCCGTTAGCTTAACCAGCAGGACCGGCGACACAGACTTAGAGGGATCACGCGAGGGCTGTATAGCCAAGCAGTGCCTAACCCGGGGCTGGCAGGACACAAGACAGGTTGCTCTTCCTCAAGCAATCCAGATGAACAGGTCTGTAAGGAGCAGCTAGGCGGGGTCTGGAGTCCTTTGCCCGGCAAAACAGAGCTAGCTTGAGGGACTTCTGCCTGGAAGGAAGGTGCACCTGTTGCACAAGGGTTCAAAAAGGCAGACAGGTCCAATGCATATAGTGGTTTCTTAAGAGGTCCAGGGCGGGGGGAGGGGGGACCATCCAGAAGCAATCTCTGCATAACACTGGGTTGAACTAAGTGGTCCACTAAGGGTGAATGTTCTTTGCACTGGACTATACTGGAAGCTTTAGGCCTTTCTTGCTGAGTAAACATGCACAGGTTTGTACCTTAAGGAGCAAGCTTTCAGATCCCACAGAATTCTTCTTCAGACGGACAGATGTCTACTTTGTGGTTGCTGTTTTTGCCAAACATAAAAGAGGGGGCCAGTGGGGGGGGTGTGGAAATGCATTGCACACTATGAAAAGCCACAAAGGCTGCTGCAAGAGGAAACGGTTAATGCGTCCTTCCCCAAACTTCTGCCTTCCAGATGTGTGGGGCTTCCTTTCCCATAATCCCCAGCCAATATCACAGCAGGCTTGTTGGCTGGGGATGTTAGGTGCACGGGCCATACCTGACGCAAAGAACCACATTCCACCCCAAGCTTGGGAGCATTCCTGTTGTGAATTTTCCCTACTCACCCCCATCTTCTCAAGTTAAGAAAAACTAACAGCAGCATAAAGAGAAGGTCCCTGGCCTGAAGAGCTCTGGGGAATCCAGCAGCTTGCTCTCTTAGGCTGCGTCTCTATGAATCTTCAATGCGATCGACATTTCCTCTGCCAAATATCAAGCCGGAGACAATTCAGCAGAAAGCAAGCAAGAAGCAAAGACATGCTGGCCCGCGTGTTAGCCAAGCTGGAAAAACACTCTGATGCAGCCCATAAAACTAGAGTTGAACAAAAGCACCCTCCACCTTTCTCTAACTGGAGCAGCCTTCCCCAGCCCTGGGCCTTCCGGACATGTTTGGACCACAACACCCAGAATTCCCAGTCAATGGCCCTGCTGGATGGGAATTCTGGGAGCTGTGGTCCAAGTGCCTCTGAAGGCCACCGAGTTGGAGAAGGCTGAACGAGAGGACTGAAAGCCAACCAGCCGCCCTTCCTTCTAATGCTCCACTGTGTTCTGCAAGGGAGCCTCCCTGGACAGAGTCAGTGCTTGCTTCCAGTGAGTCATGCAATTCCAGACAGAGGCGCTCAGGAATGTCTCTGGCATGCAAGCTCTCTCAGATCCCATAAAAGCAAGCAGAACAGACTGGGTGACTTCATCATCCGCATTTTCCACAAGTCTGCCACAATATCCAGGAAGTGTCCAGTCTGCTGCCTCAGCTCAAAGCTGAATGGTTTGCCTTTCACCAATTTAACCCAGGAAGGTGTTCCCAGAAAGGCCAATTTCTGCCCCCAGCCTGGTGAACAGAAGAACCATGGGGAGGTTTGGGGCTGGCTGCACGTCAGATGGCAATGAGGACTAAGCCAGAAAGTCACTTTAAACAGTTCTGAGGGGTGTGCTTTTTTGCTACCACAGGGCTCATTCAGGATCCAGGACAAACACACAAAGCAGATTTGTAGAAAGACCTATTGCTGCAGCCACCAATCCAGTCTCATTTTTTTGAAACTGGCAGTGCTGGGGCAGAGAGAGAATGAGGAGTCAACAGGGAGTTGGATGTCACACCCTCAACACAGCAAAGCGGACAGTCAACATAGACCAGGAAGTCTGAGAACTGGAGCTGCACTCCGTGGTCTGCAAAACTCTTCCAATCTAAGTGAACCCAGAGGGCCAGGGGCTACATCTACTTCACCTGCCAGGCAAACTTGACTTTCTGAACGACCACCTGGCACTGCCTGCTTGGTGTTTCCATCAGGGCAGGTCACAGAGAGAACATCATCCTGAAAACCTGTGTGGCAAAGCTGAAGAGGATTGGACTAAGAGGACCCAAGCTCGAGTCCTTGCTCAGACCTGAAGGGCTTTCTCAATCCCTGCCTCAGCTTCTTCTGCCTCACAGGGCAGGTTGTGATGACAGAATGGGGCGGCCACTTGTACACTTGTCCCTACATCCTGAATTCCTGGGAGTTAAACTTGACGATAGAAAAGATGCGCCATCAAATATCTAGGGCATTTTCGTAAATGAAACCGACCACAGTTTGGACATTGATATGGGAGGAGAATGAAAAAGAAACCCATCTTCGACAGTTCCACTTTCCTTTTGTATTACAGTAACACACTGGCTTTAACAGTGGTTCAAGAGCGAGACCATCTCTGTCCCAAACTTGCTCCTCTGAACTAAGCTTTGAGTCAATTTGCCTACAGTAGCCTTTCCCAACCTTGTGCCTTCTGGACACGTTTGGACTGCAATACCCAGAATTCCCAGTCAATGGCCCTGCTGGATGGAACAGTCCAAATGCCTCTAAAGGCCACTGGGTTGGGGAAGAAGATCTAAGGAAGCCTAGGAGTCCAGGCCCAGCAGCACCCAGCAGCACCAGAAAGGAATGCTGCTGGCAGTCCCCCCTAGCTTTAGAATTACTCCTGCCATTTTTATTCCAAGACAAAGGTCTGCCTGCAATGCATGCAGTACCGGACTGCGACCCCAGCTCTAAAGAATCTTCATCCACAAGGCAAAGTTACTGCTACAACTGGCTGACACTGTGCGCACGCAGCATGCAAAGGGCATCGGGCTCAATTTGCAGATAAATAGTAAGGACCCAGGAAGCTGGCCTGATACAAAGTCACACTGCTATGTGGCTCAGCACAGGCCACATCAGTCCTTCCCAATGCAGCAAGCTCCAGGTGGGTTAGAAAGCAACTCACTCAAGCCCAACCGGCTGCAGATGAACTTTCTCATCTAATACATCCAGCAGGCGCCAAAGGATTGAAGAAGAATGGTTTACCTGGTGGGTTAGAAAGGGGTCTATCTCAGCTCTGCCAGGGATACCAGGCACTGCATCTGAAACTGCTCCCCTGGCAAGCTGCAGCCTCACTCTCAGCAGCAGGGATGAGAGGCCCATCAGATTCTGCCAGTCAGACAACACTGGGCAGCATGGCTCACACATCTGACTCAGGGTCGGTCAGGTTTGTGTTGCTCCCCATTCATGTTTTACCTCTGCAGCTGCATGTCGTGCCTCCCATGGGACAGAAGTGTATTGGCCACTAAGCATGTCCAGGCCCAAACCCAGGAAAGGCGAGTTTCTTCTGTCAGAATGGTGAGCTTTCAAGACAACAATCTATTTAGCCAAAACAGGCTGCCCTGGCCAACTTTCAACCGAAAGACAGTATGACTTTTAAACAGTTGTATGCCATTTTATATTGTTTCACTATTTCCATGCCTTTTGAGTTATTTTTTTTTTCATTCACCTCTAAGAGACGGCTAAATGGATAAAAATACAATGCATACTTTAGCTTTAGTGTTTTGTTTACTAATCAAAATGGGATCTAATACTTCTGCTTCAAAAGTATACTAATGAGCAGGCTCACACCAGACTCAAGAGTCAAGTATAGGTTGTGTGTAGGTTGTCTGCGGGCTCTTGTTGAAATTTGGTTATTGGGTAGTCTAAACCCAGCCATGCTAATAAATCAGGGCTTGTTAACTGCGAAAAAGTCATGAAAGAAAGCCATGGTGTGTTGCTGGAGCATGAGAAGTGTGTTGCTTGTGATCAACAAGACATGGCTTGTTCGAGCACCAAGCTTCAGAAACACACTAAACCGCATACGCAACCCTCCCGTGTGGGTTGTCATGCATCCAGCTGGCGCAACACACTATGGTGAACAATTGCCATGGGTTCACAGCTTACTAATACAGCTGGGTGCAGCCCACACAATAAAGAACCCACGGTTCAGCCCTTAAACGTGGGCTACTGTGCGCCCGGACCCCAGCTTCGGGGAAACGAGCAAGCAAGCCTACTTCGCCCACCACAGGCGGCCTCCAGCGCACCCCCAGCAGCCCCTCTTCGCGGGCCGCTTCCGGCTGACGAGCCACGGTTCGCGAGCTGGACCCTGAGCGCGGCTAGTCACGTGGTCAGAACCCGGGCGACGAGCGAGAGGGAGGGAGGGGCTTCCCCGCTCCTCCGTGGGGGGCTCTGCGCCCCTCCCCCAGGCCCCGCCCCGCCCCTCACCGGGATCTCTGCCTGGTCGGCCCGAGGGACGCCCTTCTCCTTCTGCGCGTCCTTCCTCCTTCGCTGCAGTCGCCGCCTCAGCGGAGCCGCTTCTGCCCCGTCCCGACGTCGGTTCCTCTCTCCCCTCCTCCTCCCCCGCCCCTCGGCGCGCTCGCGTCACTTCCGCCAACGTGCGCCGACGAAGGCGGTCCCCGCGCCTGGGCGAGACGTAGAGCTAGGAAGTGAGAAAGGGTAGAGGCGGTGGTGCTGCGCAGCCGGGAGCCCCGTCGGTCCGCCCGGAATGCTCCACCCGCTCCCGCCTCCGGATGGGTCGAACTCCAACCCCCACCATCCGCGGCGGGGCGGAGGCCTCCGCGCCCGTCTCCGCGGGTGCTGCTGCACCCCTCGGCGGGCCCCGGAGGTGTGGGGGTCGCGCAGCCCCCGCGCCGTTCAGCGCCAGCGGCGAAGGCTGTGCATGTGCGGAGCCGGCGCCCGGCTGCAGCCTGGGCGGGAGGCGGCCGGGCCCGAGGGCTGCGGGCGGGTGTCCTGGCCGGAGGGGAGCAGCTCGCAGCTCGGGGTGCTCCTGGAGCCAGCCTGGGCGCTGGACAGCCTCGGAGCGCCTTCTGCCCGCCTCCACTGCTGCCCCGGCGCTGCCCTGCCCGGACAGGGATAACCTGGGTCGGCTCACGTCTGAACTGCTTGTGATCAACAAGACATGGCTTGTTCGAGCACCAAGCTTCAGAAACACACTAAACCGCATATGCAACCCTCCCGTGTGGGTTGTCATGCATCCAGCTGGCGCAACACACTATGGTGAACAATTGCCATGGGTTCACAGCTTACTAATACAGCTGGGTGCAGCCCACACAATAAAGAACCCACGGTTCAGCCCTTAAACGTGGGCTACTGTGCGCCCGGACCCCAGCTTTGGGGAATTGTAAGCCGTCCTGAGACTCACTGGGTATTGGATGGGGTAAAAAATACCCAAATAAAATAAAATAAACTGGAGGACTGCGATGCGCTCCACCTGCGGCTGCTTTGCTCAGAAGTTGCCGCTTGTTCGAACTGAGGCGGCCAGCTGCATCATGGGTTGCAAATAGTCTGAAGGGACAGCACGAATTCTGGCCTGTGCACATTGGCCGCCGTCGGGGTTTCAAGTTCAATTCAAGGGGCTGCTTTTAACCTCTCGAGCCTCACACGGCTTGAGATCACAATACCCCATCCTGATGCAATCCGCCCAGGCACTGCAATCAAGATCCAGGGCTTGTCCCCGATTGCCACCTCCGCGGGAAGCTCGGCAGCTGGAAACACGAAGGACCTGTTTTGTGCCAGGCCAGTTAGGAAACAAGCTCCCTGCGGAGGCCCGCCTGACACCAACAGTCATATTTTTTCTGTACCAGGTTGAGACTGTCCCCTAACACAGGACATTGACCTTATTTTTCGCTCTATAAGACGCGCCTGACCATAAGACGCACCTAGTTTTTAGAGGAGGAAAACAAGAAAAAAAATATTCTGAACCAAATGGGCACATAATCACAGGCACATTCCCCATCGCTTCCCCATGGGCTGCACATCTGACAGACTTACTGCACACACATATTCGCTCTATAAGACACACAGACATTTCCCCTTCCTTTTTGAGGGGGAAAAAAGTGAGTCTTACAGAGCAAAAAATATGGTAATTAGCTTTAATATTATACAGGGGTTTATGTCAGCTCCTTAAACAGGTCTTAACATTTCTATAAGTTCTTGTAGCTTTGAAAATGTGCTTAAAATCTGGCTTGCGTACTTCAATTTTTATTGCACCATTTCAACACACAGTATGTTCCAATACAAAATACAGATTATATACAGGAGTGGGATGAAATCACATCACTGGATTCTCTTATTGCACCGTCTGAACACAATACGAAAAATAACCATTTTCCACTGAATTTGTATCTGGGTATTTGTTGGTTTTTTTCCCCCAGAAGGCAGGGAGCCCTCAATGCTGTGCATGCTAACCGACAAGCAAGCACCACGAAACTACGCAGGGCTTACTTCGAAGCAGACATGCAAAGGATTGCACCATCGTGGCCAGTATGCACGGAGCAGGGCCAACGGTGTGCAGCTCCACAGGCATTTTACTTATTTACAGGTTTATCACTCCATATTACAATATGCGGTTTTCAAAACAGTACAAGAACATTAAAACAATGTGCTAAAATTAAGAGAATTAAAACTACGGCTGGTTAATTCATGAGGGCTTCCTGAAATAAAAATACTTTGGCCTACAAAGTCACTACATGGTGGGCATGTTGTGAGCGGAGCCAGCTGGAGCCGGGGGTCAGACTAGATGGCCCAGGAGACCCCTCTGACTCACTCTGCTTCTATGTTTCTGTGTTACAATTCCGAACAGCCCAGCCAGCATTGCAATGGAGAGGGATGATGGGAATTGAAGACCAAAGCAAGAGGCCCATTCCTGACCTAAAAACACCTAGGTGAAACATACTTTGAACAAAGCAAGTGAGCTAAAATGAAGCCCTTCGTCTTTTGTTACCTGCCCAGGGAGCCTTGGGCTATTGGACAGTATGAAAATCAATCAAACAAACAAGGTAACTGTGAAATCATTTAGCAGATTTCCGTAAGTGTCTCATTAATTCTCCACATTGTTAAATGCCAGCTTATTTGCACAAGGGAAGAGGAAATGTTTAATTCACAGAACTGAGAGCACGCAACAATAATCGTACACGTGTGTACACAGCAGCAAGTTCCAACGTGCTCAAGAGGCTCGTTCCTTCGTGCAGCTGCTCCCAACCAGATGCGAGGTACAGCCCAGCACATCTGGAGGGCTCCAGGTTGGGCAGGGGCTGCCTCACCATGCTTACAGGTGGCCCCCACCTTCTTCATGCACATCAGCACCTGTTCTGCATGAAGGTTGTGCTCAAATGCCTCGTGGCTTGCCACAGTGACAGGAGCCAACCTCAAGACCGGGCCTGCTGCACCGTGGGCGGCCCCAGCCCCCTGGAGGTCCCCAGCAAGTCTGAAGCCAGGCGTGGGGCAGCCCCACCTGCAGTGCCACGAAACCACTGCCTGTGGAGCTTGCTGGCACTGCCGCACCAGGCATTGCATCCACGCGCAAAGGCGCGCTCGCTCTCACCGGGGCCTACGAGTCCACTGCAGGGGGCTGGGGGCCGCTGAGAAAGGGGCAAGGGCTACGTGCGGGGAGCAGCTGAGCCAGGCTCAGCGAGCTGCGGGGGAACTCAAGCATGGAGAACCTGGCTCGCCTTAGCATTGAGGGCAAATCGCTGGAGCTTCCTCCTTTCCCGAACTTCAACCCTTTCCCAACTTGGTGCTTTCCACATGTACACAACTACAGCTCCCATCATCCTCAAGGGCCATGCTGGCTGGAGGTGAAGGCAGCCATAGCAACATCTGGAGGAGACCAGGCCGGGCAAAGCAGCAATACTGGGAAGGTGGTTTTGCAGCCTATAAAAAATCCCAAAGCAGAGGGCAGCCACAATGGATCCTGATAAATAACCCCGATTTCTCATTTCACTAATAAATGCAACCAACACAGTACCAGGTGAGGCATCAAAGAAGAAAACAGCCCTTTCAGATGCTCAGAGAAATGGAAATAAATTATGTGACAGCGGACTTAGAAATGGGGCACTGAAGTGAGCACACACGCACACACAAACGTACAGAAACTTCAGGCCTTTTTAGACAGAGTGAACTCGTTTGTCAAAAAATGCCTCTGAACAAGCTCAGCAGCTTTGCAAGGCCCTGTGTCCTTCTCTCCCGGAGGGCACCACGCAAGAGTGCACTGGGCCAGCAGGAGGGGGTGTGGCTGAAGTTCCTGACCCCCGGCAGCCGCATCACGAGGCCAACACTCCCCTGCACGTCCTTCCCCGACCCCGGCGGAATGAAGCTGCTCTGGGAGGACACCCTGAAAGACGACAGGCCGGTGAGCGGGAGCGGAGGTCGCCTGCTGCGCATGAGAGCCCTTCCAAAGAGAAGGGGGGAGCGGCAATGGCCCAGGCGCCGGGCGCTTCCTCCCAGAGGTCCCGCCTCCCCAGGTGAGCTGCCAGCGTGCTGCCCAGCCCAGGCAGGGGAGCTCCAGCACGTCCTCAGGGCACGCCGCCCTGCAGGCTCCTCCTCGAGCCCCTCGTCCATCCGGAGAGCCTCACCACCACGTGATCTTGAACTCGTAGATGGGGCGTTTGCAGTAGTAGTGGTTGATCAGGTGCTTGTCGCAGACACCGATGCACTGGTGGTCCACCGTGATGCCCCGCCTGGAGAGGTCCGTCACGATGCAGTGCAGCAGGTCATAGACGTCTGCCACGGCCTCCCAGGGCCCGAAGGAGACGTCCACCTCACAGTGGTGCTCGAAGAGCTTGGCCTCGCCATCGCCTCGGTCGAAGCGCAGCGAGTTGAAGAGCGGGCACTCGTAGGGCGTGATGGGCATCTCCTCCTTGAACACGCAGATCTTCAGCTTGGCGAAACGGGCCTTGCGCTGCACGGCCCGCAGCTTGGCGATCTCCACGATCCGCTCCAAGTGCTCTGCAAAAGCGAGGGCACCGCAGTGACACGCTGGCGGGCGGGGGGGCTTTCGCTGGGGGCTTAGGGCAGATTTCCCTTCGCCTGGTGCCCTCCAGATGTGCTGCCCAATAACTCCCCACCATTCCCACAGCTGCTCTAAAACATCTGGAGGGTCACAGAGAGGTTGGGAGCAGCTCATTTAGGGAGTCCTTAAGCTGCTTCAGGGAGGCACAAAGAGCCTCATTTAAGACTTCACTCCTCGGGGCACTGATGAGCTGCACACTTCCACCTTGCGAGGGGTCTACATGGCGCCCCTCCTCCTCTCTGCTGCTAATCTGCAAACAAAGCCCCTGCAAAGTAGGCCAGGCTGACTGGGCGCTGGCCCAGCGCTGTCCGAGCAGCCCCACGCTCTGCGTGGAACGAGAGCCCAGGATTGCGGACACCCAGCACTTGACGCACGATCCCAAGATGGCATCCTTCTCACAGCACCCATGCAGTCCTGCCCTGGCTTGGGCTTTAAGTCCACTCCATGTCTGGCCTCCTTACAGGTGGCTCCTGGCCTTTTCGAAGCAAAACTGAGGAGCCCCCCCATCCACCCCATACATGCAATAGACTGTGGGGCCCAATCCACAGGCAGTTCTGAAATGGCTGAGAGCTGCTCAAGAACACCATCCTTCCAAGAGCAAAGTCCTGTGCTCCAGCCAGATCTGCTCTCCTGCCCAAATGGCAGCAACTCCCAGAGGAAAGGCGGAGTGCCAGAGGCAGGAGCGGGCGAAGGGGAGATCAGTCAGATCCCCCCACCCCCCGGAGATGAGAAGGGAAGTAGAGCCATTCCACCACTCGTGCTTAAAGCCACCTTGATCTCCTTCCTCCCGTCCTTCCCATCCCATTTTCCTTGCATGCTGTGACTTTTGAAGAGCACAGGCCAGAGGGCAGGGGCTGCCGCCTTTTGCTGCCAAGCTGCGACCTGCTCCAGGGGCCCTTTTTCTAGCTGCGGAGCAGGATAAAAATCCTGACAAGCAAACAAACAGCAAAATATACGTTGAGGGGCCCAAACTGCATTCGGAGGGCAGCCTTTCAGGGAGACCCAATCTGCACTGCGCTCTTAGTTCTGGGGTCCTTCCAGGCTTCCCCGCGTGAACGCTGATGCCCCGCTCCCAGGCAGCTTGACCGGCTGCCACAAGGCAACCGCACGCCACCGCCCGACCGCCCTCTCCATTTACCTTTGTAATAGGGCATTAAGCCCAGGAAAGCCTGCCGGACTTGCTCTCCTTTAAGAGGCTGCAGCTCCTGTAGGCTGTCTAGCAATGGTCCTATGGAGTAATATTGGGCTTCCTTGTAAACTGACCTCACGCGCTCTCTCGGAGGCAAGTCGCCGGACCGCAGAAAATTAAGGACATCTCTGCAAAGTCAACAAAGAAGACGACATCGGTGCGGAAGGTCCTTCCGGGACTGCTGCCCCCTCCTGTTCCCCCTTCTTTTCCAGGATGTGGCAAGCAATACGCTTAAATGGGTAAAACTGCAGGCCCAAGCGCTTGGAGGGCAATTTTGGACATGCTGAGACAGAGAAAGTCCCATAGTCCAATGCAAATCACTACTGCATGCTGGGAACTGTAGGATGTTGTTCTGACGCAGCACGCAAGGAATTGCACTCTGCACTCATGGGTGCACCCTCCCGAACCAGCAGGCTTGGGATGCTGGGAGAGCCAGTTCAACACACCTGAAAGGCCCCCGGTTTGGATTGGATCAAAGACTTCAAAAGCTGCCTTTTGCATTTTGGTAGCAGCAATGACACACTGATGACACACTGACAAGCCGATTTTTATTTCCTGCTATTACCGTGGTGCCTTGGCTCACGAACTTAATCCGTTTCACGACCCGAATTGGTCGTGAGTCAAGTCAAATTGCCCCATAAGGTTCAATGTAAATAAGGTTAATCCGTTCTGTAAATATTTTTTTTAAATCACAAAAATTTGAAACTTAGTAAAAAAGAACACTAACCTGGAGCGAGGGTGTTATAGTTTGGAGGGAGAGTCGAAATGATAATCGTGCAACAGCGATCGTGCTGGGGGGGGGACGGGGGATGGGAGACACCTGCGACTGCGATTGTGCTCGTGCAGGGAAGACGGCTGCGATTGCGATCGTGCTTGTGTGGCAACATGGCCGCAATCGTGGTCATCACAGAACGCGGAGCTCGCGAACGGAGGCAAAATTTTTCTGAAATTTCTGCTCGCGACCCAATTTGGTCATGAACTGAGGCATTCGTGGGCTGAGGTACCACTGTACTAATAATCACTTACCATTAATCATTAATTACTAATAATCTTACCTTTCTTGTAAAAAAAGTACATGCTTTAGGAGTACAATTCGAATATAAAAATACAAAAGAGATAAATCCAATGTCCATTACAATGCCATTAACCCCCATTCTGAGCTCCTCTCCTTCAGAAAACTGTAAATTGCCAGCAGCGATGCTGAAAGGCTCCCTCACCGCACCCCCCCCCCCATGGAAGGAAGTGCCAGAAGGGCAGGCATGCACAGGATGCAAAAAATGACCGACCAACCACGGGTTTCATAGTGGTGCAACAGCCCCAGCAAGGGAGAACTGGAGGGACGTGAACAGGGCCAGAGCGAGCAGGGACGCAACTCAAGCAGCACCCTGGAAGGCGGCCACGTTTCAACCGCTGGGGACCATGCGTGATCCACAGGGCGCACCTCCCAGGATATTCCGAGGGGTTCTAGGACGGGCATCTCGGGCCACTTGCTGCAGCCAGCTGGGGCTGCCAAAGTTTTCGGGGCCGGCCCTGAGAGGGAAACACCCCAAAGGGCAGGGTCCTCTCCACATTTGTCCAGGGAAAGCCTCGTGTGCACTCCCTGAGCTCTTATCTCTTGCTGAGGGTCTGTTCAAAAAAGCACACCTGGCAAGAGCAGGGCAGGACACCTTTATTCTGAAAGAAGGCTCACATCCAGCCTGCTGGAACGTCCAAGCCTGTTTCTGGTAGCAGAAGCAGAACAGATGTTTTGCTTAATCAATCCTATTACCAGGCACACGCAACGTAAAAATTAAGAGCACCTGCCGCCTGCCACTTGACCCTGTCCAGAGCTCAAAGACGCGGTGCAGGCAATCTAAACGGCTGACCGCCAGCCTCCCCCCGCTAGTCTCCCAAGCGGATCCCATGTGTTGCCACCCGGGGCTGAGTCTGCCTTCGCTCCCACCCTCTGGGCCTATCTGTCGGCAAGACGCTCTGACATATGCCAGGCCTGTGAATGAACGTCCTCCAAAGCTGCCTGGGTTGGACAGACCTCGCAACCTCAAGGCCGTGGAATCGATGGAATGGAATCGATCCGTCTAATAGTTGGTCCTCCTCTTCCTACTGCCCTTAGTAACACACAAAACCCACCACCAAAACCCCTCACCAAAAGTGTGAGGCCACCACCATCACACCGTGCCTCACAGCAGGTCACGTCCAGGGAAGCCACACTGGGCATGAGCTGAGCATGAGCCAGCAGAGCGATGTGGCTGTGGAAAAGGTGAGCGCAATCTTAGGCTGCCTCAACAGGCACTTGGGGTTTAATGCTTGGAAAACAGTAGTTCACTGTGTCCAGTTCCAAGCAGTTGACTTAAGGAAGGATTCAGGCGAATCAGACCACATTCAGCCAGGAGGAGCGGGGGGCTTGAAACGAGGCCCTGTGAGGAAGGGCGGGAGGGCCTGGACACGCTGGTCTCCAGGAGAGAGGAAGGATGTGCTGTTCCAGCCCTTGGGGGGGGTGTCACGTAGAAAGGCCACCGGGCATGGAATGGCAGCCTTGGAGGGGAGGCGGATAGGAGAACGTCCCGAGCTGCCGGAGGGTCAGGCCCGGAATCCAGCTGGCTAGGAAGGAGGAGAGCGCAGCTTTGCTGGAGGCCTTTGAGCAGCGCTGGGCGGGAACGGGATTCCTGCGCTGGCAGTGGCTGAGCTCCATGGCCTCGCAGGCCCCTCCCAAGTCTATGATTCTATGTGAACGTGTCTGCACTCCGATATGGCTGCATGTTGAACCACATACAGGAAAGCTGCCTGGAAACTAACAGAAGCCCTGATGCACTGCCTGGCAAGAGATCTCGTAATGCTTCACTTGATCCACTGCTACTCCCTGGTTGGCTCCGAGAGGCCATGCGGAAAAAGCAGGAGAGCAAGGTGGGTTCTGCGGGACTCAGCATACGAAACTGTCTGCCCGGCTCAAGCGTGTGACTGAAGGGACGCATACCCGAAAAAGGCTCCATCTCTGTCGATGAAGTATCTGCCCTCGGCATCTTGTGGGATATAATGCCGGCCGCTGAACATGGCTGACAGCATGGTGTCCTCGTGGCGCCGCAGGGTGGACAACCTGGTTGTGAAATGGACTCCTCCGACGTTCAGTGGAACCACTTCAGGGAACTGGAAAGAATAAGCGGATCTGAAAATGTTTGTGAGAAAATCGGGTGTCGTGTAAAGCAGGGGGGGGGGGGCATGTCTCCCTCTTGATGGGGGGAGCTGCTGCTTTGCCTGTAGAAGGCCCCAGATTTGATGCCTGACATGGCCTAGCTGCACTAGGAGGGTACCTGGCCTGCCCCCCGGAGAGGGGCCACGGCTGCCAGCCCAAGAGGCTCTGCTTCCACCTCAAATAGCCTCCCCTGTTCTTCTCCAGAGTGGGTGCTCTCCGCCTGTGTTGGGTTCCAGTCCCCAGGGCTGAGGGATGCTGGAAGCTCTGGCTAGCACCTCTGGGGGGCCCTAGCTTGGGGGAGGCTGTCCAAGACCTCAAGGTCACCCAGCGAAGACAGCTGGCAGCTGACTTCAGGCAGACCAAAGTGCAGGACATGTTTGGAATTCATTGCTGAGATGTGGTGAAGGTGGCCAGGGGCTCCAATGACCGGACAAATTCATGGAGGAGGCAGGCGGCTCCCTCGGGGGCTACAACTCACAGTGGCTGCATTGTTCTTAAGAAAATTCTTTCCTGCCCTCCCTCCTTTAGCAAGCTGCTCATGGCAGCCAGAGCACACCGTTCAAAAGCTAGCAATGCCAGCAAATGGCAAAAAGAGCAGCACGGGAAGCCTCTGGCCTCGATCCCCAGCCGAAAATGACTCAGCAGCAGATGACTTCATGGTGGAGGCAAGCGCAGGGCACAGGCCGCTCGGAGGCACACAAGGTGCACAGGTGCACTCAGAAGAGGCGTCACTGGAGCCACAGCTGCGCACATGGCCCAGGGCGTTTGTGCCCAAGAGCAGCCCGGCCTGGCCCCTCTGGGAATGCCCAGCAACTCCAAACGGTCTCTGGTAATCCCAGCTGGCAGCTGAGGAGCCAACTGAGTGTTCCCAGGCAGGGGTGGTGGGCCCCCCAGAGCGACCTCATCTCCTGCTTCCGCTCTTTTCCTCCGACTGCAAGAGCAAGGACAACCCCGGACACAGGGAACGCCGCTGCCTGTGCCCAGGCCTGGTATGGGACTGGTATCAGCTTGGCAGCTCATTTTGCACACTGCCTGCTTGGCTCTCCACTCAGAACACAGAAGGTACTCCAGCTGCCTTCCCTGCATCACTCCCATCCAGATGTGCTGGGCAGCATACCCCAGCCAGATGTGTGCTACTTCTCAGACCAAATAATTCAGGCCGCTTTAGGGACGATTCAGAAATCAGCAACTGATCCAAATGGCTGGACTGCAAAAACTCTGCAAAATGATGAATACCACAGCAGCCTGGCTTTTCTCAAGTCACACAGATACTCAGACTTAACAATTTCTGGAATTCTACATATATTTAGGTGCAGAGAAATCTGAACAATTAAAAACACCTACCAGAAATACAAATTGCATCCCATAGGCTAAAATGTGAAAAGGCACATGGTGGGATTTACATATCTGGGGGAAAGCCGTACATTTTAGAAAGTGCAAATTTCTGCAAGTGTGCACAAACATGAGTTTGGGAAATGAAAAGCGATTTGATTCAGTCCATGAGTGGATGATGGAACAGAAGTCTGCAAAATACAGTCAGAATGGATTCAGCAACATCCATTGATCCCTCGAGCAGCCTAATAGTTGTAGATATTCCTAATTTACACAGATTTTTCCAGGTCTAAGCCTTAGCGGGAGTGAGGGGATTGCCAAAGCATTCAAATGTCTGGGAAGAAACTATTCCTCAGAACTGCAGACTTTGGTCAGAGATCAAGGGGCCACTGGGTAGCTGTAACCTTTCTCCAGGAAGAGCATCATGGCAAAGGGAGACCAACCTAGTCCCATATCAGCCGGAAAAGAAAAAGCTGCAGGTGGCTTGCTTTACCCTTTCCTGACAGAAAGAACAGACAATCTTTGAAAGATTAAGAACTGGTGCCTGAGCTTTGCTTCCCTCCTCCTCCCTCCGAGTCCTGTTTCTTTTTGTGTTGTGCCATTTAGATTGTAAACCGGGGGGGGGGGGGGGGAGATAGGGCATCTTTCTAAGCTGCTCCAGGAGCTGTTTTTGGCGGAGCAGTGAAATAGATAGGCTATCTTTTGTGCAGTTAATTGCATGCATTTATTACATTTCCATACCACTAAATAGCTGAAGCTTTCTGGGTGGTTCACAATTACTAAAACAATAAAACACAACATATAAAATATAAGCATTCAGAACTCCATTATGAAAGAGAAGTAAAACTCCAAGTAAAACCCAACAGCAATACAAAGATATTTAAGAAACAGCAAAGGACTTAAAATAGCAGAAAATGATGGGCTAAAATTATGGATGTTTTAAACATCCAGAGTGATTTTCAGGGCTTGCTTCCTTTGGGCTCCAGCAATGAGCGACAATCGCTGCTACTTCGAGCATTGTGTCTCGCCCGATAAGGAGCATCGTCTGAGCAACTGCCCGCCAAGCCCGAAGGCAGCACGTCGCTTTTGGACGGATCGCGCGCTGGGGGCTGCTCGGGGGTCCTCCCGGGAGGAAAGACCCTCGCTGGCGGCCCCGGAGACACGGCGACCGGGACAGCCGGCTGGCTGCGCACCGGAGTTCCCGCTAGAAATGCCAGGGACGGAGGCTGCGCTGGAGCCCCGTCCTTCCGCGGGAAACACGGAGGGGCGGGGCGCAGGGGGCGCAGGGCTGCCCCTCGGAGGCCCGCCGGCAGCGCGGCGTCCTCCCGGGAAGGCAGTCCGGGCACGCCCCCCGGCCGGCCGGCCGGCCAGCCCGCCCGCCCCGCTGCGGGGGTCCGGCCCTCCGCTCCCCTCCGCGGCCGCCCCGCTCGGTCGGTCGGTCGGTCGGTCGGTCGGTCGCGCGCGCGCGCTCGCTCGCTCGCTCACCTGCTGCGGGAGCAGGGGCAGGGCCTGCTCCGCCCGCGTGGCCGTCGGGGTGGCCGGCTCCTGGAAGTCGTCCTCGGCGTCGGAGCTCGACATGGCATCGCCCGGGGCCCCGCTCGCCTTCTGCGGGTCCGTGACCACCACCATCCCTCCGGCTGCGTCACGCGGGCGGCTGGGCGGGCGGCCGCGGCGGCGCGCCTGGCGGGAGGCAAGGGCCACGGTCAGCGCGAGCCCCTCCGCGCGCGCGGGGCGGCTCCTCTCGGGCGGGGCGGGAGCCTCCCGGCCAGCCCTGACGGCCGGGAGTCCCGCCCAGGGCGCACGCTCATTGGCCGCCCGCCCCGGCCCGGCCCGGCCCGCCATTCGCTAGCTCAAATCCGATTAGCCGCCGGGGACCGCCGCCGCCCCGCAGCCATTTGGCGATTCCCCCGCCTGTCCCCCGCAGCCCCGCCCCTGGCTCGCCGGCCTGCGCGGGGCCCCTCCCCTCCCCGCTGCTCCCGGCCCTGCACGACCCCGGCGCTCCAGGGCCGCGGGGGGGGGGGGCTGCGGGCCGAGGCTGCTGCCCGGGGCTGCGAGATGCGCGCCGCGATGGCCGGCTGCCTCGGGTCCCTCGCTCGCGTCCCGCATCCGGCGCCGAGGGGATCGGCGGCGGGGGGGGGGGCAGCCTGGATAAGCGCTGCAAATAAAGCTAACGCAGCCAGAGCCTGGGGAGCGGGGGGGGGGAATGCGCGCCGTGCTGCAAAATGCAGCCGCGGCCCCGACCCCCTGGGCCCGGGATGGACAACGCAGAACGGGCCTCTTGCTGCTCCGCAAGAAGCCTGCGCAAAACACGGGGCCCGCACAGCGCCTTTCGGGGGCCCCATGGGGCCAACTGTCCAGCAGGCGTCGCAGCCGGAGAGGTTCGATGAGGCGCCCTCCCGTTCAGCACATGCAATCCTGTCCCCGCGAAAACTCCCTCTCGGCCCATTCCTCCCCGCAAATGGCCATCCCTGCACATTGTCCATATCTGGGCAGATTTGGGGACCCTGAAAGACACCTTTAGGACTGGCAAAGGTTTGCCACTTTCCTCCGCTGTGACAACAACACAGGTCTAACTGAGGATGAAGCCTCCCCTGATTCCATGTCACTGGAAGCAGCTCTCCCAAATTTACAAATTGCTCGCCCACTAGACTACTTCCTCCTAATGCCTTAACCAGCGCTCTGTCACCTCTCCATGCAATTGCACACATTTCCAGTGGTTTAATCATATTCGTCTGTTGCAATAAATAGAACAAAGGTTCCCGGGGAACCTTACACACTAACAGGTTTTCTTTCCAGGAGTTGGCTCTCCATTACTTCTCCTCTCCCTACCAGGTTTCCTTAACGCAGTGGGAACAGTGAGCCATCCACACTCCTGCTGCCCAGATGGAACAATTCTATTTCTACTCTTGCAACAAAGTAAAATTGTTTTTTATGGATCAAAAGTGCAGTGCTAGGCATTCTAAGACAGAAAAAAGCCCTGCACCTCCCAGCTTTTCCCAGCTGGAAGGTGAAACTAAGCAAGCTGTCTACACATGCCCAGATTACAGCCTTCAAAAGACACGACCCGCATCATTCCCACCACAACTGTGTCTGGCAATGCTTGAAAATGAATGCAGATGCTTAGAAATTCCCCCAGCCTGGATTCTGCTGCAGAACTCCCGGGTTCCTTCCTAAGAGCAGATGAATACAAGGCATTTCTGCAGGGGCCATGGGTGAGGGGTTGTGTTCATAATGCTCTTTAGAGCTCTTACTCATCTGGCTTCCTGCTGTTACATACCCTCAGTCAGCTAGACACATCAGGCTGTTGATCTCACTGAAAGTTTAGAGCATCCATCGCAAAAGAAAGCATCTCACTGACTTAGCACACAACAGCTGACTCCACATGGCCTATTTTGAGTCAATATATCCAGGGGTTATTTTTCTCCAGTCACTGGAGACTAGAGGAGCAGGTCTGCCTCCTCCTCCACTGCTCAGAGGGAGCTGAGCTCGCAGCACAACACCACTGCCCTTTTGCTCAGAGGGGCTGGGCGCAGGTGCGCCCCTTCCAGCGATGAAGGACGTTATCCCTTGAGCTCCACCGTGCTCCTGCGTTCAGCTATATGTCGAAGGCACCGAGTAGCAACTAGCCTGCCATGACCAGTTGACCAGCTGCTACTAGCCTGGGGACACCCATGCTCCACCCTCAAGGTACTACATACTACCCAAAGAGCCTGTGTTCATGACAAACAAGTCACAAATTCTCCTACGGAACAAGAATCCCTCCTGGTATAAAAGCTTGCCACCTCAAGCAATGACTTGCTCGCCGAACCCTGCTCAGAGAAAAAAGGAGCCACGCATGCTCCCCAAAATATACGCGCAGGGCCCAAACATCCTCACTCTTTCCACTGCCAGTGAAAGAGGTGCCCCATTTAAAGGATGGATTACCTTCATTCAGACACGTATCAAGGGTGTGGGAGAAAGCTAGCTTGTTGATTATGATTCTGAGTATTGGGCATTAATGTTTGATCCATGGCTTATATAAATGCATTTCAATTTATTATGATGCATTTCCATCTTTGTTTGTAAACTGCTTGGGAAATGTTTCTAGGAGTAGATATAAAGAAGTGGGGGCAGGCAGGGGAAACTGCAGGGCCTGCTCCGTCTGGACTGTCCTCCACCAGGAAGCCCGAGGTGAGGCAGGGCTGTTCCATCCGCCCTGCTGAAAATGCACTTTTTCCTCTTCCCTCCCCGTCCCTTGTTGCTTACGTGTTGTGTTTTTGTAGATCATACGCCTGTCTTGTTTTGCTGATTGAGGATAGTCCTTTTTTAGCAGAGCACCAGGATAAAAATGCTTTAATGATAATAATAAATACATCTATTAAGTCGCATTAGCAATAATAATTCACCTTTCCTTCTCCACACCCCATGTTCATAACTGGTTCCTCTCCTTCCCTCTTTCTCATTCTTTCAGCCTTTTACCCTGTTTGGCCTCCCGTGGTTGCTGGACTACTAATCCCATCATGCACAGCCAAAGCTTCAGGTGGTCAGGTAGCCCCAACACACTTGAGCAGCACCAGGTTTGCTGCTGCCCCTGAGCCTGCTCCCTGCCGCATGAGACTACAACTCCCATCATCCCCGAGTGGGAACTGCAGCCCCAGCACCACTAGAGGGCGACAGGTGGCCCACCCTAGCTGGCCAGCCCCTCCAGATGTGGCAGGGCAACTCCCATCACGTCAGATTCGGTGAACCCTCCCTGCAAGCATCCTCCCCACGCCTAGGGGGCGCCCGCTCAGAAAAGGGGACGGGCCCACGCCGAGGGGAGGAGCCTCCTCCCCACCCCCGCCGCTTCCACCAATGGGAGATGGGCCCCAAAGGGGCGCGGCCGCGACAGCCGCTCCGTCTCCGGGCGGGGGAGTGTTCTCACGCATCGCCCCGCGCCGGGGGGCGGGGCAACGTTGCCGCGGCAACGCGCCCTTCCTCCGCGGCCCTCACCTGCTCCGTTCTCACTCCGCCGTGGGGAGCGGCAATGGCGTCCGCCCCGAGCAGGGGAGGCTCTGTTCTCAACGCCCCTGGCGTCGTATCCGTGACCCGCGCTATCCGGGCACTTTCGGAGCGGATGCACGGGAGAGGAAGGAAAAGTAGGCGGGCCGGCGGAGAAGCTCCTCCCAATAGGGGCCCTCGGATTGGCTCGAACGCTTCCTCTGCCTCCCGTGGCAACGTGACGCAGTTACCTCCCTCTCGCGAAAGCCGCGTCCGGTTGCCATGGAGACGGGGGTGCTCTGGGTCTTTGCCATCGCCGTGGCAACGGGATGCAAGGCCTGGGCGCTTTAACAGTGATAAAGACACGTGTACGCACATGCCCACACACAACACGCATGCATGCACACACAGCAAGATGGGTCACCTGCGCCTGTATGCTTGTTTTTAATCAAAATAAGAGTCTTGGGACACCTTGAAGACTTTGTGTGTCATCCTATGCATGTCTAGACCAAAGAAAGTCCTACTGTCCTGTGCATGTTCCAACCTACATCAAATGGCTTACAACGACCAGGCTAGGAAGCGCTGGGAGTTTTTCTGCCAAAGGATGCAGAGAATCGCACCTTTGGCAAAATGATTTTGCTAAAGAAGTCCCATACGCCAGGCTGAATCTGCCAAGTCTTTAACATGCCACAAAACTCTGCTGTTTGCAGGGGCAACAGGTTTACAGAGTAGCTAGTTGTCTGCGAATTTTTTCCACCCACAGCTCTTGGAAGGTACAAGTTAGTCAGTGGCCCTGGGGAAAAGGGGAAAAGGGGACAAGCAAGACAAGAAGAGGTGGAAGGAACATCAGGGCCTGCTCCACCTGGAAAACATGCGGGAGGGAAAGCCAGCCACTCACCAGCCCTGCAAGTCTGTTCGAATATTTCCTTTTCCCTCCCCATCCCTTTTCCTTGTGCGTTCTGGAGTTCGTTTTCTACTCATTATATGTAATCCAAGCCTATTCAGTAGGGGAGGGAGAAATATATTCAGTGGCTGTAGTCAGAAACTTCCCCTGTTGAGTTTTAACAGGTAGACAGTCTGCCATACTGTCTACCAAGGGAGGAAGGTAGCTCCTCTGGGTGTTTCATGCTTGTGTAAAAGCATGGGTGCCAACTCTTTTTCCCACGGGAGGACTCCTGGGAATTTTCATTCACAAAAATCCAGTAGATTTCATTCAGTCCGTACATGGAAACATTTTTATTTAGAAATTTATTTATTTAGAAATTTATAGGCCGCCCCTTGCCACAAGCCTCAAACATGTCAAGTTTTGGCTTACAGCAGCTCAGTGGGAAGGGATAGAAGTCCAGAAAGCGGGGAGAAGTTGGGAACCATTGCCATAACATGCACATCTCATTAGTACGACAACATCACAAACCTCTTATAAGTAAGCTGTTGGCCTGAAAAGCTGTTTTTGATACAAGTCATTCTGTCTTGAATTGATGCATTTTATGTTCTGAATGAACATGTGAAAAGTGAAAAGTGAAGAGGAACTAAAGAGCCTCTTGATGCGGGTGAAGGGGGAGAGCGCAAAAGTTGGCTTGAAACTCAACATTAAGAAAACTAAGATCATGGCATCTGGTCCTCTCACTTCCTGGCAAATAGATGGGGAAGAAATGGAGGTAGTGACAGATTTTATTTTCCTGGGCTCCAAGATCACCGCAGACGGGGACTGCAGCCAAGAAATTAAAAGACGCTTGCTCCTGGGGAGGAAAGCTATGGCAAATCTAGATAGCATACTGAAAAGCAGAGACATCACCCTGCCAACAAAAGTGCGTATAGTCAAGGCTATGGTTTTCCCAGTTGCAATGCATGGCTGTCAAAGCTGGACCATAAGGAAGGCTGAGTGCAAAAGGATTGAGGCCTTTGAGTTGTGGTGCTGGAGAAGACTCCTGCGAGTCCCTTGGACCGCAAGGCGATCAAACCGGTCAGTCCTAGAGATCAACCCTGACTGCTCTTTAGAAGGCCAGATCCTGAAGATGAAGCTCAAATACTTCGGCCACCTAATGAGAAGGAAGGACTCCCTAGAGAAGAGTCTAATGCTGGGAACAATAGATGGCAAAAGAAGAAGGGGACAGCAGAGGATGAGGTGGCTGGATGGAGTCACTGAGGTGGTTGGTGTGAGCTTGAGTGGATTCCGGGGGATGGTGGAGGACAGGAGGGCCTGGAGGAAGGTTGTCCATGGGGTCGCGATGGGTCGGACTCGACTTCGCAACTAACAACAACAACAACAACAACAACATGTTCTGAATTACACTTCAGTTGTAAATGTCTTTGTAAGGGCTTTGGGCCCTGAAAAATAGTATGAAAATATGAAAGGAAAACAGTTAAGCCCTAAATGGAACACCCCCCCCCACACACACACACACATCCCCCAAGTAATTATTGATCTATTTCATACAATTGTGCTGCTACAACTTTCTCTTTCCTTCCACTAGGGGCTGCCCTGTGCCGCCTTTTTGCTGAATTGCCTGACATTTTCTGAATTCTCTGGCTTCACAAGAAATCCCCCCACTTCCCCAAGTGTTGGATTGCAATCCTCACGCTGGCTGAGAATTATGGGCATTGCAGTAGAGAACTCCTGTAGGACAGCAGATTGGGGGACACTACTCTTCGGCCATCCAGCATTATACTGGGAGCACCAACAGAACTTGGTACACATGAGGCTGTTTATCTTGTGTCCTTACAACAACCCCTGTAGGTAGCCTAAGCTAGGAAACTGGTGCCAGGCTTCATGGCTTTGCACCCAGGTTTCCTTGGCTGAAACCAAGCATTGTTGTTAGTCGCGAAGTTGTGTCCAACCCATCGCGACCTCATGGACAACACTCTTCCAGGCCTTCCTGTCCTCCTCCATCCCCCGGAATCCACTCAAGCTCACACCAACTGCCCCAGTGACCCCATCCAGCCACCTCATCCTCTGCCGCCCCCTTCTTCTTTTGCCGTCAATTGTTCCCAGCATTAGACTCTTCTCCAGGGAGTCCTTCCTTCTCATTAGGCAGCCAAAGTATTTGAGTTTCACCTTCAGGATCTGGCCTTCTAAAGAGCAGTCAGGGCTGATCTCCTCTAGGACTGATTGGTTTGATCTCCTTGCAGTCCAAGGGACTCGCAGGAGTCTCCGCCAGCACCGCAATTCAAAGGCCTCAGTCCTTCGGCACTCAGCCTTCCTTATGGTCCAGCTTTCACAGCCATACATTGCAACTGGGAAAACCATAGCCTTGACTATACGCACTTTTGTTGGCAGGGTGATGTCTCTGCTTTTTAGTATGCTTTCTAGATTTGCCATAGTTTTCCTCCCCAGGAGCGTCTTTTAATTTCTTGGCTGCAGTCCCCATCTGCGGTGATCTTGGAGCCCAGGAAAATAAAATCTGTCACTACCTCCATTTCTTCCCCATCTATTTGCCAGGAAGTGAGAGGACCGGATGCCATGATCTTAGTTTTCTTAATGTTGACTTTCAAGCCAAGTTTTGTGCTCTCCTCCTTTACCCGCTCCTTCAACGTTCCCTTCATATCTCCAATTTTCTTGAAGAGATCTCTGGTCCTCCCTATTGAATTGTTTTCTTCTATTTCTTTGCACTGTTCATTTAGGAAGGCATTCTTATCTCTTCTAGCTGTTCTCTGGAATTCTGCATTCAATTGTTTGTATCTTTCTCTTTCTCCCTTGCCTTTTGCTTCCCTTCTTTCCTCAGCTATTTGTAGAGCTTCCTCAGACAGCCATTTTGCTTTCTTGCATTTCTTTTTCTTTGGGATGGTTTTAGTTGCTACCTCTTGTACAATGTTGCGAACTTCTGTCCATAGTTCTTCAGGCACTCTGCCTATCAGATCTAATTCCTTAAATCTGTTTGTCACCTCTACTGTATAGTCATCAGGGATATGATTTAGGGCATGCCTGTGTGGCCTAGTGCTTTTCCCTACTTCCTTCAATGTAAGCCTAAACCGAGCATCGCATCGCTCTACCTCACTAGGGGAAAGCACTGCACATCCAGTCATTCCATGCAACAAGGGAGCATATGCATTCCCGTTCCCAGCCTGTTGCTTTTTTGAGTGCTGTCTTTTTAGACTACAAGCTTAAAGGTAGGGATTTCCTCATCCTACTGCAGCCTTCCCCAACCTTGTGCTTTCTACGGCTGGACTGCATCACCCAGAATTCCCAGTCAATGGCCCTGCTGGATAGGAATTCTGGAAGCTGCGGGCCAAATGCCTCCGAAAGCCACCCGGATGGGGATGGCTGTTCCACCGAGTTCACGTAAGCCACTCCAGAAGTCTTCCTTACAGGGATGAAAATGCTTCAGGGTCACACAGCTATTGTGAAGCTCCCCTCCCCGTCCCGTCCTGCATTTCCACTAGAAACGCTTTGTGCCCTTCCAGCAATTCGAGGACGAGGGAAGGCTGGAGGGACATCAGAGCAGCTCCGATCTTGCCCCCCCCCCGCCATCTCCTCCCCTCTCATCCCCCCAAAAGGCCCCTTTCCCCTAATCTGAGGTTGCGTTCCTGACCTCGGGGGCCCACTCGCTCGCGTGGGTCTCTCAACACCAGTCCTGAGGGAGATGGGAGGCAGACCACGGATCCTCCCCACTGAGGTTGGAGCCTGCCTCCCAGCCCGGATCAGGAAATCAGCAGGCTCTCATGTCCCCTCAAGATGCCATCTGTGGGCCACAGGATCCAGGATATATACATGTTGACATTCGAAGGACCTGAATTTTTAATAACCACGTTATAAAATTATGGGTTTTCAGGTACAGGTGAAGCTCTTCAAAGTTCCAGGAAACGGAACCTTTTGCAGCTTCGTCTGTTCCAATATGAAGTGGCTGCTCTTCAGAATCTGGTTCAAAGGACCCTGCTTCTGGATGCCAATGTCTTCAGAGGCAGAGGAATAAAAGGGCCTTATCAGTGGTGGCACCGCCTCAGACATATTTACCTGTTGCCAACTTTGCTTCCATGCTGCACTTAAAAGAGGTTCCATTCTCTTGTGCCTTTGTTTCCCTCCCGGAGGTACAGCTCACATTCTTCCTCTTATTTCAAGGTATTGTTAATCTTGCACAGTTTTAACATTTAGTATCTATGTTTAAAATTCTGTTCTTGACAACCGCCTTAAAAGCCTTGTTAGTTAACAAGACAGAAGTTTTGACTACTTCTTCCCTGTTTTTTCAAACCCATGGGCAACTTAACAAACACACAAAAACAAAAAAACCCATCACATTTAAAGCATTTATTTTGAAAAATAAAATACAAAAGGTTGTTGAGTGTAAACATACAATTTCTTCCTCCACATCTCTGAAATCATCTTTTTAAATAATTAAAAATTCATTTTCACATGTCAATAAAATGGGGAAAAGAGCAGGCATATAAATCATTTGTCACAATTTAAAACACAGTAATCACCCTAATCAAGGAAAAGCAACACACGCACACACACACACACAACCCCCCTGCCTGGCTCGTAAGTGGAAAAATTGATGTACTAGATTAAGAAAAACACACCCCAAAGAACACCTTGCTGGGCATGGGCTGTGCCCACACTGTTTCTCAAGAGGGGCATAGAGATGACATCTAGGCCCCCTTCCCAAATCCTCATCTAGTCAGAACCACCAACTTGCTGCACGGCGCACACTTCCACATGGTCACAGCCCCACTGTCCACACGGCAGATCAGAGGGCCAAGGGTCAACCCTTTGGGCACGCACAGAAATGCTTTTGCCACGTTTCACATATTTAACAGCCCACATTCTATAATGAAGGACACACTTTCTGAATCACCCTTTAAAAAAAAATAAATAAAGTGCAAGAGCAGAGGAGAAAGAAATAGAGGCGGGATGATAGGTTCCATCTGCTTCTGCAGGTTTTAACAACAGTTGGGTAAATGGAAGGAGAAAGGAACAGCTCAGGATTTCCGGCCACCGAGCTAAGCATTTTGTCACGAAGAGTGCTTTGGGCGCATTCCACCGAGGCCATTCCCCGCTCCCTGGGCAGCTTCGGGGACATGGAAGGGAGGGGAGGCATACATTGCTGATGCCTTTGGAATTCCTGCAGCAGAGGGGTGGGTGGAGAGGACTGATTTCCCATCAGGCCGTCCCCACTGTAATGCCTCGATCGTGGGATCACTCACCCCACATAGCTCTGGTGTTTCAGCAGGGCTGCTCCGTCGGTCTGAAGCCCTGGCACAGAGATACGCATGTGCTTGGTTGGACACACAGGGAAGCAAAACAGAATAAAATCTTTGCATTTTTTAAAGAAGCAGTATGAAGCAGAAGAATGTTCTGGAAAAGCAGTCCAGCCAGTTCGCCGCCGATTCTGCCCTGGTGCATTCTTCAGAGGCAGCCAGCCTTCCTGGACGAGAGATGAAATGAAATGTCAGCTGTGCTGCTCAGAGGGTCAGCTCTCCCTTTGGCAAGTGCCAGCTGTGCTGGAGGATAGGAACTGCAGTCCGACAGCATCCGGGTGCCCTGGAGGGGACCATGCCTGTGCTAGCTGCTGGACCGCATGGAAGAGCCCAACTCTAGAGCCCAAGGGATGGGACAGCAGAGGCAGAGGGTCCAAACACGACTCCAGGGGCTGCCCAACGAATCCATCGGGAAGTTCCTTCACAAGCCAGGATGAACTGTAGGGGGCGTGCTGAGTAGCTGGTGCCGCTGGCTGGGGACAATGGAAGATGCTGTCCAACATCATCCAGAGGGCCTCCCCTGCTCCAGGTCTCAAGCTTCCAGTAAAACTTCAGAGCACATCCTGCAGGCGTGAAGTCTTGACTACACTTGCCCTCTGGACCTGGGCAGAGACAGGCCCTGCAAAACTTGGAGGATCCTTGGGAACAGGCAGGATTCAGTGGTGAGAATGCTAGGCTGGGTCTCAGGAGAACCAGCTTCCAGTCATCCATTCAGCCCTGAAGCTTGCTGGGTGACCTGGGGCCAGTCACTAGTGACCTCTTGACCTGACCAACCTCACAGGTTGTAGCGAGGGATAAAATGGGAAGGAAGACCATGTATGGCAAGGAGATCAGATAAAAACATTAAAGTGTTTTTTTAAGTTCTAATTGCAGTTGCTGCCAATCAAACTGGGGTCGTGAACGTGCGAGCCGCACAGCGCTTGGGGCCCTCCCTCCCTCAGAGGGCTTCCTCCCAGGGGCACCGCTACTGATCCCAAGCACAGCTCAAAAGACACAAGCGGGCAATTGCCTGCACTTACATTAAGTCCAATCCGCTCTTCTATTTCACCCCATCAGTCTGTCAAAAGAAGAGGAGGGAAGGAAGAGAACACATCAACAAAAGATCCACCGCCCGTTGAAACAAGCGACATTCAGCGATGAAACAAGAGGAACTTCCGACAGTTAATTCCGGAGTGCGGCGTTCTTTCAATAAAATCGGTCAAGAGTTGATTCCGGACAGACAGAAGGAGGGAGTTAGGGACTGCCCCCCCCCACCCAATTTCAAATCCATGCAAGGCGTTCCCAGCTATAAGGCTGCAGTAGCCACAGGCAGAACTGAGCAAACCCCCCGTTATAAATCTGCAGATGAATGAGCCCCCCACCACCCATTGAAACCACCCAAGTTTTGGGCAGCAGGATGCATTTTTATTTATTTATTTACAAATTTATATGCCGCCCCCTTGCAAAAAAGCCTCGGTCCTCCCCCAATCTGTGCACACCAGATGTTTTGGACTACGCGTCCCATCATTCCTAGCCAGCCTGGCCATGTGGCAGGGGTGTGTCATGCCCTGTAAGTCACAGTGCTTCTGCTCCCAGGGCCACAAAGCCTCACTTGCGCTCGAAGGGCTCCGGAAGGGCCTGGCCTCTATCGGCCACGAGGCACATGCCCCGCTCCGCACTGGGGGCAACACCTCGGGCCCGGGGAGCAATTCAGAACTGCAGGGCTTCCAGCACCTCCTTCCCCCCACCTTGCAAAGTCTCTTGCACATGCCGCTCGCCCCACTTCGCCGGAATAAACATCCAGAAAGAACCGCCTTGCCTCATGCGCCACACAGGGATGGGAGGGGTGTCAGATGGCAGAGGGCCATGAGCTGTTCTCCCCTGCAGTGGAGGAAAGGATGCGGTCCAACAGGGCAAAACTCAAGGAACCAGGCCTCAGGTTGGATGGCAGGAAGGACTTCCTGAAGGTTAGGACCCCTAGAATATGGCATGGGCTTCCACAGGAAGTGATGGCAGCCCCATCATGGAGGGCATTCAAGGGAAGATCAGACAACCACATGTTGGGGATTACATGGGTGGAGCCAGGTGGGGCCGGGGGTCAGACTAGATGGCCTGAGAGGCCCCTTCTGAATTGCTCTGTTTCTATGTTACTATGTCCTAATGCACTGACTTTTTTGAACCAGTGGCTTTGAAGGCCATTCAGCAATAAAGCAGCGCATTTGATAGGACTGGAGAAGGAAAACCGCTAGATTGGGCAAGAATGCGCAGCAGCTTGTCTGCATGAGTGTCAGCCAGATGTGGCACAGAGGCAGTGAGTGTCCCGGATGGCGTCAGCAGGCACCCTCTGTGACAGCTCTGGGGGACCCACCAGCGCACCGGAGCCCAATCCAGAGGAGAACCTCCTTGTACAGTGAGCTGGTTCCCCCGCAAAATATTATCTGGCTGTCCACCAACTTTAGGATCAGCACGGAGCCCCCAAATGTCAGCCACAGTGGGAGTTGATCAGCTTTACCAAGACGACCCCAGACTTTAAGGGTCCTCCACGTTCAGTGAGAAGGCAGGACTTCCAGAACACCTTTCAGGATGTTTAGGTGTGCACGCGCACGCACATGCACACGCGCACGCACACAGAAGAGCTGGAAGTCAAGCAGCATACCAGGGTGGCAGCACACCAAGCCGAACTGGGGCCACTCCCTCGTGGCGGCGCACTAGCTGAGCATAGCCGGCCAGGCCCACAGTGCAGGCCACTGAAGCGTGAGCATGGGACGGCCAAAGCACCCCCCGTTGCGCATCAGAGGGGGTGTACGCAGACACAAGAGAGAGGAGCGTATCAGGAGGCGCCCCGGTGCCTGCAGCCAAAAGCACGGGGTGGTGGGGTGGTGGCAGCCGGCAGACCGAATGCGCAAGACAGGCGGCGCCAGGAACTACCCCGCTTGATCAGCTCCTGGTTCACTGTGCCTTGACATGGGACCTCCTCTCCACTGTCTTCCGTGGCTGCAACGAGAAGAAAGCCATTGCTTTGTTTGCATGGCAAGCGGCCGGCCGCTCAGTTTGCCCAAGTTGTTCCAAAAAGAAAAAGCTTTTCATGGGCAGGGAAGGCCCCTGCCCAAAATCAGTCACGTCACAAGCCAAGCACACAGAACCCCTGTATGCGCATAACTGGTCTGGGAACCCCTTCCTGGAGTTCCTTCTCACTTGCTTGACAAGGCATCAACTTGATGCCCTCTAGATGTTTTGGATAATCCCCAGACTTCTTGACCACTGACTATACCACCTCTGACTATACCAGTGGGAGCTGAAGTCAAGCGGGAGGCACAAGGCTGGAAGGCTGGGGCTGGCAGATGGAAGAATACAAACATAGAAACATGGAGACAGAGCAAGTCAGAAGGGTCCTCCCAGGACATCTAGTCTGACCCCCAGCTCCAGCCGGCTCCACTCATTACATGCCTAGCATGTGCATGTCCAGCCTATCTTTGAACACCCTCACCGATGGGGCCTCCACCACCTCCCATGGAAGCCCATGCCATATCCCAGGGGTCCTAGTGATCAGGAAGTACTTCCTGACATCCAGTTCCCTGAGCCCCACTGGAATGCATCCTGCCCTCCACTGCAAGAACAGCTCATGGCCCTCCTCCACAGGACATCCCCTCACATAAGTCACTAAAAGATCCCCTTGGAGTCTCCCCTTCTGCAGGCTGAAAGGACCCAGGTCCCTCAGCCTCATCTCCTTTGGCATCCACCCCCCACCCCAAAAAAATGTCTGGCTTGTGACCCTGCGCTATACTGATTTGAGCTTAGTTATGTCTCTCTTATAATGTGGAATCCAGAACTGGATGCAGGACGCTGGTTGTGGGTTCACCAAAGCTGTGTAGAGCGGTATCAACGCCTCCCTTGATCTAGAAGCCACACTTCTGGCTATGCAACCAAGGATGGTGTTCACCCTCTTGGCCACCGCATCACTCTGCTGGCTCATGTTCAGCCTGCAGCCGACCAGCACCTCGAGGTCCCTTTCACAAGTGCTGCTCTCCAGCCACTTGTCCCCTAACCTGTACTTATGATGCCCATTCCTATGCCCCAAGTGCAAGACCTTGCACTTATCCACATTGAACGCCATCCTGTTGTCTCCTGCCCACTTCCATCATCTGTCCAGATCCTTTTGGATCAGGAGTACCTGCTCCCCAGTTGTGGCCACTGCCCCCATTTTAGTATCGTCTGCGAATTTGATCAGCAGGCTGGTTATCCCCTCCTCCAGGTCACAGAAACATAAAAAGAGAGCGTGACAGAAGGGGCCTCCGGGGCCATCTAGTCTGACCCCCGGCTCCAGCCGGCTCCGCTCACAACATGCCCACCATGTGCATGTCCAGCCTATCCTTGAACACCCGCACCGATGGGGCCTCAGCCACCTCCCGAGGAAGCCCATTCCACACCCTCGGGGTCCTGACTGTCAGGAAGTGCTTCCTGGCATCTAAATGGAACCTGGGTTCCCTGAGCTTTGCTCTGTTTGAATGAACAGATGCACAGCTCTTTCCAAAGACTGGTCACGGAATAATGCTATCTTCCTTCCCATCTCAATGTGACAGGGGCAACAAGGCTGAAATTTGGCCCTTAATCCTAAATTTTGCCTCGCACACCAAATACATCAATTTTTAAATTTTATATTTTTATTTAGAGACAATACTGGGCAAACTGTCTGTGATGGCTGAAGAGGCTCAGGAGCACTCCATAATTTTGACCTATGCCAGAATTAACCGTTGTGGAGCTTGGGTTAAGTCTTGCACACGGAAGGGATGCCCTGGTCACAGCCTTACACAGTGGTGGGGAAGAGTCAGCCCTGCCCAAGGCCCCAAACAACCCAAGTAATACAAGAGGTGGACTTAGGCTATCTAGGGAGACCCTAACAGTCCACTAGCCATGGAAGCAAAATCAGTGAAGTCTCAGAGTAAAAATTCTCTCTTGCAGAATGTCCTTTAATGACCTTTTTCCAAGGTCTGCCAAGATCAGCTCAGGCCCAGAAAATGGAAAGGAAGGAAAGAAGGAAGGACAGACAGACAGGAGGATGGATGGATGGACAGAAGGGAGGAGGACGGACGGACAGATGGATTCCAGGAGTCATGTACAACACCGCAGTAATAGACAAACTTCCCACCATTTCAGGATTCTTGACACTTTTGACAGCATTTTGAGCTTTCCCTCTGAGCTCTGGGACTTGCCTTTGGTGGAATCGAAACCAGCCTGCCCCGAAAAGAGCTGGTCCACCCCACATGCCCATCCTCATCAGCTGAGGGGACCCAAGGGCTGAGTGCGCACCCAGGGGTCAAGTCTGGGCTAAGCCCCTTCGGACTGCGAGGCAGTGGAGGTGTGTGCATGACAGCATGCGCCCCCAAAGAAAGAGTGCCCCCGATGGAGAAAGACGGCAGGGAGCCTCCCTGACGCCCGGGAATGTTGTTTGTCAGTTCGCAGCATTCAGTGCCACAGGGGCTTGTCTGGAGGTGGAAGAGGGGCAGGCCAGACATGCCGTGACTCGGCCAGAGGACACGCTGCACCTCCGCACGATGCGAGGGTGCCCAGCGCCTCCACCCCGAGGCCGACTCCGGGGGCTGCGCTCCACGGGGAGCGGGGGGAGCCAGAGGCGGAGGCAGCAGGGGCAGCAATGCCGGCCTGCCTAAGGGTCAAACTCCCATTTGCACCTCGCCATTTCGGCGTTTTAGAACGGGCACGGAGAACAGGGCGTCAACGCCAGGAAGCCACAGAAGTACCCATTGTCAAGGGAATGGCGGGGCAGCCGGGGAAGCCCTGAGGGTCCAGCTGAGACCCGGAAGGGCGGGATTCGGTGCCCATGCTTGATGCGCGCACCCAGGTATGCTGCGCTTTCTGGAATCCAACACGCCCAAAGCAGGCCACGGAACAAGCAGATGCTGGCAAGTCCTGATGCGTCACAGAAATAAAACACTCGGCTGCAACACACCTGAAGCATATCAATGCCTAAGGGCAGCGGATTCCCACGAAATTCTCCAGAAGCTCTGCACGCGCTCAGACCCATGAAGAGGCAACAGGGCCTCACGGGGAGGGATGGACAATGTGCGGCCGCCAGAGGCTGATGAACTACAGCTCCCATCTTCCCTCACCACTGACCACGCTTGAAGCCCAGCAACATCTGATGGGTCACGCCTCCCTCCAGCTCAGCCAGACTCAATGTGAGCAGGAGTCAGCGTTGTGAGTGTGCAGAACTGGGACTCGGGCGATCCGGGTTCAAGTCCCCGCTCAGCCATGCACCTCACAGGGTGACTTTGGGCCAGTCCCAGACTCAGCCCAACCCACCTCACAGGGCTGTTGTTGGGAGGATAAGATGGAGAGGTGAACAATGACGGAAGCTGCCTTGAGTAGCTTGGAAGGAAAAAGGGAGGGATAGAGATATAATAAGCAAACACCCACGATGGCTCACCTGTGGCATTCCTTTAAGGAACTCTGGAAGTCGAAATGCACCTTGATGGATCTGGAGAAAGCAGACAAAAGCAGACTTTTAAAATCCTAAATTGGATCGCCCATATTTTTACTGGGAGCTTCAGGCACCTTTCCGTACAGATCGCTCCAGGAAACCTCATACTATGTCATGCAAAACCCAACCCAGAGCGTATCGGAGACCTGCACACAAAGCGCTGGCCACTATGCAACACAGCCATTCGTGCTGCAGCACAGAGGTGGAAAGAAGGATCCTCCGAGAAGCACCTGAAACTAGGAGATGGTCTCAGGAATGGAAAGCAGTTCTCTTTTCAGCAAACGTCAATCGTGGAAGCAGAGGACTATCTGTGCTGTGACGGCATAGGCCAAGCTTTGCTAAGTGAAGGCCACGCAAGAGCAGAATTTCATTCTGCAAAATCTATCCAGTGCCACAACATCTCTTTCAGAAGGACTAAATCCTTGTTTCTATTTATATCCTGCCATTTCTCCTGCACGGAACCTAAGGCAGCTCAAATCATCATTCTCTCCTTGCAGAATGCAGTTGGTGCCAGTCAGTGTTGGCGTCATTGGTCTGGCTGGACTGACTATGACTCAGTTGAAAGTGGCTCCAGACCTTATTCACATCAGCTCTCTACCTGGAAGCACAAGGACTAGAACCTTTCTTTGCTTTTAGAGGAAGGATCACAGTGTGGTGCGGAAGCACAGGCTCTGCTTGCAGAAGGCCCTGGCTCCCGCCCCAGGGTCTCGAGGCCCAACTGCCGCTCTGGAGATGTGGCTGGCAGCCAGCGCTGCAAATGCTGGCTAGACGGACGGACCACCACGGGTCCAGTTCGGTTTACTGCAGCCTCTAGCATGCCTGTGGGGAAGACAGGGCGTGCTCCACGGAGGGACGCCCAGACAAATTTCCATGAGCCCTTCCACTGACACGAATGGCTTTTATTATCCAGGAGGCCCATGATGCCCAGGTCTTGCTTTAAAAAAACCAAAAATGGATAAATACATTGTTTGAACCTGAAAAAATAGATAAAGACAGTAATTATACACAGGATTGGGTGAAACCCCGGATGAGGGCAGGAGGGCGGAGATATTTAAAATTCAGGTCCCTGAGGTTGTAAAAATAAATTAATATTAATAGGGATAATAATAATAGGGATAAATTAATATTGTTTATATAACTATTGTATTTTAATCTTGTTGTAAGCCACCCCAAGGCTTCAGTGCGATGGGGCGGCCTATAAATATTTTAATTAATTAATTAATTAATTAAAAAAATGTTAGAACCACACTGCAGCTGGCTACAGCTGGCTGGCCAGCCGCCCCAGTGGGAAGCTCCCAAGTGGGCCATAAGTGCAGCAGCCCCCAGCAGAGGGCAGGGCAGGGGTCCACAAAGCTCCCTGGGCAGCTTTGGGCTAGTCTCTGTCTCTCAACCTGGCCTACCCTACAGGACTGTTGTGAGAATAAAATGGAGAGCAGGAGGAGTATGTGAACACGAAGGAAAGGCAGGATGTAAATGTAAAAGCAGGTAAAATGAAAGCGGCCACCTCCAGTGCCAGCACTTGGGGCTGCAATAGAAAGACAGTAATGACCAGTGGGCAGAGCACTTTGCCTTGCCCTCTCCTCCCTGGAGAGTGGGGTGTGGAACCCCAGAGAAAATCCCGGGGGTTGTGTTAAAGCAGTGCGTGGAGCCAAAAGCAGAACAGCTGGGTCCAAAATACTCCGGTTTCCAACCAGAACTTAGAGCATCCCAACGGTCGGTCGGGCTGAAACCCAGCCCGGTGACACTGCTCCTCGCGCGCTAGGCCCACTCGCCGCAGCCGCTTTGGGGAGAGCTTGGCAAAGTAAGAGCTGCCTTTTACCCTCCTCGTGTTCTCCAGCACCTTCTGATCGGGCTTCCCATAGTTGGGTGGGTTGGCAAAGGGGTCGTAGCCAAGCTTGGCCAGCATCGGCGCGATCGCCGGCATGTCGCGGAGGACGTCAGCAGGGATCTTCCCGACCCACTTGGACAAGGCCTCCACGTTGACCGGCTTGATGACTTGGTCCGTCGACCGCTCCACTCTGCAAAGCATGGAGGATTCGCGTTACTGCCCCAGTCTTGCCAGGCAGACCAACAGCCCCACCCTGCACCCACCGTGGGGCTGGACAACATTCCCGCCGTGCCGCAACTTTGGAACGTGCGCTGGGTGGCCAGATCCATCCATTCCCTTTTTTCTGGGACTCCAGGCTTTTTTTCTGCTCTATCAAGCGAAAAATACTGAGGACTAGCACCAAGAAGCTGCATGAGACTTCCCCAACCTGGTGGCCCCCAGATGCGTTAGACTACAAATCCCATCATCCAACTTGGAGAAGCAGAGCGATGCCACTTAAAGGAGAAATTCTGCAAAGAGGTTGCCTTCGCTTGTAATTCTTCGGCGGACCTGCGTGTCACACTGGAATTAGGGGCTTGGTTCCAGCCAGACTTTTACTGCCCTCCACCACCCCAAGTGCCATTTCTGCCAGGATCTAAATTAAGAAAATGACGGAGGGAAGTCCCAAAATGTATTGGGAAAGGGGGGATTGCAGACCGACGCGCTGGCCCTCCCCCACTCCTTGTGCACGCACTGTAGTCCCCCACCATCTCTTGCACAACTCACGCCATGACCAGGAAGGGTTAAGCACGGGTGTGAGCACAAACGCACCACCCTGCCGATTCTCCCCCGGAAATGTGCACACGCACTGGCAGCACAAGCCGATGTGCTGCTCCAGACAGCCGGCCTCCCTTCCAAGGCGTCAGTCTTGGGCCCCATGGCGTGTCTGAAATAGCGAAAGAAATGTGCCGGCATGGCTGAGACGCTCTTGGGTCTGTGCTCACGCCAGGATGGGCCTGAAAACTGTGCCTGCTGCATGGGGGGGGGGTCTCCCCTCCTGTTCTGCTTTGGCAGGTGCACGGGGGGGCTGGCGGCGCATTCCATGTTTGCTTAGCAGGATCCCGACGCACCAGCCACCATCCCGCACTTCCCTGTTCCCTTTCTGTTTAGCAGCAAACTTCAGTGGTGGGAAGGGGGGGGTGTTCCCAACGAAAAATATTTTGGGGTAGCCTGGTCTGGAAGAGGCAACGAAGATCAACCCACTTCACCAATGAAAGGCTCCTGGAGCAAATGAAAACTGACAGAATCCGCCACTCAGTGGATACAGATGGACAGACCAGCCAGCATTTTGGGGGGCTTGGAGGAGCCCCAGCACCTTCCCAGGCCACACCCCTCCCCACCAAGCACCAATGGCCCATCTTGGCTGCAGTTCTTTTTCCTCCTTCCAAAAGGCCAGCACACCTCCCGGAAAGTTTCCTCTGCTGGCAGTGAAGGCTTTAAGCAACAACATGCCGGGGGGGGGGTGCATTTTGGCCCCTCCCCACTTTGCCTTGGCGATCCATGGGAATGCGGCCCCAGAGGCTCCTCCAAAGGGGAAACACAGAAACAGAGCGAGTCAGAAGGGGCCTCCGGGACCATCTATTCTGACCTCCGGCACCAGCCGGCTCTGCTCACGACATGCCCACCATGTGCACGACCAGCCTATCGGGCCAAAAGAAGTTTTGCAAGGCTGTGACAGGGATGGCCCTGATGCGCGCACATGCTGTGATCAGCCGCCAGGGCACTGAAGCCCTCCGGCACGGCCTCTCTGGCAGTGCCACCCGCACACCCCTCAGCCGCAGCCCCATCAGACGAGGCCTCAGCCCCTCTGATGGCGAAGGCTCGGTCCCAGAAACACCCCGGAAGGCGGCCGTCCGGTCAAGGATGGCTGCTGCAGGCCAGGTCCAGGGGTTCTGCCCACGCTCGCCCCAAAAGCGCCCAGAGGCCGCCTCGCGTCGCCCACACTCTCTCCCCACCTGCCTAACACACCACGGAGGCCTAAGGAGGAAACCAGGCCCTTCCACCCTGGCAAGGCCTGCCGCCTTGGCAAGCCCTGCATAAAAGAAGGGGGAGGCGGGGCTGATGGGGCTTACAGTCCAAGGCTTTTGGAAGGGTCCTGACTGGGAGAGGTGGGATGGAGCCAGGACAAGAGGAGCACTCGCATCTCTCTTGCTAGAACGTGCGGCCCTCGAAAGAGATGGTGCAGAACAGCGGGAGGAGCGGGCGAAGCTGGCCCGCCGGGGTGCCTGAGCTGACCACGCGCCTGCCCCCAAGCAGCAGGCCACACGTGGGCGGCTCACCCACTTCTGTGCCGTTTCCTCCCATGGCAGAAGGCCGAAGTGCCCCATGAAGGCATAACAGACTGGGCTTGAAACTGAGGGAGGCTGGGATGTGGGCGATTCTGGCCCAGCCCCCTTTGCTCTGGCCCCACGGACCAATGGAGCACCCCCCCGAAAGCCTTTCCGAAGGGGAATTCAGCCCTCAAAAGAGCCAGCAATAAAGCTCTGGTCCCCAATCTGATTCAGTGGGCACATATGGCATATCAAATGGGTCGTGGGTGCTCTCACAAAATGGCTGTCACAGGGTGAGGCTTGCTCATTCATAAAAGGGCTGACACAGCAGGCAGGACAGGTCAAAAAATACGGCCTTTCCAGAAGGCAAACTGGACCTCGGGACAGTCCAGCAGGGCCCTTCAGATGGTCCTATGAACCCCCATGTTCAGAAGCAGTCTATCTTTACAGGCCTAGATATGGAAGAAAATCCTGCAGGGGTGCGGACCCTCCCTCCCCCACCCTGCTTTGGCCTCAAGCCGCACCAGGAGACACCTGGTCTTGATGCCTGGTTTGCTGAGTCAGGAAAAAGCAGCTGCCCACAGCTTGGGTTTGGTCCAGCACGGCTCTCCTTAGGACAGGCGGCGGAAGTGCAAAAGCCCTGCTGCCCCAGCAGTCTCCACCCTCAGCGCCACACGGTGCATCCTGCCCCGAATCCTGCTGACCCCCGGGCTCCGGCCGCTGTGACGAAGCAAGCGCACCGGCCCAGCCCCTCCCGGAGGAACGCGGCATCACAGCTGTTTCCCATCAAGGAACAGGCAAGCTTCAGCAGCTCTTATGGCAGCGCTCCCTGGCCAGGCCGGATCCTGCCAGCAGCCACGCTGGCAGCACATGGAAGCCGCAGAAGGTCCCGTGCTGCCCCACAGCGCTGCCAAAATCCCTTGTGGAATGGCAGCCGCCCCAGATTCCAGAACACAGGAGAAGTCCCGCTGGATCAGCCCCAGGGCCGTCCAGTCCAGCACTCGGTACACACAGCGGCAAACCAGCTGCCCGCAGGATCCCGCAAGCAGGGTGGCCACTCTCACACCCGCATGTGACCAAAGCTTTGGGGAGGCTGGGGAAAAATGACCCCAAATTACTGGCTCGGTCACCCAAAGCAACCCAGAAAACACAGGGTCTGGTTATCAGAATGCCAAAGCAGAGGCCAAAGGGCTCCACAGGGGGAGGCTGAGACACCGGGGGGGCCGCGGAGCGCAAAGTAAACATTGCTTTCTAAGAGGAGAGGAATGAGAAAGAAACCAACGGGGCCCGATTTTCCTGTTTGGACTCTGTCCCTCCCACAGACACAGCAAGCTTGCAAATGGCTTTTATTAAGCTGGGCGACCCAGTAAAGAACTGCGGCTCGATCTCCAGGCTCGAAGAGGCTCGAAAACCAGGCGCCGAGCATGCTTGGCTCTCTCGCTCTTTCAGAGGGAGTGGCTGGCCAGCACAAGCCGGAGTCCTGCTCAGCCCCCTCCTTGCAGGAGCCGCTTCTGAGCCGTCGGAAACTGTCTCCATACCTGCAAGAGGTGCATCGGGGACCTGCAGCCTCTCCTCACAACCCGCCTGCGGACCGGAAGCCAGAGGCAAAAGGGGCCCAGCAACGTCGGTACACCAGCTCTGATCCCACCCATACAAATGTGCACACTTTCAGGGTGCCCTAGAGCAAGGCATTCGGCATCAGGGAAAAAGCAGGCTGCAAAGGCCAAATGACTGCCAGCCACAGAACCCCCGTTTCCCCTTCCTGGCTCACAGGTTGCATGAGCTCCCACCACCCGCCGAGACGAGTTCCGAGGGGCTCAAAGGCAGGCCCAGGAATTCTAGTATACCGAACAAGGCATTGCAGTGGTACAGCGGTTGAACAGGCTCCTCTGGAAAATTTAAAAGGAACATTAAAATGGGAGGGAGGCAGTCAGTGCATGCAGAGAGGACTCTTTTGAAAGCATGGAAAGAAAACAGGCACGGATGGTGCCGGAAGCCCATGCTGCACCCTCCAGACCCCCAGGCACGCTTCTGAGAGAGCGCTGCTGCGTACACTTTCTGGTTAGGACACCTGACTCAGAACATGCGCTGGAAGTCATCCAGAGGCACAGAACACGCCCCACTCAGTATTAGGCAGTGTCTGAAGTTCCCATTTCAATCAGCCCTTAATTCACAACCATGAGGTCTAGAACCTTACTGGAGCTCTTGTGAAGATAGGCCATGCCATGAGAGAGCGCCTGCTCTGCACACAGAAGGCTTCACGGCCAGTCTCCCGAGAGCCGGCAATTCTGCCACATCTCTAGGTCGAGAGTGATCACATCAGAGCGGGTGGCAGAGATACGCAGAATGCGCATGCGTGTGTGTTTACACAGCATGTGAAATGTGGCATCGAGCACCTGTTAGCTAAACATTAATCAAACAGAGCCGGATCCCAAGTCCACTTAGGAGAGGCCATGCAAGGGGGTGGGGGAGGGCTGCGTCAGTGGCTGGGTGCAGGGCCCCCGAGGAGCTGGAACCCGGCACCCCAGAGCTCCCCAGAGCGCCACGCTGCCCCCCAACGGTCAACCGTCTGGCAGTCCCCTAACTCCTGCGCATTTTTCCTCATCCAATAAAGGCTGCAAAATGCCGCTCCCGATAGGCAGAAAGAACGAACTCTCCATGAGAAAGCGCTGCTCTCTACTTCTATCAAACTTGGGACTCTTTCTATTATTGGCTAGAGAAACGGAACTTCGCATAGATTTAAATATGTTTTTAAGTTGTCATAAATGGAAAGAGAAGGGTGTGGGGGCTGACCCAGCGGGCCCGATGTTTCTGATGATGGATGTTGTTTTTTGGGGGGGGGGGTTGTTTTTTAGGATTATAATTTCAAATAAAACTTATGTGAAAAATAAAAATAAAAAGTGCTGGCCTCTTTGCATTAGCTGCCCCTGCCCCTTCTGCCTTTGGCCTCACATGCTGCCGGGATGTGGCCCAAGAGCAGCAGCTCTGAAATGGAACTCGGCCCTGCGGCTGAGAAAGGTTGAAGACCCCGGCTGCAGGGGGGGCTCGCGTGGGTGTGGGCCCAAGGGGGGTCCAGGACACCCCCCTTTGCCCGCAGAAATAACCAGGGAAGAGGGCGAGCTTAATTAAAGGCAACCAGCGATTGCGATCAAGACTACGACACAGCAGGGATCGCTGGCTGACCAGGGGGAAGCGTGGGCCATGGGACGTGGCTGGGGCCTGCCCACGGGGCGCCCACCTGCAGTGCAGAACGTCCTGGGTAACGGTCCCAATCCCAGGTTTCCCAGAAGCCTGGAGAAGAAATGACTCACTTAGACAGGGAGACCCCACCGGCTTTTCCAATCATTTCTTCGTGGTGCAAGACGGCCGGGTCCCACGGGATGTGGAGGAACTTGAGCAGCGTCCTCAGCCAGAGCTCTGGGTGCAGGACAAGCTGCTCATAATGCACCATCATGCAACGGTCCATGCCGGCCTCCACGCACTGGTTGTACATGGTCTCGATGGCACGGTTCCACTTGGTCAGGCAGTCCCTGTAGCTGTTCAGGTCGAAGCCGGCGATGGTGACCTTCCTGGAGATCATGGAATGCACAGAAGCCCGGCCGTCCCGCACCATCAGGATGAACTTGGCATTGGGGAAGATGCGGGCCAGGTACGCGAGGGACTTGAGGGCAAACGGGTCTTTGTTGCACAGGAATGGCGCGGGCTCTCCGTGCTTGACGATGATCTCCAGTAAGAAGGCCTGCATGGCTGAGTCCAAGACCTCGTCTGTGACACCAGCCTCATCCAGCCGCATCTTCTCCTTGCTCGAGCGGGCCCACATCTGCTTGACGGCCAGGATACGTGGGATCACCCGGGTCTCCTCCCCACATCGAACGTCTGGGTGGGCGTCCAACATCGCCCGCATCAGCGTGGTGCCGCTCCGCGGAACCCCTCCAATGAAGATCAGAGGCATGTCTTTGTGGTAAGCCAAGGTGGCGTTCTCCTTCCAGGCTGGGCCCACTCTCAGGGCCGCTCGGGCGGCTTCTGGCCGCGCCGGCGGGCTCCACTCCTCGATGCGGTGGTGGCACTCCATGGCGTGCTGCCCCAGGTAGAAGACCGTCGCCGAACTGACGACCAGGCAGGCCAGCAGCAGGTTCTGTCTGAGTTTCCCAACCATCTTTTGGGGCAAGTCCTCCCTCACACAGACACAGCGGCTCGCCCGGCCTGCGCCAGCTGCTGCAGTTCACGACTGGAAGAACTCAGTCCCAAAACGTCCAGACCTGCGGGGGGAAGAGGAGCAAAATCAGACCAACAAGAACAAGAAGATGGAGCTGTGCTGGATGGTTGCAACCTAACTTCTCTTCTGTAAAATCACAGCGCTGTTAAGAACCATCACTTGACAGGCACAGAATGGCTAAATATTTAAATATTAACCATCTTAAGCATTTTCTAGCAAGATATTGTCATCGACCTGCAGCTTGTGGGCACAGCATAGGGTTCATGCTGTGGTCTAGCACCTTGAAGCCCTCCAAAAGTCCCCTCACTCCTGGCTATGCTGACTGGGACTAATCAGAGCTTGTGTTCAAAAACATCTGGAGCGATTCAGGATGTCCAAGGCCAACCATCTTTTCCCAGATCGTTTGGACTCGTGGGCCAGGTTCTTGCTTTTCTTGGTGGGGGCGGATCAGCGCATCTGCACAGATCATCACAACTGTGCGCTCACACTGGTGCACATTTGGAAACAAACCACATTCTCATGCAAAAAACTCGGTTCCACCAGTGAGCGCACAGTGGAATGACAGATGCCCGACAGTGCAGGCGAGGCGGTTTTAACACAACCCAATTGTCCAGCTCTCACACCCCTGTGTAACGTGATGCCAGTCCAAGGTTCAATATCCACTTCACGGGGCGGCGGGAGCGTCCCTGGGAGACCCCCTTCCCTGTCCAGGAGCCCAAACACAGGATGCTTGTCCAGCCCTGGGCGCTCCCACACTTCCCAGCCCAGTACTAGGTGCTGCTCTTGCTACCGAAGCCCTACATGGCTTGGGACCACCGTGCTGCACAAAACCCGTCTCCAGACCTCCTCCTACCGAGACGCCCCATTCAAGGCCTTCCTCCAACAGCTCCCTGTGAAGAAGGCCCGGAGCGAGGCAGCAAGGGGGGCATCTTCCCAGGGGTGGCCCACAAAGCCCACCTGGCGCTCTGTTGGCACCAGGTAAGGACGATCAGCTCCAGTGTCAGGCATTCAACGCGCTCTAGAAAGCCCAGGCTTTCCTGAAATTGTTTTTGTCTGAATGGTCTTTAATCGTGGACTTTTATGTCAGTTTATCACACCTGTATTTTTATGGCCACCTTTTTTATGATTGTGCCTGTGTTCACCACATGTTGTGAACTTCCCAAAGAGCAGTTGAGTCTTTGGCTATTCGATGGTACAGATGTGAAAATGATGGTGATGATTCTGCTTCTACTTGTCCTGGGATGCCCTATTTGCACATCCTGCCACCTTCTGAGAGTTCAGCAGAGATTGCCTGTATCCTGCTAAGAATATCACTGTACTCATATGGGCTAGAAGCATTTTTTTAAAGCAGAGAGTAGAATCTTGCAGGAAGTTCGGCTCATTACTCAATAAACCAAGGGGGTTGCTTTCAGCCCAAAAGCCACATTTGGTTTTGGAGAAACTTCTGGGCAACATATTCAATATTTCGATTTACTCAATTTATATGCTGCCCCAATAGCCATAGGCTCTCTGGGTGGCTTATAAAATCCTAAACAACATGAGAACAATACAATGCACAGCACAACTCCTCACAATTACAGGTAGACTGTTCTGGGGCATGGAGGTTCTATTTAGCTAGTGTAGCTCTCAATCCAGACAGCTCTACCCTTCATGACATGCCCACCATCTTAACGTCTTCCTTCCCATGCTGGCCAAGTGCATGACTCCAGGTCGACCAGAAGCTGACATTCGCAAAGTCAATGAGTGATGTGTGTTTTCCAGGAAAAACAGAACTGGAAAATATTCCAAAGCTCCAAATAATGTTATCTGAGTTAGCATGTTTGTTGGACCTTCATTAAGCATGTGAAATATCTCCTATTTAGTAAACAGAACTAAAACTGTTATCTATGTCAGTTTTATATGCAGTATTAATTTAACTTTTAGTTCTCCCTACAACTACAAAACATTAGAACTAATATATTTTCTTGGGAGAGAATTAAATTAACCATACAAAATAGTTCAAATGTTACAATCAAACATATTCAACACTTCATGAAAATTACTGGAATATTTGTAAAAACATAAAGAAAAGAGTACCAATTTCCCTAAGATGCATATCTCTGTTTACAAAAAATGACCACATTTCAAGGAAAACACTGTTTTTAAGAAATGTACCCAAAAAGTGCAGATATCTCAATGGTTAAATTTCTTTTGTTGAGTTAACGTTCCCTTCCAACTCTGCTCCCTCCCGGTGCTGCTTTTCAGTTCCATTCCACGCTGAGCAGAATCAGTTTGTGAACCACGAGCTGGCAGCTCTGTGGGCGCACACAGGCTGGGCGATGTGGCGCAAGGGGGCTGCGGCACTCCCGGCCACCTTGGGCAGTCCCGTGGCCACTGAGTGTGAGCTTCATGTGGACTAGGTGGGCCCACTGTGGTCCAATCCAGCAGAGCTCCTCTCGCCGTCCTCAGCAAAACAAACCGTTTCAGTTGGTTCTCAAAGAAAGTTCACAAAAGAGGGGAAAGAGCATGTCGGCGCCTGGCCCAGCCCCGGCTGGGAGCCTCTGCGTTCGGCACAGGACGGGCTGCCGTCCTTTATTCTCCTGCTCCCCATGCTCAAGCGCGCACGAGGGTTTGACAATGCTGGCCTTAGCAGAGTAATTTACTGAAGTTCCTGTCCCACTTTATGCCCATCTAACATGACTGAACACAGTACGACAACCCAGGCGACCACAGATGAATGCAAACATATTCCATGTGCTAACTTTTCCATGGAAAAATATAACATCAGGAAATTTTCCACCCCACATCACTGAAGACAGCTGACTTCCCTTGCGGCGCATCCCATGTGTCTGGAAAAGTACAGTTCCATACACGCAAGCAGCGGAAACCTGGGACACATGAGGAATCCTGTCAATGGGGAAACGGGTTTGGGTTTGTTAACAGCAAGCTGCTAGTCCTTGTGGCTGTGAAGATGAGCCTGAATGTGTTCGGTGTGGGATGAAATCTCTGAAGGGCCACCAGAATAGGTCAGGTTAAGCACTGCACCTATTCGGACCTCCCTCCTCTTGGTTAACAGGGTGCAAAATTAATTTGGAAAAGAAGCCAAAGACTGCTTTAAAAAAACCAGTAGTGCACAGAGGTGGCCAACTGTACCCCACAACTGTGAGGACCGGCATCTGGGTACACGGGGCACTCATCCAAAACATGGCTTCTCCACTGGCACAGGGAGGTACCCTTGAGAAGATACAACTCACAACTCTGCTTTAAGCTAAACATCGAGCCAGTTCTGAAACGGCCCCTGCCAGCTTATGACATGTGTGTCTGCAGCAGGAGCTTTTAACGGCCCACTGTAACCAACCCAGAGCATGTACTGGAGCTGGGTTTCTCCACCTCCTGACCTCCTGCATCCCCCACACATCACATCTGGGGCTACAAAGCTGCACAAAACCCAGAGCCGAGGGCCTCCATTCCACGTGGACAGATTCCCCAGACCACCAGAAAGCCAAAGCCACAGCCAAGAAACGAATTTCAAAAACAACCCCCGTTTCCAGTTCCCAGCGATGGTTCCCAGCTTGGCTTTACTCAAGAAAGAGCTGAGCTCCGTGAAGACGAAGGGAGGAAAAACGCAGAGACGTGCGTCTCGGGTTTCAGTATACGCAGCACGGCAAGGCACGGGATTTCTGCTACCGCTTTGCACGCCTTACAGTTCTGGGCGCACTTGAAAGGGAACTTGCAGGGGGAGAAGCCCCAAGATCTCTCGCAGCCAATAAAATAAAACCAGTGGAGCTGCGCAGACACATACTCCTGCTTCAAAAATGGTAAAAAATGCCACTTTTGTTTCCCCATTCATGCTGAAATAGCTTTTATTGGGTCTCGTGGCACCTCAAATATTAATTATAATTAAAACATGGATGTGATTAAAACCTTTCCAAATGAGGGGCAGATTGCTCTGCCCTAAAGCCCCTACAATGATCCTATAAAGTAGGCTGGGGTCTTGCAGATCTTTTGGGCTACAACTCCCCTGTCCTTGACCACTGGCCACCTTGCTGTGGCTGATGGGAACTGTAGCCCCACAGCTCTAGAAAGTACGCAGCTGCTTCCTGGCAGTCTCCTAACCTGTGGGTTCCACGCTAGACAGGTTTCTCTGGCAGGATCTTACCGGTCTCTGCTTGGGAGTGAGGACTGCGGCACACAGGACTTACTCCAGGGAAGCCTCTGTCGCTGCTCCAGGTGCTCCTCCCTGGACAAGCGCTAGCAGCTGCCCTTTCCTAGGAGGGCCTTGGAGTCGCTTCCTCACTAAAGCCGCAACGTGCGTGGCTCCCACACCGCGGTTTCAACAGGCGCAAGACTCCCTACCAGGCAAAGCACCAAAAGAGCCTAAATCCGTACTCGAGTCCTCAAGATTTACCTTCCTCATCCAAAACGACAGCTGCCTGGCCTTCTACTCCGACGCAGCAGAGGCCGGCCGGCCGCCTGCAGTGCCCACTGGGCTCTGCTCACTGAGCGCCACTCCCTGGCCCAGCAGCTAGCAGGGACTTTAGAGGGAAGGGGGAAAAGGGATCCCCCTCATCTCCAGCTTGGGACTAGAAACAACAAGGGGACTGGGAGTGGCGTCTTCACCTGCCAGGAACAAATTCCACGGGGGGTGGGGCTGCACCCTTTAATGTCAAGAACAGACCCACCTCCAGTGTCACCTGGCCGCATTCCCTTTAGGGCTGCCTACCCGGTCTAGAGGGTGCTTCAAGGGATGGGGTCCGGGACTCCAGCCTGCTTCCCTCAAGCAATCATGGCCCGGCCGGTTATGGGATATGCTTTTCCCTCCCCCCGCAAGCCGCTCCAGGACAGGCATACCCAGACTCCCGCAGGCGGCAAAGCCCGCAGGTTCCGAGAGCCACAGAAGGGGACTTGACATGCGGTACGTTGCAGCGGCCCCTCCGGCTGCCGAAACCCCCCGCAACACCTCATCCAACCGGATTCCGCATCTTGGCATGCATCGCGCAAGCCACCTGTTCCTGCACGGACCTGCGGAATAGCGGAAGACGGACTCAAATCCTGGCGAGAAGTTGCTGCACTCTGCTTGTCCTGTTAGTTAAAACAGAGCCGCCCAGTTCCAGGTTATGTGTGTCTGAATTCCAGTCATTTTCCTCTTGTCCCGCTGTGAGCAAAAGAGCCTTTGAGCATGTGCAGAATATACCGTATTTTTCACTCTATAAGACGCGCCTGACCATAAAACGCACCTAGTTTTTAGAGGAGGAAAACAAGAAAAAAAATATTCTGAATCAAACGGGCACATCATCACAGGCACCTTCCCCATCGCTTCCCCAGGGGCTGCACATCCGACAGACTTATTGCGCACACATATTCACTCTATGAGACGCACAGACATTTCCCCTTCCTTTTGAGGGGGGAAAAAGTGAGTCTTATAGAGCAAAAAATGCGGTATTTCTTTGGCGAAGCAAAGCAGGCTCCTATGCAAAGGAAAAAGTTGCTTGGAGGCACAGTGCCTCTAAGGCGATGCAGAACCTTTCTCCAGGACCAGTCGCTAGAAAAAATGTACAGGGGACTGGATTACATGAAGGCAGAGTCTGTTTTTGGGAACGAAAGGAGCAATTTCTTCTCCATTCGCAAGCAAGCAGATATATGCTGAAATCCCATACAAACTTCCACAAAATAAGGTCCCAAGAATTCAGTGAGGCTTACTCCTGAGTTGCCATGTGGGGAAAGCCATAAAAGAAGAGAGTGCATCTGAGCACGTGCAGAGCCAGATTTTATTTTTAAGACTCCTGAGCGGACAGCGAGTGCAAAAGCTGAGACACACTTTATTCTAACCTTTTTGTGCAGGCAGTTTATAGAATTTGCAAGGAAAACGTCACACACGGACACATGCTCCACTCCAGCTCAGCAACGGGCCACACGATAGGAAGACAAATTCCAGCAAGGTGGGTGCCCTGGACAACCAGAATCCTGGGCTACCCTTCTCTCCGACAAGCACTGTATGTAAAGTTTTTGTTTTTGAGAAAAATACCACACCTCTGAGCTCATGCAGAGTACCTTTCCTTATGAAAAGCAGCAGTTAGTTAGGATAATCAGTGCGCAGACCCAGCCCATGTGCAAAACAGCTTTCCCTTTGGACCAGAAAGATATTTTTCAAGTAAAACTCGAAAAGCTGGGGAAATTCCGTGCATCCTCAGAGGCTCTCTTCCAACGCCTATTTTATTCCCCAACAAACAACCGCTCAGAGAAAAGCAATATAAAGAGCGGCATCGAGAAGCAGAGCGAAGAGTGAGAGAATACAGATTTTCTGACTTCGCATGCTTCATTTTCTAGCCAGAGGAGGAAGAAGACAGCAGGAAAACTGACGGCAACTTCGGTTTAAATTAAAAGCAATGCCTCTGAGCACATGCAGAGCATGTTTCCTACTTAACCAGCAGCAGATTCTCCACCTGGAGTAACGACACCGTGTCTCTGAAAGTGCGCACAGTACGCATCCTCTTTGCCTGGGAGCAAATGTAAAACGCACTCACGCACGCAGCAGGAGGGGGGGGGGATGTCTGTGTATGCTCAGAGGCACTCCCTCCTGGCTGTCCGTTTTCTTCCCCTCCCTCCCCCGGAGTGGGCAAGAGCGGAGAAGGAAAACCGCGCGGCGACCACCCACGCAGAGGCGGCGGCTCCGGCTGCGCGCACGGGAGGCAGCCGGGCTGCCTGGCTCCCCACGTGGCCCAGGAAAGGGTCTCCGCTCACCTGCCGGGGGTCCCCGCGAGGGCCCCATCGCCCCGTGCCGCGCCGCCCGCCGCGCCGCCGCCCCCGCCGCCTTCCAAGCCTCGCCAGGCTGCTAGTCCGCTCTGTCCGCAGCGACGCTGCCATGGAAATCTGAAGCGCCCCCGGATTGGCCGATGTGTCGCCGCGCCCCATTGGCCGCGCTGGGGTAACGGACGGGAGGGGCGGGCTCCGCGCGTTCCGCCCCCCCTCATTTGCCCCGGGAGGGGCCGGGCCCCCTCAGGCGCGCGGGCGGCGCACAGCTGGGCCTGCTGCACAGCTGGCGGGGCCGCATCTGCAGGGGAACATCTGCATGGAGGGGCTGGGCGGAGGCCGGGGCACGCGACCTCCGCGCCGATCGCCAGTGGCATTGGTAGTTGTTGGTAACAACGGGTCATCATTAATTCATTATTATTATCATATATCATTAATACTGTATTGCTCATAACTGTAATCATTAGTATTAATAGCTTGTCATCAATTCATAGAAACAGAGCGAGTCAGAAGGGGCCTCCCGGGCCATCTAGTCTGACCCCCGGCTCCAGCCGGTTCCGCTCACGACATGCCCACCATGTGCATGTCCAGCCTATCCTTGAACACCCTCATGCAACGGACTTCAGCCACCTCCTGAGGAAGCCCATTCCACACCCCGGGGTCCCAACTGTCAGGAAGTACTTCCTGGCATCTAAATTGAGCCTTGGTTCCCTGATCATTATTGCTATATTGATAAGAAAAAAAATATTTGCAATAAAATTTCAATAATGTTACATCAATAATTGTAAAGTTCAGTGATGCTAACTCACTAGGTAATGGCAACGATTAACCCTTTCATCCTTGCAGGGTTCTTCCCTTCTCAAGGATCCTTCTAGAAATTACCATCCTGTCACACTTGCCTCCCAACAGTGATGTTGACTGGGGATAAGGGGAGCTGTTGTCTGGCATGCCATCAGAGGGGGTAGTTTCCAGGATGGGGGAGGCAGGCTGAACATTGCAGCTGAGTTCTAATAATGTAATAATAATCAATACATGATTTAGTTCAGGCTTCCCCTGTTTGGAGCCCTTGGGATGTTTTGGATGACATCTCCCAGCATCCCTGAGCATGGATGGGACGCATAGTGCCAAACATCGGGTGGGCAGCAGGGAAAGAAAGGCAGATGGTGTTAGTCTTGTTCAAATAATGTTTATATTTTTCTTTGATTGACAGCTCCCCAGCAATCAGCTCACACAATTTTCCTGCTGTTAGCTGAGAAAAGCAGAGGTGCTTCATTCATGTAGCGCCCCAACGGAGACCATAACGGACTGCTGCAGGCGTTGTGGGTTGTGGAAATGAGTCTGTGATGGCTGTGGCTGCACTGAAACGTGCTCAGTCGGAGCACTCGCGTGGCTGTGCTTCTTAGCCGCTGGAAAGAGAACGCGACAGCATGCCGGGCATTTCTCCACATGTTTACTCTGGGGATGCGGCAGCTGCACTTCTTCCCCTGCAGAGATGAATCAGATTCCAGCACTTCACTGCAGGAGGATTGGGTCCAGCATTGCAAGGCCTAAGGGAGACCCATGGGATCGGTGGGCAAGGGTGCTGTGGCCAATGAGCCTAGTGCACACATTGGCTACCATATTTTTCGCTCTATAAGACGCGCCTGACCATAAGACACACCTAGTTTTTAGAGGAGGAAAGCAAGAAAAGAAATATTCTGAATCAAACGGGCACATAATCACAGGCACATTCCCCATCGCTTCCCCATGGGCTGCACATCTGTCAGACTTACTGCACACACATATTCGCTCTATAAGATGCACAGACATTTCCCCTGACTTTTGAGGGGGAAAAGTGAGTCTTGTAGAGCAAAAAATATGGTAGTTCCAACCTATTCTTTTATTGTTGTCGTCATCCATCAGGATTCTCAAATTTGCTGGTAGTATTCTGCCTGACTTACAAGGCACACAAGATTACTAAGCTCCCTCAAACGATTGTTGTGAGGATAAAACTGAGAGGAGGAGGAGGTGGATCACGAAAGCTGCTCTGCATCCCTTAAGAAAAAAGCTGCTCTGATAAATCCTGGGAGAACAGGAGATTCCCAGCCTGCCAACCCAGAATTGACACTCTCTGCATGGCTTATGCAGGTGGGGCCCCCAGAAACGAGAATGATTCAGTGCCCAGGCGTGTGGGGAGAGGGAAGTGAGCAAACCGAACACTGGGGAAGTGGCTTTGAACCCAAAAGCGGCTTCAGCATTTGTAGAAGAGTAGGACTGTTCCAAAGAAGGACAAGCAAACGAGAGAATAAATGCTTCAAGCGTACAATGCTAGGGAGAAAATAGCCTACAACACTTTGCCTATGAGAAAAAAGACCTGTAATCCCATGGATGTTTACGCAGACAAAAGCAAAACCCTACAGTTGTATGCATGTTTAGACAACAAATGTTTAGACAAAGCAGTGCTACAGCTGTACACTCAGACGTAAAAGAAAAGCCAGTGTGGTGTAGTGGTTAAGAGCGCGGGACTGGGACTCAGACGATCCGGGTTCGAGTCTCCGCTCAGCCATGGAGCCAACTGGGTGACGTTGGGCCAGCCACAGACTCTCTGCCCAGCCTACCTCACAGGGTGGTTGTTGTGGGGATAAGATGGAGGAGGAGGAGGATGTAAGCTGCCTTGAGCCCTTTGGGGGAAAAGGCAGGATATAAATCGAATGAATGAATGAATGAATGAATGAATGAATGAATGAAGAATCTTACGAACCTAGAAAGAAGAAAAGACCTACAGTTTGTAGGACACCTTCCAGCAACACTGCCTGAGGAACACTGGAAGTTGTAGGACCCTTTTTTCTACACATGCACAGGAATGTGTCCTAATCCACACAGCACTTTGAGCATAGAAACACGCTAGCGAACACATCTGTTGAGAGAAAAGCAGGCCGGAGGGAGAAAACATGCCATACTGGTAGATGCAGGGCACATCTGGAAGGAGGGGAGCCGTCGTGTGAGACAGGTGCCGTCCCCACATCCTGCTTGGGGCACCTGGACCTGCGGCACTTTCCCGCTTCGAATGCAGCGTCTGCGGAGGCCCCTTTCCTTGAGCCCTGTTTGCATCCCGTCTGGCCTCTTCAGGACATGGGGTACAAGCTGAGCCACACAGCCTGCCGAGGGAGCATGTGGATCGCCATCCACCTGATGGCTCCGTGTGTTTCATTTATCACTTTTTAATTAATGTGGGGTTTATGTTTCATTGGGTTTTATTATGGGGACATTGAAGCTATTTCCCCGGCCCACTGATTCTATTTTGCAGATGTTTTAAATGTGACTTGCTATCTGAATTAAGGGAGGCAGGAATGTTTGCATCACCACATTCTCCCCAATGAATCATTCTCAGAGTAGCAATTAAGTCAGGGGGCCGTCTTCTAAGGGTTTGATTTGGATCAAAATGCAAGTTAGTGAATTTTTTTGAGGGGTGGCCACTTGGATGAGTAAGAAATTAATGAGGTGGCTCTTCCTACTTTGAAATCTAAACGAACCCTGGCAACTCTTTCTCAATGCACATAATTAACATAAATGGATTTATGTAGATTGTATGCTGATTTAGCTCCTCCAGGCCTGAGCCCCATGTTTTTGAGTGCCTGGCAGCACCTTGATTTCATGTGCATGTTAATCTGAGGGCGAGGCATGTCAAGGAATAACACAACACACCCCACTGGTGTTCAGATGTGCAGAACTGCTACAGCAGCACTTCGGGGGGGGGGGGGAACTCCGCACAAGGTTCAGGCCGCACGGGAAGGCCAGATGTTTGTGTCAAATGCCACTCCAGGACCTTTTTGGGAAATTGCAAGCTGGCCAAGAGCGAGCGTCACCAGCCCGGCACAGCAAACTGCCCCATTCCAGCACCACTGGGGGCACAGCGTCTCCCCCACTTTACCTGGGGTTTGGAATACATAATGTTCAGAAGAATTGAGCCCCACAGAAACATGTCACCACTTCTCTCTCATATCCAGCAATGTGGCTCAGTCCATCTCCTTTCTCTTTTCCCAATGTTCCCGGCCGAAGCATTTGCTTTGGGGTATTAATGCATGCAGCAGAAAACCAAGCCGGTTAACAAGAGCCAGTGCAGATTAGGGGCTGGGAGAGGCTGACGACCAGCTGACAGCAAGACACAGTGCGGAGGCACCAGGTGGCCATAAAAGCACATCTCCCACACCCACTGGAGAGCTCCAGCAGATGGGTCGAAAATCTATACATTTGAATGGAGTGGAAAGCATGCGTCAGCAAAGAGGCCCAACTAAACTGCCTGAATTTGAAGATTGCGTGAGAGATCAAAGAACAGATGGATTAAGACAGATCACTGACATTTCCAGAATCAGCTTTTATACAGCAGACATCATCTCAAATTAATTGCATCATTGCCAATATGTGTTGAGCAAGTTTGCCTTTTTTTTTTAAGACCTTCAACGGCCATTGAAGGCAGGTCTCTTCCAGAAGGGGGAACGTGAAGCTTCACCTGTTGGATTTCCCTTATGGGAACGCAGGGGGAAAGGGGTGGGCCCTGTTTGAACCTGATGCCAACATCTGAGCCACTGAGCCCAAATGTTTTCCTTGATGTGATCCACAGGAAGAATCAGTCCATTCCACTCCATGGTCCAGTGGGATGCTTTTATTTTTTCACTTCTTGTTGGTATCCTTAATTATTGCAAAGAATCCAAGATTCCTTATTTATTTATTTAAAACATTTTTATGCCGCCCCCATCGCAACAAAGCCTCAGGGCAGCTCCCAACAAAAACAAAATACGTAAATATAACAATTATACAAATAAAAATATTAAAACCCGGTGCATCTTGGCTTAAAAGAAACTCCAGAATCCTCATCATTTTATCAGCATCCTCTCCATTTTATCCCTACAACAACCCTGTGAGGTAGGTCGAGCTGAGTCCGTGACTGGCCCAAACTCCCCCGTAAACTTCGTAGCTGAATGGGGACTAGAACCGGACCTCCCAGCTTCCAGTCCAGCACTAACCTCCACACCACATGGGAAGCGCAGAACTATTTCCCAAACAGGATTTCCTGCAGCAACTCCCAGGAAGCGGCCAGCCACACAAAATGCCGCAGAAGCGCACCTGGCTTTTCCCAAAGGGTCAGCCAGTGACTGGGTCAGTCTTGGTTTACTGACAGCTGCGGCGAATCTTGGGACAGGTGAGGGCCACAAAAACAATCATGTCAAATCAGCAAAGATCTGAGCTCCTGCTCTTGCACCTCCACCAGCTGTTTTTGGGCTATTTTTAACATTTCAATGATTTTACCAAGGTGCAGTTACAGCGGCTCAGGTAAAAGTTTCCATTTGAATGCAGAAAGCAAAAAGATAGGTAGGGAAGTAGGTAGGGAAATGATGGATATGCTACACGGAGATCGGATAGATTATATCAGACTGGACAGATGAGAGATGAGATAAATGACAGATCGATCGGATAAAATGATAGCTAGGTAGCTAAAATGGACTTGCTGGGTAGACTAGATTAGGATGCATTAGATTAATGATAGATAAGATTTGCTAGATGGCATTAGATGGATAGATCGGACCTGATAAATTACATATAGATAAATGACCTTGGAGAGAGAGATTGTTAGATAAACAATAGGAAGACGGAGAGGTTGGCGAGATAGACAGGTGACATCAGACAGGCAGGGAGAGGGGATTCTATTGACAGGTAGCAGGAAACTGGGACACAGATTAATGACAGACACACAGGTACGATTTGGCAGGCAGGCCAATGAAATGCACAGCTGCGTGTCCAAGCTCGGGTGGCCGATGTTGTCCCTCAGCATTGAACAGTTGGCCACCCTCATGAGGGGCAAGTCCCTTCGGTTTCATCCCCGGGGACCATTTCACAGGCCCGGCACACCTACCGAAAGCCCCCCACGGAGGCGTTTGTGGTCCCCCCGGATGTCATAGGGAGACGCGGCTGACCTGAGCCCTCAGCGAGGTCGGAGAGCCTTCTCCAGCTATTGGCAGAGCTGTTTATGAACCATGGAACGTTCCCAGACAGTCCAGCTCTGGAAAGCAGAGTCTACGCTGCAGGACTCTGGCGGCCACCGAGGAAAAACCAACTGATTTTGACGGGAAGAAAACCTCCCTTAAGGGCCGGAGGGATTGTCTGGCACCTATAGCTTCCCGTGCTGCTCTTAACAGTCTGGAAGTTTTCCCTGATGCCCAGCTGGAATCTGGCTTCCCGGGACTTGAGCTGTCTGTCTGCTGCACTCTGGGATGATCAAGACGGTCCTCCTCGGGGTGGGGTGGGGATCCTTTGAAGTACTGGAAGGGCGCTGTCTTCTCTCCCCTCAATCGTCTCTTCTGGAAGCAGTTCATCCAGTGTCTCCTGGAGGCCCTTCGCACACCTTTCTGCTCTCTTCTGAACGTTTCCCTGTTTGTCCGCATCTTTCTTAAACTGTTCTGGTGCCCAGGTGAGACCCAGCCAGTGCTGAGTAAAGGCAACCTGGTATTTCAAATGATTTGGAAGTGATACTTTTAGACCACTGCGCTATTGGGTGGTATATGCCAATATAGCGTTGGCCATTGTTGCTGCCACATCACACTGTTGACTCGTACTAGCTTGTGATCCACAACAAATCCAAGATCCTTCTCACTTGCAGTGTTGTCGAGCCACGTATCTCCCACCTTGAAACCGTGCGTTTGGTTCCCTTTTCCTAGGTGCAGGACTTGGCATTGTCTGCACCTGATGCACCATGGACCGTCGCCCATGGGTCAGCTGGCCTTCTCTCGGGGAACGAATTCAGGGCCTGGAGCGGCTCCGCGTTCCTCCTCGAGGCGCTGCTGCCACCCGGCCCCGTGCCGAGGAACGCCGTTCCCCCTGTGCTGCCTGGGCCAGACGCCGGGGAGGCCCCCGAGCGGCGCTGGGCCGAGGCTGAGCTTTGTCATTTTATGTTTGAGGGGCCAACCAGACCAAGCTGGGTCTTCAGCTGGCTGCAATCTTCCCAGTGCTGCTCTCCAAACCCCCTTCCCTTTCCTCTCCCCTCTTTTCCCCTTTTTATCCCTTTTAGTTCTTTTGAGCACCCTCCACCCCAGTATTTTACCCTTTTAATAACCCCGCCCCCCACCATGTTTGGGTTGCTGTGGTCTGAATCCAGCGCCTGGTCCAGGGTTCTGGGATCAGAGGGTCCCTGGCAGGATTTTGAGCCCAGCTGGCCACAGGACTGGGGAATCCTGGCCGGCTTTCCGCTATAGATGTCAGTGACTGCTCTTTGAGTCCGATTCTGTAACAAACTGTGGATCCGCCTGACCGTAGTTCCATCTAGCCCACTTTAGCTAGTCTGCTAATCAGGATATTATGGAGCACTATGTCAAAAGCTTTGCCAAAGTTAAGAGAGATCATGTTCTCACTGTGCATCAGGAAGGTTCCCCAGTCAAAAAACGGAATCAGATTAGTCTGCCAAGGATAAATCTTTCTTGGCTTCTGCTAACCATTACATTGTTCTCAAGGTGCTTGCAGAGTGACTGCTTTATAATCCGCTCCAGAATTTTCCCAGGGATTGAAGTCGGGCTGACGGGTCTGCAGTTCCCAGGTTCTCCTTTCTACGCTTCCTAGGACACTGGCCCTCCTCCAGCCACCTGGCACTTCCCCGTCCCCCCGATCTCCCAAAGGCAGCCGGGCGGTTCTGTGAGTTCTTCCCCAGCTCCCTTCTGACCGCAGGACAGAACTCATTGGGCCCTGGAGATGGGAGCTCATCCGGCCCCATGGGATGGTCCTCGGCCATCTGCCCATCCGTCCTGAGCCGCCATCCTGCTCCTTCAGCTTGTCCTTCCGCTTGTCAGGAAGGTCATAGATCCTCTTTTGGGGGAAGACTGAGCCGAAGCAGGAACTGAGCACTTCCGCCTTTCCTCTACCGTCTGATATCATTTGGCCACCCACACCGAGTAGCTGAACCCCCGTTTCTTTCCTCCGTATCTCACTGTGAACATACCTGAAGAAGGCCACTGTGGCAGGATTCAGACAGCAGCCAGGAGCGCATGATTGTGGATGTGGAGAGAAGCCACGATGAGTCATTTCCCCCGTTCCCACATGTCAGTTGTCTCCACACCGCCCAAAGCAGGCATCAGGGGAGGTGGCGTTAACCCTACCCCAGAACCCTACAACAAACCATGCTTCCTTGGCTGGCCCTGAAGCATCCCTCCCAATGCCACTTGCCAGCCACAGACAGCTGGTTTAGTCCAATGCTCCCCACCTCCCTGCTTGGGGATCGCTCCTCATTCACGGGTCAGAGAACTGCAATTTCCGCAGGACTCCGATGAACAGGATTGCTGTTTTGCACCAGTTCTTAAGTCTGCATCCGAATTATGGCCTGCAGGACCTATAATCAGGAGCGTGGCTTTGTGCACCTATGGTGCCCACCCCTTCCCTTGGTATGTGCCGGCACCGGGGAGCATCAAGAGTTTGCCGCTTGCACACTTCAGAGAGAACCAGCCCGGGGCTTTCCCTGCTTCGTGAACAGCTCTCCCCATCTGTCTCCCTGCAATTTATCTGCATCGAAGATAAAGTGCAGCTAAGTCCGGCTGGTGCTTTCGTGGCTGCTGTGGCTCAGGCATCTTGCCGCAACAGATCCGTGCCTCAGCACCATCCATGGGCCGAGGCACAACCCAGCTCTGCAGGGAGGGCCAGCCCGGAGGTGCTCCCAGGCTCTGGAAAATAAGCATCCTGCTCATGGAGCCCCGGGTGACCCCGTGCGTCCAGACAGCTCCAGCCCATTCCACCTCATCTGGGGCTCACACTCGCCTCTAGGCGCCAACCCAGCGAGGGTAGTGCTGCCTCGCGTGAGCCACGTTTTCCCCACCGCAGCCCCCCACCCACAAAACAAACACGGCATGAGCTGAGAGTCAAGAATCCGGAAGAGCGAGAGTGTGGTAAGGCAGCACCTGTGGGCCCCTTTCGCTGCCTGCGCACGGGGAAGTCATGCCGCTGGGCCCTGCTCCACCGCCGCCTCTTCTGGCTGCCTTTGTCATCTGGTCCAGGCAGGTGAGCAAGGAGCAGTGCAGGGCCTTTTCTTAGTGTTGGGAAAATTCAGATAAATCCTGGTAGAAAAACGTTGCTTATATGTGCCTTTGTTATAAAATCAAACCTGCTCCCCTTTTCTCAGAAGGCAGCAGCTTTCCAAGCCAGGTCACTGCTTGGCGTTGCTGTTACTTTAGGAAGATGGCATTCTCAGCTGGACGGAGAAGCTGCTGGAGGCGAATACTGTTAGTGAGGAAGTGCCCGTGTTCTCATCAGCTGCAGAAAAGCGGAAACAGTGGTGCCCATCTGCTTCTGAGCGAACCCACCTAAGCATCTCTCCCCACAGAGGCAAGCCCCTGGGGAGTGTAGCTGCCAAACCAGATTTCTTGCATCAAACATATCTGCATGTTTAAACAGACAGACCAGCTGACCTGAACTGTCAAGAATTTACTAGCTTGACCTATCAAGAAAGCAATCAGTAATCTTTTCCGTGTTTTCTACCATGACCGGTATTTCTGATCGGTTCAGAACATTCTGCCATGCCTAAAGACATCAAGACGCTCTTGTACCAACATTATCGGGAAGCTGAACACTCTGTATTGGTGTACGTCACGAGCAGGTTATGAAAGTGTCTGCACATGGGCTGTGATTGTGCGGCTGGCGGTGAGGCCCACGACCCGGGAGCAGGCTGTCCTCAGTCACTGCAGGGGTCCTGGGTGATCTTTCAATGAAACTGGTGAGGCTCAAGGCCAAAGGGGTATTTCCTGGCTATTGAGGCTTCCCGACCCTGGCATAAGGGCCCTTGCCCTTCATGGAGGCCCAGTTATGCCGAGGCTTGAGCTAGCCTTGCCACGTGGCCGCCAGGCTGTGCCAATCGATCCTGAGGCGGCAGGGAGAGGCTCCTCGCCGGGCATCACTGGGGGGGGACTTTTGCTTTTAGGCACCCTTGTGGCCCTCTCCTTTGTGCCACCTTTTCAGTGGAAGGCTTTAGAAAATGGTTTTCCTCCATGGCTGGTTTTAAGCATTTTATTCCTCGCCTCTGGTCTTGAGCAGCTCTGATGTTTCCACAAAGAAATGGCTTGTGCTTTTTTATTCACCGATCTTCTGCTTGCGTGTTTGTGTCCTCTGAATTTAGCAGGTCTGGGAGGTCCAGAAAGTGAGGGCACCAGTGGTGGGAGAGACATGGGGGAGCTCTTCCTTCTGCCCTCCCCCAGTGGCCTCCAAACTTTCTGCACCCCTGGGCACATTGGACCTCCCAGGGCCCCAGATGGGGTGGAGGCCGGGCACAAACACCCGGGGAACTCGTCCAGCATGCAGGGCTGCTGCTCTCTGGCCGGCTCTCTTCCCTCCTGCCTGTGCTTGCGTCTCCCCCAGCCCCAACAGGCCCATCTACTTGCTCCACTCCCTCCATCCTGCTTGCCCCCCCCCCCCCGCTGGCTCCTCTCTCTCTCTCTCTCTGGCTTCTTTCCTCCCTCCCTCAGGCTTCTGTCTCTCTACACGATGGAGCAATCTGCTGGGTTTCGGAGGGGAGGAGAGCTGGAGGGGGCCAAGCTCCCCCCACACCGCAGACCCCGATGCCCCACGGGGTGTCTGCGTGCCGCGGGAGCACCTCTGCACTAGCCTTGCGAGTCCGGCAGCGACTGCAATTGTCCCTCATCCGGCTGGCAGAGCTGGCTCCAAACCCGAAACAGCATTGTCCCGAAGAGCAGGCGGGGGCGCCTTGCCCCCCACAAGTATTCTCCCCATGTCACTTGAGGGCTCTCGAATTCTGGCCCCTCCCGGCTGCTCGCCAGCCGGTGCTGCAGGTGTCGGGCAAGCCCATTCTGTGCGTCTCGCTCGCTCGCTCGCCAAACTGGGCCGACGGGAGGCTTCCGGAAAGACACGTCTCGGCAGCACCGCTCTTTCCCGACACCCATCCCTGTCTGCCCAGGAGGCACACAGGAGGCTCGCCCAGATGGTCAGGCGGCCAGGAACCCAGCGCGGCCGCCCAGTCCGAGCATGCCTCTGCCAGCTGTGAAAACCAGCCGCAACACTCGGGCATCAGACCAAGAGCAGGCACCGGCCTGTGCACAACTCCTTCCCTTTTTTAGGAAGCGGCTTTCCAGGAACAGCAAAAGTTCAACACGCAGTATTTAGAATGGTTGTGGGAAGCAGTGCTGAGCAACTGGGCTTCTCGTTAACATCGGCTCCCAACCCTTATTAATGTTTTGTTGATTTTGTGTTTATATTCTGCCTTTTTCCTTTTTCTGAAGAATCCAAAGTGGCTTACATCATTCTCCTCCTGATCGCAATGATATCCCCAGAACAACAACCCTGCAAGGTAGGTTGGGCTGAGAGCCTGTGCCTGCCCCATAGTCCCCCAGTGGGCTCCATGGCGGAGCAGGGACTCAAAACCCGCATTGGCCAGGTTCCAGCCCTGCACTCTTAGCCGCGGCACCACACGATCCCGCGCATATTTAGACAGAAACAATCCTGTGGCTTCCATCATTCCTGGCTGGGGGTCCGAGGCCTTTTTTCTGGCTGGCCATGCATAGGATGCTCCCTTAAACACTCAGTCTGAACAAAGACACCCTTGGACCGAACCTGTTTGCAGGAGTCACAACGGCCTGACCTAACCAGCCGAAATGGTGAGCACGCATTGCATATCCATTAGATTCATTCTGTTATTCACTTTTTATCCTGGCAAACAAAATCAAATTTAAAAAAAAATGCCGGGGGCACTTGGCACCCTAATGGAGCCGGCCAGCTCAGTGACAGTTTCTGTTTTTCAAATACCATAATGGGCCGCTTCTCCCTTCACTATTCCTAGAGAAGTTCGAATGAGGCCAAATGAATGAGGCCAACAAGGGATGTGGAGAAAGTCACCGTTGTCTCTCGGTTCTTGCTGGCCCCTCATTGCCCCTGGCCAAAGAGGGTTTCCCGATAATCCACACAGAAGGCGGAGGGGCTTCTTTGTGACCCTGCGCCAAGGGGACGGCGGCGGGGGAGCATTGCAGCCTGGCAGCCACGCGCCCTTCTCACGCCTCCTTCAGCTTCCTGCGAAAGCCATTTTCTCCTTCCCAACCTGGATTTCTCCCACGAATGTGATCCGGTGATTATGGGGATTATGAGAGATTTTTCGCAGAGGGTGTGTCTGACTCTTTGCCCAAATTCCAGTCTGATTAAGGCATCCCCAGCGAGGGCTTCGCTTGACTCTTGTGAGCAGCGACCTTTTGAAAGAAGCAGGCGTCTCTCTTGGTATTTTTCTTAGAATCGGACGTACAACCGGTCATCTGGGCCTTGTTCCTGAAAGTCCCTTCCCCCTCAACCGCACACACACACACACACACACCTGCTCTTGATTTTCATACCAACTCCTAGCTGTTGCCGGCTTTTTGCAGGGGTGGGAGAGGAAGTATAGAGCTGCTGGGGGGGGGCTGGAGATCACCTAGTCCATCCCCTGCTCAAGGCTGGCTCTGTCCTGCAGCGGCTGTCGCAGCATCTCCAGCACAAGGCCAACCAACCACGGCTTAATGGCCTCCTGCTGCCCCTCCAGGCCGTCCACGGAGCAATTCTGGCAGGACATTTCTCCTAACCATTGGCAAAAGCTGCTTGCCTGCAATTCCCACCCGGCTGGTTCTGGGCCTGCTCCTCGGAGGGACATAAGAACATAAGAAATGCCATGCTGCGTCAGACACAACGCCGATGCTCAAATATTCCAGAGGCTCTCAGGCAGGCGTGGAGCCAGACGTGACCAGTTTATTGTCTAGGAAACCTTCAACATGAATATCTATCTCTGCGTATTTAGATAGAAGAAAAAAAGTCCTACAAGCCCCACTGTCCCCAGCCTGCATGGGAATTGCAGGGCCTTTTCTGTCTAAACGTGCCCTGGGTTGCTCCTCGGGCACTGTCGCTATTCCCAGGTTTGATGGTTGATTTTCCCACTGCTGAAGACTTGGTGTTTTCCTTTCAGCTGTAAAGTTCTCGCAGCTTGGTGTCCTACTTTAAAAAAGTGTTAAGATGGTTTGAGCTTGTTGGGAGTTGCGTTGAAGCAAGAAGAGACAAGGTGGATGTTTTCCCACGCAGCGTGTCTGGGCCTGAGTACTCCTAGATTCTGCAGCGAGGCACACAGAGCTGGGCTGCTCGTCACCGGGGGAAAGGCGCAGCCGTGGAGTGGACAGCTCCGTTTCCCGTGTGCAGCGTCTGATCCAGAGGCAAAGAACCAATCAAAAACTGATGCTCAGATTCCCCAAAATAAGCAGGGCGGCCAGCCCACACATGAATGCCAACGCAGTGAAATTGGGCTTCAGATGCAACCAGCCAAAGCCACTCCGGCCAGCTCCAGGCCCAAAGCTTTCCACGTGGGTCTCCAGATGTAAAGCCACGGCAGTTTCCAACTCCCTCCACAAAAGGGTGTATTTGCCTGGCGCGGCAGTCATGGGGCCCTTTGCGGTATCTCGTATCTGCAGCAGGAACCAGGTTTATCCCGTCCTCCTGGCATCAACACAGCTCTCTTCCAGCTTTATTTGGCCAAAGTGGTGCCTTCTATACACAAAGGAAGCACCAGAGAGTGAGAGACACACGGGCAGGGGGCTGGCCCAGACCCAAGGCCCGAGCCGGTTGACAAGCTGCCCCAGGAGCTCAGGTGACAGATGTCTCAGAGTCACTGGCTATTATCTTTGATCAATCTTGGAAAACAGAACTGTCAGATGACTGGAGAAGGCTAATGTTGTCCCCATCTTCAAAAAGGAGAAAAAAGATGAACCTGGAAACTACAGACCAGTTAGTCCGACATCAACTGGAAAAATTCTGGAGCAAATTATTAAAAAGTTCATCTGCAAACATCTTGAAGAAAATGCAGTGATTAATAGAAGCCAGCATGGATTTATCAAAAACAAATCCTGTCAGACCAATTTAATCTCATTTTTTGACTGGGTAACCTCCCAAATGGACAAAGGGAACACTGTGGACATAATCTACCTAGACTTTAGCAAAGCTTTCGACATAGTGCCACATAACATTCTGATAAGCAAATTTGCAAAAACGGGACTAGATGGAAAAACTATTAGGTGGATCCAAAATTGGCTGTTAAATCAGACACAGAGTGCTAATCAACAGCACCTTCCCAAATCGGATGGAGGTAACGAGTGGGGTGCCACAGGGTTCAGTCCTGGGCCCAGTGCTCTTCAGCATCTTTATTAATGATTTATTTTTATTTATTTTATTTAACATACTTGTATGCCACCCCCTTGCAAACAAGCCTCGGGGCAGCTAGGAAGCACAAGGAAAGATAATCAGATTCACAGATGATACAAAACTGGGTGGAAGAGTGAACACCTCGAAGTCAGAGTGAAGATCCAGGGCGATCTTGATAAACTTGAATAATGGGCTGAAAGCAACAGAATGAGATTCCATAAGGACAAGTGCCAAGTCCTCCACCCAGGAAAAAGAAAGCAAAGGCATCAATACGAGATGGGGAACACGTGGCTCAGCAGCACTGAACAAGAAAAAGATCTCGGCGTAATTGTGGACAACAGGCAAAATATGAGCCAACAATGTGATGGAGCTGCCAAAAGGGGAAATGCTCTTTTGGGATGCATAAGCAGAAGTATGACTTCCAAGTCATGAGAAGTAGTAGTTCCCCTGTACTCCTCACTAGTCAGACCTCACCTGGAATACTGTGTCCAGTTCCGGGCACCAAGATTTAAGAAAGTTGCAGGAAAAATTGGAAAGGGTCCAGAGGAGGGCAAAAAAATGATCCAGGGTTGGGAAACATTGCCCTGTGAGGAGAGACTGAGGGAACTGAGCATGATCAGCCTTGAGAAGAGAAGACTGAGCAGGGACATGGTATCGTTCTGTAAGTACTATCACAAAGAGGAAGGTCAAGATCTCTTCTTGTTGATACCAGAGTGTAGGACAGGGATTAATAAATTCAAGTTGCAACATCCCAGATTCAGGCTGGACATCAGGAGAAGCTTCCTCACGGCCAGAGCAATGCAACAGTGGGACCGGCTGCCTGGAGAGGTGGGGGGCTCTCCCACACTGGAGGCATTCAGGAAGAACCTGGGCAACCATTGGAGTGAGAGGGTGTGACTTGGTGTCCTGCAACAGCAGGGGGTGGACCCGATGGCCTTCCTGGCCCCTGCCAACTCTGCCATTGTCTGAATCTGTGATTCCATGTCTCTGCGCAGCAGCTCTTGTGCAGCATCCCTGGAAGGAGGCAGAGCCCGGAACCCTTCTGCACTGGGGCTGCTGGCCCCCATCCGGAGTGGGAGCTGCGTGGGCAGCACCAGACTCCTTAAGAGGAAACGCTATTCCCATTCTTCACTCGGGTTGGGGAGCAGTCCTTCGCATTCAGACTTGCAGCAGCTCAGAATATTTGCTTGTCTAGCACAAGCCTTCTCCAAGCTGCGGCCCTCTGGATGTGCTGAACTACGATTCCCAGCATCCCCAGCCTGCCTTCTACTCCAGTCCACCCCGAGAGATTCAGCTTCAGCTCTCAGCAGCCCAACGTGGCTGGGCACTTGGCTCCCTCCCATATGTTGGAATCGCACGAGCTTTTGCAAGCGTTTCCGTGTTTTGTATTTTGAGAAGCTGCACAAAGGACGAAGAGCATGAGGAGCAAGCAGCGGGGGCGACTTAGTGAGGACACGCAGGCAGCAAGGTGTGTTCCTGGAAGCACCTTATCAGAACTCGAAGCTAAGACCAACCCCTCGGGCAAAAGGGTTTCTTCCTTCACCTGCTGCAGCTTCTTGGGCATGTGGATTTGCACCTGCAGTGGCGGAATTGTGACTGAGTGAATTTGTGCACAGCCCCGGGGACCAAAAGGCCTCACGGGGCGCGGAGCAGGTCGGGCTGCTCAAGCACGGGAGGAATGCTCCAGCCGGAGGCCGGCGTGGCAGCAGCCCCCTTGCCCGCGTTAAGAGAAACACACAGCCAACAGCAGCGCCTGGAGCGAATCCCCTTTATTATCCCCCCGGCAGCTTGCAGGACGGCAGTGCTGGCACAAAGCTGCCGTCAGCGATTCTTGCCGTCCGGGCACAGCAGAAACACAAAGCACGGGGCCAGCCGAGCAACGTGATGGCAACCGGGAGCCCTGATGCGGCTGGAAGCGGCTTCTTCGTGCGCTCCTGTCGGGTGCGAAGTTTCTGTCCAGGCCCCCCGATGGATTCTACGTCCGGCCCTGCTCCTCGTCCTCGTCCTCGTCCACGTCCATGGCCGCCACTGCCGCCGGCTGCTGCTCTCGCGCAGGGTCTCCGGGGAGGAGGCTGGTGACCGTCTGCAGCAGGGACTCGATCTGCTCCTCCGTCAGCCTCTCCTCGCTCTCCTCCACGATCTGCAGATCAGAAGCAATCAGCATCCCCGGAGCTCTCCCCCTGCTGCCCACACTCAGGCTGCCACTTCCACGGGGCAGAGACCCGACGCGGGCGCCGCATTTGTGGCAGGAGGCTGCACAGCGGGGCTTCGGGCGGGCTGCCCGCGGGTCCCGCCGGAAGCGGCTGGCAGGGAAGTCAAGGCCGAAGGGCGGACCCCCGTGTGTGTGGGCAGGAAGAACTCCAGCCGCACGAGGCTGCAGCAGGCAGGATGTGGCAGGGCCTCTTCTGTCCGGCTCGCATCAGGCTGTGCACTCATGCCGTCCACGCACGTGAGGACGGGGGGCAGGCCCACAAGTGCCAGCCGTTCCCAGCCCTTCCCCTCGGTGTGCTGGACTGCGAGGGGGGAATGGCTATCCAGCCCCTGGCAGAGGGAAAAGGCACCTTCCTCCGCCCCACGAGTCATGTCAGTACCTGGCGCTGCTAGTAGGGCTGCATGCTGGGATGCACGTCCTGGACCCGACATCCTGCGGGGGGCCCGAATAGCCCCCCAGGAGCAGCACACCTAGAGGGCAGCAGACACAAGCACCCTCCCAAAACCACCCCCGGCTTGGGGCGCAGAGTCCTTCAGGGACTCCTGAAACTGCGCCCTGTCGGAGCTTGCCGCGGTGGAGCGGGAGGACGAGTGCCAGGCAGCACGGGGGAAGCCCTGGCAGGATCGTCAGCAGCCCCTCCAGGAGGGGCCGAAAAGAAAAATCGTGCCAAAACCTCTGGAGAGCCACAGCTTCTAAACCATGTCAGCAGTTCGGGCTAGCTAGAGCAGGGGCCTGATGTTCCTATTGCACCCAGACCTTAACTCATAACCATGAGGACTAGCACCTTACTTTAGCTGTAAGGGACGACACACAGTTCAGGGTAGAGCCCCTGACTTGCATGCATCTTTACAAAGGACTGGCAAAAACTGCTGCCTGGAACCTAGAGCTCTGTTGCTGCTACTCTGTGTTGACAATACTGGGCCAGGTGCATTAAATGCCCAAAGACTCTAGACATCATGACATCTGCAGTCCATACTGGGCTGCCTGCACCAGCACTCCCTCACTGCACTCTCATTCCACATCCGTGTCATGCCAAGCACCTCAGTCCTGCCTTCCTCCACCAGGTGCCCACCGGCCATGCTGGAATACAGCACCCATCGCTCCCAGCCCATGGCGCAACATCTCCCTGCCTCAGCCGCCAACTGGTGCAGTCGCCTCTTCCACAGCGCCCTCCCCGGCTCTGCAGGAGCCACGCCTCCCAGGCAGGGGATTCCACAGAGCTGGGCAGGCAGCTTTCCCTTCCAGTCCTGGGGGGATGTGGCCTCGTCCAAGGGGTCAGGGCGCCCCAGAAGCACACGTCGGATCCACAGGGTTGCCGCGGCCCTGGGACTGGTCCAGGGGAAGCATCGCCCCACACTCCAGAGAAGCCTGCACGCTCCCCCCGCCCCGAGCCTTCCAGCCTCTGCTGGGCGCATCGGCTGCGAAGCCCCGTACTGCAGGGAGGAAACGAAGTGCACGCTTAGCCTAGCGTGGGCAGGAGCGCCGGGCTCCGTGACCTCCTTCAACCAGCGCCAGCCCGTTTATCCTCGATGCAAAAATGCTACATGGATTGCTTCCCACGCAGAAGATTAAACAAACAAACCAGCGACTAACTGGGTTGAATAGCATAGATTTCATTTCCTTCTGCAAAACCATTAATTGCCTGGAGAAGAGGCTGGGTGGAGAGCGGGATATGCAGAAAGGCGAGGGAGCACGGCGCCTGCGGACGGTCGGCTTTGTATGCCAAGTCCCCATGCTTCCGTTCCAAATCCATCGTCTGGGCTTTGCAGCCAGGGAGGGCGGGCGGCAAAAGGCTGCAGTGGGGGGACTGACCCGACGGTGCCTTCTGCGCCGCCCGGTACCTGCCACAACCCGATCGACTCCCCTACGGAGGCAGGGGCAGCGAGAGCAGAGGAGCGATCCCCTCCCTCCCTCCCGATCAATGGCCCGACGACTCCCAGGGCTTCAGCCGATCCGATCCGATCTGGCTCAAAGTGTTTGCTTAGCTTCCCATTTCCCTCTAAAGTAAGAGGTTTGTTTGCTGAGGGATGGAGTGTCTCCCAACAGCACATCAGTCAATGCGTATTTCTTCTGTTTGTTTGTTAGCACAAGATCCCTGGCCTTAGCATGAGGAAACCAGAGTGCAGCCCTGGGGGGGAGGGGGGGCTGCAGCGGGAAAGGCTGCAACGCTTGCCCTGCCCCGGGCAGTCGCATGGGAGGCCGGCAGAGCCGACGGAGCCAGGGTGGGCACTGAGTGTGGGCAGAGAGCCCGGCTCCCCGCGGGTGCACCCCTCTTGTGCGTGGGCTAAGCCACAGGGCAGGACAGGCGGAGGAAAGGGGGCAGCCGGCAGTGATGCTGACGAACAGGGAAGGGGCGCGGAGGGTCCCCCCAGGCCTGGCACTGCAAGAAGCCTTCTGATGGGCAGCTGAGTCGGGCCAGGACACGGGCCGCGCCGCAGCCACCCAGCTGCCCACGGGCCTCTGCAGCAGGAGCGCCCCCCCCCCGCCTGCAGGCACATGGCCCCCATTCTGGAGACAGCACAGGGCTGATGGGGGCAGGAGCCACGGAGGGTCCCGCCCGCTTTTAAAGACATCCAAACAGGCGCCTGCCGCTCCCTGCTGCGGACGTGAATCCCAGTTTAGCTCTGTGGCGTGTGAAGGCGGACTGCCCTTCTCTGTCCCAGCCGTGCCAGCAGGCATCAAACGGGATGGCCGCATGCAGACCCTGCTGGCCAAGTGTCGACCAGCGGCTTCTCTGCGGCCCATTCCTGGGCCAGCGTTCCTCCCGCACCAGCCCCTGGCTCCGCTCACCCCTCCCAACCTTGCGTGCCCTCCGCTCCCGTGCTGGGCAATGCGCTGCGCGAGCATCTGGGGGCCGTCACCGAGCACCCTGCACGGGCTCTGCCCCATCCCGCTGCTGCAGGGGGTCACAGTGCGAGACTCACAGGGTTCGCGTCAGACGCCTGCTACGGATCAAGAGACGGAGGACCGAGAGGGCGGCGCATGGAAGGTGTGGGATGAATGCCCCGCGCAGGCGGCTGGCCCTCGGCCCTCCCTGCCCTGGGGTCAAGGGGCGGCGGCTGCCCGTGACTTCTCCGCATCCGGAGTGGCACTGCGGAGCCTGACAAAATCCAGAGGGGCACCGCACACCCACGCAGCGTGGCGGATGAAAGGAGCGGCGAACCACGGGGTGCAGAAAGGAAGGGGCTCCTCCCGACCTGGGAGGCCGGAGGCCACCGGGCAAACGGGCCGGGTGCCAGCGCGCGTCAGGACTTACCAGCTGGATCTCGACAGCACTCACAGGCCGGTGGTTAAGGAGCTGCAACTTTTCCGCCCTGCGCAAAAGCAAAGAGTGTGAAGCTGCGTAATTGCGGGATTTTGGTCGCCAAGAGCAGCCCACTTGCAAACTTCCCCGGCCGGGTGACCCCCTGCTCCTGCAGGATGGGGGGCGGCCCCTGCTGCCTTGCTGGTGAGCAAGTCAAGCGGGGCGAAGCAGAGCCCTGGAAAAGCTGACATGTCCGGGAGTCTCTCACCCCTCTTGGCAGAAGTGCGCACACAAAGCCCCGCTCGTTCTGGCCGTGATCCAGACCCCAGGAACCAGGATGAGGCCCTCCAAGGCACAATCCCAGGCATATTTTTGGATCACAGGACTTTTCCTGTCTAAATATGCATAGGAATGCCCTGAAGTATTAGCTTCATATTCTTATTCATCCAAATATCTACAAGGGATAATAGTTACATGGGGTGAGGAGGCAATAAAAATAGTTGTTTTAAAAGATAAATGTTTAAACTGATCCTTATCAAACAGGTACATTTCTCTTTTTAAAATAACCTCTATAAAACTGATCTTAAGGAAGTCGTATCATCCAAGACTGAACTGATTGTTTCCTTACGGACTTATGTAAGTTCACAAGTTGTTTACATAACCTGTTAACTGAAGTTTCTCATTTTTAAAGTAAACAAACTGTAGGGGAAACAGTACAGCAATTAAAAACACACCAATTCATGAGTGTAATCATCACCATCTTCATCATTTCTATACCACACAAGGGCCAAAGCTCTCCACAACTCATAAAAAACAATAAAAATGGAATGTCTCGAGATAACAGTAAAAAGATCATGCACATTTCTGTACAAGATCTAAAAGCCAAATCCGAAACCACGTTCTAGAAGCTTCAATAGCTAGCCCAAGGCGCAAGGCCTGCTCAGCGGCTGAGCAAGTGCCCCCACGTGACGATACGCTGCCTACGTGCCCGGGCACAGAGCGAGTCTTGACCCGGTGCCGGGAAGGGGGTGCCAGGTGGGCCTCCGCAGGGAGCCTCTTGCCAGGTTCCTGCTTGGGAAAACACAATGTGCTGTGCGTGTGAGAGCGCCAAGAGCGCCAGAACCATGTTTGCAGCCCAGTGATGAAGGTCCCCGCATCGAGGACACGGACAAGTCAGGAACGCTCCATTCCGGCTCACATTTGCCCTGCTTGGTCCTCTAACGTACTCACTGGGGAATGAACCATGTGCGCAACCTCCTTCCATGCAACACTTGGCCAAAACAAAACAAAAAAACATGTTTTTCTTCCTCCAGAAATGCCTGACTTCCTGTTCCAAAACAAACCGAGCTCATTAAGGGGCCAGATGGCTGTAGAGCGGAGCTGAGGTCACCACTGCCAGCTACCTCCGTGGCCAGGAAGATAAAGTATTTATCTCTGAGGATTTGATTAAGCACCAGTGAATGCAGCTGAGAGGACAGAAGAACAAGGCAGATGAAGCAGACGCAAAGCGAACATTTAAAAGGCCCGAGAAATCGCTCAAGCAGGAAAGAAGGGGGACTTTGTCCAGCTCTAAAAGACATTTCTACTTGCCCCAAATTGGCCGAACCCGGCCCGGCAACTGCGGAAGTGGCACGGCGGCGGGACCACCTCCTCCTTGCAGGGATGCTCCGTGCCAGCAGATCTGGGAGGGAGGCTGGTCTGGCCCTCTGGCCCTGCCCGTCCTCTGAGGAGGGGCCCCTGGCCTCCGCGCCCAGGAGGAAAGGCATGGCTGGCAGGGGCTTGGCCAGGGATTTCGAATGCCACAAGTCGCTGCGCCCTTTATGAGCGCACGCTTTGGTTTCGCCTGGAATCATTAGTGCAAAGGTCGCAAGCCACAAAAAGCCAAGTGGAATCGCCTATTTGAAAGGCTAACGCAGAAGCAAAGCCACACGGGGGTGGAGGGGGCATGTATTAAAAGCCCGCCAACACGGACCGGCAGCAAGAGCCACGTGGGTGGCAGGCCAGCAGCCCCACCTGGAGAGCTGCCGGGGACGGACGCTGAGCGCCCCCGCTTGCCAAGCAGCCGCTGGGCCAGCAGCCTCGTCGCATGGAGCTGGTGCGCAGGCCGGTCCCCTGCACCGCAATCCGCTGCCCAGCCGATCGAGCCCTGATTTCTTCAGTGACGTTCTCTTGACTATCAGGGTGTTTTGTATTTACTATCTACATATATATGTATATACATATATACATATCTAGGATCTATCTATCTATCTATCTATCTATATCTAGTATATATACAGATATATACTATATATATCTGTATATAGTATAGTATATACTATCAGGTATATAAATAAAATATTTTGCCTTTCTGGCTTTCCTTTCTGGCGATTCTCAGTCCTGCAGCGCCCCCTGCTGCCAGCATGCCGGCCTAGCACATACTTGTGCAGCTGAATTTCATTTCAATTTTAGAGTTTGCAGGTGCCCGAAACAGAACTTTTCAAAGCTGACTTTCCACAGCTAAGTGGCAGCCCCTTGCGCAGGGCTTGGAAACAGACCGGCATGCCGTGATTTTTTCCCTTTCCAAACCGTGCTTTCTCACCACTTTGCTGAAAAGATTTCTAGTGGCTGTTCTGTGTGCCCTGCCGTGCCATGCCATGGGTGCCATCCAATGTGGCAGCCTGCAACCCTCCCACTCTGAGGATCATAGGCATCCAACCGAGGGCTGGAGGAGCACAGAAGCAGGCGCTGCCCCCGAGCCTCCCCTGCCCCCAAAGACACAGGCAGGTCGTGGCCATCGATGTCCTTGTCTTCGCCAATCGCTTCAGCCCTGCTCACAAGGTGGACAGGTAGGTGCTGCCAGGCTTCCCATATCCTGACTGATGATACAGTATGAGTCGTACCCATTAAGATGGCTCTTAAAAGGTTGAACTGAATCCTGAACTTTATCATTCCAAAAGAAAATGAAAAATGAGGCTCCATTTTTAATAAAGGCACAATTTATTCATTATCCTGCTCCGACTCTCATCAGATCAGGGTGCAACCCATGGGAAGTGTGCTTAGCTGGCCGAAACAGGCAGGTAACCACAAGACCTGCGAGACCCTGTCCTCACGTGTTGATGTTTCTGCTTTGCCGAATTTCCCTGCCTGGGCAGGCATCAGGGGCGTCCTCGCTGCGTGGAGCCCTCACGCCCCAGCCGCCGGCAGAAGCAACTCCCTTCAGGCCGCAGCCCCGCCATGTGGCAGGCAGATGCAGGCCACGTGCACATCATCCATGGAAGCACTAACTTTAAGATCTCCAAATAAAAATGTGAGTTCTGTTCCGAGCGCTGCTTCCTCCCTTCGCACATTCAGACTTCTTTGCAAAAGTTCTTTAGTCACCAAAGCGCTTTCCAGAGTCACCCAGGAGGGACCTCTGAGCATGCAGAGTGGTTCGCTGAACCCAAACTCTCCTTTTGAGGAGGCTGGGGCCCCGTCCATTCGGGAGAGGACTTTTGGAAGCGAGCGTGCCTCCTCCCTGTGCACCACCCTCTCAGCGGGCTGCCCCCCAACCCTGACAATGTGCCACGGGGTGGAGCTGGGCCCACCTGGGCTGCCTCTGGGAGCCTGCCCACCCCCCCAGCCCCTCCGAGAGCTGCACATCTTGGGAAAAGAGTCTCGGAGGCCACTGGAGCACCCGGGCAGCCCTGGCCTTGAGATGAGCGCCTCCAATTCTCTCGTGTCAACATCTGGAATTGGCCCCACTCTGAACCACCCCTGCTCCCCCCCCATCCAGTTCATGTGCCCCAGGGGCAGCTGCCCCCTCACTCCCAACACGGGTCCAAAGAGAGCGCGACTCCCAACGTTTGCAGCCTGGCACCTGCCGACCTCCTGCAAAAGCTTAAGATCTGGACGCCGGACTGGAACGAGGCCAGGTCTGTCCCACAGGAACCGCTTCTCCAGCGCCGGCCCTCTTGGTCCCCCCTGCCCACTGAGCCTGGGTGGTCTCCTCGACGGCCGCCTACTATTTGGTGGCGCTTCCCCGACGCTGAAGGGCCACTCGACTGGGATGCAGCCGCTCCGATCTGTTTTCGCACATTACAGTTAAGAACTTACTTGGTTAACTTGTGGTTTTTCAGGGCAGCGAGGAAGCCCTGCACGATCTCGGGACTCTGGGACTGGCACGGCGTCTTTGAGATGTATTTCAGCGTCTGATGGACAGGAAAAAGGAAGCAAGTCACCTACTACAAGCATAACTGAGAACTGGCCAAAGCCTTCAGGTGCAACACCTTTGCCGCGCTGTGAAGGGCATTATTCTCCTGGGCCTGCTGAAATGCTCCAGCAGAAATTCAACTTCATGTTGGAATGACGTTTGTTTCCCACCTATTAGCCGAGGCTCAAAACAGGGGAAGAGAAACTGCTAAGCGTGGGACACACTTCCTATTCGAAACAAGAAAAGGGCCCCTCAGAAATTGCCACATTTTGACTTACAGGTGTAACAAAGTCACGTTAATGTGTGTCTCATTTCAAAGGAGCAGAAACACTTTGTTTCCCATAAATGTTTTATTTTTACCCAACACCTCTAAGCAGTTTACATAAAAGCAGAGAAAATGCATCATGGCACCCAGCACAGTTTTTCTGGGTGGCTTGCAGCCTTCTGCATCTTGGCATCTACGGGAGAGCTGATCGAACCCTCAGAGGCCGCTGGGAGGATTTCGTGCGACACCTTGAGGACAAAATAACTTGGGTCCATTGCGACTGGACCCCACAGATACCCCAGTCCCACTGGCAGAGGTGCCCAAAGCCCTCCCTAGTTCTAGTCCACTTGCTTGGGCGAGGTGATCGGGCGGGTTGTGCCCGGGCAGCTCCTGGCTCTCCTGGGGGAAACGGATTACCTGGATCCATTTCAGTCGGACTTCAGGCCTGGTTTTGGGACAGAAACAGCCAGGTCTGCAGCCTTGGAGAGCTCCTGGATCCCACATTGTCACGCACTGGGGACCTCATGCCTGCATTACGGCCATGCGCTCTACGTGGGGCTGCCTTGAGGACGGCCCGGGCACTGCGACTTGTCCAGCATCGGGCGGCACGTCTGCCGGCCAGGACTGGCTGTCGCGAGTGCGTCACGCCGGTCCTGCGCAGGCCACGGTGGCTGCCGGGCGCCGCCCGGACTCCTTTAAGGCGCTCTCAGTAACGTGCAAAGCTCTGCTCGGCTTGGGGCCAGGCTGCCTGCGGGGGCGCCTTCTCCACAAGTGCCCACCCGAGCACTGCGGCGCCGTCCGAGGCTCTTCTCGGCATCCTCCCCTCCCCGTAACAGGGGCGATGGAAGGAGAAGGGCCTTCCCCTAGCAGCCCCCCAGTTGTGGAATTCGATCCCACTGGAGACCCAGTGGGCATTGTCTCCATCTCTGTAGGCACCAATTAAAAACATTTCTCTTCTGCAACTATTTTGGCGGGTGAATTACATCGTTCTTATGTTGCTATTTGCTGCTGCCATATTTGCTTTTAGCTCCAGTTAAATTTTTATTTTACTTAATTATGGCTGTTTTATATGGCTTAATATATTGAATGTTTAATTTATGTCCCCCTTTCATCTCATTTTACCTTATTTTAATCTTTTATTTTACTCTGTTTCATTACTTACTGACTTTATCCCTCTTCTTGGTTTTTATATTTTATAGTAAATTGTTAAACATATTATGAACTGTGCTATTTTTATTGTCTAGTTTGCTATGTGCCATCCAGAGAGCCTTTTGGCTAATGGGGAGGCATGCAAGTCAAACAAGCAAATAAATAAACAATTCAAAAAAAGTTTTAAAACGTATAATAAAAGCATTAAAATTGCTACATATACTATTATGAAGAAGAGAATGTAAACAGGTAGTTGTCAAGAGTCTAAAGCTCACTGCCTTTGGCCTCTGAAAACACAACTGGAAAAGCAGTTCCCCCACTTTTGGAGGCCATCAAGTGCGTACCCATCAGGATTTCGTAGGCCTGCCCTTCCTCCAAAGGAAGCGCAAAGCCCCTGGCCATATTAAGCTGCGATCCCATGCAAGGTCCTACAAGCCTATGTGTGTTTAGAGAGGAGAAACCCCGCAATCCCACGCAGGCCAAGTCAGGAAGGTCCGGCACTGTCCTGCGCTTCCAGCCGGCGAGGCTGTTGAACCGCGGCAGCCATTATCTAAGGTAAAAACAGCAAGACCTGCGGGTTGGAGCTAAACGCTCCTGTGCGGTGAAGGGCCTTGCACTGACTCTGAGCAACTGGTCCACGGAGGGGCCACGTGGCCCTTTCCCGGGAGGGGTCCACGGATGGGTGCAGCACCAGAAGAGCCCCCCCTTGAGTTCCTGCCCGTTTCCGCCTCCCGTACAGGGATCGGGAGCATCTCCGGACCAGCAGAGCCCTGAGCTGGCTGGAAGCAGCTGTGACAGCGAGGCGGCAACCGGCAGAGGAGTCTGCGTGGGATGGAAGGCAGGGAACAGCGGGGGCCGAAAGGTGCCGCTTCCACTCACTTCGTGCATGATGGTGTTCAGGTTCTGCTGGCCGGAGCCCTGCTTGCTTCGCCCCGCCTCTCGCCGCCGCTGCTTCAGGTCCGTCAGCAGCTTGTAGACCTGAAAGAGAGACCCCCGCTGTGAGGAGCCCCCCACGGATGGCTCCCAGCAGCCCTCGGGAAAGCGAGGCCCCACACGGAACGGGCTGGGTCCTGTTGGCACCCCGAAAACGAGGCCGGGACATCACTCTACACGACAGAGTCCTCCAGTCCGGCCAGTCACCGCTGTTAATCTGGTTTCCACTGGGAGGAGGAAGCAGCTCTATCCCGCCCCCGCGAGCCGCAGAGCCCCAACGCGAGGCAGCGTGCGGCAGTTAAGAGTGGGGGGGTGGGACTCAGGCAATCCGGGTTCAAGGCTCCACCCAGCCATGGAGCCAGCTGGGTGGCCCAAGGGCTAGTCAAGGACTGTCAGCCCAGCCTACCTCACAGGATTGTTGTGAGGATAAGATGGACGTAAGATGCCTTGAGTTCCTTGGAAGGAAAAAGGGTGGGATACAAATATAGGAAGGGGGGGGTGGCAGTGGCATAATATTGCACTGCTTTTTTCCTCTGCCAAGGAACCCAGGGGGATCACACCCTGCTGCGAGCTAAATCATGCCTGTTGCAGCAGAAGGAAACGGTAAGGCGACCCAGGAAACTCTTCAATGGCAAGCAGTAAACTGGCTTCAGGGAGAGCCACACCTGTGGCACCTGAGCGAACGGCTTTCACTGCGGCTGAAGGCACCGAGAGGAGGGGCCAGCCATCAAGGCACTCTGTACGTTGGTCACCAACACTGAGAAGGCCCCGCCAGTCTCAGGAGGCCGCGGAGGGACAGAGAATGCGGCTTCCATGGGCAGCCCTCAGCGGGGAGCAGGAGTCCTCGGGGAACGCTGCTCCCATGCCGTTTAGGGCCTGCATGGAACATTAACGCCACGCAGCATCTTGGGACAGCAAAGTTTGCTGTGAGCCGTCCCGAGGCTATGTAGCAATGGGGCAGCATATAAAAACTTTAAATAAATAATAATAAAGTCAGCACCAATGTGGCACAGTGGTTAGGTGCCGCACGAGGGGAGCCCCTTGTTCGTGTCCCCAGACACCTCTGGGCCAGTCTCTGTCTCTCAGCCTCCCCTACCTCACAGGGTTGTTGTTGTGAGGATAAAGTGGAGAGGAAGGACCCCCATGCGAGCTGCCCTGTGCAGAATAGACATAGTATCACACTATAATAATTGAAATCATTTCACCTCGTAATTGCTGAGCAGTGCTGCACTTCCATCTTTCCTAGGAAAAAGCACAGCAAACAAAAGACGAGATGAAGTTGCTTTCTAACCGCACACGGGCCACAGGTCCTGCCACCTCCTAAAGTCTCACAGAGAAATGTTTTACTAACTGCACTACAGGATACATTTCCTCAGTCTTCCCATGGTTTTGTGTCCAGCTTGGGAGTCTGTGCACACAGAAATGGACCTGCCTTGTCACAGTCAAACTGCCCCCAATCGACTGACCAGCACTGCTTAAAGGAGAACTCGACTCATAGAAGCCTGGGGAAGCCCCTGGGCAGAAAATTCGGGTCCCCCAAGAAAGGCCTGCGCCCGGCCTGCCATCGTTCGTTCCTGGAATTCAAGGTGCGGCCACAGCCCCGGCCTGGCCCGCTCTGAAAGGGAGCCAGTGGCCCGTAGCAGATCTACCTCTCGGCGCCTCGGAGCCAGGTGTGCTCAGCATGCGCGCTTACCAAAGGCGTTGGCTTCCGGAGGAACCGGCAAGGTAGCTGTGGCAGCAAAATTCTCACAAAGAGCAGCACATTTGCTGATGCACACGCTTATGCGGATGCTGTCCCCGTTGTCAGGGGAAACGGGACGGGGGGCTGCCTGGACCTCTGGCCTGCTTGAAAAGCAGGAGGTGCCCTCAGAGAGGTAACATCCTGCTTTTCCACACCTGCCCTCTCCGACAGACCCAGGTACTCACTAAACCACGGCAACAAGGGGGGAGGCAGGCCTCAAAGTTGGGGCCCTGTGGTGCTCCGGTATCAGGCGCACCCCCTTCTTTTCCCCTGTTGGACAGGAAAAAGTCCTGGAAGTCCCAGGACAGCTGGGAAAGGCCGTGGCATCACAGCGTCTTTTCCTTCTGAGTAGGCACCGGATTGGCTTTGCCTTGAAACACTGATATTTGCAGTCTCTTGCTCATGTGATTTTATATCGCATCATCCCTTGCTATATTGCTGCAATTGGACTTTCTATGGTGCTCCGTGCCTCTGTTCTGAAACCAAAATGAATCAATAGGCTAACAGTTGTTTTGTGCACTGCCTTAAGAAAACACTTTCTAATAAATAAATAAATGAATTAATTAATTCCTTCCTCTAAATGGGCATTTTTATTAGTTAAGAAACACTGTTTACTGGCCTGGGAACCATCGGCCTGCACTGGATGTGCCTTGGGAAGACCAGACGTGCCCTGCAGGATCAGACCCAAAAGGGTTCATCTCACCCAGCATTCTGTTCACAGTGCATGGGAGGCCCATAAGCAGGACAAGAGAGCAACAGAGCCCACATTCCCCAGCATCTGGTACACCCTTAATGTAAAGAGTAAATAAATAAAGCCTGCTTTAAAAACACGCACAAAGCTGCGAGCGCCGCGCATCCTCAGGACAAAGGGTTCTGCTGAACAGACAGACACCAACAACGGAAAGTTGCAGATGTTATACAAAAGGAGTGGGGGGAGAGACCTGCTATTCCCCCCCCCCCATTGCAACATATTTAGAAGGACAATGAATTTTGTCAAGCACAGCCGATGGTTTGAATAGAACTGTCCTACTCATCAGTTTTGAAAAAGTTCAGCATCTCTTCCACCAACTTCCACAGGTTGTAGCATTGTTTTTAATTGCATTGGGAAGGGGATTCGGGGTGGGAGAAGAGGCCCCTTCCAAAAACATGCTGAAGTGTAGTTCTCATCGCGTTTTTGCTGACCACGAGAAACTTCCGCAAATTAGCCTTTGCTTTTCGCAAATTAGCCATTGCGAAAAGGGCGGCTGCTGTTTTTTGTCAGTAGGTAAATTTAATTCACGCACGGGAAGCGCTACTGTGCATTCCTGCCTACATCTGGGGAACTCTCTCCACAACTTCCATGACCAAAACCTGTCTGTAAAATGTCCACATAAAAGAAACAGCCACAATACAGGAAAGCACTGGAACACACCCACGGGTCAATGGAGAATTATTCTCGATTGATTAAATGCATTAGGAACAAAGGGTGCATTGCATTTGGAACAAAAAGCAGAAAAAGTCTGCATTGTTTCAGAATAAGCCAGAAGATCAGAGGATACCAGGGTGCCTGTGTGCTGGACAGCATGGAACCGGCGACACCAAATTTTACCGACCGCTGAGTTTCCGTCTCCTGCGCCGCTAAATCGGAACTAAATTGAGATTTCCTCCCTTCGGCTGCTACCCAAAAATGTGCTCGGGAGTAATTCCCAGGAAAGGGAATGCACCCCATCCCGGTGGCCCCTGGCCCGGGAGCCCCCCCCCCCCGCGGCCCGGGGGCGACCCCGCAGAATCCGGGCGGGCCATCACGCTGCACGCCAGCTGGGGATGATGGCCTCGTTCCGCCAAACACCCGGGAGGAGGCGCTGGGGAGGAAAGGCCGTTGCATTGCGCGTTCCCCTCCCGCGAAGAGCAGGACGCCTCCTGGCGCCACGGCGCTGGGGAGGATGGGCCTTGCGAAGCCGAGGCCCAGGGGCTGCAGTTCCGCCCCCCGCCCCGGTCCCCGCGCCCGCCCGCCCGCCGGCCACTTCTTACACCTCCATGGCGCACTCGCCTCGCCCGGTCCCGGCGGCGCCCCGCGCGCAAGACTACAGCTCCCAGCATGCCCCGCCGGCGGGGCTCCCGCGCGCGCGCGTACCGGGCGCTGCGGTGCGGTGCGCGGAGCTTCCGCTGAGCGCGCCAAGCACTGCGCGCCCCGGTGCCTGGCGTCTTGCGTCGAAGCGCGCGCACGGCTGCCGGGCCGCCCGTTTCTAAGCCGGACGTGCCGGCTCTTGAAGTCCCAGCTTCTGGTGCTCGCCCTGCTGCACGGCCCCAGTCCCCTGATCTCAAAGCAAAGGATGGAGTGATCACTCGCATCCAGAGCTCCCCTAATCTGCACTTCATCTATCAGCTCCTCCCTATTGGTCAAGACCAAGTCCAGGATGTTTCCCCCCCTCGTCGCCTCTCGGACCCTCTGTGTGAAAAACCCACCCTCTAGCGCTTCGAGGAAGCGACGTGACCTGGCTGTCACCGCCGAGTGAGTCTCCCAAGTAATATCCGGGAGATTGAAATCCCCCATAATTACTGTGTCTCTCCCCCGAGATATCCTTAGAATCTGGCCTGTCAGGACATCATCCAGGGTCTCAAGTTGACCTGGAGGGCGATAACATACCCCCACTGTCAGGTCCCTTTCCCTGTCAAAACCCCCAAGTTTTACCCAGACTGCCTCTACCGAATCCCCATCTGTGCCGCATTCTATCTCGCTGCATCCTATCCCTACCCTGACATATAAAACTACACCCCCACCCCTCTTTCCCTCCCTGTCCTTTCTAAACAGGTGATACCCCTCTATGTTCACATTCCAGTCTTGCCTTTCATCCCGCCAAGTTTCTGTGACCCCCACCAGGTCATACCCTCCTCTTCCCAGGAGAGCTTCAAGCTCTTCCTGCTTATTACCCATGCTCCTAGCATTGGTGTACATGCACCTCAACTCCTTCCCACCGCTTCCTTTCCTTGGAGTCCCCAGCCTCCTCCTTCCTCCCTGATACCTGGCCCCTCTCTGTAGGAGCCCTGTCAGTCCCTGCAGTGCCTCTAAAACCTGCTCCCAGAGCCCTGATCCTCTCCCCACACTTGTCCAGTGCAGACAAGTTTCTGGGGGGGCTGAACCCCCCCCCCCGGTCTCACTTCGAAGTCTTCCAGACAAAGCTAGCTAGAGCATCTCCAAAGGACCTTTTCCCCATCCTCATGAGGTGCAACCCGTCCCTTGCCAGAAGTCCATTGGCAAGAAAGTGGGTGCTGTGGTTGAGGAACCTGAAGCATTCCTTCTGGCATCACACCCTAAGCCAGTCGTTCACCTCGGAGGCCCTCCTGTCCCTTCCTGGCCCAAATCCCCGGACAGGTAAGATTGACGAGAAGGCCACTTGGGCCTTCAGCTCCCTGAGTTTCTTCCCCAAGGCCTCAAAGTCCCTGGTGATCCCGACCACACCCTGCCTGGCCACGTCGTTTGTGCCCACATGGATCACCAGGAGCAGCTGGTGACCCCCGGAGCGAACAAGACGCTCCACTCTGTCCTTCACGTGCCAGATGCGTGCGCCCGGCAGGCAGCAAACCTCCCTTGTCTCCAGGCTGGGGCGGCACACCGCCGCCTCAGTGCCCCTCAGCAGGGAGTCCCCGGCGCAGCTGTCTCTTCCCAGAACACATGCCATGTGCTTGCCATCACTTCTGAACAGCACATGTAGAAGCTGGGGCTGCTTGGGATCTTGGCACCTGCCGCCATGCGTGCCTCCACAGAGAGGTTGTCTGAATGGGGCTTCAAGTGTTCACAATGTGAGAATTTGCGACTGCCATGACTCTACCTCATTTCAGTGGAAAAGCAGCATTCTTGACCTGCACGGCACCCCCCAGGCCTCCCCACCAGCAACTCCAGGCATGTGTGTCCTCATCACTGCATTCTGGCCTGCCTTTTTCCCCTCAGCCAAGGACTCAGGTGGTTCCTGGTCCTCCTCCTCGCACCAGCCCTGAGAGGTAGGCCAGGCTGAAGGACAGGAGCTGTCCCAAAGTCACCCACAAGCTTTGTGGCTCGGGGGCTCAAACCGGATTGCCTGGGTTCCACCCTGCCCAGGCCCTGCTTGCGGGCTTCCCACGGGGCAGCTGGTGGGCCAGCCAGCCCACAGGATGCTGGACTCGGGGCCCTTGGGCCTGATCCAGCTGCATGGCTCTCCTTCGGCCCTCGGGGCTCTGGTTTTCAGGGGATGCACAAACATTTGCGGATTTAGCAAGCCAAAAGGCTCCCTGTGCCCGGCACTCAGGAGGGGGCGCGGCGCCTTCAGCCGTGGGTGGACTGCAGAGCAGCTGGAGCTTGGCCAGCAAGCTTGGCAGGAGAACAAGGCTGCCTCTTTTCTCCTCCACAAACCATGGGCGGTCGTGCCATCTTGGCCAGATCCTGGACCGTCCCAATGTCTTCTGTTTCCGCAGCCCGGCACAAACCACGGCCCGTGGTTCCTGCACATTCGTGCCACGCATGAAACCCAGGCTGGGATGCAGCCGACTGTCCCGCTAGACCCCGATCCAGCCATATCACTAGATGACGCAGAGAACAAAGATGCGCCGTCCTTTTCCCACCCACTCCACGTCCTCTGCCACCCCCCCCAAAAAAAACCGTGTGCTCAGCACAGCCATCATTCCAGCCGAGGCTGCGGATGGGCTGGGGTCGCAGAGCGTGTTGGCATTAACCAGGGAACGCGAGGGGCCCAGCACGCCTATTGTGAGCTCACCGCCGTGTGTTTGCATTCTCTGTCATGAAAGATGTTTACTACGCTCAGCGTTTTGCTGAGTGCACCGGTGTCTTTTTTATGAAAGAAAGAAAGAAAGAAAGAACAAACACACAGACGTGCCCTATTCATTCAGCCACTGGTTTTAAAAATATGAAAAGTCAACGCCTTTTCACACAAGTTTGGCTGATGCTGTATTTCACCAGCAGTTTCAGGCTGTATTCAGAATTTCTTCATCTCTCTTTCTAACGGCCACAAACATGTTTTTCTAAAGCACATCAATGCTGCTGCTTTTCTTTTCTAAAATAACATTTCATGTTCCACTGTGTACACAGTTAGCTGACAATGCACTCAGCTCGCAATTTCAGGACAAAGTTCAACTGGCCCTTCTCTTCTGTTCGTTTCTTCTTTTATAAGTTTAAAATAAAACGTTATTTTGTTTTTAAGCATGAATGCAAAAATAGCCACAACAAAAGCACTGACATTAATGTAGATGCTGAACCCAGAATCAGTACATCTGTAGCGAACTGGTGCATGAACATGTTTAATTTCTCACCTAGCACCTAGTACGGAGAGGCCAAAGTGGTTGCTCACGTCCGACTGCTTTGTCTCCAGCCCCTTCTAGGGAGAAAAACAGGGGCCCTTAAGAAAGCTGCCATGCAAGTGGCCAACAAGCAGACGAGGGAGTAACAACCTGCAATTTAGACAACGGTGCTGAAACAGGGCGACACACTAGTTCAGACCCCCTCTGGTCACGCATCCTGCAGCTGTGTTGGACCTCACACCCCATCGGCCCCAGCCAGCACAGCAAGCAGGCTGCGGTGATGGGGGTTGCTCGGCGCATCTGTGGGGTGCACTGGACAAGGTTGCGCCAGATTGCTCGGGTTGCCTGGTCTTACTGACTTCAGGGTGTGCATTGCCAGACTTTGCTGGGTGCGGGTCACGTGCGCCGGCAGCCCTGCACTTAAATGGCCATCGCTGTTTATAGTCATCGATGGCGTTTTTAATCGGCCCAATAAGAAACGGGAAATGTAGTATGAACTGCAGCTGCTCCCCAGCCGGATGGCGAAAGCGCCTGTGCACCAGGAGGCTCGGGTAGCACAGAGATCCTGGGCCTTCCTTGTGGGCGGCAGAGATGACCCCAGGCACTCAGGGCTGCGAGGGAGTTGTGGGGCTCCCGCCATAGTAGGCTGCCCCCAAACTCTGTCTCTGGGTGCACTGTGATGCATCCATCCCTTTGTCATGCGACCTCTGGTCCACTACCACCCCTCCGGTCGGAGCAGCGCTGCAAGCGAGGGAGGGAGCCTGGCCGTGGCGGGCGCCCTGGAGCTGTGCCGCAGGGCTCCCCCCCCCCCCGCCAATGGGAGGTGTCCCCTTTTTCCTGCACGGTGTCCCCACTGTAAAAGGTTGAACTGCTCCTCCCGGCCCCCGAGCCACCCGGCGCTGGCCAAAGGGCCGCTGGACAGTCCGGATTTGCCCTCCGAGGTCAGAGGTGAGGCTGACCTGGGAGCAGGGCACTGGGGCCACCCACCTCCTGCTGTCCAAGGTCAGGAAAGCGGCCCTGGAAGGGGCAGGGAGGCGACTTGGGGCAGGCGGGTTTCCTTCCCCTCCTCAGCCCCCTGGTGAGACAGGCTTCCAGGGCAATGGGGGGCATCCCTATGGATTTGGCAGCCCAGCCAAAGCCTTAGAAAAGTCAGGCGACCCACTGAATCGCTCCTGCGCGAGGGTTTGGGCTGGATGCTAGAGGGCCATCCTAGTCCTGCTCTGGCAGAAAAAGCCAGTTTTTCTGCCTAACCTGCGTGAGAATCAAGCACACTGGGGGCCTTTCCTGCCTGCATGTATCCACAGCATGGCGCCCCAGAAAGCATGAACATTACTAACAGCATTAATGAGGATGTCGCTAATTTCTTGAGGAGAGGAGAGGAGAGGAGAGACCTCTCGATGCAGGGCACAGCTGGCCGGCCGGTCTCCAGCGCGCCGAGCTTTCAGGGCCCACCTCCCCACTGGGTCTGGCCGGCACAGCGGGGAGCCGCCCCGCGGCGCTGCGGGGCTCGGGGCGGGTGCTCTCCCTCGAGCTCTGCCACGACCGCCACCGCCTTTGGCTTGGCCCGAGCGAGCGCCCGAGCGCCCGCAGGATCGCTCGCGCAACCGGGCGGGCGCCTCCTCGCCCCGCGCGGCTCGCCTTGGCTGCCTCCGTTCGCCGAACTGCAAGCGACCCCCGCCCCGGGGGTGCCTCTGGGGCACATGGGCACAGGCCCGCCCGGCCCCAGGGCTGCGGGGACCGCCAAGGCCCTCCCAGGACTTTGGAGAGGACAGCGGGAACCGGAGAGGAAGCAGGGACCCCCAGCCCCCCGAGAGGTGGGCCGCGGGGCGGGCGGCAGTGGCTGTTCTCCTTCGGGCGGCTGGGGGGGCGGCCGGGGGGGCGGGGGCGGCCGGTCCACCGGAGCCCCGCCCCGCCCCGCCCACCGGGCGGGAGCTCGCGCCGGCCAGCGCTTGAAAAGGGACCCCCGGACGGCTGGAGCAGCGCAGATCGGCCGACCGGGGCTCGGGAGGCGCAGCAGGTGAGGCGGTCCGAGCGGGCTGCGGTCGACCGGTGGCGGGAGGGCAGGCGCCCCAGGCGACCCGGGGGTCGGTCCCACAGCGCCACTGGCGCTGCGGACTGGCTGTTGGTGGGGGGGACCCTCCGGAGGGAGGGGTCGCGAGAGGGAGGCCGTCCGTCGGTCTTATCCAGCTTCCCCCCAATTTGATGCCCTCCTGCTGTGTAGGATGACAACTCCTCTTGTCCCCAGCCAGTTCTGGGGAGTGGGTCTGGTAGCCCCCCACATTTCTGAAGGGCACTTGGTTGGAGAAGGACTCCTTTGCTTGGCGCAATTGACTGGTTTGCAGAGCCAAAAAGCCCTTTCCGTTTATTTTGCAGGGTTTGCATCTTTTGCAAAACTTTCCAGATCAGAGGAGAAAAAAACGAAAACAAACGGTTGCTGGACATGGCATCCGAGGTGAGCCAGGAGCTTGGGATCGCTTTTCCCTCCTCTACAATCCTGCCGTCTGCTCCAACCCGGAGTTGGCCAGCGATCCTTTGCATGGAGCGTGCGCTGCACAAAATTGGTGCAGCGCTGTTTCGGGCAGTGCTGGGGCTGCAGTCGGATGGGCAGGCTGGGAGCAGGGAGATTTCAGGGTTTGGAAGTTTGTTGGGACGCGACAGCTGGCAAGGGGTGTTCCATGCTGCAGAGTAGACAGATGTGCAGATACCTTTCCCAGTAGAGACTGACTAGCCAGATCTGCTAAATGGAGCCTCTATGCTTCACAGCAGTCTATCTTGAGCAAACAGGACATTGCTATTGCAACAGCCTTGTAGGTGAGCTCCCAAATGCTTTAATCTGGCTGCCCACCCCCAGGCAGAGAACTGGGCTCAAGGGCAAGGCCTTCTTGGGCCTGACTTACAGCGCTGTGGAGAAGATGGGTGGCATTTGAGGTGTGAGCGGTTACTTAGTTAACTGAAATGGGTGTTATTTTGTGGAACACCAGTGGGGCTGGATCAGCTACACGGTGATGCGCTTGGTGCACATGATGCTTTCAAACATGGTGAAAAGAAGTGTGTGAGAGAGAGAAATCTCGCTCTTCGGGCATATGGGATGGCAGCAGCTTTTAAGAAAGGAGCAGGGTCTTTAGGCAGCGGGGTCCAAGGGATAAAATTGGGGAAAATCTCGGGAGAATCAGGATACAGTGGTGGGAAATGCAGGGAAGACAGAATCCCGGCTGCTTTTTCGACAGGCAGCTGTTGCATCCAGTGTGAAGCAAGAAAGAAGAAGGCTTGCAGTGTGTGTGTGTGTATGGGTGAAGCCCTTCTTTTCCTGTGTGGGTCCCAGTCCAAGCCCTCGCCTACCTGCTTAAAGGAATCTTGGGGAGGGGAGGGGAGCTGCAAAAAGTCCTGGTGGGACATTTCTGATCAAAAAGCCAAGGATGAGCTAGTCCAGACTTCCCCAACCCAGCACCAACCGACGGGTGGGCTTGACAGAAGGCTCCATCCCCGCTGGCCCAGGGATGGCAGCAGTTTTAGTTCAACTCCTCTGCGGGGGCAAGGTCAGGGGAAGCTGCTCTCGGCCTCCAATTAATCCTGGTGCCCCCTGAATAGGTAAAATTAATCAATTTAGGGCAGAAATGGCAGCAACAGTTTGGTGCCAGCACTACCCACCTGTGCAATTTGGAAAGAAACCGTCTCTTTGCTGGGCTTGCCAGTCTCTCCAGCGGCCTCTGCTCCCTTTCCTGTCCTGTCCAATAGCAAAAAAAAGCTGTTTCCAAGCAGCACAACTCAGACAAGACATTCGTTCTTGGCAGTTCTCAGGGGAAAAAAGCCCCCAAGCTGCTGATTGCATGCTTGGCCCTGAGCAGATGCATCCTGGCCAGTGACCTTTGGCTCCGAAGAGCCGGAGTGTCACATGCCGCGTCCGGGTTTGTTTGGAGAAACGGGCGTTGCAGCGCAGCAGGCCTGCCCTGGCAAAAGTGTGTTTGAAATCCTTTGTGATCGGGGGAGAGGGCAGTCCCCTTCCGTGGGGTGAGTCACCTGGAGAAGGACAACAGGGGCTGTGGGTCAGCCAGTTGAAGGTCCCAGGGCCCGTCTCTCCCGCTGAGCTGGAAAAACACCCACCCCAAGCCCAGGAGAGCCTCTGCCGCTGGTCTGCACCAGCAGTCCTGGGCGTGAGGGACCCAAGCCTTGATTGGTGTAGGGCAGTAGTCCACATTCCTGTTAACCCTTCATGCACAACCATGAGGACTAGAATGGTTTCTGCAGGGGAAGGTGCACAAGCTGTGCGGTAGAATCCCTGCTTTGCATTCCCGGTTCGATCCCTGGTGAGGTGAGCCCTGGAGAAGAGCTTCCTGAGACCCTGGAGAGCCACAGCTGCCAGTCAGTGCCGACAATATTGGCCTAAATGGTCCAAGGGAGCATGTCCCCCTGATGTGCAGTACAGGGTGCCTTCCAGTGCTCCTATTTCAGGTAGTCCTGGATTCACAGCCACGAGGACCACAACCTTCCTTTAGTTTTAGCGAAAGAAACATAGTTGAGCTTGGCAACGAGCATGTTCCTATCCTTCCAAACTCACCTGGGATCTTTCTTGCACCTGCCTCCACCCCAGGGTGACAAACTTTACGGAGGAAGGATTGTCGGAAGCATCGACCCCATCATGGAGAAGCTCAACACTTCGATAGAGGTTGACAAGCGCCTGGCTGAGGTGGACATCCGTGGGAGCATCGCTTACGCCAAGGCCTTGGAGAAAGCTGGGATTCTGTCCAAAACTGAACTGGAGAAGATCATTGGGGGATTAGAAAAGGTAAGGTAACGTTCAGGTATGCGGGCTCCTCCGAAGGCTGAAATTAGGTTAGGCTGCTTATGGACTTACAGAGGGCAGAATTTTAATCTGTAACCAAAATGTTATGGGCCCGATCTGCATTTTCTGTTGTTTAGGAATGGTTCCTTCCAGGATGACACAGGGAGGGAGGGAGGGAAGGAGGGGGGGCAAGGGTGGCATTCCGGACGGAAATGTCTGCTTCCGAGTCAGCTTTCATGTTGCTCATCTCATATCTCTGCTGTGGGTGGTGCCCCCTCCCCCCACATCTGCAAGATCCCAAAGCAACGCTCAGAGATTCTGGGGCCGGACTGTTAAACACGTGAATGCTTCTCTAGCTCCCTAGAGTGGCTTTTTCCCCCGCCTGCGGGCAATCTTGTTAATGGCTACCCAGTGTTTTTTGGCTGCTGTTGTAGATTTTGGAGGAATCTTCCAAGGGAACCTTGGTGATTACCAAAACGGATGAAGACATCCACACGACCGTTGAACGCAGACTCAAGGTGGGCTGTTTGCCAGTTCAGTTGGCATGTCCCCCTCTCCTTAACCTGCTCGACACCTTGCCAGATGTTTGCTCTTCAGCTCCCTTCAGTCCCAGCCAGCATGGCCAGTACGCAGAAATGGGAATTGTAGTCCAAAGCATCCATAAGCCTGTTTAAGGAGTTTCCCAAGGTTTCATCCATTTCAGGGTTGCTGCCTCAGGGAATGTCCATCAATTTCCTGACTGCTCGAGGAAAAGCAGAGTGGCTTTTTGTGAGAGGGCTAGAACTTCTGCTTTGTCTCTGAAGGGCAGAGTAAGGTATCTGCTGAGAGCATCAGAGTGGGATGATGGGCCCCAGGGGAAGAGGAGACTTCTAAATTTGTCCTGCACTGCTTCTGGGGGTGCCCAGAAGGATGGAACTAATCTTCACAATAAGAGTTCTCTCTCAAATAAAATACTTAACCTGAAAGATTTGCATAGTTTCAGTGGAATATATCTGGAAATCGAAGCAGTTGCCACATCACTGTTTGCAGGATTAGCTGTCTTCAGAGAGTTGAAATAACCTAAACTCCCTTTTCTTTCTTTTCATTTAGGAACTGATTGGTGATGTGGCTGGGAAGCTCCACACCGGAAGAAGCAGGAATGACCAAGTAGGAAAACCGAGGATGGTTTAAACAATATTTTTAGCTGTACTTGCTTTCTTCTCATTTATTTGTCTTGTGCGAATGCAGTAGCCATGCTGAGCATCTGTACTCACTGAAAAGAATGATCGTTCCTAACCCTTTCAAGACCAGTGTGCCTGCCTCCCCCGATGGGTAGGAAAGAGTAGGCGTTCTAGTGGCCAGGCTTCAGGGCTGCCTAGCAGAGGCAGAAGTGTACAAAATCTACGGATTCTCTGATAGGAGAAGGTAGAGCAACCAGTAAACCTTCTTTTGCTGCCCACACCCCTTCCCCGGCCCTTCTGGTTTGGTGCTTCTCCGGAAGGACTCCCTTCCTTCCCTGGTTTTGGATTTTCCCCCAGTGCTGCATCCCCTCCTTGCTGCAGCAAAGATGGGCGACGCGTGCAATGGAATAGCGTGTGTTAGATTCATCAGCGCCGCTCCAAGTGTTGCTCTCCATGGGGCCAGGGTCTTCGGAGGCAGTTTGCTCGACTCAACAATGGAGCCCGTTGCTTTTTTGAAAGATGGCGTTGCTCGTTTGTTCCTATAGCCCCCTTTCCCTCCTCCAGCTCCCAGCTGTGGCTGAAAGGCACAGTGGCTTGATGGCTAAGGAGCTTGTCTGCATCTCTGAAGGTCTTGGGTTCAAGTCCTGCTTGTTCTCACACTGGACGGCTGCTTTCCACCACGAAGGGGTACTTGATCCATGCCACATTGTATCTTGTGTTCTCCCCCCTCCCCGCCATATGCCCACTCCCAGAGTCAGACAACTCCGGCTTTTAGGAAGCAAATGCTTGAACCCACAATGGCAAAACCCTTCACTGATGTGTGGGGAATTAGGATCGCTTCTTTGGACCCAAGTACTGAGGCTGTGGCTCTTGAGCGGGGCTCTGAGGAGCCTCCCTGGGCAGTCCTGTTCGTGTTTACTCAAGAAGTAAGCCCTACTGGACTTAGTGGTGACGCTTTCCAGGAAGGTGGACAATGCATTGCGGCTTTCAGGGAAACCTTTGACAAACGGTTTCTGTGTGAGATGCCGCAACCCAACGCTGCCTGCTGTCTGGAGCTGTGGGAGAGTGTTGTGATGTTAAATGGCCAACCAGTGGCCATGCGGACCAGTCTTCTTCTTATTTAATTGCATTTCACAAAAAGCATCCAGGCAGGCCCCTGCCCTTAGGAGCTTACAATTTAGAATCTGGCATGGAGGGGACAAGAGGAAGGGAAGGGAGGCAGTAGAAAAATTACAGCCCTGTCAAATTTGACTCTAGGGTGGTTAGAGAAAGGAAAGGAAAAAGACTCATCTGGAAGGTCTGGGAGATAAACGTGTCCAGTGGTAAGAGGCAGAAGCACCCCGATTTCAAAGCTGAGTTTCTTTTAAATGTATGTCATGTATACATGATCCATGTAACACAAGGAGCCACATGTGGGTGGAGTGTGGGTTGTCACTGTGGTTGTTGTTATGTTGTTGTGGAGGTTATCGTGCTGTCCGAACCCAACCATGCTAACAAGCCATGATTGGCTAACCACAAACGACGCGGTTCACAAGCCATGGATTCTCTTCTTGGGTTGTTCATGGTTCAAAAGCCAGGCTTGTTCACACAAGTTGGGTCCAGACATGGAGTCGCCCAGCCTTCAGTGGCAACCCACGCTCAGCCCCTCGCTGCTGCAGCTGCCGTAACCTCAGGGCTCTTGCTGCTATATGGCAAGAGGTAGTTTTGTGATTAAAATATTTGGCTCTCATACAGGTAACTCTGGTGTGTGTGTGTGTGTGAGAGAGAGAGAGAGAGAGCGAGAGAGAGCGAGAGGGAGAGAGAGCACACTCAGAAGGAAAACCGAGCTGGCTCTCTCTGTTTGGGCAGACTCTGTGTGCAACGGGAGCCCGGGAGGCCCTGGCCAGCCGGGACTTAGCCTGCGCCCAGCCTGCACCCACCTCAGGGCATGGCGGCATCTCCAGTTGTGCTGAAAGGGGCCTTTGACCCTTTCAAAGTGGGGCAGCCTTTCCTGCCAGCGGGAGTCAAGCCTCGGACATGCTTTCCAGTTGCCCTCAGCTGGGAATGGTTGGATGTCACAGGACTCCCACGTTTCCCGTTTTGGCATCCTGATGCTCTTCCAAGGCACTTGTGAGAGTTGAGGGGAGTCTGGTTCTCACGCCACCCCTGTGCAGTAGGCCAGGCCAAGCATGCTCGAAGTAGCAGCTGAACTGAGATATGAGTCTGTTTTCAGCTGGGTCAGGAGAAATTTTACGGCATTCCACCAACCTGGTGCCCTCCAGATGTGTTGAACTACAATTCCCAGACTTTCCTGGAGGGCACCAGGTTGGAGAAGGCCATTGTAGGAGTGGGCAAGCTGTGACCTTCCAGAGGCCATCAGACTGTGGTTCCCATCATCCCCCAGCAGCAACTCTGCTTACTGGGGCAAAGAGCAGCTCTTGGGCTGTAAGATGCCCGTCCTGCACTTCCTGGCTTCCGTGGAGCGTATCCTTTCCCAGCTCCCAAAAGACATTCACATAAATGCCTCCCCTTCGCCTTTATTTCCTGCATCTGCAGGGCACCAGTTCAGCTGCAAGGCCTTCAGGCCCTCTGACGATCACGGCGGCTTTCATTCTGTTTCGTGCTTTGGTTGCAAAGGACGGCAACCCACACAGTGCCGTCTTTCCAGGCCGATTTGTAGGGCAGGATTGTGAGTCCTGGGGCTGCAGTCCAGCTGGTACATGGTGCGCTTTGGATTTCGACAGTGGAGCAAACCTGCCAACTGCCGTGGCCTCTCTTTGTGGAGGAGGGAGCCACAGGCTGGCCCTGGGGTGGCAGCGCGAGGGTCCGAGGAGCCTGCATTTCCCCAGTCCGAAGGCCCCGGGGTTAACTGGGGGTGTCTTTCCCCCAGGTTGTGACTGACCTGAGGCTGCTGATGAAGAGCGCTGTGACCACGCTGTCCTCTCACCTGCAGCAGCTCATCCGGACCCTCGTGGAACGTGCTGCTGCGTAAGTGTGGGTCTTCCAGCACGACAGGATCCTTTCTCCCGTATGCCCCTCAAGACCGCCTGCATGATTCCAGCACTGCCCTTTCCCATTCCCATTCCGACAGCCTCAGGTGCCAGGTTGGAAGAAGGCTGAATTTCTAACCCTGGGCTTTTGATCTGTTGCAGAGAAATTGAGGTGATCCTTCCTGGTTATACCCACCTGCAAAGGGCTCAGCCAATCAGATGGAGCCACCTCTTACTCAGGTATGCAACAAAATCTGCCGGCCATCTTGTGTCGTTTGCTCTGCCAGAAATCTTCTCATCTCTTCCATCATTTCTGACATAAGGCTAAAACTGCAGCTACCACAATCTTGAACATGGAAAAGATGATCTCTGAACATATACAGAGTGCCTAAGTTATCCAAATCAGTTTTCTGGGTGGAAAGAGGCTCCCCAGGTCCAAGAGCGGCTGTTTTTGGGTAACTTTTCTCTTTGTAGACCTTTGGGGTTATCCTCATGGCCGGTCTCTCTCTCTCTCTCTCTCTCTCTCTCTCTCTCTCTCTCTCTCTCTCTCTCTCTCTCTCTCTCTCTCTCTCTCGACTTCCATCAGCCATGCCGTTGCTCTGACCAGGGATTCTGAGCGCCTCAGCGAGGTGAAGAAAAGGATCAATGTCTTGCCTTTGGGAAGGTAAAAGCCGCATCTTCTTCCAGAAATTTGTTGCTGGACCAGCTGAGGCCAAACTAACCCTTCTGTGAAATTAAAAACAAAACAAAACTTTCAGCAAATTTGCAAAATCGAGTGCAGCTTTGGTGCACTTGCAGAGACTTTACAGCATGGATTTGCAGGCAGAGCAGGGATGGCTGACCAGACGCTGCCCTTTGCCCCCTCCCCCCCACACAGTGCTCCAACCAGGCAGAGGCACTTGCCCCATTTTTAGGATCTGCCTCCTGCCACCTCCCCGCTGCTGAGCACGTCTTCCGAGCGGCTTGGCAGCTTTGAGATAACTGGGCAGTAAGCAGGATGGATGAGGTGCGTTTGCAAGACCCCCCTTTCTCACAAGTTGTAAGGAGAGGGCTCTGCCCCAGGCAGCTTGCAATCTAGCCCATCAGAGGGGAGACAAGAGGAAGGCAATGGAGGCAGGGGGTGCTGCCTGGCGAGGTGGGGCCTCAACGGGGTACCAGCAATGCTGGCGAGGGTCCCGAGAACACCCAGGGATGCTCCGGCAGGCCCCCTCCACGCCACATCGGCCTAAGCACGTTGAGCCTTGTTCCTTCTCAGCAAGTCCCAGTCCAGCTGCAATTCTGCAGGGTGCAGAATTCTTCTAACCCGTCCCTCTCTTGCAGTGGGGCTCTGGCTGGCAACCCCCTTGGACTGGATCGCGAGCTGCTCCGCAAAGGTGAGTTCCAGCTCTCTGCTTCCGAAAATGAAATGGAGCAAGGCCCCTAGCGACGGGCAGGCTTCCACACGGAAGAGAGGGCATTCTCGGGATCGCCACAGTTCCTAAAACTGCTGCCCTTTTTCCTGGTAGCACCACCCGTGCAGAAAGCCCTGCCCCGGAGCACCCAGATGTGCAGGAAAGCTTTCCCCTCTGGCAAGGTGCAGCTGCAGCAGCGCAGGCGCTCCTGTCTGGCGTCGGCTTTTCTAGGCCTGTTTTCGGAAGGGCTTTCCTGCTTTTCACTCCCGTGGAGGCGAGAACCATGCTCTAGTGACTAAGTAGCTGCTGGGACTTGTGCCCCTGGCGTCTCCCCAGCGGGAGGCTCCACCCCTGCACTTCTGCATGAGGACAGGCTGCAGCTGCTCAGCAGTGCAGAGGAGGTACTCTGCACAGGCTCAGAGGCACCTTTGAGCTATAGAGTTAGTGCAGGCTCTCGGAGATGGGAGGCCAGAAGGATTCTCAGATGATGGGGATGAGCTGCAAGTACCCAGCACATCTCCAAGGGTCCCAATTCACACCTTCAGCCTCTTGCATTCTGCTTCTGGCCCACAGTGAGAGTGTTTGGATGTCTCCCTTGATATATGTGCATCTGTGTGTGTTTTTAATTACAGAACTAGATTTTGCTTCCATCAGCATCAACAGCATCGATGCGGTCAGCGACCGTGACTTTGTGGGTAGGTGTCATGTTTTTGAGCTTGCTTGGGGCCTCCAGGGGCCTCTGGGGTCGGAAGGTTTGTTTATCCACCAGAGAGAGAATGATAGAACTTGAAAGCTCTGCTGTCCAAATGAGCATCTTTCCAGGGAAGGAACAACCATCCGATGCATGTTTGGACAAAGTGTAGTCCTATGATCCTATGCATGTTTGGATGGGGAAAAGTTTGTAACTCCCAGCATTCCTCAGCCAGCCACGCTGGGAATCAGGGAGCTAAAACATGTATAGCAATGCACCTTTAGGAATTCTGT